>JAMJFZ010004042.1:240000-1607500 GCA_026225945.1 Cricetomys ansorgei
CCTGCATGGTGCCTTTCCGTTTCAGCTACAGTGGCACTGACGATCCCATGTGACAGGCTCGGCACTAGCTTCGGGAGGACAGCACAAGAGCTCCACAGAGGCAGACCAACACTTTGACTTCTACCACTTTATGATGCTTCTTAGAGTTGAGAGGGACATAACACCACATGCCCTGTAGCAGTTAGCTGCCATGCTTTCACCCTCAATTTCAGAAAAGAGGAAGGAAGGAAGGAAGGAAGGAAGGAAGGAAGGAAGGAAGGAAGGAAGGAAGGAAGAAGTAAATCTTTATCGCCCTCGTAGGCAGTCTTGATAGAGAGAAAGGAAGAAATATTCACAGCCCTTTTTGGCTGTCCGAAGCTTGGAGACAAGAAGCTGATAGTGAGCTGGACTAATGTGTCAACTCAATACCATCGAACCCAATTTCTCACCTGATGTTCCTCTAAGCAATAACCAACCAATCAACTAACTCTGTCTTTCAGAGCCTCAACCCTTATATAATCTGCAAGTTCCCAGAAGTCCAAGCAGCACGCAGTCACAAGGATAAGCTACATGTGGCCAAACAGCTGCATGTAATCAAATTATAGCACCGAAAAGTCCAAATCAAACTCATTATCATCCACCGTACCTGGGAGGGGAACAAAACCATCCCAGTCCGAATGCCAGTTTGCATTTTTAAAGAAACCACAATAACAAGACCCCATCCAGGCATCCTGCTACAAGGCTCAGCTGGGCAGCTAAGGGCTCCTTTCGTGTTTTCTAGTTTACTCCCCAAAGCACTCCACATCTAGGGCAAAGGAAGCCCACGAGATATCGAATTTAAATACCTGAGTTTTTAAACTCACTCTCCATGGAATTACCCCGTGTCCGTGATGGGCACACACGAGGAAGCTGTTATGGGGAAATCTAACAAAATTGCCAATACCTTCCGTCTTTGGCCACTAGTCCAGAATCTATGATTTACTCCCAAGATCTCTTTACGTGTGTGCAGATGTGTATACTGGCTCACCGCAGTATTGCCTATAAGAACAAAAGCCTGTCGGGCAGTGGCGGCACACGCCTTTAATCCCAGCACTCAGGAGAGAGAGGCAGGTGGATCTCTGTGAGTTCAAGGCCAGCCTGGTCTACAGAGTGAATTCCAGGACAGCCACAGTTACAACAGAGAAACCCTATCGGGGGTGGGGAGAGGGGGAGCGGAGCCTGGAGAAAACAGAATTTCTGTCTGTGTGGGAATGCAGTTCAATACTAGAGTCCAGCTGCACTGTGCTCCCTAGTGATGGATAAAACGGCCTGAGCCGGGACAGTCTGGCTGTAGGGGAAGCCCTGGCAGATCTAATCAGTAGCAACAGAAAGCAGCACCGAGTAGCATGTACAGCGTGCCAGCCTCTGTGAAGCAAGAAAAGGGTCCTTTGATCTGTCTTTCCAGGGATGGAAGTTGGAAGGCATATAGGTGTCTTTTTCTACACATAGTGGGAAAAGACAAGATTTCCATGGTGTCTCCATTAGGAACACAGCCCCAAAGAGCTCCAGAGCTGGTGCTGGGATAGGAGCTCAGAAAGCACTTGCATAAGAACCGTGTGGTCCTCAGTTCAGATCCTGGATATCCATGTAAAATTGGGCACAGTGGCATCTGTCACCTCAGTGCTGTTGAGACAGACAGATTTCTGGAGCTCCCTGGTCTAACTGAATCTAACTGACCTCCAGGTGACCTCCAGGTTCAGTGACAGACCATGTCACCCTAAAGATGGAGAAGAGCTGAGTGAGATACACCATTTAGACCTTTGCCTTCCACACACATGCACATACATGTTCGTGGTATGTAGGGTCCTATTTAGCCTCTCTGTTGCTTTGATAAACACCTTGACCAAAAGAAGCTTGGGGCATAAGGGGTTTACCTGGCTTACACTTCCATCACTGAGGAAAGTCAGGGCAGGAACTCAACAGGAATCCGGTACAGAGACCATGGGTTGACACAGGTCATTGGCTTGCTTCCAGGCTCAGGCTCTGCTTTCTCACACAATCCATAACCATCTGTCCAGGAACGTCACCGCCACAGTGGGCCAGGCCCTCTTCCATCAGTTAGCAATCAAGAGAATGCCCTCAGCCAGGACTGGTGGCACACACCTCTAATCCTAGCACTTAAAAAGCAGAGACAGGGGAATCTCTGTGAGTTCCAGGTCAGCCTAATATACATAGTGAATTCCAGGCCAACAAAAGCTTTACAGTGAGATCTTGTTTTAAAAAAATAAAAGGAGGGAGGGAAGGAAGAACACAGAGAGAGAAAGAGAGAGACAGAGAGACAGAGAGACAGACAGAGACAAAGAGCCCCCAAGTCAATCTAATAGAAACAATTCCTTGGCTGAGGAAACTAACCAGCTTACATGAGCACCTCAAATACTTGTGCATACATAAAAAATACATGCCCAAACACATTCCATACACAAAGAAAGAAAGAAAACTAATAAAGAGCTCCAGCCGTGCAGAGTGACCCAGGTTGTGCGGAAGTGGTTAGAATTGCTGAAGAGCTCTGGGCTGGACATGGAAACTCCTGTCCCGGGGCCTGATGACAAGGGAGACAGAAAAGCAGAAAGGCAGGCGGCTCCACATTTTTCCTTCAGCAATATGATCCCCAAACTTACAAAATTGTCACTCATGGAACCATGAAAATTTCCAGAACCCAGAATGCCAAGGAGCCAGAAGCAGGAGAGACAGCCATGGAATCCCAAGGGCAACCAAGCCCAAAGCTTCACTAAAATTGGCCCCATCCTCTCTCCCTCCAAAGAAATAAAAGCTGCAATTCTTAGATCAGCTCAGAGGAAGCAAGTTAGAGACCTGGAGTCAAGCAGCTGCTGTGACCACTGTCCTTGGGTATGAGTTGGGGGTGAGTATGTTTTATCACTGTGAACACTCTGTACACAGCTGGAGGACAGAAAGCTGCCTCTTCTCTGTGCTTCCATAGCTGGCTGTGTGCTGCATCCTGTGGGGACTCGGGGTACGTCCCGAGTCAGAGGAGAGATGCGCCAAAGCAGAGCTCACGGTAAGTTCTGATGCAACAAAACGAAGCTGACCGGGAAGGGTAAGAACGAGGGAACAAGACACAGTGAGAAGAACAGGAGAAAGACAGACAGAGGCCAGAAAGTGGGCAGGTCCAGAGCTGAGGACAGAAGCTGGTGACCAATTACAGTGCTGTCAGGGGTGAGAGAGTAGGTCCCTTCCAGGAGACAGACTGTGGGCAGTGGATGTGCCTCCTCCCTGCGGCAGGCTGCCAGGCTCTCCCCTGCCCTCTGTGATCCCTGCTGCCGTGGGGTCCTTCCCTACTGCTCACATTATGTCAGAAGAGAGGGTTCTAAACCACTCCTCTACATCTCCCTCCTCCTGAGCAAAACAAAAAGTAGGAGGTCAGCCGTGGGGGACAGAGCCACCGGAAATGCACGCCACCACTAATTTGTGGGATTCCAGCCCCAGCTTCTGGAAAAGGCGGGTTGGACTGCAGGGAGGGAGGAGCACTGACCAATGGAGGATCTGGGAACAGCGAGAGCACTCTCATCCCACACTTGTCATGACCTAATGACACAAGCCCGGAAGAACCCCGGGTACACTACAGGCTCTGGGTGGGTGGCGTGAGCGTCCCTGTCTCAGCACAGGGGCCTGGCTGGTGGGTGCTGGTGGTGGGGGACGACCTGGGGATGGGGAGGGGTTGTGGGGCAGTACCTACACCTCCTACTCATTTTTGCTCTGAACATAAAGCTTCTATGAAAAAATGAAGTTCATCCATGGGCTCATGAACCCCTCCCAGGAGAAAGGCTCATCCACACCTCTCCTCGGGGCCTGTAGGCAGTTAGCAGCTACCAGGAGAGGAGGAGTCAGCCCCCAGCGCTGTAGCCACCGGTAAGCTACCCCACAGGAGTAATTACATACTCACGTAAATAACCTAATGAAATGTAGCGTGTTACAAATATAAGTAAGTGACATAGAGCATATCAGAGTGAGAGGGGAATTGCTGGGAAGAAGGCATTTGGTCGGGGGATTAGATCATAATATATTTTATAGAGAGATTTGAAGCTGTGAGCGATTATATACACTTTTATAATAGATTCTAGGTCTACACAAGGCTGGGTCTGTCAATACCCTTTCATGAAAGGTGGGAAAGGCTCGTGTGTCCCCGACCCTCTTCAGGATTTATATCCGTTAATGGCTGAAGATGGAAGGAGAGACATTTTTTTCGGTGATGTGGCCTCTTGCCAGGCGCCCAGGCTCATGCGTACAAACCCTCATCCACTCTCCTGTAAGCAACTGTGATGAACTCATCGAGCCACACACACACAAGAGAAGAGATGGAAGTGGAAGGGGCCAGCTGGGGAAAGGAGGGGCTCAGGCAGTGAAGGGGGTCAAGAGAGGCCAACAGCGAGTGAGTACGGTCAAAGCAGTAAGCGTGCGACTGGAAATATCATAATGAGCCCATTGGTACATTTAATTCATGAATATCAATAGAAACATCTCTAACTGGAGTCTACTGGCTGGATAGTTCAGCCATTGAGATCCTGGCCTTGCACGCGTGAAGCTATGAATTCAGTCCCCGTAACCGGCTGCCATCCTAGGTGTGGTGGTGGCACGGGCATGTCATCCCAGAGCTGGAGAGCAGAGACAGGCAGACCCCTGGGGCTCGCTGGCCAGCCAGCCTAGCCTACTTAGTTAGTTACTGGCCAATGAAAGACCAATATCAGAGTGAAAACAAAACCAAAACAAGACAAACAGATTCAATCCGAAGCAGGGTGAGGTGCAGGTTCAGTCACGCTCAGCTGTCTGGTGAGTATGAGGTCAGCAAAATTGTAGATGGGCCTGGAGAAACCAGAGTTCGACCTCTGACACACACACACACACAAATTAGCACAGACAGACAGACAGCCAAAGAGTGAAGGATGGTCTCATTTTAAGTGCAAAAATTAACCAGCGGGTGAGAGTGCTGTGCGCGTCATCCTGCTGGCTGGGTTCACCCAGAAGCCCCTTGTCTACAAACTCATACAGGCTGGCCTCTGAAAGGACAATGTCATGTGAGTACCTGCGATTACCCACCAACACCACAGCGGGAAGTCAGGGCCATTTCCATGAAGCCAAACAAGTCAACAGAAAGGAGTCTGGGACCCTGAGAGGACTTCTCAGACCAGCCTGACAGTGGTCACCAGAGCCAGCAGATAGAAGAGCTGAAGCTCCCAGCAGCCTCGCAGCCCAGCAGCCTCACAGCCCAGCAGCCCACAGCCCACAGCCCGCAGCCCACAGCCCACAGCCCACAGCCCGCAGCCCGCAGCCCACAGCCCAGCAGCCCACAGCCCACAGCCCAGCAGCCCAGCAGCCCAGCAGCCCTGCAGACCAGCAGACCAGCAGACCAGCAGCCCAGTAGACCAGCAGACCAGCAGTCCAGCAGACCAGCAGCCCCACAGCCCACAGCCCACAGCCCACAGTCCAGCAGACCAGCAGTCCAGCAGACCAGCAGCCCCACAGCCCACAGCCCACAGCCCACAGCCCAGCAGCCCAGCAGCCCAGCAGCCCCATAGCCCAGCAGACCAGCAGACCAGCAGCCCTGCAGCCCAGCAGACCAGCAGACCAGCAGCCCCACAGCCCACAGCCCACAGCCCACAGCCCAGCAGCCCCATAGCCCAGCAGACCAGCAGACCAGCAGCCCACAGCCCAGCAGCCCCACAGCCCAGCAGCCCGCAGCCCCGCAGCCCCTCAGCCCCGCAGCCCCTCAGCCCCGCAGCCCCACAGCCCCGCAGCCCCGCAATGGGGCAGATACAGCACAATCCTTCACTGTCACGGTCAGGAGATGTTTGTTCTCTGCAGACTAAACACCAAAGTTTCCAGGGCAGTGAGAAGGTGCAGAAGGTTAGGCCCAGCCCAAGGCAGGAAGCCCCTTGGTGGAAGAGGGTTCCAGCTGACTTTGCATGGAGACACAGTATACGAACTTGTCATAGAGAACTGAGCAGGGAGTATTGATGGTAGGAGAATCCATGAGGAAAATCAGGAGTCTTGTGAGCACACGGTTTGTGTCCTTGACCCTCATGAGTGGAACACGCCACACAAGAAAAGACATTTCCAAACAGAAAACATAAAGTGTCCGCAAAGCCCAGGTTCTCCCTCATGTCCCTGAAGAACACCTATGCCTCTCTGTGCATAATTCCTATCACGGTTTTTAGGTAAACTCAAGTCCCCTCCCCTGCGCCCCCTGCTGGTGAAGAACACATAGCCACACAGACCTCGGAGCCCCTCTCCATCTAAACTGGAGAAATCATACTCCATTTTTCCTAAGGAGTTCTCACCCGGTCAAACCAAGCCAATCAGTCACCTCAGTCAACAAGGTCCTTTCAGAGCCCTTCCGTAACTCACAGACGCAGGCTGTAGATCAAGATTCTAAACTCACACCGTGCTAGAGTTAAGGGCCCTTCAGTGGGGAGTCTTCTGGTGTCTGTGACAGGCACAAGACAGGTCCTCCATAGAGAAATTCGGTTGTGGGGAGCTTCCCATGGGGACCCAGCAGCACTGAGGCCAGGTTAGGATCTAGATAAACGGAGGCCCGTAACAATGACAGCAGCCAAACCATGTACAAGAGCTGAGATCTCCCAAGAGCTCTGCACACAGCTGGACTTGGCAGGCAGCCCATGCCCGCATACAAGGGTGGATATAGAGCAGCGGTGAGCAAGGTGTGCCAGCGTTATAGCCCTGCCTGCATGCGCAGTGTGTCACTCGTAGCTTGGGGACAAGGTGAAGAGGTGAAGACCCTACCCATTTCTTCCCTCAAAGGCTTGGGGAAGAGGACACTGACTTGACTCACTGTCTGGAACAACCTGGGATACTCCAATAACCTCAGGGTCAAAAAACAGTCTATTTTGAGTACCCCACTCAGGGGCCCAAGAAGGCTGGGTAGGACAGGATTCTCTTCATCCTTGCTCAAAGCTTAGACTCAGTCCAGTCAACGTGCAGTGCTCAGAGCCTGTAAGGGGCTGGGGTCCATGCTGTATCACTGGGTCGTTCCTTAAAGCCAAGTCTGACTCCACATCTTCCCGGGAGACTGGCGTTGTCCAGTGTAATTTACACTTACTGTTGGGTTGGCCCTCTTGGCAAAACACTCAGGGGGTCATGGTTTTGTTAGCATTTTGGTTTTACATTGAAAACAGTGGAGACCTTGAGCAGCATGGCCATGGTGACACTGTTACTTATTGAACTCAAACCCAGGCAGAACTCAAGCCCAGAGTCAGCATTTTGAACACACAGAATTAAAAAAAAAAAAATGTAATGCAACCCTCCCTGTCCCCAGCAGTGGTTCTCAACCTGGGGGTCGAATGACCCTTTCACAGGGGTCACCTAAGACTATCTACATATCAGATATTTACATTATAATTCATAACAATAGCAAAACTACAGTTATGAAGTAGCAACAAAAAATAATTTTTATGGTTAGGGTCACCACAACATGAGGAATGGTATTAAAAGTCTCAACATTAGAAAGATTAAGAATCACTGCCTTAAAGGGAATTGCACAAAAATGTAGTTTTGCTGTCAGTACAGACCTCTGCCTCACCAGGACCGAGACAATGGTAGCCCTCGAGGACCAAGCCTTGGGCTGCTGTGACTCATGGTTGTCTGACTGAGAAATGTTCCCCCACTGAGAGAATAATGAGTATAGTCAAAACACGGGGATGGTTTTAAGTAAGAGAGACTATGGGAGGTTTATAGACGAGGGAGATTATTGGGAGATATTCATGTAGAAACCAGGACGGTGCTGGGAATCATGGGTGGGGACACAAGGATCCAGGCTCTGTCTCCAGCTGACGCTTGGGAACAAGGTACTCTGAGACGCTAGAGCTTAGAAAGGCAAACGATTAGGTGTTTTCCTCTGCTGCTTTCCAGAGAGGTTGGGATGGGGCAGAAGAACTTGGCACTGGACTGGGTGGCATCACCTTGGTGCTATAGATGGCCATGGTAGAGTACCCTCAGGACCTGACTCAGGGCCCTGACTGGCATGGCTGACACGCTGTGGGACTGAGCGCATGCAAGCTGAATGCCATGCACACCTCTCCTGACCCACCTCCAATACAGTGTGGCTCCCTCTACGACACGCAGAGGGAAGCCACCAAGCCCCTGCACTGGTTTTTTTCCTCAACACTTCCAGCTTCTCACTTCTGTGGCTACCTGTGTCTGATCTTCACCAACATGGCTGTCCCTGGCCTGGGATCCAGCCAGCTTTGCATCTGTTTGTCTTATAAGGTGACACAGAAGGCTTCCTGCCCGTCACAGGTCTGGAGACCCCAATGGGTCTGTAGCACAAGTGTCTATCACTGGAGACTGAAGCAGCTCTCACATACTACAGTGGAACTGGCTCAGAGATACTAGGATGGACAAATGGACAAGATGAGAGCACGGAGGGACCCTCACTCTCCTCTTACATGTCCTGTGGGATTTCCCTATGCCCATCGTGTGGCTGTCCACAGTGTGGTCCATTCCCGCATCCTATGTGACAGCCCAGGGGACGACACAATGCTGTACAGAGGCTGGAAATCCTCCTCCTGGCTGCTCCCTTCCAGGCTGCACTACGGAACATGCACTTGAGGATGAGCGAGCATCCCATGAGATCAATGTACAGGAGGTCTGTGGCACGATATGAAGGGACATACCTGTGCACATGCAGATCACACACATGGACATGGTCTGAGGACTGGTATCACTCACAAGTCAACCCTGGGTATCCACTTTCCAGGGTCAGCCACCCCATGTCCAGAGCTACCTGGCTTCTTCTCAGTCAGCAGGTGACCACCCCCCCCCAACAGTAGGAAACTGAGTGGTACAGCAACATCTACAACCAGAACAAACCTGAGAGCTCCCCTGGTCTTTGAGGCCTTCCTTCAGAACAACAAGAGCACTGAAAATGAAGTATCAACCCATTCGTCCACTCCTCTCTGACACTACCGCATTCCCAGTAGCCGATACCTGACCTGTCCCTGGTCCCAAGGGTATGACCTGCTGCTGACTGGAGGGAAGATTTAGAGATCATGGCGGGTGAGGCTACCTCATTCTAGTGGAGGCTGGGGACATCTCAGGAAGTTTATAGTCATAAACTAAAAACAGCCCACGTCAGGGTACCTTCAAATGGTGAGTAGTTAACACTGACTGACCCACTGAAGCCCGTGTCTCTCCCATTTGGCAGCCTGGGTGACAGTGAGATTCCTGCACATGCTCCGCTCTGAACACATCCCCAGTGTTACCACACCTGGAAGCTCTGTGGACTTTTTACTCTGACCTTCAAATTTTCCATAGAACGTGTCCATGGCCTCCAAAGACAAGCAACCCTGGGTCCCATATACACTGACCACAACTGTGACAGACACCGTATCCCTGAAAACAGCACCTATGTCTCCTTTCCACAACAATGAGTCCTAAAGGCCTGTGTGAAGAGTCCACCCCCAGCTCCTGCCTGACAGCCCCAGAGCACCACAAGGACAGACAACTCCTCTTTCAACTCTCACCATTGCATGCAGCTTCCTAAAGCTGGGTGGGAAGAGGACCACAACACAGATGGATGGCTGGGAGCTCCACTCGGATTTGTCTGCTGAACCCCAAAATAAGACTTCCATGACCACGGCAGAAGAAGCCCATTGAAATGCTGGCTTTCTGTTTAAGATGGAGTTTTCAGTATCTGAGGTTTCCAGCTCCTTCTCCAGGAGACTGCAGGTTAATTATCCTACTTCAATGATTGGCGTATATGAGGAAGCCACTATGGGGAAATCCACAAAGTTTACCAGCACTTTCACCTTATGTCCCTTGTGTGGAGAGCCCCTGAGCTTGAGCTCAAGTTCTGCTGTGTGCCTTCGGCTAAATCTCATTTGGGACAGCTGGTGAGCAAGGCTAAGCTGTAAAAAGACAAGCCCAGAGGCAGCTCATTTCAGGGGAGTCAAAGATTACTTAGAGATCTTCCTTCTTAATCTCACAAAGCAGGATGATGGCTTCAGGGTCAACTACAGAACAATAGTGTTTTGTATCTATTTTGATTTACCTTGATTGTAACCATGTGACTGTACCCATGCCTTCTACCTTGTGATCATGAACCTCGTGCTTGCAAGCACACCTGGTTCGCCCCTTGTGATCGTTGCCTTGGAAACTGCATGTATGTCTCTGGTGGGGAAGGGAATAAGTATCTGACAATAAACTATTTGGCCAGTTCGGCCCCTGTGAACTCAAGATACAGTGTGTGCGCGTTCCGGTTTTTCAGACTACCCACGATCCAGCACCGTCTGAACTGGTAAGCTGGTCTTATCACCATTGTTCTAGTGTGGAAGGTTTATCCCCACGATCCTTCTACAGACACCAGAAAAATATACCTGTATGCTAATTCGCTGCACTATTGTCTGTAACAGTGGAATTCTGGAGAGGACGGCTTTCCATCCGTAAGGAAGAACAGTTCCATAAACTAGGGCACAGCCACACTGCAGTGCCGGCTGATGGAGAAAGGGAATGAGCAAAGGACAAGCTGTGGACTGCAGGGAGAAGCCTGCGGAGTGCATTCAGGAGCAGAAGAAAATGACAGTAATGTGGGTAGTATGCTACTTTTTAGCTGAGAACGGGGAGACTGGAGATGCAGTTTTATAAGAATTGAAGATGATATGCGTATGCGTGCCTCCAAAGGCTAAAAAGAACAAGGAACAGACTTTTCCTCCATGGCTCCTTCAGGAACACGCGCCTAAAGAACTTCAGATCTGCAGCTGGGATGATGGCACAGTCAGTAATGTGCTCGCTTGGTAAGCGAGGACTTAGGTTCAGATTCCCAACACCCAGGTAAAATCAAACAGAACATGTCTGTAACCCCAGCACTGGAGTCAGAGGGTAAGACAACCAGATCCCTGGATCTCCCTGGCCAGCCAACACAGTAGAAGAGCTCAGTGAGCCCTGGGTTCTGTGAGAGACCCTGCCTCAAAACAATACGGTGGAGTGCCCATGTCTAAACTCCACACACACGCGTATGCACACACACAGAATGTATACCTATATAGCCACTCTCCAGACGCCTCCTCCCAAAAGAAAGATAAAAGTATAAGTTAAAAAGAGCTTCAGAGCTGAGGAGAGATTATCCAAATAATGTGGAAATCATTTAGAGCACATGAAATAACAAGGTGAAACATCCTCAGGCTCTAATTCTCTGCACCTCGGCCAGTTGTGGGTCTCCGTGTTAACCGCTGCCTACTGCATTTGCAGAAGCCTCTCTGATGAGCACTGAGAGACATGTTAGTTGTGTATATGACAATAACTCAACAGAAGTCAGTTTAATACTATGTCCCCCTAGCAGACTATACAGGCTCTTCCTTAGGGCTGTGACATGTACAGCCACAGGTTATCAGCCCCACAATGATGCGAGGTCTGGGTTGCATCCTCCCTCCTCCTCTCCAGGCTGAGAGGTCACACTGTAAGAGCCAGAGGCGGTGAATGGAGGAAGCAATGTCCTCTGGACACAACAAGGCTGCACACAGGAGCTCACAGTCGTTATGACAACATACAAAGTCTCCATGACACCTCAAGCCAGATCAAGTCCCAGCATGGAAGCAGGAGTGACATGAAGTCCCACCCCTAGCTGAGGAGCCATTGGCAATTGATAACTTCTAGGAAAAGAAGAAGTCAACTTCTCTTAAAGAGTATTGCCTCGGGCAGGTCAGCCGCACTCCGGGGAGAAGCTCACACATCCGCGAACATACGGGCAGCACAAACTCTATGGGGGAAAAGACAAACAGGACACAAAGTAGTGTGGGTAGGGAAGAGGATATGGATCTGGGGGAGATGGGGAAGGAATGAATACGGTCCAAACTCACTCTAGAAATTCTCAACAAACTAATAAAAAAGACCAAAAAAACTAACAAGGTACGTGTGGAATTTCCTACCCCAGGCCTACAGACAGAGGAAGACAGAAAAGCAAATAGATGGGGACCTCACACTGTCCCTCCAACACTCTGACTCCCAGACAGCACAGAGCTGTCACTCTCGGCAACTCTCGGATGCCCAGCGCGGAAGCAGGAGAAGAAGAACCAATCACAAAAGCTGGGATACAGCCATGCCCGGGGGTTCAATAAAATGAATCCAATCCCTCCACAAAGAAAGGAAAGCTGTGATTGGTTTAGATAAGCATTTGGGGGAGCTAAGAGGAGAGCGGGTTAGAAATCGGAGAGCAAGGAGCTCCTGTGGACCTGTGTGTGCGTGTGTGTGCGTGCGTGTGCGTGCGTGTGCGTGCGTGTGCGTGCGTGTGCGTGCGTGTGTGTGTGCGTGTGTGTGTGTGCGTGTGTGTGTGTGCGTGTGTGTGCGTGTGTGTGTGTAACTGTTGCCACCCCTACCACACTGAGGATAGCTTTAGGTCTGAAAGCCACCCCTCAATTTAACTCTCTGACTTCCCTGGTGTCCGATCCTGGTGTGCATGTCGTCAAGGCTCAATTTTACCGGCTAAATAGGAGCAGAAGGTCCTGTGTGTGTTCCTCTGGAACATTGGTGAGGCTGGCGTGAGAGGGCGTGGCCAAAGACACAAGCCATAGATAGGGCAGGAGGCCAGCAAGCGTGAGAGCCCAGAGCAAGTAACAGAAGTTATCTCAAAGGCATTCATGGGTGGCAGAGGAGGACCATGAGAGGAGGTGGGTCCTGAGAACAAACTCATCTCCTGTCTGAAGCGTGGAGGGCCTGGCTGGCTGCCAAGTTTTTCCATGCCTTTGTGGCTCTGATGTTATTGTGACCCCAGCCCTCTCAGCTGCCTAGTTACTTCAGAAGACAGAGTTATGAAACCTTGCTTCAACATCTCCTTTGGGACACATCAGAAAGACATTTGGGTATAAACAACAAAATAGTAGGGACCAGACATAAAGGGACCGGAATGACAGCTCCTGATGTAGGTTTCCAGGCCTGTTCTGGGAAGTCGGTGAAAGCTCAGTACTTGGCAGAGGTTGAAGTCAAGAGAGAAGGGAGCGGACGGAGCCTTAGGGATTGGGGGTACCAGGAGAATGCTCCCTGACGCTGAGGTGGCTGCTGTCTGTCATTACATACTTGTCTCCATGCTCTGACTATATGCCCGCTGTGAACCCTGGCACACACATTGTTTTTGAGGTGGTAATGGGCGTATCCCCGTAGCTCAGCGGTTATCCTCTATGGAGAATTAATTGCAGCTGGAAGATCAACTGGATACTCGAGCGCAGTCCACAGTCAGATGAAGCCTTCTGCCGTTGGTGGCAGGTGTGAGGCCAATCATCTGTAGTGAAACGCCACAGGAAGGGGCTTCCTCCAGGTCCCAGCAACATTAATGCCACGGGGATCTGGAGAAATCAGGGCTTGTGACCGTGACAACTTCCAGCACGTGTGCAAGAGCAGAGGGATCCCTAGGACTCTCCATACTGCAGGGCCTGCCAGACAGCTCCACCCCCAGGTATAGGACAGGACAGCCTGACAGCCACCCTGTTCTTCCAGCCCGGCAAGCAAACCCTCCCTCCATGAGTACATGGTATTTTGCTGCCATTTGGACAGAGAGTTAGGAGGTGAAAGGCCTGACAGTGCTTTCCACAAAATGGAAAGGGAGAGAGGCATCTCTGACTCACTGAGATGGTCTGACAGGGTGCTACGAAAAACTAATGGTAATGAGACCCCCGAGTACCACACAGGGATGCCAGAGGAGGCTGGGCAGGACAGGGCTCTTCCCCATCCTCCTTCCACACCCAGGCCAGCCAGTCTACGGTGCCCAGAAACTCCAGGGCAGAGACTCGAGCACATCACTAGGGTTCACTTTAAGACTCTGTAATTATTATTTCATATGTATGAGTGTTTTGCCTACACGCATGTTTGTGTGCCACATGCATGGTTGGTAACTATGGAGGCCAGGAGAGAGTTGGGTCCCCTGGACCTGGGTTTACAGACAATTGGAGGTTCTGGGAATCAAACGTGGGTTTTTCTGAACAACCAGCCAGTGCTCTTAACTGCGGAGCCAGCTCTCCAGTCCCCATAGGGATTTACTTTAAAGAGAAGCAAAATCAATAATGCCTGTGTTCCTGGAGGACTGGGGCTGTCCTAAACATCTTATATTTACTATCAGCTTGTTTCTCTCCATAACCTTACGAGTGTGCGTGCTGCTGCTGTTGTTTCCATCTCGCGAGAAAGACGGTGAGGTGGTTTAAAGGACAGGCCAGAGGTCACACAAGTGGCCCTCAGTGTTATGACTCCCCACGGGACTTGATCCCAGAGCACCTTGAGCCCAGAGCCTGACTTTGAACATCTACATGAAACTTCAGAATACATCACTCTAAAATAGACAATTTATTACACTGGAAAGGTAATTTTGCTGTCAGGATAGCCCTCCGCCCCAGGAGGACGCGAGCACTTTGCAGCCCATGAGGATCAAGTCTTCTGCGGCTGTGACTCATGGTCCTTCCTAGACGGTGATTGTTCTCCCGCTGAGATAACGCCAAAGGTGGAAAAGAGAGGAGCTTATCTAGATAAGGGGGTCTATAAGGTTGTCAGAGGAGGGAGGAGATAGGAGGGCACGCACACCAGGACCTGGACAGCTCTGGGATCTGTGAGTGGGGACTTCAGCTGGCTTCAGCTGGGAGGTCGGGTCGGTAGGGAAAGGGCACGGCTAAAGGACAACCTCAGAGAGGGAAATACTTAAGTCTCCTCTCTGCGCTGTTCCGGAGCCATGGGGGTGGTACAAAGGAACCTGATACTGGGCTGGGTGACTGCCATCTTGCTGCTACAGATGGCCCTGGCAGAGCGGCCCAGGTGGACCCTGAATGGCAAGCCCCAGGTATTCCGTGACCTAAGTCTTTATGAGATGAGGGTCGTGCAAAACTTCCTGATGAACAGGAAGGATCTGAAGCTGCAGCCATCCATGACACCGACTTTGGCCAAGAACTCCGTGTACCTCATAGAGATGCTACTGCCCATGAAGCAAGACGTACTGCATTTTCTGGACAAAGGTAAAAGGAATCCTGTGCGGGAAGCCCGTGTTGTCATCTTCTTTGGTGCCCAGGAACACCCTAATGTCACTGAGTTCGCTATTGGGCCTCTGCCATGGCCCATCTACATGCGAGAAATATCTCCCGGGCCTGGGCACCATCCATCCTGGGCATCTAGACCCATTTCCAAAGTAGAGTACAAACTCATCCACCAGACCCTGGAGGAAGCCACCAAGCCCCTAGATCAGTTCTTCCTCGACACCACTGACTACTCACTAAGGGACAACTGTGGTACGGAGTGTCTGACCTTCACGTATGTGGGCCCCCATAGCACAGAGCCTGGCCAGCGCCGTAGCTGGTTCATCATGCAACGCTATATGGCTGGCCATTTCCTGCAGCCTACGGGGCTGGAGATCCTTGTGGATCATGGGAGCACAGATGTACGGCACTGGAAAGTAGAGCAGGTCTGGTATAATGGCAAGCTCTACAACAGCCCAGAGGAACTGGCTCAGAAATATAAGGATGGAGAAGTGAGCACAGTGACCATCATGGAGTCACCACTGCCCAAGGACAAAGAGCAGCCCCCACTCTTCTCTTCTTTCAACACCCCAGAGGGACTCCCCACCACTGTCAGTATGACTAGCCCCAGAGTGGCTAAGGCCCACCCTCCTCACTATAGCATAGAGGACAACACCGTGTTCTACAGAGACTGGATCTTCTCCTTCCGGCTGCTCCCCTCCTCTGGCCTGCAGATCCTGAACGTGCACTTCCAGGGTGTGCGTATCGCATATGAGGTCAGTGTACAGGAGGCCCTGGCGCTGTTTGGAGGACATATACCTGTAGGGGTTAAGACCAAGTACATGGATGTGGGCAGGGGCCCAGGCAGTGCCATTCACCAGTTAGCCTCTGGTACTGATTGTCCAGACACAGCCACCTTCTTGGAAGTTGTCCACCTCTACGACACTGACACCCCAGTCTTTTATCCACAAGCTCTCTGTCTCTTTGAGATGCCAGCAGGAATGCCAATTAGGCGCCGCTTTAACTCCAGCCTTAGAGCCGACCTCAACTCTGGCACAAGGATGAAGGAATGTGTGCTGGTGATTCGGACAACTTCGACAGTCCACTACTATGACTACATTTGGGACTTCATCTTCTACCCTAATGGCACTATGGAGGCAAAGATGCAAGTCACTAGCTTTTTCCGTGCTACCTTCTACCAGCCGGAGGAGATGAGCTACATCTCTCAGTTACACACCCACCTATTTGGGGACATCCACACCCACCTAGTCCATTACCGTATTGACCTGGATATGGCAGGTAAGACTTGGGACCATACCAACTCAGACACTCAGTGCCTACCCTCATAACTTCACTCCACAGGCTGGGGAGTCTAAGACTCCTTGACATAATATCAGGAGATTGTTCCAGCCAAATTCCATGCAAAGGGTGGGGGAGGTCCCGTGGAGGTTAAACAACGCCTCTACCCAAAATACTAGCGCTTTGAGATAGGTTCTAGTACCATCTGGGAGTATTCAGTGTGCTTCTTATAAATGTCATCATAGAAGAATGGCAAAGGATTGATGCTTCATGTCACATCCCATAGTTGAACAAGGCCACCAGAACCAGAACCAGATAGGTAGCTTCCATAGGTTCATTCTCTGGTCAGGAGTGCACAGACAGTCCTCAAGCCTGCAGAAGCATGGGCTTCCTGTTCTACATGGTTAAAATCATAGCCAACAGGCTGCAGCAAGCCCTCTGGAGAATGGTGGGATTGCACTAAAACTGCCACCATTGCCAAGAATGACCCAAGAACTGTCCTCCAGCTCCTCTGGTTTCTGGTTTTCTTGGGTGTCTAGGCTAGCTCAGTGTCTGTCTCTAGCATGGCTTCCTCCTGGCAGCTGTCTGCAGATGTTGTCTAGTTGGAGACCCTGGGGGAGAGGGAGGCAGTTTCTGTTTCAATAATGGATTCTCACCTGCTTTCTCCCCTCCTGCCTCCAGGCAAAAGAAACAGCTTCCAGACGCTGCAGATCGTTGGGGAAAACATCCCTAAATCTGAGGGCCTGAGACATCATGTAATCCAAAACACCCTAAAGAAGACAAATTACTCCCAGGAGGGCCAGGCAGCCTTCCAGTTTGGAAAGCCACTTCCCAAATACCTGGTCTTCAGCAACTCCCATATGACCCATTCGGGCAACAGGAGTAGCTACCACCTGCAGATCTACTCCAAATTCAATGAAATTCTAATGCCAGACTGGCAGAAGAAGCAAGGTATCTCTTGGACCAGGTAAGAAAATCCAGTGAGTTTGGAGAACATGGCCAGGGGCTCCCCACAGTGATTGTGCTTCTGTCTGGGCTTTTGTCCTGGATGGCTTATGCCTTTGTTTGCATCTGAATGTGCAACCTCATGTACTCAAGGAGAGTAGCAGTGCTTACCGAGATCCTGACCCTAAGATGGTGATGGGCAATTTTCCAGACCTCTAAGATATAAACATTCCCTACAGAGATGGAACAAATTCTCCGTCCTTGATACTAGGGATGTTCCCTGGGAAGGGATCAGGCATAACCCTGGTACCCAGAGCCATTGGCTTCTTGACCTCTAGGTACCCCTTGGCTGTGACCAAATACCGGAATTCTGAGAGGTGCAGCAGCAGCATCTACAACGAAAATAATCCCTGGAATCCCCCCATGGTCTTCGAGAACTTCATTCAGAACAACATGAGCATCGAAGATAAGGTAATGCCCAGCACCTACTGCCCAGCTCAGACCTGTCACCAACCCTGCCTAACCCTGCCAGTGGCCCCAGGAATTGCGCTTACTGTGTGGTAGGCAAGTTCAGGGGTCATGGCAGAAGGGTCTGTTTTTTTTTTTTTTTGTTTTTTTTTAATGGGAATGAGGACAGCTCAGGAGGTGGGTAGGTACAACTGAACATACACAGGCCAGAGTGATTGCCCACCTCGGGTGGCCAGTACTCAGCATACCCTGACCACTGAAGCCTTTGTTTCTCTCCCATAGGATTTGGTGGCCTGGGTCTCAGTGGGCTTCCATGACATGCCCCATTCTGAGGACAGTGCCAACGTGACCACACCTGAGAACTCTGTGGGCTTTGTGCTCCGGCCCTTCCATGGCTTCTAGAGACCCTGCCTGATATCTCCTCCTTTCAACCACAATGGGACATACTTCCCTGTGTGAAGAGCCCTTCCCTCAGCTCCTGCTTAACAGCCCAGGGTCAGCACAAGGGTCCACAATAAACCAGCTTCCACCATCAAATGCTGCTTCCTAGTGGCAAGGGAAGAACATAAAATGAGCCATACTCAGATAGGTGGCCATAGGAAACATTCAAGCTTGTCTACGTCCCCCAAAATGACCTTAATGGCAAGGGCAAAGGAAGCCCACAGAGATACTGGAACTCTCTATCACGGAACTTTTTCAACATCTGAGTTTTTCAGCTGTCTGTGGGGAAATGTTCCACCTCGGTGACAGCCGTGCCAAGTGTGGAAGCTGCTATGGGGAACTCTAAGAAAATTCCCAACACTTTCATCGTGTGGCCATTGTTCTGGCATCTAAGGTTTAGCCCTGACATCCCTCTAGAAACATAGGAAAAACATCTGTGGGTGTGTAGTTGTCACCTGTGGCAACAGATGCACGGTAAAGACCAACCTCTTAGCTATAAGGAAGAACGGTGCAGTAAACTGAGGCACAACCACACTGCAGTGCCACGGAATGGAAAAAGGTGGGAGTGTGGACAGTCTGTGCTCTGCAGGAAAACCCTGCAGGATATATTAAGTAGATTAAAATGGCAGAAATAAAGCACACATGTGTGCTATTTCTTGGTGGAGAAACAGAATAGATAGAGACAGAAGAGAGAGAGAGAAAAAAGACAGGAGAGGTAGATAGGAAAGAGACAGGAGAGAGGAGAGGAGAAAGAGGAGAGAGGAGAGAGAGGAGAGAGAGGAGAGAGAGGAGAGAGAGGAGAGAGAGGAGAGAGAGGAGAGAGGGAAGAGGGGAGAGAGAGATACAAAGCAGCATGATGGGGTGATTAGAGGAACATGAACTAACAAGGTGGGTGTAGAATTTCCTTCCCCAAGCCATAGAAAACAGACAGGGAGACAGCCTCACACTGTCTCCCCAGTTCTAGAACTCACCATTTGCATAGCTGTCACTCATGATAACTCTTAGAGTCAGGACCCCCAGAAGGGAGCCCAGAGCAGAAGAAATAGTCATGAAAGCCAAGGGGCAGCCAAGATCAAGGGCTCAATGAACCAGTCCCATCCTTCTCCTCCACAAGAAAGGAAGCCGTGGCTGGCTCAGAGGAGGTCGCAAGAGAGTGCATTAGAAACCAGAGGCCAAGTAGCTTCTGTGGACACATGTTCTCTCTCTCCTCTCTCTTCTCTCCTCTCTCCTTTCTCCTCTCTTCTCTCTCCTCTCTCTCCTCTCTCTCTCTTTCTTCTCTCTCTCTTTCTTCTCTCTCTCTTTCTTCTCTCTCTCTCTCTCTTTCTTCTCTCTCTCTCTCTCTCTCTCTCACTCTTTTTATGTGTATGTGACTGTTGTCACCACTCTGAAGCTGGGGGTAACTTGAGAACTGAAAGCCCCCTTCCTCTTACTCCCTGTCTCTCCGTAGCTGATCCTGCCGTGCTTGCTGTGGGGGCTCAGCTGCTCCTACTGAGTGGGACCAGAGCAGAGCTCAGGATGTGCTCTGATGAGACACCAATGATGCTGGTGAAAAGTAGGCATGCAAGGGGCCAGGACACCGTGTGAGGGACATGAGAAAAAAAGACACAGAACCCAGGAGGAGGAAAGGCTGAGCGTGTGGCAGAAGGCCTCTAGAGTACCTGGAGGTGACAGGGGAGGACGCTGAGAAGAGCTGGGCTGCAGGCAAAGCCTCCAGCTGCAGCAGGGCGCGGTCACTGGCTGCCAGGTTCTCCCTCGAGCTCGGTGGCTTGCCACCATTGTCACATAGCCCTCCTCAGGTTATGTCAGAAAAGAGGGTTCCAACCACGCTTCCACATCTCATTCCTTGCAGACAACGCTGAAAGGGATTCGGAGATGAGAAACTGTAGGTAGGAGGCCAGCCCTGATGGATACAGAAGCACTAGAAATGCACACTGTCTTCTGGGATCCCATTCACACCTTCTAGTTCAGTGGTGGCAAGGTGTGACCTGCGGGGCAGGAGGGGCGGGTCGAGGATTTTAGGGCAGGAGGGACACTCCCTGACAAGGCAATGCAGGTGCCCATCATTATACACTTGTCCCTAATCTCTAGATGCTCACTCACCAAGCACCAACCCTGGGGCACACCGTGGGTTCTGGGTAGCAGTAGGGTGTCTCTGTAGCTCGGAGTTGTCATATATGGACCATGCTAGTGGATGCTGACACTGCGGGGGAGGGGGGTCTCAGGAAACAGGAACAAAGCATGTGGCAGCATCTATTCCTCCTTCTCAACTTTGATATGAACTTAAAACTGCTCCCAAATATAAAATCCATGGCCCCATCAAACTTCCATCATGAGTTAGAAGAGGACCCGTCCCTCCCTAAATAGCTATTGGCAGTTAATAGTTGGTGGTAGAAGGAGAGTTACAATCCTCAATGGCCAGCAGATAATTATCCTTGTCAAACATTTTACCCCCCTCCCAGACCATGAGAGGCAAGTGACCTAATTAAATACATTTGGTACAAAAATAAGGAAGGAGAAGAGAGAAGAGGAGAGATAGATAGATAGATAGATAGATAGATAGATAGATAGGGAATATGTTTTAAGAAGGGGAAGCAAAGGAGATTGCTGTGAGCTTGAAGGAAATAAGAGAAAATAATAGGGGACTATGAACGAGGAATATTCTATATATAGGTATGAAATTATGAAAGAATAAATAAAGTTGTTTAAAATCCTGCACAAGCTCAACAGACAACATCCCAGCCTGGACAGAGGAGGAGGGGACAAAATCCCACCCCAGGCTGAGGAGATTTTTGCAATCAATAGCAGCTGGGAGAAGGGGGGAGTTCTCCTTGAGGGTGTGTCCCCGATAGGTCGATCACACTCCAGTAGATGGCTACATATCCAAGAGTATATGGGTAGCACAAATTGTACTTGATTTATAAAAGAAAAAGGGATGAATTCGGGGAGGCAGGGAAGGGAATGGGCCTGGGTGGAGCTGGGGAAGGGGGACTATGACAAAAACACATTGTATGCAATTCTCACAGAAACAACATAAATTATACATGCCGTGACACTAAACACAATCCTGGATTCTAGGACCATCATTCCCTGTCATGGAAGGGGAGGATCATGGTGGTTCACCTCTCCCTGAGGCTTTAAACCTGGTTAATGGCTGATGAGGGCTGGAAAGACATTTACTTTAGTGGTGCAGCCTCTGGCACGTTGCCCACGTTCATGCCTGCAAACCCTAACCCGTGCTCCTGCCAGCAACTGTAATGAAACTCGCTGAGGTCCCAGTGCGCAGGAAAGCAGAAGGGAGCTTGTCCAGAAGAGGAAAGGGGTGGGCAGGATTCATGTGTACATGAGAGTAGGAAAGAGGGGAAATGTGATTTAAATGCATTACATTTATGTACGAAAACATCACAATGAAACCTCTCACTACATATCATTACATATATGCTAATCAGAACATTTATTTTTTTTAAAAACTGAAACCTAGGGTGTGGGCAGATAGTTCGGTCATCTAAGTGCTGGCCTTAGAAACACCAGACATTAATTTGATCCCAGAACTCACAGGGGGAAAGTTGGTTGTGGTGGTCCACACTTGCAATCCCAGAGTGCAGGAGACAAACGCACACTATCTAAGGGGCACCTTGAACAGCCAGTGTCACCTACTTGGAGGCCTCCACGTCAATGAGGCACCTGATCTCAAAAGGGGGAAAGAAGGGAAATCCAGATGTGGTGTTGCACACCTGTAGTCCCAGAGGTGAGACGGTGGAGTCAGGATGGTCAGACGCTCACTGCCATCCTCTGCTATGTAGCAAGTTTGGAGGCATCCAGGGCCCCATGAGACACTGTCTCAACAACAAGAAGCAATGGCTACCCCCTGAGGAACCTCTGACCTCCGTGCACAAGCGTACAGAGGCACAGGTGTACCAGCATGCATGAATCCACACAGTCCTCCATAGACAAACACACAAAAGTCAAGTCTAATTTTAAAGAAAAGAGGCTTGGCTAAAATTAGATATAACAAGAGCCCTGGTCATGTCCTCCCACTGGCTCTGAGTTCACCCAGAATCCCCCTCTTCCCACCCAGTGGTGTTAGGCTAGACTCTGAAAGCACAGGTCATGTGGGTCTCTGGGCCTACCGTCAACACCAGAAGCACAAGAAAAGGGCCAGTTGATGAAGTGCCCAGATTGGGCCATTTCCATGGGGCCAAGCAAACCTGAGAGTCCAGAATAATAGGCTGGGAAAGTGAGGGGACTCCTCAGAGCAGCCTTGACAGTGGTCACCAGGGTCAGCAGACACCAGGACAGAGGAGCTGAGGCTCCCAGAAGCCCCGCAGCCCAGCAGCTCACCGGGTGAGGGGGCGGGTGCAGCACGATCCTTCCCAGTCACTGTCAGGAGATGCTCGTTCTCTGCAGACTAAATACCAAAGCGCCGAGGGGCAATGAGTGGAAAGTGGACAGAGTCAGGTCCAGGACCAAGATAGAGAGTTCCTCGGTGAGGGAGGTTCTAACCAACTTTGACCAGGGACACAGGATGTAAACTTAGTACAGAGAGCTGGCCAAAAGAATCTAAAATGAAGGCCTGGCTGCTTGTGAGCAAATAGGCCATGTTTTTGACATTTGTGAATGGGATACGTAACACAAGAAAACACCAACACAACACCAGGACATGTCCACAATGCTCAGGTTCTGAGGTCCAGGCCCACCCTAGCATCCCTCATGAGCTTCCCTTTGCCTAATTCCTACCCTGCAAACCATTTTTAGGTGAGAGACAGTCAGGTTACTACCCCATGCCCACTGCTGGTTACACCTGGAAAGAAAGAACCTTCTGGCATTAGCAACAGGTACAAGCCTGCTCCTTTGTAGAGAAGTTTCATGGGTAGGGATTTCCCACCCACCGCCATGAAGGTCAAATAAGCATCTAGAAAAACCAAGACTGGCGACGGGGACAGCATCTATTATGTTTGCAAGAACCAATGTATCCCAGAAATCTACCCACAGTAGGACAGCCTCACCTTGAAGTATAAGGAAAGACAGAGTGGCAGCCATAGAGTTCTCCTTGTATCAAAGACACTGCCCTGCTTATTTTGGTGGTGGCTTCACGATAGTTTAGGTACTGAAGACCCTTCTCTGCCCTTGGTTGAGGAAATTTATTTTTATTTATGTATAAAATGTTTTATGCACTGTTAGGTGAGGGGCTACCCGATATCTTGGCTTTTTGTATTGTCTGCAGGTGTTGGATTCATGTGGGGGATGTTTGATTTCCAGTGATCTGCATGTGTTATCAGTAGAACACCTGAGGTGTTCTGAAAGAATAAAACACCTGAGCTCAGACCCCCAGGGTTCCACTGGCAGTATGGCACTGTCCATGATGGTGGTTCCCTCTGCTGAGGTCTGGCAGGGTTTGTAATTATTAAATATGCTTCCTTGTCATCCTTGGTGAGTCACCACAGCAGCATAACAACTACAGCCCTCCCCCAAATAGTAAAAGGGTAAGGCATTCTCTCTCACTCACTATCTGGAATGATCTTAAAGGGTTCTCCAACAACCCTAATGGTCAAGAAAACTCAACTTGGATGCCAGAGAATTATGGGTACGGCAAGACTCTCCCATTCTTGTTTCACAGCCTAGACTCAGAGCAGCTAATCTGCAGTGCTCACAACCTCCCACGAACTGGGGTCCACACTGTACCATCAATCTACACTTTTTCTGTGTTCATGTGGGCCAACATCCAGTGCACTTTAGATTTATTGTAAGATTGTTTTTCTCACCAATACTTAGGAAGTGACGCCATCGTTGGCATCCCCATTTCATATTTCAGACGATGGAGACTTGACCAAGGTGGCATTGCTCTTCATCGATGATGACATTTGCCAGAACTTGAAGCCAGGCAGAACTCAAATCTAGAGTCAGCATTTAAATGTATGGGCTCTATTTTAAAATGAAGCCCCTGAAGTGTGTTTTGTTGTATTAAAAAGGAAGTTTTGCTGTCAGTAGAGCCCTCTATGCTCTCAAGGATCGAGCTTCGAGCTGTGAATCACGATTACTTATGGTGCCCTAGCTGAAGAACGTTCTCCCACTGAGATAACCCCTAGTAAGAGACAAAACATGGCAATATTTAAAGGTAGGAGAAGCTGTAGATTTATAGATGAGGAAGATCATTGGGGGGATGCTACAAAGGGCCTGAACAGAGTTGGGCACCGTGAGTGAGGACTCAGGGACTCAGTCGAGGTGAAGAAAAGTTTTATCAGGAGGAAAAACAATTCTTAGAGACAAGAATTCCAAGTGACATCTTGGAGAAATACCTAAGTCCC
Source organism: Cricetomys ansorgei (assembly GCA_026225945.1). NCBI lineage: Eukaryota > Metazoa > Chordata > Mammalia > Rodentia > Nesomyidae > Cricetomys > Cricetomys ansorgei. The sequence continues at coordinate 264,425 of JAMJFZ010004042.1, forward strand.
CTCCTCTCCTCTGCTGAGTTACAGAGCCATGGGGCTACAACACATCCTGGCCCTGGGCTGGTCAACTACCACCTTGCTACCTCAGACAACCTCAGCAAAGCCCGTTGTGTAGACACTGAACTACAATGCTCTGCTGTCCTTGGACCTGTGGGTGCCCACAAGCTGAATGTGGTACCCAGCTTCCCCAAGGACTCGATGGAGCTACAGCTGCAGCCATCTGAGATGTGCTTTCAGATAAGAGCTCTGTTTGTGTTTGAGATGCTGTTGGGTTTTAGTTTTCTATAAAGAAACAAGAAGGCCCTATGTCATCATCTTCTTGGGAGCAAAGGAGCACCCCACTGTGACCGAGTCTGTTGTAGGGACTCAGCCATGGCCCACCTGCGTGAGAATTCTGTCCCCTGAGTCGGGCCACCAACAGTCCTAAGCAAGCAGCTCCATCTCCAAGGCAGAGAATGATCTCCCCTGTGACACGCTGAAGGAGGCACTAAGCCCCTGCAATGACTTTTCCTCAGCATCACTGGCTTCTTGCTCCTGGACTGCAGCCACCTAGTGGCTGACATCCCCAGTGTGACACCACCACCCCATAATGTGGCATAGGGCCAGTGTTCTGCTGGTTCATCATGCAGTGCTATATGGACGCCTGCCTCCTGCACGCCACAGGCATGGAAATCCTCACAGATCATGGGAGCACAGATGTCCAGGACCGGACAGTGGAGCAGCTCTGGTATAACGGCAAGTTCTACAACAGCCCCGAGGAGCTGGCTGAGACATATACAGATGGAAAAGTAGACACTGTGGTCCTCAAGAAGCCATTCTGTCTGAGAGCAAAAGGAGCCCCCATCTTTTCCTCCCACAAGCCCTGTGGGGGGTTTGTCTTGTCCATCAGCATAGCTGGCTCCGAGTGGTCCAGTCCAACAGTCCCTGCTGCAGGCTGGAAGACAACCTGTGCTCTATGGAAACCGAAGCTTCTCTGCCTGCTCCTCTCCCTGCACTTCAACTTCCCCCCTTTCTGGAAAGACAGTAAAATGTCTGGGATCGTCAGGAGTTGAAGTGCAGGGAGAGGAGCAGGTAGAGTATGAAGAATTTTCGGGCAGTTAGAACAGTCCCTGACACTGTGGTTGCTGGTGCCAGTTACTACACACTTACGTGTTCCCCCAGGGCTACACGTCGTCAAGCATGAACCCGGGCAGGTACCACAGGCTCTGGGTGGCGATGGGTTGCTCCTGTGTCTCAGAAGTTGTTTATCATACATGGGTCATACTGGTAGATACCGACAGTGGGGTGGCTCGGGGAGGAGGCAGAGGATGTGGAGCAGCACTCTCTGTTAGCTCTCTATGAAGATAAAGCTCCTATAAAAGCAAAGTCGTAGACCGTCAACATTCCACTGTGAATGAGAGAGCTCATAAAGCTCGCTCTCTTGAGGGCTATTGGCAGTTTTTGATGGGAGGTGAGGGAGTCATATTCTTCAGAGATTTAGCTAATGGTTGGTTGTGTTTATCAAATAAATAACCCCAACCCATCACAGTTAAGGAAGTGGAAAGAGAGAGAAGGAATGAGATAGTTATTAGAAAGATGTTTGGCCAAAAGGGGAGGGAAATGAGAGAAAATCATATAGGAAAATAACATAGTAGGTATGATCAAAGTATATTTTATATGTAAGTGTGAAATTATTATAATAGATACATTTTAAGCTTTAAAAAAAATCATGGGGTAATTGAAAGCTACTGTAACAAATTTCTAACTTGTAACTCATTCCTCACTTGTAAGATCTCCCACTGTGCCTTTTTACCCTCTAACTATAAAAGAAAGAAGAAAGAGAGAAATACATCTTCACCGCTCAAGCAGATGGCCTTGAAAGAGAGAAAGAAAGAAACGCTCGCTGTCCTTTTTGGCTGTCCTTAACTGTCTGAAGCGTGAAGATCAGGAGCTGCTGGAGAAAGACTATCGTCTATCAAACCAACCCACCGACTGCCCACTGCCTCCTGTATGTTCTGAGCATAGTTCCCACAAGTCGGAGTGGCATCCAATCATAAGGAGGTCTACACAAGACAAAAAACCTATTCAAACCATCCTGCTACATCATGGAGTCTAGGTCTACACAATATTAGGTCCATCAGTACCTGCCGTGGAAGGAGTAGAAGCTCATAGGGCCCAATCCTTCCAGAAGATTTAAACCCAATTAAAGCTTGATGGGCTACATCCTAATGGCTTCATAGAGGCTGAGATGCATGCCACAGGCTACATCCATGCTGCCTTCTATACCCTGAGGGCCTGCACCATGTCACTCATCTGCACATACCCCTGCATGGCAACAATCCCACACACCTAGGGCTGTTAATAGGGATGTGGCAGGTAGGACTGGAGACCACGCTCCCCCTTGCATTCATCTTCTTCCCATCAGTAACTTCACTCCCCCGAAGATAGGGCTGATACTGCTAGCATAAAACCAGGAGGATTCATCCAGCTTTCTTCTCCATCCAGGAAATATCATGCACACCTAAAAACCGGCAGCAGTGAATAGTATCCTAAGGTTTTCCTGAATATGGTGTGTGTCTGCCCTTCTTGGGACTGAATGGAATGGAGGAGAAAGTGGGTGGAGGAAGAGCCATGGAAGATGAGAAATGCAGCTGCCTAGCTCTCTGAGATGGATGTAGTGTCATCCGGGGGTGTTCAGTGTGCTTCTTGGATAAACGATGTCACCACAGAGGAATGGCCTGGCTGTGGTGCTTGACATCAAATCTCATAACAGAGCGAGACTGCCAGGACCAGGTGGGTGTCCTACAACCATTAAGCTCACTATGGCCCACTAGCCCAGAGTATACTGATAGACCTCAAGCCTGCAGAAATCTGGACTGCCCGGATTTATCCAAGGATAAAACCACAGCAAACCGTGCTAAAGCTCTGCACATCCCAGCTGGGGTCACACTGACACTGCTGCAGTTGCCATAACTGCAGTGAGCTGTCCTTCTGCCACAGATTGTGATTATCTTCCGGCCGTGTACTGAACTGCTCATCACCCTCCAAGGGCCTGGAACTTCTTGATCACCATCCTCTCAGAAGTGAAACATGGTCAGACACAGGAAATCACAGAGAAGAGCCTCCAGCCTTTCCTCCTCAGGGATTTCGATGCTACCCACCTACTCCTGGTTTTTGTTTACTTAGTCTCCCTGACCACCTTGCTAAGCAAGGGCATGGCCCCAGGACTGCTTCCTCATGACCGGCTGGCTGCAGATGTGGTCTATGTTGTATATCTCATGTCAGAGGGAAGAGATATCTGTTCCAAAGCTTGATTCTCACCCTCCTTCTACCTTCATGCCTGTAGGCACTAAGAACAGTTTTGAGAGAGCTGCAGACCAGGTAGGAAAACACCACCAACCCTGAGAGCCGATGACACCATGAGGTCAAGTCCACACCCAAGCAGGCAGAGTATTCTCAGGAGGGTCATGCGCCTTCTGCTTTAGATAGACTCTGCACCTGTACCTGCTCTTCAGCAACCCCAAAATGAGATCTGGGGTCACAGGCACATCTACCGCCTACAGATCCTCTCCAGGGCTAAGCAGCTGCTTTCAGCATCATGACAGAAGTAGGCCAGGTGGATAGCACCAAACACCCTGAGGAGGAAAGGCCGGAGGCTCTTCTCTGTAGTTTCCTGCGTCTGACCATGTTTCACTTCTCAGGTCTAGATCTCGGTGTTGTCATGCACGTAGGAAGAAGAGGATAGTGATCAAGAAGCTCCAGGCCCTTGGGTGGTGATGAGCAGTTCAGTACACTGCTAGCAGATAATCACAGTCTGTGGCGGCAGCAACTTCCCTGTCCTTCACCTTGAGGGCATCTCCTGAGAATGGTCAGAGCACCTTGATTTCTTCTCTGCCGATAGGATCTCCCCACAAGTGACCAAGTATTAGGAGTCTGAGCCATCCAGAACCAGCCTCTACAAGCAGAACATCCCTGGGATGCCCCTGTGGTCTTTGATCACGTCTTGGAGAACAGCAACAATAGGAAGATGAAGTACTGGCCCAGTTCTCCTGTCCACCACCTTTGGCTTCATCATGAGCCTCTACATAGGCTTGGTGGGTGAGGGGAAACTTCAGAAGTCATGAGAGATGGTCATACCTCTTTTAAATGGGGCAGAGGATATCTTGGGGATATTTTAGGAATACCTGCCCCACCCACTGATACTCATGCTTCTCCCACAGGAGCTGGTGGTCTGGGTGACAGTGGTCTTCTTGTGCAAGCCCTATTCTGAGAAAATCCACAGCGTGGCCACACCTGGGAACCCTGTGGACTTCACCCTCCGGCCCTTGAACTTCTTCTATGGTGTCCAGAGAAACCCATGTACAATGGCCACAACTATGTCAGTCAATGTTTACGTGAAGAATAGGGTCTGCTGATGCCTCCTCCCTTAGGCAACAAGGGTACCTAAAATCCTACACGGAGAGTCTGGCCCAGCTCCTGGCTAAGAACCCTAGAACCCCACAAGGACAAACAATAAGCCCTTCAGCCTCCACCCAAGCATGCAGCTTCTGAGAGACGAGGGAGGGCATGGGCCACAGGCTCAGATGGGTTACCATGGATTCCACTCACATTTATCTAATACTCCCAAAGATGAGTTCCATGATCAGGGCAAAGTAAGCCCTCTGAAACACTGAATTTCCATTCAGATGATTTCTTAAACACCTGAGGCTTTCAGCTTCCTCTCACGGTGACTGGTGGGGCATTGTCCCACTTATTCAAGTGGGCACGCCTAAGGCAGATGCTATGGAGATGCTAACAAATTACCAACACCTTCACACTTTGACCAATGTCTAGAGAGACCCCCCAAGAACTTTCTAGAAACACGGGGAAGACTATGCTAACTCATTTGTTGAATTATTATTATCTGTAACAACAACAATCTGTGGATAACTGGCTTTCTATCTATACGGGGGAACCGTTCAATAAGCTAGGATACAGCTGCCAAGGGATGCAGCAAGCACGAGTTAGGTCGTCTGTGGCATGCGAGAAAACCCCGTAAGTTATACTAAAGAGATGAAAAGATGGCCGAGAATAATAGTTACAGTAAACTAACTTTTATATAAGAGTGAGATTAGAATAAAAAGTCATCCTTCCTGGAACAGAAGGTAGAGGGCATCTAGGTGTCCTCCAGAAGCTGACAGGATGGGAAACTCATCCTGTGCTCCTGAACGTAACCCTGAAAACTTGGGTGCTGTGGTCAAGACAATGGCTCAGTCAATAATGTGCTCACCATGCAAGCATGAGGACCTGAGTGCACATACCCAACCAGCGCTCCTGTACAATAGCACGCTGTGGCAAATGTTTGTGACTACAGCCCTGGAAAGGGACACGTGGGCAGATCCCTGGAGCTCAGCAGCCAGCCAGTTTGGCAGAATCGTTGACACCTACACTGTGAGAGACCGCATCTCCAAAATAAGGTGGAGAGTAAGTAAGGAACACACCCAATATCTACCTCTGAATACAATGGGAAAACACACACATCCACAGAGTTGATGGAACTCACACATTCATGTACACACACACATTCACAGAGTTGATGGAACTCACACACGCATGTACACACACACATCCACAGAGTTGATGGAACTCACACACGCATGTACACACGCACATCCACAGAGTTGATGGTACTCACACACGCATGTACACACACACATCCACAGAGTTGATGGAACTCACACATGCATGTACACACACATATCCACAGAGTTGATGGAACTCACACATGTACACACACATTCACAGAGTTGATGGAACTCACACACGCATGTACACACACACATCCACAGAGTTGATGGTACTCACACACGCATGTACACACACATTCACAGAGTTGATGGAACTCACACACGCATGTACACACACATTCACAGAGTTGATGGAATTCACACATGTACACACACACACACACACACACACACACACACACACACGTGCACGCACGCACGCATTTTCTACAAACACCTAAAGAGAGAAATAAAGTAAGTACAATAATAATAAAAAAAAAAATCTCCCTGGCTGTGGGAGACATTGCCTAAGATGTGTAGAAGTTGTTCTGAGCAACCCAAAGAAGCAGATATAGATGTGGTCTTTTTCTACCATGGACCCATGGGCAGAAGAAGACAGAAAATAGAACCCCACAATTCCTTACAGCACTGTGACTCCCAGATTATACAGGGCTGTCACCTTAACAAGTCTCAGAACCAGCACTAAGGGGAATTAAGTTTTGTGATTTATCAGGACATGAACCCAGGCACACCTTGACCCAGGAGCTGGAGTTTGAAAGTCTGCACTAAATTTTAAAATGTGTCCCCTGACAAAGTAATTGTTACCACATAAGGTAGATCTGCTGTCAGTGCAGCCCTCTGCCGTTCCAGGACATAAGCACGTTCTAGTTCTTGAGGACCTAGCTTTGGGCTGCCATCATTCATGGTGCCTCTGGCTAAAGGATGTTTCCCAACTGAGATAACCCCAATTAAAGGGCAGAATGATGGGACGTTCGTAGGCAAGGGAGACCTAAGGCTTTGAAAGACAGCAGTTGGTGCACACACAACAGCCTGGACAATCCCCATATGTAGGGACCCAGGGACCCCAGCTCTGTCTTCTGCTGAGGTAGCATAGGAAGCTCATGAAATAGGAAAATGGTTAAAGTGATCCTTGGTGCTAGCTTGGAAGAGGAAATACCTGAGTCCTTTCCTTTCTTCTCTTCTCCTCTCCTCTCCTCTCCTCTCTGCTCCTCTCCTTTCTTGTGCTGTATTCCAGATCCTCTGAGCTGCACAAGTACAGCGATGACAGAGTGCCCCAGGTAGACCATGAATAGCAAGGAACATTCTATGATCTGAACACCCAGGAGCTGAAGGCCATACACATCTTCCTGATGGACACGGAGGAGTTGGAGCTGCAGCCATCCAAGGCACTATCTTTGGCCAGTAACTCTGTGCTCCTCATTGAGATGCTGCTACCCATGAAGAAGCATTGCTGGGCCTATCATCCACCCAGACTACCACTTGGTTCAAGAACCACCTGGCTTCTGACTTGGGATGGCACTATGCCTCTCCCAAGCCAGTCCTCTCCCCAACCCACCATGGGTGGCCCAACATACGACTGAGTGCAATCTGAATCAGAACACAAGGTTAGAACCCTCTCGTCCAGTCTCCCTGTCACTTACCTACCGGCCTCTCCAGGACCTCATGGAGTCTGACTTAGAACAGTTAGAGATCCCCAGAGCCAGAATCCTCTCCCCAGCCCACCCACCCACCAGCCACCCCAGATTCCACTCACCTCCAGAACTCCATGGAGTCAAGAGTCAGAATCTTAGTTAGAGAACACCCAGAGCCAGGCCCCAAACTCTCCACCCACCGCTCACCCCCAGGACCCTGTGGAATCTGACCTGGAACACCAGAGTGACCTCAAAACTGAAAACCAAGCACCATTCAAATGCTCCACAATCTGATAAGCTGGAGTAACAGCAAACAGCAATCTAAACACTCGCTCAACCAAGGCAAGATCAGATATCCTTACCAAGAAACCCCAGCACTGACTCAACTCTAAATGCCCAGATCTCAAAAACACCAAGTGAATAACCAAGACAGTAGCTGCTCCAGAAGTTAGCGTCTTCATTGTAGTATTCCCTGAGAAAAGCAACTTAGCCGATGCACAAGACAATGACTTCAAAATAGTGATGGTAAATACGTTCAAGGAACTCAAAGAGGATAGGAATAAATGTCTGAATGAAGACCACAAATACACAAACAGCTGCATAAAATAAGACAATCAAGGTATGAAGACAGATCTTAATAAAGCAATATAATCTCTAAAGAAAAGCCAAATGTAAACAAAACTTGAAAACCCAGGAAGACAAATAAAGAGCTCTGAGGAAAACTTCAACAACAAGTGGATTTGATCAAGGGGAATGGAGTGTAGTAGTACACTGCCACTGGGGCCTCTCAGGATGGATGACTGGAGGCACCCTCACAGGTGGAATCCCTGCCAGACCTCTGCAGAGGGAGCCACCGTCATGGCAAGCGCCCCCTCCACAGTGGAACCCCGAGCCACACAGCTCAGGTGTTTGTATTCTTTCAGAACTGCTCAGGTGTCCTACTGATAGCATATTCGGATCCTTAGCAATTGAACAACCCCCTCGGAAAACCAATCCAGAGACTGCGGACAATATAAAACGCTCTAGACAGCCCCTCATCCAACAGAACATAAAACTACTATTTTATATATAATTAAAAATAAATTTATGCAACAATAGAGAATTTTAGATCTTGAAGACAGGATAGAAGAAATGGAACACTCAAAGAAAATGTTAAATTAAAAAAAAAAAACCAGTACTAGAACATTCAGGAAATCTGGGACATTGTGAGAAGACCAAATATACAAATAATAGGCACAGAGGAAGGAGAAGAAACTCAGGTCCAAAGCAGGGAAATTATTTTCAACAAAATCATAGAAGAAACTTCCTCAAATCTAAGGGAAAAGATGCTAAAGCAAGGTGCAAAAGGCATACAGAACACCAAGTAGACGGGACCAGAAAAGAAACTTCCCACAACACATAATAATCAAAACGCGGAGTATACAAAGCACAGAACGGATATTGAACACTGCAACGGAGAAAGAGCAAGTTACACATAAAGGCAAATCCATAACAGTAACTCCTGACACTGCGATGGAGACTCTGAAAGCTAGAAGGGCCCGGACTGATGTCCTACAACTTACAAAAGACCACAAATGTCAGCAAAACTACCCGTCATAATTGAAAGGACAAAGAAAGACATGTCACAATAAAAACAGATTTAGGGGATTTATGTTCACTAAGACAGCTTTATGGGAGATATTAGAGTGACTACTTTGGTCTGAAGGAAAGATGAAACACAAGGGGGCACAAGGAATAAATAATCCCAGAACAGTCAACCAAAAGAAGTCTAAGAAAATAGCACCATAACATCAAAACAATAGGACTTAATACACACTGTTCAATAATAACTCAATTTTAATGGTCCAGCCTTCCCCCCAAAAAAGACATAGACTGACAGATTAAATCAGCAAACAGAAACAGGATCCATATTTTTTGAGAGTCCAATAGTTTTGATTTTCAAGTTGTAGTATGGCTTTTATTTGTATGCAGCTTATAGTATATAGCTCACGCATAGTTAGTAAAAGATGTACCAATCTCAACCCTAAAGTAACGGAAGCTAGACGAAGAATTGGATAATGAGTAGGAATTCTACAAACTAGTACAGGGGCCATCTGCTTTGTTGTCTCCAGAAAATACAGCTCACATCAATGACAGACGACACCTTAGGGGAAAGGGATAGAAAACGGTATTCCAAGCAAATAGAACAAAGAAACAAGCAGATATAGTTATTCTGATATCTAAAAAGAATCTAGGGAAAGACATTTCATACTCACTGAAGGACTATCACTGAGATGATATTACAGTTCTAAACATTCATGCACCAAACACAAGGTCAACAATAGGCCATCTTCTGTAACTAGGCAAGGCTTCCAGTGGTGGAACAGGGACACCATCTCAGCCACAAAAATTTCAACTTGTGGCCTGTACCCCACCATCACCACTGCAGGATCTGCTGGGATAATGGAAGGGCAGAACACCATGCTAAAGGAGGGAAACCACGACCCACACTCCAGGGCAGGCCAAGAACTAGAGTCTGGACAGTCAGGAGAGGATTTCTAAAGTTAATCCTGCTCTCCTAATGGATCAGTGCCTAGCCCATCTTTATCAGAGAGGCTTCCTCCGGAGGCTGCTGGGAGCAGATGCCGAGTCCCAGGGCCAAAGTGCAGAGCTTGGGGACCCCCCACAGAAGATGGGGAGAAGGGATTATGGGGACCAGAGGGGCCAGAGGCACCAGGAGGAAAAACCCCAGGGAGTCAACTGATCAGCACTCTTAGGGGCTCACAGAGCCTGAAGCAGCAGACATGGAACCTGGTGGGTCCCAAAAATATGTCTTGAGGTTGCCTGGCTTGGTGCTCTTGAAGAACTCATACAGACTAGAGTGGGAGGGAATGTCTCTGAACCTTTCACCTGCCCTTGGGATCCTCCTCTCCCTGCTAGGTTACCTAGTCCACCCCTGAAGTAGGGAATAGTGCCTGACCTTGTTCCATCTTGTTGTGCCATGTTTGAGCAGTAACCCTGGGAGGACTGCACTTTCTTGGGGAGAGATGGGGGTGAGGGAAAAGGAGGGGGTAGATCTTGCAGAGAAGGGAGATGGTGGGGGATCTGGGAGCAGTGGAGGGTGAGGAGGAAGGGTGTTGGGATGTACTATATGAGAAGAAAAATTTTCACATGTGAAACTTAATTTTTAAAAAATGGAAAGAAAAGAAACAGAACAAAAAAAACCAAAAATAAGTTTTCAACCAACATAAAAAAAAAACAAAACACTACTGGATCTAAAATCATAAATTGGCCCTACAGTGATAGTGAGTGACTTCCCCACTCTTGCCAACAGACAGGTCACCCTCATAAAAAAATAAATAGAGAGAGAAACTCTGGAGTTAAGTGCCATCATAAATCACACGGACCTAACAGACATCCACAAAACATTCCATCCAACTCTAAAAAATACACATTCTTCTCGGCAGCCCATGGAACTTTCTCCAAAATAGACCACATATTAGGACACAAAACAAGTCTTAACAAGTACAAGAAGATTAAAATACGCATCCACTCTGATCACAAAGGAATAAAGCTGGATATCAACAATATAAACAGCAGAAAGCACACAGACTCATAGAAACTAAACAACACACTACTGAATGAAAATTGGACCCAGAGAAAAGGAAATCAAAAGGGAAATTTTGTATCAAAGTCTATGGGATACAATGAAGACAAAATCTATGGGACACTAAGAGGGACGTCTGTAGCAATAAGTGCCTGTGTCAGAACACTGGTGAGCTTCCATACTAATAACTTAATGATGCACAACACCCACATGGTGTCCCCAAGGCACTTTTCTGCACACAAGCCTACATGGCGTCCACATGTACCTTCTGCTTTACTGCATTGACCTGGATGGGATGGTGGTACTCAGTGTAGACTTTAACAGGCCCTTATCTGCTTCTCATTAACTACGTCACTACACAGAGGTCAGAGGTATAAAGACTCCCTGAACAAGCCAAGTTACACTTTCAACCTAGTACCTGGCAACACTGAAATGATAAGGCCAGCTTACCAGTTCAGACGGTGTGGGATCAAGGGTGGCCTGAAAAAACCGGAACACGCACACACTGTATCTTGAGTTCACAGGGGCCGAACTGGCCAAATAGTTTATTCTCAGATTTTTATACCCTTCCCCACCAGAGGCAAGCATGCAGTTTCCAAGGCAATGATCACAGGGGCGAACCAGGTGTGCTTGCAAGCACGAGGTTCATGATCACAAGGTAGAAGGCATGGGTACAGTCACATGGTTACAATCAAGGTAAATCAAAATAGATACAAAACACTATTGTTCTGTAGTTGACCCTAAAGCCATCATCCTGCTTTGTGAGATTAAGGAGGAAGATCTCTAAGCAATCTTTGACTTCTCTGAAATGAGCTGCCTCTGGGCTTGTCTTTTTACAGCTTAGCCTTGCTCACCAGCTGTCCCAAATGAGATTTAGCCGAAGGCATACAGCAGAACTTGAGCTCAAGCTCAGGGGGCTCTCCACACTGAAACAAAATGTGTCCCTTAGAACTCTAAGCAGTCAACTTTGCCCTAGGGTAACCCTGAATGTGGGGTGTGCATCTGCCCTGGCCTGCAGTGTGGTGTGTACGTGATAGAAGCAGTCAGTACCTATGAGGATAAGATCCTGCTGCATAACACATTTCAATAATACCTAGGGTGTTCAGTGTGTGGCTTGGATAAATGATGTCATCACAGAAGAATGGCATGGGTGTGATTCTTGACATCAAATCCTCTAAGGCCATATGGGTTTCCATCCAATCATCTAGCCAGGCACGCAAAGTCCTCAGGCCTACAGCAACATGGCTGTCCCTTCTCCAAGGTTCGAAACAGCAAGCAGGATAAAATAAAGCTCTCCAGCAAACAGCCAGGGTTCACCCTAAAACATCCAGTTTCCAGAACTGACCTCTAGCTCATTGTCCTCTAGCTCTCTGGTTTGGGGTCTGTGGAACCTCCCTGTCCATACAGCTAATTTGGTTCCTGCCTTGGAAGTATTTCTTCCTAGTAGCTGACCATGGTGTGGTCTATGTTGGAGATCCTTCGGAACGGAGAAAAGGTTTCTGCTCCAACCGTGACTCTCATCCTCCTTCCTTTCCTCATGCCTCTACAGCTTCCAGACTGAAGATCAGGTAGAATACCACCAACCCCAGAAGACTGAGATACTGCCTCATGCAGCACACACCAGAGCAGAGACCACACTCCTAGGAACACTAGGTTGTTTTCTACTTCAGACAGACTCTGACCAAGTACCTGTCAGTAGCCCCAAAGAGAGCCCTGGAGCCACGGACATAACTACTTCCTGAAGATCAATTCCATAGCTAGGCAGATGCTGCCTCAAGGCTGGAAGGAGTAAGCTGTCACCTGGACCAGATGTGCAGGCCCAGAGGGAAGGGCAGGAAGCTCAAAGGTTCTCCTGTTACTGCACATGTCTGTACATGCCATCCCCCGGGCTCTGTGTCTGTATGCACATATGGATGTCTGTCATTATGGGCTCAGGATGGAATGGAAGCACTCACAGAAATTCTGGCCCTTGGGTGGCAGATTGTGATGAGGAGCTTGCAGACTCCCAGTAGTTGATCACTCGTTCTGGACAGGAGACAGCTTTCACATTCTTGGTCCATACATAGTATGTTTCCTGGGAGGTGTTAGCAGTCAATCCCAGGCCCAGAGCCACTGTGCCAACTCACCAAGAAAGACAAGCAGGCATTTTTGGAGATGTAAGCCCTGACAGACCTCAGCAGAGGAAACTACCTGTTGTGGCAAGCGCGCCATACTGGACTGAGGAATTCTGAATCAATAGAAACACCTGAGCACAGATGTTGGGGGTTCCATTGTCCAGCGTGGCATTGGCCATGACTGTGGTTCCCTCTGCCGAGGTCTGGTAGAGTTTGCACGTATGAATATGCTTCTATGTCTTCCTTGCTGAGCCACCACAGTAGCGTACTACTACAGAAAGTGTGTGGGTGGGGAAGGGTGTGGACCTGGGAGGAGTTGAGGGGGAGGTGAACACGACCAAAACTCATTTAGGAAATTTTCAAAAAAAATTGATTTTAAAAAGGCTAAAAAATTTTGAAAAGAAGGCTCTTGTCAATGGAGGGTCTTAATTGATTTTGAACAGGGACCCAAGATATGAACTTGGCATAGGCAGCCAAGTGGGAAAGCGTCTCTAGAGGGAAAAATCAAAAAGGAAAATCATGTCTTGTGTGAGCAAGTATGTTGAGTGTAAGATGTGTTACACAAAAACTCATTTACAAACAGGGAAGGCATCGGGCACCTTGAGGCCCAGGTTCCATGGACCCGTCCCTCTCTCGTGTCCCTGATGTGCACCTAAGCCTCCCATTGCCTAACTCCTACTCTGAAAGCCACTATTAAGTGACATACACCCAAGCTCCTGGCCTTGCCCCCACCTCCCGTGCTGTGAGGTCACTCACAACAGACAGACCTCTGAGCCCTCTTGTGTATGTCTCAACGAGAGAAAGGGTGTTCTCCAGATTTCTCCTGATGGCTCCATTAACCCAAAACTTCCCTAAGACAGCGAGGATCCCTCAGACCCCCTCCACCTACTCACAGGCCCAGGACTTAAGCAAGGTCTCTGAACCCCACCTCAACTTGAGCTGTAAAGAGTTGAGCTAGAGACACAGAGAACTTGGGTGAATTCCAAAGACCAATAGAATCTTTCAGCATCAATCACAGGAAAAAGTCAACGCCTTTGTCCAAGAAGGACAAACCACGAGGCTTCCTGATGGGGCCCAGAACCATCTAATTCAGGTCCAGATCTGGAGAAACCAGGACTAGTGACAGCAGCGAGCACGCATGCCCAGGCTGAGGTCTCTCAGTGACTGCACACCGCAGGGACCACCACACTGCAGATACAAAGGTGCGTGAAGGAGCAGCCAGCAGGGTCTCCGCGCATCACACTCAACTCTGCCAAGCATGCGCACACACACAATGTATAGCTTGAAGACAGGGCTGGAGGGTAAGAACGCTGGCCGTGCTTCTCCTCAATTTGGGAAGGGGGAAAGTCAAACCTGATGGGTGAGCCCCAGCCTTAGTAGGAAAAGAGACCCCAACGTGAGTGCACCATTGCAAGGCCAGAGAAGGCTGGCAATGTAGGACTCGCCACACCATGGCTTCGAGCCTGGACACAGTTCAGCCAGTCTCTGGCACTCCAAGTCTCCATGTGCTGGGATGCAGGCAGTATCCTGGGGTTCCCTTTAAAAGGCATCCTAAGCATGTTATATTACCGTCGCCTTGTCTCGCACCACACTCTCAGGAAGGCGCGTTCTGCTGCTGCCATTTCTATTTTACTGTTTAGTTATAGAGGCCCAGAGTGTTAACGTGACCACAGTCACACAGATTGTCCTTAGTGGTGTGATTTTTCCAGGACTCAACCCCAGGCAGATTAACCCCAGAGCTTGAGTTTGAGCATATATACCAACGGTCAAAATAACAACCCTCGCAAAGGTAATTCGTTGCATGCTGAAGCAGTTTTTCTGTTAACCCAGCCCTCTTCCCAGCAGCGCAGGATCACTTTGAAGCCTCAGACAGCTACACCTCAGGCTGCTCGGATTGCACCTGAAGAATGTTCCCCCACCGAGATGACACTGAATGAGGTGGAGAAAAAATGAGAGTTTATCTAAATCAGAAAAACTGAGATTCACAGATGAAGAAAGAAATAAATAGGCACATACACAGGTGCCTGGACAGCACTGGGAGCCATGAGTGGGGGGCCAGAGACTCCAGTCTGGTCTCAAGTGGGGCTAGAGATGAAAGCTAAGTCAGTAGGGGAAGTAGTCAAAGCTTAGGAACAAGCTCCTCTGAGGTGTTGGCCTGGAGAGGGAAATGCTTAAGCCTTCTGCTTTGCTCTGTTCTCCTGAATTCTGGAGCCACGGCCCAGGTTAAGTGACTGACATCTTGATGTTACAGGTGACTGCGGCAAACTGCCTGGGGTAGACTCTTAGCGACAGTGCCTGCGTGTTTGGGGACCTGGGTGTTTGTGGGCTAAAGGTTGTGCACAGCTCACTGGAAAACAGGAAGGAGCCGAGCTGCAGCCATCCATGACACCAACTTTGGCCAAGAACTCCACATTCCTCATTGAGATGCTGCTGGCCCATAAGAAGGATATGCTGGATTTTCTGGATAAAGGAAAAGCACATTCTACAAAAGAAACTCAGTATCCTCATCTTTGATGGCCAGGACCACTCGAATGTTAGTTTGCTGTAGGACCTCTGCAACAGCCCCTATACCTGGCAGCACTATCCCCTTGCCAGGATCACACTGGTCCTGGGCTTCCAGACTCTTCCTAAGCAGAATATGGTCTCCTCCATGACACGCTGGAGGGGGCCATCAAACCCCTACGTGAGATTTTGCTTGACACCACTGGATTCTCATTCTAGAACTGTGTCATCTAGTACCTGGCCTTCAATCCTGTGGCCTCTGTAGCAGAGTTGGGATAGTGCATGGCTGGTTTATTTTGCAGAACTAGATGGACGGCCTCTTACTGCCCCCTGCTGGAATGAAGAATCCAGGAATCACCGAAGCACTGGAGAGCAGAGCTGCCCTCCTGTAAATGCAATTTCTACAACAGCACAGATGAACTGGCTAAGAAATAGGGTGAAAAAAGTAGATGCTGTGGCCCTGGAGGACCCACTGCCCAAGAACAAGGAGCAATCGCCACTCCGATCCTCCTGCAAATCGTAGGGGAAGTCCCCATGCCCACCACTGGGGCTTCCTCCCATGTAGTCCAGCCCAATTAGCGGTCATGAGATACCAACTTCGGTATCCAGCTGAAGTCCAGAGAAGGCTAAGCAGGGCTGGAATCTGCCCATCCAGCTTCACAGCCTAGACTCAGTGCAGCCAGTTCCGTAGCACTCAACATCTCCAAAGGGCTGGGGTCCAAACCCAAACTATGTCATCAGGTTCACCTTGACACACGTCCGATACGCACTTCTAGAAAGCTGGCACTGTCCCCACACTCCATATTTACTGCCGCCTCATTTCTCTGTGTAACCTCAGAAACTCACATGCTGCTCCTATCATTTCCATTTCACAGCTGAGACAAGGGAGTCTTAGAGACTTCAAACAGCACGGCTGAGGTCGCACAGGTCCTCCGTCCTTAGTATCGTGATTTACCAGGAATTAAACTCAGGCAGCTGGACCTTAAAAATTGCCCTTAGAACATACATACTAAATTTCAAAATGCATGCCCCTAAGAGGTAATTAGCAGTGTAAAAATGATGGCTCTGTGGTCAGCACAGCCGTCTGCGCCACCGGGACATGAGCCCCTTGTTGCTTGAATGATCAAGTCTTGGGCTACTGTGACTCATGGTGGGCCATGCTAAGAAACGTCCTCCGACGAGATGACACCAGGAGAAGAGGAAACAAGGAGTAGTCTAGGTAAGAAGGACTATAAGAGGTTTTCATACCGGAAGGAAATAGCTGGATGCACACGGGGATCAGGACAGTGCTTGCAACTGTGAGAATCCAGACTCCAACTCTAGCCCCGGCTGAGTAATGGAGGAAGCACCGTCACTAAAAAAATGACAGGGCTTCTCTCTAGAGAAGGCATTCTGGGGCGCTGGCATGGAGAGGGACATACCTACGTCCTCTCATCTCCTCTGCTGAGTTCCAGAGCCGTGGGACTGGCACAAAGGAGCTTGGCACTGGGCTGGGTGGCCACCATCTTAGTCCTACAGATGTTCACGGCAGAGCACCCCAACTGGATGTTGAGTGGCAAGGCCCAGTGTTTGCTGTCCAGGAGACAGAGGCTGTGCACAGCTTCCAGATGAGCAGGGCGGAGCTGGAGCTGCAGCCATCTGGCACACAGACCCCAGACAAGAACTGCGTGTCCCTCACTGAGATGCTGCTGCCCAAGAAGAAGGATGTCCCGGAGTTTGTGAATAAAGGAAAAATGTACCCTGTGTGAGAAGCTCTTCTTCTTCAGTGCCCAGGAGCACCCCAATGCCACCGCGTTTGCTGTGGGGCCCCTGCCACAGCCCTTCTACACGAGAGAATCATCCTCCAGGCCAGAGAATCATCAATCCTGGGCTTCCAGACTTACGTCCAAAGCAGAGCAGTCTCCCCCACCACTGAATCAAGAAGGCCACCACACCCTTGCAGAAGACTTTCCTTGGCACCACCAGCTTCACACTAGGGGACTGTAACGGCCAGTGTCTGACCTTCATGGATGAGGCACCCAAGGTATGGAATCTAGACACGGTAACCAACGGTTCTCCTGTTAGGGTCACAGCCTTGAAGAACTCCAGGGATGGAGGTGGGACAAAGGCTCAGTCAGAAAAGCGATTGCCACAACAGATGAAGACCTGAGTTCGATCCCCAACAACATGTACAATGGAACACAGTGTCCTGGTCCTAAGAGTGTGTCTTGCAGGTGGAGGTCAAGTTCAGAGGTCATGAAAGATGAGCCAATCTCTTTTCAATGGGCTGAGGCCACTCAGGAAAGTTTGTAGACGTATCATAAAGTGACCTGGTCCTTACAGGGTCCACAGTCTGCACCTCCCTCCCCACTAAAGCCTTTGTCTCTCCCATAGGATTTGGTGGCCTGGGTGACAGTGGGCTTCTTGCATGAGTCCCATTCTGAAGATGTCCCCAACATAGCCTCACCTAGGAACTTTGTAGGCTTTTCGTTCCGGTCTTTCAACGTCTTCTATATCACTGAAAGACACATAGGCACAGCTACCACAGATGTATCAGACACTGGATCCCCGGGGACAGGGTCAGCCTGATGCCTCCTCCTTGTGATCTCAATGAGACCCACAACTCTATGTCAAGAGCCCAGCCTCAGCTCCTGTTCAACAGCCCCAGAGCCCCCTCAAGAGCATTCAATAAACCCCTTGACATTCTAGCCTTCTGTGTTGCTTCTAGAACTGTAGAGAATGTGTGCCACATACTTGGATATGTGGCTATAGGAGCCACATGTGCTTATTGACTGCATGCTAACAAAGACCTCCATGACCAGGGCAAAGACGCCGGGTTTCACTATCAGAGGGATTTTTCAATTCTTAGATTTCCCATCCCTCTTCAGGCAACTTTATGGGAATTATCTCACCTCAATTCTGGGCATACAGAAGAAAGCTGTTAAGGGAAAATCTAACAAGATTACCAACATCTCATCCCTTGATTGTTTTAGCATCTAAAGTTTGCCCCTAAGATCACTTTATCAACAAATGAAAAGACATATGTGCGTGCTGATTCACAGTGGAACTGTCTGTGACAAGCTAAGTCTGGAGACAACAGCCTGAACAGGCAAGGAAGAACATTTCAATGAACTAAGGCACAGCCCCGCTGTGGTGCCAGATGATAGGGAGAAAGCGTACAAGTTGGCACTGTAGGGACATGCCTGCAGGATGTATTTCATAGTAGGAGAAAATGGCAGACAACCATGTGCTCAGTGTGCTAACTTTTATGCATGAATAGGAGGAGACTGAGAATCTTTTACAGGAATTAAAGGTGGAAGGTATATAGGTGTCTTCAAAAGAGTTGAAGGAGAAAAGGAAGCAGAATTTTCCAGCCTTCCTGTCTTAGGAACACAGCCTTTAATGGCTCCGGAGATGGAGTTAGATTGATAGCTTAGTCCTCGCCATGCAAGTCTGAGGAACTGAGTCAGATGTCCAACATCCCCCTAAGAGGGGAGCAGCACAGTGGCTCACATCCTTGACCCAAGCGGTGGGGACAGGCAGATCCCTCGAGTTCCCTGGACAGCCAGTCTAGAATCAGTGAGCTCCAGGTTCAGTGAGAGACCCTGTCTCAAAATTAAAAGCAGAAAGTCAGACAGCAAATGTTGTTCGCCGGGAAGGCACACAGCAGAGCGTAGACACATACACATGTGCAGACAGACCAAAGGGAGAAAAAGAAGCACAGTGCAGTGCCACATGCCTTTAATTTTAGCAAAGAATTAGATGCTCATCTCTATAAGTTTGGGGCCAGCCTGGTCTACATAGCAAGTTCCAGGCCAGCCAGTGCTACGCAGTGAAAATCTGTCTCAGACAGAGAGAGGAGGTGGATACAGGTGGAATGAAAATATCCTAAGCCAAGAAGATGCTACCTGGGGTGTTGTTCAGAGCAGCCTGGAGAGCTGAAGAGGCAGATGAGGACTGTTCTAATTTGTGGACAGAAGAAAGCAAGAGCAAGCAGACAGGAGACCCCACATTTTCCTCCAACAATATGACTTCAGTGATCTGCTCGTGATGTCTCTCAGAGCCGAAACAATGGTCGTCCTTCTTGCTGTGATTTACCAGGACTTGAAACCAGGGTTGCTTGACCCTAAAGCCTGAAATCGAATGTCTGTACACATTTCAAAATGCACCTCCCAAAAGGTAATTTGTGTGATTGAAAGGTAGTTCTGCCTACAGTACAGCCTCTGTTCTACTAGGAGAGAGTACTTTGTAGTCCTTGGAGACCAAGCCCTCAGCAGCTATACCCAAGCTGTGCCCCTAGCTAGAGTATGTTCCCTCACTAATTTAATACCAAACAAGGGAGAAAGAGGGAATTTATCCACACAGGAGATACACAGGTGAAGGAGGAGATCGATAGAAATGCACACCGGGGCTTGGACAGCGCTGTGATTGGAGACCCAGAGGCTCTAGCTCAAGCTAGAACACACGTCTGGCAACAATAGACTTCTCATCTGTGTGGAAGAACAGGTCAATTCATTTCAGCACACCATCCTGGTTAAGCTGAGAGTAGCCTGAGAACTGAAAACCACCATTCCCTTCTCCTCCATTTTTCTTATCACGCTGCACATGTTTGGGTGCCCAGTGGGAACAGTGGGGTGACAGGGCAGAGCTCCCGGGTACATCTGATTGGACACCAGAGACTGCAGAGAAAGAGGGTAAGCAAGGGAGGAAGGCGTGGTGTGGGGGGAGCAGAAAGGAGACACAAAGGGTAAGCAAAGCAAAGACCGGAAAATGGTGGCAGATGGCCCTCGCAGGGCACTAGAGGAATGGAGAAGGTCCCTGTGCAAGGAGTGGGCATGCCTCCTGTCGGAAGCAGGGAGGGCCACCTGCTGCTGATTTCTGCCTTGGCCTTTGTGTCTCCCCTGTCATTTGTCCCCAGCTGCCTCCTCACCGCACCCTGCTGTCCCTGTTATGTCAGAGAGGGTCCGAAGTTTCTTTCCTGCATCTCCTTCCCTCGAGGGGGAGGAAGATATTCGTGGATAAGATATGTTAAAGTAGGAGACCAGTCATGAAGGTCAGGGGGACACAAGAAATACGTACTGCCTAGTGTAGGATTACAGTGCACCCTCCAGAAAGTCAAAATATCGGTAGGTGGTCTAGATGTGACTGCAGGGAGGGAGGAGCAGGAGAGTATGGAGGACTTAGGGGTGAGTGGGAACACCTCCTGACACTGCAGGGGCAGGTGCCTGTCACACACCTGGTCATGATCTCCCGGATGTACAGCAAGCAGGAACCCTGGTGTCAATGTGGGCTCTGAGTGGTAACGAGGAGTCTGTGGCCTCTGTGGCACATGGACCAGTGGGTGGATGCTGGTAGCTGGGGAGACGTAACTGTAGGAAGGGAGTAGGCAGTGCTCTGTATTTCCTGTTCCCTTTGGGTACGGACTTGAAACTCCTCTCAAAACAAGTCTACAAATGAAGTCTGGGTCTGCAAATGAGTCTGGGTCTGCAAATGAAGTCTGGGTCTGCACGGCAACAGAGTTATGAAAAGGAGAGGGCTCACGGGGCCCCTCCCATCCTGGAGGATTTATATATGTATAAAATGCTTGATGAAGGAAAGAGACATTTTCTACAGTGGTGCTGCCTTGGGCAAGTTGTTCATGTTCATGTATACAGACCTTCAGCCGTGCTCAATTAATAACACTAACGAACACATTGGGTCAGAAAGAAAGGGGGAAGAGAAAAGGAAGTAGTTGGTGGGCTCACTGGAAAGAGGAAGGGGATTGGCAGGAGTAGAGGGGGACAACTGTGGGTGAATACCATCAAGACACATTATGTATGCATATGAGAATGTGTACTATTATGTATAATCAATCTATGTCAACGAAATTCATCTTAAAAAAAAATCCAGAGGCAGAATAGATGGCTCATTTGCTTAAGTGCTGGCCTGGCAATAACCAGGACTTGTCCTCCATCCTCAGAACCCACAGGGGAAAAGCAAGGTCTAATAGCACATGCTTGTCATTTCAGAGCTGAGAGGCAGAGACAGGCTGATGTCTGGAGTTTATCCAGGCCCCAGCCTACCCACCTGCTTGTCTAGTTCTAGGCCAATGAGAGACCTCAAAAAATAAATAAGATCCAGGCGTGGTGCTCAACACCTGTAATTCTAGGACTGGAAGGTAGAGGCAGGAGGATTAGAAGTTCAAGGCCACCATCAACTACATAATCAGTTTGATTCCAGCCTGGGATAAATTAAAGCCTGTTTCAAACAAAAGAGGAGGAGGAGGAGTAACCAGGAGAACCAGGTGGTGGCTGGCCCCTAAAGAATGATACACTAAGTTTTCTTCTTGAAATCCATGTGTGCATAGAAGCAGTGTGCCTCTGCAAATACACACTAACACACACAAAATGAAGTCCGCTCTGCTTTAAAACAAAAAACAATCTGCCTGAGGTGGAGAGATGACTGCGATGTTAACAGCGTTTGTTGCTCTTACAGAGAACTCAGGTTTGGTTTCCAGCAACCACACGGAGGCTTAAAACTATCTATAACTCCAGCTCCAGGGTACCCAACGCCCTCCTCAGATAGCCATGGGAATCCTCATGTATGTGAAGTGATGTAGATACATACGCTCAGGCATACACATATATGTAGTAGTACACTGCCCTGTGGGCTCACCACGAGAGACAAGGAGGCATATTCATATGTGCAAACCCTTCCAGACCTCAGCAGAGGGAGCCACTGTCTTGGCCAGTGCCGTACTCGACTATGGAATCCACAGCGACTGAGCTCGGGTGTTTGTATTGATCTAGAACTCCTCAGTGTTCTACTGGTAGCACGTGCAGATCATGAGCAATCAAACATCCTTTACATAAAGCAGATAATACAAAACACCAAGACCTAGGCAGCACCTCGCCCAACAGCGCACAAAACAATTATTTTATACATAACTAAGAATGAACTTCTATAACACATATATTGGTAAAATAAAGTAAATCTTTTAAAATTTTTTCAAAATTAAATACTAGAATCAGAGATAAGCTCATGTCCTGTACAAGCTATACTGTGTAAAAGATCATTGTCTCAGCCACTCAGTCCTATCAAATGGGACCTATTGATTGATGCTGGTAGCAGGTGCCACAGAAGAGAGAAACTCATCAAGATGCTAAGCCTTGAAATCAAGGAACAGAGGGGACAGCCCTTTGCAGACTGACCCTGACTGGCTTGCTCCAAGTATTTTTGTTCAGTAATTACATACAGTCAATTAGGAATGGGGAAAGTTCCAACTACCATAAGTCATGTCACACTTGCAGCCTGAAAGAGCAAACAACCCACACAAACCTCAGTCCCCGTTGACCATGGCTAACCACAATCAAAAGTAAGAACTCCATGTTTGCCAGGAGTGTCTTAGGACCAAGGTCTGCAAAGCTGTAAACTCTCACGTAGCACCAAGTGCAGGCATTACAGAGAATCAACAATTCTTCAAGGTTCGAGCAGTTTCCAAACAAATTCTCAACCTCTCCTGAATTAACCAGACCTAGCAAAGGCTTTGCCAAAAATTTCTCTACAAAGGCAGACACAAAGGCCTTACTATACGTTTCACTATAAAGCCAGATACAAAGGCTTTAATCTATATAGACATAGGCATAGGCATAGGCAAGAGTATTCCAATGGAGGGAAGTGCCCAGGCTGGAACATTTCCTCAGAGCCACACAAGCATATGACTCCACAAGTCAGAGGCCAGGACAGTGTGGAGAACCTTCCACGACTGCTGAGGCCAGCAGACAGGAGGACAGAGGAGCTGAGGCCCAGCAAATGCTGGGGCAGATGCAGCACGATCGTTCCCTGTCACCGTCAGGAGATGCTCGTTCTCTGCAAAGAGAACCAAAGTACCGAGGGCAGTGAGTGGGATGTGAACAAAATAAGATTCAGGGCCAAGACAGAAAGTTCCTTGGT
Organism: Cricetomys ansorgei; assembly: GCA_026225945.1. NCBI lineage: Eukaryota > Metazoa > Chordata > Mammalia > Rodentia > Nesomyidae > Cricetomys > Cricetomys ansorgei. Next base: position 287,712 of record JAMJFZ010004042.1, read on the forward strand.
AGGGCAAGGGGCTAGCCAACTTCGACCAGTGCAACAGGATATGAACTTGTTATAAAGAACCAGTGAGAAAACTTCCTGTACAGAAGAAGCCAACAGAAAAATTAGGCCTTTTTTGAACACACAGGTTGTGTTCCCCATACTTGTGGGAGGGACACGTGACTTAAGAACACGCATCTTTCAAACAGAAGACATGAAGTGGTGGCGAAAAGCAGGTTCTGAGCCCAGCTCCCCCTCATGTCCCTGGTGACTGCCTACACTTCCCTTTGCCTAATTCCTGTTCTATGACTGCATTTTAATTGAAATGAACTCAATCCTCACCCCTGTGGGAACTGCTGGGTGCACCCTGTCCCCTGGAATAGACCCTGTAACACAGACCCCGGAGCTCCTCGCTGTGCCTCTGTCGATAGATTTCGCTCCCAAAGACTAAGGAGTTGTGTTGTGGAGAGTTGTGCCAGTTGGGAATGAGCATGCCAGGATCACACTTTTTCTGCATTTTGATCAGTTGTGGATGTCTGTAGTTACCATCTGTTTCTAAACAGAAGTTTCTTTGATGAGGGGTGAGAACTACATCTATCTGTGAGTATAAGGATAAGTACTTAGGACACAGAATTATATTGATTTAGAAAAAACAGCAGTAGTGAGTTCGCCTCTAGGGTCTCTGACCTCCCAGCCATGGGTAGTTGCTCGGGTGTATGGTACCAAGCGTGAACTTCCTTCTGTTGAGGGATGCTTAAGTCCTATTAGATAGTTATTGGTTACCCCAAGATGTAAGTGCCACTATTGTATGACTGGGGACATCCTGCCAGGCTGGTTGCTGTTGTGATTCAGAGGCTCTACAGCTAGTTAGGAGTTTAGATTTCTTTTCTCCCTTGGCAGCTTGAATTGCACCTTCTGATTTTGTGAGAGCTAGTCCACAGGGATGGGGTCATTCTGGGTCCATTCTAGCTCAAATGCTCCAAGTCCTGTGTCCAAAGTATGAATGTATTCGTCAATAGGGTCTTTTTGGTGGTGGTGGTGGTGGTGGTGGTGGTGGTGGTGGGATTGTTCGTTTTCCGAGACAGGATTTCTGTTGTAGCTCTGGCTGTCCTGGAACTCACAGAGATCTGTCTGCCTCTGTCTCCTGGGTGCTGGGACTAAAGGCATGCACCACAACTACCCAGCCCATCAATTATGGTCTTATCTTCAAATTGTAAGAGGTAACCAAGAGCAATGTTAGTCCTTATATTATTTTGGGAATCTCTTGGGAGTCTCTTGGGCCACCCCAACCAACAACTTGAAGGGCGGTTTCCATGTGTCTTAGTTTGATTTCTATCACTGTGATAAGCACCATAACCAAAAATAATTCAGGGAAGAAAGATTTATTTCACCTTACTGCTTACAGTCCCTTGTGAAGGAAAGTCAGGGCAGGAACCTGGATATAGGAACTGAAATAGAGACCATTAGACAATGCTGATTACTGGTTTACTCAGCCCGCTTTCTTCCGTCCAGGACCACCTGGCTACAGGTTGCACCACCTCTGTAAGCTGAGCCTTCTGACATCAATCATTAATCAAGAAAATGCCCTATAGACTTGCCCACAGGCAGTCCAACAAAGGCATTTTTCTCTATTAGGATTGTGTCAGGCTGACAAAACAAAGCTAGCACACAGTACTTGCCACTAGAATATTTTTTTGCTCATGACCCTTTGAAGTAGCAATATTACCCTATGTGGCACAGCCCATTATATATTTATATCCTATATAATATGTAATATAATATATAAAATGTAGTTTTCAGTAAGCGTATAAAACTATCCTGTAGTTTTTTCAAATATCCTATGTCTTCTTCCTCTGTGGAACGCTTTTCACACTTCGAACATTAACCTAAATTTCAACATGCATTCCCATAAAGGTAATTTGTTGCACTGGAGAGGAATTTATGCTGTCACTAAAGTCCTTGGCCCTGCTAGGACAGAGGTAATTCAAAACCCTTGTTGGGCTAGCCTTGGGTTGCTAAGACTTGTGGTGCCCCTAACTCATGAATGTTTTCTGATTGTTGGGAAACTTTAAAAGGGAGAAACAATGGGAGATATCTAGATAAGAAATAGTATTAGAGATTTTCAAACGAGGGAGGAAATAGGAGGTTGCACGCAGGGGCCTGGACAGCACTGAGAACTATGAATGAGAGGACCCACAGACCCCAACTCTGGCTTCATCTACGTAAGGGAAGAAGCATAGTCAGAGGCGGAGACAGGACCTAAGAGACAAGGTGTTCTGGAGTGCTGGCTTAGAGAGAAATACCTAAGTTCTCTCCTCTCCTCTACTGGGTTCCAGAGCCATGGGGCTGCCACAAAAGAGCTTGGCACTGGGCTGTATGGCCGCCATACTGGTCCTACAGATGGCCATGGCAGAGCACCCCAACTGGATGTTGAATGGCAAGGCCCAGGTGTTTGCAGACCTGAGTACCCAGGAGACAGAGGCCGTGCACAGCTTCCTGGTGAGCAGGGCGGAACTGGAGCCGCAGCCATCCGACACACAGACCCTAGACAAGAACTCTGTGTTCCTCATTGAGAATTTGCTGCCCAAGAAAGATGTCCTGGAGTTTCTGGATAAGGAACAAGATGTCCTGTGCAAGAAGTTCATGTTGTCAGACTCACTGGTGCCCAGGAGCACCCTAATGTCATTGAATTGGTTGGAAGGCCCCTACCATGGCTCTTCTACATGAGAGAACTGTCCCCTAAGCCAGCAAAACAATGATCCCAGGCATCCAGATCCATGTCAAAAGCAAAGTATGGTCTCCTCCTCTGAAAATCAAAGGAGCCATCAAGCCCTTGCAGATGTTTTTCCCTTGACACACAGCTTCTCACTAGAGGACTGCAACAGCTGGTGCTTGACTTCCCATCACCGCCACTGTCCTTCACTTGACCTTCACTCCCATCCTGTGGAGTCTAGACATCAGGCTACCTGGTTTCTCTTGCAGTGCATTGTGAAGGGCCGTCTACTATAGCCCATGGGGCTGGAGATCCTTGTGGATCATGGGAGCACAGACGTCAGGGACTGGAGAGTGGAGCAACTCTGGTATAATGGCAAACTCTACAACAGCCCAGAGGAGCTGGCTCAGAAATATGCAGATGGAGACACGGACATAAAGGTCCATGAGGACCCACTGCCCAGGAGCACAGAGCAACCATGAATCATTAACAAGCTTGCCTGAGAAGTCCCAAAGCCTCTCAGCACATCTGGACCCCATGTGGAACAAGCCAATGGCCCCTGATACAGTCTAGGGGACAACACTGTGATCTCCAAAGGCTGGAACTGCTGCTCCCTTTGGGAATGAGCATATTGCCTCCGAGGTCAGTGTTCAAGAATTTCTGGCTGTTCTTAGTGAAGACACACCTGCAGGATGGCTGACCAAGACTACAGATATGGGCTGGGGCCTGGGCAGTGTCACCCATAAATCAGCTCCTGCATTGACTGTCCAAAGACAGCCATCTTCCTGGATTTTGTTCACTACTATGACACGGATAGCCTTGTCCATTATCCATGGTCCCTCTTCATCTGAGAGAAGTCCTTAGAGAAGTTAGGGTACCTGTTAGGTCCATATATAACACCAACTTTGCAAGCAAATTCAACTCATATAATGGACTGAATAGACACATGATCTTACTACAAACACCTTTGGCAGTCTACAATTTTTATTACATCTGGGACTTTGTCTCGAACACTAATAGCATGATTGACATACATATACCACCTCCACCTCACATACCAGCGTCTACAACCAGAACCACCCCGGGGATCCCAATACGGTCTTTAAATATTACTTTCAGAATGACAAGAATATTGAAGACCAGGTACCCAGACTAGTCCCTCCCTTCCCTCCCACAGCCTCATTACTGCCCTCTAACTTAACCTGTCCCTGGTCCTAAGAGTGTGGCTTGTGTGTGGAAGGCAAGTTCAGAGGTCATGAGAGATGAACCAACCTCCTTTCAATGGGGCTGAGGTCTTCTGGAGAAGAATATAACAATATCCCATAGCAGTGTCTCGGTAGAGCATCGTCGGCATGTCCTTGCCCGCTAAAGCCTTTATCTTTCCCATAGGATTTGGTGGCTTGGGGGACAGTGGGCTTCTTGCCCACACCCACTTCTGAGGTTGTCCCAGCATGGCCTCACCTGGGAACTCCATAAGCTTCTTGCTCCCGCCTTTCAACTTCTACGACACTCAAAGACACCTGGGTACAACTGCCACAAATAGGCACTGGATCCTTAGGCACAAAGTCTACCTGATACCTCCTCCTTCCAACCGCAGTGGGACCCTCAACCTTGTGTCAAGAGTCCATCCCCACCCCCTGCCCAAGAGCCAGAGCCGCACATGGTCAGACAGTAAACCCTTCTGCTTCCACCATATGCTTCTCAGAACTGTGGAAGGCATGGGCCAGCTACACAGGTGGGTGGCTGTGGGATAATTCATGTTTTCCAGTGTACCCCAAAAGACCTCCGTGTCCGGGCAAAGGAAGCCAAATGTTAAGTACTGAATTTTTGTGTCAGATGAGGTTTTGACTGTGTTCAGGTCTCTGTCATGAAGGCTGCAGGTGAATTGCCCCACCTCAATGACGGTGTGCCTTCAGAAGCTGCATGTGTGCAACTGTGTGTGTGTGTGTGTGTGTGAGAGAGGGAGAGAGAGAGAGAGAGAGAGAGAGAGAGAGAGAGACTGTTGCTACCCCAGCTGAGATCAGAGCAGCTTGAGGACTGAAAGCTGCTATTCACTTTTCCTCCATCCTTTCCTAGCTTTCTGATCATGAGTCTTACTCACTTTTCAGTGTGTGTGTGTGTGTGTGTGTGTGTGTGTGTGTCCGTGTGTCTGTGTGTGTGTGTGTGTCTGTGTGGCATGTGTGATGTCATCACTCCAACCACACAATGGATAGCTTGGCTGAGAGCCGCTACCCCATTTACCCTGTCCTTTCCTAGCCGACCGATGGTGCAGCGCGGTGCAGTGCTTGCAGTGGGAACTCAGTGAGTGATTCTTGCTTAGTTAGAACAAAGGCAGCCAGGGCACAGCTCCGAGGCCTGTGAAACAAGATGCTGAGGAGGCTGCAGGAAAGCAGGGGGAGCAAGGGGACAAGAAGTTCCCTCCAGGGCATTCTGAGGGGACAGGACACAACACTGCAGGGAGTGGACATGTCTCTGATCTCCCCAGGGAGGGTCACTTGCTGCTAAGCTCTCCCTCACCCTATGGCTCCCTTGCCACTGTGCCCCTCCCCCTGCTGCCCACTTACGTCAGAGGACAGGGTTCTAAACTGCTCTTCCTCATCTTCTTCCTCCTGGGCAAAGCAAAATGGCATTTGAAGATAAGAGTCTGTAAGGAGGGCGATCAACTGTGAAGGACACGGAGACACGAGAAACCCACTCTCCCTTCTGTAGAGACCATGCTGTCCAGAAAATACTGTTTCTCTGAGGACACTTACTCCCTTAGCTCTTATAATCTTTCTGTTTCCTCTTCCAAAATGGGCCCTGAGCCTTGTAGGGAGGAGGTATGATGTAGATGTTCATTTAGAGCTGACCATTCCACTGACTTAATTTCTACAGGTTGACAGTGTGGGTCTCTGTGTCAATCACCATATACCACAAAACAAAGCTTCTGCCATGAGTCATGAGAGATGCACTAATCTGTGGTACAAAGACCAGGGCATAGGGGACTCTGTCTACTTAGCAAAACAGTAGTAAGAGGTTTTCCCTAGGGCCTATAACATAGCCCAGCCATGGGGATTTGACCCAGTTAGCAGTCCCAGGCGTGGGTTCCATCCTGAACTGTATAGCAAGTACGAGATCAGCCAGGGTTATTGAGACACTGACAGAGAGAGAGTGGGGGGGGGAGAAGAAGGAGGAGGAGGAGGGAAGATAGAGAGAAAGTAAGGAAAGGAAGAAAAGAGGAGAGAGGGAAAGAAAGAAAGAAAGAAAGAAAGAAAGAAAGAAAGAAAGAAAGAAAGAAAGAAAGAAAGAAAGAAAAAGGAAGGAAGGAAGGAAGGAAGGAAGGAAGGAAGGAAGGAAGGAAGGAAGGGAAAAAGAAAAAAAAAGAGTCCCTTGGAAAGCATACCCGAGATTGTCCTCTGACCTCCACACACAGAGAAATACAAATGTACCAGTGCACATGGAGAGAGAGAGAGAGAGAGAGAGAGAGAGAGAATATAAGGGATGAAATACAGTTTAAAATACAAGTCCCAGCCAAAAACAGATAGTAGAACCATGGTGCAGCTCATGTCCTCCCCTGGCTCTGAATTCACCCAGAAGCCTCTTGTCCCATCCACTCCTGTCAGACTAAGCCATGAAAGCATGAAGTAATGCAGGTCCCTGGACTTTCCACAAGCACCAGAGCAACATAGAGAAGTCCCCAGGGTGGATCGTTTCCATGAAGTCAAACAAGCGTGATACTCTACAGGTAGGAGGCTACACGAATGCAGAGAGACTCTCAGACCTTGGCAGTGGTCCCCAGGACCAGCAGACACGAGGACAGAGGAGCTGAGGCTCCCAGCAGCCCAGCAGGCAATGGGGCGGGTGCAGCACAACCCTTCACTGTCGCAATCAGGAGATGTTCGTTCCCTGCGGACTAAATAGCAAAGCACCGAGGGGCAGTGAGTGGGACGTGAACAAAGTCAGGTCTAGGACCAAGACAGGAAGCGGTGAGGGGGGCAGACTGTTAAGAACTTTGAAGAAAGACAGAGTATACAAACTTGGTACAGAGAATCAAATGAAAATGCTTCTCTGGCAAAAAGAGCCCCCAGAGATGCCGAGCACCTCGTAAGTACGCAGGCTGTTCCTGACACATGTGAGAGACACATACAACACAAGATATTTCCAAAGGGAAAACACGAAGATTTCGTGGTGCTTGGGTCCTGTGGTCCAGTTCCTCCCTCACGTCCCTGATGAGCAAATCCAACCCTGCGAGCCATTTTTAGGTGAAACTCACAGGGGTCCCCTCCCCGCATCCCATGCTGACTTGTCCCATCCCATGCTGACGGAGAACGCACAGCCACATGCACCTCTGAGCCCCTTTCCGTGCCTCTTGCTCAAATAGTAGAGAGTTTTCCCTAGATTTCTGCCAAGAGTATCAATCGAAGAAACTAAAGGCAGTCGACCTGTTACAGCGAGGATCTCTCAGAATCCTTCCACCCACCCCAAGGACCAAACCCTAAGCCAGACCTTCCCCCTGCTCTAAGAGGCAACACTCAATGGTAGGGTTAGTTCTCTGCCTCTGTGGGGCTCTAGAGCTCTTAGGCAGGAGTCAGGCCAGACCCTTCACACAGGGTTGTGTATCTGAAAGGCAGAGGCATGGTGTTTGCAGCCACGTGTGAAGACCTGAGTCCAGATGCCCAATACACATGTAAGGGCAGGCACTGTGGCCCGTGTCTGTGACCAAGCACTGATTTTAGGCAGGGCAAAGCCAGGGGATCACTGGCGCTTGTTGGCCAGCCACTCTAGCAGAATACAGTGAACTCAGTGTAGTGAGAGATCCTACCTCAAAAAATAAGGTGGAAAATGAGTGAGACGTATAACATTGACTGTTTCTCTCCACCCCATGCACACGCACCAAAGAACACACGTATAGCACACACGAACAAAAAGACAGAAGAAGTGAGAGCCGCCCCTTATGTTTATCCTGCCTTTCCCTCACTGTCTATTTGTACTGCATACACAGCAGGGTTCAGTGGTGCCCGTTGAGCAGAGCGGAGCAGGCAGAAGAGTTCATACAATACAATACAAGAGTACATCCAATAGGACACTAGGAAGGCTAGCAGGGAGGGGTAAAGGGAGAGGACAAGGTATGGACCAAGGGACAGGAGAAAAGAAGACACAGAGGCCAAGAAAGCAAAAGCCCAGGCCACTAAGGATAGACAGCAGCCCTGCCCTTAGGTGTGTTGCAGGGCTAGGCACGCCTCTGTCTACAGAAAGGAGAGTCTTTGGGGCTTCATTGCCAATTCGTCCCTCCCTGCGCTGCTCATGTTATGTTGAAAGAGATTGTTCTCAACCTCTTCCACACCGCCTTCCTTATGGACAAAGAAGAAAGACATCTGCGGGTAAGAGATTGGAAGGGTGGAAGCCAGCCATGAAAGACAAGAAGGCATCAGAATTGAGCGCTGCCTGATGTAGAGCCAGCCCCCTTCTGGAAAGACAGTAAAGATTAGCGATAGGCAGAAATTGAACCTCAGGGAGGTAGGAGTGGAGAGCGATTGTAGGATTGGGGATCTGTGGGTACACTGACATTGCAGTGGTGGGTGCCTGTCACACATACTAGTCCGGATCCTCTGGGGGCACAGCAAGCAGGAGCCCTGAAACATGCAATGGACTCTGTGTAGTAACAGCATCTCTGTGACTCGGCATCCGTAGCACATCAACCACAGAGTGCGAGCTCAGAGAGGGAGAGACACCAGAAGGGGAGGGGGATACGGGAAAGTGCTCTACACCTTACACCTCCTCCTCAATGTGATCACAAACCTAAAACACCCCTCAAAACAGCTACAGATGAAGTCCGGGTCTGTACAAGATCAGGCCCCCCAACACCATAATGCGGACAGGGGCTCTCATGTGGCTGTTCACCCTGGAGAGGTATGTGGAATTAATGCTTGACTGGGGGAGAAGAGTCATTTCGCTCAGTGGCGTGGCTTCTGGAGCGACACCTGTGTCTGTGTGCACTAAGCCTCACATATTATCAAGCAAGCAATACTGAGGAAACTCTTGAGTTAACAAAAGAAAAAGAAAAGGCACCAAAGTAGAAGGGGCCTGGCTGGAAAGACGAAGGAGACTCAGGGCATTCAAGGCATAAAGAAGAAAGCATGGTGGAAAAATACACTGTGTACATGTAAGAAGATATAAAAATTATGTATAATTAATATTTGCTCGTAAAGATATTGTAAACAAAGTCTAGAGATTAGACGGATAGCTGAGTTAGGTGAGAGCATTGCAAACATAAGGACATCAGGTTGATATCCAGAACCCAGAGGACAACAGAGAGTGTGGGGGTGCGTACTTACAATCCCAGACCTGAGGAGCCAGAGACACACACAGAGATGCCTGGGCAACCCTGGACAGCCCACCTAGATAACATGTCAAGCTCTAGGCAAATAAGAGACCATGTACCAAAACAAAAAATATAGTACAGTGTGATGGTATGTACCTGTAGCGATATATATACATACATACATACATACATGTACGTGTGTGTATATGTATATGTATATGTATATATGTGTATATATATGTATGTATACATATATACTCACACACACATATATATATACATACATACACAAATATACATATATATATTAAAGCCTTTGTATCTGGCTTCATAGTGAAATGTATAGTAAGGCCTTTGTGTATGATTTTGTAGTGAAATGTCTCAACAAAGCCTTTCCTGTGTCTGGTTAATTCAGGAGAGGCTGAGAATTGTTTTGAGACTGCTCAAACCTTGAAGAATTGTCAGTTCTCTGCAATGTCTGCCCTTGGTGCTACGTGAGAGTTTACAGCTTCGCAGACCTTGGTCCTGAGACACTCCCGGCAAATGTGGAGTCCTTACTTTTGATTGTGGCTAGCCATGGTCAAGGGGACTGAGGTTTGTGTGGGTTGTTTGCTCTTTCAGGCTGCAAGTGTAACATGACCTATGATAGCTGGAACTTTCCCCAGTCATAATTGACCCTATGTAATTACTAAACAAAAATACTTGGAGCAAGCCAGTCGGGGTCAGTCTGCAAAGGGCTGTCGCCTCTGTTCCTTGATTTCAAGGCTTAGCATCTTGGTGAGCTTCTCTCCTCTGCAGCACCTGAGACCAACGTCAATCAGTATGTACCTATAATCCCAGCACTGCGGAAGTGGAGGCAGGAGGATCAAGAAGCACATAACTAAGTTAGATTCCAGCCTGGGCTAAGGATACACTGTCTATAGATAGGTAGGTAGATAGATAGATAGATAGATAGATAGATAGATAGATAGATAGATAGATAGATAGATGATAGATAGATTGATAGATAGATGTAAAGAGAAGGTAGATGGTGTCTGGAGATCAATTTCTTTGTCTCCTGACCTGCACACGTGTGTGTATAAAAGTGAATGTACACCAGTGTACACAAACACACTAGTACACACTAACACACACATACATATGTACATATAAACTCACGAGCCAGTACACACAGAAAGAGAGAGAGAGAGAGAGGGAGGGAGAAATCCAGTTTATAAAATGTTTAGAAAGAGCAGCATGGTCAAAGTTGACCCCCACTGATACTCTTCATGCGCCATCCTGGATCTGGATTTACCCAGTGCCCCCTGTCCCACCCACACCTGCCAAGATGGACCCTGAAAGCATGGAGCCATGTGATTTCCTGATCAATAACAGGTTCCCCTCGAAATAAGACCATCAGAGGAACAAGGGAAGGGAAGAGACAAGTTCCCAGAGTATATGGTGTCCGTGGAGCCAAACGACCACGACAATTCACAGGGAGGGGACTTGGAGAGTGCAAAGGGGCTCTCAGACCAGCCTTGCCCATGACCACCAGGGCCAGCAGGCATGAGGACAGAAGAGCAGAGGCTCCCAGCAGCCCACCAGGCGACGGCAGCACACACTGTCACCGTCAAGAGATGCTCATTCTCTGCAGACTAAATACCGAAGCCTGGGACGTGAACACAGTCAGGTCCAAGGTCAACACAGGAAGTTCCTTGATGGTGTAGGACTTCAGCTAACTTTGAAAGGGGACAGGATATAAACTTGGCCTAGAGAATTAAGTGAGAAAGCTTCTCTGGAAGGAAGACTCTTCCAAAACTTTTGGGCCTCTCCTGTATACACAGCATGTGTTTCCAACCCTTGGGAAAGGCACATAACTGACAAGGAAACATTCTTTCAAATAGAAAACATGAAGTATCCACAACGCTCAGGTTCTGCGGCCCAGATCCTCCCTGGTATTCCTGATTAGCACATATAATCTCCCTTGCCTAAGTCTTACCTGAAATTCATTTTCGGTGAAATCCACTCAGATCCCAGTTCCCATCTCCCCCTGATATGTGGAGGACACCCAACAACGTAGGCATCGGGGCCCCTCTCTGTGTCTATCTCAACAAGAGAGTTTTCTCAGCATTTCTCCCAGTGTGTTCTGATCAGGAAAAAGCAAAGAGAATTAGTTACCTGTAACAGCGAGGTTCTCTCTGAGTCCTTCCACCCACTCACAGGCCCAAGCCGTAAGTCAGGACTCTGAGTTCCACCCAACTGGCTGGAGTAAAGGGTGCAGCAAGAGACCCAGGGAGACCCTTGAGTAGGACCCCACTGTCGCAAAGAGGACTCCAGCTTGAGGGGACAGGGGCGAGGCATCTTCTATGTTTCGAAATGCCGCAGTGGGGGAGGGGGTCTTTCAGTGGGGCCCAACTGCAGCGAGGCCAGGTTAAGATCTGCAGAAAACAGAGCTGGTAAGTGTGACAGCAGCCACCATCTATGGAAGAGCCAAGACTTCCCGGGAACTGTGGGTACTGCAGGGTCTGGTCAGCAGCCCCACACCAGGAACAAAAGAGGTGTTCACACTCACACTGACAGTGTCATAAGCAACCCTCTCTGGACGCATGCCCAGTATCTGGACGCATGCCCAGTATTCTATTGGTATCTTAATAGGGCTAGAAGCAACACTATGTAAAAAATAAATAAACAAACAAATAAATAAATAAATAAATAAATACTCTCTGTGCCCTGTGAGGCTGAGGTCCTTGTGGATCATGGGAGCACAGATGTCCAGAGTAGGGCAGGTCTGCTATAAAGGCAAGTTCTACAACATCCCAGAGGAACTGACTCAGAAATACACATCTAGAGAAGTAGGCACACGGTCCTTGAGGAGCCACAGCCCAAGAGCACAGAGCAGTCACCACAGATCTCTGCCAACAAGCCCCATGATGAGTTCCCCGTGTCCACCAGTGAGGTTGGCCCCTGAGTGGTCCAGCCCGATGATCCCCACTACAGCCTAAAACACAACATTGTGCTCTATGGACACCAGAGCGTCTTCCTACAGTACAGAGACCAGAGCTTTTCCTTCCGGCTGGGACCCTCTCCTGGGCTGCAGATCTCTAATGTGCTCTTTAGAGGTGTCTCACCCATGAGATTAGCATGCAAGTGACTGTGGCACTATACGGAAGACATGTTACCTGCAGGCATGCAGACTGAGTACGTGGATGAGGCTGGAGCCTGTTCGGTGTCTCCTGCCTGGTAGCCCCTGGTGTCATGTCCACAGGGGTGTCCCTTAGGCAGCACTTTAACTCCAGCCTTACAAAGGGCTTCAACGCCTATGCCAGACTGACGGGACTTACCGTGGTGCTGAAGACACCCCAACAGTCTACAATTTCAGTTACCTCTGGGACAATATATTCCACCCTAATGGAGTGGTGGAGGCCTAGATACCATCGGCTACATACCCACCACCTCGTACAATCCTGAGGAACTGGACCACAGCACCCACGCGCACACCCATCCGTTTAGGAACATCTACGCCCACCTAGCGCGTTACTGAGTTGACCTGGATGCGGCAGCTAAGACTTGAGACCGGGTCCTCCCAATCAGTCAGCTGCTTCCTACCAATAACTTCGCCCACAGGAGACAAAAGGAAGACTCTCTGGCCTATAATATCAGAAGTATTTGTTCAGCCTTCTTCTGTGTGAAGTAAACATTGCATACATCTGAAAAATGGTGGCAGTGAATGGAACCCTAAGGTAACCCTGGATGTGAGGTGTGTGTCTGCTCTGAGTGGGGATGGGTGGAGTGGTGATTAGGGTGGGAGAAAAGCAGTACCATGGAGGTAAGAAATACTCAGTGCCTAGCACTTTGGGGTGGTCTATAGCACCATCTGGGGGTATTCAGCGTCTCTCTTGGTTAAGAGATGACAGCACTGAGGAATGCCAGGCTGTTAGCTTGACATCAAATCTCAACAGCACAAGGCCACTAGGACCAGATGAGCCGTGTCCTCAGCGTCAGCCCCGTTTGACCCTCTAAATACTGACAGCTGTCAGAACTTCAGAAACGCAAGCTGCCTCTGCTCCACAGATAAAACCCCCAGCACACAGATTGCAGCATGTACCCCTAGAAAACCAGCTACTGTCCCGTTGAAGTTGCCACCGTTGTCATAATTTACTCAAACTTCCCCCAAACTCCTCTGAGATGTGTTTGTTTAGCCTTCCTGCACACGCTGCTAGCCCAGCTCCTGTCCCCAGCTCTGCTTCTTCCTGGCCCTGGATAAATGGTCTACGTTGGAGATCCCTGGGCCAAGGGAGGAGGCTTCTGTTCCAAACCTTGCTTTCCCCCTCCCTCCCTCCTACCTCCAGACACCAAGACTGCTTCCAACTTTGGTGCTTGAGGCACCACCTGGTCCCACCCACACAGTGCTTTCTGAAGCAACAGGCAGCCTTCTGCATCAACCGGAAATGGTGTGTGTGTGTGTGTGTGTGTGTGTGTGTTGGTGTGCATCCTCAAGCACTCAGGGAGGGGGAAAAGATACTCACAAGACTCCTGGTCCTTAGATACTGATGACCCCTGCTGCTAGCCCTCCTCAGAGGGATGAACTCTTCCCAGCAAAGCCCCAACCACAAACCACAGCCCAGGTGCGCCACACCATCAGGAGCTGGAAAGCTTAAGGACCCACCCCATCACCCACACAGCTGACCTTCCCATCCTCACCCACCCTTCGCCTCAGCTATCCCAGTCCTGATGAAAAACTTTCTCAATATACCAGAGGCCTCCAGCACTATGGGGTTTTATTCATGATGAATACTGAGCTGGGGATGTAGGCCAGAGACAGGGGGCTTGCCTGAGGTGTGCAAAGCTCTGCATCTGATCTCCTGGGAAGAGGGACAGGGACTGAGAAAAATGCAAGGAGGGAAGAAGGGGCTGTCCCATCCTAGGAAGAAAAGCATCAGACCGCCATTAAAAGTCCCTCTGCTTATAGCCAGTTTTTAATGGAGTGGTCCTCCCCACCAGGTCACAAGAGCATAAGCTTCTCCCCTAGTTCTTACTAATTGTCCCTCTGTGGCTTCTTGATTGTTGGGGAAGTTTATTTCTAGTTATATTTAGGTAACTTTAAAATAATTGTTTTGTACATTGTTAGAGGAAGGGCTGCTTAAGCCTTGGTAGTTTGTATTATCTGCAGGTGTTGGCTTTATGTAAATCTGTAATTAAAATGGTTGCTTCCTCATGATCTGCACCTGCTCACTGCTCTCTGGTAGAGCCATTGTAGTTCATTGGGATCTCCATGTGAAGAGCAAAATTGCTGTGGAGGAATTCTTATACTCCCTCTCCCACAGTCTCAGGCAACAAGAGAGAATACTGCTCTTGGGCCTTGAGCTCCCCCGCCATAAAGGTGACATCAATCAGCTACGAAAGGATTATGGGATGAGACTAAGCTACAGGTTTTTTTGTTATGCAAATAGGCCTTTGGATAAGAGGGCAGAGTTTTAGTAACACCTGAGGAGCTTCTGTATCAATAAAAATGCCTGAGATCAGACAATCAAGGTTCCACTGCCCACTATGGTGCTTGCCGTGACAGACAGTTCCCTCTGCTGAGTCTGGAAGGTTTGCATCTATGAAAGTGCCTCCTTCTTGTCTTTACAGACTGACACAGTAGCTACCTGCTACACTCGATGCTTCTTCAGCATCATTCCAATGGTGCCTGTTGTCTGTGTCTCTCCCTGTCCATGTTAGAATCACCTGCTGGCCATCCTTTGTAAGGACAAGTCTCCAGTGTTCAGCTGCTCCCCAAAGACCACAGCAGCAGACTGCCTAAGAGTGCACCCTAATGCGTGAGAGAGAGGCCTTCAGATCACTCTACTGAGAAAGGAGCCAGGTTTAAGAACACTGCAATTAACATTACAAAACTTTTATTTAAAAATATTCATTTCTTAGTCCAGTGGTGGTGGTGGCGGTGGTGGCGCATGCCTTTAATCCCAGCACTCGGGAGGCAGAGGCAGGCGGATCTCTGTGAGTTCGAGGCCAGCCTGTCTATGGAGTGAGTTCCAGGACAGCCAGGGTTACAACAGAGAAACCCTGTCTCTAAAAACCAAAAATAAGATAAAAGTAAATAAAAATATTCATTTTCTGTCACTTCTCTGACTCCAGAACAGTAGTGACAACAGGAGAGCAATACTTGGGTTTGATGGTGACACAGCAGTGTTACAGCAGGTAGCTAAGCTCCTAAAACAAGCCTCAAAGCTTAGACACTCAGTGCCTGGCTAACTGCACACAGTACGTGCTGGTGTTTGTCCTGCCTGTGTAACGTCGTGGGAAGGCTTTCCTGTTGGGTAGGGGCTGCTCACACAGGATCTCAAGAGGTTTGCCAAATGCTTTGCAGTATGCCATCCCAGTTGATCCAGGCCTTGAGCCCAGCACCCTGAGATGGAAACATAGCCCCGGGAAGACAGTGTGGCGTGACGTGGAGAGGGCAGAGTAAGAGCGAGACAACCTGGTTCCCTGCAGCGACTCTGGCCGAGGTTCACACAGCCACAGCTCCCCATCAGGCATCACTCAGCTCTCCACCTTCTTCCCCGTATAGCCTCTTTTGTGTGTCTTATGTGTCTTCTCTTATGAAACCACTGGTGGTCGGCATACAGCCTACTCTGATCCTCTGTGTCCTGATCCATCCAAATCCTATTTCCACACAGGGCCACATTCACAGGAACAGGGGGTTAGGACTTGAACGCATTTTGGAATGTCACAGTCCAACCCACAGCACAAACCCTCCCTATGACTCACCTTTCAGAGGGTGAGCATAGAATTGCAGACAGGCTCCCGGGGCTGTGCGGGGCCAGTGCTCCAGCTCACACGCCTAGCCGGTGCGTTAGACACCCTGTTGGCTTTATTCTGCTTTCCTTATCATGAATCTTTCTAAATAGCAGAGGCCAGAAAGCTAAAACTCTCACTTCCGATATTCCTTTATAAGCAAAAGCAATTTTTAAATCTATTTTTAAATCCATCAAGATGAACAAGACATTTAGGAATAATTTAACAAGAAAAGAACACAATGTATATCTGATAATTCCACAACATTGGTGGGGGCAATCAAAAGATTCCTAAATCAGAGGAAAGACACCGTGTTCCTGAGTCAGAGACATAACATTGTTGGATGACAGACGTGCAATACTGGTGAACAGATTCAATACGGCTTCTACCAGGCATAGTAGCACACGCCTTTAATTTCAGCACTACGGAGGCAGGCAGATATCTGTGAGTTCAAGGCCAGCCTGGTCTACATAGTGAGTCCCAGAACAACCAGGACTACACAGTGAGACCCTGTCTCAAAGACAAATAATTAAAATCAATTAGACTTCTATCAAAAACATCAAGTATAAGCCAGCCATGGTGGTGGATGTCTGAAATCCTAGTACTCAAGAGGCTAAGGCAGAATGATTGTGAGTTCAAGGCCAGCCTGGTATATGCAGCAAGCTGTGATAATAAAATGAAATAAAAATGAAAACCTCTGCTGAGTTGTTGGTAGAAATTCACAAGGTAAAATCCGTATGGAAACGCAAGGGATCCGGAGTAACCAAAGCAATGTTGACGAGAGACAAAGCTAAAAGACCAGTACCTCCCAATTACAAAATCCTCTACAGAAGCAGGACATTGTAGCGAAAAGCAGGCGTACAGATCAATGAAACAGAGTATCCAGAAATAGAACCTCACATTCATAGCCAATTGATATTTACAGTGATACCAAAATAACTCAATTGAGAACGGACAGCATTTTCCACAAACGGTGCTGTGACAACCAGACATTCACATGTCAAAAAGGGCTGGAGCCCTGCTTCATATCATATA
The DNA here is from genome assembly GCA_026225945.1 of Cricetomys ansorgei. Taxonomy (NCBI): domain Eukaryota; kingdom Metazoa; phylum Chordata; class Mammalia; order Rodentia; family Nesomyidae; genus Cricetomys; species Cricetomys ansorgei. Next base: position 304,511 of record JAMJFZ010004042.1, read on the forward strand.
TAAAAATAACCTCAAAACGGATCAAAGACCTAAATGTGGCATCTAAACGAAGAATAAAATGAAAGCTTGAGTCTCCATAGCCTAGGACTCAACAACGGTTTCTGAGATAGGACATCCAAAGAGACAGGAAAAAAATAAAATAAACCAGATACATTGAATTTCATCAAAAATTTTAAATTCTTATGGTTCAAAGGACATGTTCAAGAAAATGTGCCCAGCCTTGTGCTCCAGGTCTATAACCTCAGCTGCTAGAGAGGCAAAGAGAGGCTTGATCATGTTCAAGGCCAGTCTGAGTCGCAGGGAGCTCAAGAGCAGCCTGCGTGATTTAGTGAAACCCTGGGTCAAAATAAAGGGAGAAAAAAGATGAGCGATGTATCTTAGTGGTAAAGAGCTTGCTGGGTGTGCTTGAGGCTCTGGGATTCCCAACTGGGAGACAGAGACAGAGACCACAGGATAGGAAAAAATTGCTTTCAATTACACATCTGATAAAGGTTTGTATCTACAATATATAAAGAACTCTTACAACCCAGTAATACAAACCCAATTTAAGATCAACGCATTTTTTGAATAAATATTTCTCCAGGAAAGGTAAGTGGCCAACAGCACTCACCTGTTCAGTGCTGTTCAGTGTCATTAACCAAACAGGAAATACAAATTGCCTCACGCCCACTGGGGTGATCGTAATTTTAGAAAGCAGATGAAGTGTTGTGAGAACCGTAGGAAATTGCAGATTTTAACATGGCTGATGGGGATACAAAAGGTTAAGGTGGAGCTGCAGCCATGGCTCAGTGTTTAAAGGCACTAACTGCTCTTCCAGAAGATCCGTGTTCAGTTCCCAGCACCCACGTGGCTGCTCACAACTGTCTGTAGTTTACTCCTGGGGATCGGACCCTGTTCTGGTCTCCACAGGACCTTCATACAAATGGTCACACACATACATGTAGGCAAAGCAGCCACACACATAAAATAAAAGATAAAAAAAATCTCAAAAAATGCAATGAAACTTTTTTCAAATGTGAAGGCTACTTTGGTGAACAGCCCAACAGGCAGAGGTTAAGCGTAGTCATCACAGAATACAGGGATTCCACATCTAACCGTGTACCTAAAACATAAAAACATGCATCTACCAGGGAACTTTTACATGCCTGTTCATAGTAGCAACATCCACAAGAGCCAAAATTGCTAAAGATTAGCGGGCGAAGGACTGAATGCAGGCAGTCAACACCAGTTATTAACGACACAAAGTTGTCTCTCTAGTCCTAACTCTGTCCTTGAGTTTTCATTTTGGGGTAGCGGACAAATGCATCAGAATATATTCAATAATGAAACTGTAAAATCCAATGCGAAGCTCAATTTCTGTCCCAAACAGCTGCTCTAACTTTAAAGAAGTTCACGGAGTTGTATGGTCTTTGGGTTCAATTAACTTCATGTGCGATACCCTTTTTTTTTACAGTGTTTTTTACAATAAAGTTTAAAATATCTTAAATGGAAACAACCAAATGTTCAAGAACTGGTGAATGAATAAGATGGACTACTATTCTGCAAAAATAAAATTAAATACTACATTAGCTACCACATGAAGCGTCCTGGGAAACACACCAAATGAAAGAAGACAGAGACCCAGGACCACACAGTATATTCATAGTAACTGTCCATAACACACAGAATGTAGACCCACAGTTGGGAGGGTCTAGAAGGATTTGGTAATGGTTCTCTTTGGAGGGTATTTGTGGTTTGAATAGGAATGACCCATCAGCTCATATATTTGAATGCTTGGTCATTGGGGAGAGGCACCACTTGACAGGGATTAGGAGGTGTGGCCTTGTTGGAGATGGTGTGTCACTGAGGGTGGGCTTTGCGGTTTCAAATGCTCAAGCCAGGCCCGGTGTCTCTCTTTGCCTGCTGCCTGCCGATCCAGATGTAGAGCTCTCAGCTCCTCTCCAGCACCATGTCTGCCTGCATGCCACCATGCTCCCCACCATGATGATAATGGACTAAACCTCTGAAACCGTAAGCCAGCCCCAATTAAATGCTTTTTTTTATAGAGTTATCATGGTCATGGTGTCTCTTCACAGCAATAGAAGATTTAGCAAGGATGGGGTGATGAAAATGTTCAAATTGATTGTGGTCATAGGCACACAGCTCTGGGTATGCTAAGGGCCATTGGATATATACCTTAGATAAAATAATTAGAATAGCATGTGGACTATAGATATTATTCTTTGAAAGTAACAATACCCTGAGATATGTCCTATTCAGCAACAAAAATGAGTCATGGGTCAACAAACATCATGTGGTTTCATTTACATAAACAGAAAGAATGGCACTTGTGTGAGTTTTAATATTTATAATCATTGATTCAGATACTGCCTTTGCAATCTTGAAAAGGCTTAATTATGACAAAAATAGCAATCCTGATATAGAAAAATCGAATTAGTAGGGAGGAAACACCTAAGGGACAAGCAGACTTAAGAGGCGTATCAACCAATTACAATGCATAGACCTTATTAACAGTAATTTAAGTGTAGAGAACCATATTTATGAAACAGGTGCAAAACTTTAACTATTAGACACTTGATGTTATTCAGGAACTTTGTTTTTGAAAAATGGCTATGTTTCAGTAACGTCCTTTAAGAATTCTTTGTTTTTCATAGATAGATGCTGGTATATTTATTGTTGAAACATTTGTCATTTACTTCAAATTAAGGTATGGAATAGTTTATAGAATTTAGTTAGAACAGCATAGCCATTGATCCAGCTGGACGATAGATGTAGGAGGCTCCTCCAGCCTTCGTTCTTTTTTTGTATTACTTGAGATAAACATGAAGTATCTTTATAAAAGAAATGAGAGTCAAGATACAGCATATGTGTAATTAACAACATATTCTCAAGCATAAAAGCAAAAAATAGACCAACGGTGTGATTGAATTTAGTAAATAACTTTCAGACACTGACAGGCTTCATAAAAATACAAGCAAGGATACAGGTTGTCTGAATGGCATTTAATAAACGCAAACTGACATCTGGGCCTCTATCCTCAGCAGATGAAGCATGTACACACGGAGCGTATCCACATCCCAGGAAGCTGACCAAAGAATGATTGCAAAGGGAGTCTCAGCTGGGCCGCGGCGGCGCCCACCTTTAATCCTAGCACTTGGGAGGCAGGTGGATCTCTGTGAGTTTGAGGCCATCCTGGTCTACAGAGTGGGTTCAGGGCAAGCAGAGCTACACACACACACACACACACACACACACACACACACACACTGCCTCAAAAAACTCTTCGATGGAATCATCTAGCACAGGCTGAAAAGGTATCTAGACCCAATCTAATCTTTAACTACAGTAGTTAATGGTTTTCATGAGTTCATCTAAGAAGTATGAAAAGGTCAAAATGCACAAATGGTAAAAATGAGCTTTGTGCTGTCAGATACTAAATTATATAATAAAGCCATAGAATTCTTAAAACACCATAGTGTTGACTCAAACATGGACGATAAAAGAATGAGAGCAAAGAGAGACATCAGACTCTAGACCAATGGTTCTCAACCTTCCTGTGCTTCAGCCTTTTAATGCAGCTCCTCACGTTGTGATGACCCCCGACCATAACATTATTTCCCTTGCTACTTCATAACTGTAATATTGCTACTATTCTGAATTGTAAACAGATGGTCTTAGGCGACCCCTGGAAAGAGCAGTTTGACACCTCCAAAGGGGTCGTGACCCACGGGTTGAGAACCACTGCTCTAGCCCATGGATATAAAAGAACAACAAATGAAAAGCTAGGCACTATGGTAGACCATAATGAAAAGAGCTCCTGAGTCCAGGAAAGAATAAAACAATGGGCTCCTGACGGAGTGAGGGTCCTGCACGCAAAGTCAGTCCAAAGATGGAGGAAGACATTTCCCTGTTCTGACAATGGAAGTTTTCTTAAACAAGACCTAAGCCCCAAGGTAAACAGCGACAGGAGGCTCACTCGTTGGTTCTGGAGAGATGGCTCCGTGGTTAAGGGTGCTTGTTGCTCTTGCAGAACACTGGGATCCGGATCCCAGTGCCCTCATGGTGGCTCACAACAATCCTTAACTCCAGTTCCAGGAAATCCAACTCCCTCTTCTTCCTTTACAGGCACTGCATGCGCACAATATACACACACACGTGCAAGCAAAACACCCAGCTATGTGAAAAAAAATAAACTTAAAACATTTTTAAAGACTACAAACTTCTATTCAACAAAACAAAATCACAAAGTTGATAGATTGAGAAGAGATGCTTTCGGGACCTCGAGTTAACAAGGATTAGGAATTAAACTATGTAAAGAATGTCTGAAAATCAATAAGAAAAAGCAAGCAGCTCACTGTATAAACGGTGAAGTACCTAAGCGTTCTATGGGGAAACCCACAGGGATAGCAAATATATTGAAGAAGACTCCAAGTCAGACAGATGCTGTCAAATATAAGCTAGGTAGTGGGAGACACCCTGAAGTGGATCTGACATTGATGCCAATACAGACTGGGGCAACCTTTCTGGAACACAGTCTGAATATACGTTATGAACTTGAACATGTCTATATCCCATAAATCTCAGAAATCACCAAAAAATATTCCAGGTAATAGATTATGGAGGATATTCCCACCTGGGACTATCAGGAGACGAGAAGACTGCTCACCACAGTGTGTGTCATGGGAGTAGGCACTGAAGGCAAATTCAGATCCGTCGTCAGGGAAGGAATGGGTCAAACGTACTGAGTATACACTGTGAAGGACCAGGAAGTTTTCCAGAAGGCAGACACTGGGGTACTGAGATGGAGTTAGATTCTCTAGGAAGCTAAGACCTGGAAAATTAAAGAGAAATGAGTTGAGTTTGGCCTGGGGAGTCAGAAGACTTAACTATACCTACCAAGTCTCTGCCAGTGCCCAGAGGAGCTTGGGACCAAGAGAGGCCTGGTGGGGAGAAAGCAGAGGGTGGAGAGGGCCCAGCCCTGCTCCTCAGTCATGGCTAGGGCCAAGTAGAAGACAGAAGGGCCTCGTTCAGAAACCAAGACAGACTGCAAAGAGACTCATAGTGAGAAGCATTTAATGAACACACAGACACACACACATACACACGTGCATGTGTGCATACCACTGTAAAATGCAAATTAAAGCCATAATGGGATTCCAAAGCACATGAACTAGAATTGTAGCGGTGATTGTAACAGTGGGTGAGCAGGTAAGAGTACTTGGTGTACATGTACGAGAACCTGCGTTCAGATCCCCAGTGCCCGCAGGAGTGCCTGAAACCCCAGCACTATAGGGGACAGAGAGAGGAGGATCTCTAGGCCCAGAGCAGTGGCCTCCAAGGAATAAGGCAGAGTGACGGCGCAGGATATCTGACATTCTCTTCTGGCTCTCTGGCCTCTATGTATGAACACACGCACATGCAAACACATGCATATACCACACACATCCACTGCATACACACAACGCACGTGAACAAATGAATGTAGCCCCACTGATGAGGAGGCTTCTGAGGAACTGGGTCTGCTGTATCCTGCTAATATAAACAGAAAGAATCCGACAGCTTCTTATAGACTAAACATTGGCTTATCATATGGCCCTACAACTACATTTTGGGCATTTATCCCAGAGAAATGAAAACTTGTGTTCACACAAAAGCCTGAAGACCAGAGTTCATGGCAGCTTTACGCATCTAGCAGAGAAACAGCGTAGATGGACGGCCTGCCGAAAGGAGGACGTCACCAAGCCAATGCTTAGTAGTCAGAGAATGCCAGTAGGGCGTCATTCATACAGCGGTCTCACTGAGAGAGAGCTGTAGAGGTGGGTGCAGCTTACTGGCTCGAGGGAGAGGAAGGAATATGAATGGAGGAGGCAGCTGGACAGAGTTCTTTCTCAGCCACAGAGCAGTTTGGCATCTTAATTAAAACAGGGGCTAAATATTTTCCAGGTGAGGCAAAAAAGCCTAAAACTGGAGGAGGAGACAGAGCCAGAGAGAGAGAGAGAGAGAATGAAAGGAGAGTGGGGTGAGGCTGAATGACTTCTGAAGTCTATACCAACGTCTCTCTTCTGGTTTTGACACTGTACGCCACATCAGTTATGACGATCTATTGTCACCTTGACAGGGTCTGGAATCAATTAGGAGACACGCCTACCTGGGTCCATCTATGAAGACATTTCCAGGAAGGAATAGCTGAGGAGAGAAGTGTAGTGGGCTCACCAAGAGAGACAAAGAGGCATTTTTCATAGGTACAAACCCTGCCAGAGCTCAGCAGAGGGAGCCACCATCCTGGCAGGTGCCATACTGGACAGTGGAACTCTGAGCAACAGAGCTTGGGTGTTTTTATTGATTCAGAACTCCTCAGGTGTTCTACTGATAACACGTGCAGCTCCTGAGTAATCAAACATCCCCCACATAAATCCAACATATTGTGTTGCGGACAATACAAAACGCCAAGACCTAGGCAGCCCCTCACCCAACAGTGCACAAAACAATTATTTTATACGTAACTAAGAATGAACTTCTACAACAGAGAAGACTTTCATTCATCGTGGGCGGCTCATCCCAACGTGAAGTGATCCCAGGACAAGCAGTGGCGCCTTCCCCGGTGAGTGAGTCTCTGCAGCCACTCTCCTTTGCCCACATTAGACTTCCAGCTCCCACACAGCCTGGAGACCAGCAGCACTGCAGGAATCTTCCAGACCTTCAGTCCCAGACTAGGACTGCCAAAGCATCCAACTTTGCCACTGAGCAGGCACTGGTAGATTCAGAGTCTGGAAACAGCCCGTGTGCTGGTTCACCCCATCTCCCATCCGACTGTGTCCTCGAGTGGCAGAAATGATAAGCACTCCAGGGTCTTCTTTATAAGGTCACTAATCCCATTTGTGAAGACGCCCTCGTGGCCGAATCACCCACACACAACGGTCTCCCAACCCAGCGCCATCACTGTGGTGGTGATGATCTCGTGAAGTGAATTTTAGAGAAATACGAACTTTTCCTTGACTGCAAATGCTAATGTTGGAGGAATGAAGCAAAGGGCACTCAGACTTGGATGAGTAGTGTGTGTGTGTGTGTGTGTGTGTGTGTGTGTGTGTGTGTGTGTGTGTGTGTTCTTGGTAACCCTGTAAACTTATTATTTCAAAGCTAAAAGTCTTTTTAATGCATACACAATTCCCAAGCAGTAAAGCCAGTCACTTTTTCAGTCGGGTGATGCCTTGTTCTGTAAGCTGTTTGAAGGTGACGTGATGGATAACTACTGTGGCGGTCATGTTGCACCAACTCTTCGCTTCTTGTAAGACTTGGACACTAACAAGACAGCACACAGCCCAGCGAGCCAGCAGACACCTGGAATCCCAGCACCCGAGGAGAGGTATAGGCAGGAGGACTGCAGCAAGATCAAGATCAGCCTAAGGTGTATAATAAGCTCCAGACAAGCGGAGCTACAAAGCAAGACCTTGTCTACAAAAGAAAAATCCAAGCAGCCCAGAAACCGCCACTTTTATTAAAATTACAAAGACCATGTCGATAGAAAGAGATGGGTGAAGCACTACCTGAAATACAAAGCTTTACGTTCATCTGTAAATACATACCAGACGCGGTTTAGATATTCTATTACTCTGTGTGTATGTGTGTGCACACGTGTGTGTGAGCGCACATGTGGAAGTCAGAGGATGTAATCTTGGGTGTCGATCCTCATCTTCCGCCTGAGTCTCTGTACACGCCAGGATAACTGTACACACCAGTCCCGTGAGCATCCAGGGACTGTCCATCCTGACACAGAAGTGCTGGGATCACAGAGAGCGCTACTGTGTACCCCGAAGATCAGAAACCAGATCATCCCAATTGAGCGGCAAGCGTTTTTTACCTTCCCAGTCCCAGGCATGGTTTTTAAATCCACTTACATTAATCTACAAGCACATACCAGATAAGCATGACCTATGTATTCACATGCTATTTATACATAAATCCGGGGGTCTGTGCTGTATCTTAAGTGAACTCAGATTACTCCTGTCTTCACTGCCACCCCATCCCTCCCTGAACCAGGCTCTACCCTCGCTTCTCAGAGCGCCTTCCTGGCACCAACGCCAACTGGACAGTAGGTGGAGCCCGTGCACCCCAATTTCTGCAGCTCCAACCAGAACCAAAGCCTCAAACTTAAGGCCCAGGACAGGACACTGATTAGAATCCAGGGCTGAGTAGTACACAGCCTCTGCCTGCCTTCCTTCCATGACCCAAAGGGTCGTGTCTTATTTTGTCCATGTCCTCCTTCCCGCATCTCCTGGGTACCGTGAGGCTCCGGGTTCAGATCTGAATCAAACGCACTTGCAGGTATCTGCCTTGATAGCAAGGGAAAGCACTGATTTGAATTTGTTTTAATTCTATAGGTTCATTTCCTGCTGTCTTTTCCTTGTTAGAAACATCTCAAACTAGCTTAAAGGGTTGGGGGGCCGGGGAGGGGTGGGCGGGCAGGGAGGACATAGAACGCAGGCAGATGGGAAGCACCGGCTTACAGACACATTTCAATCCATGGAGGTCTGTGAAAGACAGACAGGACGGGCCACTCTCTGGAGTCCCTTCATCATTGGGCAGGGAACCAGAATTATCACTGAAGAAGGGCAGCATGAGGCTGATCTCCCTGTCTGGCTATCTCCAGTTGATTCAGATTTCTGACAGGAAGTAGGCTCCAGTTGTCAAGTTCATGTAGGGCTTCATGACCTTGCAAGTTCCAGGATATAGGATCTCCCTCCTCCCGGAAGGCACATGCAATATCTCAGGGTCATTCCCTACAGGACTCTCACAGGCCAGCCGTGGAGAGAGGAACCAGGGCACCCTCCCCATACACTGACCCGTTTCCTCAAATCAGTGAAAGCCCTTCCTGCTCCAAGAGACTGGAGGTGCGCAGTGATCCCAGGCCACTTCGTAACATGACCTGGGAGCTGAGACTGCTTGCTTTTTTGTGTGCTTCTTAGGATGTGGGGTTCAGATAGCCCCCATCTTACCCAATTAGTGAGCACAGAACCCCCAGCACTAATGGTACAGGAGAGCCAAACACACAGCCCCTGCCATCAGTCACATCTAGTAGAAGCCCTGGGGTGGGGCCTTGGGAGTGGGGATGCGGCAAAATGCGCCAGCCGGGCAGTGCTAAGAGGGCGGGGCTCGCTGGTTCCAACTGGAGGCTGTGATTGGCTCCTCTGAATGATTTCACAGACAAGGTAAGCGAGTCAAACCTGAAGATAGGCTGTGGCTGGCAGGGGTGGGTGGAGTCTCTAGAGGGTGGGCTCAGGTCAGGAGACAGCGCAGTTCACCATCACTCTTCAGAGGGTGAAATGGGCTGGGCACTCTGGGCTGCGGAGTTTAGAAAAATCCCCAGACTCTGGCTAGAGCTCCGTGCCCCGGTCTGCTGCCTTTTTCTCATTCTTCTTTTTAATGAGCTTCCCTAACAGCAAGAATTCGGGACTCTGTTTGGGCTTGTGGTCAAGTCTGAATCTGTTCAATTATTTCTTGGCTATAAATTGCTCCTACAGTGGCCTGGCCTGCCAGATGGGGCCTCCTGTGGGCCACCCACGACTGAAGTAACTCCCTCTGACTTTCCTTCTCCTTTGTTCCTCTCTTCCCCCCCCTTCCTCCCTTCCTCCTTCCTCCCTTCCCTTCCTTCATTTCTTCAAAAAGGAAAGGACACAGAGAGACACACAAAAGAAGTCCCAATAAGGTGGGGGCTCAGCAGTGAAAAGCTGGTGCTCTCCCAGAGGACCCATGTTCCATTCCCACAAGGCCCACAGCTGCCTGTAACTCAAGTTCCCCCGGGGGATCCAATGTCCACTTCTGGCTCCCAACGGCACCAGGCACACATGGTACATAAACACACATGCAGGTAACATACACGCAAATTTAATATTTGTAAAAAGTAATCTGCTTAAAGATGGAGACAGCCAAGTGTGGTGCCACCTGCCCTGTGATCCCAGCACTCAGAAGGCTGAGGCAGGAGGATCACACGTTTAAACCCAACATGAGCTACATACTGAGGCCCTATCTAAAAAGAAAAATAACTTAAAGTTGGAGACAGAGATTAGAACAATGAGCCATGGAACAGTGGCCTTCTGGAAGCTAGAAGCACAAGGAAGGATCCTCTCCTAATAGCTTTGGCAGAGAATGGCCCTTCCAACACCTGGATCTCAGCCCTCCGCCTCTAGGAGTCTGAGAGAATACATTCCTGTCATTACAAGTCTGGGCACATTGTAATGATGGCCTCAGGAATCTAATATTGTGCTCCTAATATGATGGGCCATGGTAGAGGCTGTGTGGTTAGGTGTTACAGAGTGGATGGCAGGAGGCAGGTCCTTCGGGTACCATGTCTATCCAGGGTCTATGATACCCTGGAAGAACTCAAGTAAAGCAGCAGAGCCTTAATTTTCTTATCCTCCCAGCAGAGCCCGAGGGCTGTGTGAGCAAGAACAGACACCTCCTCCAAAGTCAGTTGTCCCACCACCCGCACCTGTTAGTGGGGGAGGGGGCATTGGCAGGTGTAGGAAAGGAAGGGACTGACCTGGCAGAGCCCTTGAGCCTGGGGTCAGGCTGACCTAAGAAGCACAGGAAAACTGAAGCAGATGTCAGATGAGAGTTTTCTGTGAAATCTGACAGGTTCACATTTCACAGTCAGAAGACACTCAAGGTCCTTCTCTGGTGTGTGTGTGTGTGTGTGTGTGTGTGTGTGTGTGTGTGCATGGGTCTGGGGAAAAGGAGCTCCCAAGTGTTTAAAGCAGAGACATGACCCTAGGGAACTGTCAACTCAGGGGATAAAGGAACCAAGGACAAATGGACCAGGCATTCCAGATTTGACCTCTCAGCTGAGGAACAGGGCAAGTGACAGAAGGCAAGGGAGGTGTCCCCAAGGCCAGGGATGGATTACCAAGGAAAGTTGGACCTTTGTGGTCTTGTCTGTCACACTTTCCATCCTGCTGTAGTCTCCCACCAATACCTCCCAGCGGTGGAAGCTGGAAGTACAGAAACACGGCCTGCAGGAAGGAGTCTGTCCCTGAGACAGAACAGAGGGGAGGAGAGGGCTCCAGAGTCTATGAGCCCTGAAGGTAGAGTCAAACACACATGACTATGAATCATAGGAAGGTTAGCCTAGTGCCCAGAAGCCAAGACTGAAAGACCTTCCTTTGGGCTGCTCTGAACCTCCAAAGATTGTACAAACAGAAAAGAAAAAATCAATCATTTACTGCAGTTGAAGAAAGTCCATTCCTGTCCAGGAAACTCCCCTCCCGTTTTGTAAGAAAAGCCGGGGACGGAGGGCCTATTGAACCACAGCTTGTTCGAGCCCCCTCTGCCCCGTGGAGTATACTCTGTACTCACTCTCAATCTTAATAAAACTACACTTAAACTGCTGCTACTCTGTCTTGCTCAATTCCCTGTTCCGGACACAAAGGATCTCGACATTGCACCGCAGACGGCCCCTGAAACCCCCTACAGTATTATTTTGGTAAACAGACCCAGACTTAGTAACACAGGTAAGGAAGGAGAGGTGATACTTCTGATCCCATCTGACCACAGGCCCTGCCCGATCTTTAAGCGGTTCCAGGACCATCTGCCTCAGGACCCAGGACCAACTGAGCTCCAACAGGCATAACTCTGGAAACAAAGTCACACCCACGGGGAAACTTTCTAGAGGGGGACCCCTGGCCACACCCTTTGGGGTAGCAGATGGTAAAGGTCTTGATTTGATGATCTGCCTGCCATGGCCCCAAGGCCCTGGACATTTGGCAGCTCATAGGCCCCAGAATGTAGGCAGGGAAGGGATCTGTGCTACCTGGGACACCTTTCTGTTTGTGTTTGGTTATAGATCAGAAGACATTCCCAGTTAGGAAAGGCTTGTTCAACACACAGCTGCCCACCTGTGCCTCACCAAGAACAGAGATATTCTCCCCAAGGACAGACATGCTGGCACGCATCTCCACAACAAGCATGGGAACAGAAGCTGAATGAAACACTCAGCCGGGTTCTGAGAAGAGATACCCCAGCCCTGCCCTGCGCCATCTTTGCAAAGGCCCACAGAACGCAGCCAACACAGGGAGAACAGACGACGTAAACAAGGGTGTGTCCTGCCCACCTGCAGCCCTGATTCCTCTCAGCCCGGTGGAAGGCAGAATGTGATTTTGTTTGTGGCTCCTCCAATGCCAGGTGGAGATGCAAATGGGAAAGCTGTTGGAGAACTAGATTGTTTTACATAAGGAAGAGGACGCCATGTGGGCACGGAACCTGTTGCTTTAGAGGCCTTTGGCAGAGGGAAGGGAAGGAGGCTGTGACCACCTGTCCTGGCTTCTCCAACAGACAGAAACCCTGGCTGAGCTTCAGCAGGGATCAGGGCTCGCTCTGAACCTTTTCCTTGAGGGTGTGGCAGCAGGAGGAACACGAGTTCAAGCCCAGCCTAAGTGACACATGGAGACTCTCGTCTCAAAACCCAAAACATATAAACAAAAATGTAGTTGTTTTAAGTACAGAACAAGACAAGGCATTTTGGAACAGGGAGGGGCCTCTGGGTTGTCTGGAACCTCAGGGTCTTGTGGAAGGAGTCTCTGCTGGGGTGGAAGCCTGGTGCCACCCAGCTCTGAAGAGTCATGTAGGAGTCACATGACCTCTGAGACAACAATTTCTCTAGCAGGTAAATGTCTTGCTGACTTTCGATTCCCCTCGTTCCTAGGTGGCAAGGAGCTCTTTGTGTCCCTGGCTTGGCTTCTCAGTGTCAGCTGAGAGCATGGCTGTGGCCTCTCTGTCTGCCCTGGGGCTTTCATGCACACACACACACAGCCAGGCCCCCACCTCACCTGCTCCTGGGACCCCAGCATGGGGGTCCACAGGAATGTCAGTTCTCAGAACAGCACTTCCCGCTGGGAGCAAGCTGCACGCCTCAGCCATCACAGGTTTCCAGTTTCTGCTCCAGACTAAAAGATAACAAGTTGCCTCCTTGTTGCTTTGAGCTCTACCTTCTCCAAGGACCTCCGCCATCTTGTCTTTGTGGCTTGAAGACCGACCGTCTTAGTCCAGAGACTGGGTGGACTCAGGGCTGAGAGGGACTCAGCCCCCAGACAGTATCAAGAGGTTCCATTTACAAAAGGTCCCCTAGGAAGAAGGCAGCTCCCCACCACCACCACCCGCCCCACCTGCCATGGCCAGAGTGGGTGGCTGCCTGTGTGTCTCTGCCCAGAGTCTCCCCACTAACCTCAGGAATTTCTAAACCTTGATGAATGCGGGTGGGAGCCTTTATTGGTCATTTCTGAGTATGTTTGGAGTTTTGTTTGTTTTGTTCTTGAACTCAGGCTGCCTAGTACTCATGGCAACCCTCCTGCCTCAGCTTCCTGAGAGCTAAGATTACAGGCCTGAGTCCCTATACTCAGCCTCGTTTCAGTTTGTACCCAAGGTCGGCAGAAGGAAGTATTAATAAGCCCTGGCACATTAAAGCCTCTCCACCCACGGTTCAAACCACCGCCAATCAATTCTGTATGGGCTGCTGCCGGGTCAGGCTCCCTGGGTGTTAATTTCCTGCTCCGGAGTCAGAGTGAGTCATCTGCCTCCCTCTTCACTTTAACTGTTTCTCTGAGACCCGAGTCTGCAGAAGGGAGATCACATGGTGTCTTTATTTAGTAGCCAGTTCCCAACTGGCAGGAGGGGAAGGACAGCCAGACATTTCCTAGAAGCAGCCCCCCTCAGTTTCCGGAGCCCACATGAGCTAGGAAGCCTGGTGGTGTCTTAAATTCCTGGAGTCCATATCAGGCCACTGACGTTCAAGACTCCGGGTGCTGACTAAAGGATGCAAATGGCTGGAAACAGACTTCCCGCGGAGCAGCTCCGGGTAGTGCTATGAGCCGTGCGGCCACCAGGTGGCGCGCCACACTTCAAACTGCAAACCCCACCCGGCCAGGCTGGAACCCTGTTAATCTCTCAGATTAATGCGGAGGCGAAATGCCCCCAGGTGTGAGGCAGAAGCGTGACCAAATGTCGCAGAATTATCATGGATTCATTTAGATCAAGTTCATCTGAATGTCACAGAAAACTACATTAAGAGCGACTTCCACGGGGGACTTTTACTTGTGTGTAAAATGCGGGTCTGTCTGGTACAGGCCTCCTTCCTCCCCACAGCCTCTGCATGGGATGTACCTTAGCCTCCCAGACCAAGGTGACTAGGCTCCTAACATCACATCAGAGAGGACAAAGGACAGCAAGGCTCCACTTCAAGAATGTACAAGCACCTCTTGGGAAGGTGTAATATCTCATCACTTGGAAGGCTGAAGCAGGAGGACCACCACACGTTCAAGACCAGCCAAGGCTACATACTAAGACCTTGTCCCAAAATTCAAGCAACGAAGTTCACAGACATCTGCTGTTCTCACAAATCGTGGGTTGTAACTCTTAGCCATATGGCACCCCAGAGCTGGATTTCTTTGCACAAACATTGCTACCCCCAAGTCATTTTAGGGTTCAGCTGGGGAAAAGAATGTGGAAAAGCAACCAACAACATCAGCCTCATTGTTGAGGCCACTGAAGATTCCTTGTGCCCGCCCACCAGGTCTCCTGAGCCCCGAGACCCTACACCCCTGCCGGTCTGTTGGTAATGATAACTCCTAGATGCTTCTTCCAGACTCCGCCATCACCATCTCTGTCTCAGTGACCTATAAGAATCTCACCCTCACTGTGTCTACGCCAGTTCTCAGCCACATGTCAGTTCTCCCGTGTTCCCTGGATGGCAAAGCCACCATCGCTTCGGTCTTAGTTTTGTTTCATGTTGCTGTGATTTAAAAAATAATAATAATAAAATTAAATTAAAAAGCAAAAGCAATTTAGGGGGGAAGGGATCTCATTTCAGCTCACGATCCCAGGTTACAGGCCTCCATGGCTGGGAAGTCAAGGCAGCAAAACCTTGAGACATCTAGTCACAGCCAGAGTCAAGAGCAGAGCAAGAATAAAATGTATGCATGCCTGTGCTCAGCTGGCTTTCTCCACTGATACAGTTCAGAATCACCTGCTTAGGGAATGTTGCCACCCACACTGGGCAGGTCTTCTCACATCAATTAATGTAATCAAGATAATTCCCCAAAAGACGGCACCATGGGCCAACCTGCTCTAAATAATCTCTCACTAAGACATTCTTCCCAGAGGATTCTAGATTGTGTCAAGTGGATGAAACTAACCATGGAAGTGTCCCTGTCACCCAATCATAGGACCAAAGCCAAGGTCCTTCCTCCCTATAGCCTCTTCCCTCTTTGTCCTCTACCCTGCACCTACATGTTTCAGGAGTTCATAAATGTACTGTGACAGACTGCAAAACAACAACACAAAAGACAAAGCTACAGGCAGCTCAGTTGGATGCATCTTTTCTGAGTGTACAGAGACATGGTGTACTTGTGAGACAGTGACCGGCAGCATGCATCGCGCTTGCGCGCACATCAGAAATAATTACCCGTTGGAAACCTCAAAGCTGTGGGAGCAGTCCCGTCTCTCGGCAATGTCCTCCTGAGTTAGAGCCCTCCTTAGTGTTTCTGGAGTCTACACCATCTTCCCTGTCCCACGGTGACCTCCTGCTCTGTCTCAGGTCTAAAGACTTTGCCTCCACCAGACAGACCTATTCCACTTTTGCTTGCAGAGGGATCAATCCCTGCCACCCTCCTAATGAAAGCCCTATGGCTCCCCACTGTCCTCAGGGGACAACGAAATCCAGATTCTACACCCAGACTTATCAAAATCTTCAGGATAGGACCCAGCTGTGCACGCTCCTAAAATCCACACTGCACAGGCACTGGCTTCTGTGTGCCCACCCTCCCATGAAAGCCACAGCCCCATTCACCTACAGCAGTTCTACACCAGTTAGCGATGGCTCGGGATGTTAGAACGTATTCACTCTGCATCATCACACACTTTAACACTCCCGTGATGTTGGGCTTGACCAGCTAAGGGAATTGGCGGGGCCGGGGGGGGGGGGGGGGGAGCCGGCGAGACAGAGGCAGAAACATCTGTGCTTGTGTGCTTGCCTCCCTGCTCATTCTCCACAAATTCTGGGTGAGATTTGCTTCATCCAGAGTCATTAGCCTCTGCCTGGAGCCTCTGCGGGCACTGCAGAAGCTCAGCTCAAACCCCCAGCCATCCCAAGACCCACAGGTGTAAGAATCAGCTCTGGAGCCCGGTGGTGGTGGTGGTAGTCCACACCTTTAATCCCAGCACTTGGGAGGCAGAGGCAGACGGATCTCTGTGAGTTCAAGACCAGCCTGATCTACAGAGTGAGTTACAGGACAGCCAGGGGGCTACAACAGAGAAACCCTGTCTCAGAAAAAAAAAAATCAGCTCTGGTTCTGTCACAAGATGGCTGCTCCAGGCATCAGTCACAGCGTGCAGGCAGGTAGCATTGTCTGTTTGACAGCCACACTGAAATTCACTTCCACCTCGGGACTTCTGCAGGGCTTGATGCCCCGGCCCTTTCCATAGCTGACTAGCCTCATCAGCGTGTATATTCAGACCAGCAAGATGGCTCAGTAAATAGAGACGCTTGTGGCCAATCCTGAAGACTTGTGGTTCAACCCCTGGGCCCCACAAGGTGAAAGAAAAGAAAAAAAAAATTTTTTTTCATATTGTTCTCTGATCTCCCACATGTGTACCATGATGCACACAAAGAAACATGTCATTTTAAAATTGCACTTATTTATTTATTTACTTACTTACTTACTTACTTACTTATCTCAGGGTGGAAGCACATGTGGAAGTCAGAAAGCAACCAACAAAGTCAGTTCTCTCTTTCCACTATGTGGGACCTGGGGACAGAACTGGCTGAGCCATTTTACCAGCCCAAAAAATTTCCTTAATCTACGCATTGGCTGTGCTCTCACCACTGTGGGTTCGGCAGCTCGGTGGCAATTGCCCATGACATAAGCTGTGACATTTCTCTGCCAGCTAGGCCCTGCCCCTAAAAGCCCCAGAGCCTTCTGAAATAAGACCCTCAATGTGAAAACCAGGGCCCAAGCCTGTGGGGGACGTTTCAGATTCAAAACATAGCGCCCCACCCCTCGCCCTCAAAAGGATCATGGGCCATCTCATAACGTCAGATACATTCCGCTTCAATAACCACCAACCCCCAGCCCCAATCTTAACATTTCCAGCACTCCTGTGGTTTGAATGTGGAATGTCCCCCGCAGGCTCATCGGTTTGAACACTTGGTCCCTAGACTGGCGGTAGTGTTTGGGGGAGGTCGTGGAAGGAAGTGAAACAGAGAAAGACTGGGAACCTCCTGGCTCTGGTTTTGTTTGTATGACAAAACAGAGCATGAACACACACACACACACACACACACACACACACACTCATACCACAAAGAAAATAATGAGTAGTAAGTAAATGACCCTTCAAAGGTCATAGGACACCCCATTTTGATCTCTTAGAGCCTGGGCCTCAGACCAGTTCTAACCCATTTCTGAGTTCATCTTACTAATTTGTCTTACTAAATTGTCTCCTCTCCTGTTGCTACCCTGCCTTGTGCCGATTGTTCAGGGGTTAGGAGAACCTGGGAATCTCGGTCTGTGCCCTCCAAACTCAGATCTGCACAACGGCAACAGGAGCGTGTGAAAGGGGGTGGGGGGGAGTATTCGTGTGCTGGTGAATCAGGGAATGCAAAGCAAGTGGAGCTGAACCATTGGTGAGGTATAGCTCTCAAAGGCTCATCTCCTGCTTTTGCCAGTTGAGGCTGCATTTTAAAGGTTCCATGGCATCCCATGGAAATCAGCTTCATCAGTCAGGGGAGCAAACACCCCAAACATGATTCTATGGGGGCCATCAAACCACAATCACCTAACTGTCACCTCTGCTGCAGTCTCTCCCACAGGCCCCATCCTGTGACCAGTACTGTTCTGTCTCCACTTTCATCATCTGGAATTCTCTAAGTCACAGACATTTTTCTTAGTCCCTTTGTGCCTCCCTGAGACCAAACGTAGCTCTGTGATATAAAGGGGGCTGCACGACCCTTGTAGCCCTCCTGAGCATGCCTGCTGCTCTCATCTTGCCCCAGGATACCCCTCCTGCCCCTCCCTCAAGACTGCAACCTGGGGACAGGGATTAGTTTTGGTGTACCTCCCATCCCCTGACACAGAGACTCCCGAGGGACTGCTGGCCCCCTGGTCTGCTCCTGTGTTTCCAAGGCCTTCTCTGGACAGAGAGGATGCTACTTGCTCTGAGGCTCCAAGATCTGGGGGGAATCTCAGGGTTAGAGACACTTCCCTAAACTGCCTCTTTGTGACAGCTCCAAGGCCAGAGGACCAACAGTAGCCCAGGGCATGATGCAGGCCCAGCAAAGGCTGCATCTTGAAAGTTAGAAGGGTCCCCTCTACCTGAAGCCTCAAGTTTACCCCCTGCTGACCCCCATCTCAGTAACTGCTACTCAGTAGCTTTTCTGTGGATGTGGAAAAAAAAAAAAAGGGCTATGAAACAAAAGCTGGAGGAGGACCTGGGGGTACGCCCCGGGGACAGATGATCAGACCCCAGACCCTGCCAAAGGGCTAGGATCCATGGGACATCTGGAAGGGCTGGGCCAGGACCTCCATCCACCCTGAGCAGATTGGCTTCATTCCCATCTGGACGGGATCTGTCTCCTGGATGGAGCCGCTAAGGTTGTGACACTGCAGGTCACAACCCCACAGAGAGGGACTCTGTCCTGGGAGGACATGTGGCTCACCTAGGTCCTAAGATCCTGGACCATGGGGCAGTGGGTGGGGTCTGTGAGGACACCAAGCTTCCATTTAAATCCATGTCTGAGCAGGAAGGCTGTGTCCAGATACACCAGGCACAGAGCGGAAACAGCAGCTTTCTTCCCCACAGCTACATGCCTCCCTCCTCCCCTCTCCCCTCTCTCTCTCTCTCTCTCTCTCTCTCTCTCTCTCTCTCTCTCTCTCTCTCTCCCTCTCTCCCTCTCTCCCTCTCTCCCTCTCTCCCTCTCTCTCTCTCCCCCACTACCTATGTGTCTCTCATCTGTGTCTCCCTGTGTCTCCTTCTAGCTCTGTCTCTCTCCGTCTTGTCCCTTTCCATTTGACTCTGTGTCTCCCTTTGTCTTGATCTCTGACTCTTGACCCTGTCTTTGTCTTGAACTTGGTATTTCTAACTCTCCATCCCTGTCTCTCTTCTCCTCCCACCCTCCACTGTGCTGGGGCTCCCCCTGCCCTTCCACATCACCCTCCTACTTTCTCAGCTCTGTCTTCCCTTCAACTCTGTGGCCTTCACATACTGGCCATAGTTTGCTCCACTGTGGCACTTAAGATCCCCATGGCTACCCATCCCCAGAGATAAACAAAACACAGATCTCAGGGGCCAGGCCCGTGCCAGGCACACAGGCCCGTTAGGGGCACACGTTCCTACAGCCACAGCCAGACACTTGGCAGCCTTGTCCCTGGTGAGTCACGCTGAGATTCTTGTTTCTATAAAACATGTTTTAAAGATTTATGAAAGTAATACATTCATTGCAGGAAAATTTGGAAACACAGAAAAATATAAAAGAGATCTTTTTAAGAAAAAAAAAATCACTGAGCATACTCATACTCATTTATCTCCCTTCAGCCTTTCATTCTGGTAGCTTTAAAACACTTTAAAATAAACGTTGGCCTCATCTGCACTCACCATTCACTTCGCCCTTTATCAGAGCGTTTTTCGTGGCCTTAAGGACTCTGTGGAAAGTCTGCTTCCACATTGGCGGTGCTGATCTTTTGGGGATCACCGATGCCACAGCTGACAGTCATTACTCTGCCAAGTGCTTGACCTGTGGGTTGGGCCACTTAACCTGCGTGTGGCTTCTCCGGAGACTGCCACTGTCCGTGTTTCGAGTAGAGGACAGCAAGCGTTAAGGGGAGCAGATAACTTATTCACGTTCAGCTGGTAGGCGGCAGGTCCTAACTCAGACTTCAAAACCTCCTGACTCACACAAACCTTCTTTCTCCACATGCCACCCTCCCATGGCCCCTCACGGGCCACCAGTGTGTCTAGGTGCTCTGTACACAGTACGGAGGCGGCATCCTCTCTGCCTGGACTGAGCTGTGACCTTCCTCGATGATGGAAAGGGCTTCCTATATTGACCTCTTTGCTAGACATCAGTGCAGTTCCATGTTGAAGTATCTGCTCCCTGTGGGCTGGGGCCTGGGAAAAGGGCAGCCCGCCATAGCACAGAGAACCACAGAATAATCCGGAAAACTAGATATGTGACCAGAAGCACCTCATCGACAAGACTGTATACCCAACCCCTCCAGCATAAACCGCACCTAACAAAAGAACTGCAGAAGCATCTTCGTTAGGACTGGCAGCATTGGAGCTGGGCACAGTGGCACACAGCCCTAGTCCCTGCTACTCTGAAAGTCTCACAATAGTGAGACCCCATCTCAGAACAAAAACCACGATGGGCACCATTGGGTTGCAAATACAGCTTAGTGGTAGAAAACATACTCAATGTGTGTAAAGCCCTGGGTTCCATCCTCAGCACCAAAAAAAAATAAAAGATTGACAGCATGGTAAAGATGCCTATTCACAGCCAGGCAGTGGTGGCACACGCCTTTAATCCCAGCACTCAGGAGGCAGAGGCAGGTGGATCTCTGTGAGTTCACAGCCAGCTAGGTCTAACAAAATAAGTTCCAGGACAGCCAGAGTTACAACAGAGAAACCCTGTCTCAGGGAAAAAAAAATAATGCCTATTAGTATTTCCATTATGTAACAAAGAACCAGAGATGGTGGCCAAAGTTACACAGAGAGAGAGAGAGAGAGAGAGAGAGAGAGATTGAGAGACATTAGAGGTATAGGAATTGAGGGGAAGGAATTTTAAACTGTCATTGTGAACAACATGGAACTCTACACAGAAATTTGACCTATTGGAATTCACAAGAAGGTTACTGGCTATATGTCACATCAACTTTTAAAATCAATAGCACTTTCCCCACCCCACAATAACCATTCATAACACTAAGGAGAAAGAGATGATACTATGCCTGTGGCTGAGAAGATAGTCCAATCATTTCCAACACTTGCTATGTTTGCAGAGGACCTGAGTCCAGTTTCCAACACTTACATGGGAGCTCTCAGCCATCCTGACTCTAGTTCCAGAAGATTCCATACCCTCTCTGGCCTTCGAAGGCCCCAGGCACGTGGTGCACATACGCACATGCAGGTAAAACACTTATACATATTAAATAAAAATACAGGCTTGCTGAGGCCTATAAGTATCCCTGATGCTAAATAGAGTCTGCCTGACAGAGATCCTGATTTCTTTAGCTAGGGAAATATCAGCCCATCAGCTATATTGCTCCCCTTCTTTGCTAAATTTTCATCTTTAATGAGAATGTCTACATGACCTAACCGAGCTGGCGGTTGTTGGCTGGGAAAGGAATGAAAAACCTTTCAGGCTCCCTTTTCCCTAAGCCCTGGCATACTGCCCCAGGACAGGTATTAATGCTCCAGGAAGAGATAGCCTTTAATATTAGCACACCAAAAAATGAATCTGCACCAGAAGAGCTGAATTCAGCCAACAGGCGCCTCCAGTCATTGGTGGCTCAGATGCTCTTTTCAAATGCTCTTTGTAATCACCTCAGGTTTTGCAGGTTTGCAGGCCACCAGGAAGAATGACACCGGCTCCATCCTAGATCACACCTGTGTACCAGGAAGGCCCCGGCTGAGGTGACTGGGCCTTAAAGATCTCAGCGAGCAGCAGCATATCCATCCCCCCTTTCTCCCCTTGATATGTACATTGTTAAATTTTCTTATTAAAAATGCTTCTGCCTTTTTATTTCTAAAGCACATTGTGCATGTCACTCACATCTGGAAGCGTGTAAGCGTGCATGTCCGAGTCCCATAAAAGAATGAACCACTGTGTCCATTTGCCATAAAGAATGAACTATTTTGTTCGTTTGCCGTAATTTTCCTTGTCACCCATATTCCCCTCCTGAGTGGAGTCCCTCGAATCTGTCTGCAGAAAAGGCTGGTTCCCTCTGCAGAGGCTGGAAGGATGGCTCAGCAGGTAAGAGCCTTTGCTGTTCTTGCAGAAGACCCAAGTTCAGTTCCCAGCACCCATACGGTGGCTCACAGCTGTCAATAACTCCAGTTCTGAGGAAACCAATGCCCTCTCCTGACCTCTGTGGACACCAGGCACACAGACATACATGGAGGCAAATCATATGTGTCATATATATATATTTAGAATATATATATTTATTTATATATATATTATATATAAATATACAAAAATATATTTATAAAAATAAATGTTTTTAAGATATCATTCCTAATGGCAACAAAAAATAAGATACAGCTAGTATTCTAGGAAAGATACTATTGTCCTCTAGCAAAGGTGATAAAAGACTCTAAATGGATGGAATAATCCATGTTGCTATATGGGGCAATTATAAAAATATCATTTCCAACTAGGCCTGGTGGCACATGTTTATAATCTTGTCACTGGGAGGCAGAAACAGAAGAATCTGGAATTTGGTAAATTTATTTATTCCAAAATTTGTAAAGATGAGTGAAAGTTCCCACATAACTATCTTAACTATTCGGAAAAAGAAAGAAAGAAAGGAAGGAAGCAAGAAAGGAAGGAAGGAAGGAAGGAAGGAAGGAAGGAAGGAAGGAAGGAAGGAAGGATTTTCCTCCGTAGAACATCAGCGCATCCCAAAGTCACAGTAATAAGAAGGTACGTTGCTGGTGCCACAAGTCAAAACAGAGAGCTTGGATAAAGGCCTGTGCGTGTCCAGGGACTTGAATTCCAACAGGGAAAGTCCCATAAGTCAGTATAGGAGGGCAAAATGTTTAGCAAATGGTTGCTGGGGTAACGTGCTCTTTGCATGGGGACGGGGTGTTAGCTGGATCACAAGCACCCGTGGGTCCCAGGTGAGCTAAGAACCTGAGTGTGGAAGATAACCATTCCGCCAGAAGAAGCAGGTAGGATGATACAGGACTTACAAGGCTCGAACTACAAGACAAAAATCGGTGTTTTCCGCTTTATCACAGCGAAGAATTTTCAGTTCAGAGCTGGGCGTGGTGGCGCACATCTGTGATCCTGTCACTCCTGAGGCCAAGGCAGGAGAACTAAGAGTTTATGACTAGCCTGGACCTCCCAGTAGACCCTGTCTCAAGAATCCAAGAATCTTCTGTTCAAAGAAGGGCACAACGGGCAAAAACGAGCAACTGATGCCTGAGTGGGAAGGATGCTCCCATCATCTCTACCACTGACCAGGCAGCGACGGAACACAACGGAAAAGGAAAGGGAGGCAGAGGGGGTGAAGGGAACAGGACAGGTCACAGGGGAAAGGGACAGTGAGGCACGCACCCACGGAGCTGCTCAGACAAGCTCGCTGCCCAAAAAAACCAAAGCTACATTAAAGTTCTTGAATCCTATCAGGGTTGGAGACCTAGATGAGCATGTAGAATAGATAGCTGTCTTTCGAGGGTCCCCCAAAATCTTTCATACATTGCTCCATAGTCTCTCCATCTCGATTACCGTTTTCTCCTCCAAAACTCAAGCTGAAATTTGATTGCCACTGTGGAGGCGCTGGGACGGGGCGGGGCTTCAGGAGACCATTGGGGCCTTAAGAGGGGTTAGCTCTGCTCACTGTGGTGAGTGAGTTGTTGCTCTTAAAGGACTGGGTCAGTCTCCAGGAATGCAGTAGCTGGGAAATAATGCAGCTCTTGTCCCTTTGGCAGTGCCCACTTAACCTCGGCTGTCTACCACAGGTGCAACAGCTTGAGGCCTCAACAGAAGCCAATCAGATGTCTGCTCAGTGCTCTTCAGCTTCCCAGCCTCCAAAACTGTGATCCTGAATACTCCCGCTCATTGTAAATCACCCAGCCTCTGGTATTATGCTTTAGCCACAGAGACTACACTCGGATAACATATGAATATTGCCTTTTTAACACTCAAGGGTAGTAGAGACCATTTCCAAGCTTGTTATCACTACAGAACAGACACTGGTTTTCACTCTGCTCCACGTACACAATCACAACACCTAGGTTTAGAACCAAGTTCCCTGGGGAAGAAGAAAACTGCAAAACTGCCACAGGGGATGGGGCAGACTTAGCACACCTCTGCAACCCACGGCTGGGTGAGCAGCAGAGGCGGCCAGCTCTGCCGGCAGACACTTCTGAAAGCTGTAGCTTGCATCTGCTTCTTCCCAGCATCCTGACTCCGCGGTCTGCCTAACTCCTTGAATAAAACTTTTTTTTCCCCTTTATCTCAGTTAAAGAGATTCTGCAACGAAGAGCCTTTATCGACACATTCGCCCCTACCATATTAAGAAGGATTTGCTTAGTCAGCAGCTACCTGCTGGACACTTCAGATAAAATCCCTGTCAACTCAGGAAAGCCTTCGTGCGTGGAGACAGACAATAAAGAAATAAGTGCGAATGGAGAGCCAGGAGACCAGTGTAGACCTGAAGATAAAGGTTTCGAAGCTTCCATAGGTTAAGTGGTGATAGAGATAAAGGGGAAATGTGGAAGGTAAACACATGGGCTGCTCCTTCATGCAGGCCAGAGGTCTGTGACAAGGGAACCTTTAGTCACCTGCAGGAAGAGTAGCCTCAAAGTGCAAAGGTCCTGAGGTGAGTGGAGGCTTGTTGTTTTTCAAACAGTGAGGGGGCCTCACAGTTAGAATAGAGAGAACCACAGAAATCCGGCTCCTACCCAACCCACAAGAGAACTCAGCACATTCGAGCATGTGTATGTACACACATTCGGGCATGCATGCGCACACTCTGCTGCATGCCATGGGGTCAGGAACTGTCCTCACAATGACACCTTGGAGTCATGCAAATAACTGAGCTTTTTTTTTGTTTGTTTGTTTGTTGGTTTTTGTTTTTTAAGACAGGGTGTCTCTGGATAGCCCTGGCTGTCCTAGAACTAGCTCTGTGGACCAGGCTGGCCTCGAACTCAGAGATCTGCCTGCCTCTGCCTCCTGAGTGCCACCACAGCCCCGCGTAACTGAACTCTTAAAACTAGAGACAGGATCACCCTCCACACAGGTGAACCTGGATGGAATACCTATCATCTGCAGGAGAAGAGCCTACAAAGGAGGCTAATGGCAGTGGTCGGAAGAAGCAGAAGGAGAAGGAGATGTCACCCTAGAGACCCAAGGAGGTGCTAATTTCATGGGAGTAACTGGAAATGTCAAAGGCAGATGAGAACAGCTAGCAATAATGTTTCTCAGGGGTAGGAGTGGGGGGGGTGGGCAGAGTTGTTGGGAACAATGGAGGAAGGCTGGCCTCAAGCAGGCCCCCCTGGTAAGGGGGACTGAATGGGAAGAAGCCTTTCTTCACTGAACAGGGATATGGAAGAATTTGTCCTTCAAAGGGACAGAGCAGCATGTGCCAGAGGATGTGGGAAGGTTCAGATCCTTCCTCTCCTCTCCTGTTGGGGAGCCTTAAAGCAGGTACATCGGGAAAACTGCAAAGTGGTGAGCTGGCAGTGCTCTGAGCCTCGTGCTAATTAAATGTTGATTCCAACTGCCAGTTTATGGCTTTCAAAAACCATCAAGAAGAGAGCCTGGTCCCCCAAGGCTTAGGATGTCTTGGTCCACAAGACACTTAATGTGGCTTAGTCCCAGAGAAGAGAACAAGGCACAGGATGTTCCTGGTTCTCCTGGCACCCACGGTTGCAGTGGAGAGCTTTGCAGCCGGCTCCTCCATAGCATCGCTGCTGGAGGATAAGGGAAGCAGGTAGGGTTCCCCTAATGAGGGCAGGGACACTGACATCCGCTGTCCTCAAAGTCATCATGTTGGGCAGAAAGAAGGGGCACAGCTTCCATAACTCCAAGAGAGCAAAGCAGTGTGACATCAGTTTCCCATAGGCAACACCTACTTGATGCCGGGGTGGGGGGTGTCTGGCCAGAGTTTCTCAGCTTTCCAGAGTGTTCTCTACAGGGAGACTCACTCTGGAGGAGTATTTGTAGAGGGCTGGATACATGGTGCTTGGTTGAGAAGTAAAAGCAGTTTGTTAAGAAAACCCATTCTGGTGGCGCACGCCTTTAATCCTTTAATCCCAGCCCTCAGGATCTCTGAGTTCAAGGCCAGCCTTTTCTACATTGTGAGTTCCAGGGCAGCCACAGTTACAACAGAGAAACCCTGTGGGGGGGGGGGGGGGAGGCTAATAGCATTTCCACTACGTAACTCTGTCTCAGGAGAAAAAAAAAAATTCCGTTGTTATTTTTTAGAGAATTGGGCCTTTTCCAGTCTGCTTTAATCAAAGCCCAAATGGGAATCCAAGTTTGAATCCATAGAAAAGGGAGCTCCCTTAAGTGTGGTCCCAGAAGCTAGAATTGTGGCCATGGAGGTTTGATGCTGAGGCTGAGGGTGGCCCAGGTGCAGGAGTGCTAACCTAGTGTGCAGGAGTTCTGGATCCTAACCCCAGTCTTGTGTAAACCGGGTATATGATGCATGCCTGTAATCCCAGAACTCAGGAGGTAAATGCAAGAGGATCAGGAGTTCAAAGTCATCCTCAACTACATAGCAAGTTCAAGATCAGCCTAGGGTACAAGAGGGCTTATCTTTAAAAAACAGATCCAAGAAAGTACAGCGGAGCATGCCTATAAAACTGACACTTGGGAAGATGAGGCAGGAGAATCACAAGTTTCAGATCAGCTTGGGAAATAGAGCAAGGCCCTGTTGGAAGAGAAAAGGGAGGGAAGGAGGGGGACGGAATGAGAATATCTGTCTGGCAAGCACCTTAGAGGAAAGTAGTAACTGATCCCTGCTGAGCTACATCAGGGTCCAGTTAGAACCAGAAAGTCAGACTTGTGGAAGGTCAAGTCAGCAAGATCAGACAGTCCCAGGAGACACCCACAGTTCAGGAGACAGATACACATACCGGGGAGCAGCACGGGCTGGGGCATGTGTGACACTGCATGCATGCCTCTCCCTGAGCCAGCAATCCCAAACCCAGAGTCACAAAGCTCTCCAAGATGTCTCCCATCTACCGGCCCTATGCATGCTAACAAAACTGAGATGACGGTTGATATTTTAATGCCATTGGCTGTTAAAACCAATGAAATAATGGCATTGACTAGTAATACAAACCTAATGAAATCTGACAACAAAATGAGTTCCCTTGACAACATCACTGCTGTTGGGGAAGGACCCACAGCAAGTTGAGTGAATGGCGAGGTGCAAAAGCGATCCTATTTATGTGAGAGAAACACCACCTGCCTGACTCACAAACCACGGGGGCCGTTGGCCACCTTGCAGTGATGGTTAGCCCGATTAATGGTTTTGTGGTTGGTTTTTTTTTTTCCTTTGTTGTTTAAACTCCATTGTTCCATCTCAGTTTTCACAAAGTGCGCAAGCTCTATTATTCAAGACCAGAAGAAAATGGAAACGTGTCCCCATGGATAGCCATCCCGTGAGTTAGCCACCTTCTAGGTTCTTGTTCTCAGCTCTGCTAGTTCAGAAACTCCACGTGGTACCTGTGCGCATGAAGAATATGCTATGTTGTAAAAATAGAAAGCCCTGCCCGCCCTGGGTTGCATGGATAAAGGTTTGGTTTTCTACAGCGTTCACCAAAAGGCAGCTCAGGGCTGAGGCTATGATTCATGATCTAATCAGAGGACCAGACACCCCCTTATCTTCTTCAGCTGGCATCCTTTGTATAGCTCTCAAAATGGCTACTTCGCTTTCAGTCTTCTCATCCATGTTCTGCTCTGTGTGGTCCTGGAATGGGCTCTATAGACTAGATTAGCCCTGAACCCACAGAGCTCTATTAGCCTCTTCCTCCCAGTGGTGGGATTAAAGAGATGTGCCACCACACCCAGCCAATGTCACTTTCTCTAGCAAGACTTAGTCTTTATTGTCCCGGGGGAAAAGAACAGCTATTCCCAAGGACTTTGACCTACATTGTACTGGCCCAACCCTTGGCAACCTTAGGTAAAAATGAATCTAGCAACACAGGATTGTACTAACAAAGAACAAAAAGCAGGCTGGGATGGTAGCTGTCCATGGAGCATAGCACCCATGGGTGACCTTCTAGTGGGGATTAGCAGACCCTTCTCCACTTACTTAGACTGTTATGTGAGGCATCTCCCCAATGTATTTGTTCCTATCCCAGTCTCTGAAATTCTCACATTGCCACCAACACATTCTCTCCCCTAGTGAAACCATTACTCTATCATTGTAGAGGAAGCACAGGATGCACGCAACCCAGGGAAGCAGAAAGGACATTTCCTCCAGAGACCCAGTGGCCCTCACTGCTGACTGGCCAGCGCATTTGGTGATCTGACTGCTCCCATCACTCACACTCAGTGTCCAGTTGTATAGCCTGTACTGGACGGATACTGTCAGCTTTCATCCCTCTGACCTCCAACTTGCAGGGCCTCTGTCCCCAAGCCTTGTCATGTTTCTCTTTCTTAAGGTCATCTCTCTGACTCATGTCTGGTCCAGAAGACACCTGTCTCTAACCATTTGTGCTAATCCTCATGCTCAAGCACCCCAAGCCTTGTGGGGCACTTATTTCCTCCCCCAGGGGTTCTCAAGGCTTCAGTTCTGCAGACTCGTTGAGGCCAGCAACTTCAAGCCGCTGACGAGGGCAGCTGCACTGTTCCTTGTGAGCATCTCAGAATTATCTCCTTGGGGGACTGACTGAGACACTGGGGAGTGTTCTTCCTGAAGAATGTGCCTGACATATCTGAGTCACTGTCAGGGCTGGACTTACAGGGCTGATCACAGAAGAAATAGGAGGAGTGAACATACAAAAGTTTCAAGAAGACAGATTCAGCCCAAGGACAGACAGTGTGCAGTGAAGCAGAGCCTGCCTCTGCCTTGCAGACCCATCGTCCGAGAAAGCGGTGCACAGGATTCTCAGCATCCATGGACTCGCTGGAATATTCCAGGAGAGCAGAGTTTATATTCACCACCAGCCCAGCTGAGTCTTTGAACCCCTTCTTTCTTTTTCTCCTTTCCTTTAGAAATCCTCTTTTAGAAAATACCTTTCCCCACTGGCAGCCTCCCGTTCCTGCCCCGTAGGTGACCCTGGTCCTCCCCCAGTTCTTTCCCAATATTATTCTGAGACAATGTTGGAATCCTCCACATAGATTGTTATGAGTTACCCATCAAAAAAATAATACAAAAGCAAAAAGTTATCCTGCCTGGGGGGCAGGGGGACAAGCCAGGGGAGGGTAGAAGAACACATATGATGTGAGCAGAAGGGGAAGACAGGGGGTGGAAGTGTGGATGGGAGTGGGGAGATGAAGAGGAAGAAGTAAGAAGGAATGTCAGCCAAAATGAAATATGCGGGAAAACACCATGAGGAAACCTGATGCTTTATAAACTAATTTAAAAAATGAAGCATGGGGTAAAAACTAAGACACAAGAATAAACTCATTCATCTCCTTGCATGCCATTGACTGCTTCTCTCTGCCTGTGGCAGCCACAGTAGTAACCATTCACGGAGAGGGCAGAGCCAACTGTCTCCCTGCCAGCATGCTGGGCTGAGCTCCTGAGTTGTGGTACTTGCCTGCCATGCAGCTCACACTGCTCAACCAAGCATGCACCAAGCTTTTGACCATAGCCTGCAAATAAATTAGCGTAAGCACAGCTGGGGAGTCCACCACTCCCACTTTACGGATGCATTGTCGCAAGGTCACACCGCTCATCAAAGCTCAGCTCTAGCACAAATCTCCCCATCTGCAAAGCAGGTGTTTGCACCATTCTATGTCGCTCTCTTTCTCTAAGGGGTGGACCTGACTGATTCTACTTACTGATTTTCTTCCCCTTTGCCCAGCTTAGAGACGTCAATTCAGAATTTGTGTGTGTGTTCAAAGCCTGCTTGTCCATTCTCCAGTCCTCCCAGCCCAGGGATACCTGAGACCCATCCCTTCACCTCGTATCCGTGGTGGGGGGATCATCACGTACCCAACCCTAAGCCCTGCGTGCCTTTGAGCCTCTTGCTTTCCCACACAAAGATAAGTTGAGCTGGTATGTTGGCTGGCTTTCCATGAAGTAATCAAGTTACAGAACAAAGGGTTTGTTTTGGCTCATGGTTTTGAAGGTTTCTGTCTAGGGTAGCTTGGCTCTGTTGCTTTGGGCCTGTCACGACATGTCATGGCAGGATCACTGGACAAAGCAAATCTACTCACCCTGAGGACAGGAAGCAAAAGAGAAAGGAAGATTGCTCAGCGGGTGAGGGTGCTTGCTGCCGAGCCGGAGAGCCTGAACACAATTGCTCGGACTCACTTGGTGGAAGGAGAGAACCAACTCCCAAAAGCCGCTCTCTGATATCCATATGTGGGCTATGGAATGCACACACACACAAATGAATTTTTAAATGTAATGTAAATTAATTTTTAAAAATGTAATTTTTAAAATTAAATTTAGAGGAAGGGGAGGAAAGTGCTAGGGCTTTATTATCCCCTTTGAGGATACACTCCCAATGACCTAACAACCTCCACCTGACCCCTCCGCTCCAAAATTCCACCACCTCCCGATGGCACAGCTTTGGAGACCAAGGCTTTCACACGTGAGCCTTTAGGGGAACTTTATCAAAATCACTGCAGCTACAGAGTCTTGAAAACTCAGTCTATAATTTTATTCCAGATTCCACATTTCGGAGGATAAGCTGAAAAGTTATGAGCATTCACATGTATCGGTAATGGAGGGGATGAACCAGAGAAGAGAAACCTCAGCTTCACCTGTCTGCGCTGGAACGGCCCTGACCCCTAATTCTCACAGGCCTGTGAAATCAAGGCCAAGAAAAATTGGCTACTCCCAAGAAGGGTAGCACTAAATTTGTGTAAAACGTATGTAAAACTGCGATGTCATAAACATGAGAGAAAGAATGGCAATGAAGACACTCATCCAAATGGTGACATAGGCGGGGTATAGCTCAGGGTCAAGTGCTTGCCCAGTATGATAAAGGGCCTGCACAGGACCTAATCAGAAAGGGATCTGAGTGGCTAAACCCATAGCAATTCAGGGAACTAAATAATAATTGCACTAGATTATAAACTAAATAAACAAGTGTATAAAATGGACATCTTAGCTAGGATGGGAGCACGCACGTGTGATCCCAGCACTTGGCAGGTGGCAGCCGCGGGACCTGGAGTTCAAGGGCAGCCTGGACTACACAGTAAGACCAGGTCTAGAGGGGGGTTGGCGATGAGTGGATGAAAATCATATCTAAAGATTTCACCACAAATCTTTTTCAGAGTTAGTGAAGCAACAGCCCAAATGAGAGGCAGTAGAAAACAGGATATGAAAAGTGAGCTGAGGAGGTGCAGGAAGGAGCCAGATCAAAGCTACAATCATCACAGAGACGAGGACAGCACTGGGAAGAGCGGTGGGGAGCACAGCTGGCTGGAGAGCAAGGTAAGAGAAGACGGAAGAACCCTGACCGGCCCCTCTGGAGTGTAGGCAGATGTGGATGAAATCGCTCATGGGCCTTCTCTAGGAAGACAGCACATTTCACGTGCTTACTGGACTCTCCTTTACCCAACTCTTTTGCTTGCCCCCCTTTTTATTTAAATGGGGTCTCATGGGGTAGCCCAAGCTAGCTCCAACCCCTGCCTCACCCTTCCATGTACTCAGATCACAGCTGTGACCCACCATGCCCAGTTTCCTTCTTCGTAGTCCCTCACTGCTGGTTTTCTGTTAATTTATCTGCTTTTTGCTATTTTTTTTAAAAGGGTCACGCTGTGTAGCTCTGGCTGGCCTGTCAATTAGTAAAGATTCTTATAGACTCTGAATAGTCATTTTCAGGTTTAGATGCATTTCAGACATCGTCAACTCTACAGCTTAGCTTTTTACTCTCTTAAATATGTATTCTAATAGTATTTTTTGTTTTAGAAAAACTTTAGACCTGAAGAGAAATAGTAAAGCTGTTACAGAACTCTCTGTGCCCTTTAGCCAGCTTTCCCAATGTCAACGTCGTAAATTACCACGGTGCATCCATCCACATAACAAAAACCAACACTGGTGCAATACTATTAAGTGTACGCTACTCAAATTTTGCCAGTTTTTCCACTAATGCTCTTCTTCTGAGTGACTGCAGGACATCCGGGTCATCACACCTCTTATTCACCTCCTCCAGCTGGAGACACATTTTTGATCTCTTCATCCTTATGACTTCTCTGCCCTCATGTTCTTTGCTGTATGTATAAAAATTCATACTGAACAACAAGGTCTGAGTCACAGAAGAGGACAGTGTGTGTCTGTGTGTGACTGTGTGTGTGTACACATGAGTGCAGGTGTCCACAGAGACCAGAAGTGGGTGTTGGATCCCCAGAGCTGGAGTCATAGACGACTGAACCACCCAGTGTGGATGCTGGGCACCAAACACTCGTCCTCCGCAAGAGCAGCAAGCGTCCTTAACCACTGAGCCACCTCTCCAGCCTCAACAGGATTTGGTTTTGCATCTGTGTAAGTCTTTCTCGTCAAGTTAAACACAAGTGCTATTTTTCAAAAAGGGCTTGTCACTTCTGGAGCATACCGGTTGGGTATTTGGTAGGATGGCTCCCCATTGAGTTTTGGCTGGTGTTTCTAAAAGACTATACTAGGGATGTGTTTTGGAAATGCCTGTCTGTAATGTAAGCAAGGACAAGGGGTCTTGCTTGGTAGCTGGGGCTTTTGCTTTCAGCATACCTATTCACAGGCAGCGCTAACTTTGACCACTCGGTGAAGGTGGTAACTTAGGTTTCTCCGTAAGAATGTCCATGCTTTCCTTTTCCATGCTCTCCTCTTAGGAAGCAAGTCCCTAAATCTAGCCCAGACTCGGAAGACGTGCTTGAGGGAGCTGGTGTCTGAATCTGTTGGGATTCCGCTGCTCAACACACGTGTCCCTCCACTCCATTGCATTTACGTATTCAGTCATTTATCAGTTCGTAGCCGTGACTGTTGATTTTATGCCTTAGTTCATAATCCAGTGCTATCATTGTTTACTTTGTTGCTCAAATTGTTCCTGCTTTAGCCACCGAGAGCTCTTCCCAGTGGGCTCCTGTAACCTTTTGACATTCCCCTGT
Organism: Cricetomys ansorgei; assembly: GCA_026225945.1. NCBI lineage: Eukaryota > Metazoa > Chordata > Mammalia > Rodentia > Nesomyidae > Cricetomys > Cricetomys ansorgei. The sequence continues at coordinate 337,494 of JAMJFZ010004042.1, forward strand.
GACTGCTGGAGTTTTTATTTTTCAGTGTTTCCTACAAGAGTCCTTGAGAAGCTGACATTCCTCACTTTACCAAGGCTGTGACCGTCTGTTCCTCCAGGGTCCGTGCTCATGGCTCCCTCCATTGCTTTCTCAAAGCTTCTTTGTCTTTGCCTTTCACATAGTGGGTGTGGTCAGAAAGCATCTCACACAGAGCTTCTAGAAAAGAGGCAACTTCTATTTCTGGACTGAGGTACTGGTTGTAGGGGTAAATTCAAGTTCTTAGGGACAGACACATTCAGCAGCAAGAAACAGTGCACACAGCTAAAGTCAGGATGCAGGATACAGAAAGAACAAAGATGAAGAATGGAGCCTCACAATGCACATCTGCAATGCCCTGTCTAAATGGCGTGTGACATAATCACATGACTCCTGAGAGGTCACCAGATTATTCCAGGTTAATTTAAGAATAGTCACATGACCCTGGCAGGGCACAGTACCCCCACTGGATGCTGATTTGATTGTTCCTGGTTGAGAGTGATGGGACTGCTCTGCTGAGATCCACATCTATACGGATCCTGGGTCCCTAGCTGCTAGTCACTTTCTTAAAAACACAAGAGAGGTGTTGCCAAAGATTAGGGCCAGTGCAGGGAGGAGCAGAGCCACAGCTGTAGAGGACACCAGCTGAACATCTAATCCAGCCAGACGCCAAGCCAGTGAGGCCCTAGTTTCTTCCATTTTAACAGCCAACAAATTGCACATTCTAGGTTGACCTGGGTTTCTACAACCTGAAATACATGGAGCCCTGACAGTGAAACTTTGTTGTAGTACACTGCTGTGGGAGCTCAGCAGGGAGACAAGGAGTCATATTTCATAGGCTCAATCCCTGCCAGACCTCTGCAGAGGGAGCCACCGTCATGGCAAGCGCCCTCCTCCACAGTGGAACCCCGAGCGACACAGCTCAGGTGTTTTTATTCTTTCAGAACTGCTCAGGTGTCCTACTGATAGCAGATGCGGATCATTAGCAATTAAACAACCCTCACAGAAACCCAACACCTGCAGACAATACAGACAATACAAAAACACCCTAGGCAGATCCTCACCCAACAGTTCATAAAAACATTTTCAAACATAACTAAAAATAAACTTCCCCAACAAAACTTCAGTTAATATGAGGTAGTGAGGAGAAAAGTTGATTGTGAAGTAGGACAGCACTTCATAGAACATACTGGGGAAAAAAATGAAAGGAGAACAGAGGGGTGGGATGGAAAAGACTGAAAGCAAGCTAAGAGTAAAAATAGAAAGCAGCCCAACACCTCGGCAGGCCATTCCAGAGCTCGCTCCTGACAGCCCCTTCAGAGTGGTGACACACGTTGGCAGATCACAAAATCCTGAATATTAGCCCTTGTCCCAGTTTTTAATGTAAAAATTACTTCTAGCCTTAGAAGTAATTTGTGGTGAATAGAACAGTAAGAAGTCGATGAATTTTGGTAAACCCTCATGGGTAACGAAAAGATACCTAAGCTCTGATTAGGAGGGTACTTGTCTTAGTTATTTTTCTATTGTTGTGAAGAGACCCCATGACCAAGGCCACTTATAGAAGACATAGTTTATTTGGGGCTTACAGTTTCAGGGGGCGAGTCCCTGACCATCATGGTAGGGCGTGTGGCAGAAGACATGCTGCTGGGGCAGAAGCTGAAAGTTCACATCCTGAGGCACAACCACGAGACAAAGACAGCTAACTGGGCAGAGTGTGGGCTCTTGAAATCTCAAACCCTGTCCCCAGTGACACATCTCCTCCAACAAGACCATACCTCCCCCAACTGGGGGACCGAACATTCAAATGCATAAGCCTATGGGGCAAATCTCATTCAAACTGCCACAGCACTCCAGGAAGAACCAGCCACTGGCCTCTTGCTGTTGGACTCTGAAGGAGAGCAGGCTACAGAAACACCATGATGAAGGAAAGTCCATGTTCCCAAGCCCACATATAATCTCTGGCCCTGAGAGATTGCTGGGATGGGAGCAAAATGTCTGACCATTATCCACAGAATGGGTCATGGTGTTGTGACCAATTCCCAAGAAGAAGCTGCATCACCAGAGACTGACTGACTAAACTTCAATGACTGTGGAGAGTTTGGCATGTTATGGTTTTGAGCCTACTTACAATTTCTCTCCATTATCTCCAGCGATCTCTAACCTATTACATAGCCATTCCTTGCCTACCTCCTGGTCAGACCTAATATCCTGGTAAACAGACACAAACTTCTGAAATGTATGCACTTAACGAAAACCCTATCCTCTTCCAATACGAGGGCTAGGAGTGCTCTCAGATAACATCTTAAGCTTGCAGCTGAAATTCCCTCATCTTGCTTTAATCCGTCTTTCTGATGTTTCCATCAAAGTACTTTACAAATGCCCAGATTCGTAACTTTCTTTGTTCTGTTACTATAAAACTCCACGCACCTGCTTCCTTGCTAGAAAATGTAGAAGTGGGTAACTGAAGCTGTATTTCATCGGGAAGTATTCATTCATATTTTGGTTCCAGAATAAACTATCTCATACTCCTTTTGAGTTGAGAGTTGTGTTTTTGCGTTGATGACATCTACCTGGTTACTGAGAACCTCTTCTGAACTAAGCACTCACCTAGGACAAAAAAATCCTTACAATTGCAGGGCCCACCACATCCCCGTCCTCAGGCTATGCCAATCATCCCTTGTATCTTTCCCAGCTCTGTGTCCCTGACCGAATCTTTTCCATTGCCCATGAACTGCTGTTGAGCCCCACTCCAAGCCACATTATCTTCCAGGCAAAGTGCATGTCCATAAGCCTGACCATGCAGACAAAGAAGCAGCAATGTAAAACGCATGCACTTTGCACTACAGCAGGATTTTTTCCCTGCACAGCACAGAAGGATCTTGTCTCTAAGGAGCACTGGCATGGTTATGGCTTCTTCCTGATCCTGGCTTGTAGCTAACATGGATGATCCTGGAATCTGCCTGCCAGATTATAGAAGAGGTTCCTTGTCAGTTCCTTTGTTGGGCCAGTTCTTAGGTATGGTTCTGGGAGGTAGAAACTGAGAAACAAACCTCCCAATCTTGGAGGAAGAGCCTAAGCATTGAATTCTTCATCTTGAATTCCTTTTCTGATTTAAATCACCTTATGTAGCCGGACACTTTGTCAAGAAGTTCTTTCTCCTGTGCAGCCTTCCTTATGATTGGAAACTGTTTGGACTTCTGGGAACTTTGCTTAGAACATAGAGGAAAGTGGGGGCAGTTGGTAGGTGGTTTGATAGATGATAGTCCTGTTCTCTATCCTCTGAAGCTGGTCGCCAGGCTTCAGACAGTTAAGGACGGCTAAAAGGGCAGTGAGTATTTCTTCCTTTCTTCCTCTCTTTCAAGCCCACCTGCAAGAGTAGTGAAGACTTCTATCTTTCCTTCCTCTTTTATAGTTAGAGGGGAAAAAGGCACAGCTGCGAGGCTGCAAATCTGTTGCAAGTCAGGAATCAGTTACAAATTAGGAATCTGTTACAGTAGCTTTCAGTTACAGCCTTAGTTGCTTCTATTGTGTGCGAGTTAGGGCCACCTGAATCTTTTACTAGAGAAAGGGATAGAAAGAAAGTGGACTGGACAGAGCTATGTGCCCAAGTAAGAGAGGAACTGAAGAGGAGGCCATTGTCACAGTAGGAAAGAGAAGGGCACGGACATGAACAGAAATAGAAATGCAAGGGAGATGCGAATGCACAGATGACCACACGGCGTGTTCACATAATCCTGAAAGATGCAAATTAGAAAAAAGGGTGTCAGGCCAGGCCTGGAAGTGGGAGCTGGAAACTGAATGTGCACGCCTATAATCCCAGCATCAGGAGACTAGAAGAGGCGGATCAAGAGCTACAGGCCAGCCCTGGTTATATAGCAAGACCTGTCCCCTAAAAAATAAAAGGAAAAGAAAAAAAAGGAAAAAGAGGAGAAGAATGAAGGAAGACAGAGAAGGAAAGAGAAGAAAAAGGAGGGGAAGGCGGGAGGAAGTGGGGCAGAAGAGGATGAGGGGAGTTTATCCCTGCGTTGCTAGCCCACAGTCTGAGGTTGAAGTATGGCTTGATAACAAAACTGAATGGCCTGCCATTAGGGTGATGGAAAGCTGGTACAAGGTTAATGAGGGATGAATGGAATGCACTGAGAATTGTGGGAACTGGCGTGGCATGGATGGGAAAGCACAGCGCTCAAAGGATAAAGAGCTAGCTCTACCATCCAGACTACTTTGGAATTCGAAGACCAGAACACCAATGTGAAATCCCAACAGACTGGAAGTTCCTGGAAAACCTTCAAGAATGATGCATAAAGGAAGACAGCCTATTGGTCAGGCACGGGGTCATGACAGCTGTGGGGCTCTGCCCACACTCATTGCAAATAAAACCCACTCAACATATAAAACAGCTGGTGATGGAGCTCCGTCAGTAGAGGGTTGAATCAGCACACCAGAGGACCCGGGTTTGATCCCCAGCCCCACCTAAAATGGAGGGTGGAGGCACACAGGTCTGTACTCTCCCAAAGTAGAAGCTGAAGGATAGAGAACTGGTAGCAGACTTCTCCGGGCCCACCTGGGCCACATTAGACCAAATCTCAAAAGCACATAAAACCCTGCCCACCACCGTGCACAGCAATGGCCTCCGCATCTTTTGTCCGTTGTTGTTGTTCAAACAGACCAATGAGAAGTTTTGGCAACAGAACAAAGGAGGTGAGATTATAATGATTCTATTTATAAGTCAGAAAAGTTCCTTGGGATATTTCTAGACATGAAGAACTTGGCAGACACCCAGCCCAAGAGCTAGGACCTTGAACTATGTACATGCAATTAATTAAAGAACCAGTGCACCCACCTGGACCGGTGGATGTGACTGATTCCCTCTGAGCTGCCAAGTGAGTGCCCATAGGCAGACGATAATGACCCCAGACGGAGGACTTTTATAGCTCTTGGCACGCATCCTGACTCCTTGTTTCCTCTTGAACCTTCCTGAGGGTTTCAGGCTTTCAGAAAGAAACTCATTTACAGGATTCAGTCATCAGAATGAGCATGCAGAATAATCCTCTCCTGCTCCCACATCCTAGTCTAGAGATAGCAGCTTCTCTCTGACAGCTCCGCAGGCATACGGACTTCCTACAGGATGCCATAGAACTATGCTCCCTCTGGACCCAGCTTAGCTCCCAGCCTGGGGCAAGAGCCACAAGATTAGTCCAAAGGACCAATTAGTCCGAGAACATAGTCAGACTTCAGGAAGAGCCCAGAGCTGATGAAAGTGCTTGTCACCATGTTCCCAGCACCTAATGAGGTGCCTGCCTCTTACCTGATGTTGTGCTTAAACACCCTGGTGTTCCTTGATTCTACCTCTCACTGGGCATGAAAATCACTCCGACATGGATCAAAGCCCTAAGTGTAAGATGCCAACCCATGACACTAGTAGAAGAAAAAGGATAATCCTTCAAGACATCCAGCTAGGCAAAGGTTTTTTCATAATACCCCAGAAGCACAGACAACAGAAGTAAAAATAGACAAATTGGAAGATAAAAAACTAAGAAGCTTCTGTACGGCAAAAGAAATAATCAGGGCGAAGCGGTAAAACCTGCACACAATCTCCAGACTGTTCACTGACAAGAAACCAAAGTCCAGATTCCACACGGAAGGAAAAGTGCCGAGTAGAAGAAAGAAGATAATCTCATTTAGAGATGGGTAAATAATCTGAAAACATACAAAAGGCAAGAGTGTGTGAAAAACTCATAACACCCATAACCACCCAGGAAACCCAGATTGGAAGCATCGTCTCACCATCTCACAGAGGGGGGTAAGCTACCACCTCGCCCCCATTATACTGCCGAAAAGACAAAGATAGCTAATGCTGGTGAAGACATGGGAACCCCACACACTGGCTGTGGCTTAGATATTAGGGGCCCAGTCCTCAGTGTGGGGTGTGAAGAGTGTGGGCCCTTTAAGGGGTAAGACCTAGTGGAAAGTCCTTAGGTCAATTGAAGTTTGTTCTCTGGAAGGATTAAAGGGTTCTCTCAAGAGTGAGGTGTTGGGCTACTAAGATGGCTCAACTGGTAAAGGTGCTTGCAGCACAAGCCAGGCAACATGAGTTCGAGTCCTGGGACCTACATAAAGGTGGAAAGAAAGAACCAGCTTCACAAAGCTTTTCTCTGACTTCCACACGTACTCTCACTGGCTGCTCTTCCAGAGAACATTGGTTTCATTCCATCACCTACATGGCAGTTCACAACCATCTGTAACTCCAATCCCAGGGGACACAACACCTTTTTCTGACCTCAGCAGGCACTACGTGCGTAGTGCACAGACATACATGCAGACAAAACACCCACATGCATTAAATAAACAAATAAATCTCGAAAGCCAGAAAGCAGGGCAGGGTGGTGGTGAGCTGGCTCAGTGGGGAAGAGCCCACTCTCTGCTCTTGTTCCCACTTCCCAGCACCCACATGGAGGAATTCAACCATCTATAACTTCAGTTCCAGGAAATCCGACACCCTCTTCTGGCCTCTGAAGACACATGTGAACCACACTGTGATGAACAGATAGACACAGCGGCAAATATCCATGCGCATAAACTAAAAAGAAATGTTTTTTTTAAAAAAAAAAAAAAAAGAAGAACAGAGCTAGAATAGCAAGAGCCAACACTAGAGAATGTCCTCCACAGAGCGAGCTGCTGGGAGCCACAATTCACCACGCTAAGAATGATTGGGAGAGGGATGAAGAGGGGCCTGACGTCCCCCAAACAGGGAGGGTATCCCAGGCGCTAGTCGTGGGTGAGGATGAGGTGTTGCAGAAGTTTATTTTTGGTTATGTTTAAATTGGCTGTTTCATGCATGGTTGGGTGAAGGGCTGCCTAGGCCTTGGCGTTTCGTATTATCCCATGCCTCAGCCATTGCCAGCAGTGGGAAAGGGCGCAGCTAACTGCTGGGACATGCTGCACATAGCCACATCAATTTCCTGTGCTGGGGTCGGCTCCATGATCAGGAAAAGCGGTTAGAACCTTGCTTTCTAATGCTTTGTTGGACCCCCGCCAAGGTTCTTGTACGTTACCAGAAGGACATCTTAATTTTTTTCAGTATCCTTTATCTGTACATAGCCCTCTCTTTCTCTAGAGGCCTCTCTCTCTGGATCTCACTTTTGAGCCCTCTTTCTCACTTAATTTTCACAGCCTTCTCTCTTCATAGAGGCTCATTTCCTTCCTCACTTTCCTCTTCCTTCAGGAAACTTCTCATTGTTAATTATTTATTACATATACATAATCTCTGTCCTCTGGGAACTGCTCTGAGAATACTTTACTAGACTCAGTGAGGTCTGGAGTTTCTTTCTCTTCTTCCTTGTCTCCATGTTGGATGTAGCTGTCTTGATTTCAGGCCCCCAAATTACAGTAGCCCTTGTGTTGTACACCTACTGTGGTGGCTCAGCAAAGAAGACAAGGAGGCATATTCATGGGTACAAACCCTGTCAGACCTCAGCAGAGGGAACCACTATCATGGCAAGTGCCATTCTGGACAGTGGAACCATGAGCACCTAGTCTTGGGGGTTTTATTGATCCCTAAGCTCCTCAGGTGTTCTATTGATAGTACGTGCAGATCATGAGGAATCACACATCTTTTACATAAAGCCAACACCTGCAGACAATACAAATGACAAGGCCTAGGCAGTCCTTCACCCAACAACATGCAAAATAACCATTTTAAATATAACCAGAAATAAACTTTTGCAACAACAAGGGAACCCCAAGGAACTCAAACTGTGCTAGAGACACCTGTGCCCTCGAAGTCCCACAGAACAGAAAACCCAGCACTGAAGAACAACTGCTGAGGAAGGAACCAGAAGGGTGAAGTCAGGGCTGTTAGAAGCAAAGGAAGAGACAGAGTGTGGCGGGGAGGGAGCCACGCCCCAGTGAGCAAAAGGTGGATTTCTGTAAACCTTCCCGGGAAAGACAGATATGCAATCTCAGGCAATTCCCACAGTTCCCCTTCCTTCGGAGCGCAGCCCACACCCACAAGCAGCAGAAAAGAACCCAGTATGGAGTCCACTAAGTTAACTTGGGAGGAAAGTCTCTGTCTTGGGTAGGGTTTTATTGCTGTGAAGAGATACCATGGCCATGTCAATTCATAAAGGAAAGCATTTGACTGGGGCTGGCTTGCAGCTCAGAGGTTTAATCCATTGTCAGCATGACAGGAAGCATGGCAGCAGGCAGGCAGACACGGTGGTGCTGGAGAGGGAGCCAAAAGTTCTACATCCGGATCAGCAGGCAGCAGGAAGGGAGTGTGAGCCACTGGGCCTGGCTTGAGATTCTGGATTCTTGATGCACTTCCTCCAACAAGGCCACACCTCCTAATAGTGCCTCTCCCTATGAGCCTATGAGGGCCATTGTCATTCATACCCAGTCTCAAAGAGCATATGACATCCCCACAGGCAATGGAAGTGCCTGGGAACACAGGCTCAGTCACCAAGGGAAGCCAAGGAGCTCCCATTTCACCATGAGCTGGAGAAACCACAGCAGGAGCTGTGGAGGGACACCCTGCATCAGAGCGGGAGAGGCTTTAAAGAGAGGAGATTGGATGAAAGAATGGTGGGAAAAGAAAAGGGAGGGTTGGGGGAAGAAAGAAAAGCAAAGTTCTAAAAATGGAGAGCAAATCAGAAGATGGATGAGTGCAAAAATCACATGGGACACAATGTCTTCAGTGAAGAAAAAGACAGAAAGGGAAAAGTCGGGGCCGGTGCAGAGTAGGAAGTGAAAAGGATTTGTGGGAAAGTGAGAAATAGACTCAGAAGGGTGAATGTCCGAGGACCAGGAAGCCCCCAAAGCACATGCAGTCCGTAAAGCACCCTAGTGCCAAGAAGGGAAACTCCAAACTGTCTCTGAGATAGAATCTCTGAAAGCCGACGGACACGCTTCAGAAGGGCAGACAGCGAGGCCTGTGTGCCCAGGGAAGTCCTGTACTTCAAAGAAGCGAATCTTAGGGCGTTAGGTCACATAGCCCGCAGCTCTCACATGGGGCCACAAGTCAGCTCCTTGGCGGCCACGCATTATGCCAGAAGACAATGGAAGAAGTATCCTGAACACTTACGGAAGAAAAATGGAAACCGCAACAGCCTATGTGGAAAGGCTACTGATGGGTGCTGGCCATGCGCTCCAACGTTGCAGACCTCCACGAGCACTTCCTGAAGAACCTACTAGAAAACTGACTTCAGGCAACAAAAATGACCCGGAGAGCGCCACACCAGGACTGGCAGGAAGCACGAAGCCACAGGCAAATGATGAATGTGAGGGAGACTGGACTGGAGGCCAAAGCTAAACAAAGATGGAAAGAGTCCAGAGATAGTTCATTGAGTTAAGTGGTTGCCATGCAAGCATGAGGACCTGAGTCCGATCCCTGATAGCAGCTTGAAAACCCAGGTATGAAGCCAGAAGGTGGTAGTGCACGCCTTTAATCCCAGCACTGGGGAGGCAGAGGCAGGCAGATTGCTGTGAGTTCCAGGCCAACCTGGTCTACAGAGTGAGTTCCAGGACAGCCAGAGTTACCACAGAGAAACCCTGTCTCAAAAAAATAAAAAATCTGGGACACAGAAAGAAGTGGGTCCCTGATGCTTTCCGGCTAGTCAGTCTAGCCCGATTGCTGAGCCCTGGGCCCCAGTGAGAGACACTAGTGGATAGCTCCTGAGAAATAAGACTTGACCTCTCTGACTGCCATATGAATGTGTGCACACATGCACGTGGACACACACACACACACACACACACACACACAATTAGGATGGAGACGGAAAAGAAAAAGAAATAAAACCAAGTCTGCCAGTCACCACCAAAGCAGAAAAAGAAAGTTGAGCGTTACTTCAGATTACATGTGACATTGAGGGGAAGGGGGGAGAAGAGCTTACTCTATGATTCTAACACCGCTGAATAAGAACCAATAGGAAATAGCCGAAACTTAGGGAACTAACAGTGCTGTATACAGGAATAAAGCCATGGGCTGGAGAGGAAGCTCAGTAATTAAGAGCACTGTCTGTTCATGCAGAAGACCCAAGTTCAATTCCCAGCACCCACTGACGGCTCACAACTGTCCGTAAATACAGTGTCCTCTTCTGGCCTCCACGGGCACACACACAGTGTGCTTAGGTACATGCAGGGAAAACACAGAAAATAAACAAAAATTTTAATAACAAAGTTGCAAACCTTCATAAATGCCAAAAGAACAAGACATATCCCACCGATGCTCAACAGATGCAGAGCATGTACATCAACACGTGTGACAACACACTGTAACAGAACCGAAGTCAGACATCGTAGACGTCACGTCAATCGCTGTAACTGGGATCCACCATCCTATTAAGAGAACAAAATATCTGTGTTGTCTTTCTTTGAAGGGCCAAAAATCTAATAGTACGTTGTATATCATATATTTCTTAAAAGTGAGATTTGCAAAGGCAAAAAATAAAAGTATTTTTTAAAAGGGAAGAGAGAGAACAGGAGGTTGGGTGGGTAGCGAGGTCAGGGAGGACCTGGGAGGAGTGAGGGAAGGGAAAGAATATGATCAAAACATATTGTGTGGGATTCTCAGAGAACTAAATAAAAACTAGTAACAACAAAAGCAGAGCATGTAAAATGGAAAGCATAACTGAAAGGTGCAGCAGTCAAATAACCGGTAAAAGGAAGTCGTGACAAGCCAGAAAGACAGCTTAGTGAGGGGTTAGAGACCCCCATAGAGCTTCCATACCACAAGAGAGACAGGGTGACCATAAGGGCTAGCAGAAGCAAAGGGCATTTGGGAGACAATCCCCCATGGCGTCGCCAACTGACCCGGGCCCAATCCCTGGGACCCACAAGTTCTCCTCTGACCTTCACACGCACCACATAATACTTAGCTAACTAATTAATGAATTAAAATATTTTAAAGCGTGGTCACCATCTTGACATCCAGCAAAGTCGAATTCAGACCAAAGGGCATTTGCATGACCCCAAGACAAGGACACCACCCGCGTGCGCACCCTGCGAGTCACGCTGCGGGTTGTATAGTAAGAGCTGTGTGAGGATGTGATGACGGACGGCCACCTTCAAAGCAGAATGTGTCGACGGGAACAAATACAAACAAACTGGTGGGAGAGCAGATCTCACTCCAAGACTGATGAACCAGTTGGCTGGGTAGCTAGATGGAGGGATAGACAGACAGATAAATGTTGATCTTACAGGTGATTTAAGAGATTTATTTATCACCCAGATTGTCCTTTGGAAACGGGAGACTTCTTCCCCCAGCTCCTGCAGAGGCCCCGGAGGACGGCCCTTAGCTGACAGCTCCTGGATTCGCTTCTGCAGAAAAAGATCAAGGCAACACCTCCTTCCAGGGCAGCTCACATCTGATGGTGGAGTAACGTGAGAAGAGAGCTCCCAGTCTGTCTTCCCAGCTCAGCATCTCCCTTTCCAGTACCGCAGGTCCCTGTGGCCTTGGCCAGGTCCTCTGTTGAGATGGCTTGCCCCTAGCCCCGCCCAGTCCTACCCCCTTCTGTCTCAGTGTCTGAGAGCCTGCACCCAGGAACTTCAACCCATGACAGGAACACACAAGTTTAAGACACGGAGATACAGTTTCTCATCTATCAAATAGGGCAAAAATCCAAAAGTGTGACCGAGCATCTGCTGGCACGGTTAGCGAAAGGATTCCCAATTGCCAGTGGGAAATTAAACGGCATCTTACAAATTACATGGGCATTAACCTTTGATCCAGAAAAACGGGGGATTTGTTCCAAGGGTATCTAGTAAAAAATGAAAAAATTCGTGAGCAAAGAGATATTTATTGTAGAATAAATTTTGTAATGACAGTTGAGCACTGTAAAAAAAAAAAATTAACAGTCAATATGGGACTGGTTAGGACACCTGAGGCCATGGTAGCAGCTGCAAAGAGCAAATAGCTCTTGGAGGTGATGTGCTGTGTGCTCCTGGTCCTGAGAGGAGACACCAGGAGAGGGAAATGTGTGTGGATGTTCTCATTAATTTAAAACACAGGTAGAAGTGACGAGCCAGACATTGCTGTGCTCCCAGCACTTGAAGGGGAGAAGCAGGAGGATCAGGTGTTCAACGTCATCCTCAGTTACACAGCCAGTCGGAAGCCAGCCTGGACCACACCAGGCCCTGTTTTTAAAAAGCAAAAGTGAGGCTGGGGAGAGAGCCCACTGGGTAAAGTGCTTAGTACTCCAGCATGAGGGCTTGAGTTCAAATCCCTGAAACCTTGTAAAGCTGGACAGAGTAGCACATCTGTAATCCCAGTGCTCTCACAGCGAGTAGGAGGTGGAGACAGAAGGATCCTCAGAATTCAAGGGCCAATTAGCCTGGTGAACAAAGTAGTAAAGCAGAGGCCCTGTCTCCAACAAGGAGGAAGATGGGGACGGACACCCGAAGCTGTCCTCTGACCTCCACATACGGTGTGCTATGGCACACGTGCACGTGCGTACTCACACATGCACGCGCACACGTGCACGCGAGCATGCACTTGCAGACAGAAATTTTAAAAAACACTTAAAATTTTTTAATTAAAAAAAATAAAGTAGTAGGTCTTCTACATATATACAAGCACACATACCTATGTACGTACACGCAAACATTTACACACATATATACGCATGTACACACATTTACTTCAAAAAACACTGAATGAACAAAAGACACAGTTAACCATGGAGACATAAATGGGACAGAGGTAGATATTAGACTTCTTAGAAAACATCTTACTTTGTAGACTCAACTTTAGAACTAGACCTAAAGAACTAGACCTTAAAAATGTTTGGGGAAACTACGCAAGCGAACCATAAACGTAACACAGCCATCCAAGTAGTGATTATTCCAAATACTTTGAACATCGTAATTTGGCCTCACATCCCTAGTCAGGTACAGGCAAGGAGCAAAGAGACTCCAGGAATAGCACAACCGTTTCCATTGCTCATTGAACAGCTGGTGATACCGCTCTGAGATGCTGTGTGTGCTTATGTGTGATACAGGGGGGAAAAATGAGAGTGTGGCCGCCATTGAATGCTGGCACCATTAAGCATCAAGATCTCCTGGTGGTGAATTTCCCTATTAAAGAGTCAGAAAATGAGGCAGGCAGTGGTGGTGTGCACCTTTAATCCCAGCACTTGAGAAGCAGGGGTAGGCGGATCTCAGTGAGTTCAAGGCCAGCCTGGTCTATAGAGTGAGTTCCAGCTGGACAGCCGGCATTACAGTACATTGAAACCCTGCCTCTGGGGGCGGGGGGAGGGGAATGGAAAGTGAGTTTGTGGCTAGCCTAGACTACATAGTGTGTTTGTGGCCTGCCTGGGCTATGTAGTGAGACCCTGCTTCCAAAAACAAAACCAAACAAACAAAAAGGAGAGGAGGAATTTTGAGATAATAAAAAGGAGGTAAAGATAGACGAACGGGGGAGGAAGAAAGGAAAAAGGAAAGGGATTGGAGGGGGAGGAGGGGAGGAGGAGAGAAGCAGGGGAAGACAAGGGAGGGGAGAATGGTTCTTCTTTTACAGCCATAACGGGCAACGGGGGTCATTAGCAGCCTTGCTGCTTCATGATAGCCACAGGAATGGCTCACACTCAGCTAGTCGACTCCCCAGTAGCTACTGATTACTATCGACACGCCCGCCGTGTGCCGTGGCCGGGGACAGGCACAGCTCCCTGGGTTCCTGGCATTCCCCATTCCCCAGGTTTGTCTGTGCACACCATCTACTATTAACCAATGTTCCTAACTTTCCTGAGCCGCTCCCCGCTTGCTTGCAGTGCCAGGACTAAAGTGTGCCTATCTATAGGATAGACCCTGATTGATGTACCACTCCTACCCCCCACCCTGCCCCGGATGCGCAGCCTCAGCAAGGGTGCAGCGGGTGAGAAGGATGCGTATGGAACAAGAGGGAGGGGGAAGGGCTAAAGCCAGAATGGTTTCAGATGGCTCTGGAATTAGTCCCAAGGTCCTGAGGTTAATGCAACGACCCATAAAGAAGCCACCATTGTCTTCCTCCACTCTGGACAAAGGAAAGAGTGTTAAAGGAGAGAAACATCCCACACATGTCCCTCTTTCCCAGCTTTCCCTCATGCCCCCAGCGCAGGCGCAGACACGCTACGTGAAACAGAAGTCCAGAGAAGGGCAGTCAGAGCTGGCACTGCTCATTGGTCACCACACCCTGGCCTTTGGGTCTGTGCCTCTTCCTTCCTTGGCGCTGATGCCTCACACTCCAGCCTGGAGAAAGGACACGAGAAGAACTTCCCAAAGAGGGAAATGGAACTCTCGCCTCGGTGGGCACCCCTCAGGGGTCCACATGACACATTTACTCTCATCTCATTGGTTAGATGCTACCGTCGGGATCCTTGATGTTTGTGTGTTGATGATGCTATGAGAAAGTAAGAGGAAGGGCCTAACCAAAGGAACTTAAGTCATTGGGAATTGGTGGTATACTGTGACCCTGACCCCTCCTTGCTCTCTCTGCTTCCTGGCCTCCATCAGGTGAGCAGTCTCCCTCGACCTCACACTCCTGCCATGATGCACCATGTTGCCACAGACACAAACCAGCCTGGACCAAAGCAACCTGAATCCTCTGAAGACATGAGCCCAGATAAATCTCAGGCATTTTGTCTTAGCCACAGAAAGGTGACTAACACCAGATCTTAGTCACTAACCTTCAAGTGTGGTGGCTAATACACTTCATTCTGGGAGCTTATGAGCCCGATTCAAAATAGGAGTTCAAAGAATAACACACACTAAAGTCAAGCACTCAGCAGACCCAGCGGTACAGAGTTGGGATGGTTCGCCTGCTGTCCACAGGGCCCTAGACACATGAGATAAACACTGGTCTGTCATCCCCATTCTGTCTCCAAATTCCTTAAGAAGCCGCTTTCAACGATAGAAAGATGGCCCAGCTGTAAGAGCACTTGGGACTCTATATTAAGAACTGACCATCTACATCCAGTGCCTCATAAATGCCTGTGACTCCAGCTCCAAGGGGATCTAACACCCTCTTCCGGTCTCTCCATGGGCACCCATACACACATGTGCACACATAGCCACACACAATAAATACATTTTTTAGAGTCACCTTCTCTAGCGTACCTGGGGGGCCGAGGTTCCACTCCTGGTGGGAACAGGTGCAGCATGACCTTGTGGTGGTGCCTGGCTCCTAACCCCTCTCTCTGCCCCGAGGTACTTGCTGGGCCGTGCTGTCATTCTAGAAATGTCCCCTTCCTCTGTCACCTCCACCACACAGCAGGATGTGCTGCAGAGCTTTACGGAAGACTTGCAGGGAACAGTTTAATCTGGGAAACAGAATCAGCGGCATAACCCAATACTAAATGCCAGCATCAATCTCCTTAAAACTTCACCTGACATTTCCACCTAAAAATAATGTGCCTCCCTGGGCCTTTGGTGTCTCTGGGTCCTGACTCTCACACTGCCCGCCGCCCCCTCCCCAGGATGCCTCAAAGGTGATTCTCATTATTCTGCTATCTTGGAACTTTAATCAGCAGGCTCAAAAAAATTCTAAACAAAAGGACCAATTCTTCCCAGAAATATTCTGCTTCCAGGTTTGCTCAGCTCGGAGGACAGCCAGCCTGCTAAAATCTCTACTCTGCTACATAGAGAAGTTAGACAGGATAGCTCCACTTTCGGTGAGAAAGCTTGGCAGGAGGGAGTGATGATGTTTGATAGTGAAGTCACACCTGAAGGAGGGTCCAGCAGGGCTGTGGCTGAGCAGGTTAGACCAAGTTAGGCCACAGGTTGGACCAAGTGGGTCTATATGGGGGCCCTGTCTTGTGCTTCACAGTGTTTACAGCATGCCAGCCTTACCCCCTGGATGCCATCTCCACCCATGACAACCAAAACTCTATCAAGACATTTTCAAATATATCCCAGCAGGCAAGATCACCCCCAGCTGAGAACCATGGCTACAGGAAGAACCTGCCTCTCTGGGCACAGGAGCAGAACAAGTCTACCTGGCTTCATCCCTTATGACATGGACAGGTCCTATCAGGTCATCTGAGGCTCTGCTGGCAGGAACCTGAAATGGGGATTCAGAGAAGGAAAGGGTCTGACAGGCTGGAGAGTTGAGATAAGGTGCTGGCATCCGAGTAGATGGTGACTAGAGCAGACTCCATGCCTCTCCTCTGGAAGAACACCACCTTCTGGATTACTCTAGGTACATTTCTGTTGCCATGACAAAACACCCTGACAAACAGCAACGTGAGGGGGAGAGAGGGTTTATTTGGCTCACAATTCTTTCTCAGTCACTGTTCTATTGCTGTGAAGAGACACTAGGTTCATGGCAACTCTTATAAAAGAAAACATTTAATTGGGGCTCACTTACAGTTTCAGAGCTCTAGCCCATTGTCATCACGGTTTGGAGCATGGTATCACGCAGGCAGATGTGGCGCTGGAGAGGAGCTGTGAGTTCTACATCTGGATCCACAGGCAGCAGGGAGCGAGACATTGGGACGGGCCCAGGATTTCGAAACCCCAAAGGCCACCCTTGGTGACACACTATCTCCAACAAAGCCACATCTACTCCAGTAAGGCCACACCTCCTAATCCCTCTCAAGTAATGCACACACTAGTAATCAAGCATTCATATATGCGAGCCACTCTTAACGAATCACCACAAACTCCAAGTTACATCCCATAATTTGGGGGAAGTCAAAGAAGCAACTTGAGCAGCTAGGCACATGGCATCCAAAGTCAAGAGCAAGAGAGAATACACACATGCAGACTCGCTTGCTTGCTCTCAGCCAGCTCTTTCATATTGTTCAAGACCCTTTGCCTAAGGAATGGTGTTGCCTACAGTGGGCGAGGCCCTCCTACATCAATCAGTGATCAACAAGACCGTGCTCACAAGCCAGCTTGATCTAGATAGTTCTTCATTAGATTCTAAGTTGTGTCAAGTCGACAGTTAAAACTAACCAGCACATGGGGAGATGTGGGGTCACAAACCGAATAACTCAGGGCAAACTCCTTCTTACTCAGAGGAAAAACACCAGTCCCTGCCATTTGGTAAGAGAGCTGACCAGGTCCTACCAAGGTGTGCTCCAAGGACTAAAAGGGTCATAAGCTGGGCACTTGGTGGGAAGAAGTGGCCAGAAGACCTGCATTCTAAACGTGACCCTGCTCTTACTGGTCTAGATACCCCTCTCCAACAGGATTTCCATCCCTTCATCTCTGTAACGAACAGTCTGGGCCCTGACTCTCTGATGAGACTTCCAGCCTAGACGTTGGTCCCAACAGAAGCCGCTAGTCTTCAGGTCTGTCACCCATCGAACGCTCATGACATCCGCCTTTGGTGACATTTTCAAACAGACAGTCTTCACTGAGCTCAGTGACAAGCAACAATGACAACAATGGGCAAAATTAAAACCTCAGGCTTCTCTTCTTTTAGGCTCAGAAGCAAGGGTGTCAATCAAGATGCATCTGAAAAGCGCCATCCTGTGGCTGGTCTGTGTGCCCACCTTTGGTGAGAGATTCTCGAATGGCCTTACTTTTTAACCGCAGTCTCAGTCCAGCCTCAAGGAATTTATAGCCGTGTTAGGGAGACAAGACTCACACTCATCCCTACTTTATATTGTCACCTCCCCACAACAGCCTCTGCCAAACTTGTCCCCAAATGACTTGGCTTCCATGAGGTCTGTTTCATAATGTTTAACCTGTGCTTTAAAATCCTGCCTAAAAGAAACCTATCAGCGGGCCTGTGGTCCCTGTCCCTCTCCTGTTCCATCTAAAGCCACACTGGTTGGGCTACCTGATGCCCATCTCAGTCCCCAAACCTCCTCTGGTGGTTCCGGCTATCTCAGGTACTTGCAGGCTGATGCAAGAGCCACACCTTAGTGCCAGGGTCATGGTGCCAGCTGGTGCTGGGCATAAGCATGTGACTTCAGTTGGATTTTCATCAGCTTGGCCCTGTGTAAGAACCCAGGGGACCAACTGTTAGTCTCAAGGTCTATCTGTGGTTTGTTTTTTTTTTCTGCTGATGTTTTGTTGAATGTCCCCCAAGGGGGCAGGGTGACAGGAGAAAAGGTGACAGGGGAGGGGAGAGAAGTAGGGGGATTGCTTCCTTGTCTTGAGCCTGCCCTGCCATCTACATATAGACACCAAGTAAAATGAGAATTTCAGGTAACCAGGAAACACAAGAGGCTGTGGAAGGAAACTGATTGTGCTTAGAGTTTACCTAAGTCACAAGCTGTAACTCACACAGGACCCTGTGCTTGCATAGGAACACTTTCAGGATTTTGAGGGAAGAGAGGATTGTAACGTGGCAGGTAGGTGGTGGTTGCCCTCTGCTAGTGAAGAAAAAGTGAGCCTCCCTCCCCAAATGCTAAGCTCTACTTGACCAACACAGAGGTAGGGCCGGAGCAGGGGTGTGGGGTGTGTGTGTGTGTGTGTGTGTGTGTGTGTGTGTGTGTATTCATCCTATCAGTTCTGCTCCTCTAGAGAGTCCTGACTAATACATCACAGCATCAGAAAACCTAACTGGGTGTGTTGGCTCATACCCCTAATCCCAGCGCCTAGGAGGTAGACACATGAGAATCTCTGGGAGTCTGAGGCCAGTCTGGTCTACACAGCTAGCTCCAGGTCATCCAGGACACGTAGTTAGACCATGTCTCAAAACAAAGCAAAACATGACCCCCAAAAACAGGAAAGAAAGAAAAGAAAACCTAAGACACCCTCTGAATGACATCGTCGACCCTCTTTTCTGAGACAGGGTCTCATGTAGCCCAAGCTGGCCGCAAACTCACTATGTAGTTGAGGCTACCCTCAACTTCTGTCCCTCTCGCCTCTACCCCCTGAGTCTGGAATTTCAGCTGTGCACCACTATGCCCAGTTATGTGGCTCCATGGCCAGATGGACCACTTCTATAGCGCTTGGCAGAGCCATTCTATGCCTCTTCTTCCAAGGCCTGGCTCCTGAGGCCTTTTCAGTCCATGTGGTCCACAGTGCCATTCATGACACACCATCTGTGACAAATCGTAGTTTAAGGACTGTGTTGTCAAGCACTGCAGGGTTCAGGGGATGCCTAGTCAATATGGATAGCAACATGGAGAAACATGCCCCAATAACAACACAGTATCTACTCCCTTAAAAGTTCTTGCTTAGGGCAGTGGCAGCACATGCCTTTAATCCTAGCACTCAGGAGGCAGAGGCAGGTGGATTTCTATGAGTTAGAAGCCAGTCTGTTCAACAGTGCAAGTTCCAGGACAGCCAAGGCTACTCCAATAGACCCTATCTCGAAAATAAAAGTTATTGACTAAGTATAGGTGTGTGTTTTCAGCCTGCTTCATCCAGGGGTTCCCATGAGACAGGGGGAGCCCTCCTGACCAGGGTGTAGCAAGAAGGAGCTGAGAGCCACCCAGTACCTCCTCTTTCAGCTGGTTTTATCTGTACTCTATCTTCCTAACTTCCATTTTTCTCCCTGACTATGGGGTGCTACCCGTTCTAGAGAGGGGCCCCTGCGCTCCTGGCCCTACTTCTGTGTTGGTCAAATAGAGCTTAGGATTTGAGAGAGGGAGGCTCACATTTTCTTCAGTAGCAGAGGGCAACCATTGCCTCTCTGCCATGTTGCGATAATCTCTTCCCACAAAATCCTGAATATATATATTATGTATATAGATATTGGTAGAGAGAGATACATACACACACATATGCATATAGAGAGAGAGGGAGGGAGAAAGAAATGAAGGAAGGAAGGAAGGAAGGAAGGAAGGAAGGAAGGAAGGAAGAAAAAAGAAAGAAAGGAAGAAAGAAAGGAAGAAAGAAAGAAAGAAAGAAAGAAAGAAAGAAAGAAAGAAAGAAAGAAAGAAAGAAAGAAAGAAAGAAAGAGAGAAAGAAAGAAAGAAGTGGGATTTATTAGAGTGGCTTACAGGCTGTGACCCAACTAGTCCAACAACAGCTGTCTACCAACGGAAAGTCCAAGAATCCAGTAGGTGTTTAATCCACAAGGCTGGATCTCAGCTGATCTTCCTTAAACACCAGAATCCTGAAGAAATCAGCTCTAATGCCAGTAAAGAGAAAAACTTTCTAGAGAGAATGAATGCAGCAGGCAAAGAACAAGAGCTTCCTTCTTTCAAGTCCTTTATATAGGCTGCCACCAGAAGGTGTGGACCAGATTTAAAGTGGGTCTTCCCACCTCAAAAGATCCACATTTAGGGTGTGTCTTCCCACTTACAATGATTTAATCAAGAAATATCCCTCACAGGTGTGCCCAGCCACTTGGATTTCAGATAATTCCAAATGTGGTCAAGTTGACAACCAAGAATAAGCATCGCATGCGATAAAACATTGACCAAAAGCAACTTGGGGAAAGGTTTATGTCATCTTACAGCTCCCACGTCACAGTACATCACCAAGGGAAGTCAGGTCAGGAACACAAGGTAGGAACCGAAGCAGAGGTCACGGGGAAGTGCTGCTTCTTGGCTTGCTCCCCACAGCTGCCTCAGCTTGCTCTCTTATACAACCCAGGACCACCTGCCAAGGGGTGGCACCACCTACAGACCGTGGGCTGGGCCCTTCAACATCAATCATTAGTTAAGAAAATGCACCCAGCAGGCTTGCCTACCTGATTGATGGAAGCATTTTCTTAGTTGAAATTTCCTTTTCCCAGGTGATCCTGGCTTATGTCAAGTTGACAATAAATAAATAAATAAATAAATAAATAAATAAATAAATAAATAAATAAATAAATAAATAAATAAATAAATAAAAAAAACACCTAACCAGACAGTCTTGCCACCAGGCCTGATGTTCTGACTTCAATCCCTGGAACTTACATGGTAGAAGGAGAGAACTGACTCCCAACTCCCATATGTTGCCCTCTGATGTGGACATACCCACTGTGGCACATAGACGTCTCTCTCTCTCGCGCCCCCCCCAAGACACACAGACATACACACACACACACACACACACATACACACAAATACACACACGCACACACACAGACACACAGACTCACACACATACACACACAGACTCACACAGATACACACACACACAGACACACACACACAGATACACACACACACAGACACACACAGACACACACACACACACACAGACACACACAGACACACACACACACACATACACACAAATACACACACACAGACACACAAACACACACACAGACACACACAGACACACACACACAGATACACACACACACGCACACACACATACACACAGATACACACACAGACACACACACACAGATACACACACACACAGACACACACACAGACACACACAGATACACACACATACAGACACACACACACGCACACACATATACACACAAATACACACACACACACAGACACACAAATACACACACACAGATACACACACACACAGACACACACACACACACACATACACACAAATACACACACACACACAGACACACACAGATACACACACACACAGACACACACACACACACACAGACACACACACACACACATACACACAAATACACACACACACACAGACACACACAGACACACACACACACATACACACAGATACACACACAGACACACACACACACAGACACACAGATACACACACAGACACACACACACACATACACACAGACACACATGGACACACACACAATAATCCAGAGCAGACTAAGGAGGAAGAGGAGGAGAGGAACATGGAACTCAGCATGGCAGAGTGCGAGTCTACCACACACAAAGTCCTGGATTCCATCCCCAGCGATGCATAAACCAGGTGTGGTGTGTACACCTGCAATTCCCACACTGGGGAGGTGAGGCAGGAGGATCAGGAGTTCAAGGTCATCCTCAGCTATTAAGGAGTAGGAAGCCAGGCTGGGCTAGAGACCTTGTCTCAAAAAAAGGTGAGTGCGTGGTATTTTCTACTTCTCTTATGTCTTCCCAACTATACTATAAGCTATTAATAACACCAATCACTACTGCCTCCCACCAATCATCCTTGCATCTGGCCCAGCTCCCAGCATGCCATGTGGCTGGCACCTATTAGGCCTTGTGGCCCTTCACTCTCCAATCTTAGGCAGAGATTGTTGTTGAAGGACCTTTGTTGACTCTGAGAGTCTAGGTGGAGCTTGTGAAAAACAAATCTTATTTGCAAACAGTCCTACTTTGTTCCAGTAGTGAAATCATAAGAGAAGGCCCGGGGTACCTTGGGGGGCAGGATGGCCACCTACTCAGCTCAGAGTCCACCCTGCTCTAGAAGCAAGCATCGAAGTCCCTGCTGCAGAGGGTAACCCAGGGGGACGGAGTTCCAGGGAGATGCATGTTAGTGAGGATGGTTGTGCTGGCTACTTTTCCGATCACTGTGAGAAAAGCACTGTTTTGGCTCACAGCTTCAGAGGGGTTTCAGGACATCGCAGAAGGGAAAGCAAAGTGAAATAACTGTCCCTGGCAATGGGAGCATAAGGTGGGCCGAGAGAGAGAGCAGCCTGGACCAGAAGCAGGCACAGCTTCTGTAACAGTTTGGATATGAAGCGTTCCCTACAGGTTCATGGGTCTGAGACCTCTATCTCCAGACATTTATCTCTGGTAGCACCATTTGAGAAAACTGTGGAACTTCTAGGAGGTAGAGCCTCATTGGAGGAGGATATGGGTCAATGAAGGTGGACCCAACCGTCTCCTGGCCTGAGCTCTCTTCCTCATGACTGTAACCGGCCCCCTTTATGCTTCAGCTGCCACAGTAGTAAGCCATTTCCTGTGCGGTGCCTTTCCCACAGTGAGGATCTGTGTTCCCAGAGCCAGAATAAACCCTTCCTCCCTGAGCTCTTCTGTCACAGCAAGGAAAAAAAGAAAAGAAACTAATACAACCTCAGTGCCTGCCACCAGTTACAGCCCTCTGCCAACCGGGCCCTTCCCCTTCAAATCTCCAGAATCTAAGATAGTGCCCCTAGCTGGCCACCACATGTTCAAACACATGAACCTGTTGAGGATATTTCACATGGTAGAAAGACACACAGAAGCATCTGTCCAACAGGCCTGGGTTAATTGCGACATGCTAAGCATTTTTAATCAAGAGACTTTCAGCTTTTCTGCATTTGATTCATCTCCAAATCCTGCAGATAGCTACCCAAAACATTCCATGTTCACAAGTCAGTTGTTAGAACATTAGCGAGAAGCCTCAACGCATCTGTGCTCAGCCAGCAGCTGCTGGAAGCCCTCCTGGAAAGGGCCCTGCTGTCAGCTGGGGTTGTCATTGGCAATGGCTATCCGAGTCCCTGAGCCTTCGCCAAGTGCCTGAGCTTGAGCTGCAGCCTGTGCCACTGCAAAAGAGGGACATATTGCCCCAAGTGGAGTACTTTCTCAGGATCCCAGCTTCACTATGCTGCTGCTTGAGGCCCTGGGACAGGCGAAGACAGGAGCCATGCCACTGAACCGAATTCAGCCTCCTCCTGGAGCCCACAGTAGGCCTGGCAATGGTGAACTCTCCACCTCCTAAATTCTGCTGCACCCCTCTGTGTCTCCCTCACCTCTTCTCTAATCCCGTCTCTGCAGCTGAACGTGTCATTGTAATTCACTGGTGATTGCTTTCATTGTTGGGAAACCTCTAATTTGAAAAAAAAAATTAAAAACAAAACACTGTAGCCTTTCTCCCTATAAGAGCATGGTATAATTCATCTCTGAGATATGCCATCAGATGCCTGCATAGTATCTCAATGGCCTTGGAAGGGCTGGGAGGGAAATCAGGCAGTTGGAAACAACAATGTGGCCAAAAACCTGGATCTAGAATGTCTAAGATCATCTCCTAGGTTGTTTTCCAGCTGTCCAGGAAGGTGACATCCTGGTGGGGGGGATCATTGTAGCCTCCAGGAAAGTCATTGGTCATCTGCTATATGCAAGCCTTTGGCTAGTGGTACTCTGGGGCCATGAAGGAGAAAAGGAGTATCCAGCTGCAGCCAAGGTGGTATGTAAGAGAGATGACAGCAGGAGCTGGGGTCCCCAGAGATGTAAGCCATATGTGCATTGGGCCAGAGGACAGGCCTCATTCCTGGAGCAGTCCCAGGGCGGGGGCAGCCCTGGACACTCCAGCTCTATGTGGGATGGGGCTCAGGCAATTTTCCAGTATCTACAGGGAGGGCTACGGTGGGATAAAGGAGAGCTAAGTCCCATAATTTACTTGCTGTGTGCCTAATCCTTGCCCATACCCCATACTCTCCCCTTCAGCCCTAACAGTAACCCCCATTCACAGGACCTTACATGAAGCAAAACTTCCGGGTGAACAGTCATAGCCCAAGCACCCAGAGCAACTTGACAAAGTTGACTTGACTTGACTCCATGGCCGCTAGCCACCTAAGCGCTCCATTCTATTGAGATACTCAAGCCCACCAGACAGCCTCATTTGGGAGGATTCTATCCCTGCTCAGTGAGCATAGCAGCTTCTCTGCCTGCTGTCACCTGGTAGAGCAGGAAAGGAAGCACAAGTGTCACATATGGCAGCAGCTCCAGGAACTCACTCCCCAGAGAGAATCTTCCCTGCCAGTTAGCACTGAGCCTTTTGCAGCCCAGCCTCATGCTGCTGCTTATTTTAAAGGAAGAGTAAGACAGCCGTGCTAAACGCTCTTGTTCCTCGGCGATGGTTCCTGCAGGCTTCTACCTTATTAACAAGGTGTGATCATAAAATAATAAAGCTGATTACTCAAACAGATATCTTAGAATATATTCGCTTAATAGTTTTCTTTTAAGAAATACAGTTGACAACCACAAAGGCTTGCTGTCTATACCTGGACCTACAGAGCATAAAGTATCAAAATCATTTTTTTAATGCTACTTCAAAACAAACAAGAAAAATAATTTTTTATTCTTTCATAGCGTGTATGTATGTAACTTAACTAGAGCAGCTGGAGAGATGGCTCAGCAGTTGAGGGATCAGAGCACATACTGATCTTACAGAGAACTTGTGTCCCTTTCCCAGCACCCACATCAGGAAGCTCACTACTGCTGGTAACTCCAGCTCCTGGGAATGTGACGCCCTCTACTGCCCTCTATGGGTACTGCATGCACATGCACAAACCCACACTCAGGCGTACACACATACTTTAAAAATAAAATCTAAAAAGAAAGTGGCGGTTTGAACCAGAATGGCCCCCATAGGCTCCTATATTTGAATGCTTGAGCCCCAGTTAATAGAACAGTTTGAAAGAATAAGGAGGTGTGTCACTCACTGAGGATGGGCTTTGAGGTTTCAAAAGCCCACACCAGTCAGTTGCAGTCACAATCTCTCTCTTTCCTTCTCTCTCTCTATCCCCCTCCCCTTCCCCCTCTCCCTACAACTTGTAATTCCTGTGAGCCCTCAGCTGGTGCTCCAGCACCATGCCTGCCTACCTGCCAACATGCTCCTCACTGCGATGATCACGGAATAACCTTCTGAAACTGTAAAGAAATCCACAATTAAATACTTCCCTTTATAAGCTGTCTTGGTCATGGTGTCTCTTCACAGCAATATAACAATAACTAGGCAGAAAGGTAACCAGATCATCATTAATTTTTGCATTACCCACTCTTTTGGCAGGTGGGGGGAAGGTTGAGATGGGATCTCTCTGTATAGCCCTGGCTGTCCTGGAACTCACCCTGTAGATCAAGCTGGCCTTGAACTCAGAGATCGACCTGCCTCTGCCTCCCTCGTCCTGGAGTTAAAGGTGTGCACCACTGCCACCTAACTACCTTACCCACTCTTAAGATAGACAGTTACCTAAAAGTATCTCAGAACAATAACCTCAGAAGCCCTCTGCTTCACATGTGTTTCAGTACATGGAGTGCTTAACTCAGGGACCCCAGGGTGGGAAGACTCTCCCTTCTTGAGGCCAGTGTGAGTTCTCACCAAAAGGCAAGGCTGACAGGGTTTCATGGTCCATAAGACTTTCTGCCTCCTGGGGAGTGAAGTGGGTCCCACAGCCCTGAAGGTGGCACTGCAGAGCCCCAGGAACTAACTGCTCTCCTCCCCCACCATGGGACATATGAGCCTCCACATACAGAGCCAATTATCACCCACCACACAAAAGCCACCTGGGAAATAGATCCCACATAGTCGTCCTCCCCCCACCCCCATCATGGTTTGTCCCATCCCAGGGAATGAGATGGAGCCCAGACCTTGTTCCAAGGCAGCACAGACAGACCTAAGGGTTCTGTTTACAAAATGAATCATCTCTAGGACTCTGGATCTTCCACTCTTCTATTAGTCTCTCTCCAAGAGTTAATCAAAGCATTCTCAAAATGTCAACCTGCTTCCCTTATAGTACAACCTTTAATGCATTTGTATCTACATGTGTTAGCGGCGTTAGGAGAGAACTTATATGGTTAGCATATATCACAAAGGGGCGGTATAAGATTTGCTTGCATGATTTGCACTGGGCAGTTCAACAGTAGCCATCCATCTGCATTCTGGAGAGGCCAAGAACTGGTAGCTGCTTGGTCCTGGACGCTGAATCCATCCTCAGTCCTGAAAAGCTGGAAGACTCTTAAAGAGCTGCTATTCTCTAGTACATACTGGAAAGCCAAAGAAGCTGGGTTTCAATGTCAGTGAAGAATGGCACCTACAGTACCAACCGCAAGGTAGGTACGCTTGCTGCCAAATGGAGAGAAGGCAAGCAAAAAAAAAAAAAAAAAAGCAGCTTTCCCGTCAGACCTCTTTATCCCAGCTGCTAGAAGGCACTGACCACTCTAGGGGAAGACCTTCCCCACTCAATTCATCCTTCTGGATTTATCTTGCACAAAGGCATGCCTGTCTGCTGATCTCAAATCTGATCAAATTGACAACCAAGATTTAACCATCACAGAGTGGAACTTGTACTCCCTGTGGGGTGGGGTGGGGAAGACAGTAAGTGTAGAACTCGGTCCTCCAAGCAAAATGGCAGCCATCTTCATCAGATTATCGGTGCCTTCCTGGCAAGCTCCCCTCAGGATCGAGGCTGTTGACTGTTGGTATTCCCTCAGGAGAGGATGTGTGTGGAGGGTCATTAGACCATCAACTGAGATTCCCGCTGCTCCTCCCCGACTTGGGTATGCAGTACTGCCCCAACTGCACAGCAGCCTCTTGGCCTCACGGTTCCAGGAGACACTGGAGTATATAGGCCGTCGGAGGTTCACTCAAGGGGACTCCATCTAGGCAGCCGTGGAAAAACCATCATCCATGCTGGGTGAAGGCTCTGCAGCACAGCTGCTTAGAAGTCACCCACACTCCTGCCAGGAACCCCATCACCCATGTTATATAACCCTAATAAATTTATTGATGCCCAGGGTGAACTTTGGTGGAATGACACTGCTGCCTGTGTGCTGGATTCCAAGGCCTGAATGGTACTTCCATGGTGACATCAGTTGTGCTAAGGTCTGGGGGCCTATTATAGTCTGGAGGCCTGTAAAATTAGTTTGTCTTTGGGTCCTTAAGAGGAGGAGGTGGATGTTGCTTGTGTCTCCCTAGGAAGGAATTCTCACAACAAAAACTAATTAAGGAACTCATCTCCAAGAGGAAGGTGAGTTGCAAGGACAGAAGCAAGGTAGCTCAACCAGATCTGCCCAGAAAACATCATTTTGTTCTCAACCATTAAAGCTTTGAAGATGGATTTGCCGGTAGCCAGGCAAGTGCTGGGCACTGCTCTGATGCCGGGTGGAAAGAGAGGCACAGATGGTCTATGTTTAGCCCTCCCCCTTTATTAAAGACAGACAAGAAAATGTTAGGTAGGTTCATCCCATAACTGAGTAAGATGCTTGAGGAGGTCTAAAAACCCAGAAGGTCGTACTGTCCCTCATGAGCAGGTGACATCTGAGCCAGGTTAATGTTAAAGCTTTCTCCCGTGGGCAAGAATATGGCCTCATGGCTCCTCCAAACCTGGGCGTGGTACAGGCCATCTGTTCATGCAACATGGATAGGCAGGTGGTTGGCCCCTGGAGTGCGGCTACCACATAAAAGATGATGACCTTAGCTAAAACCATCGAAAGTGTCCAGTTGTCCCTCGAGATGCTTATGTGAGAATGCCAGTCCCAGAGAGCACCGAACAAGGTCTTCTTGAATTGTAACTTAGAGCAGAAAACAATTTCTATGCACTGACCTGGTCCAACCTGGTCAATCGAGCTCCTTAATGACCATCCCTGAGGTACCAAATCCTATACCCGAACATCTACAGAAGAGACTTAAGTGCAGGAAACCTCAGAGCCTCGTCCTCAGCCTCACATATCAAGCCTGGCTCCAGAAGGAGACCCAGCCACCAGTTCTGGGAGTTCTATCTGCCCCCAGAGACCAGCACACAGGGTCCTTGGGGCCTTCCTCAGCTCCTGAGTTTCCAGTCTAGAGTTGGAAATGGGCCAGCAGCAGCCTGCCTCTTCACTTCCCCAAACCAGAGCTCCAGCTCTGAGTTCCAGCCTTTCCCTAGGCCTCAGCAGCCATGCTACTTCTTCTCCTTGGACATTACAGCATCCTGCAGCTCCCACCCCACCCTCTGGCTCTCCTGGTTTGGAAGTACTCTGAACTGTGGAAGACAGCTCCACAGCCCTGAAGGAGAGAAAGGATCGCACCTCTCAAGATGCCTGAGATTCCCAGAATTGGGTGGAAGCAGGAGGCCAGAGGCCAGAGGCCAGGTCCAGCCCAGAGAACGGTAGCTTGAGTGCTGAGCCATGCAGGCATAAGAAGGGGCTGGGGAGAACACCAGAGTCAGACGCACCTGCCTGCTACTAGCAGTGTGGCCACCAAGCAGCCAGTCACCAAGCCATCTGACTGAAGATGTTCACTTCCTGGAAGATTTCAAATATTGCTGCCAGAAAAGCAAAGCACCTGAGCCAGGTGTGATGGAGCACACCTTTAATCCCAGCATTGGGAGGCAGAGGCAGCAGAGCTCTATGAGTTCAAAGTCAGCCTTGTCTACAGAGTGAGTTCCAGGTCAGAAAAATTTAAAAAAAAAAAAGCACCTAGAAGTATAAACTGGTGCAGCCACTATGGAAATTAGTGTGGAGGTTTCTCAAGAAGCTACAGGGTCTGCCTGTGCCCGCTAGGCATGTACCCAAAGGACTCCATATCCCACTACAGAGACATGTGCTCCTTCATATTCATTGATGTTGTTCATGATAGCTGAGGAACAGGATCACTCCAGATGTCCATCAACTGATAAATAATGAAAATACGAATAGAACTGGAAAATATTATACCGAGTGAGGGGACCCAGACCCAAAACGACAAACTCCACATGTCCGCTCTCATAGGTGGAGCCTAGCTTCCAATGTTTTAATTTGTATCTTTAACTTTCTAATTTGCTTGAAGAGATCAGGGAGCTGAAATGGGCTTCTGGGAAGGGTGGGGGAAGGCCTTAAGGCAGGTGAAGTAGGAGACACATGTACTATGAAGGGAGGTAGAGACAAGGGGACAAGGCCACCGGGTGGGTGTTAACTGAAGTAAGAGGTGTGTGGGAAAGTAACACGGAGGCTAGGTTAGTGGGGTGTGTCCACAGATAAGAGTGCTTCCTGCGCTTCCATAGGACCACAGTTCAGTTCCCAGCACCCATGTCAGGCAGCTCACAACTGCCGGCGACTCCGGCTCTATGGATCCGCTAGTACACACTCACATAGACGTGTATATAAAACATAAACCCTTTTTAAGTCTTTTATTTTAAAGGGCAGTACGGAAATCTACTCTTTTGGCTGAGCAAGCAAAGGCACTTGCAGTCAAGCCTGCTGACCTGAGTCCAGTCCCTGGGATCCGCCTGGTAGAGAGAAATGGCTCTCACAAGTTATCCTCTGATCTCAGCACATACACCAGGGCATGCACACAATAAATGTAAACACGACTCTATGTTTATAAAAGAGACTTTGAAGGGAGGTATCCTACAGGGGTAGACAATGCTGCTCCCAAAAGCCATACACTATTTCTCCTCAAAATTTATTGTGTTTTTATTTTATGTGCCTGTTCAAATGCCTGCACATATGTCTGTATACCACATGCATGCCTGATGCCCACTGAAGTCAGGTCATCAGATCCCCGGGACCTGGAGTTGCAGCTGGTCGTGCGTGCTGGGAAACTGAATTCATGTCCTCTGGAAGAACAGTACATTATCTTAATCAGCAAGCCATCTCTCCAATCCTAGAAGCCATGAGTGCTTAAATAAAAATCCCAGTGCCAGGTATGGGACACCTTCTTATGAGGTTTTGGTCAGGGAAGACCCAGAAGATTCCAAAACTTATACAAGCTATTGCCACTGCTCTTGTCTGACCACCAGAGCTAAATGATGAGACCCTGGTGAGACCCAGAGACACCACACACTTTGGTAGCAGGACACAGAAATCAAGCTAAAACTATCTGGAAGCTTCCTCCACGCTGGCCAGTTTTCACAGTGCTTGAAGACGCTATGCAGGCTCCTGGGGAGACAAGGCGTCAAGTCTTACTTAACTGTGAACCCTACAAGATGCAATACCAACAGATCGGGTACCCTGCCTACCAGAGAAACCACGGCGTGAATGTTATGGGAGGAACCAACTGCTTTTTTTTTTTTTGACTTGAAACCCACTCCACAGAAAGAATTTATACCTAGTGCTGTAGACCAGATTTAAAATTAAAAAAAATAAATAAAATAAATAAACATGGCTGGAGAGGTTATAGGCTCCTACTAATGTTGTCCTGATCAATAGACTCAAACTCCTCCTAAATATTTATGTTTATACTATAGGTTAGTATAGACGGTATATTAGAATATACAGATTAGTGCTACTCTCTGCCTTGATCAGCTTCTGTCTGCAGTGGACAAGGACTAACGCAGAGACTTATAAGTAGTTCAAGTGTTGAGGGCTCAGCCCTAAATGTAACATCTATGTCACCCCCTCCAAGGCTCAGAACATTGCAGAAAGAGAGAAGAAAAGAATGTTAAAGGCCAGAAAGTAGAGAGGACTGCTGGGAAACACTGTTACTGGACGTGTGACTGTTGCCCATGAACTCGAAACAGCAACGGCTGTCTGCATTAGACCGATTCAAGACTGTGTGCCGCTCAACGCTCCACCACAGGCAGAGGGGGGGCTCCCGAGGCCCATCCCATCCCATCCATGAGGAGCAGTAGATGCTGATGATTCACCCAGGAAGAAGGAATCATATTTGCCAGTGATGTAGTCACCCATAAGTTATGCCTGCTCAAGTAAATAACCCACTTACACACATGGCCAGAGAAGCAACCCTACTTAGATGTAGTGAAACACACACCTCCAAAACATGAAAGTAGGAGGGGTACTTGGTGGGAGCAGGAAGGGGATAATGGAAGAAAATATGTTCAAGGTATTATACATGTGCGTATATGTATGCACATGTATGTGGTGTGTATTACGTGTGTATACTATAAAAGTGTGAGAGGATAAACTTTAATAGATAGATGATTAACAGACAGATAAAAGCAAAGGTGTAATGTGTCAGGTAGAGAGGAACCAACTGACAAATGGAACCACTGTGGCTGCTGGGCACAAGTGGTTCCTGGAAGGGACCTGGCCCAGGCTGCAATGCAACTCTTCCATCAGACAAAACAGTCAGCCCCTGAGATAGCCATGTGGATCAATACACAAGTGCTATCATTCCCTCTGCCAGTCCCCTCCGAAGCAGACCTTTGTGTGCGCACACACCCATGTCACTCCTCACAAGCGCCTGAGTCCTCACCTGGCGGCGGGCGAGTGACTCTAGCGCTCAGATGCTGCCTCCAAAGAAATAACCAAGACCAACTTGTCACAGGTTCTTCCTCCCACCCCTCCCAAGGCCACCAGTCCCCAGTCTGCTGCACAGGAAGCTCAGCACACAGCGGGCATAGAGCTTCATGTGAATCTATAATTCCTATGTTCACTATCCTGTCTGTCACTTGACCCTGCCTGGTAAGGCACTAACTCACCCACATAGTCCATAAACAAAGCAGCATCTGACCCGACTGACACCCAATGTAGGCCACCACAGTAAGACCCCCTCCTGCACCCACAGATCAATCCTCAGGAGGGCCTATGTTGAATTCTTATCTACAGTCAGAAGCCGGACCACCTCAAGTGTCTGTACATGTGCATGTGTGCCGACACGGCGCCCAAAGCTTCCCTTTTGGCCTTACCCATCTCTCTGTCACCCTCTCCACCTTGAAGGACAAAGTCTCCTTTTCTTTATCTCTTCCCAACATTAACAGGCTCTGGGCAAATGAGACATCTCTCCCTTTTCTCCTGTCTGGGTGCTGGGAGAGTCCCCAGGCTGCTCAGAGACCAACACCCACCATGCCTGAGCAGGGAGAAGTACCATGTTTGTCTTCAGAGTTAGCATGCCCACCTCAAAGGGCCAGAAGAGGTGAGGAGTCTTGAGAACCCCTCTGGGCTCTGGTAGCCTTTGGCAACTCTGTCATTTCTGAGCCAGCCTGGCCAGGCAGAACCCACGAGTGCCTTTGGCTGGCACAGAAGCCCAACAACACAAGTGCATACCCACATGCCCACATGAGCATGAGGGAACCTTTACTGTCCTCAAGATTAGGACTTACTCTGAATAGAAGGCGCCATCATGAAAATTCTACCATCTTTGGCAACTCCTCTTGTGACCAACAGTCACAAGGGACCTAAGTAACCAAGGTAAGATCCACCCGGAGCCAGATACAGGTATGTGCTGGTCACAGTGGGAAAGTCAGTGTATCCAAAGCTAGACCCATGTGAGGCCCAATTATGTAAAACCAAATAGGGGTAGGGAGGCTGGACCCAGACCAAAGAGAACCCCGGGTGAAGCTGGATTTGTGAACTATTTCAGAGGGGCAAGTGTATGGCTTTATCAGTGTGGGGCTGACTTTGGGAGCCAGTGTGCCACCAAGCAAATCCACGTGATTATGAAGGCTTGAACTCAGAGTAGAAGTATCCTATTAGATGCAAAGTAGTCCACATGGCTTTGTTGTCCCAGATCCAGGGCCCCAGGGAATACTCTCCACCTTTATGTACATGTGCAGGCACACGTATGCACTCCCGCATGCACGCGCGCGCGCACACACACACACACATACAGAGATGGGGGGAGAGAATGAGAGAGAAATATGTCTGGTCAGCCCTGCAGGCCCTGGACATCAACAGACCAGGATCCCTGCACAGAGGCTCCTGCACTCCCACTCAGGTACATTCAGAGCATAAACATGACATACAGCAGGTGACGGCTGAAGCCAACCAGCACCCCAGAGTCTCCTCAGGATAATTATTTATTATTCATAGTCATCAGCATCTTCATTAATTATTCATATGATCCTTAATTATTATCCTTAACAATAAGAGCAGTAAATAGCAGAAAAGTCCTTGAGGTGCCTAAGGCCCAGGGCCGGGTGCCTCCGGGCAGTTAGACCAGCTAATGCCCCCAGGGCAGTGGGGAGACCACAGACCCCCTGTCCACTGCCCAGCTCTGCCCCTGCCCCTCCCAGTGGGGCCCAGGGTATTGCAGGAGGAGATGCGGGTCCCAAGGGCAGGGGAGAAGCTGCTCCTGCACCATTCTCCCCTCCAAACCAAGGCCTCCGAGGAGAGCAGTCAGGTAATGCCCTGAACCCTGGGTAAGCCATGTGTCCACACTGGGCAGCATCACTAACTGCCTGGGTCTGAGCCATGTCTGTGCAGGGGCTGGGAGGTGAGGACCCCCAGCTGGCCGGGCAGGGAGAGGCGTCGAGTGGGGCCATCTTGGGGGAGTTCTGGGGCTCCCGAGGGAAGCTCCTCGAACGCCATGAACTGGGAAACCTGTAAAGAACACAAAAGCATGAGCAGGCAGGAAAAACTGTGGGGAAGGAGGGGAGGGTGGAGAGATAAAAGACAAGAGGGCTGGGAGTCGGACAGGAGGGTTAGGTGGGCAGAGCAGGAACCTGAGGGGAGACGGCTTTAGTCGGAAGTCTAGAAATGCACCCTTTGGGGCAGGAACCAAATGAAAGAGCTAAGAAGCACTGCAGAGCCACCCTGACCAGGGAAGAGCCCAAGCCCTCACCTCTCCCTTCCCTAGGCAATGTGGCAGGGCGCTGGAGCCAAACCCTAGATGCAGTAACAAGTCCCTGCTTTCGGGATGAAAGCTGGGACAAAGAGAGACAAGGTGCCTTCTTGCAATTTTCCAAAGAACGCCGGAGCCGTAGAAACAGCAGTGGGCCAGCAGCCAGGCCTCGGAGGCCAGGGAGAGCGCAGGGGCAGGCGGGAGGGGTTTGTGGGTGCTGACGTGTCTGCTGGTGAGATCCCTGCCTGCGGGGGAGGCTGTGAAGGGAGACTGGCACATTTGCTGACGTGGGCCTGAGTGTCTGCAAACAGGAGCAAGCCGCAGATGGGAGGGGAGCAGTGCGGGGGGAGGGGCAGCAGAGCCTAGGCCCACCTCTGGGAGCCACGGGAGCCCCCTCGACCGCCAGTCAGAGCTGGAGCTGGTGTAAGAGGCCCAGCCACAGCTGTCCCTCCGGAGGCTACTCAAGGAGAAGAGATGTAGATCAAGGAGGCCCTAGCTCAGTGTCTTGACTTTGACACCTGGAAATGCTAGCAGTCTTCAAGATGGCGCAACACCATAACACTGCTGGAGTCCGAGCCAAGATGAGAGGCAACAGGCTTTGGGAACGCAACCACAGCAAGGGCCAAGGTGCTATCCTGAGCCACACTAGCAAGCAGCATCCGGACCCAGGACTCCAGCTCAGACACCATGTTTACTATATCTGGCCCTTAGGTCACTCCCTGGCCTGGTCCTCTCCTGCATTGCTCCTGAGCACAAGGGTAGGAGGAAAGCAAGAGCAGGTAGAAGAGGGTAATGGAGGGTGAAGGGACCACAGTTTCCTGCCCAGCTTAGAGGTAACAAAGAAGTTGTTAAGCAGTGCGAGGGCAGAAAGGGTGTGGCTGGGGGCTGGGAGTGGGCTCCAGAGTGTACCTGAGAAAGCGAGTCCAGGGCGAGAGTGGGGATGGGGCCAACAGGCAACAAGGGGGATGTGGAAGTCGGGCCAGGCCCAGGGGTGGTCACAGCACTGTAGGCGGGAGGGACCAGTGTCATTTGCCTCTGCAGCAGCTGCAGAACAGTGGCCATGTCTGCACTTAGCCGGGTTTCCAGCCTGGGGCAAGGAGGAAGGAGAGCACTCAGGGAAGCGGAGACAGCTGGTGAGCTCTAGGCTCCCTCTTCACCCAGCTGAGGAAGGAGAGGGTCCAGCTGCCCAGCGCCAACAGCGCTAGCCAGAACAGCCCTGAAATACTGCCAGAAAGCCAGAGAAGACCCAGCTTCTCCCACAGTGCAGCCCACCCTGTGCCCGCTTCCCTGGGCCACCCACCCCTCTTCACCTGTTCAGCTGCCTCTGGAGTGCATCCAGCCTGCTCTCCACATCACCCCGGGACCGCCGACCGGGGCTAGACAAGGGGATGTTGAGGAGGCTAGGGGCTGGGGCAGGGCATCGAGGCAGCTCCTGGTACTGGCGTCCCCGACTGTCCCCCCAAAAGCTGAAAATATTGGACACCCCAGAGAAGGCACCTGGATCCAGAGAGGAGGAGTGAGGTCCAGGAAGAAAAGCCAAGCACCTGCTCATCCCACATACACTCCCAATCCCCAGGCCCAGGCCCTACCTGACAGGGGGTTACAGGTGTCACTGCTTTTCTCCCCGTCCTCCATCAAAGGGTCCGCACCTGAGGGGTCTCCAGGAGGCCTGGGGCTAGAGAAGGGCACCAGGCGGAGGGGGCTGGAGCTGCGCCCTGGGCCCTCATCCTCACTGCTCTCTGGGCTGGAGGGGCCACTGGATGGGCTCTCCCCCCATGGCCCTCCCGATTGCCCCCGGCAACTCGGCCCTGCCCCAACTCGGGCAGGACCCTGCCCCAAGGCTGTCACCTCCCCTGGATGCTCTGCATCTGTGGGAAATAGAGTACAAACTTCAGAGAGAGAGGGGATAGTGGGGAAGGGATGAGGGGAACTGAGCAAGCCTGGAAAGGAGCAGGTCTGCCTCCAATTGCTTTATCGTCCCCCAACTCCCCTGCCACGCCCTGGCTGATCAGCACCTGCAGGAGCACTGCGGATTCGGGGGGCACAGTTGATTCCGGCTCTCTGTGGCCTGCCCCTCACACACCTTCGTTCTTGTACCCCCTCCGGCTACCTCCCGTCCTCTCTTTAAGGGGTCAAGGCCTGCCGGACAACACTCAGACCTGATGAAGACCAAAAGCCCAGCCTTTGCCCTTGAAGGTAGGTGAGGTCTCCCCAACAGGGCATGAAAAGATGGCAGCATTTGAACAGAGGAAGGGAGGCGCAGGTGAGGCAGTGCACTGGAGGACTGCTGAGACGGCGGGGTGCCTGTACAGCCTGACCCTGCCTTCACTCCCCTCTGCCCTCTGCCCTCCTCCTGCCCTCCTCTTAGCCACCTTACCTTTGTCAGTGCGCCTGCGGAAGGACAGCTTACGCTTGCGTTGCCTGTTAAAGCCGCTCTCTAGCTCTGCACTGCCAGGAGAGCCTGGGATCATGTTGGTCTGCAACCAAGAGGAGAGTCAGGGCCCTCTGGTGCATCCTGCCTGGCTGGCCTGAAACAGCAGGGGCCAGCTACAGCCCTTCATTAACATAGAGAGGTGGGGCTGGGCCTTTGGGGCTGGAGAGAAGAATCCTTTTCCCCTGTGTTGCTGTCCCTGAACAAGCTGAGGTTGGGACTTTCAGAGCCTGGTCTGACTGTGATGCCACTTGACAGAGAAACAGGCAGAGAAGCTGCATATTCAAAGTCACACCGTGAAGGGACAGCCTCCCAACAAGAAACAGCTCTCCTGGGGATGAATCCAGCTCAGGATGACCCACTCACATCTCGAAGGTTGAAGGTGATCTCCAGACTAGACCAAAAATGATCTGAGAACTCAGGGTACATGTCCAACACTTCCAGCAGATCATCACGATGGATCTTGTGCAGGTCACAGTAGGTAAGGGCCCTCACATCCCCATTGGACTTTCCAGGACGTGCATACAGGTTCAGGGGTTCTCCAAAGATGTCGTTCTTCCCTGGAAGCCATGGAGAAGACAAAAACTTCAGCCCATGGCACCAGCATGGAAAGTAGCAGGCACTCTCCTTTGGGTCACTTCCACCCTGGACAGGAGCATTTCCAATCATCCAGCTCCCAGCCACACAGCCAAGGAAGCATGAGCCAGCCCCATGACTCCAGGGCTCTCAGCAGACAGGGCAACACCAGTGGCCAGAGGTGACAGCAGAAGAGACCAGGGATTTGGAGTCTCTCAGCAACTACTCAGCCAGAAGGAACTACCCAGAATGCCCTAGCTCTGCCTATAGGCATGACTTCTTTGGGATGATCCTACTTCTACCCTCAAATACTCTCCTAACCAAATTCAGTGCCCTATAAGCAAGGGCCTTCAAACTATAAATGACAACACAGTAGTTAATCAAAACCAGTTTCATTTTACTGAAATAAAAACAAGACAGCATAGCTTAGCACAGCCAAGAACAGAAAAATCCCAAAATATACACACATGTGTAGAAAAACTTGATTTAGTTGGGAAGGGAATAGGTTGCGGAGAGGTATACGTGTTTGGGAGGAACTGTGACAAAAAAAAAAAAAATCTAAAGTGTCCTGCTGTGAACCATGGCCAAGAGTTTGATTCGTGCGGGACAAAAGAAAGAACATGGGAAGACAAGAAGTCTCCAGTGTCTGGGCGCAACACACACACAGTGGCCATAAGTGGGGAACAGGAAGGGGCAAGACTCCCTCCGGACATGCTATGCTGCATGAAACTGTAGGGAGCCATGTCCTTAGTGAAACTGGACACACAGTCCCAGCTGGGTATTCCCGCTCCTCTACTAGATGATATTCAACTTTAAAGAAACAGTCAGTAGCCAATGAGTAGATCCTGAAGTTCCCTTAAGTTGGGGGGAGGCTGGGTAGTCTCCCAGTCCAACAGCCCTGTGTCCTGCGGGATTCGGTTGCCTGCCTGGAAGACCCACCCTCAGATGAGTTTAAAGACCTAAGAATCCTGCCAGCAATCCCAGGCCCCCAGTGTAACCAGAGGGCTCAGGTCTCTCTGGGTTTCAGTGGGCATCCCCACCCCATACCCAAGATGGCCACCACGACATCACCCCGCAGGATCTCGATGGAGCCCCTGGAGATGAAGTAGAGGGCAGTAAGCAGGTCCCCAGCGTGCACCAGCGTGTCCCCCGGTGGTGCGTGTGTCGTCTTGAACTTCATGGCTAGGGCCCGCAGGCAGCCCTTCGTGGCCCCTCGGAAGGGCTTGCAGTGCTGCAGCAGTGACCGGTTCAGATGTAAGCAGATGTCAGCCTGCAGGCACTCAGGGAAGCCCTTCAGCACCTGCAAACGGGGATGCTTCAGGACACCCTCTGGGGTCGCAGCCCAAATGCCAGTCCACTGCCTCACACCTCTGGCTCAGGGAAAACCTGTTCCTCCCAATTCCGTTCTCTTGCGGAGGATGTTCTGCAGAACCTTGGGAGCCCAGAACCCACTCAGAACCTGGGTTCCCACCCTGACCAAGTTCTTATCTGGAAGGACAGCAATTGATTTCCCAACTCCAGCTGACATGGGACGTATGAAGGACCTGGCCTCTCCCAGTGGGAAAACTCCAGGTGAAGGAGTTCCAAAGGTCAGTATCTCATGTAGTTCTCAGGCTCCTTATAGTTAGTACTAACTGTAACTAACTGTAACCATCTGAGGTATCCTGGATGCACCTGAGGGTGCCCCTGCACTCATTGGTGCCTCACCGCATTCATGTCTATGCCGTTGGTGTAGGACCAGGCGTGCTGGAAGTATTCCTCGAGGCGCTGGCGTAGCGGGTTGGGAATCTGGTGGAAGCGGATAAACTCCCGCACCCGGAGCATCTGTGTGTGGTAGCGGGCCGTGCCCGAGTACAGCCGCTGGATGATGGCGGACACGTTGCCGAAGATGCTGGCATACATGAGGGCTGGGGGCGTGGGTGAGTGGGGCCGTCAGCATCCGCAGGGACCCCGCCCGCCCACGGGGACCCTCTGCTCAGGCCCCGCACCAGGTCAACGACACTCGCGGTCCGGTCAGTCTGAGAGTGGACATACACATGCTCAAACACACGCCAACCTTCAGTATTTCCTGCCCTGGTGTCCCAGTCTCCAAACTATATTGCAAGCCCAGGATTCTAGGAGGGGAAGAGGAGGGGGGCGGGACAGGAAGCTCTGGCAGCCACTTTGCTCCATCCTAGGACTTTATCACTTCTACCCAGCCATGGCTCCGCCCCCACCCGCCTCCAGGACGCACTCACAGCCAATGAGCATGACGCAGATGGAGAAGATCTTCTCTGAGTTGGTGTTAGGGGAGACATTGCCGAAGCCCACGCTGGTGAGGCTGCTGAAGGTGAAGTAGAGCGCTGTGACATACTTGTCCTTGATGGAAGGGCCGCCCAGGCCGCTGCTGTTGTAGGGCTTGCCGATCTGGTCACCCAAGTTGTGCAGCCAGCCGATGCGTGAGTTCATGTGAGGCTGTTCCATGTTGCCGATGGCGTACCAGATGCAGGCCAACCAGTGTGCAATGAGCGCGAAGGTGCACATGAGCAGGAAGAGCACCGCTGCCCCGTACTCCGAGTAGCGGTCCAGCTTCCGAGCCACCCGCACCAGCCGCAGCAGCCTGGCAGTTTTCAGCAGCCCGATCAGCTAGAGGAAGGGGCAGGTTCAGTGTAAGGGCACATGAGTAAGGAGCACTGTAGAGAGGGTACTGAGGTAACACCGTAAAAGACTTCATCCTGGAAGCTCTCCCTGATGATGAAAGCCACCTGGTAAAGTGCCTCCCACACTGCTCCCACACAAAGTGGTAAGGGTCTCCACGGTGAGGATGAGGAAACAGGGACTCCGAAAGGACCAACAGCCACCTCAAGGTGGTTGACCAGAATTAGCTTTTGAGGGTACTAAGTTAGAAAATGGTATCCCCCTCACTTTGGTAGACAAATTAGAGAGAGAGAGAGAGGGAGAGAGAGAGCCTCTTCTAGCTTCTTATGACCCTGGGTGAACAAGCATGGGATCTGCTAGGGACCCTCTTTTCCTGGGCAGTATCCCCCCTTTTACTCCTCCAGCCTACTCTCTCCTGGCTCTTTCCTCCTGGCTGTCTCCTGCAAAGCCCACCTCCTCAGAGCCAGAGCCAAAGATGAGCAGGTCGAAGGGGATGGCAGCCACCATGTCAATGAGGAACCAGCCCTTGAAGTAGTGGACAGCGATGCGGCCGGGATGGCTGACCACCTCTTCGTTGGCGTTGACATAGGTGGTACGGAAATTGATGAGGATGTCCACAATGAACATGATGTCCACGATGAGGTCCACCACGGCCAAAGGCTGGCAGGCATAGCCGCAGTTGGGGTCTTGGGACCCGTCTTCAGTCTCCTTCAGCAGGAAGGCGGCCGAGTACGGTGTAAAGACGGCCGTGTAGATGACCAGCAGCAAAATGAGCCAGTCCCACACGGCCTTGAAGGGGCTGTAATGCAGGATGGTCCAGCGATGGATTCTTGGGGCTTGCAGCTTGTACTCGGGCAGCACATCGGCTCCCAAGGACAGGACCTAGACAGGAAGGGAAGGGTCATGGGACTTCAGAGAAGCTGGTGTCATCCTTCCTGTGGCCAAGTAGAGCACATTTCCATCAGAACGCTCACCCTTCAGCCAAGTAGCCATAGCAACTGACTACCCTCAGACCTGGGCACTACAGTTCCCAGAATGCCACCAGCAGGGGGACATCCTGGATGGCTCCACACAGCTCGGAAGTACCCAAATTACTTGAACTTAGCTCTCCATGCAGGAAGGCCCAATACTGTTTCCCACCAGCCAGACAGGCCTGACCCTCAAACCATGCAACTCACAACATATGATCTTGCCCCACAGCCCCAAAAACCAACACACGCACACCCCTGTCTCAGTCTGGAATACATTCCAAGGACTGCAGTTCCCAGCTGGGCAGTGAGCCCAGGAGCCAGAGTCCCAACACATAAAATAGTCATTGCAGTTCGCTCAGAGCCTCACTTAGTACCACGTGTCCAAGGACACCAGCCACCATTCTCAGGGCCCTTGGCCTCCCTCGGGGGAAAAACCCTTTCCCTGCCACTATTCTTTCTCTTTCTGCCCCCCCCCAATTCCCCAGCCCAGAGAAGCTTCCAACACTCTTACAAAGGGGCACAGGGACCATAATCTAACCCAAAGAACCTGGTACCTCAAGTAAACAGAGGGGTGTATACCCAGGATGGCTCAAAAGTGCACAGTTGGCCTGTGCAGAACCCCATTTTCAGACAAGGGGAAAGCACACAACCTCAACAGCCAGGCAGAGGCAGCACCCCCCACCCCCAAGAGGGGCAAGAGGCCACAAGCACAGCTGACACTCTTCTTTGCAGGCCGAACTAGGGAGAACTAGCTTTCCCAGGTGTCAGAAGCCCCATGCCCACCATCCCTTAGAACTCTTCAGCAGATACTTGACTCAGCCAGAATTCTCTCCCTAATCCCTCTGGCTTTGGGCCTTGCCATTCCTGCAACCAGATCCTGGGCCTTTCCCAACCTCAGAGTTTTTTACCCTGTCCCAGAAGTGCTAAACCCCAGGGTCCCACAGCCTCAGGCCTCTGGCCTCAATATAGTCCCAAATACTTTCATTCAAGTGGGACTCCTCTAAGCCCATCTGCATAGGTGGGGCTTTTTAGAGAACATCGTAAGGAAAGGAGCTAGT
The DNA here is from genome assembly GCA_026225945.1 of Cricetomys ansorgei. Taxonomy (NCBI): domain Eukaryota; kingdom Metazoa; phylum Chordata; class Mammalia; order Rodentia; family Nesomyidae; genus Cricetomys; species Cricetomys ansorgei. Next base: position 379,121 of record JAMJFZ010004042.1, read on the forward strand.
AAGAAGGCTGAGTCTTGGGGAGGGGTTTGTCCACTCTGAGATGGACACAGAGGCTTCAGAAATAAACAGATGGGATGCGGATGAGCACCAGCCCTGGGTCAGAGGAGGATCCTAGGTTAGCCCTGCCTTCAACCTGAAGCCCTGTGTTCATTAAAACAGAGGGTTAATGCACATGAGGTTAGTGACCTTTCAGGCACCAAAAAAGGAACAGGCTAGGACCCTACAGACAAGGGGCAAAGGGAGGTAGCTGTCATTCCATAGGACTCCTCTTTGTGCTAGAGCGGTCAGGCCTGGGAAGTTATGCCGGACCACCTGGACAGCAATGACCCTATCCCCAGGTCTGCCCCAATCCCAGTGCATATATGCATTCATATATACAGCAAGTCTGAGGTACAAGGCCCAAACCTGCTAGCTCAATCTACCCAAGGGCCAGTCCTGTCTCTTAAACCACTGGCTTGCCACATGGCTTCAGGCCAGGCCTATAATCCCTGTAATCTGCTGCCCTAATGAAGACTGACTCAACCTTGGATCTTCACCTTGAGAGGGAAAAGTCTCACCTGTGCCTGCTCACCAGCTGGGAGGAGTATATGAGCCCAAACAGAGGGAATCAGGGACAACAGTCATGATGGCAAGGGTGGGATTCTCAGAATCACCCAGAGCTACCTGCCACCTCCAGGTTCTAAAGCAGGAGAGCGAACATGGAAGAGAGGTGGCTCCTAGAAGGCAATTGCCAGCACAATGGCCCAAGATGCCCTAAGGAGGTAAGCCAATGCCTCAGTTCGGTCTGCCCTCATTGCCCAACGAGCAACCTCTGACCCCCTACTCTCCTGAGACTCCAGCCTTCAGAACCCCCAAGAGTAAGCCAAGCCTCCTTGGTCACCACAAAGTCCCAGAGTGAGGTAGTCCCAGCGCCTCTAGTTGCTGCCTGATGGTTCCTTGTCTCCCTCCATCTCCCCACCATCCTCTCTGGACACCTATCTTCTTCCTGGCATCTCTCTTTTCCCTTTATATTCTGAGCTAGAAGACTGTGGGCCACAGAAACCATAGAAAAGGAAACCCTAGGGACCCAGCCCGCGGCCAGGAGGAGAGCAAAGAGGAACTCAGTGGTGGGCCACACTGAAGAACACAGGGCTCCCGATCTGTCCTGCTTCTCAGAAGCCCTCTCCCTGGCTGCAGACAGAGCCCTCTGGGCCACACCCCCACCTGCCTCAGTGTCCCAGCCCAAGAAAAGGAGAGGGTGCTGAGGGGATCACCTACCTCCTGGGCCACCAGGCTGGAGATGCGCACTGCCCGCCTTACTCGGCCTTTCTGGGCCCTGGGCTGCAGAGCCCCTGTCCTGCTCTCCTTCCCTGATGGGACCGCCATGGAGGACTTGGCTCCCCCCAGCCTGATTGCCCTAGGGCCCCAGGGCCCGGCCAGTGGCTCACTTGTGCCCCAGCAGCAGTCCCAGCCCAGGCTGCCAGCCCAAGACTGACCGACTGGCAGCCAAGACAGCCTCTGGCATGAAGCCAGAATGGCTGGGGCTGGGCCCTGGGGCTGGGGTCACCTAGGCAGTGAGTATGGACAGCTGCCTGCTTGGCTCTTGCTGCACATGGCCCCTTGGTGTGGGCCCCCGCTACCAGGGTGCTGTGTTGCCCGCTTGCCGCCAGCCCAGCAGCCGCGGTGGGAACCGCAGCTTCTCTGCCGGCCAGCCCCTCCTCCTCCAAGGTTCCCACCCCACTCCGCCACCACCAACCCCCCCACCCCGCCCAGCCAGTGCCCGCCCTCTGCCCCGTGCCCGGCCAGCGGCCCCCTCCCTTGCAGCCCGCTCTAGGCTCCTACTGCAGCCGCTCCCGCAGCCCTAGCCCCTCCCCCTCCACCCGGCAGCCTGGCCTGTCACCGCAGATTAATGGTCTCCCCAACACCCCCGCCCCGCCAGTCCAGTGCCGAGCCAGCCAGAGTCAGGGAGAGACACCCAGAGATGGAGAGACGCCAGGTGACTGGCAGGGGCATCACACAGACCGACAGGCAGAGACCCACGCGGGCACTTCGGTTCCAAGGAACAGGGCAGGTGCCAGGCACCCAGGTGGGAAGGGAGAGGAAGGAACCAGAGAGAGAGTGAGCCAGATAAAGGCTCTGGGGTGAGGGGTATGTTCAGGAGGCAAAGCAAAGGGGCTGGAGACCGGGCAAAAACTCAGAGTGCCAGAGGCATGGGATTACCGCCAGAAGATTGGCCAAGGGAGCCCGGAGCCGGGCAGCTCTCTCACAGGGCAGCTGCTATGGGGGCAGCTTAAAACAGTAGTCCCCCCGCCTCCCAGGATTCTCATTGCTAAACCTCAGCACTACCAAGATGGAAGAAAGGAGCTGTGGTTCAATAGGCAGTGGAGGTGCAACCCACCCTACTGCTAGGAGGATAAGAAGACCAGGGGAGCACTAAAACAGGGTCACGGAAATCAAAAGCTGGTGTTCTTCTTGGGCAAGGACTTGGGACTTGACCCCTTAATATCTTTTTCCCGCCCATCACAAGAAGGAAATCCTACTCTTCCAAACTAAGGGGACATGGCCTGCACCCTCAGGTCACCTGGTACACTGCCTTGGCCTACAAGAATCAAGACCATCCTGACCTTGACTTGTGTGGTCTTTCCTAACTCTTCTCCTGTTGACCTGGTAACCCCCTCACACACATCCTTCCCATCCCTCTGGCTGCCTTCTCTCACATTCCATGACCTCCCCAGTGTCTTAGTTTCAAGTACCCCATCTTCACCCTGTACCCTGGAGTCACACACCCCAACTCTTGGTTATCCACACCCGCCCATCCTAAAAGCCTCCTCCCTCCCTCTCCACCATCCTCTTTCTCTACAATCCTCATCTCAAACCCTTCCTTCTTGTACCCCAGTTCAGAGCATCTTCCACGCCAGCCCCCAGAATAGCTTCGCTCACTGACTAGCCCTCAACTCCAACCTCTGGCTACAACCTTGCCCCTCGTCCCCAACTCCAGCTTCCTCCAGATGAGCAGAGAACCATGCACTTGGACACCTACCTGGGTGACCTTCTCCGTGACATTGTGGGTCCGTTCTTTTATCTTGGGTGCTATAATTTCCCGGTCACTGGTGGGTGAAGCCAGGAAAGGGTCGCCTTTGAGGTCCACAAAGTTGAGGGTGATTTGGGGGATCTTGCTAATTGTGCGGTAGCGCACGAGGTCCGAGTCTGAGGTGGAGTTAAGCAGGCCACTTCGCAGGGGGTGCATGGCCCCTGGGACGGAGAGACAAAGCTTGGTCAGGTGGATGGGCCAGGGGCTGATGGGAAGCCAGGCCATTGATACAAAGACTACAGTGAGACCAAGCCCTACCTGGCAAAGGCCAAGGGGTAGGATAATAAGCAATAGGTTAGCTCAGGAGAACCATGGAAATAAGCAAGGCCAAACCCTCTGGGTTTTAAGGAACCATGCCACCATGAGGGGAAGGCGAGAGAAAGGATCCAATAGAGTCAAAATTCCCTAAATTGTTCTTGTCTCTTTCCAGTTCCATAGTCATCCCTGTTTTAGGATGTCCTGGGACACCCAGCCCCTTGGGCCAGCAAGGGCTCTGTGAGTGGAAGAATGTAATGGGATGAATGGGCGTTTAATAGAGTAAAAGGCCACTTAATGAGATTAAATAAGTAGTACTTAATGGGATTTCCATCTCCCAGACTCCCCGGCACCTAAGAGGTAGGAAGGTCAGAGGAAATGGTGGGCCAGGGGCAAGGCCGGCTTGGCAAGCAGGAAGCAAGGGGCTGTAGTTGGTTCTCCAGAACTGTGCCCTCACCAGCGCTAGCATGCCGGGGCGGCGGGGGCAGTGCCCCAGCCCGCATTGCCTCGATGTCGTCCGCCGAGGATGCCCGACGCACACTGGCGCAGCTCTCTCGGGAGCGTGTCCGTGCCAAGCTGCAGCTGGAACCCGAGGCATCAGGATTGAGGCTCTGAGCCCTTGGTGAAGGATGAGGGCCCCGGATGCTGGCCACCGGCGAAGCAGACCCCGGGCCCACCAGCGCGCGCCTCTCTTCTGCAGGCCCGAGCCCTGCCACGTGGTTGTCCATGGCAGACACCTCATCCAGGGCCAGAGACTCACTGCTGGGTGCTGCGGGAGTCAGGTCCACATCCACCACCACTGCCCCGGGCGCTCCAGCAGTGCCCATGCTTCCTGTCCGCACCGAGGATTCCCTGGCCGTCAGTGCCAGCAGGGCAGGCAGCTTCAGGCGGAAGGTCTTGGCCCGACCTGTGGGGAAACGGAGGCCTATGGAGTGTGGGGTGACCAAAAAGAACTGGGGGCCCTGATATGGAAGGCCCTCACTCTCCCACACACTAAACATAGTACTTGATTCCCAAAACCCAGACAGTTCTATCTAAAACTAGTCTTCAACTTCCCTTTGCCACCACACTTAAGGCAGACTCCGTGAATTCTGCATGATTCCACCATTGCACTGGTAGGGACAGTAACACAATCAGATCCACGGGTGGATCACTGAAGGTCACACAGTGCTGAGCCTGTGCATGAATGGGGAGTGATGCCAAGACCTCTCACCCACATCCTACCACCTAGCAGCTGGCATCCAAGGGGCTAGTGTCATTAAACTCAAGAGATGAGCTTTGTTGTCGTGACTCTGAGGGGAAATTTTTAATTAAACCAAAAAATGCCACCAGGGGAAGGCAGAGGATCAGCACCTTTGGGCCAGCCAGGGGAAATGTTGAAGCTGCTGTGTTTACAGCCAAGGCCAGCATGCCTTCCCATCCTCTTCTCCATTAACCTCCACTCTTGGGACCTGGCCAGACCACAGAAGAGCTGAGTCCACGAGACAGAGCTTTCTCATGAGCCGATGGCCAGTGCTGCTTAAGCAAACACCTATTTATTCCTCCAGGGTGCAGGTGGGAACCTAGGAGGCAAGGCTAGACTGTTCTGCCCAAAGGACCTGTGACTCTGGGCCCTGCAGCTGCACTGGTGTCTGTCCAACCTGGTCCAGGCTGGACTGACGGGATCATTCCATGGTGTTCCTTGAACCCTCATACATGAGTCCTACCCTCCTTCCCACAGAACAAGAGCCTCAGGCAGCTCAAGGAGACAAGAGCTCTTACCCTGAGCTGGCTCAGGAATTCAGCTGCACTCACCAGAGGCCAGCCAGCTGGTGGAGGGCCCCCTGTGGTTGGTGTCACGAGCCGGGGACCCTGCCATGTCCTTCTCCATCACTACTTCAAAGTTGAGGATGAACATGATGACAGCCCCGTCCTCATTCTTCACAGGTACCACGTCCACCAGGCACAGGAAGCAGCTCCCTGCGGAGTAGGGAGGGTGTGGGCCATGGCGACACCAGATCCTCCTCCCGAAGCGGGCAGAGCGTAGTGACCAGGAAGGCCCTCTGAATCCAAAGAAGCCCATCCGCTTCTACAACACCCCCATAGCTCACACCTGCAGCTCCTGACCCAGTGCTGGCCCTACACCTGGCTGTGCCAGACTACCAGCCAGACTGCACATCTCTCCTCACTCTGGTGCGCATCTCACACCCCAGCCCTCTTCCCCTGAAAAGATGGGGATACAGATGAAAACACGGAGATGGAGGGTGCCTTTGATTTTTCTCTCCTCCAAAGGCCAGGACCCCATGCTTTAGTCCAGGATTTCCAGGCACCAGTCACAGCTCTGCTGCTCAATGATAAATACATTTTTCCCTAAAACCGTTCAACATCCCTGTGCCTTGTTTTCCTTGCCTATAGAATGGAATGGCAGTCCCTCTCCCATGAGCTGCAAAGACTCATTAAGTCCACACTTGTATGGACAAGGCCTGGCATATGGTCACTACAGATGGTTGAGTACTGTATCTGTCTTGCCTCTGTTTTCTTTGTATGGGTCCACGAGATAAGTATGCAACTTGAAATAAAGAGTTTCAAAAACTTCATAGCATTTTGGGACTGCCATGGTATCCAAGTATGCAGTCTCCCACAGCATGAGAGGTCTGGACTGAGACATGGCAGAAACCAAGAACCCTGATACCTCACCAGAGACTGAGAAACACTGTCAGGAGATCTTTCTTTGGCCTTCTTGTTCTTGACTCCTTCTTTCTCTCCTTCCCCCAGAGTCCCTGTAGCAGGCCAAGTCAGCCCATCGGTTCCCTTGGACTCTCTGAGAAACACACAATCCAATGCCCCCCATGCTGATTTCTGCACTGAGGTAGACTAAGACCCTTGTCCTCTCAAAGGGACCCAGGCAAGTCATCATCGCCTGCGCATCATCGCCCAGGCTTCCCTCTGCTCATCTGGCTTCTCTGCCTCCCAGTAGCCACATCCCTTCTGAAGGGCCCAACATCTAGGATAACTAACACACCCTGGAAGCCGGTGATTGACCCTGGTGTCGGTGGCACAGCAGTAGTGACATGGAAGAAAAAATCGTGATGAGGAAGGAGGTTGGGAAAGAAGTGAAGAGGCACAGAGGTCCCGGGAGATAGGTCTCAGGAGAGCCCTATCAACCCAGTCTCGGCCTTCTGCTTACCTCTATGTCCTGGAACCTCCCTAGGCTGGTCTCCCTACCTTCTGTCCCTATCCTGATCCCTGATCCCTGGCCCAGGTATGCAGGAAGAGTGGTGGCCATAGTCAAGGAAAGAACAGAATCTGGAGCTCATCTGATGCCTGCAAGCCAGGCCTGAGGGCTAAAGATGCAGCACTAAAGGTAAGGCTTCAGCTAAGCCAGCCAGCTGTGAAGGGCCTGGCTCTTGGAGACACTGGCCAACCACAGTGCAGACGTGCTGGGTAGGGGACAGAGACCACAAGTGATTCTAGCAGCTGTGGGTTCTCTAGTGAAATGAGAACCTACAAAAAAACCAACTCAGACAGGCTGGTACAGAGGTGAGGACGGGACCCAGGAGGAGCTGGTCAAGAGCTCTCTGCCCCACCCGCCACACCTGCACTCACCGTAGCCAGAGCCCTCTTGCCCCTACCCTAGGGCCCTGAGCTCAGGAGCTCTGCCTGGGTGTCCCTTTAGCAGCTGCTCTTGTCCCCTGACCTCCGGCCTCTGACACACAGCTGTGGTGTTGAAGCTGCTGGGGAGGGGGGGTGCCTGGGCCCAGCTGGAGGCCGTTTGGCACCCAGACAGACAGCCTGGAGTTTATGCCCTAATATGGTGATGGCCAGCAGCGGCCTGAGCAGGAACTGGCCTCCTCAGGACTATGGAGAGGCCCGTGACCAAGATACCTCTGCCTGGGAGACCCCAGCACCTACCCCCAGCAGCCCCAGAGATCTAGGCCCCAAGCCACTGTGCTCACTGGACATGTATCAAAGAAGCCTGGAGACTAGAACCAAGATGGCTCTGACACTTCCGGATAACTTAGGGGCTCTGTCCCTAAAGGGGGCCAAGAAACTGTGACCTGGAATCTTCAGCACCCTGTCTCCACTTCAGCCCAGACAGTTCATCAAGAGAAACCACACAGTCCAGGACCCTGCATCTCGGGTAGACCCTGACATCACAGACGGTGACACCAGGCACCTGCATCTCAAAATAACTGTTTTTAATTCTCCCAACAAGAAACTTCAAGATATGCCTCTCTCACAGGACAAGCCTGCTTCCCACTTCCAGACACAGACACAGAACCCTGACACACACACCCCTTTGCTGATATTCAAGGAATTTTTCTTTTCAAATATCCCGTCAAAGGCTGGGTTGTTCCAAAAATACGACACCCCCAACCCAGCCCTATGTGATCACTGAGGGAAACAGAGATTAGGGATGCAGTGCACGGAAACAAAGACAGCTGAAGCCCAAGCAGGCCCTGGGCTCTTGAGGTACCGGTTCAGTTGCCAAGTCGGCCAAGACTTACGTGACCTACCATGTCACCAACCCCAGCTCTTTGCCCAGGCCTGCCCATAGGATCTCACCCCTTAGTCAGCCAGAACTGAGGGTAAGAGGAAGATAGCCAGGCTAGGGGCAGGGTCCACAGGTGGCTGAAACTAGGTACTGGCACAGAACAGATAGCCTGTGGTCAGCTTAGGTACTCAGCTTCCAGCAGAGGAGGAAGGTTGTGAGCAATGGCTGGACTGTCCCCAGAGAGCCTGGGATACTGCCTATCTACCCAGTCCCAGGCCCCCAGACACCACTCTGTTCCTCCCCCACCCGCACCCCCCAACTCTATTCACCCAAGGAAGAGGAGGCCTCAAAGAGGGCCCCTGGGGCCAGAGCTGGACAAGGCTGCAGTTCCACCCAGCGCCACTCTGTGGCAGGCACAGCCCACGTTCAAGAGGCAGACAGCTCTAGGAGAACTCAAGAAACGATGGGACTAGGGGTGCTAAAAGGGGGCAGCAGGGAACCTCATTCTCTTTCTCAAAGAGGAGGGGGCACAAGCTGAGAACCAGTCACCCTACAGAATGCTTGTCTGTCATACAAGGTTGATCACGCCTACTCCACAGGGACAAAGTGTGGATGAAATGACATAGTATATGAGAGGTTTGGAGCACGAGGAGAGCTCTGCAAACTCAGAAGAAAGATGGACCTTAGCAACCGGCCTCCGGGATGGTCTGACTTAAGTGGCTGGTAACAAGACATACCCTGACACCCCCCAGCCCCACCCAGGCTTTAGAGCCCCCATTTTGGGTGATGAGGCCTCCCTGCCTGGTCTAAGCCTGACCTCGACCTGTCAGGGTAGAAATAAGTACAGGGCTGTCAGGCAGGCTAGTAACTACATACCTACGGGATCTGGTGGAGCCTTTGGTCTTGATGACCCAGGCCAGCCAGAACTCCCAGCAGCGTCTAGAGGTCACACTGCTCACTGTAGGTCTAAGAAAGAGGAGCCTGGTGCAGCAGGTCCAGTTCATTCTGACAGCAGAGGAAGTCCCGTTCAGACTACAAACCCTGGCTTGCTTACATCTGGTGCCAGGTCACACTAAAGAGACATCTGGAGTGACACTGCCCTGCCTTGTATCCTCACTCACCTACGTCAGGCACTCATCCAGTGCACCAAACCTCAGTTTCCTACCTCTGGGTACAACCGGCCCAGGCGTGGCTTAGCAGAAATTATGACAGGCTGGGGAAAGGAGGCCTACAGATGACGCCAGCAGCCTTGGGCAAGTTACTGAGGCCTGAGTCTCACCTGGCACACCTGTACAGCAGCAGACTTCAAGGCTTCCCCATCACCCCATTTGGGACAATATGACCAAGAAGATGGCTCTGGTCCCTACCCTGACTGAGCCAAGTGTTCATTGGAACCCTAGTTTGGCATCTGGACAAAATAACACAAGATAGAACAAGCCAAAAAGCAGGTGTACCCTGGGAAACTGAGGTATTCTGCCTCAACAATCAGGAAACCTGGATCCTTGCCCTCCATTGTATTTGCTGTGTGACTGCAGACAAGTTGACCACTTCTCTGAGCTTAGACTCTCTGTGGGTACCACAGGGACAAGTGATTCCTGCTCTGGGTGCCAGATGAGGTGACAGATGGCCTTATGGAAGCATCTGGAGCTGTAATGAGGCAGAGTAGCAGGTCCCTGCAGGGAAGGTGACCTCTAGCACCCTCATCCTGTTCGCCTCCTTTGCCCCACTCCAAGCAGGAGGAGCTTTGCCAAAATGGGCCCAAAGTCACACCGAGGGCAGGGAAGCTGAGGCTGCAGTTGGCCCTGTCCGCCTCCCAGGCAGAGGCTGTCTCCGGAGGAGCAGCCCAGGGCTGTGCAGTGTCAGGTTATATTTAGCCTGGTGGCGGCGACAGGAAGATGCAGCGGGAGCCAGCCGCTTCTGGCCAAGGGCCACTGTGTCGCTAACACCACTCTCCACTCTCATGAACAGCTAGGGGGCTAGGGAAGGACAGGGACATTGCAAGCTCAAGGGACATGATGGGAGAATCTGAGAAGCCAGCCAGTCAATGAGTTTGTGTTCCTGTGTGACAGCACATGTAAGTGTGTGTGTCAGAGAAAGAGACCGATCCTAGGCTCCTGAATCCAGGAACTGAGCTACACGGGGGGCACTCCCTGCCAGGCAGTTTTGGGAAGCCACAAGCCAGACTTCAAGGCTCAGGGAAACATCACCTTCAGGCACATTCCTCCACCACCCCTGCAGCCAGAACCTGCCGGCAATCTCTGCAGGGCCAAGGGCCTCTGTGGGCATCTGGTTTCCTGCTAAACCAATAGCCTATAGCATGGTTGAACCATCTCCTCAGACTACAACTCCTCAAAAGACAACCTCCACCCAGGGAAGCTCAAGCTGGCTGTGCTCCAGGGTCCTAGGGCCATGCCATCTCTTGGCTTTTGAGTGAGAGCCATAGCCTCTGCCTTAAGAAGGTAAGACAAGGCCCCCCGAGAGAAAACTCGGTGAGTCAAGGTGCCTGCCACGAAACCTGACAATCTGAGTTTGATTCCTGAGACCCAACATGGGAAGAGAGAATGACTCCTTCAAGTTGTCCAATCACCCACACAAACAAATCATGACACATTCATACACTCCCCACCATACACAGACACACACACACACACATACAAACATATATACGTGTGTGTGCATGTGCGCATGCACGCAGTTTTTCTAAAAAGAGGGTACGATGATGTCACATTGACGTGGAGAAAGCTGCACCCACTGCTCTACCCACAGCTCCAGCAGCACCCCTAGTCAGCACCTGCTGACCTCTGTGACAGGACTCTCTGAAGGAGTTTTGTGGGTTTGGTTTCTTTAAAAACACAGAATGGCGTTTGGACTATTTTTGCTCTACCCCAGGTGTAGTGGATGATGGTGCGTTTGACTTAGACTGTTTGTCACGGTGGCTATGATTTGGTTACGTGCAGCTGTTTTGCTACATATAGCTTGTCCTTATGATTGTGTGCGGTTTGGACTTCTGGGGACTTTGCTCAGAGTATATGAAGATTGAAACCTGGAGAGCCAGGATGGGGTGGTTGTTGGTTGTTGGTGGATGGGTTGGTTGGTTGATTATTGCTTAGAGGAACTTCAGTTGGAGAAGTTGGGTGGAGGATATTGCGCTGAGACACTAGTCCAGCTCACTATCCACTCCTGCTCTCCAACCTTCGGAGAACCAAATAGGGCTGAGAAGATTTCTTCCTTTCTTTCCTTCTCTCTTTCTAGTCTGCCTACAGATAGATAGATAGATAGATAGATAGATAGATAGATAGATAGATAGATAGATAGAAAGATAGATAAATAGATAGATAGATAGATGATAGATAGATAGATGATAGATAGATAGATTGATTGATTGATTGATTTCCTGAGCTAGAGGATAAAAAAGCATGGTAGCCACCAGCTACAGACCCCCCACTCCTTCCATTCACTCCCTTCCAAACCCCTCTGCAGAGCCAGTATCCCCAGCCCAGACCTGCACCGGGGAGACTGGCTTCACAGCAGGTGCTGAGTGCACAGCTTTGGAAGGTTTGCTAATGACCTTTGGAACGGTGACCTGCAGTTTTGGCCAATGTGAACACACTGTGTCCCTACCTCTCACCTCCCTTCTAGATCTAAGGGCACTGACCACTCTTTCAGTACAGGATAACACACACACCCCATTCTGAATGTGGACAGACCGAACCACCATGGGACTACACACACACACACACACACACACACACACACACGCACACGCGCAACAACATTACATTTGGTCACCAGTTACTATGGAACAAGACAGTGCTTGGAACCTAAATGAACCATGTCAGCTGTGCAATTTCTGAGCCTTGCTCCTTTCGACCCCTTCATCATGACATCCCCAGCTGTCACAGGGCAGCAGAGGCACAGAGCTGTCACCTTTCACTAGAGAGACAATCCTGGGCCCCTGCCCTCTTCTGGAGTTCTGTAAGCTCCTGCAACTGTCCTCCATCTTGGCTCCCCAAACACTGTTGAGGACCTGGAGAGGCCATGATAAGATTTTGCCGTTGGTCTCCAGGCAGGCACAGCTGTTGGATCATTAAGCCAAGAGGATGCTTCCTCCTGGCTTGCTCTCCCGTGGGACACTGTGAAACACCACGGCAAATACACTTGTCAGTAAAGGTTCCCTGAAAGCCAGGTGTTACTTTCAAAAATGGAAACATAGGGCCATGACCCAAACAAACACAGAAACGGGCATTGTTTTCAGAGTACAGAGTCGTCTCCCCAGAGAACCAGTGAAGTTGGCAGACGAACACCAAGAACTAACAGAAGAGCTCTACCAGAAAGATCATCCCACAGAACACACAGTTTCAAACGATTAGAAAGTAAAGTCAGAGCAGTAGTGGCGCACATCCTTAATTCCAGCGCTCCAGAGGCAGAGGCGGGTGGATCTCTGTGAGTTTGAGGCCAGCCTGGTCTGCAGAGTGAATTCCAGGAAACCCTGTCTCAAAAAAGCAAAACAAACAAAAAAGACAGAAAGAAAGAAAAGAGAGGAAGGAAGGGAGGGAGGGAGGGAGGGAAGTCAAAAAACAAGATGGCACAGGGTGTAGTGGTCCACATCTGTAACCCCAGCACTCAAGTCAGCCTTGGCCTCATAGTGAGTCTGAGGCTTCAGAAAACCGGGAGGAGCCAGCAAAATGGCTCGGTGGGTAAAATCACTTGCTGTGCAAGCATGAGGAGCTGAGTTTGATCCCCGGAACCGACAGTGGAAAGAGAGCGCCAACCCCCCAAGGTTGTCTTCTGGTCTCTGCGCCAGCTCCATGACCTGCACGATCACAGTCACACACACATTAAACCATTTTTTTAGAGTTCTTTTTCCTTTATCTTTGGGTGTATGGGTGTGTGCACATCTGTGGGGGGGTGGATGCACACGTGCCATGATAGGCAAGTGGAAGTCAGAAGACAATCTTGGGAATCTTTTTACCACTGCACATGCCAGGCTAGCTGGCCCACGAGCTTCCTGGATGCTCCTGTCTCCGCCTTCCATTTATACCTATGAGCACAGGACTAGAGTCACATGCTACTGTGCCCAGCTCTCACTGGGGATTCAAACTCAGGTCCTCGCACTTTTCCAGCAAGCACTTTATCCACTGGGCCATCTCCCCAGCCACAAATACATATATATATATATACACACATATATGTGTGTGTGTGTGTGTGTGTGTATATATATACATATATATATATATGTATATATACATGGCTGAGGAAGTAGAACTGCCACAGTTCAAGATAATCCAGGGCTACTACATACATAGTGAGTGCAAGTTACAGTGTAAGACCATATGTAATACACACACACACACACACACACTTTTTTAATGATTTATTTTTATTTTATGTGTACCAGTGTTTTGCCTGCATACATGTTTGGGTGAGGGTGTCAGATCCCCTGGAGGTAAAGTCACAGGCAGTTATGAGCTGCCATGTGGATGCTGGGAATTTAACCCAGGTCGTCTGGAAGAACAGCCGGTGCTCCAAACCCCTGAGCCATCTCACCAGCCCCCTAAAATCTCTTTCTCCATAATGAGGACTATGGAATAGGGATGGCCAAGGATGCACAGGAGAGAGAACAAAACTTTAGAGTGATAAAGAATATGGAAATGAGGTGGCCCATAGAGAGATGGTCCAGGATCTTACTTAAACTTATAAAACTGTTAATTCTTCTCAAGCAACCTACAAGACCAAACCTAATTCTGATCAAGGTTCTAATGAAGCCCAGCACGTGGTGCACACTTGTTATCTGAACATGCAGAAGGCAAAAGCAGGATGGTGAGTTCCAAGCCAGCCTAGGATACATAGAGAGACACTGACTCAAAAACAATAAACAAATGAAAGTTAAGAGAGGAGGAGGAGGAGGAGGAGGAGAAAGAGGAGGAGGAGGAAAGCCAGGTATGGCTTGCTATTACCCAAGCCATGGGAGGCTGAGGCAGTAGAACAGTTCAAGATAATCCAGGGCGACTACATACATAGTGAGTTCAAGTTGCAGTGCGAAATCATAGCTAATAAATAAATAAACCACTTTTTTAATTTAAAAAGTGGGAGAATTCACCTTTTCCGTTACTGAGACACAGTGAACAGCACAGTGTTATGCTTGTTGTTGTTTACATAGTTCTGATGAACAAACTGACCGTCTGGGGCAGAATGCAATGTTCAGAGGCAGATCCATGGTTACACAGCAGAGTAACCTATGCTAAAGGTGCCCCACTAAAGCAACGGAAAAAGTCAGACTAGATGTAGTGGGAAAGTTGGCTCCTTACATGGAAAAAAATAAAACTTGATCCTTACTTGACACTACCTCCAAGGATGGCTCGGGGCGGATCCAACACCCAACTGAGGAAGGTGAGACCAGAGAGCAGGAGAGAAGTGGATCCATGGGGACTGCTCAGCCTTTGTGTAGGAAAAAGTCTCCAGTGGAACTTCAAAAGCACAAACAAAACTAAAAATCAGTGATTCGTTTGTATCAAAGCTAAGAACCTTTGTTGTGTTAACTGAACAGAGGCCAGGCAGGAGAAGGTATTCACAATTCAAACAAGGAATTGACATACAGAATCCATACTGTGCTCATTTGTATTTCTAGAATACACAAGCGGCCCCTGGAAACCCACAGGAACAAAGAGGGCAGTCTCATAGGAAGATAAGCAAAGGATACAAATAAGCAATTGACAAGAATGAAAGCTCAAGCAGCTATCAAGCTGAAAACAGATATTCTGACTTACAAAAGGTCAAAAAAAACCCCAAAAACCTCAAATTAAAACAAGAAGCCCATAAGACTGGCAAAAATTAGAAAAGGAGATGACGCCAAATGTGGCGGAAGTGGGGGAGCGAAGGAGGGTCCATCCTAAAGGCAGACACCAGGGTCGGCTGTTCAGGTGCACAGTGAGGCCACCGTTAGCTAAGGGTTGCCACATCCTATAATCCAGCAATTTCACTTCCGGGCATGCAGCCCCAGACACCCTCACAAGAGGCTGGAAAGGCCTGTGAGAGAATGTTTAATGTGGCCTGGCCTCCGGTGGCAGAGAGGCGGATGTTATCTGTGGTCCTTCACTGGGACAGTAAGCAGGTAAAACAGGTGGATGCTCCAGGATGGGAAACCACAGGCTGGACACTCAATGGCAGCCCACCTGCACACAAAGTCATGCTCCTGGGTAAGAGAAGAGAATGCACAATACCATTTGCATAAATTAAATCCGTAGGCATCTGTCCAGTCAAAATACACATTTGCAAGAACATATGCAAACAGCATATTCATAGGGAGCATATTTGAATGGCTGCCTGTAAGGAGTGTCATGGAACTGAGAAAAGAGATAAAAAAGAAAAGGAGAAATGCAATAACCTGAGTATTGAGGCCTCCTCACTGATTTGAGGAACTGAGCCAACAGAAACCTGGAGAGGGGAGGAAAGACAGACAGAGGTGCTGTAGAGGGGCTACACAGCAGACAACCTTACTCCCCACAGTCTCAACCGTGACCACAAGGTGATGCCCGCTTAGTGACCAGCAGACAGCCCTGGCATGGCGTGCTGCTGTGCTAGGACTTGTTTGGGGAATGCCTTCGACCCACCATGCAGGGGACAGGTGCTTTGGTCCACTGCAGCTCTCCATCCAAACCCAGGCCTTCTGAAGCCCTGAGTTCCTCCTCAAACCCCAGGAGAAAAAAACCTGTGCCAGGTAGTCCACGCAGGGCTCTAGAGACAACTGGACCAGAAGTCCCATTCAGGTCCACACCTGCTAGGTAAGTCCCTTGGCCTCTACAAACAAGAGTCTCCCTCCTAGAAAACGACTGAGAAATTTTACCTACAGAAGGCGGCAAGGACCACCATTTATATACCGTAAAGTCATCTGACTATGTCAGAGCGCTATCAGGAGCTGCCAGCTCCCAGCTGGCTTTGCCAAAGCTTTGTTCTCCTCTCAGGCCTCCTCTCATTCCCTTGGAGTGAAGTCGCTGAGGCCTGCGTGCCCTCCTGCACTGTCTGATGCCTCCCCCACTCAGCAGAGCAGGAGGGCAGCCAGCCGTTCCTCGGGCCTCCACCACCTCTTCCAGCCGAGCGTTCTGTCAGCCCAAGGCTTCTCACAGAACGGGACACTAAGGCCCAGAGATAAGAAGTGATTCTCCCAAGGCCACACAGTCCATAATCAAGCTAGAAACTGCCCCCAAGTCATCTAACACCAAGAATAAGGTTTCTGCCACACAGTGCTGCCCGGTTTGTTCATTCATTTAGCAAGATACGCAGATATTGAGCTCCTACAATGTACTAGGCATGTAGATACCAAAAAAAAAAAAAAAAAAAAAAAACGGCCTTAGTGAGGGATGTGGGCACCACAAGGTCATCCAGGGCCAGACTAAAGTAAAACAGGTAAAGGCAAGATATTGCCCAGCCTGCTGGGTAATTCTAGGCCAACCAACAAGTACCCAACCCCAGCACACAGCCCAGAGGTCTTTATGGGCAAAGAGGCATGTCAACAGCCACTGGGACCCTCATGAGGAGTCACCTATTCCAGTATCCCTTCCGGGTTCTTCTCTGACCCTAACCCCAGATCTCCCTACCCTCAGGGATGCTAAGTAGGAAAGGCTTTCTTGGAATCACACTGCACAGGAAGCCACCCCAGTTCACCCCACCTTACACCGCCAAGCTGGCTGTCCTGCAGGTCCAGTCCCCCTCCCCAGAGCCCAAGGCCACTGTCAACTCTGCTTCCACCTCGACAGCTCTGCACAAATATTTACATAGTTCCTCTGGGGCTTCGGAGACAACACACACAGGAGCAGGAGGCACCCTCCAGATACTGTCCAGGCCTGGGGGCTCTGAGGAGACAGCACCCCTCCATCCTCACGGACAGGAAGCCCCCAGCAGCCCAGGGCAGCCCACCACAGGGCAGCTGGGGGATAAAAGTGCTCAGCAGAGGCAGACAGACAGCTGGAGGCAGGCCCTGCCGGAAGCTATTGCCTGCCCCAGGCTGCAGACTACCAGATCCTGATCAGGATGACAGGAATATCTGTGCTCCCAAAGAGGGGAGCACACCTTTAATCCTAGCAGAGGCAAGTGGATCTCTTTGAGTTCGAGGCCAGCCTGATCTACATAGCCAGTTCCAGAACAGCTAGAAGTACAAAGACAGTAAAAATAAATAAATAAATAAAAATTTAAAAGATGGGGGACTCCAATGGCTTAGGCCCCGTAAAAGCCCTAAGTTTAAGCACTTGGCTTTTCCTAGAAAGGCTCTGGGCTGCTTCCTATGCACAGAACTTAAAAAACAGCTTGGCACTGACCTCTGAACTCTGCCTTCCCCTTGAAAACTCCCCCTTCGGAGAAAATGGTCTTTTACCAACTCAGACACCACATGACAAGGAGTAGGGGTGGGGGTGTCTGATAGAGGAGGGTTACAGCAGTGGCAGAGCAGGACCTCTGATGTAAGTGAATGGGGAAGGCAGGGAAGAAGACCAGGACTAAAAGACAAAGTGGGGTGTCCAGAGGCTGGAGGCTACTTGAGCACCTAGAAGACCAGGGTCCGAGTCAGGGTTCAACTGTAGAGCAAATGTGGAGACACAACACATTGGGAAGCTGGCTTGGACCAAGGTCCCAACCCCTCCCCCTCAGCCACAGAATCAGCTGTAGCAGTGGGGACCCTCTGACCTTGTTGCCTTGGCAACTGGCCTGCAGCTGGAGTGGAGAAGGCAATAGACTCTTCTCCAGAGACACCCCCATCTCCACCCACACACGGGCTCCTGGGGACACAGGGGCATAGAGACCAGACCAGGACAGTCAGCGGTATGGTAAGACAGATAAAGCCTTTGAGACAAAGGCTTGGGGGATGGGAGGGTGAACAGGACACAGGAGACCGGAGGGGGGGGTAAGCAAGAAGAAGGTACAGAAGGAACTGGAGAAATAGACAGACAAAAGGAGAAAGAGGCAAAAATGGACGGGGCAGAGCCAGGCAGGCAGGTCAGAGACAAAGGCAGGGAGGCCTGAGTGTGGGGAGGGAGAACTCTCAAGAGGATGGGGGCACAGCAGGCAGGCAGGGCACCGCAGAGGGGAGGGGAGCAGAGAGGTGAGAACAAAGAGCAAAGACAATAGAAGGGACCCAGAGAGGAAGAGCCACATCTCCCCACCCCCACTACAGCAGTGTAGGGCAAGGTGTGTACCCAGCCAGCACCTGCTATCTGAGGTGCCTCCACAGAAATGTTACAGCCTGCCAGACCTGCACTGCAGGGCTCTGCTCACAATCCCATTCTGATCCTGGGCCTGTCTCTAGGGGCATCAGCATAAGGCCAGTGAACCGGGCACACTATGTCTCCTCCTCCACCCACACTCCCCCAGTCTAGCTTCCCCACCTCCCAGCAGCCCCAGCAACTAAATAATGGGGCTGTCTGGCTCCAGACCCTGAGACTGCACAGAACTGAGTTAGAGGCTCCGACACAGCACAGCTGTCCTTAGCGGCGCCTGCCAGCAAAAGGCCCTGCCTCCTCCCCAGCCATCCCCCATCCCTGGGTCTACAGCCCAAGGACCTACTCCCCAGGGCTGGCCCAGGCAGACACCCTGTGAAAGGCTTGGACAAAAACTGGAGGTGGCATTGGCATATTTCTCCTCTGACTTTGTACATGCTCCATGCATCAATACACACAGAGAGAAGCAGTCCAGGTCAGGCAACAAGGATGGCACACAAGACTTTGTATCTCAAGGCAGAGGACAGAGAGGCTGAAGAGTCTGTCTGCATTACCCTCAGCCTAGAGTGCCAAGGTAAGTGGGGCCCCAGGTAGCTGAGGGCCTAACCTGTCCCTGTCCTCCACTGGGAGTTATCTGATCCCCATGGAAACTAGGTGAGAACAAAGAAGGGGCAGGAGGCAGCAGCTGGCATAGGGTTTCCTGGGTCACTGCCCCATTTGAAGTAGTAATCTGGAGAAGGCAAAAGCTTGGGCTTGCACAGGGACCTGGATTCTAGGCCCATGCTACAGCCAAAGGCAAAATCAGTCCAACCTCTCTGCAGCCAAGGGTCAAACCCACAAACACAAGCAATGTCCACCATGGGACCGGAGTCCCATGTGGCTTACAATGGAAGACCCTGTGTTGTGAGCATTTTTTCAAAAGTTCAGCACCCCTGCTAAGCCTAGTGATTCAAACCTATGATCCCAGCCACTTTGGAGACTGAAAAAGTTCGAGGCCCACCTAGGCTACAGCGTGAGTTCAAGGCTAGCCTGGACAACTCAGTGAGATACTATCTCAAAACAAATAAATTTAGGCCCAGATGTGGTGGTGCTCACTTTTAATCCCAGCACTTGGGAGACAGAGGCTGGTGGGTCACACTGAGTCGGAGCCAGCTATATCTACATAGTGAGACCCTGCCCCCCCCCAAAAAAAAAACAGAAAGAGAACACTGGCAAGATGATTTAATGGGTAAAGGTTCTTGCCACACAAGTCTGACAACCTGAGTTTGATCCTTGGTTGAAGGAGAGAACCAACTCCATAAAATTGTCCTCTGACCTCCAAACACACATATGGCAACACTCATCCGTCATACACACACACACACACACACTCTTAGACACACAGGGCTGACAAGGCTGAGTAAGAGTCAGAGGTAGAGCATTTTCCTAGATGCAAGGCCCTGGCTTTGATCCCCAGTTCTGAAAAAAGAAAGAAAGGAAGGAAGGAAGGAAGGAGGGAGGGAGGGAAGGCGGGAGGGAGGGAAGAAGGGAGGAAGGGAAGAAGGAAGGGGGGAGCACAGCATATTACTGAAACAAATCTGTGGAAATCACCAACTTGGCTGTTGGTAGATTTCCCACACTACACCTGACCCCAGAACTTATGTGCAAACACACCTGTGGTTTGGAAACTTAAGTTTTCACATGTGTAAAGCACAAACAGCCCTCTACTTCTCTGCTGTCATTGTCCATACATGACACACAGAACAGCATGGCATGGCTCACATCACAGATGTGAACTCCATTCTGAGCACTGATGCTTTCTATCTGTGTGACTCAGGGAACATTCTAAATTTCTCTGAACTTCAGTTTCATCATCCTTAGGAGATAAAAAGTAGTATCTGCATCTCAGGGGTGCTATGAGGATTACACGAGATAACACATAGCCCAGTGTCTGTAAGCATCCCACTCCTTCATCCTCTACCTGCCTGCCAGGCAGAACCCCAAGTTGAACAAGCAAACTCTCCTGCAAAAGGCCGCTGTGCATGCCCCCCAAGTGCTGTCCAAGGACATCACAGGCTATACACCTGCAAAGGAAGCCTCTTGAGGGTGTCAACCTTCACGGATAGCCTCAGCCACCCTGGAGCATGCACAGCAGAGGCCTGAGGCCTGCAGGGTCCATTTACCCCAAGAGGCAGGGTGTGCGTACTGTGGATAGCCAACAAGCTTCCTGAGGGCAAGAACTTTGCCTTTCCTGTAGACTGCTCTATGCTCAAGAGCTTAGCTTTGAACTGGTTTCCTGGACATCAGGGAAACTTATAAAACACTTACTGGTAAACAACAGAATTTCAGAGCCCCTTCCCAGCACTCCAATACCCACTATCCCACAGCTTCACTGACCTCCCTGAGCAGAGCCCACCCAGCAGCCAGGCCTAGTGTGAGAGCAGCTCCACCCACTGTGTTTATTCCCTTTGCTCTCCCGGAAGCCCAGAGCAGCTGGATGGGGAGGTGGTGGCTGAGCAGAGACACCTGGCCAAGAGGGAGTTGAGGGGTGGGGCAGGGTGTTATGCAGACCAGACAAAGGGAACTGAGGTTGTGGGAAGAGGTGTAGTTGAAGCACAGGAGAGGAAGGCAGGAGAGTGACAGTGACGGCAGATACAACCTTCTGCCTCATCCTCCATGACATCTCCCAGGAAGTCACCTGGCACAGGCTGCACTACAGGTAGCTAGCTAGAGTCCTGTGGCTGAGAGTCAGTGCCAGCCCTATTACCACCATCCACACACGCACCTACTATCCCAGTCAGGTCAAATGTAAGCCTACCTAGCTCAACACAATGACATCTGCCAAGGAGGGAAGTACAGGAGGTGCCAGGGTCCCTTAGCCTTAGAAGCCCCAAGGCCATCCCGAATGCAACCCACGCTAGTTGAGACCTAGGCCACATCCGCCCCCCTCGTATACATAGGGCCACGCCCCTCCCCGGACCCCGCCCCCACGGAACCCTCGAGGTTCACCAGCCTGCCGCAACCAAAGATCCCAGCCCGCTGTTCCCCGCCCCCCCACGCTGGTTCTATCGAGGCCCAGCCCCTGGCCACAGCCACGCCCCGGCCCCGCCTACCATCTTTCCGGTAGAAGGCGATCTCCACTTTGCGCTCCTCGGCGCCCAGCAGGGCTTGCGCGATCTGCGCGGCGGCACGGCGCTGCGTGCGCGGCCCATGCAGGAAGTCGCAGGTGCAGGGCCGCTGCATCACCTCGGCCCTCGAATAGCCGCACAGCTCGCAGAAGCCGTCGTTGCAGTAGATGACGGCGCAGTTCTCTACGCGGGCGTTAGCAATGATGAACTTGCGGCCTGGGGGTGGGGAGGCGGAGATAAAAGCGCACGTGAGCGGGAACCCCAGTCTTGGGGCTCCCGGCCCCTCCCCACATTCGCTCCTTATACACTGCCGTCCGACACTCTCCCGCACCAGGGAGGGGGCGCCCAACCCCGGCCGAACGCAGCTGCGCCCCGACACAGGTGCCTCCACCGGGCGCGGCCTGGCGACACGCCCCCTCACCCCCCGGCCCGCCGGCTGGCTGCGTGGCTTCCCCCGGGCAGAGAGCCAGCGACCAAGGCCAGCCTGGGCTGGTGTCAGCAACGCGTGTCAGCACCCGCGGCGGAGGGATAAACACCGCCTGGAAAGGGAGCCTGGGAAGGGCAAGAGATGGCCGCCAGCCTCTCCTTTGCATCAACTCCTCTGGCTTCTTCCTCTTGATAGGGGACGCTCCCTAGAAAGCCAGTCCCCCAAGTACCCTCAGACTCCCTCTGGTCAGTGCCTACTGTGTCTTCCGCACTCTAACCAAGGCAGTCAGAAGCCGTGGACTGGGTGAGCCAAAGGATGAAGGACTGAACAAGTAGACCTGGACAACCCAGCAAAGGTGGTTGTTTGTATCATCGTTTGATGGATGAAGACACTGAGGCTCCAGAGAAGTTCAGTCCAATACCCAAGTCTAGCAGTTCATTCATAGTGAATCCAGCTTTTGAATCTTGTCTGGCAGAACAGCTCGGGATTACAGGCAGAAGGCCAAGGTCACACAGAGCAAGAAAAGCAACCTGCAGCTTCACACCCTGGAACTCCCTAGAGCCCAGAGGTGGGCCCAAGACACTGACCCACTTGTGAGAAAACAGACTCGGGAAGGACGCCCACCTCTAAGGATACGAAGCTTTCCTATGACCCTATCAAAGAAAAGTCCAATAGACCCATTTCAGCTAGACTTGGCTCATCCATCCCACGCTCGCCCCAAGGGCCAGGGAGGTGGATGAGCAGCAAGCCAGGGCAGCCTCAATATGTCCCCAAGGGAGATGTCCCAGGGATAGACACCGTCTATAAACAAAAATTCTGGCCACTTTGGCCCTTAATGCTGGCAATTGAAGTTGAAACTATCCCCTCCCTCCTCGTCAGGCAGTCTCTAGGCTGCAGTCCTGGACAGTCCTGAGTGCAAACCCCAGGTTGCTGCAGAAGGGCTCCCTGACTTCTGCTTGCCCTCCAGGAAGTTAATTTTAATTTTTTTTCTTTCCATTTATTTATTTACTTATTCATTTATTTATTAGTTTTTTATTAGGGTTTCTCTGTGTAGCCCTGGCTGTCCTGGAACTAACTTTGTTAAACCACGCTTGCCTTGAACTCAGAGATCTGCCTGCCTTGGCCTCCAGAGTGCTGGGATTAAGGCGTGCACCAACACTGCCTGGCTACTTTTAAGAGTTGGGTCATCTTTAGGTCAGTTCCCAAGGTCTGCTCAAGTAAGCATCAGCCCCATATCAGAGCTTCTAACTCTGCCTCCATCCCCACTCCATCCTTCAACCTAAGGCAGTCCAGAGTACCAACCACCCATGGGAGAAAAGTCACTGTCCCCACTCTAGGTCTAGGAGAGCAGAACAAGTTATTTGAAGGCAAGCCCCACCCCCACCCCACCTCATGACTGAAATCCTAGAATACAGATACAGAAGAGACCTCAAAGGCCTGGTAGCTTATTCCCTTGTTCATAGATGTGGAAACTGAGGCTTAAGAGTGTGAAGAGTCACTCAAGGTCATCTGGCAGTGGCAGAGGTGGGGCCAGAAGCCAAGCCTCTAGGATCCAGTCCAAGGTCTTCTCAGATTCTGCCTGTGCCTACCCAGCTGATAGGAAAAGAAAGCCCGAGGACCTGCTCCCAGCCCCTAGGCCTGCACCAGTGTCACTGGCTCCACCCCTCAGGATCATCCTGTTCTTCATCTAGGGACAATACTGCCCATCTCACTGACCCCTCCCTCCGACCACAGTACAAGCACACGTTGTCCTGTATGCACAGGGTCACAGGCAAGGAATGTCAGTCTCCGGCTCCCAGGGCCCTTGGCAGTCACACCCTCTGTGGCACACACAGCCTTGAGGACAGGCACATCAAAACCAAAACATTCACCTAGCCTAGGACACTTCTGGAAGTCTGTCTTGCCAGGTCAGCATAAGAGGTGCTGTAATCCCCACAATAGGGTTTGGGGTACAGTACACAGCAGGAAAACCCACCACACAGGAGCTCCATAGCCAACCTGTTAGCCCTAAAGTCAGCTTCGGGTCTGCACCACCCTCTCACCACCAGACCCACAATCTTGGGAACTTGCAGGAGACACCTCCTCAACTACCCGTGTAGATTCAAATTCATAAGTGACATAAGGGACTTGGCCATATACATGCCACACACTCAAGAGCAGACTGGTCACTGATGCTTACACCCTCAGTTTCAGTCTCTCACACAGGGCACAGTCGAGATTGGAACATGCACTGTACTTTTAGGGTCCAACAGCTTGGGTCATATACATTCTCATGGTCATACACACAATTCCGTAAACTCCGGGCATTTAGAGTTGGAAACACCTGCATCTCTCATTCCACCTCCCTTTCCTGCACATTCCAGGTGTCACACACACTCTCCGACCCCAAGGTGCAACACTAGGCCCCTTCTTCCCATGCCAATGATCCCCTGGCACCGAGCCTTGGCCCCTCGGCTCCTGGCGTAAGTCTCAGAGCCCACCAGCCCCTAATGACTCACATTTTGCACTGCACACGGCCCGGGCACGCCCCCCATCCACACTCGGCAGAACTGGACCCACCCCCCAGACCCCCTCCTCGCCTCGCCCCCTCCCCCACTCACTCTGGCCCTCAAACTTGCGGATGATGGTGTCCAGGAAGGTGTTCTGCGGCGCGACGTGGCCCCTCCGCACCGGCATCCTGAGCCCATGGGCGGGCCGGGCGGGCCCCCACCCACCCTGGCCCGGCCCGGCCCAGCACTAGGCTTCGGGTGGCCTGGCCGGGCCGTGGTCTCCGCACCCCGCGGCCAAGCTGAGTGCGGGTGGGGCCGGAACTGGAATGCGGGCGCGGAGTCCCCGCTCGGCTAGCGGCTGCCGGCTCCCGACCGCGGGCCCGGCCTGAATCGGCTGGAGCCGAGGCGCCGGCACACCTGTCTGACGACCCGGGCCGCGGTGCCACGGACCCCGCTCCGCCGCGTCCCCGCGCTGCGCTGCGCTCCGCCCGCCCGAGCGCCCGGCTCTCTCGGCTCGCGCCTGCCCGCCGCCGCCGCGCCGACAGCCGCTCCAGCGCCCGCGGCTCGGGCAGCGCCTGCGGCTCGGCCCGGCGGCTGAAGGGTTAATGCGACGCGCGCCCCTCCGGCTCCGGCCCCCGCCTCCCGGCCCCCTCCTGCCGCCGCGCTCCGGCAGCGCCGCCCTCTCCCCGCCACCCCGAGCGCCCGCCTTTCTCATTGGCTGAGCCGAACCGAGCGCTCCCGGGGCCCCAACCCCTCGCTCCGCGTTGAGCCCCCGGGACTCGAGCGGCGCCGAGAGGGGGGGAAGGGACCCTTAGGTAGGGGAACCGTGAGGACAGGTGCGACGGCCGGTTTGGAGGTGGCCCAGGGAGAGCGGGATAGGGGGGCCGCCCCCTCCTAGACACTGAGAAACCTGATGTGATCGGACAGGCCAACCCTTATTCCCTGCTCCCCTACTGAGCCCAGGACGTTGCTGAATACACCAGCTCGAGCTCAGAATCAGCTGTGGGTGACAGGGATGAGTGAGGCCTAGGCTCTGGGAAGATGGGCGCCAGGACCAGGGAAGACCCGGGCAATGGGAAGAACAGGGAATGTGGAGGCTGTAAAAATTTGAGGCAAGGGTAGGTGAGCCGTAGGAGAGGCACGCCCTACCCAGTGGCACCCGTCTCCAGCACACACGCGGACAAGGCCCTCTCAGGGGTCATTCGATTCTCTTCATGGGTGGCTCACACGGGAAGGGACGCTGACAAGAGTTGAGGCCTCCTAGCTGCGAGATCAAAGAAAGGTCCCTGAGTGTGAGGTCCCAGTCAGGGGATCCCCCGCGTGCTAGAGGCCTGCCCTCCCTCTGTAGTGCGGGACCAATCTCGTAGGCCCAATAGGAGAACTTGGGGCCCTGCGGCGGCCGGGGCGGCCCAGCCCCTCGGAAAACCCTGGCCTAGCCGCAGGCCCCTCCCCCTGCCAGCTGGCTCGCTCCAGCTGCAGCTCCCTTATTTAGGCAAGGAGGTCTGAGGATGCTCAAGGGCAGGCAGGGTGTCTGCCCGCCGCCTGCCCACTGCCTGCCCACCGCCTGCTGGGGCCTGAGTAGGGGTCTTAGGCTGGCCGAGGTGTCCTTGGTTTGAGCCGTGGAGCAAAGCCTGGGGCAGGGCAAGGCCGAGAAGCGAGTGTTGACAGCTGAGCAGGCCTGCTTCGGGGAGGAGCCGGCAGCTGGAGTCGAGGCGGCCTTGAATCCCCTCCCCTGCCTGCAACCCGGATCAGAGGCCTGTCTAGATGGATGGGGCCATGTGGGGGCTCCTGAGGGCTTGCAGCTGCCTCTGTCCTTGGAGCAAGGGGCTGGGTCTTGTCACCAGCGAGAACCATCATGGGATGGGATGGGGTGGGGTGGGGAACAAAGGACAAAGAAGGAAGCTGGCTGATTTGAGGGAGGCAGAGAAAGAAAGGTGGCCATGAGACCACCCCAGCCAGACTCTCGCCTTTCATCCAAAAGCAAAAACCTTCAAACATTAAGGCCAAACAGGGCCACTGGCCAGAAGATGACACTCTTTTTTATTTGCTAGTGGGTGGGCAGTGACTCAGGGAGGCAGCCGGTGGGAGAGAAGGAGGTGGCTCCACCAGCTGATGCTAAAAAAGTCCAGAGGCTCTTGCCTGCACAGTCATCCCTCAGACCCTCCCCACCTCCAGAGGCTGCTTCATTCAGACCCAGGATGCCCAGGGCCTTCCCCAACTTGCAAATTGGCATCAGAGGCATCAGCTCATCTGGGTTCATGTCTGGTTAGGCTCTTACCCTGGTGGAGGGTCCTCCTTTCTGATCCTGGGAACTGAACCTAAGGAAAAGCTGGGAACTGCACCTGCACAGAGAGGAAGATGCAAAGGAAGGACATGTGGTCATTCCTTCCAGACCAAGGCTTCAGGAAAGCCAGCCCCCCCCCCCAAAGGAAGGGCTTTCCCTCTTCTGACCTGGCCAGTCATCCTTATGACAGGGAGCCAGTTGCTGAGAAAAACCAAGACACAGGAATCACTGACACCGCTTATCATGCCAATAAAAGGGGAGAGCAGATACAGAGTAGTTCTCTTAAGACTCTGAGAGAGCTGTTTACTTAGACTAGAGAAAGCTAAATGTCTGTATCTCTCTATGTTCATACACACACCACCACCACCACCACCACCACAAACCACCAAGCAACACACAGAGAAAGGTGTGTGTCAAAGCCAATTGCAGATTTCTAACTTCCTGGGAAGCTCAGGGGAGTGGGTGCCTGAAGGTAAGCCCCCAGAACCACCCCCACAGTCAGGGATAGAGAATAGGATGGAGAAACCCTCAGGCCAGAAAAGCTCTCCTCAAGGCACCATTTCTGGGGTTGCTGGTACCAGGCATTAAGAGAACACCTCATACAGAAGTCCCTTTGGTCTGTCATGCGCCAACCTCCCACTTCTAGATGCAGACAAACCTAATACCCAGGGCATCCACGCTCTGCCCCACCCCCACAATAGGGCCCGAGGGTCGTTCCTGGGGTGAACTCTCCCCAACCCTGCCTGTGACTGAGGGAAGGGAGAGGCTGTATTTATAGTGAGACACATGTAGGCTCCACCCAGCTCCCAGAAAGAGACAATTTAGGGAGAAAAGCCTGCAGAAAACATCCTACCCACCCCTCTCTCTGCTCCTGCTCAGGCTGAGGGAAAAGGAAATGGAAGCTGCCCTTGCTGGTAGTCCCCCAAGGACTGGGCTGGGAGACACACAGCAAAACTCAGACCCAGGAGAGTAAGTGAGACTCACAGGAGCCTGGCAAGCAGTTCCAGTCCAACAGACATAGAGAGACAGCTGACAGAGGACAGACGCTTCGGAAGCCCCAGGGAAGAAAGAACAGCGACAGCAATCCCCGGTTTCAAGGGCAAACTTAGATTTCGGGGAGCACCAGGGACTTTTCCTGTACAACTGTATTTTCAGATTGGGAATGTTTTTGGATATGAACTGGAGGAGACAAGCGAGGGGCAATGTGTATCCCTCTGCCCCTAGGAGCAGGTGCTTTGGGCCTATTGGGAGGAAGAAAAGTAAGAGAAAGGGGAAAGGGAGGGTTGGATCAACAACAGAGGAGGGACACCCTCAACCGTACACCCAAAAGCCAGGGCTCCCTGATTCACCTGCAGTTCCACATGAGCCAATCCTGCCGCCCCCAGCCCATTCAAGGTCTTTTCCTACCGAGCTGATACTTACCTTGAAGGCATAAGTTCCAGACTGGGTGGCACAGGAAGTAAATAAAGTTCTGGAGACTGGGATTCAGGAGACCTGGCTTTGTATTCCACTTTTGCTACCAGTCGTGCCGACAAATGTTTCCTGGGGACCTCCTAGTTCTAGGCCTTGCGCCGGATGCTGGGGCGTTGGGGAGCAGGAAAGGTCAAGCCAATCTCCCTCCTCCAGGGATTCACAGTCTAGTGGTGTCTGAGAGAGGCGGTGGGCAGGCGAAACTGTAGTCTGTAAGTGGGATCACAAGGGCGTGTCAGTTCATTTCTACAAGGAGGGTCTGAGGGGAGAAGAGGCTTTGGGGCAGGTCCTTGAGGGCCGAAGGGGGCAGGGAAGAAGTGTTGCGGGCAGGAGAGACATGAGCCACGGTACAGAGACTGGATCATGGGGATCAGATGTAGGGACAATACAAATGTTGGGGCTGGCCCCATGTGCAGAGCTCTGCAGTCGCTCTATAGTCTATACACACTAGAAGAACTAAAAGAACTGTAGTGGCAGCTGACATGTACACAGTAGGTATCCAATAGCGGTTTTTTTGAATTAATGAAACTCGTATAATAGTTTGGAGAAACTAAAGTAGGCACAAGGAAATTCTACTAACTGCTGCTGCCTAGCAGCCAGCCCCCAAAACAATGATAGCGTTTGTTTTGCTCATGTACCTACATGCTCAGCCAGGTCCAGATGACTGCTTTACACACTGAAGACTAGGGACCGGAAGGCAACCATGTTCGTTAGTGGAGGCTGGCTGCCACTAGGACCTCAGATCAGACTGAGGTCAGATATCCCATGAAGCCTTTCCATGTGACTGTCTGGCTTCCTTGAAGCATAGCTCCTGGGTGGCAAGGACAAATGTCCTACGAAAGGACCAGCCAGAGCTGAATGGACTGCAGTGACTGAATTCTGAAAGTCACACCAAACAACTCCCGCCATCAGCATGGCCCGTCAAACTGGGGAGAGGAGCACAGACTCCCAACTCTCAATCGAAAAATGCCATTGTCAAATGGGAAGAAAAGCGCATGCAATGGGATGTATCGACATGACCACCTTGGAAAAGCAGAACCTGCCAAGTGAAGCTACACAATAGTGCAAGGGAGAGACTTGGAACAGGTCAGAAGTGATGGCAAGAAGCTCATTTGTTGTGTAACTTTAGAAGCATCACTAAATCTCACTTTCCTTACCTGTAAAATGAGACTAAACAAGCTGGTCTCTGGGACCCTTTCCAACCCTGGCAGTGAGTGATCCTTAGTTCTTCAAAACCTGAGGTCCTAGGTGGCTTTAAACGTACAATCGTCATGCAATCCCCTCTCCCAAACAGCCCCTTCGTGTCTCTGGTGACCACCTCGCTGCACCTCTTGCTTCTGCTCTCTTGCCCCGAGTGCCCCTGGAGCCAAATGTGCTACTCCATAGACAACATCAAAAGTCATTCTACACAACTGTTTCCGGTTTAAAGTAAGTGAAAGAGGAAACTTTAAGGCTAGGTGAAAAGCCTCTGAGATACATACGTTTGCTATGGGGTGTCACTGCAGAGTCTGCGACAAGTAACATGGAAGATGGCTCATCATCTGACACAGGCACAGATGTCATAAAGGAATCCAGCGCTTCTGACTACGCATGAAAAGAAGCTCAAAACAGGGAGCACCCTGCATGGGTGGGCAGCTAAGAGGGCTTCCTCAGAGAGCTGGACCCTGCCATTTGGTAAGAATTCTCCCGGGAACACAGAAAGATGGTTAACACTTTCATAATGCCAGATGCCATTGGGACTCAGGTGTGGGCCCTCTCACCAATTTGTTCTTGCTCTAAATGAGGACGTGAAGCTGATAGTGTGATTCCTCTGGCTAAGAACCTGTCAGCCATCTGTCCCTTTGAATTAGGGACTGGGCTTCCCAGACACAGAAGGGGCTCTAAGAGGGCTCCAGAACTCAGTGTGAGTTACAGAGATAAGCTGGAATGCTCACATTGGGGGGGGGGGGTTGACTGGGTGATGGGTGGGTGGGAGATCTCATGATAAGGGGGCTGGACATTTGCCTGGAGGCTACATTTGAATGTATTCATGTAAAATTATACTTACTACCTTACCCTGTTCTAGAAAATAGGTTAGTTTTTGTTGTCTGCTTTGGTTTAGTAATTTGTTTGAGAGATTAGTTGCTTGGTTTGATTTGGTTTGGTTTGATTTGATTGTTTATTGAGTTGGCTCTCATTGTGTAGCCCACATTAGCCTTGAACTTGCTTGCCTCCTGCCTCAGCCTCCCAAGTGCTGGATGGTAGGTATGCAGCAAGCCACAAAATCACCAGGCTTTTGCTATCATTTAAATAATGCCCTCAGAGTTTGACAGGCCAGTAATACTTTGACATTGACTTGGGGTTTATATTTGAGTGTCCTTAAACGACTGAAAAATATTAAGGAATGCACCATGTTCGAACTGCCCTGCTAGAGAAACTGCCTGAGAGATCCCAAGGCCTCTTGGCAGCGCAGAGCTTCAGCTTGAAAGGAACTCTGCCTCTGTCCGAGGTGCTGAAAGCCCATCATGCCAGGCTGTGCAGGAAGCCAGAGGGCAACCCAGGTGACCAAGATAAGGGCCCTCTTCTGGACATTGTGAATTCAACAGCTTCTCGAAGCCATGAAAATCCTCCTGGAACTACACAGTGGCAGCCTATGACACAGCAAGACCTGGTTTTCCACGAGCTCTGAAAAGCCCAGGTCTCATGTGTACCCAGAGCTTTCCTCCCTCTCTCTCGCCCCCCAACCAACACCACAGAACAATGTGACTCTGCCCTGGATTTTATACATGAAATTCTCTGGATTCCAGGGTTGGGGTGACACTTTAGGAAACATCAGAGCAGGAAGTAAACACTTTCTTATTCTTGGTAACAGGGACACAAAGTAGCGAAGACTTCCTGGAGGTTATACAAGTTAGGAATAGAGGCAAGTCTCCTGGTCCTAAGTCAAGTGATTCAACCACCATCCCAGGGCAGGTTGTGGCTGATACACCACAGATATCAAGAGCTATAAAGAGAGGGCAATTAAAGAGGGAGGGGGTGAAAATGAATAGGAATTACAGAGATGGCCATGTCAGAGGTGGCTGAAATCAGGCAGAATTTATAGCCAGTTTGCAGTGGGAGGAGCCTGAGCCTGAGAATACTAACCCATCTATTTCTGCCTGTTGTAACTCTAACTCTAACCGCCATTCCAACTGTCATTCTCACGCTTATATACCTCCCTCCAAGTTGTTCCCAGAAGTCTAAGTGGCATGCAACCTCAAGGGGGAGGGGGCTTTCCTTGGCACAGCTTTGTTCTACACCCACCCCTAGCTCTATGTCCTGAAGAGATACATGCTTTTTCCATGGCTCACTAAGCAGCAAATGCTAAGGGACCACAGACGAGATTTAAGAAGCAATTTGATAACCTCTGATTCTGTCATCTCCTGACCTAGTCACAATTACCTATCGCTCCCCAAAATGTTGTTACATTCATTTACTTATTTAGGCTTGTGGATTTACTCGCTACAGCCCACAGGTAGGGGTTAGAGAACA
Organism: Cricetomys ansorgei; assembly: GCA_026225945.1. NCBI lineage: Eukaryota > Metazoa > Chordata > Mammalia > Rodentia > Nesomyidae > Cricetomys > Cricetomys ansorgei. The sequence continues at coordinate 410,412 of JAMJFZ010004042.1, forward strand.
ACCTGCAGGTGAAATTTTGCACGTGGGTCCAGGGGATCAGACTTCAGGTCACCAGGCACGGCAGCGGGCACTTCCACTTGCTGAGCTGTCTCGCCAGCCCACCCATAACTTGCTATGGGTGCATACTATGCAAGTTGCCTAGTGAAACACGAGGTCTAAAGTCCATTCCCTGGCCTTGAAGAGTTGCAGTCAGTTAAGAAGAAAAGATGTTCTTCCATGAAGACAGTACTGATGGAGCCAGATACAAATAGCATCTGACAGAGACGTTGCACAGACCTGCATCCAAAAACCCCCAAAATGATACTTTCCATGGATGCTCTGGCTTAGTTTAGGGGAGTTAAGAGGTATAGCCACCCGGTGGAGTTGAGAACTGGGGTCAGGACCTTGTCCTTTTGGAAATCACCAGTGAGCACAGCCAGGGAGTATGGGAAGGTGATAATAGAGACCTACCACAGTATGGGGACTATGTCCTCTTACCCTGAAAAAGAAAGGGCCCAAGGCACTCTGCCTTCTGGTTCCACGAGATATAGCCACATTTACTTCCAATTCCTCTGAGAATGGGGGCCAACATTAACTGAAGCAGCCTAGGCTGGAGTTTAGGAAAACAGAGATCAAAATGTGAATCCCAAGAAGACCTCAGCCTACCGGCAGAAACACATCAGGATTGCCTTGCTCATTGGTCCTGGGCTGGTAACTGGGAGTCTACTTGGAAGGACAGAAAGAAAACCCCACAGTGCTTTGCTTCCTAGTCACCATGAAGTGAGCTGGAGATTTGCTCCATCGTATGTGTGATTTGCTGCCTGGCCACTAGCATAAAGCAACCAGCCAACTAATAGTGGGCTGGGACCTCCAAAACCACGTGTCAAAATAGACCTTTACCTTAAGAATTAAAGGACAGCAACTTTGAGATGATCAGAATTCCTTCAGGTTTGTGGTCACAATGACTCTGTCTTCACATCTGCAGGGCCTTGAAGGTCTGCTCCTCCCTCATTAGTGTGGAGGGAGGGTCCAGCCCCTCCCTGGGGCACCCAGGGGGCCAAGGAAGCATCATCCCCCCTCCTCCCACAGCTGATCTCCAGGGCTGGTTGCTACGGAATTTCCATGCTGGGCATACTTAATGCTTAAAACCCTGGTTCCCAAGGGACCCAGCACCACAGCAACCACACCAGGAAACTGGGCCAGCCTGAGGGACTGGAGGAGAGAGAGAAGGAGGGAAAGTACAGGGCTGTTGGACAGGTCCCTGGCAGCTGTCTATCTCAGGTCTGGGTTTGTCCCAGAGCCTTGCACCGGCAAGTGATACAGAGTTCTATGCAGGGTCCCCAAGGCCTGAGACAGAGATCCTGACTGTCATCACTCAGGAGATCTCAGCCTGACCGTAACATCACTCTCACACCAGATACCAAGAATGAAAAGCATTTTCAGGTTCCTATGGATGTTAAAACATTCACATTCACATCCACAGTCATGATTTTGATCCAAATAAGCTTTGGAAGCATAGGGTCCAGATGATGAGATAGGTCACTGAGAGATCCCCACGTCATACTTACTGTTCATGAGCACATATCCATGTTTGCATACATATTAGTCTGTCTGTCTGTCTCTCTCTCTCTCATACACACACACACACACACACACACACACATACATACACATATATACTTTTGTCCTCCACCATTACCACCAAATTCTGTTCTGAGATCCTGGTGCCTAGTGTGGAATCTTAGTGGGGGTGGGGTGGGGTGGGGGTTGGGGTGGCACATACATGTAACCACAGCACTCAGGAAATTGAGGTAGAAAGGTCTCAAGTTCAAAGCCAACCTGTGCTACAGCTAATCTGTAGCTACAAAGTAAAATTCTGTCCCCCCCACAAAAAAGAAGACAGGAAGTGGGTTCTTTGGGCAGTGACTGAGCCATAATGGTGGAGCCTGATTAGTGTTTCTACAAAACAGAATCTAGGAGTCCCCAAGCAGGTGTTCACTGCCAGGAGAGGTCCGGAGAACTCCAAGACGGTCTGTGCCACAAGACTTTCCCATGAGGCCACGAGCCAGTAGACAGATGTGATTCCAGAGCATATTGGGTGAGAACAGAAAACTCACCAGGTTCTGCCCTATCGTGCCCATCAGTAGGATGGGGAAGCTCCAAAGGTCCATTCCCTGGCTCCCCAGGCTGCAGAAACTGCCTCCTCTTACAGGAGTCATGGTATCTGATGCTTCGCTCTCTTAGCTGTGGTAGACAGGGCCCCTGATGCCACAGGCTTACCAGGCCCTGTGAGGGTTTGTGCAAGAAGGAGGGCAGGGAGGGAGGTTTCCCCTACGAAGGCACCCCCGCTTACTTCCTCTGAGAATGGGTTGCAGAGAGACAGAGTCACCATCAGGAGCTTTGAGCAAGTGAATCACTTCAAGGCCCCAGAGAGCCACTGTGAACACATCATAAAATCAGAAACCCAAGGCAGTTGGCTGGTTCCCTGTCTGTCCCTGGCTGTTTAAAGTCTGATCCCAAGACCAAGACTTATTAAAGCACAGATCATTTCTTTTTGGCTCTCTGCTGCCCTCATGTGGCTATTTCAGGAATCACAAAGGCAGCTAGAGGGCGCCCAAAGCCAACACAGCAGACCTTTTCAGCCAAGCAAACCCCTTCCTTGCCTGCAGCCGGCACCGGCACCTGCACCTCTTCAGCTCTTACCCCAAAGCCCTCCTAAAGGCCCGGCCCCACCTCGCAATGCAATCTGGAAGCAGAGCAGACCTCTCCCCACACACAGCATGAGTTACATCCTGAGTATGAGGGAGGCCTCCAGGCTGGCAGACCCTCCTCCCTTCCCTCCTTTCCCCTCTGTTCCCCACCCAGTCCTTGCCAGCAAGCAGGAAGGAAGTTGCTCATACTGGGGAGGGTGGGGCACTTCCAGCTCACACTGAACAACTTAGGGTTGAGCTGGAAGGAGCCAGAGCCTCTGCTCCTGCCACCCACCATCCCCCTTAGCCCCAAAGCCCTACACACACACACACACACACACACACACACACACACAGTGAATCTGGGGCCTTCTTTTCCCAGCATGACACCCCAAGATCAAAGCAAATCACTCCCCTTCCAGACTTACACAGACCTCTGGTCTGAGCTAAAAGGCAAGTTTGGAGCTGGGGGGGCACGGGAGGTCCAGGAGGCACCAGAGATCCAACCCTCTAGGAAGGAGCCCCTACTCACCCACGGAAGCCTGTCACCCTGTCAACCAGGACCAATGATGGCTGAGATCCAGGTTAGCCTTCCCTCTAACTGAGACACTGTCACCATCAGAGACAGAGGGTCTGGGCTTCTACTCAGACCATCAACAAAGTCCCATCCAGTTTGATACCTTACGACTTAAGTTGTTTCCCTTCAATGGACAGGCAGCCCTGAAACTCTCAAAATAATTTCCCAGATACTACTTTTTAAAATGCAGTTATTAAGTAGATATTCCAGAGTTGCCCATCTAAGTGGCCAGTCAGTAAGATATCTAAGCGTCAGTGAGGTCTGACACAGCTGCAGGCAAATGGCAGAAGCAGAACCTCTGAGGCGCTAGGAGAGAGGGAGAAGCCCCATCCTAGAAATGAAATCAGCAGCTAGAAGAGAGGCCACTAATACCTAGGCTTGAGGGTGTTATTGTTGTTGTTTTGGTTTTTGGTTTTGAGACAGTCTTGAGTGGGTAGCTCTGGTTGGTCTGGAACTTTCTATGTAGACCAGGAGGCTGGCCTTGGAACTCACAGAAATCTACCTGCCTTCCTAGTGCTGGAATTTAGAGTGTGCACTTTCACACCCAGCCTTGCACCTAGCCTTGATTTGGTTTTTAATTGACAAGCCAAACTATACATCTACATGCAGGGTGGCATTATGTGGTGTTTGAATACAGACTCTGTGCTATGTTGAAATGCAGGTGAGCCAGACATGGCAGAGCATGTCTGTAATCCCAGCACTTGGGAAGTAGAAGCAGGAGCTCCAGCAGTTCAAGATCATCCTCTGCTACATAGCAAGTTTGAGACTATTCTGGGCTACATGAAACCCTGTCTTTGAAAAACAAAATCTGAACTTATCTATCTTCTCAAATATTTATCATCATTTTTGGATGGATAGATAGATAGATAGATAGATAGTACATGTTATATATATGAAACCCTTTCTTCCTGAGTTGTTGACATTATTTGGGGGTGTATTGTCATTATCGTTCTCTATAGTCACCCTGCTGTGCATTAGAAAGTCAGGAATTATTGGTCTTCTGTAAAGAAAACTTTGTACCTTAGCCAGCTTTTCCTTGTCTCTCCCTCCTGCTGGCACTGAACTGATCCCACCAAAAATGCCTCACTAGAAGAAGTCAAGACAGACTGGAAGTGCCTCCTTGCCTTGCCTGCTGGGAAAGGTTCTGCCTCTGAATATATATATATATATATATATATATATATATATATATATATATATATTCTTTAACCTAGTGTGTTCTGCCCACAGAGAGCCCATCTACTCCACATCTGCTCTTGTGGCTGAACAGTGTTCCCTCTTGAACCTTATTCCTTTACCCAGCCATGTTACCTCAGCCACATCTATGCTGAGAGCTGTTCCCTTGAACCCCCAAACACGGCCCTAGTGCCTGACAGCTACACACATTTGCAGCAAAACTAGTTTAGGGAGCACTTAATCTGCAGAAGGGTCCCAAACTCAGCAGGGGATCTCAAGAAGCAGAAGGTACTCACACAAAGCAAGCTGCCTAGAACCCACAACCCAGCGGCTGGAGAGATGGCTCAGTGGTTAAAAGTGTTTGCTGGTTTTACAGAGAACCCAGGCTCAGTTCTCAGCACCCACAAGCTGCCTCACAACCAGGTCTAGGAAATCCAATGCCCTCTTCTGGCCTCCCTCCAGGCATTGCACACATGTATGTATGCACACATACATACATGTACAGGCAAACACTCTCACATTAGATAGATATATAGGTAGGTAGATAGATAGATAGATAGATAGATAGATAGATAGATAGGTAGATAGGTAGATAGATTATAAAACCCATAACCTCAAGGACCTGATAGAAGAGATATGGCCTGGTCAGGGTTACAAAGAGCCCCAGGGAGTATGGAAGAGAGAAAGCAGAAGCTCCCAGGGCTGTATAGTGGTCAGGATCTCTAGGAAGCAGATCCCAGAGCATTGGAAGTTTAAGAGAATACTGAGGGTGATGCCTGAGAGAGACCAGAAAAAGAAGCAACAGAGAACAGGGGAAGGATCTAGAACAAGATAGGAGTCTGACATATGGAAATAGCAAAGTAACTGCAGCTGAGAAGGGCCTCAGACAGTGAGTTCAGAGGCGCTCCGCCTGCCCATTAGGGAACCCTGGCATCAGGACACCGTACAGGGGGATAGTTGGACAGGAATGAATCCACATACCTTCCCAGGATTATGGACTGTCTGAAGTTTCTGGGGAAATGCATAGCCTTGGACTGAGTACCAAGCAGATTCTACAGGCAACACATCCAGAAGATGTCAGCCACCTTCCTTGGTGCTGGAAATATCTGCTCTCTATGAGGCAGATAGGATGACATCTCCAAGGTCAAGGCTGACCCAGGGGGAGCTGGGAAGATTTTCTCTGGTCTGAGAGGAAAAGCAAGGATAAGGGGTAATATAAACAGAGGCCTGGAGACACAAAAGCACAGGAGTGTTCGAGAAAGCTGATTTATTGAGAATGGACATGAGTAGTAACTGGGCACAGGATGAGCCAGCAGTAGAGTGGCCTTGGCATTGGCTTTAGCTGAAGGTTTCAAGTGAAGACAAGGTATGAGGCAGACCCTGAGAAGAAGCTGGCAGTGATGGGAAAGATGGGATTGGAAGACCTGGGGTCAGAAGACCTATATCATGAGCCATGGCCAGTGGTAAAGGCAAGAAGTCCCGAAGGTCAGTATCTGATGCTGATTATAACATGGACCCTGAAGCCAGTCACAGCTTCCTTAACAGATGCTCAAAAAGAGGAGTCCTTGGTTGTCAAGGACTCAAGGTTATAGCTGGACATGGGAGCCAGTTGGAACCTGTCTACCCAAGTCTGTCGAGATGAAATACCCAGGAATAGAGGCGGGGTTCTGTCTCCTGCCTCTCTGTGGATGCAAGTCAGTAGAGGCAGACAGGCAGGAGTCTCAAAGCCAGGGACCTGAAAGCAAGCTGGTCTGGGTAGAGGCAGCCTGCTGACCCTCTGCTCCCACTCTTCACCAGTCACCAAGGGAGGCCGGCGCACTCACATCCAGGGACAGGCTTCTCCCTGTTGGTGAGGCCCCCTCACCTCCACCTGCCCCACCCCAAAATAGAGGTCCCCACCTTCTTTGTGGCCCCAGAGATCAGCACAACCCATTCCTTCCGGCCGATCTCGCCAGCCCCTCACCCAGACCCACCCCAATCTTATCCTCCTCTGCTTTTCAAGAATCCAGCCAACACAAATCCACGTGTTTGTTTGTCTGCCTGTCTGCCTCTCTCGGTCTCTGCCTCTCCCTGTCTCTAAGCTTCTGTTTTGTTTCATTCTCATAGTTTCTTTTTTAGCCTCTGAGGTCTCAAACTCACAAGGCTCCTACCCCTGTGCACTCAAGTATCAAGCTCCTACTTTTCTGCCAGCTCTCAAAACTACAAACTCCAGCATGCACTTCTGCCTAAGGTGCCCAAAAGGTGCTGTGTGTGTGTGTGTGTGTGTGTGTGTGTGTGTGTGTATGTGCGTGTGTGTGTGTGTGTGTGTGTGTGTGTCCCCTGCATTCTGGGAATTGTAGTTTGCCTAGCCCACGCTTAGTGCCCACCTCCACCCCCAACTCTCCCCTGTGGGCCATCTGCCCTTGCCCTGATGGCTAGCTAGGTCTCTCCACTGACCTGCTGCCCCAGGGAAACATGCGTCACTTGATGACAGGATTGGGGGTGGAGGCACTGGATGGCAGCTTCCTGCCCTTTTGTGTCCCCCACTTGAGTCATGGGGTGTGAGGGTTTCAGGAAATTGAGATGGGAGGGGGAAAGATACCCTAATGCCAGCCACAAGGACAAAATGTTACTGCATCCTTGCTGAACCTGTGTCCCCAAGCCCCCAAAGGACTCTGAGGTAGGAAGGGTAAAGAGCAAGAGGGCCAGGATGAACCTAGAGGTCCCTGTGGTCACTAGGAGTATGATATTCCACTGTCCTGCTACTCACCCACCGTGGCCTAACACCTCCAAAGCACCATTTCCACCCTCTAGTAGCTCCAGCCCACCATTCCCCCTAAGACCAGCTCCTGCACTCAGCCTTAGGCCTCTAATGGACACCTGGGTTCCCACTTATCAGCTCTAGCCCTCATGGCGGAACACAGGCGTCCGGCCCCCCCACCCTCTGGGCCAGCGGGCATGAAGCCGAGGTTTTAGAGCCTCCCGCCGGCCTTGTTCCTGTCCCATTGTGTATGGGACAGGGGCGGGGCAAAGCCAGCATCTGAGAGCCCCCTCCCACCACCCCCTCCCTGCTTCCTAAGGAAAAGGCCAGGACTCTGCTGAGCAGCCAGCAGAGTTGAGGTGCAGCTGGCATGGGCAACTTGAAGAGCGTGGGTCAGGAACCTGGGCCACCCTGTGGCTTAGGGCTCGGGCTGGGCCTGGGGCTGTGCGGCAAGCAGGGCCCAGCTTCTCCGGCTCCAGAGCCTAGCCAGGCACCAGCGCCTAGTCAGGCACCAGCATCCCAGTCCCCATGCCCGACCCCACCAGCACCAGACCACAGGTGAGGGCCATATGGCTGTAAGCAGGTAAGATCTGTGAGTAAAGGGGTTTTGTGGAGGACTGAGACCTAGGGTTGGGAAGAACCGGAAGGACCAGGCTGCCAATGAAGAAGCTACTCCTGTGCAGAATATAGTGAGGCTGCATTGCTACAAAGACGCCAGGAGCCAGGCCAGCAGGTAGCAGGTAAAATGGGAAATAAGGGCCCCTGCATTAGAATTGGGCCAGAGTTTGAACGTTGCTCCTGTCAAGAAGCAACATTCAAACTGTTGAGAACTGTTTGACCTCAAACAAGTTACTTAACCTCTCTGAGCCTCTGTGTGAATAAAATGGGGACTTGGCAGTACTTACCTCTTGGACCTGTAAGTTTGTAGTTCATAGGAAGACTTCAAAAAACAGTAGTCACGGTTACTTATCTGGAGAAGACAGGAGCTGGGGAAGGCCATTCTAGGTGTGGGGTTTCACAGAACGGGAAAGAGTCGGGTCCTGAGATCCAAACATGTGGGGTGGGGCGCTAAGGCAAAGCTGTTAGGCCGGACCCTGCTTCAGACTCCCACCTCACAGCCCTGCAAACAACCCTGCTCTCTGAGTCTGAGTCCGTAAGACTTCCCTGGGCCTGAGGTACCTGATAAAAAATCCCAGCAGGGTGTCAGGCCAAGTGGCTCCTGCCAAGCCTGAGGGTCTGGTGCCGCTGATCAGGGACACCAGGGCCCCAAGTCCCTCCCTTCCTCCTGCGCAGGCAGGCGGTCCTGGGAGGAAATGATAAGGCCTCTGAGGCTTCCCTTCACATGATGGCTGCTGTCAAGATGGGTGTGAGTGGGAGCAAAATCAGGGCAGAGGAATCTCCACGGGGGCTTCCCTCAGCTCGGGACCCTCAAGTAGGCCCATGCTCACTCCGTTTCCAGTTGCCAAGATATGGTCCTTAAGACAGGGTAACATGCAGAATGGAGGCTTAGGAGCCAGTATGGCCACATATGACTACAGTCCCAGCAGCTGGGGGTGGCAGCAGGAGGACCAAGAGTTCTAGGTCATTCTCAGCTATACAGAGTTTGTGGCCAGCCAGACCAGTCTCAACTCCCACCTCCACACACGCATACAATAAATAAATATGCATACAATAAACAAACAAACAAACAAATAAGAGGTTATTTCACCCATGGTTCAGAAAGCTGGACATTTATGGGCACAGCACGGGCGCCTGTTCTGCTGAGGACTTCCTTCAGCATCTCAGGGAATAGGAGCACCCCATGGGGAGCACATAGACCATGCAAGCAGACCACAGAACTCATTCTTTTTGACAAAGTCACCCCCACTAGAGCCCAGTAATCAATCTGGCCATGCAGGAGTCTGTATCTCTCCACTCCATCACCTCCCAAATCTCCAGCTTCTCAGCACCGTTTCCCTGGGGTCCAAACTTCCAACTTGTGAAACTAGGGAATACATTCAAACTAAAAGAACCTCGGATGCAGAAGAGCTAAGACAGGCACTATGGCAGGGAGTGAGGACCAATCTGGGCCAGCATCCCAGGCTGAGAGAGTAGTCAGGGATGACCGAACACCTGGAAACAAGATACTGGCTCAGAGTACAACTTCTACTTGCATACTCTAGCCGGAGGCTTCCTTTGTCCAAGCCTTGAGGCCTTTGTACACAGGGGCACAGAACGCACGGCCCACCTCCCAAGGTTGTCGAGAGGGCTGACAAAAACTATCAGGAAGCAGATGGTGGCCAATGACCTGTGGGGCTATTGATACTGTAAAATTCTGCTCTGGGCTACACTGCAGAGGCCTCACGGAAACAAACTTCTCTCTCATGACTCCATGCACCCTTGGCTCCCAACAGCCCCCCACTCACCCGGCCCCCAGAGGGACCCAAGTTTCCTCGAGTGAAGAACTGGGAAGTAGGCAGCATCACTTACGACACCCTCAGTGCCCAGGCTCAGCAGGTAAGGACAGGCCCTACCCATGTTCCGAGGGCCACATGGGGGTTGGTGGAGGCTGATGGGGGCCCAAATAAGGAAGTTCCACTTTGTTCTGACTTGGTCCTGTCTACAGAGAGTTGTGTAAACTGGGAAAGACCAGAGGGACATTGCAAGGATTTCAGCAACCCTTTGGCCCAGAGTCCCAAGTGCTACCCTAAGCCAATCTGACCTCAACCCTTAGCCTTAGTGCTGATCTGAGTCCATGCTCTTTGGAACCCTGCTCCCTCTGCTCAGCCCTAGCTAACCACAACTCACCTGACCTGTGCTCTGACCTGATCCTGGCTTTTGTGTTCTCTGTCCCTCTGGCCCAGGATGGGCCCTGTACTTCAAGACGCTGCTTGGGATCCCTGGTATTTCCAAGAAAGTTACAGAACCGGCTCACCCAGGGCCCTTCACAGACTGAGCAGCTGTTGGGTCAGGCCCAGGATTTCATCAATCAGTACTACAACTCCATCAAAAGGTGGGACTCCCCTGCACTCAAGCACCCCACGACTGAGCCTAGAAGCCTCCTGGTGACTACCCACACCTCATTCCCCATCCCTTCCACTGTCCTGACGCCAAAACTTGTGGCCCTCCCCTCTCCCCAGGAGTGGTTCCCAGGCTCATGAGCAGCGGCTTCAGGAAGTGGAGGCTGAGGTGGCAGCCACAGGCACCTACCAGCTCCGGGAGAGTGAGCTGGTGTTTGGGGCCAAGCAGGCCTGGCGCAATGCTCCCCGCTGTGTGGGCAGGATCCAGTGGGGGAAGCTACAGGTATAACCAGATGGCACATGCCTGGGATGAGGGCTGGGGGCTGAACATGGAGAGGAGGGATGCAGGAAGCTCCTAGCTTCCCTGAGGGGTGGGTTCGAGGCAGTGGGATGATCCCTTTGTTGTCTTTAGAGACAAAGGTAAAAGGACCGACCTCCTCCTTGGTACACTGGATGTCTCTCAGCCTATTGACTAAACACATGGGGATCAAGTCCCACCAGGCCTTGGCTGATGCAAGGCCCACTGAGTACATGAGGTAGCTGATTGCGGACCCCTGGCTGATGGAAAACAATAGAAATGGCTTCTGGGAAAGTTAACTGGCTCCTCCCGCCAGGCCTCACCTCATACCCACCTCTCCTGAGATCCCCTGTAGCCTCAGTCCCACACCCGCCTTCACACCAGTACACACCACAGAACTAGCCTGGGTTCCTGAAACGGCCTTAGCACTAAGAGAAGCCGGGGAGCAGCAGGGGAACTGAACCCATGACCTTGGCCTCCTGAGCTGTAAGCGGCCACTAAAGAATGTGGAAGAAAGCCACATGCTCAGTGATGCCAAAGGGCTCTCCAATAAAATAAGAACGATCCATCTACCGCTTACCTAACCCTTCAAGTGGTTCAAAGCTTTAGCTTAACTTTGAACCCATCAAGCTTCCAGAATGGGCTCCACTCTCTGCTGTGCCCCTCCCCTGTCTCCAGTTTGCTCCTCCCTCAGGCAGGATAGGACCTACCAGCCTTCTCCTAGTGTCAGGATGCCACTGGCAGGGTACCCGGAGCCACCAAAACCTGGAAGCCTACCTGCCTTGGCATGAACACTCTGGCCAATGAGCACCTCAGCACTGATATTCCTAGGTGGGGTCCCTACCAACAAGGAACCTTCCCCAGGCATCTCCCAGGAGATGCCCCCTGGGAAAATCAGGCTGTGCTGGGTAGTCAGGGCTGTTAAGCAGAAGAGGGTCAGTGGGGCATACATGGTGAGAGCACTCACTGGTCACATGGACAGTGGGTAGCTCTTCCAGACCCTGCCTCCTTCCCAGCAAGTCCCACACCTGCACTCCTCTAGAACTGGCACTCAAAATCTCACCTCTTTCCTACATCCTCGGCCCACCCCATCTGGGCCCAGGTATTTGATGCCCGGGACTGCAGGACCGCACAGGAAATGTTCACCTATATCTGTAACCACATCAAGTATGCCACAAACAGAGGCAATCTTCGGTGAGTGACCCCAACCCCAGTCCCAACCAAGCCAACCCCAGGCAGCAGTAACGGGACTCTAACCAGCTTCGTTCCCCATGTCAGTTCAGCCATCACAGTGTTCCCCCAGCGCTGCCCTGGCCGGGGAGACTTCCGGATCTGGAACAGCCAGCTGGTGCGCTATGCAGGCTATAGGCAGCAAGATGGTTCCGTGCGAGGGGACCCTGCCAACGTGGAGATCACTGAGGTGATATACTACTTTGCTTTCTACTGCTATGATGAAACACTGACCAAAAGTGACTTGGGGAGGAAAGGGTTTCTTTCCTCTTACAATTCACAGGTCCGTACTCCATTACTGAGGGAAGCTAGTGAAGAGACTCAAGACAGGATCCTGGAGACAGGAACCTTTAGAGACCATAGAAGAATGCTGTTTACTGGCTTGTTCAGATACCTTCCATATATACCTCAGGCCCGACTACCCAGGGATGGCACTGCCCACAGTGGGCAGTGCATCAATCAGCAACCAATAGAAGTCTCCCATAGACATGGCCGCAGGCCAGTATGATGATGTAGGTAATTCCTCAGTTGAAGTTTCCTCTTCCTGGGTGTGTCAAGCTGACAACCAAGAGTGGCTATCACAAGTGGTTACTAAGGCTTGCAAGGATAGAAAAGTCAGGGGATACTGCATGGGATTGACTGCAGAGAAGAGAAGGCCGGCGAGCAGGAAGAGGGGACCTTCTTTGAGAAAAAGGTGAGAAAGCCAAGCATGGTAGTGCATTCCTACAATCCTCAACTTGAAGGTTGAAGCAGGAGACTTAGGGGGTAAAAGCAAGCCTTGGCCTCAAAAGAACAGGGTCCTCCAGTGGGTACAGAGACCCTGCCACTGAGTAGTCCCTGAGGTAAAGAATAGGAAACGGCTAATGGTGAGGACTGCTGGTGAGGTTAGGGGCCACAGCCCTTGAGCCCATCTCTGTCTGCTTCCCATAGCTCTGTGTCCAGCATGGCTGGGCCCCAGGAAATGGCCGCTTTGATGTGCTGCCTCTGCTACTCCAGGCTCCTGATGAGCCCCCAGAACTCTTCACTCTGCCCTCAGAGCTGGTCCTTGAGGTGCCTCTGGAGCACCCCACGTGAGCATGAGAGGCTGAGGGTGGGAGTTGGGTCACCCAGAGCCTTTTGAAGAGGGACTGTTGGGGCCACCTGGCAACTCCACACAGAGGCTAATTCAAACCCGACACCCCTAGGTTAGAGTGGTTCGCCGCTCTCGGCCTGCGCTGGTATGCCCTCCCAGCTGTGTCCAATATGTTGCTGGAAATTGGGGGCCTGGAGTTCCCTGCTGCCCCTTTCAGCGGCTGGTACATGAGCTCAGAGATCGGCATGAGGGACCTGTGTGATCCTCATCGCTACAACATACTTGAGGTGAGAGGATGCTGAGGAAAAGGGGACATGAAGTTGTATGCCTCCCCTCCCCCCATCCAGAGTGCTGGCTGTGGGAAAACGTGAGCTAAGGATGTGAGCGAGCTCTGGTGCCACCGAAGGTGGGAAGAAGGGACACAATAAATGAGGGGGCCTGAGAAGGATAGCTTTCATCACATTCTCAAAGGAATGTATCTGTGTGTGTGTGTGTGTCCCTGAACTCATGGTAATCTTCCTGTCTCAGCATCCCAAGTGCTGGAATTATAGCCTTGAAATACCATGGCGCATAGGGGACCTTGTCTCAGAAAAGGTTCACACCCATTTTAGAGATGAGAAACAAAGGGCCAGGCCTGAGAAGGGACTTGCCCTCTCTGCTCCATGGTACCTTTGTGGATAAAACACTGGCCCAACGCAGTATTCCTGCCCCCACCTCCTCCTATCCGCTCCCTGCTGCTTCTGTCCCAGGATGTGGCTGTCTGCATGGATCTAGACACCAGGACCACCTCGTCACTGTGGAAGGACAAGGCAGCGGTGGAAATTAACGTGGCTGTTCTGCACAGTTACCAGGTATACAGGCCCAGCTGCTGGGCTAAGGAACACAGGGACTAAGCAGGGTTGAAGTGTGCTCTAGCCCATGTGTCATGGGGCACACTGTGCCTGCAGCTCTGGACACACAGGCACTACTCTGGGTGATGCAGTATGTTCCCTAAGTGCCTGCCAGGAAACTTGCTCAGTAACTAATTGATCCCAAGGCATACTGTGGGGCCCATTGGCATCTGGAATCTCTCATACTTGCGTAGAAAACATGCCAGATACAGGAGTGTTATAATACGGGGTAGAGGTGAGGCTTGAGGAAACCAGTGCCTGATGAATACATCTGTGGAGCCTCAAGGGTTAAGGAAGGACTTGAGATGTGGCCTGAGGTTCTAGCACAGCACCCAGAACTGGTGGCAAGACACACAGACCATGGGAATTAGAGCTGCTCTCACTGGTTAAACTTGGAGCATGACCGTGCAATCTGCAGGAGATTGAAGGGATCACAAAATCTGCGATTCTCAGTGACCCAAGGCACAGAACAGGCTGGGTTGACAGTGATGGAGAAAGAAAAGGTAGGCTCTACAGGGCATTTCTGAGCCCAGCCACTTCCTATACCCACCTCAGCTGGCCAAAGTGACCATTGTGGACCACCATGCCGCCACAGCCTCCTTCATGAAGCACTTGGAGAATGAGCAGAAGGCCAGAGGCGGCTGCCCTGCCGACTGGGCCTGGATTGTGCCCCCCATCTCAGGCAGCCTCACTCCTGTCTTCCATCAAGAGATGGTCAACTACTACCTGTCCCCTGCTTTCCGCTACCAGGTACCCAACCCAACTGGTCCCTGCCCACCTAGCGCAGTTCTAGGCAGCACACAGGAACTGCTAACTTTTGTCTTCCATGCTCCGCCCCTCCCCACCCCATCACTCTCCTGCAGCCAGACCCCTGGAAGGAAGAAGGGAAGTGCAGCAAAGGGCACAGGTATCACCAGGAAGAAGACGTTTAAAGAAGTGGCCAAGTGGGTACCCTGGGACTGCGCCCCTTCCCATACTCTAGAGGAACAAACCCAGTAGTGGTACCCCAAGACTTTGCTGTGATGAGGTCTGGATCCTTGGCTGGGAGGTCTGGCCTCTGTGCACCTAGGATGCCCTCACCCCACCCTTGCCTGCAGTGCAGTGAAGATCTCTGCCTCACTCATGGGCACAGTAATGGCAAAGCGTGTGAAGGCGACTATCCTGTACGGCTCTGAGACTGGCCGGGCCCAGAGCTACGCACAGCAGCTGGGGAGGCTCTTCCGGAAGGCGTTTGATCCCCGGGTAAGACTGAGGCCAGAGTGGCATGGGACTGGAAAGAGGAGAGGGTCTGTCTACCTCTTCAGGGGTGCCTAGAGAACAAGAGGGTCAAAAGTAAGGGTTCAAGTCCAGCATAGTGGTATGTCCCTGTAATCCCAGCACTAGAGTCAAGAGGATCAAGGGTTCAAGGTCATCCTTGGCTACCTAATGAGTTCAAGGCTAACATAGGCTACTTAAGACCTTGTCTCAAAAAATAAAGGGTTCACAGAGAAAGCTACAATCTACAAGGATCCAGGGACCAATCAGGCCTTGTCTTGCCAAGGCAACCTAAGTGAGAAGGACAGGGACAGCAGGAAGACAAGTCCCTGAACATCCATCTTCTTCTCATCACAGGTCCTGTGCATGGATGAGTATGATGTGGT
This sequence comes from Cricetomys ansorgei, assembly GCA_026225945.1. Lineage (NCBI taxonomy): Eukaryota > Metazoa > Chordata > Mammalia > Rodentia > Nesomyidae > Cricetomys > Cricetomys ansorgei. The sequence continues at coordinate 425,703 of JAMJFZ010004042.1, forward strand.
GTCCCTAGAACACGAGGCACTGGTGTTAGTGGTGACCAGCACATTCGGGAATGGGGATCCCCCAGAGAATGGAGAGGTAAGGCTTTGGGGAGGGAGGTGTAAAATGAGAAAAGACTTGAAACAAAAGCAGCTGGACAGGCAGGACCAGGCACACATACACACTCACACCTTCATGTTCTGTCTCTCACACACACACATGCACGGACACACACATACACGCGCTCACTCACACCAGGATGGAAAATGAATATGCTGAAGTAGCCCCACTTCCTGATGGGAGTGTGAACTGGCTGCTGGGAACCTTGACTCTCAAGGCCCCAGCCATCTGTATTATCAGTGCAGCTCTTTCATATGGGGAAGGCACTTCCTGGCTGGCCCAAGAGTGCTCCGAGGTCTCGATGAAGGAGCAAAACTAGGATCCCCTGCACACTTCAGTATTTTAGCTTTCCCTTTTCTTGTTCTGAAAAGCAGCATGAGCACTCTTTGGATGTCAACATAGATTAAATAGCTTCACTTGCTCAACGTGTCTTCAAAGAAACAAAAGCTGAGGCCATCAAATGCCTATGGTTAACCGTCATCTTCACATGGTATGCCTCTGTACCCCAAGTTTGATGCATTTCTACCTGCTCAGTCTGTTCCAGTTTCACATGTCAGATCCCTTCTGAGGGACGAGTCCCTCCTCTGGATCCAAAGCTAAATGCCCTACAACAAGATTGGATTCTGACACAAGTCCTTTCCTTAATTCTGATCTACTAAGACACACACACACACACACACACACACACACACACACACACACACACACACACACACACACACACACACACACACACACACACACACACACACACATCATGAGTCAGGTGTGGTATCATATGTTATCCCAGCACTTAAAAGGCACAGGCAGGAAGATCAAGAGTTAAGGTTATCTACAGCTATACTGTGAGTTTAAGGCCGGTTTGGGCTATAGGAGACCCAAAACAGGAATGTCTTTAATCCCGGTACTAGGGAGGCAGAAGCAGGTAGATCTCAGGCCAACTCTATCTACATAATGAGGCCCTGACTCAAGAACAACAACAAAAACAAAAACTGGGCCAGATGGCTCAGCAGGCAAAGGCACTTCACATGCCTGAGGTCCTGAGTTCAATCCTCAGGACCTAGATAATAGAAGGACAAAGCCAACTCCTGCAGATTGTCCTCTGACCTCTATAGATGTGCTGTGGTGAGGGCATGCGCATGCACACACGCACACTTAAGTTAATAAAGTTAAAAAAAAATTAAAAGCAAACAAGCAAACCCAAACACCTGTCTCAGCACCTGCTCAGTGTCTGGTGAGGCCTCCCTGTGCATCATGGCATGCAGAGGGCATCAAACAGGGAGACGCGGCAGTGCTCCTGAGAGAGCTGCTTTTACAACAGGGCTTCCCAATACACCCCACGAATCCACTCATCCATGAATGGATTAAACCACTCCTGAAGGCAGCACCCTCTCAACCCAACACTCTCTCCAAAGATCTGACCTCCAAATGTCACTGAACACAAGATTGGAGGAACAAACACGCAAGCCAGTAAGTAGCACCACAAGTTAGCATGAAGGTGGTGTGTGCGACCCACAGTCCTAGTAAGACACTGACCAGCTCATCACCCTAGAAAGCTTCTTCAGCTTCTCCAGGTCAGACTCCTGTCACCATAGATGGGCTTCACCTGCTTAAGAATATCATAGACACAGAAGCACAAGTACAGTGGCTTCCGTCACTCCGCCTGTCAGAGGACTGGCCCTGTCTGTGATTCAGCACTCATTTCCCCTACTGAGAGGTGTTCACTGTGTGAACAGCCCCGGCTTGTTTATCCATTCTTCTGTTGATAGACACTTGGACTGCTTCCAGTTTGGGGGTTATTATGAATAAAACTGTTAAGAACATTCTTGTAGCAGGCTTTTGTGGGCTTATGTTTTCGTTTCTCTTGGATAAATATCCAGGGGTGGAATTGTTGGATCAGAGGGACGATGTAAGTTTAACTTTTTTTCCCCTTTTTTTAACTGTCAAATGGCCAGATTGAACTACACTCTTGAGATGGGAGCTTTTTTTATTTTACTCCCCCCCCCCCGAATTCTTTAAAGGAAAAAATGGAGGGACATATCCCACAGAAAACAGAGTATATACACCAAAAAATATGAACAAGAATATTTATAGAAGCATAGCTTATAACACTCACACTGGAAACAATTCAAGTGTCAATCAACAATAGATTGGATAAACGGCGATAAACCCACACGCGATACAACAGTGTGAGCAAATTACAACACGTTCAATACAGATGAAGAGTGAAAGCACCGGTGAGCTATGGTAGAATCTGCTTTGTTTGAAGTTCAAGACCAGGCAACTCTAATTCAGGGGTTAGCTTGATCAGGAGAACAGCGTGGGGCACAAAGGTAACTTCAAGATGCTGATCACACATGTGTCTGATTTGTGGAAATCTACATGATGCCAGGCAGTGGTAGTGCACGCCTTTAATCCCAGCACTGGGGAGGGAGAGGCAGGTGAATCTCTGAGTTCGAGGCCAGCCTGGTCTACAGAGGGAGTTACAGGATAGCAAAGGCTACACAGAGAAATCCTGTCTCAAAAAACAAAATAAAATAAAATAAAGGAAGGAAGGAAGGAAGGAAGGAAGGAAGGAAGAAAGAAAGAAAGAAAGAAAGAAAGAAAGAAAGAAAGAAAGAAAGAAAGAAAGAAAGAAAGAAGGAAGGGAAAAACTACATGGCTATACAATCACTCTAAGTCATTTACAAGCTGAGTTCAAGGCTGGGAACATAGGAGAATTGGCAGGGTGTTTGACTAGCATGTACAAGGCCATGGGCTTGAACCCTGATACTGAATTTATCAGATGGGGTGGTACATATGTAATCTCAGCACTCAGAAATTGGAAGCAGGAGGAAGTTCAAGGTCATCTTTGGCTACATAGCAAGTTAGAACGCAGTCTGAGCTACATGAGACCCTGTCTCAAAAAAAAAAAAAAAATTCTGAATGGTCAAGTCTCGTGTGCTGACTATAGTAACCCCACAGAAATACCACCCAGCTGATCTGTAGTTAGCATTTAGAAGCTGTGTTTTATGTGATTTCTAACTTGTTTCCATGGTGGCATCAAAATGTGAATAGCCTTCTGAGGTGGACCACTTAAATAATCCCCCTGGAGACAGGACACTGCATCAGGCCCTAAAGCTCTGCCCATTCCCAATCTGGCTAAAGTGCTGTGGGCTGCTCATGCCCTGTGCTGATGAGAACAGAATGAGCTGACTTCCAGCTGCCACTCAAGTAGGACTTGGACACCCCACCAAATTTTGGTGTGTGTGTGGGGGGTATGTGTATATGTGAGTGTGTATGTGTGTGTGTATACTATGACATGCATGTGGAGGTCACAGGAGCTTTGTGAAGTTGGTTCTCTTCTTCCACTTTTATGTGGGCTCCAGGGATGAAACTCAAGCCCCCACACTTGTACAACAAGCACCTTAACCTTCTCTCCAGTCACGATCCACTTGTTTTGTTTAAGGTGGGTCTCACTAATTAACCATGATTCACTGTGTAGGCCAGGCTAGCATTAAACTCATGTAGATCTATCTGCTGGAATTAGAACCACTATACCTGGCATGCCCACCCAGTTTTTAAAGCCCTTCACTCAGCTACCCCAGCTCTAAAGATCACCTGGCTGGGCTATATAAAGATGCATGGCATGTCTGTGAAGATGTTGGAAAACTGTTTGTAGACTACCCAGTGTCCTTCAGTCATGAAGAAGTCACACACCACCATACAGACAAGTAAAAGAATAGAATGTAGCCATCATAAAGAATGAGGTCAAGGGACTGGAGAGATGTCTCAGTGGTTGAGAGCACTAACTGGTCTTTCAGAGGACCTGGGTTCAATTCCCAGCATCCACATGGCTGCTAGCAACCATCTGTAACTCCAGTTCCAAGGGATATAGCACCCTCTTCTTGCTCCCAAGGGTACTAGGCACACACATCATACACAGAAATACATGCAAGCAAAACACCAATATGCATAAAATAAAATAAATAAATCTCAAAAAAAGAATGGGGCCAAGCTTGAGGTATTGCCCTCGAAGGATGTCCACAATAGTTCACTGATAAAAAGCAAGCAAGAAATATATGATTCCATTAAAAATAAAACTCGAATTATATGCACCTATGTAAGTACTGACGGCCCCCATTTTAGTGTATGTTTCAATTGTGGCTTTTTACTTTATGGTAATGGAAAAGCTATATGCACCCATTAGAAACTGTATTTCAAATCTTGAACTTGGATCTGTGCCCAGACTAGAGACATGGAGTGGGATCCTGTATTTGGATAGCTGGGCAGCTCCCAGGTAGCCCTACAATTGCAGGGGAAACAGCCAACACTCTGGCGTGCTTCCTTGATGAGTTTAGATGTGTGTAGAGGGGTGAAGCCATGTTCTGTTAAAACCTTTCCAGCTTACAATGGGTGTATTGGGATGTAGCCCCACTGGGAGTCAAAGAGCATATACTCATTGATACAGGACTAGGAAGTTCCCACCTGCCAGCAATGCACACACACAGGGCTACATCTCAAGGGAGAATAAGGCTAGGCTTTCTCTTTTACTTTATACACCTCTGTAGTGTGCTTTTTCAAAAAAGTTGAGCTTTTGCATTTTTAAAACAGAAGTTACTAATAAAGAATAATAAGGACCAGCCAGCTGGGTTTTAAGTTCCTGTATAATACAAAATAAAACTGACCATGATGCAAACACTTCCCCATGCAGAGCTTCGCAGCCGCGTTGATGGAGATGTCAGGCCCCTACAACAGCTCCCCTCGGCCTGAGCAGCACAAGTGAGTGGGCTTGGGAAGATGAGACAAGAGGTATTGGGAGACACTAAAGGAGAGGTCTCAAGGACCTTATCTGGTCTCTCAAGTCTTTTCCAACAAGCCAGAGAACAAGAGCATGAGGCCTGGTCACCATGCCAGCCTCAAGGGCCTTACCTCTTTGGGGACCTGATGACTTCCAGGCCCAGGATGCAACCCCTACAACCTTGAGGTCTCCTTCAGAGGGGGAAGAGGCAGAGCAGAGCCCCTCCCCCACTACCTCAAGGTTGTGTTTCAATCCTTCTCACCCCAGGAGTAGGAACCCTGAAACTATTCCCTGGCTGGGCCCAGAGCCATGTTTCCAGTTCCATTTGACACCCTGTCTTTCTCCTCTCTTGCCAGGAGTTACAAAATCCGATTCAACAGTGTCTCCTGTTCAGACCCACTGGTGTCTTCGTGGAGGCGCAAGAGGAAGGAGTCTAGTAACACAGACAGCGCAGGGGCCCTGGGCACCCTCAGGTTGGGGGGGGGGTCTCACTAAAGAGGGTGACTGGGAGAGACAAGCCACCTGGGTAGACACAGGCTGGCATGGGGGCTCCAGCTATGGCTCCCTGTCCCACAGGTTCTGTGTGTTTGGGCTGGGCTCCCGAGCATACCCCCACTTCTGTGCCTTTGCTCGGGCTGTGGACACAAGGCTGGAGGAGCTGGGTGGGGAACGGCTATTGCAGCTGGGCCAGGGTGATGAACTCTGCGGCCAGGAGGAGGCTTTCCGAGGCTGGGCCCAGGCAGCCTTCCAGGTGAGCTCCCAGTACCCTATATCAGACCGAGGTCAGCCCCGTGTTCTGACTCTGAGACGCCTCCTCACTGACTCCTAAACTGGCTCACTGGCTTCCTAATCTGATTCTCTGGCCTCGCCCTGTTCTTTTCCAAATTCTCCCTCATTTTGCCACTCCATAGCTCTTCTGGGATCAGCACTAAGTAGCAGACAACAGGTCCTACCAACAGAGATGCCAGGAGAAGCCAGAAACACAGCATAAAAGAATGGCAGGGCCTAATGAAGGGCTCCTCAGACAGTCATAAGCTGGCCCCAAGAGTGGGCGGACAAAGGAATAAGGTCAGGGCATCAGGACTCCTACCCAAGGCAGGCAAGATGGAAGAAGAAACACAGGACTCAGCAGGTCAGTCAGAGGTCAGGGCTGATGCTGAGGTCAGTAGGAACTCCAGGAGGCTGGAGATCTGCCTGGTGCCTGACCTAGAGGGCTGGTTCTGGTCAGAAGAATCCCAGGGAACTTCTCACAGTGATACTTCTCACTCAGTGCAGGAAGCATCCACACCTGTCTATCTACCTGGGACTCGGTTTTAGCCAGTCCGGACCCGAGACAAGAATGGGGGCTTATTTGAGGGAGGGTTTGCTTGAAGGAGGTCAAGATTGAGAAAAGGGAAATAGAAAATAAGACCCAGAAAATATAGATAAATGGAGATGCTGGAAGTTCCTGAGCAGGGTGAGGCCACAACGTGAAGTTTTACAATTGTGGTCTTGCAAAAACAAACGAGAGCATCTGAGAAGCAGGAAGACCGGTTCCCTTGGACGGTAGCAGTGGGAATCGGAAGGAAGGGAGAGAGCCAAGGAAGGAAGGAAGAGATATAAGGCTGCACACACTAGAAAAGAAACAGTAACAGCCTGGAGATAGGACCCAGCCCATCATGGGGAGCCCTGGATCTCAAGGCTGGGACAGCAAGTTGCTAGTCTGCTTATCCCTAACCAGAGGCAGACAGATAGAGCAGACTCCCTACACCTCCCACAATAAGACAGCCCTGGTGCTCTGCACATGCTGTGCTAAGGGCTTTGCATAAGGTACCTCAAACAGGGCTGAGGTTGTAGCTCAAGTGGTAAAGTGCTTACCCAGCATGCCCTAAGCCCTGAGTTCAGCCCTTGGCACTACAAAACCAAATGTGACAGCACACTCCTGTAAGCCCAGCACTTAGGAGGTGGAGGCAGGAGGATCAGAAGTTCAAGGTCATTTTTTCCACATAGCAAGTTGGAGGTCAACCTGGACTACAGAAGACCCCGCCTCCAAAAATGAAAGCATCTTAGTTAATCGTTTCTGAAACCTAACGAGGGGTCAAGGTTACAGACTGACTGAGACACGTCAGATGTTAAGTACCTAGAGAATCCAAAAACAGGTCTGAGGTCACAGCTGCCTTCACTAAGCCACCACATACCTAACAGTGTGCTCCAAGGACGTGGGATCGGGACTCATCAGACAAGCAGGTGTGACAAGTCAGGGTCCCTGTGACAGCGGCCAAATAAGCTAGAAAATAAGGTGCCTTAGTCAGCAGTAGCCTCTGTCTCTCACAACTTCCCCCTCCCTCTCACCAGTGGGGGGTACCAACCCCACAGCTGGGAACTCAGGCTGCCCTGGCTGAAATGAAAGGAGACTTCTAGATAGCTGGCAGGCCCAGCCCTACCTCCCTTGACATACCCCTCTCCCACTTCTCACTGGGGCTCCCTGGTGGTGGGGTCCTCACCTACTCATCCCTCAGGCTGCCTGTGAAACCTTCTGTGTGGGAGAAGATGCCAAGGCTGCCGCCCGGGACATCTTCAGCCCCAAACGCAGCTGGAAGCGCCAGAGGTACCGGCTGAGCACCCAGGCTGAGAGCCTGCAGTTACTACCAGGTACAGCCCTGACCTCGACCTGACCTTGCCGACTGGGGGTCCTAGGATTTTCCCTCACAGGCCAGGACCCACTCCCTCTCTCAGGCCCCCTTTCCCCTCCTGCTCCCCAGGGCTGACCCACGTGCACAGGCGGAAGATGTTCCAGGCTACCATCCTGTCTGTGGAAAACCTACAGAGCAGCAAATCCACGTGAGGAATATGGCTCACCCCACCCGCCTCACCCACAACCTAGCACGGTCCTTCTCCCACACTCTTCCTTCATCTTTGCTGGTTTCTGACCTCAATAACTGTCTCCTTCCACACCCCTAGCCGAGCCACAATCCTGGTGCGTCTGGACACTGGAGGCCAGGATGGACTGCAGTACCAGCCAGGGGACCACATAGGTGTGTGCCCGCCCAACCGACCCGGCATAGTGGAGGCGCTGCTGAGCCGGGTCGAGGACCCTCCGCCATCCACAGAGCCTGTGGCCGTGGAGCAACTGGAGAAGGGAAGCCCTGGTGAGGATTTTGCGCTGGGGTGGGAGAGTCAGAGTCTGCTGCATTCCCTAGCACAAGACCCCGTGGTGCTCAGTGCTGGCAGGGTTGCCACCCTGCTTCACACCTTGGTACTACCTGGACCTAGCTGCCACTCCTGCCATGTTGCATGGAGTCTTTTCCCAGAACCCACCAAACACCTTAAAAACCTCTTCCTACAGCCACCACCTCCCTACAGTCTAATTTCTCTGTAGTTGGCTTATCCTCTTCCAAAACAATCCCTGGAGCTAAGATCTCCTGATGGAGTTAGGGGCAGAGGAGATCAGGTCAACCTAGTCCAGCCAGGGTCCCCTAAGCACATCAGAGCTGCACAAACAAGCCCATGCCACCATTCAAGGACAAGTTTTCCAGTAACACAGTGACATATGGTCAGCCCCCAAAAGTGAACTTCAGCTCAGACCACTCAGCCCCAGTGGGCCCTTCCCTCAGACCTCCCTGTGCACCACCTCCAGGTGGCCCTCCCCCCGGCTGGGTACGGGATCCCCGGCTGCCCCCATGTACACTGCGCCAGGCTCTCACCTTCTTCCTGGACATCACTTCCCCGCCCAGCCCTCGCCTCCTTCGACTGCTCAGCACCCTGGCAGAAGAGCCCAGTGAACAGCAGGAGCTAGAGGCCCTCAGCCAGGTAGGGGCCATGCTGTGGGGTACAGGGGCTAGACTAGAGAAGGATAAGCTGGGGGGATTCTGTGGCAGGAAATCCCCTGTACATGCCAAGACCTCTGGACTTGCTTCTCTGGCCAGTATGCACTGGTGCTTTAAGATCTGCCCCCAGGCTGAATGATTCATCTCTGGGTGCTCAGGGTCTTCGGGAGGGGTGTGGTGCCATGAACTGAGCATGGATGAATGCTAAGGCAGCTCAGCTGGGTAAGGGTCACTCTAAGGCCTGTGGGGCTCTCAGTTCAGAGCATCTGCCCCCAGGACCCCCGGCGCTATGAAGAATGGAAGTGGTTCCGCTGCCCCACACTTCTGGAGGTGCTGGAGCAATTCCCATCAGTGGCACTGCCTGCCCCACTGATCCTCACCCAGCTGCCCCTGCTTCAGCCCCGGTACTACTCTGTCAGCTCAGCACCCAGCGCTCACCCAGGAGAGATCCACCTCACGGTAGCTGTGCTGGCATACAGGACCCAGGGTAAGGCTGGAAGCAGGAAGAGCCGGGGCTTGGGAAGACCAAGACCAACCTCTGAATGGCCTCTCCTTCTAACCCCTAGATGGGCTGGGCCCTCTGCACTACGGCGTCTGTTCCACGTGGCTGAGCCAACTCAAGGCAGGAGATCTAGTACCCTGCTTCATCCGGGGGTAAGTGAGGCCTGTGGGGTAGGGAAGGACAACTAGAAGAGATTATCTGTGTCCAGGCAGGGGTTAAGAAAGTGCTGCATGCATACAAGGACCAGTGAGGAATGGGGGGAGGGGGCATGTCACACACAGGATTAGCTGGTAATTACTGGAAGCACAGAGGGCCTATTAATACATCGAGAACAGTGGCTCACTGGGTCACTTCATAACAATGGCTGAGCTTTAGGCCTCAAAAACTTGGATACAGAGTCCTTCCCTGAAACCACAAAAACCAGCGACAGCATGGACTAGTCAGCAGCCTGCTGCTTTATGAGATCAGCGTAGCCCCTGCGTGCCTCTCCATGTCTTTGGCCTACGTGAAAAGGTTTGGCTTCTGTCAGACATGGTGGCGCACACCTTTAATCCCAGCACTTAGAAGGCAGAGGCAAGTGAATCTCTGTGAGTGGCCTCTCACAGAGGCCTCTGTGAGGCCAGCCTATTCTACACGGTGAGCTCCAGATCAGCCAGGACTGTATAGTGAGATCCTGTCTCAAAAAAAAAAGACTTGTCACTGGGCCTTGGGCTTTCCTGTCTATACAGCCAAAGGTTGGTTGGGATTTACAAGGTCACAGGTGAAGCAAAAGGATCTTGACAGAGTCTTTCTGGCTAGGGCTCCCTCCTTCCGGCTGCCACCTGATCCCAACTTGCCCTGCATTCTGGTGGGCCCAGGGACCGGCATCGCACCCTTCCGGGGATTCTGGCAGGAGCGATTACATGACATTGAGATCAAAGGTGAGGCTGGGACTCAAGGTGCACCTGGAAGTCAGGAGGGAGCCGAGGAGGAAAGGAGTAAGGCTGCAGGGAATGGCCATAAAAGCACAAAAGAAACTAGGACCAAAGGTGAAAAGAAACTTATTTAACAGGGAAGCACGGAGAGGCGATGGCTGGGTCCCGTTTGTCTGCCTTTCTGGTGGTACCTCGGCATAAAGCAGGTTTTGAAATGGATCGAGGATAAAGAAGAGAGCAATGGGGCAGATATTCAGACAGGAGACAACTCCAGGTAGATTCAGAACTGTCAGAGTTCGTCTAGGGAGTCCCAACATAAAAACTGACAGTGTTCTGGTCAGGCACAGACGTGTCAATCAAAGAAGGCTGTGTTGGAGAGAATACTGGCTGGAACGAGGAGGGGGACCTGGGATGTCACAGAAGGCTGTGGTCACAGAATTGAGTCAGTAGAGCAGGCTCTAGCAGAGTTCCACTCCTGGCTGCACCAACTGAACCCTCAGTTCCCTTCTGTAAATCAGAGGTGTGCCAAGGTCTGGGTGAAAGCACCCTATTTGCTCCTAGAGGATGAACAGCCAAGATAGTAGTTGCTCCAACACAAAAGGCTGGCTGCCACCCTGGGCAAGAGTGGTCTGGAGGTGGTGTTGCCCAGGCTGCTCCAGAGGAAGGAGTCCTCCCAAGTGGCCATGTTCTCACAGGGTTGCAGCCCGCCCCCATGACTTTGGTGTTTGGCTGCCGATGCTCCCAACTCGACCATCTGTACCGGGATGAGGTACTGAATGCCCAGCAGCGCGGGGTGTTCGGACACATCCTCACCGCCTTCTCTAGGGATCCTGGCAGTCCCAAGGTACCAGAGGGCGGGGTTAAAGATGGCATGACCTGGCCAAGACCGCTCCCAAGCCCCACCCTCCCCAAGACACTCCTCTGGCCTGGGTGTGCTCACAGCAAGGCCCCGCCCCTCGCCCTGCCCCCAGACCTATGTGCAGGACCTTCTGAAGACAGAGCTGGCCGCGGAGGTTCACCGCGTGCTGTGCCTTGAGCAAGGGCACATGTTTGTCTGCGGCGATGTCACCATGGCAACCAGCGTCCTACAGACGGTGCAGCGAATTCTAGCGACAGAGGGCGACATGGAGCTGGATGAAGCCGGTGACTTCATCGGCGTGCTGCGGGTGCGAAGGGGCGGTCCCCGGCAGGGCTAGGTTGGTAGGTCTGCGCTGGCAGCTTCTGCTAGGGTTCTGATCTACTGAACTCTTTTCTTCCCCGCAGGATCAGCAACGCTACCACGAGGACATTTTCGGGCTCACATTGCGCACCCAGGAGGTGACAAGCCGCATACGCACCCAGAGCTTTTCTTTGCAGGAGCGACAGCTGCGGGGTGCAGTGCCCTGGTCCTTCGACCCGCCCGGCGCAGAAACCCCCGGCTCCTGACAATCTTCTTTCCCCTCAAGTTTCCAGAGAGAGGGATTGTCTTACTCCGTTCGGCTGACCAAAGCTGGCTACCCTCTCTTGAGAATGACTATAGCATCAGTTGCAAGGCTGCAGGTTTAAGAACTCTCTTCTCTCTCCATTTACCTGGACAGGGCAGGTATTGGCCTAAATCTTGAAGGTTCCTCTGGCTGTGGTATTTAGGCCATATTACTGCCTACTTGGAATGCTTTCGGTGAACTGTAGACTCCCTTTCTCCCTCTCTGGAGTATCTTGTCTTTAAAGTCTAAGTCATTCCAGTATTTATTGAAGATTTATCATTAAAGATCATGCCAGATGTCATAAGATCCCTAACCCAACTCTTGTGGATTACAAAAGATTGAAAAAGAGACAAGTTCTGTGCTTTAATGTGTACAGATGTGGGGATAGTAATTCGTTGCCAATGAGTCCTAGACACCTCTCTGTGTGACCCAGTACTCTCTGAAAGCTTTCCAACCAGCCACAGACAATTCTGTGACTGAGTGAACAGGTGCAGCCCTCAGCTTCCAGGAGTGGGGCATGCCAGACATTCCCATGGCAAAGATGTGCAGCACAGCCATGAGCAATCTTTACTGCTTATTTCACAGGATGGGGAGCCCCACCCACTTCCTCAGACATCACAGCAGTGCTGAAGTCCAAAAACAGCAGCTCTCTCTAGTTTTTCCACTCACACGTCTCCATATTCCCCGCCCCTAGTCCCACAGGAACTCAAAGGGGAGGCTGACAGGAACAACTTCCCTGACTTTCAGGCTGCATGCCTCAGCTGCTCCCTAACACTGAACTCGACCACTGCCTGGACCCTGCCCTCCACCTTAAGGGCACTGGGGTCCTTCTCCCCCAGGCAACCGCTCCACAAGAGCCAATTGGGACCAGTGTCCTCTCATCCTTACTTGTGGGGCCCATCTTTAGGCTACTTTAGCTCACAGTCATCTCCTACTCTTTCTCTGTTCTCTGGGGCAAGCTCCTCTTTGACTCCCAGATCATGACTAACTAAAACATCCTGGGCCTGTCATCTGGGGTGGGGGTGGGGCTCAAAAGATGGCTCCATGTGTCCTTCCATGCCACCCCATCCAATCTCCTGCAGCTGGAAAAGCCAGAACCTGTGGAAGGAAAAGGCTGTCTGCAAGCATTCCAGGCACTTAGGTTCTAGAGACAGCCCCACCATCCCAGACTCAACTAGTGTTCCTATCTCTCCAAACCTCCCCCCAAACTAATTTCCTTATCCTTGCTTTTCTGACCTCCACTTGGGCACTACTGACCTGAGGTACCCTCATTCAGTGCAAGGGGCCTGGTAGGGGCTCCTTCTGGGTGTCTGTGGTCTCCTGAAAACCTCTTGGGAACAGATTCTGAGCCCTCTGGTTGACCCACTGTTGTCTCGGGCTGGAAGCAGGACTGGAGCCTGGGGAAAAATGACATCAGGTGAGCAGGGTCACCATGCCCAAGAAACACCAGGATCTTGCCCCTGACCCCTACCCTCCTCACCATCACTTGACCAAGATGGTTTCTCCTCATCGGGCGAGCCTGGCTGTGAAGGGCTGGACCAAGGAGGCCTGGATGGGGAGGAGGCTGAAGCCTCTCCCCATAATTCCTGCTGCTGCTGTTGATGAAGCTAGATAGAGGAAGAAGGATAAGGGCCTCCCTTGTATGTGGGAGTAGGAGTGAGGTCAGGCTTCTCAGCTAGGTGCAGAGAGCTCATAGTTCCTATTAAGTACTTTTTACATTCTGGCCCCTTCCCTGGGATTAATTTCATTCGCCTTCTCCCCCATATTCCCTCTACACACCTGGTGTAGGTAAATGGCGTGGAGGCTCATCTCAGCAGAAGCAAGCTCTGGGAGCTGGGTCAGCTTCTGGCCCCCAGTGCCTCCTGGGGACACACAGCTAAAATAAGACGTACCAGTCAAGAGACATCTCCCTCACAAAGGGAGGTGGGCCAGGCTGCACACCACCTTTCAAGCCCCCTCAACACCCTAGCACCTTCTTCCTTGGAGAGTCAGCCCCAATCCAGAATCCCCTGCATCTCAGGCCTCCACCACTCACCTGGGGTCCTGGACCATTCGTGAAATAGAGGCAAGGAGGCTGGCTGTGGCAGCAGCAGGACAGGGAGCTGTGGGACTCAGGTCCCTCTGGGGTGGGCGAGGATTCACCAAGAGGTTGGCCAGGAAGGCTTCCGGCTGAACAAAAGAGGGTCAAAGGCATCAGAGTGGAGGAAGGGAAAAGGGGAGGGCCAAAGGAGGGCAAGAGATATAATAGGTTGAGCTGGCTACCAGGGTAACACACAAAGTCGGGAGTGCCCAGGGAGAGATGGAGGCTGGAAGGAGCAAAAGAGTAGGCAGGTCTGGGACTCACCAGAGGTGATGTGCAGTCACTAAGCACTCCTGGGGTTGGGGGGCTGCGTGCTGAGGTAGCACCCCAGGCAGCTGCATCTTGTTGTACCCGGCCCCGAAGGTGTCCAAGGAACTTAGAGCTGTGCCCTGGTGGCTGCCATTGTGGGTGGGCCAGGGAGAACCGCATTAAGGAGAGTTCGGTCTTTCCATCCTCCGCACGCTGAGAGAGCGAGGCCTCCGTCTGTCCCTCTGAGAGCCACTGCAAGGCAAAGAGTCCTTGTGGTGTTAGGGACACCAGGACTCGGATAGGCAGGACTGAAAACACTGCCCCATGTTCCAGATGAAGGCCATCAAGATCACCCAGAAGGAGAGCAGGGGAGCCGGACATGGGCTCTTAGTCTGGGATACAGACAGCTTTGATGTTTTGTCCCCTTCCCGTGCAGCCTAGTTCCCAAGACAAGATAAGCCTGTGCCTGACTCTTCACCCACTGGCTAGCTCCCTTTATAGGCTGGGGAGTGGAGGGCCCAGTATTTGCTTTCATTTATCATCATTTTAATGTACCAACGATTCTGCAAAGGGCTTTATTGACCTGATGATGTGTTTTGGTGAGGAAAGCAAACGCCTGTCCAGCACAACTTTGCAAGGTCAGGGAAGGGCTCTAACCTGAGGGTGCCCATGGCGCTTCACGTCCATCAGGGCAAAAGAACAGATGTCTCCAACACCAGCCACATCCACAGTGAAGTGATGGAAAAAGTCGATAATCTCCAGAGCTCGGGGGCGAAACCAGAAAAGCAGAAACAGTGGGGTGAGGAGTGGAGACAGAAGCTCTTCCAGGAGGGAGACCTAAGGAAGCAGGGGTGAGGCTGATCAGGGATTCACTAGAGGACCCCACAAGTGATGAGCTTCCAGGGACACGCGCTGAGGTTTGAAGCTTCCAGCCACTCGTTAGGAAGCCTCCTCTCGGAGCCAGCCTCATGCCCCTGGGGCCCACAACTTCTCCCAGAAAGAGCATTCTAACAAGGCCTACCCCGCAGCCCCCTGAAGACCCCAGAACTCACTGCTCGGTACTGAAGCAGCTGCGCCATCTGCCAGTAAGAGCTGGCCCGAGCACCCGCCGCGCCAGGCTCCTCTGGGAGGTAATGCATGTGTGCCAGAGCCGCCTGCAGCAGGAGCTGCGGGGGACGCCCCTGGCATTGCTCCTCTGGAATGAAGGACCTGGAGGGCAGGATGGGGTGGTGGTGGTGAGGGGTGAGGTTAAAGAGGACCTACAGGGGGGATGCAGGGCTGAAGGTGAAGGGCGCTGATGGTGACAGAAGGGTTCGCTAAGGGAAAGGAAGCCTGCGCCCACCAACATCTCCGCCCTGGAATATGACATCGAACCTGGCCACGGTGGCTGTGACCCCGAGCGCCGTCATGATAGTCAGCACGTGCTCCACGGCCAGCACGTCCTCATCGTAGACGGTGAGCACCAGCAGAGCCGCGAAGAGCGCTCCGGAGAAGAAGACTAGCTGGCGGGCCAGCAGCGCGCGCAGGGGCGCGGGAGGCTCGGCGGCGCGGAGGAAGGCGGCCGCGGGCCGGTAGGCGCGGGCCAGGCGCGCACGCAGCTCGTGCGGCAGCTCGTTGAAGTGGCGGAGCTGCAGGCGGGCCAGGCGGGACCAGCGGCGCGCCCCGAAGGCGCCGGGCTCGCGCCGCAGCAGCTCCACGTGGCTGTAGAAGGCATGCAGCACCTGCCAGGCCAGCACCAGCGGGCTCAGCGCCAGGTTCACGGCCGCCAGCAGCAGCACGGTGCGCCGCCAGCGTGTGGCCAGGACGCCCCGGAGGTCGCCGCGCTTGTAGGCTTCGGGGAGCTCCCAGCCCCCGCGGAAGAGCGAGAAGGGACCACGGAAGAGCAGCAGGTCCACGTTGAGCGCCAGGCCGCGGCTGAGGAAGGCTGCGCTGCCCCCCCAGGGCAGCGGGCAGCGGGCGGGCAGCAGGCCCTTGTTGGCCAGAGCCACCTGGTAGTTGGTGTAACGCAGGATGCGGTGGTGGACGTCCAGTTCCGTCAGCGGCCGCGGCTGCACGCACAGCCCACCGCTCCTCTGCAGCTCCAGGAGGCGGGACTGCACCTCGGCCCAGGGTATGGAGCTGAGCTCTTCCTGAGGAGAGGGGACAGGGGAGCCTAGGGAGCTGTATTCCCTCCACAGAGACTACCACCTCCATGACCCACTGAGATGCCAGCAAACTCCAGCCCTGGTGGCCGCCCTCCCCACCTTGGCAGTCAGCCCTCTTCCAGCCCTCTGCTAACAGGAGCATTCTTCGTGCCCTGGCTCAGTTGTTCTGCTCATCACTGCCATTCATGTAGCCATTAGTCATATGCTTCCTGGTGACACCTCTTTACTAAACTTCAGGGATTAGGACCCGGCTTCCTTTTTTGAGCCTCCTTCAATTCCACATATAGAAGAATGGGACTTCTCCCTCCTCACAACTTCCTGCCTGAGCAAGCTCTGAGAATCCTGGCTTCACTCTGTCCACTACCGGCTCTCTGTACAATCACTTAACTAGTTTTCACACGACCTTCTCTGTGTCTGGAAGAAGACAGCACTCCCACACTTCGTTTAGAGGGACCCAGGCGAACCGCAAGCCACGCTTTAGCCCATTCTCCCCAGTCCAGTTACTTCCTCGGGACCAGCCTCCACAGTGCCTCCCAGCATCTTCCCTCCCCTGGAGGAGAGAGAAAAGGAAGAGCAAGAGGGAAGGAGGAGGATGGGGTCAACAGCCCCAGCAGTGGCCACGCTGGGGACCCCCTACTCCAAAGGCTTATGACATCCAAGGAGGAAGAGAAAATGGGGACTGGAGATGTCATAACAAAGTTAGGAGCAAAGCTAGAAGGAACATGGCCAAGGAACAGTGAAGAGGCCAAAGAGTGGCTTTCACTCCAGGTGCAATAGAAGGCTCTAGTCCAGGCAAGCAAGCCCATATCCACTGCCTGCAGGCACCCATGTTTTCCTCACTTCCTGGCCAGAGGCTTGGGTGGCCCTCCCCTCACTCTGGCCTGACCTTCCTCATCCAATCAGGTTGCCTCCTGCTCTAGAAAGCCCAGTGACAGCCCTTCCTCTAAACAGCCATTGTTTTACCACCAGCATGTGACTGTAAGTCATCTATATGACCCATCTGAGTAAAGGAAGCTCAACAGGGGTCAGAGCCAAGCTCACTGCTAAGTGCCAGTGCCTGCCTCCAGGCCCAGGGAAGGTGTCATTGAGCCTCTGCCTCTCTGCTCTTCTCAGTTGGTCCTTTCATCTCTGTATGGCCCCACTCTCTCCTGTCCTCTGCCCATGCTGTCGCAGCAGGCTTACTGGGGGGATGTGCAGGGCCTCCCTGTAAAACACCTGGATGTCCCAGTAGCTGAAGAGGTTGCAGACTGAGCGAAGCAGCTGGAACAGCCAGAAGCCAGCAGCCAAGACTAGGAGGAAGACCAACAGGGGACTGCCGTGGATCCTGCAGGAGGTTGGACAGGAAGGATAATAAAAAAGCAGGAAACCCACAGAAAGGAAATGGTGGCAAAGACCCTCAGGTCTCAGTGGGACTGAAGGGGAGGGGGTCCTCAATGAGGCCTTCAAAAGTGCCTGCAAAGTCAATGCTTCTCACAAACAACATCCATTCTCTCTTGCTATTTGTATTCTCATTCTCCTGTGGGAGTACAGTGGAGTCTCCCAGAAGCTACAAGTGAAGATGTCCCGTCATACTGACGGTCCATGTTATGTGCACTTGTACATTCCTAAGTTTTAAAGTTGTCCTCGGGGCTAAGGATGTGGCTTGCCCAACATGCTGGAAGCCCTAGGTTTGCTCCCCAGCATCACAAAAATAAACAGCTGTTCTCACCATTGATTTCTAATAAGGTAAACAGAAATGTGACTCATACTCCAAGGCTCTTCAATATTCTCAATCAACTTGGGGTATGTTTTTAAATAGGTCAAACACTTTGAGAGTTGATCTAGACCAAGGGGCAGTGTAGGGAGGTTCCTTTCTTCTCATCCTTCCATCCTTTTGGGAACTTAATCTAGAGACACCCACCAGACTGTCACTTACTTCTCCGCACACTGGGCCGAGGGTAGAACGGCATCCGACAAGGTCACTTTGCTGAGGAACGGTCCGGGTCTTGTATGGTTCTTTGGTTGGTTGTTGAAGAGAACCTCGTAATCCACACAGCGGAGGAGGAAGGTTGTGAATGTGACAATGAAAATGAACTGTCTGAGAAGGGGGTGCAGGGATAGGGCACTGATCAGGCCTAAGGGCAAGGTGGACCCCTAGCCCAGTCCCCAGACAAACTGAGGCTCTACATGACCTCTTCACCCTTCAGAGACTACAATGGAAAAGGATGACCGGGGCATAGCTCAGTTGGTAGCGTGTCTGCCGAGCATATATGAAGCCCTGGATTTGATCTGCAGCGCCACATAAACTGGGTATGGTAGTACACGCCTGTGATTCTAGCACTTGGGAGGTAGAGGCAGGAGAAACAGGAATTCAAGTCTAGTTGAGGATACCTGAGAACCTGGCTTAAAAAAATTAAAACAAGAGAAGAGGACAGAACTTAGGGGTAGGCCTGGCTTCTTACCCCAACTGGAAGACATCCTCCAACAGGATACAGGCAAAACCATTCCGCTGGTGGTAGCTGTAGATGTGCAAGTTTGTCAAGAAATACACATATGCCTATGGACTCTTCCTGAAGAGACCCCCCCACTCTCCCCTGATGCACAGCCCCCCCCCATACCCCTCTACATGATAGGCTCAAAGGATATCTTGGTGAAGAAGCTGTCCAGGTTCTGGATGTGATGCCAGGAGCCTGGGCACAGAGAAACAGTGTCAGGACTTGGCATCGTCACCCCAGTGATCAGTTTCTCTATACAAACCCAAACCCGCCTAGGTCCCCAAACCATCAATCTCCCAGATACCCCCATACTTACCACGGAGTCCTTCGGGTACGTGAAGCAAAGGCTGATGGTCCTCCCCATGAAGGGGTGAGTCTTGGGACCCCTCAGGGTCACAGTCCTCTAGGCGTTCATAATCCTGCTCAGGGATCAGAGGGCCTATCCGCAGCCCAGGATGGTCCTGGGGGCACCGGCAGGAGGGAGGGGGAGTGACCGAGGCCAAGGGTGGGGTGGAGTGGGACCCCCATGAGGGGGAAGCAGAGGTGGGTATCATTGTGGGATGGGCCTGTGTTGGGGGTGTGGCTGGGATGGTTGAGGCATTGTGTTGAGGCTGAGAAGCCCCTATCTCCTGCATCATCAAACAGGGGGACCCTGAGGCAGGAGGGAGCACTGAAGAGGAGTAGCTTCTTGTTCGAGGGGCAGGGGACAGAGAGAAGACAGAGATCCTCCCTCCCCCAAGTCCCCGACATGGAGAAGCAGGCAGTGGCAGTGCCATAGGGAGCAGAGGCACTGAGCTGGGCCCCAAGTCTCCCCACCGCCCCCGCTGCCTCCTGCTCCCCCCCCACCCCATTCGGCTCACCATCAGACGGCAGCTTCTCCTGAGAGGTTGAAGGAACCGGGCTGCTGTTGTTTCCTCAGAGGTCTATGAAGCTAAGCAGAGCTACAACAAGGACGATGACAACAACAGCACCAGGTGAGTCAGACTGGGCAGGCCTCAGGCATGCCAGCCCTCAGCCACCTGTGTGATCGCGCACACTCCTTGCAGGGCAACCTGGGTCCAAGGCCCAGGCAGCACACCTGCGAGGGACACCAGTTTGGGAGGCAAGGGTACAAGAGCTATAGGGACTAGAAGAGACATCTGTAATCTCTGCCTTCAGCCATTGAGGCCACAAGGGGATAAAGAGAAGGCAGATGTAATAAAAATAACAAGCACGAAAGAGCAAAACTCCATCCAAGGGTTATAGAGTCTTGAGAATAAAACGTTAAATCTTTCATTTCCTACAATCGAATTCCCTTCCCTCCACACCTATGGGCACTGTTCAATAGGGAATGATTTAAGACCACTTGCCCAGAAAGGTGGCCCACTAGATTTCCCAACACTTGGGAGAAGACAGAGGCAGTAGGGTCAAGAGATCAGGAGTTTGAAGCCAGCCTGGGCTACATCTGACCCTATCTTTAAAAAAAAACAACAACAAACTGTATACTTTGTGTCTCTGAGTGGAAGAGGGGAGACTTGACTTTGCATAGGGAGAAACAAGGAAGTAAAAGGAAGGAATGCTAGCCATCTTGAATTTGAGAAATCATTTGAGGAGCTTAAAGTAGAAAAAGTCTGGTTCCTTAGGAGTTCCAGTATGTCTCCTTTATCTTCTCGAACCCTGATATACACTCCTCCAAGTCCTGACCTGCTGTCAGGGACCTCCTGAGAAGCATCAGCAAAGGAAGGTAGTAAGAGGGCCAGGACTTCGAAGGATAATTTGGGTATGTGGGATGGACTGACTTAATTGAGTTCCTTGTTATTGCTTCACCAGGGAGGAGGAGGCCCAGGTGGCTGGTCTGATGGCTTGCCCAACGCCATTCCCAGGGCCCTTAGTCACCAAGTGCCCTACTAAAGCCCATGCCTGAGATGCTGACTTAGCTAGCAGATGTCAGGGCTTTCAGGGCTTAGGCCAGTATCCCCAGAAATGGAGAGCAACATAGTGCTTCCTAGAATGTTTCCCGGAGGAACATGGAGGACATTCATGAACTTCCCACAAGTTTAGCTCAGGCTGCTGATTTTCTTATTTTTCTGGCAGAGGAATCTTCACAATAGTTTATGACTTCCATACTTTTGTGGCTGGGCAAGGTGCAGAACTGTGGAAACCTTTCTAGAGGTGACAAAATGGAATCCCAAAGGGGAGGGGACCAAAAAATGCCTATGATCTTTCTGAGACCTCCAGAGAGATATGTTAAGTGAGCTTTTAACTGGTACCTCCCTCCAACATCAGTCACACAGCATCGGTGACAGTCCATACTTTCTCTACACACACCCTGATCTCCTCAGCCCCATTCACAAACAAATTCTGGCTCATTGCTCTATCCAGTTTCACGCTAAATTCTCATATTCACAGCATCCCTCTGCTACCTCAGTTCAAGCCAATTTGAATTTCAGAAGCAACACCAATAACAATGACTCTAGTAACACTAATAATAATGTTCAAATGTCCAGGTGAATTATCAGAGAGCAACTGCGGACCAGAAGCAGCGCCCCCTGGTGGGCAGTGAACAGGGTGCTTTTCCCTGGCATGATTGGAGCCGAACAAGAATGAGTCAGGGCCACACCCACTAAGAAGTCTCAGCCCAGTGGGGGAGGCAGTTAAGAAAATAATTACATAGGAGGCGTGGTGACTCAAGCCTGTAATCCCAGCACTAGGAAGGAAGGACGGCGAGTTCAAGATAAGCCTGGGCTACAAAGAGGGTTGCAGGCCAGCCAGAGCTACGTAGCAGGTCCGGGGTAATGGAGGGGGGGTGGTTATTGCAAGAATAAGCGCCCAACAGGTGTAAATGCCCTTTGCTCTTGGGCTGGAACCTTAAGCCAGTGATTCAGACCCAAGTGAGAAAGGAACCAGTAGGTTAGATCTTAGGTTGCACCTTGATAAACTTCATGTCCTCTATTCAGATAATTCACAATAATTGAGGGTCAGTATCAGGACCACACAAGGAGTTTTTCAGTGCATGTGGCTGAAGTCCAGAAGTTAGAGAGTAAAGATGCATATGGAGTTTTGGTTTGTTTATTGGTGTTATTTGTTTAAACTCCCCAGTCTATTTTCAGTCATTCCTCCCCCAGAATCATACTCTACACTCTGAAGATGAGAGGGGATGTAGAGACTGTCTGGAATATCTCTAGGGAAACGGCCGGAGGTCAGAAGCATCAGGACATCCCCGAATGAGACGATGAACGTTGTAGACCCTCTGACCGTCACCCCGACCCTAGGGCACTGTGCAAAAAGTAGCCAGAGCCACTTCTTCTCTGTCCCGCCTGAAGCTAAAATTTTATCCAATCACAGCTTGCAACAAGACTGATGTGTCTTTTCTCCAATCACCGCCGAGGTGCGAAAGGGTTGTCGGGATGGGGGCCATAGCTAACATGGAGCACTCGGTAGAATGAGGCTAGGATTGTCGTTGCGGGCTGCTTCTGTCTTACTGCCTCAACATGTTGGTACACTTATTTCGGGTCGGAATCCGGGGTGGTCCAGTTCCAAGCTGGTCGTTACAATCCCTTCGCTTCCAGACGTTCTCGGCCGCCAGGTAAAAGAACAAGAGCTACTTAAGAGTGCGGGCCACTGACCGGCCGGCAGCGCGCGGGGCCCGCCGGGAAGTGGAGTCCTGGGCGCTCGCATGGTCTGCTGGGAGCTGTAGGCTAGCTTGGAGGGAGTGGAATGTCACTCCTCAGGGAATTGGTCTGAATTATTAATAGTGTGGTGTGGGTGCCAGCAGGAGGCTCCGCAGGTCTGCATCTGTGAGATGCAGAGGACACCTGGCCGGTGGCCACACCCAATCACCACTGCCCACCAGGAGGCGCCACTGCAACACGCGTCCACTCTGGTAATCCACCTGGACGTATCTGTTAACTGGTGTCCACAGACATTTACTATTGATGGTGCTTCAGGAATAGCCGGAATAATTTTAAATGATCAAATAAGTAATTCCTAGCTGGACTTAGTGGATCTCTGTGAGTTCAAGGCCAGCCTCGTCTGTAGAGAGCTCAGGTCACCCAGAGCTATATAGGGAAGTATCAGTATTCAGGAGGCTAAAGCAGAAGGGTTGCTGGGAATTTGAAACCAGCATGGGCTACACAGTGAGTTCTAAGTCAACCTGGGCTATAGAATGAGACTGTCCCAACAATCGAAAAGTGATTCTTAGAGCTACATGAATTTGGCAGGAATCAAGTCAATCTGAACCAGTCTATAATCCCATTTTTTCTAGGGAGGCTGAGTCTAAGTTCAATGGTGGAATATATACCGTACATTCTAAGTTCAAGGCCTGCCTAGACAACGTTGTTAAAATCCTGTGTCAAAATAAAGAATAAAAGGGCCATTGAGATGGCTCAGTGGGCAGATGTGCCACCAACACGGTCCCTGGAGAGGACTGACTCCTGCACGGTCTCCTTTGCTCTCCACTCACTTGGGCACACATACACACAGAAAACAAAATGCAGTTAATGTTTAAAATAAAGAGTAAGAAGAGGACTGGGGACATGACTCAGCGATAGATCGTTTTCTTGTCATGCGTGAACCACAAGCGCAATTCCTAGTACCCTGGGTGGGGAAAAAAAAAATCCAACTCTTGGGGCTAGAGAGATGGCTCAGCAGTTAAAAGCACTGGCTATTCTTCCAGAAGACCCGGGTTCAATTCCCAGCTCCCATGTGTCAACTCACAACTGTCTGTAACTCCTGTTCCAGGGGATCTGACACTCTCATACAGGCATACATGCAAGCAAACACCAACGTACATAAAATTTATAACAAATAAACTTGGTCCAGAGAGGGGGGGAGAAATGAATTGAGAACAAACAAGAATTCAGAGTGTAATTTTTTTCCGTCCTTCATTTATTTGTTTTTTTTGTTTTGTTTTGTTTTGTTTTGTTTTTTTAAGACAAGGCAGCTCTGGCTTGACTGGAGCTCTCTCTATATACACCAGTCTGGCCTTGAACTCACAGAAATCTACCTGCCTCTGTCTCCCGAGTGCTGGAATTAGAGGGGTGCCCTGCTACCCAGATTGTAGATCTTAGTTGTAAATATTCTACAAGAAACAACTGTTTCCCTAGGGGGCCCAGGGGAAGATTGCCAAGGGGGGGAGGTGACTGTGTGGACAGCCTATCTGATCAATGGAGGAAGGGCAAGTACCAGAACTAGAAGCACTGTTGTTGGGAAGTTGTCCTCCAGTTGTTGGCAATCGCCATGCCTTCTTAGAGTCTTGGTTTGGAAGAGATGAGAGAAGCTGGAAAGTAGCCATGGTAAATTATTAATGGTTTAAAAACAGTCTTTAGGAAAGCATGAGGGTGTTGATAATATTTAATCTGTAAAGAAACACAAGGTAAGACCAAGTAAATGAATGTGTTCATTTCAATTCATGAAAGGAATTCAGCAGGTTAGGGACATTTTGAAAGGAATATAACAGAAATGATCAGAGTACCTGTTTCAGAATTAGGGGAAATATTTTGTGAAACCTTTCAACTTTGGCATATCTATAAACACATATGCATACATGGTATTGGGTTGTACTGGGATGTTGTACTAAGATGCAACGTACATGCCAGTCACAGTGAACCTGTGTGTTTGCAAAACACTGCAGTAGTCAGGTCAGCTGTACTGCATCCCTAACTAGGGCATGCAAAGCTCAACAAGCATCTGCTCAGTAGACATCTCATATCCCAGAGATTTCCCAAGTTCTGAAGTATAAAATACGGCCTCCAGCCCCACAGTAAGATACTGTCTAATGGAAAATTAGGACAGTGATACAGGAGTAAAGAAAGTTAAGTTTTAGCTAAAACTGAGGAGAGGTAGACATAAGGCATAGTGGGAAAAAAAGAAAAACCAGGCAGGTGGCATAGGGTCAAGCACAGACTGGAAGCAAGGCAGGGGTGAAATCCATAATAAGGAGGGACTGGAAATATGAAAAGCCATGTTACTGAAGACAAAGCAAGGCCTCACTCCCCATTCTTATTTATTTTTAATTATGGGTTTGTGTACGTGCATGCAGGTGTCAGAGGAGGCCAGAGGGGTTGAATCCCCTCAAGCTGCACTAGCAGGCAGTTGTGAGCCCCTGACACATGTGCTGGAATCAGCCTCAGGTCCTCCAGAAAAGCAATGCACCCTTAACTGCTAAGTCATCACTCCAGCCCCTAATTTCCTTTCTTTTGAGATGAGGTCTCACTTTGTAGCACAGGCTAGCCTTGAACTTGAAATCTTCCAGCCTCAGCCTCCCAAATGCTGGGATTTCAGGAATGCACTGCCACGCCCAGCTTGTGTATTTTTTTTTCTTTCATCATTTTTCTTTCATGCTTTCTTCATTGTTATTCTATTTTGAGCATTCCTCTGTCTCCTTTTGCCCAGATAACTTCTGCTCCAAACAGGTTCCCTCTGTCCTGTCCTTGCCCTCTGGCTCTTCTCTGCTATGACCTCTAAATCTGATTTTAGTACACCTTATCCTAAAAACTGAAGATAGTCCTGGACAGCCCGCATGGTGGCCTTCGCATGTCCAGGTGCTTTACAGAGACTGGGATGACTGCCGCTCCAACGCGCCTGTTTCTCCTGCCTTTCCATGTGCCCTGTCAAAGCTACATTGTTACTGGAACTCCTCTTTTCTTACTGCTCCTCTGCCTCCCCTTCCTCTCTCCCCAGTCTGAACGTGGGCAGCACCCATTCACCAATTCTTTTCTGATGCTTCTGTTGCTGTGGTCAAACACAGCAGCACCTGCTCTCTGACCACTATGCCTCTCACCGCACACCGAACCCCACCCCTGCCCCCACTAGCATGACCCCTAGGAAGGAACTTACTTTGCCTGACTTGGTCACCTCCATACTCTGGACACAGCAGTGTTCACAGATGTTGTAAGCAGTTGAACCTACATTTCCACTTTGTAGATTATGGGACCTGAAGGAAAAGAAAAGGGCTTGACCATCCAAGAGGAGATAAGTCCTTTGTGTTTTTCTTGCTGTTTCCTGTCACCAGTGGGAGAAGAACGTATAGCCTTTAGTCTCCATGCATCACACACTTGGGGTGTACTTACGGCAAGTAGGGTTATGGGGTAATAAGTCCAAACAAAAACTTAGGTACCCTCTGGCCCCAACTACCACACACAGCCTTAACCTTATCAAATTTAGAAGAGTAGAATGACCCCGGATTCTGGAGAAATTATACCACCTCTCAGTTGTTCTTACCAAGTAAGAATAAGGGCATCCCCCAGGAAGCTAAGGGTCAAGGACTGAGAACCATCAATTCACTATTGCTAGGTCATGTCTGCCATGTTATTTACCTTGCACATGTGCAGAGCCAGGCACAGAGAAGAGCTCACCCAGAGGATCCTCCCTGAGCCTTCCTCTGGAAAGTCTTCTTGGTCTGTTTGTGTAAAGGAGGCCTGGGCTGGCTTCCATTCCATGTCTTCTCACTCTAGCAGGCTGGAGACTCGCAATGACCAGGGTGCTGGAGGCTGAATGGGGGCCTTACTGGCTGATGCTGGCTGAAAAATCTCTTAAGATTGTACTCTGATAGCATTGCATTCCACAGCCACTCCACATGTGTGCAGGTGTCTTACAAACCAAAGTTGCTTAAGAATGTCCCTAAGACATTCATTCTGGGTGAAATAGCACATACCTGTAGACATAGCTACTTAGGAGTCTGAGCCAGGAGGATCACTTGAGAGTACAAGTTCAAGAACAGGCTGGGGAATATTGGAAAATTATCTCAAAAGTAAAATAAAATAAGAACATCTCTGAGAGAGGCAGCATATAGAAATGCTGTCCCAGAAGGCTCAGCCAAAGCCCCGGAGGTTGGTTAGACATTTGAAGGACAGCCAGGGCCTCAGCTCTCAATGCCTTTTTCTCCCTACAGGTCCTCAGATGACCGTTTCAGCTCACGCCTCCTCCAGGCTGTGGCCCAGCTGCGGTCACAGCTCCGGGCTCACCTCCCTCGAATCCCACCAGCTTCCCGTCATAGCCCCTCTCCCTGGTGTTGGGTTGGGGGGACCTTGGTGGTCCCTGCAGTACTGTGGCAGCATCCCCGCCTCTGCCTTGTTGCACTATGTGAGGCTAAAGGGCCACCTCCTGCCCACCTCCCGCCCACCCCACCGGAGCTGCGCTTTAATTGGAAGCTGTTCTGGCACTTCCTTCACCCCCACCTGCTGGTCCTGGGGGTAGCCATTGTGGTGAGGCTTTCCCTGCTCCTCCATGCTCAGGCCAGGAAGGGCCTAGGCAGCTCCAAACCCAAGTTGCACAGGGACAGCATTACTGCCGGGTGGAAACTACAAGGGCTGCCTGGGCTCCGGGACATCAGGATGACCTGTGTGAGGGGGCTGGGTTTGTGGGATATGAGGACTGGGGGGCTGGAGGTCTGTACTTTAACTCTCAGAGAGGCATTTCCGTGACCACATGAGCAGCCAGTGTTGACAAGACAAGACTCAATAGGGGAGAGGAAAGGGAGGGGACAAACGGTAGCCTCCTCTCCAAGTGTCTGTTCCCTCTGTCCCCACACCAGCTGGCCTTGGGTGCGGCACTAGTGAATGTGCAGATCCCCCTGCTCCTGGGCCAGCTGGTAGAGATCGTGGCCAAGTACATGAAGGACCGCATGGGGAGTTTTGTGTCCGAGTCCTGCAAGCTCAGCACCCAGTTGCTCCTCCTCTACAGTATTCAGGTATAGCCGGGTAGGAGGGCCTGGGGCTCACAACAGCCTTCCTGGGGCCTCCCAGAATTCCAGGCTTCTCTTACAGGGACTGCTGACCTTTGGGTACCTGGTGCTACTGTCCCACATTGGTGAGCGCATGGCCATGGACATTCGGAAAGCCCTTTTCAGCTCCCTGCTCCGGTACTGCCCGCTGTAGTGGGTGGGACTAGGGTGACTGATGGCTCCCAAGAGGTCTAGGAAAGCCAAATCCTGAAGTAACATGTCCTTCTCTTCTTATACCTGCTACCATCATGTCTAACTGCCAGGCAAGACATTGCTTTCTTTGACGCCAAAAGGACAGGGCAGCTAGTGAGCCGCTTGACTACTGATGTACAAGAATTCAAGTCATCCTTCAAGCTTATCATCTCCCAGGTCAGTGGGTCAGGCCCCTGTGCAAATTCAGCAGGCCAGACTTGCCTGCCCCAGCCCTGACATCCAGCCCAGAGCAAGGCCTGATGCTGCCTGAGGAAGGAATGAGTGAGGGAGTGAAGAATCTAGAGGGAGCACTGGGGCAGTGTCAAGGTCAGGACAGGCTGCTGCTTTATGCTCTGAAACCCTGCCTTCCCTAGAAAACCATTTTGAGGCATTTATGAGCAGGCACAAACTCACTTGACCCAGCCTGACCTCTTTGTGCCCTTTGCTATCGATCATCCAGCTAGTGACTCTACTGCATACTGACAGCCCACTTTGTGTGCCCCACCATCACCTTGCCCCAGATCAGCCTTGGGCCAGTGTATCCCTGTATAGTTCAGTGTGTCCAGAACAGAAACAAGCAATGGATTTGTCTATGCCTAATGGACGTTCTCACCCATCCCCTTCACAACTGGTGACCAGATCCTGACTGCTCAAGGAAGGATTTCATTTGGTGACTGGTGACTGCCCCTTGACCTCCAGGGCTCCTACTTGTGGCCTGGCCTTTATAAGGGCAGAGCTGTACCCAGCCCACTCTCAGCAGAACCTCCACCGCCTGGTACTGATGCTCTAAAGCCTGCCCTACTCTCACTACTCAGGGACTACGCAGCTGCACCCAGGTGATCGGTAGCCTGGTGTCCCTGTCCATACTGTCCCCACGCCTCACACTGCTCCTGGCCGTCACCACACCTGCTCTCATGGGAGTGGGCACCCTGATGGGCTCAGGTCTCCGAAAGTTGTCTCGCCAGTGTCAGGAGCAGGTACTGGAATTCTTGACTTGTCCCCCTTGTTTCTTCCTCGCATCTGTGGCCCATTCTCCTTGACCTTCCTTACTCCTCTTCCTGTCTGCAACCTACTCCCTGTGCCCCTGTCTCCATGCAGATTGCCAGGGCAACAGGCGTAGCAGATGAGGCCCTAGGCAATGTTCGGACTGTGCGGGCCTTTGCTATGGAGCAAAGGGAAGAGGAGTAAGTCCTGGGAAGGCAGGGTACAAAGCGGGTCCTTCTCTCTCCCACACCCTCCCCTGCCCTGCCCCTCAGCCCAGCTACTTCCTGAGTGCCCAGACTGGCCTTTCTTCACAGACGCTATCAAGCAGAGCTGGAGTCATGTCGCTGTAAGGCAGAAGAGCTGGGCAGGGGCATTGCCTTATTCCAAGGGCTCTCCAACATTGCTTTCAACTGTGAGTGAATGTGGCCCTTCCCAAGGAGGGGATGTGGGCATGGGCTGGGTGGGAGCAAAGATAGGCAGCAGTCTCCACCTGCCAGGTGTTCCTAACATACTGAGCACCTTCATTTGTGAGATGCCCCAGCTCCTAACACCTGTGGGTAACAAAGAGCGCGATATCCTTCCTTAGGGGTGTACTCCTGCGCCCCCCCCCCCGCCCCCGCTCCTGTTTACTTCTGTGCCACTGGGGTAGAACCAGGACCGCAAGCATGTTAGGAACACATTCTACTAAAACGCTCTCTCTCCAGCCCTTTGTTTTTTAATTATGTGCCCATGTGTGTCTGTCTGTGGGTATGTGTACATGAGTGCAGATGCCCACAGAGGCCCCAAGAGCTGGGGTTACAGGCAGTTGTGAGCTGCCTGGTATGACTGCTGGAAACTGAACTCAGGCCCTCAGTATGAGCAATATGTGCCCTTAACCGCTGAACCATCTCCCCAGCCCCTTTATTTTTAGATAGAGCCTCACTGAGTTATCCAGGCTGACTTCAGACTTTTTCTTTATCCCAGACTGCCTTGAACTTACGATCCTCCTGCCTCAGCCTCATGAGTAAGTGTTACAGGCCTGTACTATACTCGGCCTGCCCATTTGGTTTTGCAAATGAGTTCAGGGCTGAGAGTCGGCTGGTGGCAGAGCAAGGATAAGACTGAGGAGTCAGTTCTCATCCCCTACCATGTCCTGCCTCATTGCCTGGCCTTTTTTGCATGTAGGTATGGTCCTGGGCACCCTGTTCATTGGGGGCTCCCTTGTAGCTGGACAGCAGCTGAAAGGGGGAGATCTCATGTCTTTCCTGGTGGCTTCCCAAACAGTCCAGAGGTGAGTGAGGACCACTCTCATATCTCAGGAGCCCCTCCCCCACTGTCCTCTCAGAACTGCTTACTAGGAGAACAGGGATGCCAGCATGCGGAGGGAGGGGGGGAGCACTGACCCTGCCTGGTTCCCCAGGGAAACAAAGAACAGGGAAGAACCCCAAAACTTCCACAAGAGCCTTCTAAGGCTTCAGTGAACCTGCTGTCAGCATCGTTAGCTTTCCAGACAGCTTTCAAGCGTCCTTGAGAAGCTTTCAAAAAGAATTAATTGTGGTGAAATAGACAGTGGGAATCTTACTGATCTGACCACTTTAGTGCGTACTCAGTAGCGTTACACGTATCCCAGAGTTCTCAGTCACTGACACCCATCACCAGTATTTTGTGAGACTTCACTCCCATTGAACATTAGCTCCCCATCCTCTCCAGCTCTGGCACCCCCTCCCACTCTCTGCCTCTGTGACTCAGACCACACTGAAGAGCGCACAGAGGGCAGTCACACCGTCCTTCCTCTGTGCCTTGTCGTTCTCACCTAGCACAGCGCGCCGAGAGGACCCTCCATGCTGCGGCATGTATCAGGTCTGCGTATCCTATGGCTAGACCATCCTTGACAGGCTTTTTAAGGGCTGCCTTGGCCTCGGACCATTTCTGAGGATGAGATGCAGACCCCCTGCCCCGAAGATGCTACTCGTGTAGCTTTCATTTCCTTGCTTAGCTGAGCCCCATCCGCTCTGTACAGCAACCTGGACTCATCTTGGTCACCTTGGTCATAAGGCAGCCCAGTGGGCCGCCCCAGCAGACCTCTCATCTAATCCCTGTCTCTTTCTCAGTGAAACCCAAACACTTCCTACTGTTGCTTTCTACCTTGCTTTCCCCATACATACCAAGTATAAAAACATTCATATAAGTATATGTTATGATAAATAACTAAAGAGTGAGTATGCTGTAATAAATAATTAAAGAGCAAAGACATACTAGTACCAACCATGTCAAGAAGTGCCCCTCCCCCTTCTCCAGTTGGTTCCTCCCTACAGAGTTGACACTCTTGGTCATAGCGGTGCCCGGTCCCTGCCTAGGGTCCTATTTTGTCATTGCTGTAACTCCATAGTTTCTTAGAGAACGAAGTCAGGCCAACCCTGAGGATGATAGGATGGTCCCATCCCCACTACAGCCAGAGGTCTGCAGAGCAGAGAACACCTGCTTCCTGGCTGCGTGAGCATTGCCCTTGGTTCCGTTTCTGCTTCACACCAGGGACCTTCAGACCCTCTGGTCCCAGAAGCCTTATCTGTCCTCCGGCCCAGCAGCTGTTCCTTCCTGCCTTTGGGGTCTAGGAGTTCCGGCTGCAGAAGAGGTAGAGGTTACCATGTCCCCTCTGCTACCTCGGATTCCTCATGCTGACCTAATTCCCTGGTCAGCCTGGGCTCCAGCCCCTGATGATCTTCCTAGTCCTGAGGACTCGGATGAACAACCTGGCTCTCCTCCCTGAGCACGCACTCCACCTTCATGTTCTTACCTGCCTACTTTCTTGCTCAGTCCTAAGCAGTGCTGTGCTTATGACTGCAGGGCAGGCCAAGAGCAGCCTGCACCGCCTCAGGCCCCTAGTCAGGTCACTGTCACCAGCCGCCTGGAGGAACTGACCTCCTTAGGGAAGCTGCTATTTCTTCCTGACTCTGGCTGTCAGGGCTGAGGTCAGAGCAGCTCCAGCTGAGTGATCCTTTTGGCAGAGAACGGATGGCCCCCAGATAGGGAACTTGTCCAGGCTAGTTCACTTCATCACAGTCCACGGCTGGCCCATTGTACCAGCTCTCGGAGCAAGGTCAGGTCACGCCCATGAGTCATGTGCATTTTGGATTTGAGTTGTGGTCGGCCCCTTTGCCAGGCTATGATGGCTTCCAGGTCTCCTGTGGGCTGGTCCCATCCACGTTCACAGATAGCTCCTAACTCCTCCCTCCACAGCCTTCCTACTCCTGACGAGTGCCCATTGCCCTAAGCTTGTCATAACTGTTTCTTTGAGGACTCTCGGGTGCTCACCCCAGCACTGGAAGAAATGAATAGCTTGCTGCTATGGCAGTCTTCCCTCTTCTCAGAAAGGACCCATTGCACAGCAGCGTGCACAGTCATGGGTTGGCCGACCCACTGGGGACTATGACTAAGGCGGTTGATTCATCTTCCTCCTTAGCTCACTGCAGGTGACCAGCCCCAGCCCCAGCCCCAGCCCTGCCAAGACAAGGGAGATGACCCACTGTCTAGACAGATAAACACATGCCATCTCCTACACATACCCACCTTTAGGGCAAGCCCACATTAAAATCTTTGTCAGGGAATTTTGCTTTGGGGGCTCCCCAGGGCTCCCTCTTGTAGCCCCCCCCCCCCCGTCTCCATTTTCTTCTTTTTCTGAAAGGGCTTGACTTTTTCCCACCTTGATTTGAAAGTAAGTCCTTGCTTCCCCAGAAGTCTAGCATGAGAGCTAGCCTCCCACTGTGGATCTATCCCTGTCCCTGTGACCTCTGTCAAGGCATCTGCATCATCAGGGAGGTAGAAGTCATGTGATCAGGCCCCTCCTGGTGGGCTCATGTCCTCCCTAATGCTGTGGACCATCTCCACCCTGCATACTAAAGGCCCAAGAAGCATGTGCGCATACCACTGAGTCCCAGCCATTTACTCCACATCCACTGCCTCCTGAAGCCCCCTGTGGATCCTGGCTTAGGCAGCAGACAGCTGTTATCCTATAACTGAAGAGGAAACGGAAGTTAGTGATCTAGTGTCACAGAGTCCCAGGGCTCCTGCAGCCATAAGATGTCGGGAGCCTTCCCTGCATTCACCTTATGTCCCAGCCTCCCCTACCACAACTTTTCCCTTCTCTCTGGGTCTTGTTAACCCCTCTTCCAACCCTCTCCTGGCAGGTCTATGGCCAGTCTCTCTGTCCTGTTTGGTCAGGTAAGTGAGATTGTCCCAAGGTGGGGTGCTCAAGTCTGGGATAGAGTCTCATCCATCACTACAGAGGTGTGTGTGTGTGTGTGTGTGTGTGTGTGTGTGTGTGTTGCTGTGACTACTGCCCATTTATGGTTGGGGTGGGCAGAGGAAGAGCAAAGAAGGGGTTTTTGAGCCCTAGGACCGCAGTCTGGCCCTACCCTACAGCCCACTTTGAGGGCTCTGGACACACTGCAGCCCTCTCCAGTACCAGCAGCCCCCCTTCCATGGAAGCCCCAGTTTTTATCTCAACCACAAACTGGATTCTCTCTGCAGGTGGTGCGTGGGGTGAGCGCAGGTGCCCGTGTCTTTGAGTACATGGCCCTGAGCCCCTGCATCCCATTGACGGGGGGCTGCTGCATCCCCACCAAGGAACTTCATGGCTGTATCACCTTCCAAAATGTCAGCTTCAGGTCAGCATTGGTGGGTGGGCTGAAAAATAGGCCCCTTTGGGCTGAGGATGAAGGGAAGTCAGGTGGTCAGTCAGTCTGACTGAATGCTCTCTGTAAACAAGCCCCTGTGGAGGGACTTGGTGGGTGGAGGGTAGTAAAGGGCAGGAACTTGGTCTGACTGGGGTTCTCTTGGCCATCCCCAGCTACCCCTGCCGTCCTGGCTTCCAAGTGCTCAAGAACTTCAACCTAACGCTGCCTCCTGGCCATATTGTAGCCCTTGTGGGCCAGTCTGGGGGAGGTAAGGAGTACCTCACCATCTCTCCTCTCCTGGTTCATTTTTTAGTAGCCACTTGGAGCAGGGCTGGTAGCAAGCCTTCAAGTGGTTCTGGTTCCTGCTTGGCTGGGATATCCTCTATTGCCCCAAGGGTCCCTCCTTGCTGGGACAGACTCCAAAACCCTCCCTCCTCTCTCCCCACAACTCCATCTCTCCCCTCCCCTCTCCAGGAAAGACCACAGTGGCTTCCCTGCTGGAGCGCTTCTATGACCCCACAGCTGGCACGGTGATGCTGGATGGGCATGACCTTCGGACTCTCGACCCTTCCTGGCTCCGGGGCCAGGTCGTAGGCTTCATCAGCCAGGTGAAGGGCAGAGGCTGGCAGGGTCTGAGCAGCACAGCTGAGGTCCCTTTTGTCTCTTCCCCACTTAGCTCCCTGCTCCTCTGAGGATCCTTCATGGTTCCTAGCCATCCTCTAGGTCCAGGATGTCCCTCTCCCGGACAGCTGCAGCTCTGTCCTCATACTCCAGGCAGCTGCTCCTGTGGGCTGCAGTACTACAGTCTTCCTGAAGCAGTGGTACTAAGACTGCTAGTGGCCGCCATCCACTAAGCCCAACAAGAGGCCATTTTTTTCTTTGTGGGCTAGAGATAAAGCCAACACACTATCATAGGAAGGATGCTACCCACAAATCAGGAAGAGACGAAATTCAAATGACCGCCTATCACTTTATAGGGCTTGTCCATTACCTTTGGTGAAGGAATGTATGTCTTCTGTGGGAAGGGTCCTCTCTCCCTTTAATGAGCCACGCTGTCGTATGTGATCGGCATCTGGCTTTGGACTTTGGGCCTTCCCTACAGTCGGGGTCCTGTAAGACAGACCCCTGTGCACAAGGCAATCCCCAAGTTCTGATGCTGACTCAGAGCATAGCTTGTGGACACCATCTCTGTGTGTCCCCCTCTCCCTCAACCTTGTAGGAGCCAGTCCTGTTCGGAACAACCATCATGGAGAATATCCGGTTTGGGAAGCTGGACGCTTCTGATGAAGAGGTGTATGCAGCTGCACTAGAAGCCAATGCGCATGAGTTCATCAGCAGCTTCCCTGATGGCTACAACACGGTGGTTGGTGGGTCAGCAGGGCAGTGCTGGGGGCTCAGAAGCCATGATTCTGGGAGCACGGAACAACTCAGTGCGACTCTTGAGAGGGGCAGATAGGAGACAGTCAAGCCAGGAAGGACCAGATCACGGCTGAGAGACAAAGATGGCTCTATGGGGACAGAGGAGCACCAGCCCACGTAGCTCAGGCATGACAGACTAGACAGGGCTCTGAGAGGAGACGAGGTTATAGAAAAGGTAAACGGGAGAACCCTGGCCACAGGCACAAGGGACTTCTGCACTCTGGAGTCTACCGCAGCCAAAACAGGAAATCGGGCTCTTCTCAAAAATGTCCCTGTTCTTCTGGTTCCTGGACTACCCCAGTTCTCTTGCTTTTCGGTGGCATCCCTCAGCACAACAGGCTGGTGACTTGTGCAGGCTTTTCCTGTCTTTAGGGTACTGGACCATACAATGGGACACGAGCTTGTGCCTGTGACTATCTAAGTCTTAGGTGTTCCTCCCCACAGCTTTTCTGTCCATCTCTGGGACCAAATGGACCACATAGGGAGTATGTACTATCCGGCAGCTTGGCTATGCTACAGAATGTTCCAGCATTTCTCAAGGCTTCTCAGCTGACTGACCTAGACTTTCCAGGCTGTGCTCATCTCTAGCAGTCCCTCTAGGTCCTAACACAGCTGTGGTCACATGCTCCCGGCTCTGCTGTTCTGATGAGAGGCCTTGGTCATCCCTCCTGGTTGGCACTTCCTTTTACCTTAATTCCAGTATGTCCCTTGCTTATTGGGGCTTCCCAGGACTGCTTCCCTTACTGACCTGTGACCCTACCCTCACTTTGCAGTCCTCTGAGGTTCTTTGTGGCTCCCAGGCTGTCGTTTCTGTCCTCTACAGCTTCAAATCCTTCTGTGTTTAGCATCTTTGTGTTGGGTGCCAGATGGTCTTACTGCAGCCAGGATCTGAGAAGATAGTTGTTGCCATAGGCACCAGATGGGGGCTGCCAACTCAGCTCAGAGACCCGCCTAGGAAGGGACACTCATGCAAGACACTTGTGTCTTGTGTGTGTTATCATGCTGGAGCACTCAGACTAACAAGTATGAACACAGGGTGTGTGTGGGGGGAGGGGGTTCGTTAGAGGAGCCTGATGAAAGTTTATAAGTATCCAGTGCCCTTTGCCTAGCACTTCCAAGTATAGAGCTAAGGATCACTTCAGACTCCTATCCTGTCCCCTCTTTCCCTAGGTGAGCGAGGCACAGCCTTGTCTGGTGGCCAGAAGCAACGTCTAGCCATCGCACGTGCCCTCATAAAGCAGCCCACCGTGTTGATCCTGGATGAGGCCACCAGTGCACTGGATGCAGAGTCTGAGCGGGTAGTACAGGAGGCACTGGACCGGGCCAGTGCTGGTCGCACTGTGTTAGTCATCGCCCACCGGCTCAGTACTGTCCGTGCAGCCCACTGCATCGTTGTCATGGCCAATGGCCAAGTCTGTGAGGTCAGTCGGGCTGGGAATGGGCAGTGGCTCAGGTGGCATAGCTAAGCTATATGAGTACTTGGCCTGGTTCCAGGTGCTTGAGGTCATGTTCTGGGAACAATACCCCCAACAGACCAAGGTCTTCCTGTCCTCGGATAAGCCCTGGCCTCTGATCTCAAAGAGAGTTGAGCTGCAGCCTCCCAGGACCAGAGGATGTGTATGGTGTTGGGGAGGAGACTGATTGTGTATCTCACGCCCCAAGCTGAAGGAGTTACGAGAGGGGTCAGACTTCTCAATGTCAACTGAGCAGGAGGTGGCATTGACTAATAAAGCTTTGCCCAAAGTCATTCCTTTCAAATGAGCCCAGACTTGTCAAGGGTCTCTAGAAGGGACAGCAGTGCCTATGAGCCTAATAGGTGGTGGAGGTCAGCCCTGCTGGGGTTTCAAGTTTAGCTCTGTTGAAATGACCCTTCTTCTGTCTCCAGGCTGGAACCCATGAAGAACTTCTTAACCAAGGTGGATTGTATGCAGAGCTCATCCGGAGACAAGCCCTGGATGCACCATGCACCTCAGCTCCATCTGCAGAGAAGCCTGAAGACCCCTGGTGCTGCCAGTAGAAAGCCTGAGAGGCCCCCTGGGGTCAGGTCACTGCCAAGCATCAGTCTGGGGCTGGAACTCTGCTGGGGACAGAGTCTTGTAGGGCCAGTGTGCTGGGGTATAGCCCGCACTCCTGCTCCCTCAAAGGACCTGGGGTGGGAAAGCAACTTTCCTCCCACCTACTTGCTCTGGCTCAGCTCTGGTTACTGGGATGTACACAGTGAGGCGGAGTCCCTGAGGCGCCTCTCTGCTTGATCCTCTTCCTCTGCTCCAGTTCTGCCCAACACTCTGAAGTTGTTCAGTTTATAGTCTGCCCAGGCCTGGCAGAATGGGCTATAGTCCCAGCATTTAGGAGATGGAAGTAGGAAGATCAAGAATTCAATGCCATCCTGGGCTACATAGTGAGACCCTATCTCAAACTTAAATAAATATAATAAAAGACGATTTTAAAAGAGACTGAGGCTATAGCTCAGTAACAGAGTGCTTTCCTATCGCATGTGAGGGGCCTAGATTTGATCCTTAGTACTGGAAAAAAAAATTAAACACAGGTTTGGAAAGTAACCCAAGACCTCAGACCTAGGCTCTGCCTCACCCTAAGTAGGAACACACATCCTTGCAAGTAGGACCCTTGCATCCCCAGTGCACCTCTTGGCCCATCCTCCATATAACCACAGCCCTGGATTCTGGCAGAATGAAGTGGTAGTGGTCCATTGTACAAGAAGAACCCAGCCTACCTGGCTGTGCCCTGTGTGCCTCAAATCTGACCTGGTGAGACTATAGAGCAGAAGAAGAGACACTGAAGAGATGAAACCGGGCCATGTTACCCAGAGAACTCAGATACAGGCATAGTGCCATCAAGTAAAAAGCCAGGCATGGTGGTGCACACCTGTAATCCCAGCAGATGGGAGGCAGAGGCGGGTGGTCAGTCAGTTTGAGATCGTCGTTGGCTACGATCTGTGATAGAGTTTGATACTAGCCTAGCCTTTGTGAGAGCCTGTCCAAAAGGTAGAAGGCGCAGTTAATACAAAATACAATATGAAGTTGATACGAATAACCATAAGAACCATGGAATCTGTAGGATAGCAGCCTCACCTTGAAAGGACATAAGCAGTCAGCTGAGTGGCGTGAGCCTGTGGCTGCAAAGTTGCAAATGAGACAAGCTGGAGCCTCCATCGCTTCTTAGGTGTGAAGAAAAACAAGGATCCTCAAACTGAACTGGCGCTTCCAGGCAGTCAGGACCTTGTGTCCTGCTGCAGATGCATCAGTCTGCTTCACTTAGTGTCAAACGGTGATGGCCCCTCGCCTTGGTACTGTGGGTCACTTCCCACTGAGAATCCATCCCTGGCCAGCCACGTCCAGGTTGTAGGACTCCGTGCAGACCAGGGAACCAGGGGAGGGGCAAGGTGCTGTGATGTCATGGCTAAACCAGCAAATATTTTAAGTTGTGTTTTTGTTTGTTTGTTTTGAGAGAGGGTATTTTTCACGTGGCAAAGGATAATAGTGTTTCTGCGGTGATGGGTGCAAAATGCAGAAACGGCCGCTGTCGGGGCCAGTGTAGACAAGGTAGTGGCTCAGGCATGTGCAGAAGCTGAGGTGGGACTGCGGTTAGGACCATATACTGCCGTGAGGACAAGGAACCCAAAAACTTGAGTCCATGGTGCCCTGGTTTGTACCTGGAG
Source organism: Cricetomys ansorgei (assembly GCA_026225945.1). NCBI lineage: Eukaryota > Metazoa > Chordata > Mammalia > Rodentia > Nesomyidae > Cricetomys > Cricetomys ansorgei. Next base: position 463,836 of record JAMJFZ010004042.1, read on the forward strand.
TGACAGCCCAGGAAACAGAGTTCTGAGGTGGCTTCTGTTGCCTGGCCACCGTGCCCCCCACCCTCTGGCCAAGTGCAGCTTATAGAAAGGCCTCTGCTCTCCATAGAAACACCCCTCTGCCTGGCCCTACCCTCTGTCCCGTTGGGACATAAAATCTTCACAGAGTAGCCAGCCTAGTGGCTCCACATCATACACAGTCACCAAGCTGACAGTGCACAAATCACTTGGTGACAGGAGATTCTCAGCCCCCTGACAGCCACAGGATGGCCCACCAGAGAATGGGACCCCATATTCAGTGGCTGGTAACCCCAGCCCTATGGCTATGTTTATCCTGTCACCCTGGCCTGGGTCTGCCAGCCCCACTGTAGAGACCAGCAGCTTGGCTGGGCTTGCTCTCGAAAGCCTCTTCCAAGGGTTAAGTGGGACATTTCATAATGACGCCTTTAAAAACCACAGTGTAGTAGCCCCAGAAAGTGGTCATTTCTGTGCCACAAGCCATTTTAGTCACCTATCCTTCCTAAGATGCTACTTGCCTAGTGTGCCACTAAGCCTGGGACAGTTTCTGAGACTGTCAGCCCTGAGTACTTGCTAGGATCAGTGTGCGTACAGTCAGAGGCAGCACATTGTGACTGATTGGTGAGACTATGTCCCCACCATTTATGGCCAGAAGTCACCAGGGTAAACCTGGTGGTCTCCAGTGCTTTTCAAAGGCATGGAATAGAAGTACACTTCTGGGGCCAATGAGACAAGTAGAAACACCTGCTGCTAAATCTATGGGCCTGAGTTCAATCCCCCAAGACTCATGTGGTGGATGAGTAATTCCCACAAGTTACTCTCTGACTTCCACACAGCTAGTAAATGCATGAATAAGTGAATGAATGAAACATTAGAAATTTTAAGTAAATAATAGATATGTCTGATTACTTTTGAACACACAAGGAGGGTTTGCCCAATTCCCAGATGCATGAGGGTAGATGAGAATTTACCCAGTACAGAACATGACAGTGACAGCTACCAGGCCTGCAGTCCCCTGTGTAGATATGCTTGGGCTACTGACCTCACTCCCTCTGCTCATCTGAGCCCCTTGTACTCCTCCAGGCCAGTTAGCACTGAGCTTGCAGATGGCTCCCTCAGCTCTGGGAGTACACACACCCCATCTCCGCAGCTCTCCCCTCATCTTTCCTTCTGCATTCCTGGAAGTAGCGCCACACCTTGGATCACTTGCTGCCTTTGCTCTCTGGAGGGCAGGGCACAAGGAAATGACTCAGGGGCCTGGAGTTGCCTCCAGGCGCACTCACTGATCAAGACTAATGGGAGTACAGAATGGCATACCTGCTATTGGGGTGGGGACTGGGGACGGGTGGGGGGTGGGGCCTCTGGTGACATCTATCAAATTAGCAGGGCAGTGGCTTCAGCCCAGAAACTTTGTTTCTGGCAGTTTCTCTATGACATTGATAGCAACTCTGGTATTGAAAAGCCAGAACCCCCAATGGTCATCTGAGAAGGCATAGTTATAAGACAACCCTCCACACTGATGGATGTGGGCCACTTTTAGAAATGAGGGAGCTTTCTGGGTGCTGGAGATCATAATCTCTAGAATGTTAATCGAGAGAGGCAGGCGTAAAGTCACAGGGTACCCTGAATACCTTGGAGATAGCAGGAGAGTTCATAGTCATTGTAGAGGAGGATATTCTCACCAACAGGAGGGCCTGAGAATGAGGAGGTGGGGTCTGGGTGTCCAGGCAGAGAAAGACACTCAGAACGAAGAAGGCCACTGGATATGGGACCCGAAGAGGGCCCCGGTCCTGCAGTGTTGCTAGGATGCTGGGGGCATAGGAAGAGAAGATCTCCCTGTGCCAAACTTCCCACCACTCTGTCTTGGTCAAGAGCCAAAGTCTACTCTACAAAAGAAATGATGCCAGGTGGGTTCGTGGAAGGGCAGGAGAGGCATAAAAGGAGAGAGGGACTAGACCAAAAATCATAAGCTGACCCTCAGGTCTGGCATTCAGGGGCTGACTGGGAACCTAACGGGCCCTAAAGGTATCCCCAACCCCAATGTATGGGTTTCCTTCAAGCCCTACCCAGGACCTCTGTGGTTTCCTCCTGGCGCCTCTGGTCTCTGACAGCAGTGACTCCCCCATGATGCACTAATGGCTCAGCCTGGGGCCCCAGGGACCTTCCCCGCCCCCCCAGACTGCTCTGCTGGCCCCCCAGCCCCCCTCATGCTGAAACCTAATCCTCTGCAGCAGCTTCAGCCCAGTCCTGCTCTGCAGCCCCTGCCTGACACCACTGCCCGCGCCCTACCTGCTTTTAGCTGCGGAGCCCCAGCCCCTCGGAGCCGCTGCCTGTTCTAGGGAAGGCAGAGCTGGACCGAAGTTCACCTCATCCAATCCTACCAGGCCAGTACTTTCACCTCTCAGTCTTGGCTCCTCACTTGCCCACCCTCTTTTCCTTTTCTCTCCTTCCTATTCCTTGCTGCTGAGCCACCTGAATCCCATCTCAGTCCCCCGCTAGCTCTACAAAATAGCCTCTGTCACTCATTGGAAACCCTGTACCCAGCCGGCAGACCCCTTTCCGGGCTCCAGCCATGAAACCCCCATCAGGACTGGAGGAGGCCCGGCGGCGACAGGCCTCAGACATCCGGGTGTTCGCCAGCAGCTGCACAATGCATGGTCTGGGCCATGTCTTTGGTCCCGGAGGCCTGACCCTGCGCCGCGGGCTGTGGGCCACGGCTGTGCTCCTGTCGCTGGCAGCCTTTCTCTACCAGGTGGCTGAGCGGGTGCACTACTATGGGGAGTTCCACCATAAGACCACCCTAGACGAGCGCGAGAGCCACCAGCTCACCTTCCCAGCTGTCACTCTGTGCAATATCAACCCACTGCGTCGCTCGCGCCTCACCCCCAATGACTTGCACTGGGCTGGGACGGCACTGCTCGGCCTGGACCCCGCTGAACACGCCGCCTACCTTCGTGCTCTGGGCCAGCCCCCTGCTCCGCCTGGCTTCATGCCCAGTCCCACCTTTGACATGGCACAACTCTACGCCAGAGCCGGCCACTCCCTTGAGGACATGTTGCTGGACTGCCGCTACCGTGGCCAGCCCTGTGGGCCTGAAAACTTCACAGTGGTGAGCCAGCTGCCCTAAGACCCCCCACTCAAAGACTACAGTCTTCAGCCTTGTCAGCTCAAAACAGGGAATCTTAACACCCCCTCCCTGGGTATCCCTTCCTTCCCGCCAGCCACAGGCTCTCCATCCACTAAGCCATTCTGTCTAGTCCAGGAAGCCGGCTCTGGAGGCTCTCTCCATGTCAGAGTTAGACATCTGTGTACCTGGCTATGCCTATCAGCGAGTATACCAACCTGGGTAGGCTGTAGGGTCAAAGGCTAGCCAGTGGAGCTGGATCCCAGGATAGAATTCAATACCCTGGGACCCGGAAAGAAGACCCCGGTCTGCCAGGAGACGACTTACTTTCCTCTGCCTCATCCAAATTATCTACATGTGAGGCTAAGGACATTGAGATGTGGGTTTCTGAGTTCCTTCAAGGAGGGTGGGAGAACTGGTTTGCCTGCATGAGACCCAGTCTCAAAATGTCTAAAGCATAAAGCAAGTATGCTGGTGCACACCTTTAATCCCAGAACCTGGGAAGCAGAGGCAGGAGGATGAGTCTCTGAGTTCGAGGCCAGCCTGGTCTACATAACACATCAAATTCCTGGACTACATAAAGAGACCTTGTCTGGGGGAGGGAAGTGTTCAGCTAGGTCACCTAGACTTAATCACCCAGGTTTCCCTCTAGGTACTTAAGTAACACATCCAGGGGGAAAATCCATCCTAAGATCTATTGAACTTGGACTTCTGCCTCCAGAACTGGAAGGCTTTGTCACGGGTATGGTGGTTCACACCTGTAATCCCAGCGCTTGGTATTTGGAGGCAGGAGAATCAGGAGTTTGAGGTCATCTCAGCTACATAGCATCAGACAAGCCCAGGCTATATAAGAACTTGTCTCAACCCCTGATCCCCCCTCCTCCAAACAATAAAAACAAAGAGGAGGGGCTCAAGGAGGGGAGTAGCCCCTTGCCCAAGGGCTTGAGAGAGGGGCTGTCCCTTTCTGCCCCCAGATCTTCACTCGCATGGGGCAGTGCTACACCTTCAACTCTGGTGCCCACGGGGCAGAGCTGCTCACCACTCCAAAGGGTGGTGCTGGCAATGGGCTGGAGATCATGTTGGATGTACAGCAGGAGGAGTATCTGCCCATCTGGAAGGACATGGGTGAGGGACACAGGGTCATTTGCCTGTGAGGAGGGATGAGGGTGTAGGAGGTGTGCATGAGGCCGGGAAAACACAGTAACCGTGGGAAAGGAAGGAGGCAGGTGCTCAGGGAGGAGTCCCAAAGCATGTCTTTTTGTGAGAAGAGACAGGGTTGGCTCTCTAAATCCTGGGAGAGGGACTACCAAGGGAGTCTCTCCTGGGAGTGGAGTGTCTGGGGCCTTAAAGGCCCCTCCCTGCAGAAGAGACCCCGTTTGAGGTGGGGATCCGAGTGCAGATCCACAGCCAGGAGGAGCCCCCTGCTATTGACCAGCTGGGCTTCGGGGCAGCCCCAGGCCACCAGACTTTTGTGTCCTGCCAGCAGCAGCAAGTATGTTGGTTCATCTGTCTGTGACTTCCCCCCCACACAAAATTCCTACCCTCCCCAGAAGACCCTCAAACCGCAAGCCATAGTGCCTCAGTCTGTCCCTGGGGCCCTCACCCCAGCAACCTCTGTAACCCCAGAGTCTCCTTATCCATGTCCCTCTACAGCTGAGCTTCCTGCCACCACCCTGGGGTGACTGCAATACTGCATCTGTGGATCCCGAGTTTGATCCAGAACCCTCTGATCCCCTGGGTTCCCCTAGTCCCAGCCCCAGCCCTCCTTATAGTTTAGTAGGGTGTCGCCTGGCCTGTGAGACCCGCTACGTGGCTCGGAAGTGCGGTTGTCGAATGATGCATATGCCTGGTAAGGGACTGGGGTCTGTTGGGAATGGAGGATGGGGATACCCTAGGGGGCGCTCTCGGATCCTGGACCGGTCTCACCTTCCTATCCCAGGAAACTCACCAGTGTGCAGCCCCCAACAGTATAAGGACTGTGCCAGCCCAGCTCTGGGTAAGAGCACATCTCTTCAGCCTCCCTGTGCCTGTCCACTCAGCCTTTGATCCCAACCCAGGTGGCTTAGTGGCCTTGATTCCTGTTTTGCGGCCTGCAGACGCCATGCTGCGAAAGGACACGTGTGTCTGTCCCAGCCCGTGCGCCACCACGCGCTACGCCAAGGAGCTCTCCATGGTGCGGATTCCCAGCCGTGCTTCAGCTCGCTACCTGGCCCGGAAATACAACCGCAGCGAGACCTACATTGCGTGAGCGAACGAGGGATGGTAGACCGTAGCAAGGCTGAAGGCACTATGTCTGAGTCGCGGGGATCATAACAGGGCACCGGACCGGATCCCTTCTACACACAACCCAGGATGGATTCATCTCCACACCTTAACGGGTTCTGGGACTCTTGGCAAACTGCTTAAATTTTCTGACTGGGGATGGGAATAACCCAAGGTTCTTGAAAGGGCCCAGAGCACCCACACCTACTTCTAGCTGGCAGGAGGTGTCCAGCGAGTAGTTCGGGCTTCTTTTCCTCCAGGGAGAACGTACTGGTTCTAGACATTTTCTTCGAGGCCCTCAACTATGAGGCAGTGGAGCAGAAGGCAGCCTATGAAGTGTCTGAGCTGCTGGGTGTGTACAGAGGGGCCTGGGTCTGTAGAGGTGCAGGCAGGGCAGGTGATTGTGAGCTGACAACACTCTGCCTCCACAGGAGACATTGGGGGACAGATGGGACTGTTTATTGGAGCCAGCCTGCTTACCATCCTTGAGATCCTCGACTACCTCTGTGAGGTGGGACTGAACCCAACATGATGGGGAGGAATCGGGCCACAAGTGTCCAGGGAGGCGGATGTTGGCCACCTACTCCTGCCATTTGCCCCAGGTTCTCCGAGACAGAGTCCTGGGGTACTTCTGGAACAGAAGGAGCTCCCAAAGGCGCTCTGGGAGTACTCTGGTAACAATCCCTTGCCCTCCTCCACCCCTAGCTCTGTAGGCCTTACCCTAAACCTTAAATATTTAGTCCAGGAATTATGCGCGGCAATCTTGGCTGGTTTCCACCTGACTCTCCCTCTTCCCACAGCTTCAGGAAGGGTTGAATGGCCATCGAACACACGTTCCCCACCTCAGCCTGGGCCCCAGGTAATAAGAAACATGCCCCGAAAGGTCAAGGGGCAGGACAGGTTGAGAGGAGGTCAGGTCCAGGGCAGAATGGGTGGAGAGGTCCTGCTCCAGTGCTGTGACTTGTCCCTCAGGCCTCCCACCCCTCCCTGTGCTGTCACCAAGACACTGTCTGCCTCCCACCGTACCTGTTACCTCGTCACGAGGCTCTAGACCTGCGGGGACTCCTTGGCTGCACCGTGATATACTGGACATGTCCAACCTGTACATCCTTGCTGTTTTTACCATAATAAAGCTTTAGTGCATGTGCCTCAAGTGTTTACCTTACATATCAGACACTAGCAGAGTCAATGACAGTCCCCTACCCCCAACCATTGTCCTGGGGAATGTCCATCCAAACTGGAGTCTGGGCCTAGTTAGGCTTTACAACTCTCTGGGGGGAGGATAATTTCAAGGGATCAGTCAGTTCCTCCTTAGTATTAATGAGTTTATCAAACCCATTTTCTTTTAATTGTTTTTCCTCCTTAAGTACTGGGGGCTGAACCCAGGGTCTGGAGAACCCCTGCCATGCAAGTGTTTTCCCACGGAAATACATCTCCATCACTTTTGTTCTTTTGAGGCAGGGTCTCATATGCTTCAGGCTGGGGTTGAACCATGCAGTCAATGATGATCCTGCTGCCACCTCCCAAATGTTGAGATTATAAGCATAAACCACCATGTTTGGCTTCCCAGCCCTTTTTGTATCTTGTTTATTTAGAAACAGAGTCTCATTAAATTGTCCAGATTGACCTTGAACTCATTCTGTGGCCCACACTGGCCTTGCAGCTCTCCTGCCCCAGGCTCCTTGGTAGCTTGGAATACAGGCCTTACCACTAGGTCCACTTCCTTCCAACATCTAAGAAGGCAGTCCCTATGCCCAGAGCTCAGGTCTGATGGCCCACAGTGGGCATGGTCAGTAGGTATTCACTGCACCAACAGTGCAGAGCTGGAAGGAGGTTCAAACTAGCTCAGCAAGAAGGCAGAAGTGTCAGATTTACACGAGGGCAGTGGTTCTCAACCTTCCTCATGCTGTGGTGACCCCTAACCATAAAAATTATTTTCACTGCTACTTCATAACTGTAGTTTTACTACTGTTATGAATCGTAATGTAAGTATCTGATAGGTGGATGGTCTTAGGCGACCCCTGTGAAAGGGTTGTGCGACACCCCCCCAAAGGGGGTCACAAGCCACAGGTTGAGAACTGCTGCTCTAGAGGATCTAGTCCACATGCAAGAACACAAGCCAGTGTCCTGCCTTCCAAGGTCATGCTATGGGAAACTTCTTGCCTTTCCAACCTCTTCCCGGGAGCTGACTGCCTGCTTGGGACAGGGTGACTGAGAGAGCCTTCCCTCCCCGTTCCTGCCGAGAGGGCACCACTGGACCTCTGCCTCCACTCCAGTTTCCTTCTTTCACTGCACCCCAGCCACTGGAAAACCGGCAGACAGAAACTGGAAAGGGACGTTCTTACGGAAGAGCCACACACAGCTCTGGTCTCTCCTGTCCCAGCCTACAACTCTGAGTGTGAGAAAACAGAGATGGAAGGCTACATACAGGATGCGGAGACACCCTTGGAGAGGCCCGGCCCATTTTCCCCATTCTGATGGAGGCTCGACTCTGCACTCAGGCCAGCAGCTGCGTCCTACATCAGGACTGCATCTGGCCCTTCTACGCAGAGGAGGGAAGTATGCAGGTGTATATAAGCCTGCGTGCGGAGAGGCAGGGCTGCCACGACACAGTCAAAGGACGATGATTGTGGCCTCCTGTCCCTGGTCTCAGGACACATGAAGAGGCAGACAGTGAGCAACTGGTTGCACAAGCTGTAGGGCTGGGTCACAGAGGATGGTAAGGCAGAGCAGAGGTCCCCAGCCACCCTTCGGAGCCACCCCACCACCATATCAGCAGACTGTGGGAAAGGAGCCAATTTATGAAATTAAATAAAGTCCATGGAGGGAGTGAAAACCGCGGGCCAGGGTAACTCTACCCTGGCTGGGCCCAGCACAGCTGGTGCTCAGCATCCCACACCCCACTTTTCACCCTCTTGGAAAGGGAGGCTTAAATAGGCCAGGCCCCAGCCTGGCCACCAGGAGTCAGAGAGCCTATGGGGGGCAGAAGTCAGAGAAGTAGGGGTGCTGCAGGGCCTCCTCTGCTGAGATGCGCTGCACGGGGTTACACTTCAATAGGTTCTGCAGGTGGGAGAAAGGCAGAGGCAGGCTCAGACAGGAAAGCCACTCAGAGCCCACTGTCTTTTTGTCCCTCTGGGCAAGTATCACAATCCCCAGTTTCTAACCCTGGGCAGGCAAATGCTCCCCCATCTGCTTCTGCCCCTAGGCACCTACCTGCAACAGGTCTCTCCCTGTGGCATTGAGCTTGGGTACAACATTCACCAAGGATGTTGTCGCCGGGTACATTGGGTAGGGCTGCAGAGGAGGGACAGGCAGACTCAGGCCAGAGGTATGGAACACAGCATTGAAAAATAAAACCAAGACCTCCCATAGAAAAATAAAACCTCCTACCTTATAGTCTGGCAGCTTGGTCATGGCAGGCCATTGTTCCTCAGTCGGTGTCCCTAGCAGTGTGTCCATGTGGTCAAGGGTCACTTGTGGGGAGGGATGCACCTACACCTCAGGAGCAAGGGGGAGATTCCTCACTCCTACCTGCCCATCTCTTACACCATCTTGCTCTATCCCCAACCCCAGCCTGAGATGAACCCCATTTTTATGGTGTTTATAGTGGACCAGGAAAATCCAACCCCTGATGCTTGTGGCTCTTTCCAAGAACTCCTGCTTCTTCATCTGAAGGCCTACTGGAGCAACTTTTAACTACCTCATCGGGTATGTCATTGTTACCAACAGGCCACACCTCTCCATAGTGTGACCCCATGTAAGGACAACGTGGAAGGCAAGCGAGTGGTAACTCTCACCGCCGCTCTAAGCAACGTGCCCACTCCCTTTCTACAAAGAGGTGAAGGAGAGTGAGCTAAGGGCACTGGAAGGATATCGAAAGATCCTCTTCAGCTGATCATCCACATCATTGCCAGGGAAGAGGGGACGCCCTGCATTAGCCAGCTCTGAGAAGAAAATGGGGATAAAACAGAGCATGTGAAGGACCCTTCATTCTGAGGTGCCCCTGTGCCTTCCAGCCCCAACCTCAAGAGCCCTCTCCCTTCCCTCACAAGAGATCCTCCAGACCCTATTTGCTAACCCAACTGGGAAAGAAAGTGGCTCACTGCAGAACCCCAATGTGTCACCTGCAAAGATGCAGCCGGCTGACCACATGTCGATGGACGTGGAGTACAGCTTGGCCCCAAAGAGGACATCCGGTGGGCGGTACCACAGCGTGACCACCTGGAGAAGACCCCACCCACAGGGATCCCCCCCTCCCACTTAGAGAGCTGGAAAGAGGTCCAGGAGGAGGCTCAGAGAACAGAGGAAACAATGCAGTGTAGAGAAGCCACCCTCCCTTCAACCTCATATTCCACTTCCCAGACTCACCTCAGCCGAGTAGCAGCGAACTGGGATACCAAAGGCTCGAGCCAGGCCGAAATCAGCCAATTTCAACTCCCCATTCTGAGGGGAGATAACACAGAGGGGACATGGAGAAGGACTTTTAAATGGTTTGGGACAGGCCCCAGCTTCTTCTCCCCACCCTGCTCCCTCAGTGCTCCCCATGCCTGGCTCCAGCTTCTGTGGTCTCACTTCCTGTTCCCAGAGCAATACCCTGTTTATGAGCAGGTTCTGGGGTTTCAGGTCCCTATGCAGCACGTTGCGGCTGTGACAGAATCCCAGGCCTTTCAGCAGCTGGAAGAGGAATGACTGGAGAGAGGCAGGGAAGAGAGAGTCAGAACCGCTGTGTCCTGTAGCCTGTGTGACTTGCAGCAAGTCAAGAAGTCCATCCAGTTACTCTCTATTTTAGTGTGTGTGTGTGTGTGTGTGTGTGTGCGCGTGTGTGCACACACGCCAAAAGAAGGGGTAGGGTACCCTGGAACTGGAGTTAACAGGCAGTTGTGTGCTGTTCAATGTGAATACTGGGAACAAGTCCTCTGAAAGAGAAGTAAGTGATCTTAACAACTGAGCCATCTTTTCAGCCTTTCATCTAGTTACTTTTGGTAATCAGCTTTGCAGGGCACTGGAAGTAGAGGTACAACAGTAAACAAGTTGTCCTTGCTCCTTACACCTTTCTGAACTGACAGGATAGAGAGCCTCCCTGTATTCCCAGCCCATGCAGGTTTCCCCTACATGGCTGCAATTGAGCACACACACCACGACTATCAACACAAATACAAAGCTATAGTATTCAGGACCTGATTCACCTGGAACCGGAGCAAAGGACTTGTTCTTGGGCCTAGAACAGTGACTGGTATACAGCAAAATCTTCACCAAATATTTGTTTTGTTGTCTCCCTCCCCCTTTTTTTAAGATTTACTTTATTTTTAAATTGCACATGTATGTGTGTGTTGGTGTGTGTATGTGTGCATGTATGTGTGTGTTGGTGTGTGTATGTGTGCATGTGAGTACAGGTGCTCTTGGAGGCCAGTACTGGCCCTGCTCTGGAGTTACAGGTGCTTGTTTTATTTTTGCTTTGACGTTTGAGACAAGGCCCTGCTCTGTAGCTCAGGCTAGTCTTGAACTTGAGATCCTCCTGCCTCAGTCTTCTAAGTACTAAAGTTAGAAGTATGTGCCACTAAGCAGGGCTGATACTTATTGAATCCATGAAGTATTCCTCATGTGTCTCATCTCTTGAGTGCAAATGACATCATTGAAATCAGATACTGTGCAAGTCAAAGGAGATCACATAAAAATGTTCACCAAGGCTCAGAGTCCTTGGAGGGCAGAAACAGGGTTCCTCTAGAACCTCAGGATCCCAACCTGCCATTCAAGGATTGTTGATATCTCATGTAGGAACACTCAGGCTCCACAAATCCCTAGACAGTCCTCCCCTCACCTTCACAATCTCAGGGTCCAGGTCACCATTGCAGCTGTCAAAATATTTCTTCAGGTCCTAAACAGAGATGAAGGTGAGGAGAAGAGGGCAGAGTTCAACCTTAGCCTGGTCTTCCATAGCCTCCCATGAACACTACGCCCCCAATCCCCTTTCACCTGATCACAGAACTCAAAAACCAACGTCAGCTTCTTGTCACTATGCAGGACATCATGTAGCCTAGGGAGAATGAAAGGCTCAGCCAGATCCCCAGGTTGGCCTCTAACATCCCAATACCAGACCAGTCTAATGAGGAGGTTCTACCTCCTCCAACAGGCCCCACCTGACAATGTTTTTGTGCTTCAGTTCCTTGAGTAGACAGATCTCCCGGAGGGCTGAACTTGGCACACCCTACAATATGGAAGGGGACAGTAGTCAGAACCCACCCAAGCTAAGCCTTTATATTTCCACCTCCCCCCACGCCCCAGTCCTACCTCATCATCATCATCCAGCCTGACACGCTTCAGAGCCACAATCTCATGGGTTTCCCGGTTTTTGGCCTTGAACACAGTTCCATAAGTGCCTAGGGGAAGGTAGGGGAGGGAGAAGATCCTTCTTAATATCTTAGTGTGCAAGGGCAAGTTTTCAGGGTGAAGACCAAGTGTGGAGTAGTTTTATGAGTGAGGATGCCAAGGCACGAGAAGATGCCTAAAAAAGCTCAAGCCTCCAGCTGCAAGAAGAATCTGCCATAAGCTTGGGGGTGGAGGGGTGGGGTCGGGAGTAGCAAGGAGTCAACTAGGAGAGGAATGAAGGCCTGCAAAAATGTTATGGTTGGAAATTCTGCAGCGAATTGAAGCAGGGGTTCCAGGTGAGGTTTGCAAGTGATGCTGAGGCTAGGGGTGAGAAATGCAGGAAGTGCCGCGGCTGGGAAGACCAGTCCACAGAGACTGCTAAGGCTAAGAGCAAGAGTTTGCCGCAGATGCTAACACCGGGAAAAGGGTTGGTGTCTGCACCGAGTGCTGGGCTCAGCGACCAGGGCTTTTTTGCCCAGTGCTGTGGTAGGAGCCTGCAGGTATAGCTGAAGGTAAGGGAGCTGGGAATGCAAGCAGGGTCTTCAGAAAAGGACCTTGCAGGAACATCTCGTGGTTCCATTACCTTCCCCAATCTTCTCCAGTTTCTCGTATTTCTGCATCGCAGCGGCCGCGGGGACCCCTGCGGGCCCTCGGTTCTAAGGCTCCGGGCCCCGGCGTTGCAAAGGAGGTGGTACCCACAGCTTCAGCCCCGCCCACCCGTTCCCTACGCACAGGCGTCTGGGACTTGTAGTCCCGAAGTGGCCAGGTTTCCCATGAATGCCCGTGGCGGCGGGCACGAGGACTACAAAGACCAACAGGCCGCGCTCGGGTTCTCTGCAGCGATCAACTCCCGGGACTCGTTTCCACCGCGGAGGCAAACCTTAAACTTCAACTCCCAGGAAGCATAGCGTGTCCGCTTTTCGGGCGTCTCCGCCGAGGCGCGGAGGCTCCCAGTGTGCCCCGCTCTTGTTATTATTCCTTTTCTGTGCTCACAGCCTTCCAGAAAAGGGCCGCTCCGGGACTACGCGTTCCAGAATACAGTGAGGGTGGGGGTGGGGTGCTTACTGCTTGAAGTTTGCGTTTGACGGCCTAGAACCCGGGCGCTGTTGGCCCGGCTCTGACCTGGTTGGGTGTACTGAGTCGCCAGCCACCTCCTGACATCTTCAGTACTAGTTTCTATCTCTCCCTAGGCCACCTGGTGACCCCAGAACTGATTGGGGAATGATTCTGAGCGATGTCTTACTGCTGACGACCTCACAGGGACCAGCTGACCACAGGGCTGGGCAGCGAGCCAGGTGTGCCCCATTAGAGGCTGAATTTGAGTGGAGGGACACACGCCAGAGACCCCTCTTTCTTCTGGGCCCATTTTATCGTCTCGAAACTCACCGGACTCCAGCGGCTCCACTTTGACATGCCGAGGCCAGCTGACTGGAGCCTGGGTGTCCCCCAGATCCCAGTCTTCAGAGCAGGCCCACTGGAGTCAGCCAGGGTGTGGCCCACGAGGACTGGCAGGTCAGTTACTCCCCTCAACAGACAAGACCACAGACAGATGCTACACTTTCAGCAAGCAGCCTTTACCTCACCCCATAAAGGACTTGATTATAGATTTTCTTGCACTGCTCTCTAATTGTCTCATGATTGCATTCTTGAGGGCTGTGAACCGGGCGAAAATGGCCCCAAACAGCATTCCTCAGCGCCGGAACCAGAGTAGGCGCTAACTATTTGTTAATTAACTCACCTAAATCTCAGTGCTTTTGCATAAACAATATTGTGATTCGCCCACGTGGCAGACCGAAGACGCATAAAGTGTATTCTTTATCCGAAATAATCCATAATTTAGTTGAAAAAAAAAACAAAATGACACGCAAAGGTCTTTAAGATAGAGCTGTCAGCTATCAATAGGGTTCCATTCGGCGCGGAGGTAGTTGTAGCGAAAGCGAGGAGTCCTCAACAAGTTGTCCTGATTTCCATCAGTTCAGGGGCAGGGGCACCCAACTCCAGCGCCATTACCCCTCACACTTGCGTGCCATCCTTTCTCTCAGGCAGACACCGGGGCGTTCTTGGAGACAGTAGGGTTATTTGGGCGGGGGCCCTGCATAGTCTTAACGCCAGTGACTCTGTAGTTCAACTCACTGCGCCTCAATTTCCTGGCCATACTCCACACCCCTCGATCCCCAAGGTGAAGCTGGCTCCTTTCCTCCCAGAGGTGGTTCACTGGAGCCCAGAGAGGGCGTCCCCGTAACCTCGCGGGGCGTGGGGGGGGAACTAGCGGGTGCCGCGCCGGCGGTGTCGGGCTGTGCCTGGGAGCGCGTCCCCGCCGCGGTTTCTCAGCGCCCGCTCTCCGCGTCTCGGCTCGCCGCGCCGGGGCCGCGCACGGCGCGCCGCGGGGGGCGCGCACGCTGGAGGCTGGCCTGCCCGTGGCGCGGGGGAAAGTTGAGTTGGGAGAAGTTGGGAGCGGCGGGGACGCGCCCCGGAGTGGGCACCGGGAAATCGTCGGGAGCGCGCGAGGGTTCCGGAGGATCGGGGGAGACCCGGAGACCCTCGGGACACGAAAACCAGAGCTAGCGGGTAAGCAGATAGGCGGCGGAGGGGGAGGGCCGCGGAGGGAGGGGGGACTGGAGACTCCCGCGCCGAGGGAGTGGAAGTAGAGGAAAGGGCGGAGACTGGGGCGCAGCGAGTGAGGTCTCAGGGAGAAGGATGGGGAGGCGAGTGGTAGTACTGGTCCGAACCGATATTCTGGGGTCCGCCTCTTAAGAGTCACCTAAAGCCAGAGCGCCGCGCCCCCTGCCACCAGAAGGGGGTAGTCTCAGGGAGCTGCTGCCTTCCGCTCGCATTCGCACTCCTGGGCGGGTTCCACACGACCCTCTGCCCCCGAAACTTGCCAGTTTGGGGATTGCCCGGGACCTCAACCCTCGGATCTCGGGATTGGGAGGCGGAGCCGTGATAGGGGGTTGGCGAGCCAGGTCAGGACAAGAGGTCAGACAGAAGGGGGAGCAGCTGGGTGAGGGTGGGAAAGATGAGCCTGAAGTTTGACTCCTAGGGAGCTGCTGCCTTCTCTGGCTAGGGAGCCTCTTGCTGGGTGTGGAGACAGCGCTGCCTCAAATCTGGGTCCACTTTATCAAACTCTCTGCCCCCACCAGCCCCACAGCCGAGAGCTGTGGAATGTACGAATTCACTTGGGGAATGGTTAATGCCCAAGTGGGGGTCCGAAGTGCTAATCCCTTGGACTGGGGGAGAGATACTAATCCTTCGGGCCCGTCGGGGCTGGTCCGGGGAATGTGCCCCCACTAGGATTATCGGCACCGATGCTCTGGACAGAGGCTGCTTTGTATTCTACGGCAGCGGGGGAGGGGTGGGGGCGCATGGGTAGAGGGAGGAGGATTTGGTGGAGGAACACACTGCGGGCAAAGCCTGGAGGTGGGAGTGAGCACTTGCAGGTGCTAAGGACAGATTCTCTGTACCCCTCCTAAACCAGGTCCCCTCCCTGACACCTTTCCCCCACACTGGCGGGCCCTGGCTGAAGGCCTGCTGAGGGGGGAGGTGGAAAGAGCAGTCAGCTGAGTTGGAGTTCTTGCCAGGAATGTGTGGCCCAGACTCCCCACCCTGGGCTGATCCCCACCCCCAGACCTCTATTATTTGACCCTATACTAACCTGTCTCACTCCCAAAGTCGCTGTAAGTCAGACAACCGCAATTCCTTAGCAGCATTTCAGCAGCTTAGTATTGTTACCTTTAGAGAGCCTTGGATGGCACCCTCACTAGGAATGGGTACCCCAGTTTGCACTGGTTGGGTTCCCTCCACCCCCATCACAGAACCCACATCCTACAGTCACCATCAGGAGGGCTGCCCTGCCACTCAGATTTTCCTGGCCCTGGGCTAGGGAGGGGAGGGATAGGGACTGCCCCTGAGGGTTTCTGTGCCCACCCCCTTGACGATGTCATATGCCCCTCCCCTGTTATAAGCCCACTGTCCAGTTCCTTCGTTGTCTTACTGAGTGAGTGGAGCTGGGTTTCTGTTCTCTGCACCAGGGAGCCTGCTTCTGTCCTATGTCTAGAGGTGGTAGTGCTGATGGCCGGCCTGCCTTGTGGGGGCAACCCTCCTTACTTGCAGGCTCCCTGCTTTCCCTTTTGGGTTCTCTCCAAAGTTCTTTCTGGTCTCTGTTTGGGCAGCCAGCCACCCTGGCCTCCACACCCCTCTTGCTCTGCGGGGTTTCTCACTCCCTACCACGCCCCTTTCTGGTCTCAGGCTCACCTCCAGGGGCCCCTGGTTCCTGTTTCTGTCTGGCCCTTCTCTCCTGATCCTTCTGTCCTCTATCATCCCTCCCTCATCCCAGCCGCTTTCTTCCCAGGGCTGGGCCTTGACTCCTTCCTACTTCGCTATTGTTGCCTCTTCCTCTTCTGCCTCTGTCCTCTCAGCTGTCTTGGGCCAGCCCTTCTTCTGCCGTCCAACTCTGGTCTTCTCTTTCTATACATAACTCTCCTCTTTGTTCTTGCCACCTCTAAGGGCCACTATGAGGCCCTTCATAGTCTAGAAGGATCTTGTACAGCTGGAGACACTGGAGTGGCAGACAACTCAGGCTCCTTTCCATCCTTGACCTGGGCTGGGGTCTGGCTTACTCTCTGCCGATGGTGACTGGCCCTTTTCCCCACTCAGGTTATGCCTCCGCCTTGTTGCCCTGAAAGCCGAAGCGACAGCGAAAAAGGCTAAGATTTGGCCATGAGCAGCGCCCCCAGGCGCCCTGCCTCGGGCGCAGATTCTTTGCACACGGTAAGCACTGCCTCTAAGTGAGCTGGCCCAGAGATAGAGATTCTCCAGCCCAGGCTCCATTGGGGTGTGGGTGGGGTGCAGAAACTACAAAAAAAGAGACTGAGTTGAATATTGGATTGAGAGGCTCTGCCATCCACACCCAGGCTTTGCAGAGTATGTGGAGGATGCTGAAATGGGAAAGGGGAGGGACAGATGGCTTCCATTCGTTTGAGGAGTTGAGGGTCATTTAGCTGCAGTTGGACAGGAATTTGAGGCCCCTGGGTCTTAAACCCTGTTACCCTCTCTGGCTGGGTCATAACTGCACAGGCCCCCCTAGAAAGTCTACACCAAGGTTCTAGTTAGAGCTTGCCGGCAGCTACTGGCCCCGCCCCTGGCCCACGTGCCATCCAGACCCGCCCATCCCCGCCCCTCTCCTCCCCTGCCAATGTGGCCACTACCTCCATGGCCCTCTTCTGATTTTCCTAAGAAGACTAATGATTAACTCTGGTGGCACAATCCACCGCATTATATTGGTCACTTTGGCCTATCAGGGCACGTGACTGGGAAGGGACACTGGCCTGTGCCCTCCCCCTTCTTCTAGGTTCACCCCTGCCGCCATGGACTTCCTCCTCCAGCCTCAGGTTCGAGGAGATAGCCCATTCCCCCTCCCCACAAGCTCCTCGGGAGCTGATGCCTTGCTCACTCCCCAGCTGCTTCCTTACGTACAGCTTCCTCCTGCCCTGCTGCTTTTGGTGGAAACGGGGCAAGTGCGGGGCCAGTGCTTGGGAGCTTCTGCTGGAGCTGCAGAGAGATGGGCTGGGCAGGACCTCCCTTCTCCAGTCCCATGTCTGTGCTTGCACCAGATTTTTTTTTTTTTTTTCCTGTGTCCCCTACCTCTACCCCTGCATGTCTCCCCAAGACTGCTCCTCCTCCCTGGCTTTTCCGTGCTGTAGCAGCTGGCACTGCCATGGAAGGGGTAGCATACCCTGGCCTTTGGAGGTCCTGATGCCCTTCAGGTTCCGAAGCTCTTGAGCAAATATTTGGTGGTGGCGCCTGGCGCTGAGACTTGCAGGGGGTGGGGTGGGTAGGGGGCTGGACCAATGCTGCTGGGCCTGCTGGGCCAGGCTGCTAGACATTGAGCCAGGCTGAGCTTTCCCGCAGTTCTGGCCTGCACTGGCCCGGCTGGTGCTGTCAGCTGCTGCACTCCCGCAGGATGACTCAGGTGGGGGGAGTGGGGGTGGGGTGAGAGGCGTGGCTGGCTGTCTGGCTCTGAGGGGAGGGTAGTGCTGCCTGGGTGGGCATGTATGCCGCTATGAAGGGGTTGGGGCTTTCTGGCCAAGTGAGAGCAGACATTCCTGTCCAGACAGGGATAAGTTTGACTCAGAATGACTTTGGGGCAGTTATCTTAGATTCCTTCAGAAGTTACTTTTAAGGCTCAGCAATTGTCCTCCAGCCAAAGGAGTTTCTTCTGCCACAGTAACAGGGAAGTTCATCCTGCCTGGTTGCAGAAGGGCTAGACTAGGAATTCTGTGTAGTTTTCTAGTGTGAGCCTGCCCTGGGTTGATTTGAGCCCGAGTACATAAACAGGGGGATAGGCTTCTGGGAACTTAGATCCCTGGCATTTGAGATCATAGTTGCTGGGCATGTGGGATTAGGCCCCTGCATTTGAGGGGATAGGTTGCTGCACATGGGGATTCAGTCCGTGTGTTAGAGATGATAGGTTGCTGGGGTGACTGGATCTCCAGTCCTGAGCAGGTTAAGGCTTTCAGGTGCAATTCCCAGTAAGAACCCTGTAAGTCATCTCCACTCTCCCTTCTCACAGCCAGAGCCAGAGAGCCTCGGCCCTGGAACACCTGGGTTCCCCGAGCAAGAGGAAGACGAACTTCGGACCCTAGGCGTGGAACGGTTCGAGGAGATCCTTCAGGAGGCTGGATCCAGAGGAGGAGAGGAGCCAGGCCGCAGCTATGGGGAGGAAGACTTTGAATGTGAGGGGGCAGGCAGAGGCAGGGAGCCGGGGGCTCGGGTTGTACTGTCCAACAGGGAATGGGCTGGGACTTAGGAAGAGAGACCAGGATGGAAGAGAGGGATGCTGCAGCCAAGCCCCTCCTCCCTGCAGACCACCGTCAGTCCTCCCACCATATCCACCACCCACTGTCCACCCATCTGCCTCCTGATGCCCGCCGCCGCAAGACTCCCCAGGGCTCAGGACGGAAACCTCGGAGGCGCCCTGGAGCCTCGCCCACTGGGGAGACCCCCACCATTGAGGAAGGGGAGGAAGATGAGGATGAAGCCAGTGAAGCTGAAGGGTCCAGGGCTCCCCCACAGCAGCCATCCCCTGCCTCTACACCGTCTTCAGTGCAGGTAAGTTGTACCTAAGCCCTTAAGAGCTGTCTGCAGGATTCTGGCCTGGCCTTACCTTTCCATATGGGTTCCTGTTGCAGTTCTTTCTCCAAGAAGATGAAGGTACTGAACGGAAGGCAGAGAGAACCAGCCCATCTCCCCCTACACAGATACCCCACCAAGAGGTAGCTCCCCGGGCCACCAAAGGGGCACAGACAGGGTAAGTACACTGTGCTCACCAGTGTCCCAAGTAGAGACTCATCTTGCTAGAGCTGGGAGGAGGTACGGAAGAAAGAAAGCAAGAGTCCTGAACTCACCAGGCTAGTGTTCAGATCTTTGACCTGCATCTCATTGGCTACTTGGGCAGGTGACAGCATGACAGGATAAGGCTTACTGGCCTTGGTGAGGATTACAGGGTGTTTGGCAATCTAAGCTGCCGCCATCCCCAGCACTGGCTTGGGCACTGAACCAATGATGGAAGTATCTGCTGGAGCCCCCTCTTGTTTGTGGGAGCCACCAGTGCATCCAGTTGAAAAGCAAATGTTACCACATGAAGTGACAGCAGGACATTACTACGTCCCAGCTCAGACAGAGTCAGTACCAGTGGGAGTTTGGGGGCACTAGCCAGAGAAAGCTTCCAGGAGGAAATGACTTTGAATGAAATCTCAAGGTTACGACTATCACAGACCTGTTGTTTTCTGGGTACCAGGCAGCGTGACGTGCTGTGGAAAGTAAAGGGCATGGTGCCCCGCTAGAGTGTGAGTGCACAGGCTCAGTGGTTGCCAGGCTGGCAGGGAAGCAGGCAGGAGCCGCGGGGAAAACCTGGCACTGAGGAAGGAAAGGAGAAGCAGGCAAGACTCTGTAGCACAGCGAGGTCATGGGCTGAGTGACGTTGGCATTGGCAGAAAATAGGAGTTGGGGGCGGCGGCAGCCGGTGTCTCTGAGGGGCAAGGACCAGCCCTTCACAAGCATAGGTATCTGCTAACGTTTCAAAGCCCGTTCTCAGGTTAGAGGGGTAAGAGAAAACTGTTGATAAATGCTAGGGTCTAAATGTTGCTTTCCCAAAATCCTCACCTCCTAAAACGCTGAGGAATGCTGGGTTTTGCCCACGCTGTGAGGGAAGATTTATGTCCAGATGAGCCTTGGGGTGACGGCTGGGATTAGAGCTGGGATTCAGATGCTGGCTGTTGGCTTTCAGAATCCTCAGTCTTCCCACATACCCACCTTCCAAGAGTGCGAGCTAGGAGGGCGAAGTACATGTAGTTTTTCTGCCTAGGAAAGGAGGCTGGCTTTTTGGGCTCATGGCTCTTCTGTCTCCAGAACACTGGTGGAGGAGATGATAGCAGTGGCCAGTGGCACAGCTGGAGGTGACGATGGAGGAGCTGCAGGGCGTCCCCTGACCAAAGCCCAGCCTGGACATCGAAGCTACAACCTTCAGGAAAGAAGACGGATTGGCAGTATGACAGGGGTGGAGCAGTCGCTACTGCCCAGGGTCCCTACTGATGAGAGTGAGGCCCAGACGTTGGCCACAGCTGACCTTGACCTCATGAAAAGTGAGTGTTTCTGGGGCCTGCATCAGTCTCGTTGTTGGTGGGACATAGGGTAAGAAAAAGAGGAAATTCCTGGTCCTCTGCTTGCCTCCAGGTCACCGATTTGAGGATGTTCCTGGGGTCCGGCGACACTTGGTGAGGAAGAATGCCAAAGGGTCCACACAAGCTGCCCGGGAAGGCCGAGAGCCTGGCCCCACACCTCGAGCACGATCGCGTGCCCCACATAAGCCCCACGAGGTACACCTGTCTAATTCATGTCTTCCAACATCTTTCCCTACACCAGGCAGACCGGTAGTGACACGGAGCCCCAGAGCTACCCCCGTAATAGGGACGGCTGGCTGCCCATTGCATCCTTAGGATGGTGTGGTCTCGATTTTTCATAGCATTCAGTGAGGTGTGTACCGTGGCCATCTGCTGGCAGGCTGCGGTAAGCCGTCTGCGGGAGGAAACGCAGAAGAACCCTCAGGCTGCATTCATGTAGCACTTCATTTCAAAGCCCAACCTGCATGCTCAGTCGATCCTCCCAACAGCTGGTGAAGGTGGCAATATAGGTAGTATCGCCATAAAGCGGGGTCTGTTTCTGGGTCAAGGTTACTTAGTTATTTAGGGACACTGTCTCTTAGACTGCAGGGCTCTGAACTCTGACCTAGTGTTTTATTTTTAAGCTTTTTTATTGAGGTATAATAACACTATAGTGAATTGTACCTGTGCCAAGTGTCCAGTTCAGGGACATGTTGCACCCATGGCACTCAGATGGCCACTGCCCAGCTAGAGAATGTTCCCACCCTTAACAAGGCCTTTCCTGCCACCACCCTGGCAGTGCCCTATAGATGTGACCATGCCCTGTCATTTTCATTTGCAGTTTTTCAGGAGAGGAGGCCAAGGAAGACGGGGTGTCACTTTGTAGTCTAGGCTAGATTGGAATTCACTGTGGAGCCCAGGCTGGCCCTGCAGTTCTGCCTCTGCGCTCTCTGCCTTGACACCCCGAGGGCTGGAATTACAGAAATAATCCACCACTCAGCTGCTGTTTGCTTTGTTAGTCCCGTGTCGGTGGAATGGTTCAGAAGCCCATGGCTTCCTTACATGGTGACTCCACTTGGCTCTGTGAATCCTGTTCACAGACTTGACTCAGTCTCTAACTGCCACGGAGGTGGGCATCATTGATACTTTACGGATGAGAGAAACCCACTTCTGATTAGTCGATTGCACATGCCACCGTGGTCCATGGTCACCTGCCCCTTCTGATGCTGCTTCCCCGGAGGTGAAGCATCGTCACCCTGCATCGTCTCGCTCTGTTCCCTGCAACATTTTCTTATCTCACCCCAAGGTGTTTGTGGAGTTGAATGAGTTGCTGTTGGACAAAAACCAGGAGCCTCAGTGGAGGGAGACAGCCCGCTGGATAAAATTTGAGGAGGATGTGGAGGAGGAGACTGAGCGTTGGGGGAAGCCTCATGTGGCTTCACTGTCCTTCCGCAGCCTCCTGGAGCTCCGTAGGACACTGGCCCATGGTACGTCTCCATCTATCTGCTACCAGAACTCTTTGCTCCTAGCTCCATAAATGAAGCTTTTGTTTTTAGGTGCTAAGATGACTTGAAAGCATTTTGATGAGAAATGTCTGAAATTCCTGACGTGCCTTATTAGCGTGTTTTGTTTTAGAGTGATGCCTCAAGTACCTCAGGCTAGCCTTGAACTCACTGTGTAGCCGATACCAGCCTTGAACTCCTTATCCTCCTGCATCTACCTCCTGAGAGCTGGAATTATTGGCATGTGCCACCACACCCAGGTTCCTTGTTAACATCTTAGAGAATCTGGAATTATTACCTAACCTGTAGGGCTGTCTAAACTTCACTAAATAACCACAGACACAGGACTCCAGTGGACTTGCTTCCTCCTTCCTGTTGGGTAATCACTCCCAGTTGTTCTTTGAAAGGTTGTTTCTAAGCAGCTGAGGCCTGAGAACTCTGCTGTTGGAATTGTTTCCAAAGGAAGAACAAATAGGCTTCAAGTGAGGTTTCTGGGCTTTGGGTAAAACGCCAGAGGGAGAGCTTTATCTCTTAGGCTGTTTTGGCTGCTCAGGCTCAGTCTTGTTTATTCCTTAGTTCTTTGTTCTGGAAAGTTGACCTTGCCAGATAAGTGTCCTGTTAGCCTTTGAAAGGAGTTTTATTTCTATATGTCTTTGAGCTACCAGCAAGTGCCCACTGGGTTTGCAGAAGTGCAGGGGGAAGGAAGTCTGGGAACTTTGAGTTGATCCCAGGGTTGCCATGTGGACAAGGTCACAGACCAGATGGAACATGAGGGAGATCTAGTACCCCAGGAACATAATGGGGAGGCAGCCCTGTGGGTTAGTAACAGGAGTTAGCTTTCTAACAGCAGAGAGGATGTAGCTAGAGTAGGTACCCTGGGTATCCTAAGCTGGGACTCCTCGGATTGGACACCAGATAACTACATTTTGGTAGTTTCTCTCAGCCTCATGTAGTATTCCTGGGAGGGAAAAGAGGAAGAGGACAAATAAGTCAGAAAGGCAAAGTGATAGAGGCTTCGGGAGCAGAGCTGGCACTCACATCTAGGCCCCTGGCATACATTACCTGGCTGCCCCAACCTGTCCCCACACTCCTTCCCATCTGCCTCCATTGCTGTTACTAGTCCTCAGGTGACAAGCTCTCCCTGCCACCTTATTGCAGGGGCTGTGCTCTTGGATCTCGATCAGCAGACCTTGCCTGGGGTGGCCCACCAGGTAGTGGAACAGATGGTCATCTCTGACCAGATCAAGGCAGAGGATAGAGCCAATGTGCTCCGAGCCCTTCTGCTGAAACACAGGTATAGATAGCCTTCGGGGCGGGAGGACCCAGTCACAAGCTGCCTGCCTGCCTTAGCCCCACAGTCGCCTTTCCTGACTCTCACTGTCCTCTGTCCCACCAGCCACCCAAGTGATGAGAAAGAGTTCTCCTTCCCCCGAAACATCTCAGCAGGCTCTCTAGGCTCTCTGCTGGGTCATCACCATGCCCAGGGGACGGAGAGTGATCCTCATGTCACCGAGCCTCTCATTGGTGGTGTTCCTGAGACCCGACTAGATGTGGACAGAGAGGTGAAGGGGGATGGATGTGTCTAGGGCTGGCAATAGGATATGAGCAAGCTCAATGTGGAGATGCAGCTGGGCCATGTGGGAGGTGCTGTCTGGACTGAGTTCTCCCATTCCTCCCACCCCAACCCCCAGCGGGAGCTACCACCCCCAGCCCCACCTGCAGGTATTACCCGCTCCAAGTCCAAGCATGAGCTGAAGCTGCTGGAGAAGATTCCCGAGAATGCCGAGGCGACAGTGGTCCTTGTGGGTATGTGGGGGAAGCTAGGGGATATTGGAGGCTGGGTTTTAGGGCCATCCAGGACTTGGAGACTGGAGGGGTGCCACCACCTGCTCTTGCCCATGGTGGCTCCACATCCTTAGGCTGTGTGGAGTTCCTTTCCCGCCCTACCATGGCCTTCGTGCGTCTGCGGGAGGCTGTGGAGCTGGATGCGGTGCTGGAGGTGCCGGTACCTGTGCGTTTCCTCTTCCTGCTGTTGGGCCCCAGCAGTGCCAACATGGATTACCATGAGATCGGCCGCTCCATCTCCACCCTCATGTCTGACAAGGTCAGTTTCTTCTCCATCTGGCCCCATGCAACCCTACTCCGGGTGCTAACCCTGTGCAGCCTTAGCTGCACAAGTATACTCCCTGATCCCTATCTGCTCGGACAGCAATTCCACGAGGCAGCCTATCTGGCAGATGAACGGGACGACTTGCTGACTGCGATCAATGCCTTCCTGGACTGCAGTGTGGTGCTACCACCTTCAGAAGTGCAGGGCGAGGAGCTGCTGCGTTCCGTTGCCCATTTCCAACGCCAGATGCTAAAGAAGCGAGAGGAGCAGGGCCGCCTGCTGCCCCCTGGGGCTGGGCTGGAGCCCAAGTCTGCCCAAGATAAGGGTACGCCCGTGTAGGCCTGGGCCAGGTGATGCTACCTCAAGGAGGGAGCCTGTGGGCAGTAGAGGGCCTGTAAGCACCTGACAGAGGAGGCCAGTTGCATTGCTCCTGTAGCAGATATGGTCTGTGTTCATGGAGGAGGGCCTGATTGGGTGGATGGGGCGCCCTAACGGAGGCCTGGGTTGCAGCGCTCCTGCAGATGGTAGAGGTGGCAGGTGCAGCTGAAGACGACCCACTTCGAAGGACGGGCCGGCCCTTTGGGGGGCTGATCCGTGACGTGCGGCGCCGCTACCCCCACTACCTAAGTGACTTCCGCGATGCACTTGACCCCCAGTGCTTGGCTGCTGTTATCTTCATCTACTTTGCCGCCCTGTCTCCTGCCATCACTTTTGGGGGGCTACTGGGTAAGAGAGGTTTTGGGGGTGGTGGCAGGTTTATGTACAGGGCCTGGCCACAAGATGCTGATTGTGCTCCTTTACCCCTCCAGGAGAGAAGACACAGGACCTGATAGGGGTGTCAGAGCTGATCATGTCCACAGCTCTCCAGGGTGTGATCTTCTGCCTGCTGGGGGCTCAGCCACTGCTGGTGATTGGCTTCTCTGGGCCTCTGCTGGTTTTTGAGGAGGCCTTCTTCTCAGTAAGAGCTCTTTCTGTCCTACTCCACTGCCCTTCCTGGACACAGCTCCTGTCACCCCTAAGGGCTCCCCACCTTTCCTGCTTAGTTCTGCAGCAGCAACCAGTTGGAGTACTTGGTGGGCCGAGTGTGGATCGGCTTCTGGCTGGTGTTCCTGGCCCTGCTCATGGTGGCTCTGGAGGGAAGCTTCCTGGTCCGCTTTGTCTCCCGATTCACCCAGGAGATCTTTGCTTTTCTCATATCCCTCATCTTCATCTATGAGACCTTCTACAAGCTGATAAAGGTAGGTGTGGGGGGGGGTACAAGGGAGCCTGTAGCATCCTGTCTTGTCTTTAGAAAAGAATGTTTTAATTCCATTTTATTTATTCTCTATACACACATGTAGTTGTGTGACTGTGCCCACGTGAAAGTCAAGAGGACAACCTAAGGGAGTTGGTTCTCTTCTTTCACCTTTTGGTGGAGCTCAGATTGTCAGGCTTGGCATCAAGCACCGTTGAGCTTCCTTCGTTCCTTCTTTACTTTCTTCCATCTATTGTAATTGTATTTTTCTGTCTTGTATCTTGATTCTTTCTTTTGGACTACAGGCCAGGCTAATTCTGGCATCATCTGGGAGTCTCTTCATTAGCACAGGGTAACAGATCAAGAGAAGGTTAGAGGGGTGGGGCAAAGAAAGCAAGCAGGAAGGCCACTGGGAGTGTGGCCGAGTTGAGATGCAATGCTGCCGTCTCCCTGCTCCCTGCCCTCCTCAAATCCTTTCCATGGCCTCCTTGTCATCAATATACAGCATCAGATTAATCTTTCAAAAACTCACATATTTCTACTAACAAGGAGAACAGACACTTTGATTAGAATCTAGGCATGTAAAATTGAAGACCTTGCGGTGACACACACAGCCACAGTCTGGATATCCAACACACAGGTCTCAGAAGTTACCATCCCTGATCCTCATGCTCCACCCCCCCACCCCCGCCCCCTTCCTTCAGCCCCTGGAGCCCAACCTTGGCTCTGGCTCTCCCACCCCCAGTGACCTTCCTGCCCTCTCTCCATCCCATGTAGCCGTGTGCTCACGCCTGACTATCTAGTCTCAGCTAGGTCTTTTGCTTTTGCTTCATTTTCAGTCTCAAACTCTTTATTATATGCCATGCTTGCTCAATATGGGACTGAACACTTGGCTTTCAAAGCCTCTGAATGTTTTCTAGATTTCTACATGCAAGTGACTGAAAATATTTGGCAATTTTAAAATTCTGAAATTCTGAACAAGCACTTACACGAAGGGAAACATTGCCGCCATCTATAGATACCGACATTTAAAAAGCTGCTTCAGGACATGGCCCATGCAACCTTTGACCGGTGAAGAAAGTTGGCTACTGATCATTTTCTCAGAATGCCATCACAGGGGCTAAGGTTTATAACTCAGTTGTGTAGTGCTTGCCTAACAAGTACAAGGCCCTGTGGTTGGTCCTCAGCAAGAAAAAAACAAAACAAAACTAGAGTCAAAATACCATAATTACTAAAATAAATTTAAAGAAATAATAATTTGGGTTTGGGGGGACTCAAAGTTAACTGACAAAACTTGCACTGAGGTGTATTGGAAAACATTGGGGCTGAGTGTAGAAAGAGGCACACACTCTGATCCCAGCACTCCAGAGGAGGCAGAGATGGAGGCAGAAGCAGAGGCTGGTGATCTCTGTGGGTTCGAGGCCACACTGGTCTACGTGTGAGTTCCAGGCCAGACAGGACTGCATAGAGAGACCCTATTGATAGAGGGCCAGCAAGATGACCCAGCTGATGAAGGCTCCTGCCACCAAGCCTCGTGACTTGAGTTTGATCCTTGGGACCCATATGATGGAAGGAGAGAACTGACTCCTGAAAGCCATCCCGACCTTCACACATGTGCCATGGGTGGCACATGCACACCCACATACATACATACTTGTGTGCGTGCATACATACACTAAGTAAATGTAATAAAGAAAAAAGTAATATTGGAGAAAAGAAAATGAACTAAGTCAAAGTAGCTTCCTCACGTACATCCCGCATTTTGTGTGTCTGTGGCCAGACCCTGTGCGTGTGAAGTTGTGACTATAGCCTTTTATTTATTTATTTTTTTGAGACAATGAATGATTTAGTGTTAACTTAAAATAGACTGGGTTTAGTTTTAAAAAATCTAGAACACTGCAGTATTGCATATCATCCTTGTACAGGGCCATTCTGATCTTCTCTGTATCCAATTTTAGTATATGTGCTGCTGAAGCAAGCACTAAGTCATTTTCTTAACCTGGTAAGACAAGCTCCTGGCAGGCAGGCTGGCATTTGCTAGACTCTCACCCTTGCCCACTAACATCCAGCCTGGCCCCAGTTCAGCCCCTGGTCCTTTGTGGCTCCTCCCCAGATCTTCCAGGAGCACCCCCTCCATGGCTGTTCAGTCTCCAACGACTCAGAGGCAGACAGCAACAGTGACAACATGACTTGGGCAGCAACCACGCTGTTGCCAGACAACAGCAGCACAGCCGGGCAATCTGGGCAGGAGAGGCCCCGAGGCCAGCCCAACACAGCCTTGCTATCACTGGTGCTGATGGCTGGCACCTTCTTCATCGCCTTCTTCCTGCGCAAATTCAAGAACAGCCGGTTTTTCCCTGGTCGGGTATGTGGGCTTGTAGTCTGGAGAAGCCGAGAACAGGAAGGGATAGCTTGGAAGTACGGGGGTGCTATATGGGAAACGAGGCCTCTGAACATGGTGCTTGCCTCCTTAGATCCGGCGGGTGATTGGGGACTTTGGGGTGCCCATCGCAATCCTCATCATGGTGCTTGTGGATTACAGTATTGAGGACACCTACACCCAGGTAAGGCATTGCACAAGTAGCAGAAAGGTACTGCTGGGGCTGGGCCTGGGCTGTTTCCACCACCTTGGGTTCTGGTGTTCACTGAGTACCCTCCGTGTGACAGCACATTGCCTCTGCCTTGCAGAAACTGAGTGTGCCCAGTGGATTCTCGGTGACAGCCCCAGACAAGAGGGGCTGGGTCATCAACCCCCTTGGAGAAAAGAGCCCCTTCCCTGTGTGGATGATGGTAGCCAGCCTGCTGCCTGCTGTTTTGGTGTTCATCCTCATCTTCATGGAGACACAGATCACCACGTGAGCCATCCTAGCTAAGGGACCAGAGTCCTCAGCCAGGCTCAGGGATACAGTATGAGATCTATCACCATCGGGCAAGGACCTCAAGGGACTAAATATCAGGCTAACCAGCTTCTTTTGCAGGCAACAGAAATATCACTGACGGTGGCCACGGTGGGGTAGGGCACAGGCATTACAGGCTAGTCTGGCAGGACTTGCCAGGAGGAATCCTGCGAGATACAGGTTAGGGACACAAGTCCTGTTGTGTGATAGAAGTCCAGTCCCAGCAGGATGGACAGAGACAACCGGAACCAGCTGGGACATGCCGGAAGAATATGGTCTCCCATGCTGTGGGTGGCCTGGGTTTCACAGTACCTTTCCCCTCCCAGGCTGATCATCTCCAAGAAAGAGCGGATGCTACAGAAGGGCTCTGGCTTCCACCTGGACCTGCTGCTCATTGTAGCCATGGGTGGCATCTGTGCCCTCTTTGGCCTGCCTTGGTTGGCTGCAGCCACTGTCCGTTCTGTCACTCACGCCAACGCGCTCACTGTCATGAGCAAGGCCGTGGCACCTGGGGACAAGCCCAAGATTCAGGAGGTCAAAGAGCAGCGGGTGACAGGGCTGCTGGTGGCCCTGCTTGTGGGTATGCTCCCCTTATTCTGAACCTCACCTTCCCTGTAGGTCCCCAGGTTCACTGGAGGAAACTAACTGTTTCTTCTTCTCTCCCAGGCCTCTCCATGGTCATTGGGGACCTACTGCGGCAGATACCCCTAGCTGTGCTCTTTGGCATTTTCTTGTACATGGGAGTTACGTCCCTTAACGGGATCCAGTTCTATGAGCGGTTGCACCTGCTGCTCATGCCACCCAAACACCACCCAGATGTTACCTACGTTAAGAAGGTAAGTTCCCGCACTGAAGGGGTGCAGGTCCCCCACCATGGCCAGCTCGTTTGCCTCCTCTCTGTACAGAGAAGAGAGGGTCCTTGTCCTCTTGGCTAGCTGCCGTGTATGTGTAGGCTCACCTCATCTCCGCCCCCAGGTCCGGACCATGCGGATGCACCTGTTCACCGCCTTACAGCTGCTCTGCCTGGCCCTGCTCTGGGCAGTCATGTCCACAGCTGCTTCCCTGGCCTTCCCCTTCATCCTCATCCTCACAGTGCCACTGCGCATGGTGGTGCTTACCCGCATCTTCACGGAGCGAGAAATGAAATGTGTAAGCGCCCCTGCCCCTCTCCCCCTCCCGTCCTCCCTCCCATGACTCTACAAAAGCTAACCCTTCCATTGCTCTCACAGCTGGACGCTAATGAGGCGGAGCCAGTGTTTGATGAGCGGGAAGGTGTGGATGAGTACAACGAGATGCCCATGCCCGTGTAGCTGCCGTCCAGAGGCACAGCAGAGGGACTCAAGGGCAGGGGACAAGGGTTGGAGGCTGGGGCTCCCCTCCACCTGCCCCTCCTCATTTTTATTTAAGTAAATAATTTAAAGCCCCCCCTTCTCCCCACCCTGCAGTAAAGTGCTTCAACCCCAACTTAGGCCTTGGTCTTCTTTGCTGGTGGGGGTCAGCCTTGTTCCTTGTCCCAGAAATGAGACTCACCATGGGGAGGGAAGGAAAGGGATTTTAATGAAAAAACCAACAGGGAGCCAAAGTGCAAATTGTCCACCCCCCTCCCCATAGGGGAGCCATCCTGAGCCCTGTGTACACCCCCTCACCCGCCCTCAGGTCCCCAGCGGAGGCCTAAGGCCTGAAGCTTCTGCCTCAGGTAGCTCTTGAGCTGGGGCAAGCCTCTCTGAGACTCCAGTTCTTCAAATGGCAGCTGTGGAGAGAAGACAGGAGGTTACAGTGGGTTGGCTGTGAGGACACTTATGGGTGGGGTGGAACAGGGCTTCTCACCGGCAGGAGTTGGTAGCCCATCAGGCCCAGGTGCCGCTCCCTCAGGGCCCGAGAGCCCAGCAGCACCCTGCCATCACGGCAGAAATGCCAGCGTTCGCGCAGCATCAGCACCACCCTGGAGGGGAGTGGGCTTTAGCTGAGGTGGTTCTTGGCCCAGCAGCCAAAGGCTACCCAACTATTTCATTCTCCTTACCTTTGAGTAGGGTCTTGGGTTGTGGGATCAGAGTCAGCATGGCAGGACCGTGGTGGGTAGGGCAGGAAGGGGTCTTGTGTCCTCACAGGTAGCACAGCACCAGAACTACCAACACAGAGTAGGAAGTCTGCAGAGCAGACAGGCCTTAGCCTCTCTCCAGCTCTAGGCTGTTAACCACTCACACCCATCCACACCTCACCTGTGCAGTAGCCTGGAGGTACAGTCAGGTCCTGACGGTATTTTTCTTCCCCTAGGAGCTGGCGCAGCCCCTCAGCTACTATGTCCTTGTGACTGAGGGGGAAGGACAGTGGTAGAGAGAAGGGCTCTGCCTGCTGAGCACTGCCACCCTGCAAAGCCCCTTTGCTGCCTTGATGTTTTTCTGTCAGGAGACATGGGCTCTGGTTTCCTAGTCTGTGCTCCTGTGGCTGCCCCCTCCCCTGACCCACCTGTATTTGCAGCGGGTACGGTCAGTGATGAGGGGCTGTGGGAAGATGGGCACTCGCTGCCTATGGGGAAGGCGGGGGCCTCGGTACCCTGGGAGTTCAAGCTCCACAGCCGTGTCAAGTAGAGAGAGGTAGCGTCTCACAATCAGAGAAGGAGGGGTGCCTGTGGGGAAGCAGGGACTGGGGAACACTGGGCTGCTGACACCTGGGCATGACCCTGCCCTGCAGCCCTCTGCCCCACCGGCCATCCCGTCTGCATACCACTGATGTGGTTGATGAAGCTGGGGGAGAAGACAAACTGAAGGGCTCTGAGGGGCAAGCACTGCAGCTGGCACAGTGACATCAAAATGTTGACTGTGGCCAAGGGTGCCACCCCTGCTTCCCGAGCCAGGATCCGTTCAAGACAGGGCATAAACTGCTGCTCCAGGGGCAGGTAGTTCAACCTCCCGAAGGGCAGGACCAGCTTCTGTACCACCTGTAGAAAATGGTAGCATCATCCAGAAACACTGCTGTTATTCCCCTTGAGACAGGTTCTCCCTTGCTCAGGGTAACCTGGATCTTGCTATGTAGACCAAGCTGGCCTCAAAACTCAGCCACCTACTTCTGCCTCTGTCAGGATTAAAGGCATGCACCACCACTGCAAGCTCTCTGGCATGTTTGATAGGCACCTCAGGAAGGTCTGGTTCAGTCAGAATGCCCACTATACCAGCACACACTCCAAGTTCTGCAGCACGAGCAGTGTCTTACGCTACACATGGCTCAGACACTGCAGAAGGGACATTAACTGTGCGGGTATTGCCTACAGATCTATAAGAGTGGATCTGATGGAGCTAGGCTGCTGTGCTGGAGCTTTGGAAAGCTTCAGGGCTCTGGACATTCTACTGTACTGATTATGACAGCTGGACCACCAGAGAGTGAACACAGACAGATGTCCTGGGGCACAGAACACAGCAGGAATGCTTGCTAGAGAAGCCAAACTAGATGGGGGGCTGGGCCTGACCAAATCGCTGAGAATGACTCAGAAATGTGGGAGGGTGGGAGGCCAGCACACCTTGCTGTTGAGCTGGGCTTCCTGAACCACCAGGAAGTGAGCAATGGCTTCCAGAAGCTGAGGTTCCCGCAACCTGTGCCGGGCCAGGTGCTGAGCCAGAAGCACCATTACATGGGGAGTCAGTTCCTCTGGCCTTGCCTCTGTGAAGAACAGCCAGTCACACTGTGCCTTCAAAGAAGACTCCTGTGGGCTAGATGACACTCCAGCCCAGGTGGTTTATCCCAGTGGCTCCATCTCATCCCTTGCCTCCCTTTTTCTTTTAACCCTCGGCACCTGCCAGGCTTCTGATCAGATGCTGACGAGGGTACCGCAGGAAATGGGGGCAGCTCAGGGCCGCTTCCAACCTTTGCCCACCGTGGATGACAGGCTGATAATGGGAGGGTGGCTTTGGTGGGAGTCGGGACCTTCGCTCCTGCTCCAGGGCATATAGGAGTGGTCCATCTGATGGAAAGCCTGGGTGGGAGAGGGACAAAGACCATCTTGGTGAGAGAGCTGGGGTGTGGTATCTTGCCAAGTGGAATAAACAAGTCCCCAGCTTCCTCTTCATCATTTCTTGAGTGGGAAGGCATACTTATTTCAGTGGAGAGGTATGGTATCATGTGAACATGATGTATCAACAGTGTGTGGAGAAAGCCTTATACGAAAGTCATCCTGTGCTAAGTATAACCAACTGCTGTGGCTTCCTAGAGCACTGTATCAGAAGGAACCTAACACCCTGCAGAGTTAGAATCTAACGCTGTTTGACTTGGACATCCACCATAGATGAGATGGAATCAGTAAGTGTGCTTGGGGAGGTGCCATTACTGGGTGGGAATCTTGAGAGTTATCAATGGCTTGAGTCCTCTACTGTTCTCTCTTCCTCTGTTCTTCCCTAAACACCCACACCTTCCGACACCCTCCTCACCAAGTAAGACTGCAAGGTGTAGACACACATGGATGGTGTGAACATCAAAGTTGGGGCAGTTTCGGATGATGAGCTGACTCAAGTCCTGCAGCGTGGCCTGCTCCACAGGAGAGGGCCTAGGCTGAGACACCAAGAGCTGGCCCAGACGACGAAGTGCCACAGGGTAGTGATGAGCTCGCACCTTGGTGGGGTTCTGGCTCAGCCATCGCAGCAGCTCCCCAGGACTCCGTGCCTGTTCCAGAAGCCGTTGAAGGCCTTGCACAGAGCCTCCTCCAAAAGGCCGGTCTCCCGACTTGCTGGGCCCCAAACAACAGGGCTGTACTGGTGGGATGAGCAGCAGACCAGACAGCCGAGAAGGGGAAGTCTGGGCAGAGAGCAGGATTCGAAGCATGGAGCTGGGTGATGGAGACCCTGAGGGGTGGCCCAGAAAAGGGTGAGGTTTCCTCCAAGGGGAAATATGCTATCTAGTTCTTACCTCACTCCCCATCCAAAAGGGCCTGAAGTAAAACACAACCCCGTGTGACTGCTCTGGTACTCGTTCCCACCCTGCCCCTCTTCCCCCATTCCTTCTAACAGAAGTTCTAATCTTTTAGGTGTGCTCGGTGCAGCTCTATTCACATTTCACATGCATATCTCCAGCCTTCGATGCTCCGTGCACGCTGTCGAGGAGTCGCAGGGCTGGCATTACCTCTCATTTGACATGTTGAGAGACAAGGCCCAGAGCGGCGAAGAGGTTAAGCCCGAGGTCATTCACAGGGTTAGTGGTCGCACCCAGCCTGGAGCCTCGCTGGTCCCGGCCACGCGCCCTGCCGACCACCTCCCCCTCCCGCAGGAGGCGGCGGCGGGGTGGGCAGAACGCAGGCTCCGCAGCCGGACGGTGCTGGGTCCCATGCTGGGCGCTCCCACTTACCAGCTGCGTGACCTTGGACAAGTGTCTCCGCCTCTCTGCCTAAGTCTCCTCACCAGTGAAATGAGAACACAGCGCAACCTCGCAGGGAGCGCGTTTGGCCCAAGAGTGCAGTTCGACAAGGCGCAGAGTTGGTGCTGTCCGCGAGGGGAGAGGGGGCCCACACCCCGTCCCGGCCTGGGGAGGCCAGCAGCCTGTGACCACCGCTAACACCAGCTCCCGCCACCCTCCCGAGGCCCGCCCCGCAGGCGCCACCCTACATGACTCCCCGGGCCCCGCGTAGGTCACTCTCTCAGTTGGTCTCGGGGCCCGGGAGCCGGGCTCCCCCCGCGGCCTCCTCATCAGCGGGCTACCGAGTCCGCCATCTTCCCAGCAGCCCCCGGATCGCCCCAAGACGCCAATCGCAGCCCAGCACCAGGCCACAAAGACGTGGCTCCCGACAGGCACTGCGAACAGGGGCTCCGCCCCCGCTTCCCGGAAGTGCGCGCGCCGTGGGGGCGGAGCCGTAAAAGCCTATCCAGAAGCCCGCCGGAATGATGCGGAGAGCTTGTCTGCTGTCCAGCCCTAGGTATTGCTTATACAGGACCTAGGGTAGGCTTCGTTCTCCCGGGACGAGGGCTCCCCCACCCTCAAGCCCCACAACAGACACATTGGGAGTGAAAACTTCACAGTTTCTTTAATCTGCACAAATTCCAGAGAACAACTCCCCTCTCAGCTCCCCTTCACCAGTCTCCCAGTCCATCGATCCCCAACTCAGCCTTGGCAGCTCTTTGGAACTAGACGTATCTAGGTCCTCCGGCAGCACACTAAGATGGACCCAGTGGGGTGGCCCGGCTCTGCGCCGGGCCAAGGCAACGACAGCAAGTGCCTGATCCAGAAGAGCCCACTGTCATCGAAGGCTGAGGGCCAGCAGCCCCAGGAGATGGCCCGGAGCTATGAAGATCACAGGGAGAGGCCTCTGCTAACCCCTGGAGTCCTCTGCGGCGCAAGGCTGGGCTCCAGGGTAGTGGGAAAAGGCAGGCAGCGGGTGAGGTGGGCCTGGGCAGACAGCAGCTCCCTTTGCGCCTTGGGGAATGAGGTCCAGAGGGGCCGGCTACACTGCCAAAAGCCCGTGGAGGCACTACGGGCGATACATGGCAAAGGCCAGGAGACTGAGGAGCAGGGTGAAGCCGGCCAGGCCCAGGGTGGCGGTCAGGGGAAAGAAGGGCCGGTACTGGATCTGGCAGTACCAAAGCAGGAGCAGCAGCAGAAGCAGCAGAGGCAACAGAAGGCTGCCGATTTCCAGCCCGGAGGGGCCGGGCTCTGACCCCGGTGGGCAAGGGGGATGTGGGGGACCGACTCTTGTGGACACATGGCAGTGGAGAACGCAGTTGGGGGGTAGGTGGAGGCTGCCCAGTGTCTGGGTGTCGTCTCCTAGTAGTTGGCCTTGGTAGATGAGTCGAACCTGCTGTTCCCGGCCGGGAAACTGGGTCCTGAGGAGAGAGGGACCTGGGTAAGAGAGCAGGCCTCAGACAGTCCTGGTCCTTTGCTCAGAGGACTGATTCCAACTTTCACCCCTGCCCAGACCACCCAGATCCTGGCCTCTGGGGTCAGGCTGGAACAGGTTAACAGGTATAGTGTGTAGAGGAGACAGTTTTGTTTTTTTTTTTTTCTCTCCCAAACAGAAAATAAGGGAGAGCCTCAAATAATCCCAGTGGCCCTTCTATAGTTACCCACCCCATTTTTTTGCATTTTGTTTTGACCCTCTCTCCCCAGCTTACCTTTTCAAGGAGCCAATGGTGTCATGAGGCCAGGCCCTGGCCACCTGCTCAGAGTCATTGAGAAATTTCAACCGTAGCACTAGGGGTTCCTGTGGGGAGTCCGGAAGTGTTGTGGCTGTGACCCCTGTGTCAGGCTCTGGCTGTGCAGATGGACCTCTGTGTCTCAGGCTGGGGTTCTCAGCCCCTGGGGCCTCCTCTCTGATGCTGTCAGTGGCTGCCATGGCTTCAGGGGGCTGTGCTGGTGTTGTGGTCCCTGATGGCTGTGGCAGGGGGTCTGTACTCTCCGTGGTATGTGTTGAGACCCAGGCGAGGGCCAGCACCAGAAGGCAGGCAAGCACCGCAAAAAGGACAGTCACCTCATCACCTACTCCTTCAATCAAGGCCATGGCACCTGCGTTGCCAGAGGTGCTACCGAGCTGGAGAGGTACAAAGAATTGGTGAGGGCTGCTTTCTGGCCAGGAGTCATCCCAACTTCAAGGAACTCTTGAACCCACTGCACTAGAACCCTCCCGCTGTCCCAGTTATTCCATCCCCTTACCCACCCCAGGACACAGAATGCCCCAGCGTCATCAAGTCCCAAATTTGCTTTCTTATTATGTCCCTTTCCAACAACAAATTCCTATTCCTAACTTTGCTGACTGAGTTCTAGGTCTTCATTCAGCTCCCCAATTCACCCAAACCCTATATCCAAGTAAGGGCCTTGCTCTTCTAAGCAACCCTCTCCTAAATTTAACCTCCATCAAACTTTACTCAAAAGCTTACCTATTGTCCACTTCATCCCAAGGTTCACTCCACCTATTCACAGCAAAGCTCATATGATGACTGTCGCTCAAGTTTCTCTACTCAACAGAAGGGTTTCTATAGCTCCCTGCCCTCCCCTTTACTATCTACCCGAACCCCATCCACAACACAGACAGCTTCCCAAAGCTTCTCAGACAACGCTAAACGTCAAACTCTGCCCTTGGCCAATCTGGAGCCTAAGCAGTGTGGTTTTGCCCACCGAGCTCCGTTCTTTCTTAGGTCCACCAAAACCCCACCCCGCAGCAGCCGGACTCCACGCTTGCTGGGGCAACCACGCAAAACCCTGAGGCCTCCAGACCCTTGATCCCTCTGGGAGAACCTAGACTTAGTTCTCCCCACCCCCACTGCTCCATCACTCCTCCCATCAGCCCGCCCCCCTAGCTGCAGGAGGGCATCAGCGATCCCGGGGCGGGGCAAGCAGGGCCCAGTTGTGGCCTGGGGCGACCTGGTGGGCGCGGCCACGCACAGCAACTCACCGCCCAGCTCTACTACCTCCATCTCGGCCCCTCGGGCACTTCCGGGCCGGAGGCGACGAGGTCGCAGACACCTGAGGTCCCTCTCCTTCCTCGCTGCCGCGGCCAGGGAGCATTGTGGGAATTGTAGTCGGCCCTATTTAGTTCCCGCCCTCTGCCCTAGGGACCCAGGTGCCGTGCTGGAGCAGCTGTTCTCTTGGCCCGCAGATCGACTGTGGGTCCACGGGGACAACCTTGGGGGTTGTGCTTGTCCACCGAGGTTTGGTCAGTCACAAGAACCTCCCCTACGCCTGCCCGAGCATCTGTCACTCGCAACACTAACGTCAGCCCTGCAGCACGTCAGAGCACCACCGTTGGTGTTGCAGTGATGAAGGCTCTGGGTAGCTTAGGTGGCTACTACCCCAACCTCGCCTTCTGTCATAGTGGACGTCAGGAAACAGCTTGGTCTTATAAATTGACTCTGTAGCCGAGAAGACGTGGGTTGCCAGTCTCATTTGCTAGGAAGAGTGCCTGATCCCGGCTGTTCCCTTTCCAGGCCTCTCCTCCATTGTGCTCCTCCGCCTTGCCCCTATAGGATTGTAAAAGGTGGCATAGAGTTTGGAACAGAGCACACACCTGAGGTCTTACATAGGCTCATCAGCCACATGATCTCTGGTGGGTTATTAAGTCTCTGAGCAAGTATATTTCTTCTGGGTCAGT
Organism: Cricetomys ansorgei; assembly: GCA_026225945.1. Classification (NCBI taxonomy): domain Eukaryota; kingdom Metazoa; phylum Chordata; class Mammalia; order Rodentia; family Nesomyidae; genus Cricetomys; species Cricetomys ansorgei. The sequence goes on from JAMJFZ010004042.1 coordinate 501,061, forward strand.
TGTAAAGAGATTTGCTATTTTATTAAATAAGTATGACCTGTAAAATATATGTCACTGTATTTTGCTCACTTAGTATTAGTGCATTCGTTTCACCCAAACTTGAACTGAGAAATTGATTGAGAAATTGGCTGAGTATGGTGGTATATCCCTGTAATCCCAGCACTATGAGGTTAAGGTGAGAAGATTAGGAGTTTGAGACCACCTTTGGCCACCTAGAAAGACCCTTTCTCATCCCCCCACCCCTCAAAAAAAGTGTTTCTGCATAGAGGATGTCAGGATGGATCTGTGACAGCTAATGTCTGTGGATTTTTCCTTAGTTCTCTGACTCCAATAATCACAAAAATCTTGATTCCTGGATTTTACAGACCAGTTTTTGCTTGGGAGTTGCATATGCATGTGTGATATATGCATGTGAATGTATACACACACACACACACACACACACACACATACACACGTACACACAGGATTTAATTGTCTCTGCTCTCCTATGCTAGGGTTACAGGCATGGGCTGCCATACCTGGATTTTGACATGAATGCCAGGGAGTCAAATTGAGGTCCTTGTGCTTGGAGAGCAAGTCTCTATATTTTAAAAAAAAGATTTATGTATTATATTTGTTTGCTGGCTATATGTAAGTGCACCACATGCACGCATGGTGCCTCTGGAGGCCAGAAGAGGGCATTGGATTACCTGGTACTGGAGCTATAGGTAGTTTTTAGCTGTCATATAGGTATTGGGAACTGAACCAGGGTCCTCTGCAAGAGTAGCAAGCACAACAAGTACAGCAACTGCTCTTAACTCCTGTGTGCTGGGTATTGTGCAAAATGCTGGACATATAATGCTTTCTCTCATTGCCCTCACTGATTCATGTACTAATAGAGGAACACATATGTAGATTATAGTGAGATGCTTTGAAGGAGTTTTGTTATCTTGGTTTCTCTAAAAACACAGAATAGTTTTTGGAATATGTTTTTGTGCCCATCCCAGGGGTGGAGGATGACAGTGAGTTTCATTTAGACTATTTGCTATTGTTTATGTGATGCTCTGAAAGAAACATGATTTTGCTATGTGCAGCTTGTCTTTGTGATTGTGTGCAGCTTAGACTTCTGGGGACTTCTTTAGAGGCCTGGAAAACCAGGAAAGGAGTTAGGTTTGGGGATATTGCATTGGGATAGTAGTTAGTCCAGTTCACTGTCAGCCCCTGCTCTCCCAGGTTCAGGCCACCAGCAAGGGTGGTAAAGATTTCTATCTTTCTTCCTATCTTTCTTTTTTTCTTTTCTGAGCCAGAGAGTAAACAAGCATGGTAGCAACCTGTTACAGTAGAAAGACAGTCCGCCAATGAATGCTAAGGTAGGCAGGTGTGCGCTGGTAGCTGGGGCAGCACATTGGAGGAGCTCATTCTCCTTGGTCTTTCTGGGGAACTTCTTGCTGTCAATTCTAACTAAGCATCTAACAGAGATGCTAGTATTACTTTTAGAATTATAAAGCAGAAAAACTAGATTTTTTTGTGAGAAAAGCTATATTTCTGTTTAATCACTTTATTTTTCATATTAAGACTAGAAAGTTTATAAGACATTCCTAGAATTGTACAGATAGGCATTTACATCATTCAGTATTTGAGAGGTTCCAAGTATTGATTAGTTTGCACTTGGTCCTTTGGTAAGAAAAAGAAAGTAGGAAGAGGCAGCGATGTGTAGAAAGTCTAATAATAGACAATTTTATTTTGGGAAAAAGTCCAGGTTGACCTGAGAAGTGGAAATGATGTAAAAAAAGAAAAAAAAATGACATGTGGACTGGAAAGATGGTTTAGTGGTTAAGAGCAATGACTGTTCTTTCCAAGGACCCAGGCTCATTTCCCACTACCCACAGGGCAGCTCACAACTATCTGTATCTCCAGTTCCAGGGGATTCTGACCTCCACAGGCACGAGGTACTTGCCTGCACATAATGCACATATATACACACAGGCAAAGCACCCATACACATAAAGTAAAATAATATATATTTTTAAATGACAACTGTGCAGCTGCATGTATGTCGAGTTCAGTGGTAGAATGTTGCCTAGCATGCTTAATAACATGCTGGGTTCTACCCTAGGACCAGAAAAAAAGATTGAGAAGGGGACATCTATCAATGGTGAAATGACCCATTTGAGATAGTTATTGACGACCATGTTGATTAAGTCAATTACAAGTTTTAAGTTTTTATTGATGGATAGACCAAGAGCAGGCTTGTGTCTCTGAAGTCTCTTGGTGTCCAAGCTCAAGGGTACAGAATATATAAAGGCAAAAACCATAAAACCTTAATTTACATCAAATTTAGATGAAGGTCAGTGTAACCTTGAAACATTTATTCCTGGCAGAGCACAGTAATTATTTCAGACATAACATGACAATTATTTTTTACTTATATCTTCTTTCGTTATTGTAGTTTATTTTGGTTAATATATCTGAACTATGGTCAAGGCCATTGGAATCTCAAATGTGTTGCCAAGGCAGACATGATCATTGGTGGGTAGAGAGCTGAGAAATGACCAGGCAGATACAAAATAAAGTTAGGACAGGATGGTGTTACCTTAGTCATTTCAATGGTGTGCAGAAGACACCTGGGTAGGCCACTGACAGAGTTAGTTCTTTGTTATGTTTTGTTGTTGCTTTTCGTGTCAGGGTTTCACAATATAGTATGGGCTTCAGACTTACGGTGATCTTCTAGGTTCTGCCTTCCTAGTACTGAAATTAGAGGCATGTACTCATATTTGGCTGGTTTGGTTTTTTGAGACAGTCTCAGGCTGGTTTTGAATTCCCTATGTAGCTTAGGCTGTCCTTGAACTCCTAATCCTCCTATTCCAGCAACACTGTACTGGGATAACAGGTGTACATTATGACATTTGGCATCCTGTAGAGGATTTATTCCACAGTGCAAGGGTCACATCCTTGCACTGCTTGGAGGTTTGGGGAAATATTTGTGTTGGGGATGTGGGTTAGCATAGCTGGAGGCAACTTTGGTGACGGGAATGCAGAAGAACTGGGACCTTGAAGGGCCCTAAGAAGGGACAAGACAGACAAGGGGGTAGGACAAGAAAATTTATAAAATGTATAACCATGTGGGTTCTGATGAGTATCTTTAATAAGGTAGGAAGGGACAAGGAGATGGGCACCAATGAACCCTCTTCAGTATAGCAGGGAGGGTCTTTTGTGAGGGCTGTCACTAGGAGATAAGAATCAGGACATTAGTTTCAAGGGTCATGTGCAGGGGCCCTCAGGTGAAACTCTCAGAACTGGAAGTAGGAGCGGGGAACCCGTCCCAGTCTCTGAGCCGCAGCCAGCAGTGGAGACCCAGGCAGAGAGCCAGGGTGCCGGGCACGATCCCTAGGGCTGACCTCGAGGCCTGGGGACAGAGGAGCGGGTGCTGCACGAAAGAAGGGTGGCGCCGTTGGGCCTGGGCAGCTTCTCAGCCAATCGGCCCCATTAATCAGCACCCTGGGGCGCAGGGAACTGTTCCGAGTGGCTCAGGGTTTCCACACCGGCCTAGAGCAGCACTGAGAGGTGAAAACGACAGCTGGCCGGACGTAGGGCCGGCGCGGCCGTGGCCCCGGGCGGGTGGCTATTGAGGCGCCGAGGGTGGGGGCGGGCGAGCGGGCGGAAGGGCCTAGGCGGGTGGGTGGGGCCGCGCGCCGCGGCCAACGCGCGGCTCCGGGGAGCGGAGGCTGCCGCGCCTGCGAGCGAGAGAGGGGCGGGGGCGCGGAGCGACGCGCTGGAGGGGCGGGGGCGGCTGGGAGGGGGGCTCGGCTGCGTGTGCCGGAGCCGGCGGGGGCGGCGGTGCGTGCGCATGACGCGGGGGGAGGGCCCGGGCCGCGCGCTCCCGGTCCCGTTGTTGTTGCCGCTGGAGGCAGCTCCGAGGCGGCGGGATCCCAGCGGCGGTAAACGCCGGGCGGCGGCCCCAGTGTGCGCGGCCGCGCCTTCTGGCCTCGGCTCCGGGCCTCATGCGCTAGCCCGGCGCCGCGCGCTTCGTAGTTCGGGTCCCGCCAGCCCCGCGCGCCCGCTCGCCGCCGCCGCCGCCGCGCCGCCCCGGGCCCTGGCCGGGCCCGCCTCGGGCCCCGCGGCTCCGGAGCCATGAACTTCCAGGCGGGCGGGGGCCAGAGTCCTCAGCAGCAGCAGAGCCTGGCGGCGCCGGGGGGCGGCGGCGGCGGCGGCGCGGGGGGCGGCGGGCAGTTCGGCGGCGCGGGGCCGGGAGCCGGGGGCGGCGGCCCCTCGCAGCAGCTGGCCGGCGGGCCCCCCCAACAGTTCGCGCTCTCCAACTCGGCCGCTATCCGGGCTGAGATCCAGCGCTTCGAGTCGGTACACCCCAATATCTACGCCATCTACGACCTGATCGAGCGCATCGAGGATTTGGCACTGCAGAACCAGATCCGTGAGCACGTCATCTCTATCGAGGGTGAGCGGAGCCGGGGGCTGCGGGAGCTGGGGTGCGGTGGCCTTTGCAGCTTTGGCCTGGGGAGCTCCACGGGCCCCGGCCAGGCCCGGCCCCTCTCTGGCGCTCAGGGGTCTTGTGGAGCTGAGGTCCGCGCCTTGCTAATCCGTGCTGCAGAGGTTCAGGATTTTCTATGTCTCATCCTCTGAAACACTTTGGGGTGTGGAGGGGGATTCGGCCCTATACTAGTGGACACGTTTGTTTTTTTTTTTCTTCGTGACCCGGGATGTGAAAGGTGGTGTCGCTCCAAAGAGTGAGTGATGGTCTCAGAGACGCAGAGGACTGGAGGGTCTAGGGCCAGATATGGTCAAGCATGGTCCGGCCTGGTGGGCGCGACGAGGACCTTGGTGGGTCGTGAAGGTGGGGCCGATGCTCGGGAGTATTCTTAGCTGCTGCCCTGGCTCTGCCCCGCAGTAGTGGGTGGAGGAGCACAGCCTCGGGTTAGTGGATGGCAGCCTTCCTGGGCCGCTCCCGCAGGCTTCGGAGGGTGGTGCTCCCCGCGGCGCCCTCTCTCGACGCACACCCACCCCCACGCTTCTGCGGGCCGGGCAGGCGCGGGCCTGGCCTGACGCAGGCCTGGAGAGTTGTGGCGGCGTAGGAGGCGCTGGATGGTCCCTGTGCGCGCTGACAGTGTCCACAAACCCTCCGAACATTCGTGCCCGCTTACCCCCGGAGGCATACCTGGGGCTGACGATGCTGACTGACCTCCAGGGAGGTCGGGCCTGGATCTAGGGGACTGTAAACCCCAGGCCTTGTGGTGCTCCTAACAATGCTCCTTCCTGTGGACACTTGGGCCCTGAACTCTGACTGCTGAGGGGGCACATTAATCGGGGGTACACCGCTGCCAAGATGCTCCATGACCTCTGGTGTAGTGGAGCTGGCTGGCAGTAGCAACAGGCACCCCAGTGACAGTGTTGACCTTCTAGCTAGCTTGGGCAGATGGGCCTCGCCCTGGTCCATCTGCTTCCTTTTCCAACTCTGCTTGAAGGGGACACCCACCAGCAGGTGGTGGGTTCTGCCTTAGTGGCAATGCAGGGAGAGCCAAGGCCAGTTGCTGCTGACATGGAGTTGGGAAGGGTGTGCTCACTATTTGGGCCCTACAGTTAGATCCGATTCCCATCTTGTTTGAGACTTTGGTGCCCTCTGTACTTGAACAGCCCTGTTTTGCTTTTTGAGGTACCCATAGCGGATGAGTCTTGGATCTTCTGTGCGTAGAGCGCCCCCCCGCTTTGAGATCTGGGCCCTTTTGTTGTAACAGTCCCGACTGACTTTCTTTTGATCTTTTCCCAGCCTGCTTTCTTCTCTTCCCTCTTAAGGCAGTTCTCTGTGAACTAATTAGGTGACGGAAAAAACTCATTAACATGGATTTGAGTAATTGGCCTGAATGACTGCTGTGGCTGCAGATTCAGAGATGGTATTTGTGTGAGCCCAGGGTCTTCATAAGAGATGAGGTGGGGTTGTTTTTTTTTTTGTTTGTTTGTTTGTTTTGTATTTTCAGAAGCGATTCATTTTTTCTCTTAGATTCAGAGAGTGTGGGGCCAGAAGAGAGCTTCCCTGTTCCTAGAGGAAGTATGAAGTTCCCCAGTCAACTCCCAAGATGATTTCCCCCTGCCTTTGGGGGAAGGATGAAACAATTTACTGGAGAGAAGGTGGGGAGAGAATGAATGTGAGTTGGTAGGGGATCCCAGAGACTTTACAGAGCAGGGAGAAGACAGACTGAGTGGGCTCCTCATCTAATTCCTATTTATTAGTGTCATTAGTGACCTTAGTCATCCCTCCTTATATACCAGATTGGGCATCTTCTGTACAAGTCATGGTCCTGGAAAGTACTTGGTTTGGTTTTTATCACTATCTTAAATTCAACACAGCATTTCCCCTCCTAGAGCCCTCCCCCAGATCAACTTCCCCATTGTGGTTTGGAAGAACCCCACCATTCCATCTGCTCAGCCTGGAAGCTTTGAATCACCATCATGAAACCTGGAACTGATGATCATTGTCACCAGACTGACCCAGCTGCTCCCCATACACCAGACCTCGGCTCTGTTGTCCCCTCCCTGTCCTTGCTATCTGAGAAAGCTTCCTGGTACCTTCTTTCACAGTCCCCTTCCAGGCCTCTGCTGGAAACTCATCTTTTTTACCCTTATTCCACTGGCTTTCACACTCCTGTCGTCCCGACTTTTCCACTGTAGCCAGGCTACAGAAAAAATTAAAATTAAAGCCTAAATCCCAACCAACCAGACTCCTCCAGTGTTCAGCCGTGTATGCTTCCTGCATAGAGTTCTCCATCTGCCTAACCATATTGAACTGTCCTCTGGAAAGGCAGTGTTCCCACCTAGCTCAGAGTAGGGAGATAACAGCATCTTGGATGTATCCTTGCACTTTCTGTTTGGACTGAGCCCCCTAAGCCCAGCAGACCCAGGCTGTTACATAAACCCAAGAGTTGCTCGATGCTTCAAGGGATTGAGCTTCCTTGTGCCAAGAACTGACATTTCACCTTGCTTCAGTGAATCTTTGGTGAAGGACTTATTTGTCTTATCAGAAGCTGACTGCCAGAACCATTTAAAACATCAAAATTCCTTTCCTACTCAAGAGAGAACACCTGCCCATCACTAGGCCCCAGAGAATGAGAGAAACATCACCAGGAGCTGACATACAGGCCTGGAAGGTGTACTACACGAAGGACCTCTGAGCCACTCAGCCTCACTAGTGAGAACCGGAGGCTCAGAGAAGGGAGGAACCAGTGCTAACCCAGGCTGACACCTAGCTGGTTGTCAGCACTCTCTCTCCCAGGGAAAAGAGTTCCCCCAACTTTCATGAGTCTCCTGGCTGTGTCCTTGAAAGAAGAATACTGGGACACCAGAGCTTCAGTTGATGACTGTGAATGGGGGCAGGGAGACACTAGACCTGCCATCCTGGAGCCTAGAGAAGGTGTTGGGGGAAGCAGCTCCAGCCGCCCTGCCCCTCTGATTGGTTTAGGTAGGCACCCTTGAGCAGGTGTATATCTGTAGGGGATGGAGCAGCATGGCCTGCAGCCCAGCTCAGTTTCCAGTTTGGGCTCTGGGCCTAGAAGTGGACAGTGCCTATGTGTGCATACCATATGGCTACTGTTGTGTATGCAGGGACCCGGCTTTGTCTGCTGCATGAACCCCTTTGTTTTCCCCTGGGGTTTATGTTTCCGAGGAGTGGGGGAAGTTCCTTTGAGCATCCTGTTATCTCCCTGGATTGTTCTCAACCTCCTTCATACAGTTCCCACTCTGCCTCCCTTCCTACCCAGGCTGTGGGTTAAGTGATATCCCAAAGGAACCAGGAGGAAGAGATACGGGCTTCTTCCTGTTTGGTTCAAGCCTCTGCTGGACAGAGAAGGGACCAGGTGTTAGGAAAGCCCAGAGGGAGCAGGAAGAGGGTTCCAGCCACAGTCCTTGCCCTTTCCTGCCTGGCCTACCTGGGGTGTTATGGCTGCATTTTCCCATTGTTCTGCAATTTCTCTTACCATATCTCTGCCTTAAGGAAAGGACATGGAAGCAAGTTCCTTCCACTTAGAAACAGGAAGCTCCTGAACTCCTAAATTTGCTGATTGTTCTGGGTAGTCTCCACCCTGGCCAGGATTCTCCCACAAGATCTGCTGTCTTGTGTAATGCTCAAGCTAGGCTTTTCCCAGAGCTCCCCCCCACCCCCACTTGCAGGTCAGGAATGGGCTGAAAACTACATTTGTCACTCGGTAACTCCTATAGTTAACTATTTTAGTGGGGAGGGCCAATGGGGGCATGGCTGCTTATGTAGGACTTCACACACAAGGGTTCTAGGAATTCTGAAAAAGAGGATACCCATGTGGGGCACTGGTAGGCAGCAAAAGTGTATTTGTTCCCAATCCAACTCTTTAACTCCTGCTGGGTGGCCCAGTTGCATCTGGGACCTCAGAACACAGGAGAACAAAGGGGAGGCAGGGGAGAGACACAGTATGGGCTGGGCCCAGCTGTCCTCCAGGATGCCCTGCTGGGGCAGGAAGTATCTCAGGGCACTGGGAGTGGGAGCAATGAAGCTGGGTTTTCTGAAACCAGGGCAAGGCTGGGAGACCTGCTTCAGGGCTAAAAGGGACAAGTGGAGGCCATGCTCTCAGACTCCATGACCTCAGGAAAACCTCCCTCATTCCATTGGCTCCAGGGTCAGTGCCTATTGATACCCCCCTCATCAGGGAAGCAGTCTTTACCCCAAGCTGCTGGCTTCTTTTTCTGCTATCACTTCTCTCCTCAAGTGTGAGTCGGGTGTGGTGGCTGGGAGGGTTTCCCATGCAGAGGGGACAGGATTATGTTAGGAGGGGTCTGAAAACATACATGTGGTGGTATTCAGGGAATATAGCAAGTTGGTGTTTGTGTCCATAGGAGACTCTGGGGAAAGAATCATTTTTTATACAGTGTATTTTGGTCGTGTTTTACTCCTTCCTCCTGGTCCCCCCCAGGTCCTCCAGATCCTCCCAGGTCCTCCCAGGTCCTTCCCACCTCCCTACATACTCAACTTTATGTTCTTTTTCTCTCCTATTTAAAAAAAACAAAAACATACACGGACACACACAAAACCCCACAAAAACAAATAAAAATATACAAATAAAGATCAATAAGACAAAAAAATTTTCCCAAACAAAGTAAAATGAGTCAAAAAGTCTGCAAAAATACCATTGAGCTTGTTTTGTGTCGGTCAGTTGCTCCTGGGTATGGGCCCTGCCCTTAAGTGATACACTCCATATCTTTTCTTTCCCAAGGAATATCAACTGTAGATAGCTTTTTGTTTAGGAGTGGGAGCCTGTGTCCACTTTTTCCTCTCAGCACTGGGACCCCAAGTGCCTATAATCTACGCAGGTCATGAGTACGCTCTCACAGTCGCTACGAGCTCACATGCGCGCCTGTCCTGTTGTGTCTGGGAGACTTGGTGTTCTTGGAGTCATTCATCACCTCCGGCTGCTACAGGTTTTCTGCCTCCACTGTGCAAACCTCCCTGAATCTTGAAGGAAGGGGTTTGATAAAGACATCCCAGTTAGAACTGAGTGATCTAAAGTCTCTCACTCTCTGCACGTTGTCCAGGTGTTGGTGTCTGTGTTAGTTGGAAAGGAATTTTGAATGCTTTCTTCTTCTATATTTATTTATTTCCATCTTCTAAGATCTCAAGGAACCATGAGAATTATAGTATGGGTCCTCTCACCCTTTTGCCTCTGAGTCCTTGGCTAGCTGTGAGCACATGTCCAAGCAGGCGCAGGGGAACTCTGACCTTGTCAGAGAGGTATCACTGGGGAACATAGGGACTTGGGGAGACAGCTGCCTTCCTGTTCCTCATTGCCTCATCATCCCATGTTGGCACATTCACTTGTACTATCAGGTGAACTGAAGTTAGTTTAAATCCTGCTGCTTTTGCCCCACTGCTGCCCCCCATCTCATAGTGTAGCCCAGGACAAGGAGACACGTTTTTCAGATGGAGCCAGCCCCGGGGCTGAGACAGGATGGGAAGGTGAGGAGCTGTCTCTGCTCCTTGGTCTTCAGCTGTGTCCTGAAGGCAAGACAAAGGCTTCCTCAGTGTTGCATGGTTCCCTCTGGTTTTCCCAAAGTGTCTTTTCCATTTTGCACATGAGATGGCCTGGGACTTAGAGTAGACTCCCTGATGTCCCATGACAAGCCATAGAGCCAGGGCCTTCGCCTGGTGTTCTGTTCTTCACTTAGGTAGACTAGAGAAGGTTTGTCTAGGTGGCCACATGGTTGGCCCACGTCAATGGCGCCAAGGGAAACTTTTGAGATTCAAACTGCCCTAGAGTTCAACTATTAGAAATTTGTAGAATATAGCTTACAGTGACTCAGGCCTCCTCTTTCCTGGTGTAATTTTTTTTTTCTTGGATATCTTGAATTCCCCAACTAAGGAATGGCCCTTGAGGGTATCACTACCGCTCAGCTGAGTAGCACAGAGGTAGCGTACATGAAGAGATGCTTTCCCAGGAAACATTATAGAACATGTTTTTGTAAAAAGTCTCATTTAAGCCACCATAGTGGTGTTGCTCACCTTTAATTCCAGCACTTGGGAGGCAGAGTTTGTGAATTTGAGGCTAGTCTAGTCTATATAGGGAGTTCCAGCTAGCCCAGAGGTCAGAGTGAGACCCTCAAAGTAAATAAATAAAATAAGTCCCATTTGAAAGGCTAAAGAAATGACTCAGTGGTTAAGAGCACTTATTGCTCTTGTAGAAGACGTGGGTTACGTTCTTAGCATCTGCAGTGCAGTTCACAACCATCTGTAACTAGTTCCAGGGGATCTAATACCCTCGTGGGCATCAGGCATGCACTTGGTACACATATGTACGTGCAGACTGTTCTAGTTAGGCTTCTGTTGCTGTGATAAATACCTTAACCAAAAGCAACTTGGGGAGGAAAGGGTTTATTTCATCTTACAGCTTGTATCCCATCTGGAAGGCAGGTCAGAGCAATTAAGGCAGGAATCTGAGGCAGGAACTGAAGCAGAGACCATGGAGAGAGGAATGCTGTTTACTGGCTTACCCTCCAGGCTTATATCCAGCTACCTTTCCTTTTTTTTTTTTTCTTCCTTTTCCAGACAGGGTTTCTCTGTTGTAACTCTGGCTATATTGGAACTCGCTCTGTAGACCAGGCTGGCCTTGAACTCACAGAGATCCACCTGCCTCTGCCTCCTGAGTGCTGGGATTAAAGGCATGCATCACTACCTATGGCTTCTCTCCCTTTTTTACACCTCCCAGGAACATCTGGGGTTGACACTGCCTACAGTGGGCGGTGTCCTCTACATCAGTTGATTGGTGAATCAAGAAAGTGTGCCACATACTTGATCCCAGGCCAGTCTGATGGGGGCATCTTATCATTGAGGTTCTATTTCCTCAGATGACTTTAGCTTGTTCACAGAAAAACACAGGTAAAATACTCACTCATACACAAAATCTTTTTTAAAATCTTATTTTAATATATGCTTATGTGTTGAAAATAAGTATGTGCTTGTTACAACCAACTCATATAGCAAAGGAAGTTTAACCATGACTGTCCTGCCTTCCTACCTCGAAATTGCTGTCAGGAGCATCTGTCATGCTTCCTTTTGGGCTCTTTTCCCTCTGTAGGTCTTTGGTGGATTTTTGTATTGCTGGTTTTTATAGCAAAGGCAGAATTTTTTGGTTTGGTTTGTGGGTCTGTGTGCTCATGTTCCTGTGAGTATGTGCGCGCTCATCAAGGAAGGAAGTTAGCGCTGAATGTCTTCCTTCGTTGTTCTCCAACTTGTTTTTTGAGACAAGGTCTCACTGAACCTGGCCTCACTGATTCAACTGAACTGGCTGGCTGGCAAGCCCCAAGGATTTTCCTATGTCTCTTCCCCCGTGCTGTGAGTACAGGTGCATGTTACCATGCCCAGCTTCTCTGTGTGGGTTAGGGATTGGATGTGGTCCTAGCTGGCCTCGAACTTGCTGTGTGAGAATGACCTTGAACTGCTGCTGCTTTTTTATTCTCCAGTGTTGATATTGTAGGTACTAAACATCATGTTCGATTTACACTTTGAACAAAAGATTTATTTTATATGTATGAGTGTGTATGAATGCACACATGTGCATGGTACATTGGGGGGAGGTCAGAAGAAGGAATTGGATTCCCTGGAACTGGAGTTTTGGGCAATGCAGAGCTCCGTGAGGGTTCTGGGAACTGAACCCCAGTCCTCCCATAAGAGCAACAAGTGCTCTTAACCTTGAGCCATCTCTCCAGCCACCCCAGCACCCCTGTGCTTGGCTTTTGCTTTGTTTTGTGGCTGATATTGCAATGGGAGAAGAGGAGCCAGAGGTGCAGATACTCATGGAAGAAATTGTTTGTTAATTGGCAGCCCCTAGGCAGGGAGTAAGGATCCTGGGTCCTTGTCCCTGCTCTGCTTCTGCTTGGCTAGGACACTTGAGGCAATTCACTCCATGGCTCTGTGCTTGTCTTTTCAATTGTGTCCAGCTAACAACTGTGCAGTTACAGAATTCAGAGCCATCTCAGGCGTGGCTCTCAGGCCAGGAGTCCTGGCTGCCAGGTGGAAACTGGGGAGGACCCTATGCTTCCTCCAAGAGCCTTCCCTCTTGTGTCTTCTAAGATGTCCCACCTTAGAGCCCACAGGAAGCTCATCAACAGAATAGAGCCTGTGGGAGGGAGAGTTTTCACGCCTCAGTTTACTTGTTGACATATCTCAGTCTTGGTGTGCTGAGGACAACAGGATCATACATGAGCTAGGCTGATGCCGGGTGCATAGCAAACCCATGTTGATGGTAGTCATTATTCCAGAAGCTTTACAGAATCCTATTTATGGTAAGGGCACACTGTTTATTACCTAACTGTACATTTGTCTGATCATTTCCTTTGGACAAATTCCCAGATGAAGATGGTAAGATACAGAGTTTGCACATTTTTAGGACTTCTGCCACTATTCTGACTCCCAGGAGTAGGGATGGCCTTTCCCTGCCTGCTTCCCTGGCAGATGAGGAAAAACAAAAAGGAAAAGATTAAATGGCTTTCCTTGTTTACACCTGTATTACTTTGGTTATAGCTTATTTATTTTTCTGTTTGACCTTATGAGTGAGAACCATTAAAGTTTTGTTGGACTAAAGGTAGATTGTTTGCTTATCAAACAGAGTCCTGGCTTCCATTAACTGGCATCTAGTTAAAAAAAAAAAAAAAGTCATTCATTCTCACTTAATTTAATTCTGTTCCTTTGGACAGGTTCCTTTGGTTCGTTATTCCTGTATCTGTTCAGGCTTAAAATAAGTTTAATCTCTTAGCATAGGTTTTTCTTACTGGTTTGTTCTGTTTTTCTAGAGTCAGCACCTTCACCCCAACCCTGTTTTCTTATCAGGACTTTGACCTACTACTGTACTCTAAGCAGGGCTGACAGAGCCGGGTCCCTGACATGTGTGAGACCCTGTTTCTGACCATGGTGGTGCCTGGTGCCTGGTTCCTGTTGATGGTGTTACTTTTTCTTTCCCTCAGCTTCCCCCTTTGCCACAGTTGGGGTGCCACCCACAGCCCTATCTCTTACCTTTGATGGTATGTGGCATGGCGGTAGCATTCGTAACCCAAACCCAGCTCAAAAGTGGGATCAAAGCCCAACCCTGAGACCAGGAGCCACGATGGAGAGTGAGGGGAATCTAGACCCATTGGGTCTTCCTGCTGTACTCCTGTCTGCAAGGTCTCCTAGGCCTGGCATTTCTGAGACAGTGAGTGTCACTCTTGCTTGGAGGTTATTTTCTGTGAAAGACACCTTAACTACCCTACAGTCCTTATTCTGAGGAGAGTTGTGAAGACTGTCTGCTTTCCATGGTTCAAAGTCCTTATGCTTGGCTCTTGTCTCAAGATTATTCTAGACTTTCCACATTGGAAGTAGTCAAAGCCTGTAAGAAATAGAGTTAAGAACTCTGTTCTAGGGCCGGTGAGATGGCTCCGTGTATAAAAACACTTGTTGCACAGGCCCAAAGGACCCAAATTCGCTCCTCAGAACCCACAGTGGAAGCCAACTCTTTAAAGTTGTCCTCTGACATCCACCCTGGAGCATACACACACACACACACACACACACACACACACACACACTCACACAGACACACACACACACAAACTCACACACACACACACTCACTCACACACACACTCACACTCACACAGACACTCACACAAACTCACACACACACTCACACTCACTCAGACACACTCACACACACATACACACACTCACACACACTCACTCACACACACTCTCACACTCACACAGACACACTCACACAAACACACACACACTCACACACTCACACTCACACAGACACACACAGACTCACTCACACACTCACACACACACACACACTCACACATACACACACACTCACACACACACACACATACACACACACTCACACATACACACACATACACACACTCACACATACACACACACACTCACACATACACACACATTCACACACTCACACACTCACACACACACACACACTCACACACGGTAGATAGATTGATTAGTGTCAGTGAGATGGCTCTGACAAGCCTGACAACCAGAGTTTAAATCCCTGGGATTCACATGGGAAAACCAACTTCTGCCCGTTATCCTGCGACCTCCACATGTGTGCTGTGACTTGCATGTGCATGTGTGTACACAGAGTGAATAAATGCATGTACAGTAACAAACAAATGAACAGAGCCGTGTTCTGGAACCAGACTGTGCAGATTTGAATATCGTACCTACTCTTCTGCTCTGCAGCTTGTGAACTTGGTGATTCCTTCGGCCTCTCTCTGGGTTGGATTCATCTTTGGTGAGACGTGGGTAATTGGCATCTGGTTCATAGTGTAGATACGAGGCTCAAGTAAGTAAAAACAGGTGAAGCTGGGGAAAGGTGGAGGCAGGAAGGCCTTTGTGGCAACATAGGCTAGGGAGTCAGTGGCTTTAGCAAGGCTGCCAAAGGGTGAGAACCAAGTGAGATTCCCAGGGTAAATGCTCCCCATTCCTCCGGGGCACAAGTAGAGTGTGAACATTCGGAGGGACCGTTTAGGGTATTCGGGGGTAGCCCAGAGATGGTGAGGTCCCACTGACGGGCGCAGACCCGGGAGCCATGGGTCGTCTGGGCTCTGCTCTCTTTCGTATGTGCCTGCAGCACCTTTGTGCGTGCCAAGCAAGTGTCCTGCATAATGAGCGGCACCCTAACCCTGCAGGTCTTTTTAACGCTGTATTAATCCAGTGTGTCAAATAGACTCTTGCCACCCGGGAATCTACACAAAAGTTAATCGTGAGTTGTACTTTGCTTTTTTGTTTACTTATTATTTTTCCAGTATGTAGTCTTGAGTCTCTGCTCTGTGTGGTGCTCATACTGTTTAGACTGGCTACATTTTGAGTGCTCAGTAGACACCGGTAGCTGGTTTTCATGTACAAGAAAGCTGTGATAGAACACCATGACAAAGATAGCTTAAAGACTGAAAAGTTTATTTGGGCTTATCCAGGGATAAGAGCCCATCATGGAGGGGAGCCGTGGCAGGAAGCTGAGAGGTTACCAGGAGCAGAGGGAGACTACATAGTCTCAAAGCACACCCCAGCGATGTACTTCCTCCATCAAGGCTGCACCACCCAAACCTCCCCACACAGTGCCACTAACTAGGAACCAAGTGTTTAAATATTGTAGCCTATAAGAGACCTTTCTCATTCGAACCACCGTAGAATGGAACTTGTAGACTATAAGATAGCATATATCTTGGTTGTAAAAATTGAAAACATAAGTGTGTTGTTATTTTGATTCACCCTCTCAAAGTCTTGAATTTAAAATGCAAAAATAAATATGCCTTTCCTATAAATACCGTTTTCATTCAGTCGTTTAACAAATTTACTTTCCTTTTCAATTTTAAAGATTTATCATGCTATTTTGTGTGTATATATGCAGGCTTAAATAAATATAAATGAATGTGCCTCTGTGCAAGTGTTCATGGAAGTCAGAAGAGGGCATTGAACTACAACACACATAGTCGTGAGCTGCCCCATGTGAGCATTGGGAACTAAATTTAGATCTTCTGCAAGAGCAGCAAATGTTCTTAAAACCACTAAGCTATCTCTCCATCCCATAACAAGTATTTTTACTTATTTACTGTTAGTTGGGAGGACAGCACAGGGTCTCCTTACCTTGCTAGCCATCCTGGCCTCAAATACACAGCCCACACAGCCTTCCTGTCTCAACTTTGCAAGGGTTTGGGGTTATAAGCAGGTGCTAACCATGCCCCAGCTAATAAATATTTATTAACTAAGCACCCACCAAAGTGACTGATGACAAATACATCTACTTAGAAGCAACACAGTAAACCCAGTGTTCTACTGATAGCATGTGCAGATCATAAGCAATTAAACACCCCCACAGAAATCCAACCCCTGCAGACAATACAAAATGCCAAGGTCTATGCATCTCTTTTTCCAACAGTGCACAAAAACAATTATTTTAAATATATCTTAAAAATAAACTTCGACAACCTTTCTTTCCCCTTTTCTGTATTAAAAAAAAAAATTGCTTTACCTTTACAACACAATTTAACACTACACAAGCAAAACTATTTATAAGAGGAACAATCAAGAGAGTTTCTGATTCACAGGACCCAGTGAAACCAAACATATGTCAAGCAGTGTCTTTAGACAGCAGAAAAACATTATCAATGCCCAGTTATCTGGAATTCACTCATGATCTTCTGAGCTCCTCCAAAGGGCTTGGGTCACTTCTCAGCTCTGACCTCTGCAGCACACACAGAGCCTATTCTTCTCAGTTTTTTTCCAGTTTTGGGGAGATGCTGTCCTGAATCCATGTTAACATATTGCCTTAGCACATCTTGCTCATACTGGGTCCCACACATCTTTGCTCCTTCTGGCAGCCCCTCACCCAGTCTGGTTCATTTTGTCAACCTTCAGCCCCTCTTTCCACAAATACACAAGCCTTCCCTATTCTGGTAATTTCCAGTGCCCTGGAGCAGCTGTCCACTCCTAGCTGGCATGTGTCATGTGCTTGTGTCTGCTTTACTTCTGCTTCCTGATGGAGTCTGAGTCCTGTGCCTTTGGCAGAACTGCCCAGGCCACTCCCAGGTTCCCCATCTAATACCTTGCCTGGTGTGATGGGTGCCTGAACCTCCAAGGAACCTTCCTGATTCCATGTTGGGTCAGAAAAGCCTGTGTCAGTGAGCCTGTTCCTCTTAATCAAGGGCCAGGACCACTCTGGAGCAGTGGAGAGAGCTGCCTGTGGGGCTCTCCTGGGCCAGCTGCAGCCAGGGCAGTGAGCTTGGGTTTCCAGACTACTGAGTCAAGGGTCTGTACATCACTGTTCTCTATGGGCTGGAGTTGGTGAGGCCATTTATGGTGGTCTGTGTGCCCTGCTAAGGCAGCGGGTCTTCTGGTCTTCTGACTCATGCCTTCTCTGAGGTTGTGGTAGGCATTCCAGAACAGTCAGTCATAAGGACTGTTTGTTTGTTGTTGTTTTTCCCTTTGGTTTTTTTGGAGACAGGGTCTCTACATAGCCCTTGCTGCTCTGGAATTCACTATATAGACCAGACTGGCCTTGGACTCACAGAGATCTGCCTGCCTCTGCCTCCAGAGTGCTGGGATTAAAGGTGTGCAGCACCATGCCTGGCTGTTCATATGGTTTTGACTAGCCCAGGAGCTGGGGTCCATCTTAAGCAGGACCAGTGGCTAAGGAAACAGTGAGTGCCCTCCAAGGTGTCAGAATTAGGACTTGGAAATCACAGGAGCCCTGCTTTTTAGTTCATGCTCCTGCCAGGCCAGCCCTGGCCTCAGTGGTATTGGTAGGAAAGGATATAGGAAGCAGAGTGCTTCCTTCCTTGTGTAGTCCCTAGCCAGATGGTGATGGGTAAGAAGCTAGGAGCTACAGGGCATTGATGTGGTCCAGGGACTCGAGTTACAGTGGCAGCATCAAGAGAAAGAAGGAAGCTCGCTTTTTTCTGTGTGGCGTAGACAGTGAGGCCCACAAAGACCCTCTGGATATATGAGTGTCAGGAGGGGACCATCAGTGGCATCAGTCCTGGGAAGAAGAGTAGCGATCAGGCCCAATCTCAAGTCCTCATGATTACAGGTGAGCCTACATGGCTCTGAGGACAGTATGGGGCCATCTCAAGTCTGTGTGCTGGCATCTTCCTTTCTCTGAGCTGTGAGATCTCCTTCCCAGTGTCTTAGGCCTGCTGATGAGGACAGATCCCATGGGCCTTGTTAAGCAATAGACCTTGATGGTGCCCAGGTAGGTTAAGGAAAAAGCCTGGCTTAGAAAAAGCTCTTCCTCAGACAAGGGCCTACAATAGGCCAAATTTAGGTGGGTGGGCACAGCATCCCAAGGAGCTTGGCAGATCACTTCCTGGAAACTCTGAGTGCCCCTCCCTTTATGCCTGGAAGCTAGGGTAGGCTGCTATAGTCCATGAGGAGGGTACTCTGGGGGGAAACTGAGGGCTGGCAGAGGAGATCTAAATATGGGGACGTCATAAGCCTTTTCTTTCAAGATGCCCCAAACTTGATCAACAATACAGTCTGTTTCTGGGACAAGCTAGAATGCAAGCACTGGGCCAGGCACCCAGGCTGGAAGTGGGTCATGCGAGTGTCTGCGTGCTCCCCCATTGCTCTAATCAGGAAATGGGCACATGCGTGTTGTGTGATGGTAAGCTGGCACCAAAGAAAAATTGTGCTTTCAGAAAGCAAAATATCTTATCTTAGCAGAATCCTGAGCACACGAGATTTGGGCTAGGAATGGGTGCTGCCTAGTGGCCCTGGGGCAAGGGTGGCTGAGCAGATGGTGCTGGTGAGTGCAACACTAGCCCGCTGCCTTGACAACACTGTCAGACACAGTTTTTACCAGAGTAGTGATTTTATTATGAATATTGCTGCCATAGTGTGTTTTTAAACTACGCAAACGTGCCACCCCTCACTCCAGCACTTTTTGTGTTTGTGCTGCAAATGTCACAAGATTGACAGCTCTTACTGTGGGTGATGAGGAGCTCCAGGATCCTGAGCTGGGGCTGCAGGACCAGCTCTACTATCTCAGGTAGAAAAGCAATGAGAGAAGGCCTTGGGTCTGGCACTTGTGGTGGCTTTGATACTGGCCCACAAACCTGTCATTCTCCTAACAGTTATGTTTTGGACCATCCTTACAGGATATTATTGACCCCATTTTGCAGGTGGGGAAACTGAGGTATGGAGAAGTTAAAAAAAAATATGTCCTTGGCTGCTTGGTCATCATGGCAGAGGATTTGAGACAGTAGGGTAGTAAGTAGCAACCAGGTTTCTGTGCCAGGGGCTCATCTCCTGTCCTATGTTAGTAAGCCAGGTTATAGGAGGTTAATTCCACACCCTAGAGATAAACTATGCAGCCCTTCCCCCATAACATTAGTGTAAGTCAGTGGTCCTGGCCTGTGTCTGTAGTTGTGCTGGGCGTCAGTAGAGAGACTGCCACTCCCTTCCCTCTACAAATCGCTCTTGTTTGGTGAATGGCTGGTGGTAATGTTCACCCGTTCTAATCCATTACAAGCCTGGCAGTATAATTACATCTCTCATCACACAGTGTACATGTACCAGATAAGCAGTTAACATGCTCTGTTCTGCAGAGAGCTCCTGCAAGTAGTTAAGAAACAGGTTTGAAAAACCCAAGAGAAAAGCAGGCAAAGAATAGAATGAGAGAGACAAGGAAAAGAAACTCATGTGGTCATTCACCATGAAAAGATACTCTCCTGGCAATTAGAGAAATGCATATCCAGGGAGCCAGGAGCTACTACACGCCCTACCCGAAAGTTCTGGTGTGTGTGTGTGTGTAGGGCTGCATGCCGCACGCCTCTGGTGGGTGAGTGGGATATTGAATGAGTCCCATGTTTGTGTAGCTGGGGATGATCTTGACCTGATCCTTCTGCCTCACATCTCCCAAATGTTATGATTTTAAGTATATGTCATTATGGTGGGCCTGTGGGGTGCTAGGTTGAACCAGGTCTTTGTGCATCTAGACAAATGTTCTACCAACTGACCTCTAGCCTCACCTGCGAACGCTCCACTGTTTGAGACAGGGTCTCTAATATGTAGTCCTGGCCGGCCTGGAACTTGCTACCCTGTCTCAAAAATTACAAAAGAAACAAAGAGATCTTAACTGAAGGCATTTAGAAACCCGTTCAGAGGCTGAGGATAGTTCAGTGGTAGAGCCCCTGCCCAGAATGCACGAGGCTCTAGGTTCAATCCCTGGTCCTGGGGGCGGGGACAACAAACTCACTCAGCTAAGTGAAGCAGAATTTTAATTCATATAATTTCAGTTGTGTTTGTTTGTTTGTTGCCTTTTTAAATGGCAGTCTTACTCTCCTAGCCTGGCTCCAGATTCATGGCAATCCTGCCTCAGCCTGGGATCCTCAGTGCTAGGGTTACAAGCATGAGCCCCCACATCTGGTTGTTGTGTGTTCAGTTTTGAAAGAAGAGAACATTTTTAAAAAATACATGAAAGAAAATAGGTCAGGGGTGCTACTGCAAAATCACTCCCTTCTGGCTCAGAAGGATCTGAATTGGGATAAAGAGGAACCAGCAGGTTGGTCCTCCGCAGCGTGCGCGCGCACACACACACACACAGGCACAAACACATACACCACTGCCAGCCCACTGCCCTGGGGGAGGAAGTAACAGCCATTTGTAACATTTTGCCAGAGTAAGGGGTGCCTGTCCTTAGCCCAGGTGCAGAGCTGCTGGTGTGGGTCAGAGCAGGGGTCAGTGTCAGGAGTGCTCCCAGGGCCTTAAAAGTGCAGGCAGAAGTCTGCCCACCACAGCTGGCTACAAAAAGTCATGAGGTCTCACTGTGTGGGAAAAGATATGAGTGGATACTCGGAGGCTTGAGGCTTGTCCATGGAACCTGGAGTTCTGGGCCTGGTCCAGGCTCTACCACCCACAGGCTGTGCAGCACTGGGCAGCGAACTTCCCTTCTGTGCATCACAGTTACCACCTCCAGAAGACTAAGCTGTGGATTCTGACCTGAAATCCTGGCAGGCTGAAGGGGGCTGGGGACCTCCTAAAAGCCACCCCAGTATAGAGTTTTTTTCTATAGAGTCCTTATTTTGTAATTTCCTTGGGCAGAGTTTACCATGAGCCAGATAGCAATTTATTGTCTTATTTCATTGAATGCAGAAGTCTGACAAGATCAAGGTGCCCAAATGGCCACACTGCTTCTGAAGGTATTAGGAGCACATCCTCGCAGGCCTCTCCTATGCTTATAGGGCCATCTTCTTCTCCTTGTGTCTCTGTTTTGAAAGACAGGGTCTCTTGTGGCTCAGGTTGGCCTTAACTCACGATGTGGCTGAGAATGACTTTGAACTTCTAACCCTTCTGCCTTCTGAGTGCTGGGATTGCAGACGTGTTTAAGCGCCGCCTGTTTATGCTATGCCGGGGATCAATCCCAGGGCGTTGTGCATGCTAAACTAGAACTTACTAGCTGAGATAAATATCTAGCCTCACTGTGCCTCTTTATATTAACATCCTTTTGTAATTTTAGGTCAAATGACTCCTTTTTATAAGGACACTGGGGTCAGGGTCAGGTGCCCGCTCGACTCCATTCTGACCTCATCATCTTAAGGAACTACATGTACAATGACCCTGTTTTCATGGGTTGTGTCTGAGGTCTAGAGGTAGACATAGAGGTAGGCCTCAAATCTTCAGGGTTTCCCAGTTTGGAAGGCTAGAGTAAAGGTAGAGGGGACCAGCCAGGCTTCACTGCGCTGGCAGAGCCTGTTGGGCATCTGGGACTGGTTTTAATCACTCATATCTGCATGACCCTTTTGTACCCAGCTGGACCTGCTCCTTTTACTGACCACCTGCTGCCCGCTAGGCTCCAAGACCTTTGACTACGTCAGAGCTCTGTGTACACCTTGGGCTGGAAGGTGGGACTTTTCTTTTATACTCCAAATATGAGGTTCAGCAAAGTTGTGATGAGGGTAGGTGGTCACACAGCTAGTGAGTTTCCATACTAGCTGCTTTTTGTGTTGCTGTGATCAAATACCTGACAAAAAGCAACTTCAGGAAGGAAAGGTTCATCTTGGTTTGCAAGTTGAGTGTACGGTACATTGTATAGGGGAAAGCATGGCAGCGGGAACGTGGGGCAGCTGGCCACACTGCATCTGATGTCAAGAAACAGAGATGAGCGCTCTGCTCTACTCTTTTTATTCTGTCCAAGACCCAACTTATGGAGTGGTGGCACCCACGTTAGGGTATGTCTTTCCATCTCAGTTAATCCAACCTAGAAACTTCCTCACAGGCACGTTCAGACTCCTGGGTGACTTTAGGTCCTGTCAATTTGATAATATTAATCCATTCTGGGGCTGGAGGATGAGTTTGAGCCCAGGCTGAGCTTGTGTGGATTGTGAGTTACTATCTCAACAGACTGTCCCCACTAGGAATTGTCTCTTTGAGGCCTATCTCCTCCTTAAGGATAATGAAAGCCCTAGTCAATATTTATGAGTTGCTAAAGTTCTACTGGAGCTCTGTTGGGAAGCAAGAACCATATGAGGAAGAATGGAGTTAGGTGACATGGATGGCTCGCTGAGATTCTGTGGTCTTCCAAGGGAGGGACCAAATGGACAAGGAAGGGGTGGAGACTGAACAGTTAAGTGGCGGTAAGGGATCATAGGTGGGATCAGGCAGGGTCAGGGACACAAAGACATGGTTGGAATCTAGAGTCATGGATGGAATACAGAGTGTCCTGGACTGTAGGGCTTTGCTGACAGGGACAGGGTCATGAGCACCCCCAGTGGGCATGGATATAAATGTCAGTGTGGTGGTAGATGGGTGTAAGGAGCCGGTTAGGAAGTTGATGTGGTGTAGGTGGGCTATTGGACAAAGGAACCCTTTTTTGGAGAGAGTGCTGATGGAGTAGCCAGGATCAGTATGGAAGTGGTAGGAACAGGCATTGAGTGCCCCTGCTTCTTTGGCTTGAGCACCTAGGGGCAGATGCTCTGCCTGAGCCAAAGCAATCTGGAGGTGGAACTTAAGAGGTGAGTTGTTGGCCGCAGTTTTAAGTAGGCAGTGTCCCCAACCCAAGGACTCTTTTTCTTGATTCCCCGACACCTGACCTGGATACCTGAGAGAGGAGCCGGGCATACACATCAGCGCCCGCCACCCCTGTGTGCGTCCTACAGCTTAGAGCTGTGTGGCCAGCCCAAGGGCTCTGCTGCAGGAAGATGCTCTGCTGCCACCTTGTGGCCAGAAAGAGCCCGGCTGGTCTTGGAAGCCACACAGGTGGGCCACACAGGCCACACCTGAAGATACCTAATGCCCATCCATTCCTTGAGAAGCCAGGTGTAAACTTGCGTCTTCCAGGTGAAAGCTGGGCCTTCCTCTGTCTTGTGGAATGACATCCACTAGTTTCTTGTGAGTTATGTAAGCTGTGGCAGTCACTACTTATTAGACCACCAGTAGCAAGCACTAGGAGGCAGGAGACCAGGACGAGGCCCGAGGGAGTGACACATAACTGCCCTTCTCCTCTGCTGAGGGACCAGCATTCTCTTCCCAAGAGTGTTTCACATCTCATCCTTGCCCAGGGGTCCTTCTCTTTCTGCCTAGGTACTTCTCTGTGCCCAGACACCTCTGTGCAGGGGACGTGAGGTCCAGGCAGAACAGGGACAGAAAAGGGTTGCTCAGTACTTGCCTTCAGCACATTCTGGCCAAAAAAGAAGTTGTTCATCCTGATCTAGAATGCACAGTCAAGGTCTTTGAGAGATTCATCACCAATCCTTCAGAAATTTCAGAAGAGCCACTCAGCACTTGTGGAACATCTGCAGCCTGGCATTTAAGAGAACTGTAAGAAACAGCTACCCTCAGGGAGGACTGATTTTGTGGGGTTTGATCCTGTTTGGACAGTTCCAGCACAGAGCTAGCCTTATTGCTCTTGTAGGTAATGGCTATGTGGAGCAGAGCTTTGGTTTTCACATGCATCTGGAGTAGGTGTGTGTGAGCATGCTCCAGTGGGTACACGTAGCTGGAACCTGCCCCACCCAGTTGTCCTCCCACTGCTAAACAACCCACCTACAGGCGCCGTGTCCTCTATCCTCCTCATTCTTCAATACTCGCCCCCAGCTCCTGTGCTTGCATTTTCATTGGGGGGGGCAGGTCTGTAATGGTCAGTCTATTCTTTTGTGAAGAATAGTTCCTATGTGTGGGATAGATGGGACAGATAGATGAAGGCAAGGAACTGTTTTAGTTAGGGTTTCTATTGCTGTGATAAACACCATGATCATAAACAGTTTGGGAAGAAGAGGGCCTACTTTGCTTATACTTCCATATCACAGTCCAGGCAGGAATAGCAGAGGCTATGGAGAATGCTGCTTATTGGCCTGCTCAGCCCACTTTCTTACAGCTCCCAGGACCACTTGCCCAGGAGTGGCACCGCCCACAGTAGGTGGAGCCCTTCCACATCAATCATTAATCAAGAAAATTCCCCCCCAGATTTGGAAATCTTTTGAAGGCATTTTCTTCAGGGCAGGAGAGATGGCTCAGAGAATGGCTCGGTGGTTAGGAATACTGACTGCTCTTTCAGAGGACCCGGGTTCAATTCTCAGCACCCACATGGCAACTCACAACTGTCTAACTCCTCTTCCAGGGGATTCAGCACCCTTACACAGACCCTACATGTAAAGGATGATGCACATAAAATAAAAATAAATAAGTTATTTTAAAAAAGATCTCCTCTTCCCAGATATTCTAGGTTTGTGTCAAATCGACAAAGCCAATCAGCACAGGAAGTCAAAGTAAAAAGACTATGTATCCTTCTGATCTGCAGCTCAGGAAAGTTGGCCAGCCTACATTGGAAAGTGTGAGTCAGGAGTGCTGGGTTGTGTCTGTGTCCCTGGGAAAGGCTCCTTTGTGAAACCACCTATTACATCTATTGCTAGGAACAGGGAAGCAGCCATTCTCTCCACTCTTAATAACTAGTCCCACAGGAACACAGAACACCCCAGAGATCCAGCCCAGGACTTGAAAGTTTCCAGCTCTCCTTCCTAGGAGCACCTTGATTGGAGAGGCCCTGGCTTCCCAGGCATTCCCCTCACCCCAGCCCCCTCAGGAATGTGCTGTCTCCTTTCATCTGCTAGTTCTCTCTCGGACCATGGGATTCTGAAGCCCAGGGCCATGGAGTTGGGCTGGGCTGGGCGGAGGCAGCCTCAGTTTCTAGGGACACTCAGGCACTAACCTAAACTGGTTTCTCCCGATCTGCTCCTGGTGTGAGTTGTCCTCTGGATGATGGATGCTGCCTGTCTGGGCCAGGAGTCCGGTGGATGGTGCAGTATCTGTCATAATGCGGAGCTTTTGCCCATCCTGGAGCAAACCTGACTTTTCTGGGGATTGTGTGCAGTCCACACTTCTGATGCCAAAAGGACACTGGAATTAGGGGTGTTTTAGTTCACAGTGTCAGCTCAGGCAGGTGAGTAACACAAACTCACTGCTGTCACCTGGACCTAGTTGGGCAGCAGGGACTCAGGAGTGACTCCTGGGCACCGTGATCAGCTCTGAGGTTTTACCTTTTGCTTTTTTTTTTTTTCTACTTGGTCTAGTCCAAGCAAAATACTATCTTCTGAGTTTTATAATCTCCAAAGAAAAAGACTGCCTCAGTCATCAATAGCAGCGTTGTAGCATCAAGCACCTCTCAGCCTTAGACTATCAGAGTCAAAAACTGAGATCATGTCACTTCACTGAGTTCTCAAGTCTGAAGCTCAGAAACAGCATAAGATTTGCCCGTCTCCTGGCCCAGAGTTTGGGCTTCTAACGAAACTGGCTGGCCCTGGGGTTCCTGATCTTGGTTCCCCCCTCTGGAGAAAGAAAATGGTCCATTTTTCTACAAAGCGGTGCCTCGTGTGTGGTGTGCTTGGGGACTGTTACTTATTTGGCCTGCTCTTAATGACAGCTCCTTACCTACCTGCCTAGTCTTAGGAGGAGCCCTGGCTGGAATTTCCTGTTTTCTGAGGGCTCCCAGGGGCTGCCCCAGCAGGCCGACTGCCCTGCCGCCGTTCCTGGGTGTTCCAGGCCAGACTTGCCGCCTCTCCTGGTTAGGCTGGCTCCAGGCCCTTCCAGGTCTGGGCTTGCAGGCTGGAGGTGGAGGAGTTGAGGGACTCGGTCGGCCCACACCAGGTGCCCAGAGGCCGGAGGTCCGTGCGCCCCGGCCGCGGCCCCGGCCCGGGCCCAGCCCCGCGTCCCTCGCCATGGGCCTGGCCTTCGCCCGTGGGCCCTGAGCATGGAGCGGGGCTGGCCGCCGGGGGAGAGCTGCAGCGGGGAGCGGCCCGCCGTCTGCCGCCGCGCCCTCAGCGTCTGCGACTCGCTGGACCTGCACGGTGCCCCCGCCGACCGGACCGCCGCCGCCCTGCAGGCCGCCTTGTGCGCCGCGCGCGAACAGCCTGCGCGGCCGCGGAGCGTGTGCTCCGGGACTCCCGGGTCGACGCCCTCCGGCGCGCGCGGCCTGCTGCTCGGCTTCCTGCGCCCGCGCCACGGCCGTCGGGGCCCTGCGCCCTCAGAACGGTCTGGCTCGCCAGCACCCAGCCCTGAGCCCAGCCCCGTGCCCACTCGGCGCAGCCGCGGCCCCGGGGAGCGGGCGTCCAGGCCGCGGCCCACCAGCATGACATTCCTGGAAGTGAACCGTCTAGAGCTGGCGGCGACGGAGGCACCCAGCGCGGGGCTTGGCCGCGCGGGGAGCTCGAGCTTTCTGCGGGGCGCGTCGCTGTGGAGTAGCCAGCGATGGCAGGTGTTCCGCAGCGGTGGCGGGCGCGGCACAGAGAGTCCCCGGCGCGGCCTGTCTGCGCTCAGGAAGAGCTTCAGCTTCCGTCTGCGCCGGGGCCAGGAGATTCGGCGCTCCGAGTCGGGGCTGCTTGCCCGGCCGCCCCGCACGCGCACCCGCAGCGACGGCGACGCCAGCTCTCTGGGTGCCTTCCCCAGCCGCCGAGACCTGCTGGGCGCCGACGCCCCGTGCACGCCGCCGGAGCCCGGCCGCCCCCGCGCCGCCGCCAGCCTCTGGAAGCTGCTCACCAGCCGCTTCCGCCGGAGGGAGCCCGTGCCCGCAGCGCCGCTGTGGAGCCGCCGGGCAGCCGCGGCCCCGGGACTCTTGGGTGCGCGGAGCGGTAAGGGGGAACGCTGAGCGTCAGGGTGGCCTCTCTGGTTGGAGTCTGGCAGAAAAGAGCTGGCGTGAGAAACGGCTTGAACCAACCTGGTAGAGGCGAGTGGGTGCGCATTGCCTTGAATAGCTGGGTCTGGCCCAAGTGCCCTCACCACCCAGTCCGTATGTCGAGGATTGTTGAAAGTGTCCAGAGGAGATAGTGGTAGAGAATTGCAGGCTGTGACACTGCCCATAGCGACCTGGCGTAGCATCCTGGCGTGGCATCCTAGGAGACCTGAAGGACCTGGGTTTAAGCAGCCGCCGTCTTCCAATACGGTGGATACAGTATGGCTGCTTAGGAAAGGAGAGAGCCCCGCCACAGCTCTAGGCTGGACTGGATAGTTTCCTAGCTGGGGGTTGGGACCTCTCACCCTAGCTGCCTCAGCAGCTGAGGTCAGGAGCTGATTGTGGACTTGAATGAGATAACGTTGTGAAACATCTTGAGTGAGTGGGAGCTGGGTAGGACAGCAAGTACTGCCCAAAGCCCAGCGCAGGCCATCTAGAACTGGCTGGAGAGTAGATGAGTGCGGGCTGTCAGGTCAGGGGCACTGAGTAGCAAGAGGTTTCCCTTCCCAAGTACCTTGTCTGAGTCTAAGGGGACGGTGGTGCGGCGTGTGGTTTAATGAAAGGGAGCCTGGGGAGCTGGTCTCCTGCAGAGTTTCTGGGGAGAAGGCCTGGCAGGGCCTGGTAGATGTGCTTCATTGGACCTGCCTTTACAGAACAGTGCCAGGTGAGGCTCCTCCCTCTTCACCCTGGCTCAGGAATGTGGTAGGTGGCCCCACCCTGCCAAGGGTGAGCTGTTCCTACTCGTAGGAAGGAGACTGGTCCTCCTTGCCAGGGCCCTGCCCATTTGGGGTCTGGTCTGAGACCTGCCTTTCACCTGGGTGAGAGCATCCAGGCACCAGGCCAGGTGAGCTCATGTAGAATCTACATCCTTGATGGACCATGAAGAGGAGGATGAGGAGGGGAACAGACCCAGTATGGGCAGGATGAGTCTCAGCTCACAGCCCTGTCCTGAAGACTGTCTTTGCTCTGTTTCTTAGGGAGTTAGGGGTGAGGGTCAAGGCCCATGGAGGACAGTAATCTCTGGAGTTGACTGAGAGAGGTATTGTAGGTGGCAGTGGTGAAGGTTAGGGCAGGTGTGTGTGCCCCACGGCGGCCCTGATGGAATGGCTCTGTCTTTGCAGACTCATTTGTGAACAGCCAGGAGTGGACCCTGAGCCGCTCTGTGCCAGAGCTTAAAGTGGTGAGTGGACCCATGGGAGGCCCAGAGGCCCTGTGGCTGGGTGGGCTAGACTTTAGTTTGTGGGTCTGGCCATTGGCTTTCTTCTGTTGCCTTGTCCCACCCCCGGCCTTTTCTAGGCCTCTCTCTACCTTTCAAACCTACATGATTGTTCCTTACTCTAAAACCCCAGTTTTGCTTTTTCCTCGTGCCCTCTGACCACCGCTTCACCTGTTCCTCTCCTGCAGGGCATAGTAGGGAACCTGTCTAGTGGGAAATCAGCCTTGGTGCACCGATATCTGACAGGGACCTACGTCCAGGAAGAGTCCCCTGAAGGTGAGCATCACAGTCTAGGCTGCCCTAGAGGCTGGCCATAGGTTGCCTCTTCCTCCACCGTTGTGTCTGTGGAGGGGGTCTCACTCCTCTCCTGGCCCATCCTCTTCCTTCCTCTCCTGGGAACCCAGGGCTTCTGCTCGCTCACACACACACCCCACTCTGTTCCCCTTTCTCCACGGTTGGTACTGACCTCCGCTCTGTCCTAGGGGGTCGGTTTAAGAAGGAGATTGTGGTGGATGGCCAGAGTTACCTGCTGCTGATCCGAGATGAAGGAGGCCCCCCTGAGCTCCAGGTGATGCTCCTGCTAACTTGCTTGGCTAAGTGCCCAAGTTCGCCAGGGCCAGTGAGGTGCTTACTCTGCTTATCTCCCCAGTTTGCTGCCTGGGTGGATGCAGTGGTGTTTGTGTTCAGCCTGGAGGATGAAATCAGCTTCCAGACGGTGTACAACTACTTCCTGCGCCTCTGCAGCTTCCGAAATGCCAGCGAGGTGCCCATGGTGCTGGTGGGCACGCAGGGTGAGGCAGGGCATGCTCTATAGCAGGGTATGGTGGTGGACCAGTGAAGTCTCCATAAACAGGCCATGAGACCCAGTTCCCACTCCCTGCCCAGCAGTGACAGGCTCTTAACTACGGTGGAGCCTGACACCCAGGGTCTTTTAATTTTGCTTTTCTCTGAATGATTCTCAAAATCTATGTAACTATTGTGTCCACAGTTTTCTTTTTATTAATTCATTCATTTGTTTTGAAGCAAGGTCTCATTCTGTAGCCCAGGCTGACCTTGAATCTGTGGTTCTCTTGTCTTAGCCTCTCAAATCTAGGATTATAGGCGTGTGCCATAATACTGGGCTATGTTCACATTTGTTTTCAGTGAATGAGCAAGGATTCATTGAAGTCATTGGTTGTTGTTAGTTTTTTTCCCCCCCACTCAAAGAAGCAGTAGTAGAATGAAACAAGACCCAGGCACCTGAATTCTCCATGCTCTATACACCCAACTTGGGCCTCTGCCTGCCAGCTGGTGCATAACCCTCTATTGCTTCTCAGCCAGCTGAGTGATTACCTCATCTTCCAACAGATGCCATCAGTGCCGCCAATCCCCGAGTCATTGACGACAGCAGGGCCCGCAAGCTGTCCACAGACCTGAAGCGCTGCACCTACTACGAAACATGCGCAACCTATGGGCTCAATGTGGAACGAGTCTTCCAGGATGGTAACTCCGGACCCCAGAGCTGGGTGTAGGGTGGCTCTGTGGCGAGCAGCCAGTGCTGTGTGTATCTGGGGAGCTGCCAAGCTGGGCTTTCAACCCCTCTGTCCAGCAAGTAGAATTGACTTTGCTATCCCCTGCAGTGGCCCAGAAAGTGGTAGCCTTGCGGAAGAAGCAGCAGCTGTCCATTGGGCCCTGCAAGTCCTTGCCCAACTCGCCCAGCCACTCGGCCGTGTCTGCTGCCTCCATCCCGGCTGTACACATCAATCAGGTGCGGTTGCCTCCCTGTGCTTCCTGGTCTTGATTGTCTGTGTCCAGCACCTCCACCTCATCCTCTCACCCTTGCTCATTTCCTTTAGTTTCTAGCCTTGCCTGAGGCTCCAGTTCTGTTTAGCCTGCATGGTTGGCCTTGGCCTGGCCTTTTCCTCGTGGTGACTGCCCCTTGTCCCAGCTTCTGTTCCATTCACTCTGCTATTTTCTCTCCTAAGTGCTTTAGCTAAGACACCTCAGACATGTGCTCTTGTCAACTCCATTTAAATGGTTTCCTAAGCTACTGCTTTTGAAAACCTTACTTAGCAAGCACAAAGAGAAAAGAAGATTCTCTCTGGTGTGCTCACCACCACTACCCTTGATAAGGCAAGCCAGACTCCTCTTCTCTAATGGGCAAACACTTCCACTTGATCTCAGGTGCAATGTTCTTCCCAGAGAGGAGGAAATGGCTGACAGCCCCAAGCCCACTAAGCACCAGGGTGGCCCTCTCTGCCCTGTGGCATTGTTTTATATTAGGAGGGCAGTGCATCCTCAAGAGTGTGCTTGGCTTTCAGCTCCACTTGGAATGTGCAGATTCTGAGCTAGTCCTTGCCATTGCATGTCCCGTCATACCATTTGGACACTTGACTATGTCTGGGCCTATCACTGGGTTGGTTTCTGACCCTTGACATGTGGGCTGGGGCTTGGACCTGTAGCTACATAGCTTTCCTGCTCTGCTTTATCCTTTGCTGCAAGCCCAGAGTCATCCTCAGTAGTCAGGGATCAACCACTGTGCTTTCCAGTGACAACTTGGCTACAGTGCCAGGACCCCCTTCTTAGGACTCGTCAGAAAGCACGAGGATTCTTACACTGTCCTCAAGGAGAAGAGGAGGGATGAGGGGTAAGGAGTGGGTAGAGAAAAAGGTCTTTGTATCTATAAGTGGTACACCTTCACCAGCAAGGGGAGATCACACCCTGCCCTTTGCTATGGGCCTGGCTCTGGGAGGCTGCTGAGGGCAGGGTTGCATTGCAGTTCTTCAGCCAGTTTAGTGTTGGAGGCAGGGCCTGGCACTCTAGTGAAACCTCATTTCCATGTGCCCTCTCTCTGGTCCTGAGAAACTTCTGTGCACTGTCTCCACTTCTGGCTTTCTCTTCCTCCTCTTCTATTCCCCATCTGCAGCTTATTGTGCCTGGCAGTCTTTGCTCTTTTCTGCACGATCCCTCAGGATGTTTCTGATGCCTTCTACGACATACACTTTGTCAAAGCAAACCTCAGACTGCCCAATACCCTGAGCCCACCCCCTGCTCATGGAACCCACCCTCCAGCCTTCTGCTCCTGATTTTGAGGATTTAGAAAGGATGACCTACTTCCTTGTCCCAGACCACCTGCAAACCATGATGTCAGTTTGTACTCTTTAGGCTAGGTCCCTGATTTTGGAATGTTAGCTTGTGCCCCTGATTTAGCTCTCAGGTTGGCAAGTTTGGCACAGAAGCATCCCCATCCAATCCCTTCCAGGGCCTCAGAACAAAGTTGCAAAGTTCCTGAGGGTGACAATTGGATTTTGATGGCCTCCAGGACATGCCAGCTCCCCCAGGACCGCCTTTAGGATCCAGTGGCCTTTCTGCAGCCTTTTGTGCCATGCGCCCCTC
Organism: Cricetomys ansorgei; assembly: GCA_026225945.1. NCBI lineage: Eukaryota > Metazoa > Chordata > Mammalia > Rodentia > Nesomyidae > Cricetomys > Cricetomys ansorgei. The sequence continues at coordinate 532,870 of JAMJFZ010004042.1, forward strand.
CCCACACCCAGGGTCACTCTCAGCAGCCCTCTCTATTCTTAGGCCACGAATGGCGGCGGCAGCGCCTTCAGCGACTACTCGTCCTCAGTCCCCTCCACCCCCAGCATCAGCCAGCGGGAGCTGCGCATCGAGACCATCGCTGCCTCCTCCACCCCCACGCCTATCCGCAAGCAGTCCAAGCGGCGCTCCAACATCTTCACGGTACGTGCCCTGTCCTCCTCCCTGCCCAGCTGCCATCACTGCGCAGGCAGGGCTGCGCCGATCTCCCAAGCAGGAGGGCAGGCAGCCCCAGGTCAAGAGGATGCAGTCTCTCTCACACTTAGACACACAGGGCTCCTAGAGGTTCCTCAGTGAACCTGCATCATCTTCCAGGCCATACCTCTGAGCTCAGAAGGGGCTTCCCTCAGACCTCCCCCCTGTGCACACGCTTACCCCCGTAGCCTCCCTCCCTCCCAAACCCCAGAGTATCTGTATCAGCTTGAAGGGATCTTTGGACTTGTGGCCTAACTTCCCTGACCCCCTTTGATTCAACAGCTAATGAACCGGAGGCCGGAAGGCTGTTTGCCCAAGGCGACACAGAGGGTTAGCTGGCCGAGCTAGAGTCCCAGCCAGGCCTCCCAGTCCGCCTTCCGGCTCTTTTTCCGTTACCCCACTGCCGAGGGGAACATTCATGCTTCCCACCCACCGCTGTGATTGGTTTAACAAAGGCTTAGCCATCTTTTCCTGGGCTTCACCACGCTGCCTCGTGCCTCCCGCTCAGGTTTGTCCTGTCTCCTTGTGAGCTCCTTGCCCTTCCCCACCAACCTCATGCCCCTACCCGGGGTCCACTGAGCCTCCTTGCTCAGGGCCAACCCCTCAGCTCTTTGGGCCCTGAGCTTGCTGCTCCCCATCCCAGTTTTTACACACCATGCCCTCCCTGCCCTGGCTGTGGCCCTTCTGTGGGGCTCTGGCTGGACTGTTCCCGGAGCTGTGGGGCAGACAAAAGGTGGGTGAGCAGCCTGTCCCTCGGCATCACTCCACGCCGCTTTCTGAGAGCCAGGGCTTGGCTCTTGGCCTGTGCCTGTATCCAGCTGGCCAGGCTAGACTTTCTGGACCCTGCCCAGACAGAGCCAGTGCCCCTGGGCCTCTATCCTCCATCCTCACATCTGCCCTGCTTGATATACCTCTGCCCTGCATCCCTCTGCTGGCTCCTGGTGTGCGCGCTCACTGGCCTCTTCCTGCTGACGGCTGCTGCTGCTGCTGCCGCCGCCGCCGCCACCGCCGCCTTGGGGCACACTGTGCTTACACAGCCCCGACCCTCCCAGACCCACAGCTTCTCCTTTCTGTTCTGTTCCATCCACTGAGATATGCAGAGCCTTGGTCCTGCTCATATCCACACCTGCTGCTGCTACTGCTGCTGTAAAGCCCTTGGGTGCCTTTGTCACAGCGACCACCATTGGCACCCTCCATAGCCCAGTCCCCAACATCACCATCATGTCTCAGTCATCCACTGCCTTGATTCCATTCTTAACGTCCTCCCATCTTCCCCCACTGGCTGGTTTAGTGTCAGGGTATCCCTGCCTCCCTGCTTGGCCTGCCATGCCCGACTCCATGGCTTCCTCGCCACAGTACCTTCAGGCTCCCTCCATGTGTACTCTGCTGCCTGCCTGCCTCAACTGTGCTGCCTTGCCCCACCACACCCCTTGCTGCTTCGAGCACGGCCTTCCCTCCAGGCTCTTCCATTTTCTCCATCTTCACAGTGGCAACCTTATTTTTTTCTTTCCATCGTTTCCATGGTGACCTCACTTGCGCCATCGTCCCTGAGGCAGCCTCAAGGCATGTCCAACTCTGTGGGTGTATCTTGGGAATTCACCCCATCATTGATTGCTGTTGGGGCCACCCTTCCTTCATCCTTCCTAGAGGAGTTACACCTGCTCCAGGGGGATCCTGTTGTGTGCTGCCTGTTCTGTGACTGGTGACTCCTCTCTGGGCATGGTTGTGGTGTCCCCAGTCCCCCCTTCATGACCCCATGTATTCATTTGTTGCCACTCTTGCCCTGGTTCCAGTTCCCATCCTTCATGGGGAGGTGCCACTATGGGCTCCTGGGGTTCTCTGGTAGTTGACAGCCCCTTGGCTTACCAGCCTGGCTGAGGTAGGCCTCATCACCCTCATCCTGACCAGCAATTCAGTGTGGAGACCCACTGACAGCGGTCCCATCCTCCTTCCTCCTGGAGCCAAAGGGGTAGAGGGCTTTAGCCTCGGAGGTGCTGTCTGTGGAGCTGCTGGGCAGCAATTTAATCTTTAGCAGTTTTGCCCAGTTCTTCCTGCTCCCCCTACTGGACTTTCTCCCACATTGCAGTTGCAATCCTTTGTCCCAGCCCTGTGCCCTTGGCTCCTGGCAGCCTGGGAAAACAGGAGGGATGGGGCCCGGGCAGCAGAGTGGTGAACATTCCCTGCTGACATGGATTGCTGGGCCACAAATACCCAGCAGTTGGCGGCCTCCTCCTCCTTTCCCTTTCCTATCCTCCTCCTCCTCCTCCTCCTCCTCCTCCTCCTCCTCCTCCTTCTCCTCCTTCTCCTCCTTCTCCTCCTCCTCCTCCTCCTTATATCCTCCTCCTCCTCCTTATATCCTCCTCCTCCTCCTCTTCATCCCGCTGTCTCCTCTCCCCAGGCGCCTGGGTCTCTGCCCTCACCAGTGCTGACCGACTTTTGCGGGGCTTAAGTATAACTTGCCAAAATCTTTATTCTTTCGATATTTGCAGATATGTGCCACTGTTTCCAACTTTTCATCAACAAAAAGGCCTTTCCAACTCCTTCCAAATTAGAAGACCAGGTGGTGACACACAGCACCTCTGGACATTCCCCCTGTGCGGGGCCGGAGGCGGGCCGGGCCCTGGGACTGCTCTCAGATGAGAAGCGGCCGCCGAGCTCCCCGCTCCAGAGACCCACAGGAACCTTTGTAACTAACCCCACCCCCAGGGAAGGCTAGGAACGCCGGAGCCCGCGCTGGGGGCTGCCGGGGACCAGCCCCGGCTGGACGCTGCGCCAGGCTCGCTGAATGGAGAAGAAGGGAGCTCGGCCCACGCCGGCCGGCCAGAGCGACGAGGCCCAGAGGGGCGGGGGCACCCCAGCCCGCTGGCCCAGCTGCTCCTGGGGGGAGCTTTCCTGCCCCTCCCCTCCTCTGCTCCTTCCTGCATGGACTTCTGCCGTTCCTGCTCCTGCTCCGGAAGCCGCCGCCACCGCGCTTGCCTTGCCCCCTCTTTTTGGCCCCTCCCCCTTTCCTAGGATCCGCATTAGGGTGGACTCTGCCCCAGGAGCTTGGCAGGGCGCAGGGCCTCTTCTGGCCTCTCTCCTCTCTCTCTCCATCCACTGTGCCCCTCGGGCCACACCGACGCGCTCGGTGCCATGTGGTGTCTGTGCCGCAAACGGGCACCTGCCCGTTCACTTCCGGACTTTGCTCTCCCTGGTTGTCGTGCCCTGTGCTCCTGGCCAGCCCTCAGCCCCACTGGGCCACTTCTCACCCCTCCCTTCACTTACACCCCAGCCCCTGGGCTGCGTACTCATCGAGCCCTCCGTATTCGTGTCCTTGCTCTTTGTGAGGGGCGGGCCCGGCTCAGTGACCTGTGCTGCTCTGTATGGTGCCGTGTGTAAGAATAAACCCATTGGAATACTCGTGTCTCGGTTCCTTCCCGACCCGCCGCCCAGGCCCGACCCAGTGCTAGGGCTGCCCAGGAGAGGGAGGAATATGGGAGGGTGGGGAACTGCAGGCGGGCAGTTCTCCCCAAAATGCCCCAGACCTCTAACACTCCTCTTCTTTTCTCTTCCAGTCTCGAAAAGGTGCTGACCTGGACCGAGAGAAGAAAGCTTCTGAGTGCAAAGTGGATAGCATTGGGAGCGGCAGGGCCATCCCCATCAAGCAGGTCAGCACTCTCCTCTTTCCTGGGGCTCCCGGTCTGAAGTTTGAGGCCCAACAACCTGGCCCCCAGGCAGCTGTCTTCCCTCCTAGTCGCCACTGGAGGGCAGCAGAGAGCCACTTGCTACTTTCAGTTGGCTTCCAGACTTGATGGTTCTCAGGTGCAACCTGGAGAGGGGGGCTCCTGTACTCTGGGCTAAGGAAAAGAGTTGCTGGCAGTAACATAAGGGTCTGGGTGTGGTGGCACATGTCTGTGACCCCAGGACTTGGGAGGCAGAGGCAGGAGTATCTGTAGTTCGAGGCCAGCTTGGGTTGTATAAGGAATCCTGGGTCAGTCTCAGCTGTGTAGCTAGACCCTGTGTCAAACAAAAAGGAGCCAGAGTAAGAGGCAGTACTGAGGGATGCTCCATCTGGGATTTACTGGTGCAGTTTCACCATTGTGGGCATCTCTGTTTTTTGTTTCTTTTGCTTCGTTTGGGTTTTTTTGTTTTGTTTTTTCTTATCTATTAATTCCAGTTACTGTTGCCTATATGTATCTGAGTTTAAGGCTCACAGGTTAGGCTTAGGCAGCCTATCGGGGTTCAACCCTGAAGAAAACTGGTTCTCCTCTCTCAGCAGCATCCCTGTCGTGTCCAGAAGACACTGTCTTGGCCATCTGGCTCTTACAGTCTCTCTGCCCCTTCTGTCCTGTTTCCTAAGCTGTAAGGGCAGGGGTTGTGTTACAGATGTCCTATGTAGGGCCAAGCATCCCGCGGTCATTTATTCTCTGTATTTTGACCAGGTGTGGTTCACTGTGCCAGCCTCTGTCTGCTACAAACGGAGGCTTCTTTGATGTAGGGTGAGATGTACTTATCAAGAGAGCATGTGTTTCTGTATCTTCTTCTAAAGAAAAAAATTTAGTAGCGATGTCCCCCTTCTGATCTCTCTACCACCTCCTTTCTGAGTGGTTCCCTCGGAGCACTGGGTCATCCAAGCCTCCTAATGGGTATGCCTGTGCTGGAAAAGGCATGGACTGATGAAGGCGGTAGTACACGTGTTGAACAGGAACTCTGTCCAGTGCTACTGGGTGGTGGTGGTGTTTGAATGGGCAGGCATCTGCTAGGAGCTAAGTATGCCAAACGGACCCTTCTTGGCACTTGTGTGGTACAGGTCTTCCAAGTATCTGGTGGCCTTAGGGGGACATGTTGCCAGGTCTTGACTCCAGAAGAAGTTGATGTGACCAGAGCACCAGAGCTGGGTTTGGCCAGGGCCCATGGGCAGGTTTAACCCTTCCAGGGACTTTTGGGTCCATTGGTAGTGTGAGCTATTGGAGGCAGGCCAGTCCCTGTGTCTGCATCATGTGTCAAGGTTGGGTGGTTCTGATGCTTTCTGAAGATGCATTTAGAAGAAGGCATCCCAGGAGGCCTATGAGGGCCCAGAGGGTGGGGCAGGTGCCTTCTCTTCGTCATTCCTTTGATTATGTCTGGCCGCTGCCATTCCAACTGGGTCAGCCTCCTGAAAAGGCTGAGAGCACAGAAGGCGGCAACAGGAGTCCCCTCCCTCCTCCTGCCCCTCTGTGTGCCTGTATGTTTCTGTGTCCACAGATCATGACACAAGATCCTGTTTTTGGCTTGATCCCAGGAGGCCAGGGGCCTTCTGCTGCTGCTGACCAGTGGACGCAGCCTGGTCAGCTGCTTGTGTGGAGGCGGGAGAGTAAGATGGCAGGTGCTTTTGGAGTGGTGGCGGTGTTACACACACCCAGACACACATGATGAGTGAATGGGAACACTCGCAGCGGTTTTCCCATCTGGGGGTTGCCGTAGCTGGAGGCTAGATTATTTGTTCCTTGAGTCTCCCACTGCAGGGGTGGATGGGAAGGGAGTCCAGTGAACTTGCAGCCTGGAAGTCAGGTGTCATGGGTGTTACATTCCCCCGGAGCTTCTTGGAAGGCCTCTCCTGCATTGAGGCCCTGGTAGCTGTCAGGCCTGTGACTGTCTTTGTGCTGAAGATAGGGTTTCATCAGTGAGTCCACCTGGAGAAGGGGGAAGGGCTGTCCATTCCGGAGTCCCCATGAGGGATGGGGACCAGCGCTCTCCTCAGGTGTACCTTTCCGGGCACATCCCTACCTCGCCCGCCCACCAGGCCTCACCCCGCCATATTTGTGGCCCCTCCCCTTCCCCCGCCCTCCTGTCCCGTGCTCCCCATTTCAGTTCCTTCCCCTCCCCCTAGCTCCTGCTGGGAGTGGAGATTGCATTTCAGTTGCCATTTGCATTCCCAATCAATCCGGACTCCGCAATTAAGTCGGCTGGCGGAGCTGGGAGGGAGGCGGCGGCGGGAACGGGTCCTCTGGGGGCTGTCGCCTCCGCACCGCTCCCATTCCGCCCCAGATTGCTTCCTGCTCCGCCGTGCGCAGCCGGCCGGCCAGGGAGGAAGCGGGAACCCCGCAGCTTCTCTCCCTCTTGGAACCTGGGCTGGAGGGTGGGGGCGGCAGGGCTGGGCAGAGGGCGTGGGCCGGGGTCGCGGTGCCGCCCTCTAGCCTGCTGGCGAGCCCTAGGCGCTCCGCCCACGTCCTTTGCTAACGAGCCTCATTAAGCAAAAGGGAGCCGGGTGTTCTGTCGGGCGGAAAGGGCTTTGCTCCTGAGCTGCCTCCGCAGCAAGCTGACTTCTGACCCCCTAGCCCGGTGGAGGAAGACCGGGGTAGGTCTGGTGGTCTTAAGGCTGCTCTGGTTCAGACAGGCTCCGAGTTGTCGTGATTTTGGATGTTCCTAGCCCACTGGTGGTACAGAAGGGAACTGGGCCTGGGGCCTAGAGGCAATGGCCAGCCATTAGTGTGGCTTCAGGTATGAGAGGCCTGGAGCTGGAGGCTGAGTGAGAGGAGAGCCCTGTGATGACAAACATCAAGAAAGTTATGAACCCTCTGGGAACCCCAGGAGATTCTGTACCTTACTGTTCACCAGCTTCCTTCACTTTGCTTTCCTGATGGGTCTGACCTCGAGGCTGCTTGCCCTTAAGGGCTGTTGTCATGGCTCAGGAGAGAGTAGCTTGTCTCTCCTCTGCTTCTACCGCTGGCCTGTGGCAGGGAGACTACAGCCACAGGGCACCCAGAGATCTTCTCAGGGCCCTTCAACAGACTCTGTGACTGGGGACCTGATAGCTTTTTAAAAAATGCCTGCAGAAGCTCCTTTCGAGGGTAGGGTCTCATCATCAGGAAGCAAGAAGTGTCCCCAGAGGCTGGGAGTGCCATTGCATCTCCTTCAGTGACATTTGCCTCTTTTGGGTGTCAGGAGAGGAGGAAGAGGCTATGAGACTTTGAAAAGTGAAAGCCGGGCACCAAAGCTGTTGAGCACCCTTTCCTTGGTTCCAGTTTGCCCCCTAGTGGCCAGGGGTGAGATCATCTTTAAATCCTTAATAATCTTTTATGTAATCTAGGCTGGATGGCCTTTAACTGGCCTTCGGCCTCAATCTCTCAAGCCCTGGGGCTACAGGCATGTGCCACCATGGCCACCCCTTAATTGCATGTTCTAATCTCATCCACTAGGTCAAGAAGGACCCAGGGAAGGGTGTGGTTGAGCCTTGCTAATTGGCATCCCTCCATGGCCATTTTACTGGCAAGCTGAGGGCAGGGCCCAATGGTCTGCATCCACATATAGCCATTATCACCTTTATCCCCGTGGGGGGCCCAGAAGTACCCTTCCTGCTGTCCCAGCAATGTGTAGTGCAATTCCTCCCACTAAATTCCAGTTTGAGTTCTAGTTTGTGAATTTAACCACATGCCTCTTCCTACCTATTCTGAGTTGGAGGCTTTGGAGGACCAGACACCTGGTGTCCACCTGTAGTGTACATGTTCCCAGCTGCTCTCCTGTGCTGTGGTCTTGGAGTGAGTCAGAGACGCCTGAGGACACCTTTAAAGGCCTGCGGGAGGAGTAGGTTTCTCCCAGGGAGGGAGGGAGGAAGGAAGGCTGAGGGTGGGTTTTGTCCACTAGGTTCTATGTCTTGCCTTTATCTCTTGACAGCCACACAGAACAGTCTTGAGGGGTGCTTTTATCCCGTTCTTCCAGCAGACGCTTCTGAGTGTCTGCTATGGCCCAGGTATCGTGCTGGGTGCTGAGAGTTACTAGCAAACACAACCCACACAAATGTCCCTGTACTCACGGGGCTTGTGTTTGTCCTTGCCTGTTGGACCTCCACATTTGAAGAGCATCTCATGCCAAGCCTTGTGATCCCAGCTGTTCAGGAGGCTGATGCGGGAAGATAGTCAGTTCTAGGCTCACCTGGGCTATGGAGTTGAGTTTGAAGCCAGTCTAGGCAGTTTGGTCAGAGCCTGTTGTAAAAGGGAAACTGGGGTGCAGCTAGGAGCTTACAAACCCCCTGTACTGGGGAGCGGGGCAGCTCACTGCTTACACAGGTAGTTTGGTGGCTGAGATGGATGAGAGGCTTGGACCTCTTGGTGCCTAGCATGGGGCCTGGGGCATTGTTGGGACAGTTAGAGGGTTTTTCTGCCCTATACTGGAGCTGCCTTGGGTGGCAGAAGACCAGAAGCCTCTGCAGCTGCACTTCTCTCTTGTAGAGCCTTCTAGGTTAACAGAGGCTTCAGCTGCTTCCCACGGGATGGCCAAAGGAAGCAAAACCTGGGGGAAGATGTGCCCTGCTCTCCCTAGTGCAGCTGTAGGTCCTTAACCCCTCTACGCAGATGCAGTGGTTCAGCAGAAAGCAGGGGAGTTTAGTTATCTAATAACATCATGACCTTCCTATGCTGGGCTTGCTCCTGGCCTCTGGTCAGGTCCCAGGCATCAGAACCTGGAGATATTTGGGCTGGGCTCTGGTCAGAACCCTGACCTTGGGGCATAATGACCCACAGGCTGACTCCTAGTCCTAAATGTACCTCTGTTCTTAGGGGATCCTGCTGAAAAGGAGTGGCAAGTCCTTGAACAAGGAGTGGAAGAAGAAGTATGTGACTCTCTGTGACAACGGGTTGCTTACCTACCATCCCAGCCTGCACGTGAGTCCAGGAGAAGAGGTGGGAATGAGGGCTGTGACAGAATAAGGGCTCCTGGTGATCTCATGAGGTTTCCTTTGAGAACTTCAGAAGTTCGGGAAGAGTATAAGACCCAGGCTTTGCCTTCCCTGTAAAGCAAGCTCCCGGCACATATGCTTAGCTGGTGCTGCTGGGCTGTTGTAGCCAGCCTGCCCCTCCCTTGCCAGCCAGGCCCTGTGTCCCATGTATCTATAGAACTTCTGTAGCCAAGGGAGTGGATGTTGTCAAACAAGTGTCTGTAGCTGGCCATGGCAACGAGGAGCACCAGGCTCCTGGGCCAGGGATGATGGGTGAGCCAAGATGTTGACTTGGTCTAGGAGGAATAGAAGGGTCTGGAGAACACATGGCCCGTGCCCCAGCAGTGGGGCTTGGGTGTTCCAGTGATCGTAATGTGGCCCCTGTGGCAGCTCTCCCTACCCTCCTTTCTTCTCCTCCCCTCACTGCGTGGCTCCAGCACACAGCTGTCACCAGAATCCATCTCTGTCACCACCCCACTGTGGGGCTAATGAGTTCTCCTGTGAAGCCCCTCGAGCACAGCACGTGGGCCAGCCCCACCTCCCCCACCCCCGCCCAGAGGCTCTGGGCTTGCCTTAGAGGGTCCCTAGCCTATCTTTAAATCTGCACACGATGTCACGGAGGTCCTGCCGGACAGGTACCAGGGTTTGCATTTCCTGGCCGTTACCTTGCCCCAAGAGGTCTCCCCAGACAACCCTCTGGAGAAAGAGATCTGGTGTGGACATGGGCCTAAGCAGAGCAGGCCTTGGGAGGTCTCCATTCAGGCTAAATTGCAGCCTGGGCTTCCAATTGGTCTTCCCCTCTTCTGATTCCTCAGGATACTGGCCTTTCCCCTTAGCTCAGGGAACACTGGTTAAGTTACTACTCTTAGTTCCTGTTGCAGAATGCCAGGTAGTCGTGGTCCCTGAGAGATGCAGAGGGGCCGCATCCATTCGCTGCAGCATGCTCCTCTCGCTTTGGCCCATCCTCCTTTCACACTGCTCTCAAGCCTTCTCCTGTGCCCTCAGGAGCCAGTACGAGGCAGTTGGCTTATTCAGGTGGCACTAACTGCAGAGATGAAAGGTGTCCTAGGCCAACAGAGTGCCCTCTGCAGATATAAGGCCTCAGAATGGAGCCCTCCACCTAGGGAGGGCTGAAAATATGTGCTAGACAGATGGTAGATTCAAGGTGCTTCCTACAAAAGGTGTCTGAGGTGTCCTCCCTAGCTGCAGGAGGAACTGGGCTGTGTGTTGAGGCCCAGAGACAAGCCAGCACCTGCCAACTCTGATGAGTCATGTTTCACCCTGTCCACCAGGCAGGTTGGCGTGTTCTCCACATGTTTACATCTGGACCAAGGAGCTTGAACTAGCTGACTAGGACAGCTGCCTCCCTCCTGTGTGGGTGGCCTCAGCCTCCTCCTCCTGCCTGTGTCCTCAACAGTATTTTTCTGTTTGTGCCAGCTATGGCTGGGCATGTGTGGGGGTCTTATCTCTTTTGCTTTTCCTTGTATTGGATAGTGGAGGGAGCCAGGGTGGAGAAGAGGTGTGGAAACAGGGAGGGCTAGGATCAGGCTAGGTTCTGGTTTTGGAACCAAAAGGAAAGAGGGAAGGTAGTGAGAATGTTATCTCTACAGCCACAGCTGGGAAGCAGTGGCTTGGTGGGTTTGAAGCATGGTAAAGCCACCCAGCCAGTAAATGAGCCAAAATGTGGATCCATCATCCTCAACATTAGCCAGGTTTGTCAGTGCTTGCTGAGAACACCTTCTTCTGAGACTGGCTGAAAAAGCCAGGACAGAGAGGAGGAAGTCAGGTAGGCTGCCAGAGGCTTGGTTGGGCTTCCGGGTTTCCTGGGAGTCCTCTCACCATGCTGTGCTGTGTGCTGTGGGCACCTGTGACAGGAACTGGGGGCCAGGAGCTTCCAGACCTGTCCTTATGCCCTTGCATGGTGAATTCTTAAGAGATGACAGCCCGTTGGCCAAGCCTCTTGGGTTCTAGCCCTCCAGGCCCCTTCGGGGTCTGTGAGGATTGTGTGGCCAGTGTCCCCAATGGCAGGAAGCTGGTCCATCATCATCCGTTCATCCGTGGCCACATCGGCTGGCAGCCAAAAGGCAGGTCCCTTCCATTGGCTGTATGGAGGCACTGGATGAGCAGTCGGCCTGGCCTTCCCTGTAGATGTGTTAGTTTCCTTTGAAAGCCTCCTCTTGACACAGCGTGAAGCTGTGAGGCCGTGCCCTCAGGTCCAGTTCATTCTTGGGCTCTTCTTTTCCCTCTTCACCTGGCCTGTGGCTTTGACTTTCCCCGCCCTCTCCCACTGCTGCTTGTTCTCCTCCATTTCTCATTTTCTGCCTTCCTCTAACCCCAGTAGGGCTTTAGCACAGCAGTGACCTAGCAGTCTAACCTGCAAGAATCGAGGATCCCCGAGACTCTGGAATCTTGACAGAGAAAAGCTTCGTCAATTCTCAGCCTTCTGGGCAAGATCAAATGAGAGAGAGGGCCTCTAGTTACTGCAGAGGCTCCCTCAGGACGCGGGCCTGTCTGGCTCACCTGAAGGAGACAGATCTCACCTGAAAGCCAGGACCACAGTGTCTGGGTCTCTCCTACTAATGGAGGCGGTTGGGCCCAGCATGTAGAGCATGAGTTGGTGGGCAAGCCATAAGCTTCGAGCCCGAATCTCGCCTGGCCCAAGAGAGCCTGCCACAGCCTCCCCCATTTTGCAGCCAGCGGAGCCATTCACACAATCACCTTCTGTTAATTCTATCTGCAACATCAATTAAATTGTTTGTAGAAACTAATTGAATGTGGCTTAATCACACATCTTAATAGCTTTCCACGCTCTGAACTCGTTGTTAATTCCAGTAATAAAACGAGATGAGAACGCTGGCTGGGTAATTAGCGAGGAGGCTGGGGAAGAAATTGCTGTTTGATGGTGGGTAATAAAGGCAGCCGCGGTGACCGCTCTCCTGAGCAGCCGCTGCCACCACCATGCTCCCCTGTTCTGCTGACGGAGGGAAACGCTATTGCTCTCTGCCTGAGGTCCCTGTTCCTGCTGCTACTCCTCCGGGCTCCTCACCATGTCCTCCAGGCCCCAGCTGCATTGTGCAACCCAACACTTGCCCTAACTTCTGAGGGTGTTACCCTGCCCAGCCCACAGGGTATGGTGTAGTCAGATATAGAGTTGGGCAGTCCTGTCTCTGCTATCCAGCTTCTGGCTCCTTGGCCCTGAACGAAGTCCCTCTGTGCAGCTCTTGTTCTTGGCTGAGGGTCATTTTCTGGTGCTACATCCTAGCTTTGGGCATCTCAGAGCTTGAGTGGAACCTAAAGACTATTGTAACTGCTGTGACCTCTTTGCGAACTAGAGCAACCCAAGCCCCTCCCTCAGGAGAGGGACTACAGCTGAGCCTTTGGCCCAGCCAGCTGTTGACAGTAGTCTGAAGCAGCTGATCCAAGCTGTGGTTATATATAAGAGATGAGGATGAGCAGGAACCAGAGATCAGTATGTACAGAGACTCAGCTCAGTATGTGTAGGAACCAGAGATGAGAACATGCAGAAGCCAAGACTCTGGAATGGAGGTAGAGGTTGAGACAGTGAAGTCGTGTACTGGATATGAAATAAAGACCAGAGGACCAACAATGCCTGGTGGGTAGAAAAGGGTCAGATGAAGCAGTCCTTGGAAAGGCAACAGGGGCCTGCGGGCTCCACTGCACAGCTACGCTCGTGGCCTCATCCTCTGTAGTGGGTTGGTTGCTTGGTATGTGTCTGGTGCAGCCAGTTAGTTGCAGATGAGGCCCAGAGATGCAGCTAGGGCTCTGTGGGCATAACCTTGAGGCCAGAATTGCGGGGTTCTCCTGGGTTGGAAGGCTATTCCCTTTGCTTTCTCCATAGATTGTTCTGTAGATCCAAAAAGATGAGCAAAATCTCAGAGCAACTGTGCCTGAGCCAGGCCTTTCACAGGCATAGACAAGGCAGGAAGGCACAGACACAGGCAGGTCAAGATACTGGGAGCAACGACGCAGGGATCAAAGGTCCTCCCTGAACATCTGGTGAAGGAGCAGCGGTTGGCTGAGCCTGAGCCTTCCTGAAGATTGTCTGCCCGGAGGTATCATGCCCACCTTGAGAACCAAGATGGCTGAGGCTCAGTTAAACTTCATGGAGCTGTATTAGGCAAAGGGCTTGTGCGAGCCTTCAAGGGCTTTCATGAGAGGCTCTGATTTCTAGATTCTTCTCTCAGGAAGTTCTATAGCAGAAGGGGGTATTTTGTCATACAGTGTGGAGATTGAGTGCTTGGCACTATGAAGGAGCTTGAAGAGGATGTGGAAGTCGAAGCAGTCTGGAGAGACAGGTAGGAGGTAGCAGTCAAAGCCAAGCTCCAGGTCAGGTCCAGCTTTAACCAGAAACTACAGGAACAGAGGGTTCTGTAATCCTGAGTCCATGACTTGCAGGCAAACCAAGGTCTCTGGCTGTCAACTGCGAAGCACGGGCTTGGGGATCTGCAAACCTGATCTTGGTCCAGCTCCATTACCTACTGTGATCCTGGGCAGATTAACCTTCCTAAGCCTCAGTTTCTTCATCTCCAACTAGGCCAAAGAACATTCTGGAGACTGAGACAGGAGGATTCATGTGAGTTTGAGATGAGCCTGGAAATACCACACTCAGATGGCTGGGATTTGAAATATACTGATAATACGAAATGTAGATCTAGTGTGCATTACACACAGCCCAGGGATATACAAACAACAGTTTGATGATGACAGGTTTCACTGACAGAAAATCCAGGGTGTGTGTTGATGCACTCCCAAGACCAGCAAAAGAATCAAAAACTGTCCTATAAACTATTCAACAGATTGTTATCCAGGGCCACCCTAAGGGATGATGACTCCTCCGTGTCAAGGTGGGGCGGCAGCTTGTGATAAGAGCATCCTGGGTGCTTGGGACTGCTCTGTCCCTAAATCAGAGTTTGTTGTTTCCCCTCCTCAGCCACATGGGTGGTCTTTCCCTAAACCCCATCTCTTTACCACCTAAGCCATCTCCTCTGCTGCCTTGAGCCTAAGTGCTCAACTCCAGAGCCTTTGTTTACCCTTCATCCTGTCTTCCTAGCTGAACTTCACCTCTTTGAGCACCCTGGAGACTTGGATGTGATCCAAATTTGGAGGTTTGGTTGGACCTCAGAGACCTGTTTTTTGAGACTTTTAAGTATGCCCCCATATTCACAGCAGTTAGCAGTGAGAGAAGAGGCCTAAAACAGTGAGGAGCAGTCATTGCTGGAGACAAGCTGCCACAGAGAGCCTAGCCTAATGCATCTTCTGTTATCTGTGCACCTTTAGGATTACATGCAGAACATCCACGGCAAGGAGATTGACCTCCTACGGACTACGGTGAAAGTGCCAGGGAAGCGCCTGCCCCGAGCCACACCTGCCACAGCCCCAGGCACCAGTCCCCGTTCCAACGGGTTGGCCATGGAGCGGAGTAATACCCAGCTGGGCGGGGGCACAGGTGAGGTGGCTGCTATGGTGGAGAGCGTGGGAACTTTCGGAAATTTGGGGAGTAGCTGTGAATGGGCCTAGCAAAACAGGCTGTTCTCAGCCTGGATATCAGAGCTTCAGGCATGCTCACCAGCCAAGGTAACTCTTGAAGATCCTCTCCACTGGGGCTCATTTCCAAGATGCAGACCTACTGGAGCTTGTTGAGGTAGCCTTGGCTATCAGATGGGGCTTGGGAGCCTTGGGGCTGAGGTGTGGGGACAGCTAGTGATCGTAGGACTGCAATTTTAGCTAAGGCAGGCCAGCAACTCAGCTTGCCACAGGAGTGGGGCAGAGCTGCCTTGTGTCACCCAGGCAGCATCTCAGGACTGTGGTGGATGAAGGGTCTCTGCACTGAAAGCACAGGGTTCGGGAAGGCAGGAGAACTGTCTGCTGTCCACCCATGAGGAATGGAGAGTCAGGGACCACAAGCTGACAGTTTTGGTTGGGCAGCTTTTCTATGGCTGTATTCTTTTATTATGTGTGTGTGTGTGTGTGTGTGTGTGTGTGTGTGTGTGTGCGCGCGTGCGCACCTGCACGTGCTCACATGTGCTCACACAAGAGTGCAGGTGTCTGTAGTGGCCTGAGGCATCAGATCCCCCTCTGGCTGGAGTCACAGGCAGTTGTGAGTCACTTGAAGTGGGCGCTGGGAATCAAACTCAGGACCTCTGGAAGAGTAGTGCTTGCTTTTAACACTGAGCCATTTTCCAGTCCCTTACTTGGCTGTGCTCTTATTTCTTTCATGTAACAGTGTGGTCTCAGGGAAGGCCTTCTCTCCCCGGGTCCGAGTGCCATTCATTCTCCTTGGACTTCTCTTCCTCCTTCCACTTCCTCTGCTCACAGCCCTGCAGGGCTCCTGGGCCCTTCTGCAGGCCCCAGTGTCCTCAGTTGTCCTACACTTTAGATTTTACTCTTCTGAAGTGGCAGCTCAGAACACAGGCGTCTCCTCGGTGCTGACCCTGTGACTCGCCCCAAAGGCCCACTCTGAGCAATGTAGACTTTTGCCCTGAGGTGTGCCACCTTGCCTAGGGACATGTAGGGAGGTGGGGAATTCTGCTTGACACATGATGGGAAGGGGTCATAGCTACTGACTGAACACAGATGGGCCTAAGGAGACTGAATTTTGTGGAATGGGCAGGACAGATCCTAAATAATAAAGAGTTGTTTACTGTAAATGCTAATGGAATTTGAACCCAGGGCCTTGTGCATAGTAGGTATCATGCTACATCTCCATCATCTAAGAATGGTCCTTGTTTGAGGCAAGATACCTTATTTATGATCGGTTCATCCTAAGTAGGCTGGAGGTGTGGGGAGTCCTGAAAGAGGGACCTGAACTCATCAGTTGATCTGCGCCAGCATAGTGGATGTCTCTGAACCAGACCACAGGGCCACAGCAGCGCTGTGGAGATCAGTGTCCTGTTTTCATGAGGAAACAAGGGTTCTGAGAGGCAAATTAACCTGCCTGTAAAATCCTACTGTAAGTTTGGGAGCTGGGATTTACCCTTGTGCTTCCTTTAAGCCACCTGAGCTGCAAATGGGGAGCCCCTGAAGTGTACACGGGGAGAGCTCTAGTGGGCAGTGGTCAGGAAGCAGGCTGAGGAAGAGGGTAACATGCTGAGAGCCTGCCGAGTGGGGTGGGTTGCAGAGCCTGGCCTTGGTGGCAGGGATAATGGGCCGTGTGTTGTCCTCAGTGCCGTGCCACTAGGAGGTCTCCCGAGTTTTGTACGGGGGAACCCTGTCTGTCCAGCCTCAGCATGGGTTTCTTGGACTGGTACCACAGGAGGGGTAAGGTGACCAAAAAGCAGACCTTTCCTTAAGGATGGGTAGTGAGAGGAAAACTTGGATTTCTTCCAAAAATGTGGGAGATGCAAGATGCCTCTGGCCTGTCCCATCTCATCCTGGGCTGAGCTAGCCTTCACCTAGGTGCCACAGGCATGCGGGAGGAAGCCCCACAACTCGCTCCTGTAATTACGGCACCCACACACAGAAACACACGGATGACGCTTCCCAAGCACGAGTTCCCGCTGCCGCACGCTGACACCGACCCTCATGCACACTCACACATGTCTCTCGCTCACCGGGCGATGTTAACATCTCATTATCTTTGTTACTGTAATTACATTATCCGCTGCTTTATGCAGAATTATCCTCGGAGGACTAATTGATGGCTCCATGTTTAATTCATTAATCATTAGCATCAAATTCGACAATTACAGTGCACACTGATTGTGGGATTGCAGGCGTAATGAGGGGAGAATTAACAAAGAAAAGGGAAAGCACTTTCCCTCCCTCAGGGTTTTGGGTTGGGGGGCTTGGGGAGGAAGTTGGGCCTGTGATACCTTTGGTCAGGGGCAAGGGATTGGGGGTGGGGCTCCTATTCGGAATCCAGGGTGAGTAGGGACCTGGAGGAAGTAAGGGAAGCAAGGGATTAGGGATTAGGGAGGGCTGGAGGGGACCTGAGACCGCAGGTGGGAGCTGAAGATGGTGTGTGTTACAAGCACTCACTGTGTCCAGTCACTGTGGGTGTGACAGCACACTCAGGGGTGGCATCAGACTCCTGAAGGACCACTCCTCAGAGCATTTGCAGCATGTGGCCTCCCTCCCTTCCTCTTGTATCTGCTTCAGCTCCGTGCTTCCTCAGGCACCTAGAAACCTGATCCACATGCTTGCCAGGCTGCAAGGCCTTCTGATGAGCGGTTCCTTTTTCCTGCTCCTGCCTACCTGCTCCAGCTTTGGTGGGCACCAGCCCATCAGCTTTCAAGAACCTCCTGCACTGGAGCTCCTCAGGGTGCTTAAAACCACTTGGTTGTGGCCCACCCGTCCTAGGCACTCTGCGGCCATTTCTTCCTGGCCTCGTCGCCACCCTCAGTCTTGGGGACATGCAAGAAGGGGAAGGAAGCTTAGGTTCCTGGGCTGTGTAAGTGATACGGGCTCTGAGGCCCATGGCTGTTGCTGTTGCCAGGCTCTCTGCAGAAGGCCTCTGGCTGGGCCCTGGGCGAGGCAAGAAGAAGCTGAGTGTTCATCCTCTGCCCACAGTGGGCTGTGCCTGCCCAGCCTTGGACTCCTCAAGCCTTCTATTCCCCTTGGCTCTGCCATTCTTCCCTGATGGGAAACGAAAGATTAATTTTCTCCAGCCCAACAGGATAATTACTAATACTAATTAGACATAATTACTTGAATTTGATACACTTATTTCTCGTCAGAATGGCAGAAAAGCTGAGGAAAAGCAAATGACATATGCAGACCAAAATGTTAGATGCAGGGACCTAAGTGGGGTAGGAGTAAGGGGGTGGCAGGCTGCAGCACTTGGCCTTGGCCAGGAGACCTCCTGGGTGATGACCTCATGTGGCACCCTTGCCCTTGCCTGTCCCAGCTCTCAGTCACAGTGATGTGTGGTCCGTTATATTCATGGAAAAAGGAGAGTAGCTAGCAGTCTCCTTCTTCAGGTGTGGAGGCTGCAGGAGGCCTTACACCCCAGTGAGCCTGGCTCACTACCAAGTGAAGCCCAGACCCTCCTAGTCACTGTCCTGCTGGAGTTACCTCAGCCAGGCAGCCTGTTCAGCACATTATCTTTATGCAGTCCACCTGCCCCTGCTCCCAGCCTGATCCTTCCCCTCCCCCAGGTGGCCCCCACTCGGCCAGCAGCGCATCCCTGCATTCTGAGCGCCCCCACAGCAGTTCAGCCTGGGCTGGCTTGCACCCCGAGGGGCTGCACCAGCGCTCCTGCTCGGTTTCCAGTGCTGACCAGTGGAATGAGGCAGCTGTCCTGCCTGCCAGCATGCAGCACCCTGGTGAGTGGTGGCTCTGCTGCTTCCCACCTCTTCTGGCTTCTGCTTAAGCAACAGGAAGAGGGAACTCAGGCATGGGGCCCAGCAGAGTCCTTTGGGGCTTGTTTCAGATACTGTACTGCAGGACTATGTACCGCAGGGGTTCAGTCCCTTCTCCTGCATCCAGCTTATCAGCTTCTCTGGCCCCAGGCCTAGGCCTGGACCTTCAACCAGGACTAGAGGCGCGCCCTCTGTAGCTCTCCTTCCTGGTCCCCAGGCATTGCTAGTGGCACTCCTGTATTCCCATCAGCCCCCTGCGCAGTTAGCTCATCAGCCTCTCTGCAGGGGAACAGGGAAGCGTAGGGAAGAATAGGAAGAATAGGGAGATTGGAGGCTGAGGCTGTACACAGTGAGAGAGCCCTGTCTGGGGCAGCACTGGCCTGCCATAGCAGAGAGGGTCTTAGTCCCTGCAGGGATGTCCTGAAAGGCTCTCTTCCCATGTCCTGTTTTCCTTGATTGGGCCTTTCCTGTTCAAAGAGCTGGAAACTACTTCTCATTCACCCTGTTTCCTGTGCTCTTCCCAAACCTTACCTCCCCACATAGACCCTTTCCACCTTGCTTGCCCACTCTCCTGAGCCCCTACTCAGGGGCACATTGCTTTTCTCCCAGAGACCTCTCACAGACATCTCTCCACCCCTACCCGCGCCCCAGTGCAGACAGCCTAGACATTTTGTGCAGTCAAGAGAGCCCTACATGTCCACATCCAAGAGCAAGGCCACCTTGGAGAAAGTAAGCATAGAACCAGGGGCCATTCCCTCGGGTCACCGACCCATGGCCTGTCTGCCATTGGTGAAGCCCCTCTGTTGAGTCTGGAAGGAGTTAGGCAGGGAAGGAGGGAGTGTGTCTGCCTCTAATGAAGTTTGACATTTAGTGGTGAGCGCCGGGCGGGGTGTGGGAGCGGAGCTTGATTAGCGCGCTCTAATTGACAGTAATTAGGCAGCTCCCTGATTGTTTCTAATTCTGCTATTAATTGTGAGGAGCGGGGAGTGTGATTGAGGATAAATTTGGTGCGGAGCTGCTGGGGCTTCAGCTCCCTGTGAGTTCCCTGGGCTGCCTTCCACCCCTCCAGGCTGCAGAAGCACTGCCTCCCTCTGCCTTTACCCTGTTCTGCTTAAGTTTCCAACCCTTCTTAGTTTTCCTCCTCCGGGGCATGAAGCTTTGGGTCTGGGAGGCCTGGGCAGCCCCTGGCCCAGAGAGGGTGCCCTGCACACCCACCCAGAGTGAGCAGGACTGGCCCTCCCCATGCTCGGTGCCCAGCTCTCCTCCCTCCTCCCACACTTCTCCACCTCTCCCCTCACCAGCCAGTGGCCCAGCTGAGGTACTCAGCTCCAGCCCCAAGCTGGAGCCTCCCCCATCTCCCCACTCCAATCGGAAGAAGCACCGCCGGAAAAAGAGCACCGCGACCCCCCGACCAGACGGCCCCAGCAGTGCTGCTGAAGGTTAGGGGGACCCAGAGGTGGGCAGTGGGACCTCGGTGTAGTACCCTAAAGCATAGTTGCTTCCATGGAAGATGGAGGAAGCACACTTCTCTACGAATGATTCCTGAAATAAGTAGCTCCTGGTCCTCTGGTAATCTAGACCCTTTTCCTTACTGAATCCCTTCCTGTTGAGCCGAGCTTGCTCCTGTCATCCCTGGAGAAAGGCAGGCAGTAGGCCACTACGTTAGCTTGTCCAAGACCTGCAGAGCAGGGCTGGTTCTCTGTGTCTTGAGTTAGCCATGAGTGTAATGCGTGCTGGAGACCTGACAGGTGCCTGCCACGTGTGAATGGCTGGCCGGTGCTGTCTAGTCTCCTGAGAGCAAAGGAGCTCCCACTCAAGATGTTCTTCTGGCTTTTCGCATGGTCTTTGTTACTATAGCCCTGCTCCTCCAGTGTCTTCCCAACTCCCACTCAGGGGGGAGTTTGGTCCCCCACATAACTAACTTCTGTGGATTTGCAACTTCTCATCTCTGTTCTGACTGTTGGGATGGGTGTGGTCAAGCGAATCTGTGACAATGATACAAAGTCATGGTGACACAGGGTCCACTGTGGTCTAGGGACTCAAGACCCCCAAGTAGTAGAGGAACTCATGGAGTTTAAAAGCTGAGTATGAAAGCAAGGAGCGGTACCTGGAGAGAGGGTACCAGTCTATAAATGGGGGAAGGGTCTTCAGAGCAGGAACCTGGCAAGTAAAGAGTCCCAGGGGTGTGGCATCACTGAGGTGAGAGGCTGCAGGGACAGAGAAGCAGCAAGAACTTGGGGCCGGGGATGACGCTGGCAGAATGCACGGCTCACACTAGGACCGTATAAGTACTATGTCTCTTTAGCCCCCATGACAAGTCACACCGCCCGTTGGCAGTTTTTCAGGGGCAGTGGCCACTGGGAATAGATCTGTCTGGCTGTCTCTTAGGGGTCTGGGGGAGCAGAGCATAGTGGGAGGGCATGATCCCTGGGGTCACAGTGCAGCCCCAGTGCTTGTCACTGCAAATGTCCTTGGCTCCCATCTTCCAGTTCCTGGAGAAAACAACTCTTCCCCCACCAACTTGCCCTTCCTGCCTGTCTATGCCAGGGCAGTGGGGGAGGGGCCCAGCTCCCAGGAGCCCTGTGCTGACGCCGTCCAGAATATTGGGTTTAATGAGCTGCAAAATGAGGCGGCTGCAGCTGACACATACGGATGGTGCTCGCACCCGCCTCCCTGCCCAGCATGCGCCTCCTAGCACCCGTCTCATCCTTCTCCAGACATTTAGTTCATCTTCCTCCAGGATGCCCCGTCATGGTGTCCATTCCTGGTGGTGTTAGGAAGCCAAGCACTGGCACCCGCCATTTCCCACCTCCACAGGTGGTTAGAAATGGAGGCAGGGGCTCATACTGGTTTTGAGCTGTCACAGTTTCCCTGCTTGCAAACAGTCCTAAGTAGTGTGGCCTAGGGCTGGGATGGGCCTATTTGAGGAAGAGGAGGAGTGTTGCCAAAGCAGGGTCTGGATGGAGTTGTGGCAACGGTGTGCCCCTGGCAGAGAGCCTAACGGTGTGCGTGCCCTCTCCCCAGAGGCAGAGGAGTCCTTTGAGTTTGTAGTGGTGTCCCTCACCGGTCAGACCTGGCACTTCGAAGCCTCGACAGCCGAAGAACGGGAGCTGTGGGTACAGAGTGTGCAGGCCCAAATCCTCGCCAGCCTACAGGGCTGCCGCAGCGCCAAGGACAAGGTTAGCATGGGGTGGTAGGGCCTGCTTGGAGAGCCTGGCTGTGGGGAGAGCTGGGGAGGGGACTTGTGACTGATCAAGCACCCTTGTCTCTCCTGCCTCACGGCAGACTCGGCTGGGGAACCAGAACACAGCTCTGGCTGTACAGGCTGTCCGCACAGTCCGTGGCAACAGCTTCTGTATTGACTGCGAAGCCCCCAGTGAGTACAAGGCCAGTAGAGCTGGGAGCTGAGCGTCCAGGGTCCAAGTGGCAAGGGGTGGTGGACAGTATGCAGAAGGGGTGGCCTTCCCTGATGGCCCTCTATTTGGGTGCCACCTGCTCTATCTTCCTTCCTGTGCCCACCTAGATCCAGACTGGGCCAGCCTGAATCTGGGTGCCCTGATGTGTATCGAGTGTTCAGGGATCCACCGACACCTGGGAGCTCACCTGTCCCGGGTCCGCTCCTTGGACCTTGACGACTGGCCGCCGGAACTGCTAGCTGTCATGACTGCAATGGGCAATGCCTTGGCTAACAGCGTCTGGGAGGGGGCTCTGGATGGCTACTCAAAGCCAGGCCCCGAAGCCTGCAGGTGAGCCAGGGTTATTCCTCTAGTGCTACCCAGCCAAGCTCCCGCTGTAAGGGTGGATAGAAACAGTAGCAGTAGCAGTATTAGAAGGGTTAAAATGCTGTTGCCTGCTTGGCAGTTGGCCCCTGGGGGTGTCTCTTTCCTGCTGGTGCCTGTCACTCAGACACCTCACAACAACAGGGCCTTTTCTGAGCCTTATCGGCAGGTCAGGGGCCAGCAGGAGGCGCATGCGCAGGGTCCATATCACTGTGCAGCTCCTGCGCCCAAGCCTGCATGCTGAGATGGGGAGAATGGGTGGTAGATAGGGTGGCCGTGGCCCCGTCGAAGGCCATCACCCGCTTTATTCCAGTGCCGCCAATCGCAAAGAGTTCAGACAGCTTGATAAGCTGCCACTCGGGCCCTCATATCCCCACTGGCCCCGGGGGTCCCTTCAGTCTCCCTTCCTTCAACTCAACACCATCCCGTTTTTGTGACCCGCTGCCCCTCTGAAGGCCCTGGAATCCCTGGGCTCCTCTGTGCCTTCGTTCTCACCATTGCGGTGGTTCTCCCTGTTCCCATCCTAAACACCTGCTTCCTCCCCGGCTCCCGACACACGCGTGCCCAGCGTGGGCTCTTTCCTTGCCTCACGCCTTGATGGACCTGTGCTTGTAGAGAGGAGAAGGAGCGCTGGATCCGGGCCAAGTATGAACAGAAGCTCTTCTTGGCCCCGCTGCCAAGCTCAGACGTGCCGCTAGGGCAGCAGTTACTCCGGGCTGTGGTGGAGGATGACCTGCGGCTGCTGGTGATGCTGCTGGCCCATGGGTCCAAGGAGGAGGTGAATGAGACATACGGGGATGGTGACGGGAGGACAGCTCTGCACCTGTCTAGTGCCATGGCCAATGTGGTCTTTACGCAGCTGCTCATCTGGGTGAGTCTGGGCACCTCTGGCCTGTCCTGGTCTCCCCCTTCCCAGCCTCTCCTCTCCCCTGAGTGAGAGCTGAGGCCTTTCCTGCCACATTATGCCAACTGTGAATGTGCTTTCTCCTGCAGTACGGGGTGGACGTGAGGAGCCGGGATGCCCGGGGCCTGACCCCACTGGCCTATGCCCGCCGTGCTGGCAGCCAGGAGTGTGCAGACATCTTGATCCAGCATGGTTGCCCTGGGGAAGGCTGTGGGTTAGCACCCACTCCCAACAGAGAGCCTGCCAATGGCGCCAACCCCTCCGCAGAGCTGCACCGCAGCCCCAGTCTCCTCTGAAGCTCAGGAAGAGGGCAGAGGCACCAGAAGGACTCCATGGCCTGTAGGAAACAGAGATGGAGAAGCAGGGATGTGCAGTGAAGAGGAGATGAGAAGGGTCCAGGGATGGAGGAGAGGTTTGGGATTTGAGCTGCAGCAGAGCAGGAGTGTGTTGTTCAGCCCTCTGCCCTATGGTGCCATTAAGGGACAGAACCCTTTGGAGGTACCTGTGAGGAGAGGGGGGCAGGACCTCTCCCTCCTCCAGAACCCTGCCTCCTCGTGACAGCTCCCATAAGCCTTCACCCTGCAATGGGTGGGGACGGACAGGACACAGGATGGGAGTGCCGGACGAGAGACAAGGGGCCAGTCTGTGAGTCCCGTGTAAAATTTGTACATTGGAATATTTATGTTCGTGTATATACGTGGTGTGCGTGTATGATGAGCCAATAAACCAGACTGTCTGTGTGGCCTCATTTCTCCTCTTGTGCCTTGATGCCCTGGCCTTGGCAGCATGCCCCTCACCTCCAGATTCTACTTTTGTAGTCCTGCTCTCCGTGGCCACCTCCTCCTAGCAGTTCTTTCGGCCTTCCAAGGAGGGAAGCGTGAGAGGGCACACCTGCCCGACAGAGGAGACAGGTTCTGGTTCCTCGTGTGCTACCTTCCCTGCTCTCTGCCCACTTCTGGAAACTCCCCTGCGGTCTCTCCTGTCGTCAGTGCTTATGTAGTAACCACAGCCTGCACTGGCAAGTGTGCCTCTACTCCTTCCTTTACTTCCCCAAGACCCCTGTGGCCGGCGCCGAGGGAGACGCTCAGACAGCATCCGGGAGTGCTCGGAGGCTTACCAGGGTGAAGAAGCGACTGGTCCATACCTTTTGTGGAGATGGTGCTGGTGCCCAGGAGCCACCTCGACCTCCAGCAGCCTTGTGGGCGCAACCTGCCAAGCTAAGCTGGAAGCAGAGCCTAGACCCGCCTCTCTTCCTTTATGCTGTACCCCATTATTCTTGAAAACCAGGGGAAACACCTGCTAGTTTACGAAGGATGAGAATTTATTAAGTTCAGGTGCTGGATCCATTTCCTACTCCTGGAGCCACCTTGCTAGTGGCCCATGTGTTCTGAAACACTTGAACAGGTGGCCATATGGCGGGCTGAGCTCTTGCCCACGTGATTAATAATCAAGTAACGCTATCGAGAGGAAACCAGGTTTTATTTCTTCATCCACGTCCCCCTTTTCAAGTCTATTAAGAACCTTACACAGGGCAGAATCTGGCCACTCCCCCAGTTTTTTTGCCCAGTGCTTGCTCCCCCTCTCACAGAACCTGGTCTCCATCCAGCTCCGCTGCAGAGGGATGGCTTAACCTCCACCTTGGCTCCTGTGTAGGTCAAGTATGTGGCATCAGAGTCTTGACTTTGAGGTCCACCTGGCTGGGAATGAGGTGGGTCTGGACTGCGTGTTCAAAGATTAAATTCCCATACCTTACTGAAATTAAATTTCAAAGGACCAGAGAGAGCCTGCTGTAGGTCTGTGTCCTCACTGCCGAGTCGCTTGGGAGAAATGAACCGCTGAGACAGGCCATCCCGGCCTAAGAGCCATTCAACACCTGACATTGACTAGTTGCTGCCTGGCTCACCAGTGGCCTGAGTGGCCTGAAAGGCAGGCGGGGATATGAGCGTTTGTGCTTCCTCCCCTCCCAGGCGGTAACTGCCTCCTCTGTAGCTTGTTCAGTTTTTTACTCTCCCTAATCTGTATAGGTCACGTTTCTTTCCCAAAAGCTAGTTACCACACCAGCAGCCTTGGGCCTTCTACAGCAACCTTTCCCCAGGGTCTCTGCAGATATCCAAAGCCCTTCTCCTGGAATTCACTTTGTGTACCTATAACCTCTGCCTCACATCCTTCCAGAACCATCCCAGACTCACCCTTGTCCTGTCTATCTGGCAGTGGCTTCTTTCAGCCTGTCTTGTTCTGTGACAGAAGAAGCTGGTGGGAGCCTAATCCTTCCAAATGTAACGGACAGGAGAAAACAGCTCAGGTTGCAAGAGCAGACAGGCAACGGGCCTCTGCCCCAGGCCCTAGCATATGAAATAGCAAAGGAAG
Source organism: Cricetomys ansorgei (assembly GCA_026225945.1). NCBI lineage: Eukaryota > Metazoa > Chordata > Mammalia > Rodentia > Nesomyidae > Cricetomys > Cricetomys ansorgei. The sequence continues at coordinate 558,163 of JAMJFZ010004042.1, forward strand.
GCTGAGATGAGATTGTGTGCTTCTTAAAAAAGAAGCACTTCTTTGTCTGACTCAGGTGGCACAGTGAGCCTCCTGACCTGCCCTGGTCACTGCAGGACATGTCCTCTTGGACATTCTCCTAACTAAACTGGGGGTCTCCCTTCAGTGTAAACTGAAGTGAGTCTCTCCCTGAAGTGTGCCACCTCTCCCAAAGAGAAGACACCAGAAGCAGAAAGGTTTGCCTGGTCACAGGAAGTGGGGACATAGTAGCCCAATGATAAAGAGCTGTGGGCTGGGGTGCACTGTGGAGGGATGCTCAAGAGTGGATGAGGGGGCTGCTCAAGACCCCCCCCCCACACACACACATACACTTTGGCCATGACAGCTCCGTTTCATGTCTTTGCACATCCTTATACCAAAGAGCGGCAAGATGGTGCCTTCACAAAGCAGTAGGATGGGACAAACTGGGTGAGGCTCAAGGAGACAACTTTCCCACTCCCGCTTGAGGGTACAGACAGACAAAGGCAAAATAGTTCCATATATACAAACTTTACACAAAATAAATAAGCAACTGTGGCCCCAGGCTGGTACCACCCAGGACTTCCCCCTGTCAGAAGCGGCCTCCTCAGGCCTTAGCCGTGGAACCTTCTGGGCCCTGGGCATTTCATGTTCCCTCCCCAGGGGTCCGCTTCTCCTGAAGTGCTCAGGAATCGGAATTTGAACCCTGCACCCCTGAGCCCCCTAGTTCTGAGATCTCTAAAACAGTCTCAGGCCAAGCACTCTTGTCTGCCACCCAGGGAGCACAGCTGGCCTCTCCCGCAGCTGGGTCCCCCGGGCCCCTCTCAGTCCCAGCACGCAGTGAGTCTTGGGCAGGCCCAGATGCAGGCAGATCCTTTGCCTTCCATTCCCAGGAGCCCAGTTAGGGCCGGGCTCCCTGCTCCATCTGTTGATGTTGGCTGCGCACAGCAAACCTGTTGACATGCACAGGTATGGGCACCACGATCTTGGGGTTTCTCACAGGCTCCCCGGACCGGCTGCTCACATTGCCAGCCTTGATGCGCTTCCACTTGGCCCGGCGGTTCTGAAACCAGATCTTCACCTGCACCTCACTGAGCTTCAAGGCATGGGCGATCTGGGAGCGCTCCGTCAGGCTCAGGTATTTCTTGCAGTGAAACTCCTTCTCTAGCTCCAAAAGCTGCTCGCTGGTGAAGGCTGTGCGCCGCCGTCGGCTTTTCCCCCCAGGTGTGGTGACCCCGGTGGCCACCGGTGCCCCCTCCTCAGCGCCAGTCCCCAGGCTTCCCTTTAGCTTCGGTTTAGGTCCCAGAAGAGACCCCGGGCCCCCTGCGGAACTGTCCAGGAAGCTGTCCTCGCTGTCACCGCCTGAGCCCTCTTCCTCCTGCTCGCTGCCTGCTGCGTCTCCTGCTGGGGCCTCCAGCTTCTCCTCATCTGAGCTGTACACCTTCCCCTCTGCTGCGGGGGTGGAGAAACCAATGGAAGGGGAAGGAGAGGGCAAGGAAAAGGTGGTTTGGGAGAGGCACGAGGAAGTGGAAGCATGTCCAAGAATGAGCAATCGGCAATAGGAAAGAACACATTCAAAGAGGAAGAGATGGGTCAGGAGACAGCATGGACATGCAAGGGGGAGTGGGGAAGGGTTTAGGGGAGACAAAGAATGGGAAGAAAGATTTTAACCAGCAGACTTCACTATGGGAAAGCAGGGAGGCAAGGTGTACGACAGTGACACCTTCAACTTTCCCTCCACCCGGTCGCATGCTCCCTACCGCCTCCCAGCTTCCTCCAAACCTGGCACCCACCCAAGGTCAGCATTGCACTTATAGAACCCTCCAAACCCAGACCCGCAGTCCCAGGGTGAAGTGATGGAGCCAGCTGTGGAGAGCTGGAGCTACACGGAGCCTCTGTGTCCTCCCGGGGATCCTCTGCAGCCCCACGAGCAGGGGTGTCCCGTCCCCTCAGACACATATACTAGCGCTAGGTCACAGAATCTTATGTCAAGACGGAAACTTCAGAGTCCTCTGGTCTCATCCCAGCTCTGAAGCCAAGAAATTTCAAAGGCTGGAGACTGAGAGATTTAAGAACGGGTTCTTAAATCCTGTTCTTAACCACCTTGTCTACACGGTTCCCTTTCTTAACCAGACCGCCCTGATGGAAAAGCTCTCAGCCCCTGCCAGCTCCTTACCTGTAACCACACCTTCTCCCTGTCACTTGCGGGGGGCGGGGGGGGGGGAGCCCTGGTCCCTTTCTAGGGATCATCTTTAATCTCAGCATGCCACCACATGGTGAAAGGAGAGAACCAACTCTCAAAAGTTGTCCTCTGACCGTCACACAAACACTTTCCCATGTGCGCGTGCACATGTGTGCGTGTGTTCATACACACACACACAATACGTTTAAAATGTAATTAAAACAGCAGTAAGACGGAGACCTTATCTGAGGAAGAGATCCTGACATTAACCTCTGGCCTCCATATGTACCCATTCAGGCGCGCGCACCTGCATATGTTGCACAGGTGAATGTGTACACCCCATACGCGCACACACACGCAAGTAATTTCCTTTAAATAATTTTTCAGTGTTTGAGTCTTACAAACTCCTTTGTTTTCTGCCTAAAGGAAACAATAGCAACTCAAAAGACAGCCCAGCAGCCAGTAGGAAAGAACACGAGGACACGGTCACTTAGGAGCCCGGTGAAGGTAAGGCTGCGTGTGAAGAGTGAGTTACCCCCGACCCCCACATCACCCACGCCACACTCTCACTCCCTGGGCATGCTCAGAGCTGAGACCACAGCTCAGACCAGGCTGGATCCTGGGCCAGTGAATGGTGTGTAAGGGAATAGGTGGCAAAGGTGCAGCACCGGGTAGGCAGGCAGATGCCAACGTCCTGGCTTATTGCAGCCCCGCCACTGGGCCTGAGTCAGCCACCCATTTCCTCCCAGTGGGCCCACACCTGCTCCTTCATGCCCGCTCCTTCTCAGGGTCCACGGAGACTTTCGCCTCTGAAGCCCCGTACCCCACCCCCTCCATTGCAGTCAGCATTTTCGTGTTCCCCCTGCCCTAGCTTGCAGCAGCCCAGCCAGGCTCCCAACTACCCCTCTCCTTCCCATAAGCAGTTTGCCATTCAGGTACCTCATGCAAAGAGAAAGTGCCAAGCCCCGCCACGTCCCGTCTTACCGCATTCATCACCCATGCTCCCTTCCTTACCTCAACCCTAGCCACAAACATTTTGTTTTGTGCAAGATTCAGGGCCTGGGGGCTGGAGAGATGGCTCAGTGCTTAAGAGCACTGGCTGCTCTCGCAGAGGACCAGGGTTCTATTCCCAGTACCCACCAACAAGGCAGCTCACAATCATCTGTAACTATAGTTTAACGGGATCTTACGCCCTCTTCTGGTCTCCATGGACACTGCATACACGTGGTACGCAGACGTACATGCAGGCAAACACTCATGTATAAAAAAATAGAATAAAAACAAATAAATAAATCTTTCATTAAAGTTCAGTGCATGCGTGCCCTCCTTCCTCTTGCTAAGGGATCTTGTTCACACCATTTTTTTTTTTTCATTTGCACAGTCTCAGATTTCTCAAGTCTCAAATGGAAATCTCAACCTTCCTCCATCCTTTTACCCTTGCTATTCTTCCCCATCTGGCCTAGGACTCCTCCTCATCCTCATTAACTCTGCCATGACACTGCTCTTTATTTTTCCCTCTCACCGCCCCATTCGAACCCCCCACACGTCTGCCTTTCTGATCTGCCCAGAGCTGGGCCCTTTGTCACCACCTCACCGACCTGGTGTCTCCTAGCTGTTTCCTGTCTTCTGTACCCACCCATTGCAGCCCCCTCTCCCTGTCAGGGACACCCCACTCCTCCCCAGACAGAGCACTGGCTCCTTCCCTGTCTCCTCCTCCAGGTGCCCCTTCTTCCCTGTCATCCTTTTAGGATTGGATGTTTCTCGGACTGATCTGCTGAGGGAATATGTGACTTCAACTCCATCCCCGTTATTTTAAAGGACCATGCCTCTTCCTATCAGAATATAAGCCTCGTGGAAATTTGGATTTCGGTCATATTTTATTCATGGTTATAGCCTTGGTATCTTGAAAATCACCTATAGAATAGGCATTTAATAAATATTTAACAGTATAAAAGCAGCTATTTTCAGTGTGTGTGTGCATGCCTTCTCCCTCTCCCGCTCCCCACCTGTCAGTTCCTTTCCCAGGCCCTCCTGATACCCACTTCAACTCTGCCCATTCCCAGCACCAGGGTGACCCCATCCTCTATTCATAACACCCCACTCCCTGTCCGTGTGTCTCAGACCTTCCTACACACAGAGGGATCCTGCCGGATCTTACGGTGTTTAAAGAAGTAAAGGAAATTCCAACGTGATTACTAAGTCCTGTGGTTTCAGTTTTAAAAACATACTCCATAGTAATTAATATGTTAACAAAAAATTAGCTCAATAACGCAATGTTTTAAACAGTGTTAAAAAGGCAGAAACTGGATTCCAGGGCTTGAAAGATTAGAACCATTTAGTATAGTGCCAAGCCCCTGAGGGGCGTCCAATAAATCTAAATTGATGATGATTGAGAAGAAGCTCCCAGCTCCTCGATCTGGCAGAGCCCTCCTGAGATCATCTCATCCATCCCCCTGTCTTCAGACAGATCCAGAAACTCCAGCCCACACAAGCAGGCCACCCTCAGTGCCGCTTTTAAAGCCGTACAAGGAGCGAGGGTTCATGGCCTCTCTCTGTTTCTTGATCCCGGTGGGACACTGAGTGGCAGGGGCAAGAGCTTCTGTCTGCGCTTTTATGATCGTGACATTGAAGACTCTGATAAGCTACCTCTAGACTGAGGTGGGGGTTGGCAGCAGAGAGGAACACACAGCCACCGGCCTCAGAGGACAGCTTTTGGGACAATGAGGAGACCCACAAGAAGGGAGACGAAGAAAGGGAAAAACAGGCAGAAAGGAGACTGAAGCCAGAGAGAGGAGGGATCGAGAAGTGGCAGAAAAATTAAATATATAACGAGCCGGACAAAGTGAAAGGCTGAGTTTCGTAAAGAGACAGGGAAAATGGGGGTGGGGGCAAAGGTGGGTTCAACAGTGCCATTCGCGCCCCCTCCCCCCAGTACCGACAGATTTGCTGCTGTGGCTTGTTCTCTGCTCCACCAGCAGAGGGCACACTGAGAACCAGGATGAAGTCAGCTACTCGCGGAAGAGAGGTCCTTGGCAGGCAGCAAGTCCACACAGCTTACCATTTCCACATAACTAACTTACTTAAGAAAGAAAGATAGGGGTTGGAGAGATGGCTTTTCACAACTATCCATAACTCTAGTTCCAGGGGATCTGATGCCCTCTCCTGACTTTCTTGGGCACCAAGGATGCATGTGGTACACTTACATACATGAAGGCAAAACACTCATATAGAAAACAAAGCAAGGGCTGGAGAGATGGCTCAGCAGTTAAGAGCACTGGCTGCTCTTCCAGAGGACCCGAGTTCAATTCCCAGCTCCCACATGGAAGCTTACAACTGTATATAACTCCTGTTTTAGGGGATCAGACACCTTTACACTGACATAAATGCAGGCAAAACACCAATGTACATAAAAAAATTTAGCAATTATATAAAAAGATCTGTTTAAAAAATAAATAAAATGAATAGCTAGGCCGTGGTGTCACACACTTTTAATCCCAGCACCTGGGAGGCAGAAGCAGGTGGATCTCTATGAGTTCAAGGCCAGCCTGGTTCACAGAGTGAGTTTCAGGACAGCCAGATAACACACAGAAACCACGGCTTGAAAAAACCAAAAATAGATAGATAAGTAGATAGATAGAATCTGTAGCAAAAATATAAATAAAATAAAAATAAATAAGTAAATATTTTTTTAAAAAGAAGGAGCAAGAAGGGAGGAAGAAAGCAAAGAAGTAAGTAAGAAGGAAGGAAGAAAGGAAGGAAGGGAGGGAGGGAGGGAGGGAGGGAGGAGGGTAGCTGAGCACTGTGATATACACTTTTAACCCGAAGACTTTGGAAGCAGAGGCAGGCAGATCTTTATGAATTCAAGGCTAGCCTGTTATACATAGTAAGACTCTCAGCCAGAACTGTAAAATAAGACCCTGCTTTTAAAAAAGGAAATAAACACGAGCTATTTTCCTTTATCTGCTTCGTAACAAATATTAACAGTGAAAGATACAAAACAAAAATCACACATCTTCATTGTTGACTAAAAACTAGCAGAAGCAGGAAACCCATTGCTAGCTTGAGACCAAGTCTCTCCAAGTAGCTCTGTGCTAGGAACTCACTCTGGAGAGCAGGCTGGCCTTGAGCTTGTAGCGGTCTTTTCTGCCTCTGAGGGCTGGGGCCACATAGTGTACCATGCCTAGCTCTGAAGCCTTCCTGATAAAATTTCTGTTTTCAAAGTTTGATTTAGAGGAATCGGACTAGATGGATGTCAGATCCACAGAAGTAAATTTCCAGTTGGGAAATGGACTTAGTTGACAAAACAAGACGCCACTGGACATCTTTTAAATTATCTGTTTTGTTTTCTTGAGGTGGGATCTCTCTTAGTAGCCCTGGCTGTCCTACTTGTGATGTAGACCAGGCTGGACTCAAACTCACAGAGATCCACCTGCTTCTGCCTCCCCAGTGCTGGGACTGAAGCTGAGTGCTACCATGGCTAGTTTCCATGAACATCTTATAATGGAAAATGATTCTGAGGAGGAAACTTTCGACAACATGAAAAATGTTTTGAAGTGGAAGCGACCCGACTGCATAGGGGAGGTGGCCCAGAAGGCACTAAGGCCCTGACCTCACAATGTGACAACCTCAGGACTGGTGCTAGAGCATGCATGCACTAGGCTCCCTGGAGGTTCCAAAGACTGTTAGGAGGCCTCTGACTCTGGCCTGTGTGCGTGACGGTGGGGAAGGCTGGTTAACTGGAAACGGGCAGAGTTTGTGGTGGAGTTATCATCCTGGGAACCAGAAGTCACGAAGCTTGAACTACGGTTACTCAGGGTTGTTGCCGAGAATGCTAGTCCGCTGAGACTGCGCTCAGGCTGCAAAGCACGCCAGCACGTGGACAGTGGCTGCTTCCCAGAGGAAGGGCAGACATGGAGGTAAAGGGCCAGTGTGTTGAGGCCTCAGTAGGCTTTCCCCCATCCACTAGACGAGGGACTACAGGCGACTAAGAGATGCTGAGAGTGGGAGAAATAATCTTCTCCAGGTAAGAGCACACCAATTGGTTATCCAGTAACAAGTGAACAGCCCTGCAAACACACACACGAGTAACATTATACAGGCCAAAGGGTTGTATTTAGTGATATTTATGTATAGACATATCTGCATGTAATAACAATTAATGAAAAAGGGGGCCCTGAACTTGAAAGAGAGCAAGGAGGAATATATGAGGGTTTGGAGGGAGGAAAGGGAAGGGAGAAATGATGTAATTATATTATAATCTCAAAAATAAAAGGAAAAAAGCTCCAGTCAGGCCAGAGAGGAGTTCAACAGCTACATAGAATCTATGGGAGGTATTTTCCCAGCAGAGAGAATGCACAGCACCAAAGCTGGGCGTGGGTGTGTGGCTGAAATCCTGGCACCAAGGAGGTCAAGGCAAGTTTGAGGCCAGCCTGGGACAGCACCAGACTGCTAAAGAGGGGAACCCTGCACTGGAGTCACCAGGGACGATGACCACCATTTAAGGAACGTCTTCAGACTTTTGCCCCAGGAACACACCCAGCCTGAGCTGCTCCTCGACGTCCGGTTACTGCTGTTGCTCTGTGATGGGAAGAAATCCCCATAGTTCTGACTTCTGTCTTCTACTTGGAAAACAACAGCTCTAACACTTCCCTACTTTATTCCCAGGATAAGTCCCTCCCTCCTTGACCTCCCTAGCCAGTCCTTCTTTTCCCTTTAGGTGGGGTCCAAAGGGGGGAGGAATCCCAGGTCAGATCCCCAGAGACCTACCCAGGCCTCAGGGCACCAGCCTGCCAGGTGCCATTGCTGATGCTGGGGCCTCCTTTTCAGGCCAGGGCTGTCTCCTGCTTGTGACTCAGAGCTTCCTTTCAGCTCATGCCTTTGACTTGCATGGGGTCAGCATGCCACTGTCTCTCTGCAACTTGATATGTCATAAGGAGCGCCCATGCCTCTCTCCACTCTCTTCTTCCACATAAACATGAGAACCTTCACAAGATGACTGCCATCCTGCCTCTTCCAGCTTTGTGACAAGCTCAGGGTGGTTCCAAGTACCCACATGTCCCAGTTAGTTTTTCCTGTCTCGACACAAGCTAGAATCATTTGGGAATAGGGAATCTCAATGGAGGGATCTCTTTCATCATATTGGCCTGTGGGTTATGTCTTTGGGGACATTTTCTTGATTAATGGTTGAGTGAGAGCACCCAGACTACTGGGGGCAGTGCCACCCTGGGGCAGGCAATCTTGGACTATTTAAGAAAGCAGGCTGAGTAAGCCATGAGGAGTAAGCCAGTAAGCAGTGCTCCTCCATGGCCTCTGCCTCAGTTCCTGCCTCCAGGTTCCTGCCTCGAGTTCCTGCCCTGGCTCCCCTTGATGATGGACCCAGATTGGGACATAAAAGTCAAATAAACCCTTCCCTCCCCAAACTGCTTTTGCTCAGAAGGTTTTATTGCAACAACAGAGAGCAAACAAGGACACTGTGCTATCGCAGACCCTGCAGTCTTTCATGGCACTCCAACTTGACCGCTGCCCGTTCTCTTTCCCTTAAGCCACTGCAGCTCCACTCTATCAGCACAGACAGCAGAGTTGCTAACCTTGTTTTCAGGTGAAGGAAATGGAATCTCAGAAAGATTAAATGATGTTCCTAGGCTCCTCAGGGACATCAAACCATGTCCAGAATTTTGGTTCCTGAAATCTCCTGGCATTCGTTCCAAAGTATCTCCCCCTCTCCTCCCACTCCTCTTTCCCAGTCGCCTCCCCCAGTAGAAAACCTTTTTAAAAATGGTTTATTTTTATTTGTATGAGTGTTTTGTCTACGACCATGTCTTTGTACCAAGTGTGTGCCTGGTGCCCAAGGAGGCCAGAAGAGCGCCCAGTCCCTCTGAGAATGAGTTACAGATGGTTATGAGTCACCATGTGGTTGCTAGGAGTTGGAGCCAGGTCCTCTAGAAGAGCAGCCGGTGCTCTTGACCGCTGAGCCGTCTCTCCAGCCCTAAATAACCTTCTTATCAATTCAAGCCTCATTTCTTTCACATACACACAGACTCTAATTTAATCACTGAAATTACACCTAGCACACGCACAGAAGATGCCTGAATTGCCTTAGAAGAGGGCCCACTCACCAAGCATGGTGTCGTCATTAGCAGGTGAGTTCTCTCATTATTCCCAAAGCAAAATTCCCACCATCTCTTTCCTGGCCTTGCCAGCTTGTGTGATAGAATCTTACCAGTTAGTGTTCCTTCTCTAGGTCTGGAGAGATTGCTCAGTGGCTAAGGGCACAGTCTGCTTTTGCAGAGGACCTGAGTTCGGTTCCCACTACCCACTTCAGGAGGCTCACAATTGCCTATAGCTCCGGGTCCAGGGAGACACCCTGTGGGCATCTGCATCCACAGGAACATATCACACACAGACACACACACAAAATCATACGCACATATCCATCCACACACGTGCACACACACACACACAATATAAAATACAAAATAAACTTAAAGCCCAGCTATGGAAATGGTTTCATTTTAGTATGAGAGTTCTATACTTTCTCACGCTCCCTCAGCCTCAGCAGAGCTTCCCTAGGTTGGAATCAAAACAAAAAGCCACAGCTTTGCTGAGGGGTAGAAGTTTTCAACTCTGCCTTCCTCATCGTGGGTCTCAGCCTCTCAGCGCCTCCCTGATCTCTCTGCTCAGTCCCCCAGCGTCTTCACTGGCCCTTGAGGAACCTAAGCACCGCCCCACCAGTGTTTCTCATCCTGAAGGCGCTAGAGGTTGCTTCCTGCCTTATTCCTGAGCCATGTGGACCTAATGATTTTTTTCCTTCTCCTTTTGCTCAGCGACAGCACTCCCTTCTTTGGGGTCTTGTTTCTCCTGAGCTGCCAGGTACCCAGTGGGCCTATCAATCACATTTCTCTATGCTTCCGATTTTAGGTTGGCCTGTTGGCTGGATGGGACCAATAGCAGCATGCTCATTCCTGAGCACATACATGTGTCATTCGGAGCTGTACACACAGGAATTCTAAGCAGGGATTGTGACAGTCAAGAGCTGCTGGTGTTAAGCCCTCCCTGCCTCTCTCTAGATCAGAGGTTCTCAACCTGTGTGCCGTGGCCCCTTTGGGGTCGAACGACCCTTTCATAGGGGTCGCCTAAGACCATCTGCATAATTTACATTATGATTCATAACAGCAGCAAAACTACAGGTATGAAGTAGCAACGAAAATAGTTGTATGTTCAGGGGGTCACCACCACATGAGGAACTGTATTAAAGGGGTGCAGCATTAGGAAGGTTGAGATCTAGGAAGGTAGAGCTAACCATCTGCATTTCCAGATACACTGGGGCACTTTGCAGTTCCATGAATCAACAAATGCCCATTTTAGCTTAAAGTCGAGGAGCTGGAGTAATGGCTCGGTGGTTAGGAGCACTTGCTGCTCCTCTGGAGGGGGTCCTAGGTTCGGTTCCCAGCACCCATGTCCACTGGTTCACAACTCTGCCTCCAGGGTATCTGACGGCATGAGGAGCATACACACACATTCAAGAACACGCGCATAGAATACAATAACAAATGAATAAATAAATATTTTTGAAAATTAGGGTTGAACTACCATCACAAGCAGCCCACGGGGTGTGATTAAATGCTGTCACAAGCCGGGCTGTGGTAGCACATGCCTTTAATCCCAGCGCTAGGGATACAGAGACAGGAGGATTTTTGTGAGTTTGAGGCCAGCCTGGTCTACACAGCAAGTTCCATGACAGCCAAGGCTATACAGAGAAAACTTGTCTCAAAAATTAAAAAAAAAAAAAAAAAAAAAATGCTTTCAGAAGAAGCAGCAACCAGACCACAGATGAGGAGAGGAGGCTCTCCACTCCACACCTATTAACACTCCACCCGAAACAATCCTGCCCTGTTTCCTGAAGCTGTCTTCAGAGCACCACCTAGTCTGGACTTTAAATATCTCCATAATCCACCAGGGTATGAATTAGTACCATCCAATCAATAGCTTTGCCCCAGCATCAAACTGAAACAAGCATATAAGGGCAAAGGAATTCTGATGAAGAGAAAAGGCTGGAGAGAAGGGAGATCAGGTCCCAGTGAGGCACAGAAGAGATCATCAAGCCAAAATGGGAGACAGGGAAGGGAAAGGAAAGGGAAGGGGAAGGGGAAGGGAAAGGGAAAGGGAAAGGGAAAGGGAAAGGGAAGGGAAAGGAAAGGGAAAGGAAAGGGAAGGGAAAGGAAAGGGAAGGGAAAGGGAAAGGGAAAGGGAAAGGAAAAGGGAAGGGAAAGGGAAGGGAAAGGGAAAGGGAAAGGGAAAGGAAAAGGGAAGGGAAAGGAAAAGAACCAGACACATAGGCGGGTGTAGGGATCACATCTGTAATCCCAGTACGTGGAAGGCTGAGGCAGGAGGAGCATGGTTCAGGGCCAGCCTGGTCTATGTAGTATGCTACTGTCTCTGCCCCTCAAAAGGTGGGGAGGCAAAGACAAATTGGAACCTGTATTAGACTCAGCATGACTTTCTGTCCTGCCTGTCCCCTACAGAATTCTGACTACTGTGTCCACCACCACCCCAGAAATACCTGCCTTTATCAGTAGTGTTGCCTATGCCAGGCAGGATAGAATCTCTCACAACAGAATTCTGTGGAATGCTACCAGCTATTTGAAGAACTAAAACAATGATGATTCTTTTCTTTTAATTAATTAATTTATCAATTAACTTACTGTTATGTATATGTGTGTTTTGCCTAGATGGATGTCCGTTTACTGTGTGCATGTCTGGAGGTCATAAGACAGTGTTGGATTCCCTGGCACTGGAGTTACCAAAGTTTGTAAGCCATCGTGGATGAGGGGAATAGAACTCAGTGCTCTTAACTGCTGAGCCATCTCTCCAGCGCCGCCCCCTTTTGGTATGCAGGTTATCATATAGCTCCAGGCTGGCCTCAGACCCTCAATCACACAGAATTCTCCCAGGCCCCTTGTTCAGGTTGCTTTTAATATATATGTAATATTAAGTATAAATATTATACTTAATTTATAAATTAAGTTATATAATAACTTATAATAATAAATTATTATAAGAATAAATATTAAGTATAAATACTAAATATATATTAAATGTGTGTGTGTGTGCGTGCAGGAGACCACAGGTATCGGAAGAGGCATTAGGTCCCCTGGAACTGGAGTTACAGGCAGTTGCGAGCCACCACGGGGGTGCTGGGAACTGAATCCAGCCATCTCTCCACCCCTGCCCCTTTTAATAAGAGATGACTCATAAGTAAGGGTATCCTTAAGGATCAAACAGAATTGTAAAGCAGGCTTGGTAGCACACACCTCCAACTCCAGCTCCTCGAGAGGCTACGGCAGGACATTCCATCTTGCCTGTCTCCTGTATTGTCCCTGCCCCCAGGAGAATTGTGAGTTCTAGGCTGGCCTGGAACTGAGACCCACTCTTATCTTTAAAAAATTTTTTTTTTGTTTTTCAAATAAACTCAAGCACATTTAAAAAAAAACAGAATTTTACAGCTGGAAATGACCTTAAAGATAACTTAATTCAAACCCCTAATTTTACTGATGAAGAAGCAGAGAGGTTATGTGGCCAAGATGGTGAAGTTCTGTGTGTGGGTGCATCATCCACCGGATTCCGGCTCTCCCTTACACTCCGCAAGCGAAGTTCGAGCCTCACACAACCCCATTCTGACACATCTTCTGCTCTTCACAGCTCAGAAACCTGCTGCCCTTACCCAGGTGGGAAACGTTTCTGTGTTTGTCTAAGTCCCAGTGTTTGCTCAGAGTCCTCACCTGCATGGTTCCCACAGCCCTGACCCTAACTCACATACAGACATAACATACGTACATACACACCATTCCCTGTTACAGGAAGCCCGCCACTCTCCTCTCCTCCATGGCCAGTGAAGACCCTTCTTCATGGTTTTGGCCAGCATGGGGCCATCACCCTGAGGACACCTGAATTCAACCTGCTTGGACCGCTTGCGGCAAAGCCAAGCCTCCCTCCCTTAGCCTGCCTTTCACCCAAGTAGCCTCTACAATCACTAGTCCCTCCAAAGCCGGGAACTCTCCTCACATATTCACAGTTCCAGAAAGGCGCCAGCCACTCCTCTGCAACTAGGAAAGTCAGGCTTCCCTGTGTCCGTGCATGCAGGCTGCAGCAGACCTTCACCTCTAACACCGGCTCACACAGCTGATTCTCCCGACCCATCCAGGCATTGCCCCACTCCCTCTAAGTAATGTTCTTGCCTCCGCCTCAACTCTTCTCCCATCAGGCCCACTTAAATCTCTCTTTGTACACCTGATTTCTATTTCCGAATGTCAAGTCAGTTCACCGAAAAGACCTGACTCTTCTAGTACCTGCGAGGGGGAGCTCTTGTCTGCAGCTTCTTAGAGCAGCCTTTAGCTAAACACAAAGCAGTATGTTCATAATATTATTATGCCCCCCTTTCTTTCAATTGAAATATTTTCTTCAGCAGCAGCAGCAGCAGCAACAACAGCAACAGCAATAACATTATTGAGGCAGAAGCCCACTGTAAAGCCCTGCCTGGCCTGGAGCTATCTATGTAGACCAGCCTTGGCCTCAAACTCACAGAGATCTGCCTGCCTCTGCCTCTGGAGAGCTGGCATTAAAGGCATGCACCGCCCCCCCCAACCCTGGCCATTTATTATTATTCTCTTTAATTGTTTTTTCAGCCCAGGCTGACCTCAAACTTGTTCAGGAACAAGAATGGCCTTGAATCCCTGCCTCCATGCTCGCTAGCTCCTCTCACTATACTTACTGCCTTTCTCCCACTGTCCCCGGTACAGTCTTCCTGCCCGGTACTCTTGAGTGTAAGAATTTTCTTCCTAAACTGGGAGTGGTGGTGCACACCTTTAATCCCAGGTGGGTCTCTGAGTTCAAGGACAGCCTGGTCTACAAAGTGAATCCCAGGACATCCAGGGCTACACAGAGAAACCCTGTCTCAAAACAAAAACAAAAACAAAAACAAATACAAAAAAAGAAAGAAAGAAAGAAAGAAAGAAAGAAAGAAAGAAAGAAAGAAAGAAAGAAGGAAAGAAAGAAGGAAAGAAAGAAAGAATTCTCTTCCTAATCACGTCTCCACTGCTACCAGCACGGTGAGACCACACCTGAAGAAAGGAACTTTGGAATTTACCCCTCTTTAGGGGCTCTTCAGGCTCTTCGTACCATGAACGCCCCGGCAGGTGGGTAGAGCCCACCAGCCCCTTCACAATTTCAGCTGTGCCGTAGAGTATTTAGTTCAAGTTTTATAGGAAGCCAACTGCATTAAAACACAGTTATCAGGGGCTGAGCGATGGCTCCGGAACCACGGGCGTATACTGCTCATATATGCAGAAGACCCAAGTTCAGTTCTTACAGCCACATCTGGAAGCCACAAGAACCTGTGATTCCAGGTCCAAAAGATCCAATATGTTCTGGCCTCAGACAGCACCTGTATTCATGTGCAAACACCGATGCACAGTCACACACATACACATGTAATTAAAAATCAAATCAAATCTTGTTGTTTTTATTTGAGACAAGGTCTCACTATGTAGCTCTGTCTGGACCGGGGCTCTCTATATCAGCCAGGATGTAATAAAATCCTGAAAAATAAAATAAAGGAGCTGGAGAGATTGCTGGGCAGATGAGAGCACTAGCTTTTATTTGTTGTTTGTTTGTTTTTTGACTTGGGTTTTTTTTTTTTTTTTAAGACAGGGTTTTTTTTTCCTTTGTAACAGCCCTGGCTGTCCTGGAACTTGCTTTGTAGAACAGTCTGGCCTCAAACTCTCAGAGGTGCGCCTTCCTCTGCCTCCCAAGTGTTGGGATTACATTAAAGGATGTGCCACCATGCCAGGCAAGAGCACTGGCTCTTAAGGACCCAGATTGGGTTCTGAGCACTCATATGGCAGCTCATAACCATCCATGACTCTCAGTTCCAATGTATCTTTTAAAAATAGTTTTCAATTATTTAAAGTTGAGCACATTGCTTCTTTATTAATTCAAGAAGCATTATCTCTCCAAAGAATGTAAACTTTCATGAAAATATGTGATTTTTTATCCATGACAAAAACTTCATGTATTGCTAAGACGATTATGAATTTCTTTGTTCCACAATCATAAAATTAAAAGGACATACTGATATTTAGTTAAGAGTTATTAAAAATAAAGATGTAACTTGTCCCATCCAGTTGACAGATCCCTGACAGGAGGTCTTTGGAGTTCAGGTTCAGACCCCTGCTTTAAACACTTGGCTTAGGAAATGAAAGGGACATCAAGATCCACTCATTGGCCAGGCGTGGTACATGCCTTTCATCCAAAGGCAGGTAGATCTCCATGGGTTCAAGGTCACTCTGAACTACATAGCAAGTTCCAGGCCAGAATAATGAGGCTGTCTTAAAACAACCAACCAACCAAACAATCCACAACAACAGCAACAACAAACAAACCAGCCAAGCAACACACACACACACACACACACACACACACACAATCACCTCAATGAAAACTTTTGATCTAGATGAAGAAACAGAGACTCTCCCAGAGCATCTTGAACATGCTAGGCTCACTAGAGACATACAACAAAAGATCCTCCAGCTGGAGCAGGTATCTTAACAAAACTGCACAGTGAAATAGCGACAAGGTTGAGACTTGAGCTCTTGTGTCAGAACTGCTAAGTAAACATTCCTTCAATCACATTAAGCTAACGCAACATTTTAAAAATGCTTACAGTTACGTTACTGACTTATCTAGTGTGTCTGTGTGTACATGTGCGTGGATGTCAAAGGACAGCTTTTGGGAGTGGGTGTTCTCCTTTCACCTTGTAGGTCCCAGGGATTGAACTCAGGTCTTCAGGCTCCATAGCAAAGCTGACACCATCTCTCCAGACCAACATTTGTCTTCATTTAAAAATCTATGGAGTTCTGGGAGTGGTGATGCACACCTTTAATCCCAGCTTTCAGGAGGCAGAGGCAGAAGGATCTCTGTGAGTTGAGGCCAGCCTGGTTCCAGGTCAGCTAGGGCTATATACAGAGACCCTTGGAAGGAAAGAAGGGAGGGAGGGAGGGACGGAGGGAGGGAGGGAAGGAGGAAGAGATGAGAGTGGGTAGAGAAGAGAAAAAAGCAAAAATCAGTGAGGCTTGGCTGGGGAGGTAATGTCAGAAGTTCAAGGTCATCTTGAACACTGTGAGTTTGAAGTCAGCCTAGGATGCACAAGACCTTGTCTCAAAATAGAAACAAAAAGATGGCTGGAGAGATAGATGCTCTACCCAGTCCCACGCCAAGTGTTTCACAACTGCCTGCAACTGCAGCTCCAGGGGATCTAGCTTCTTAAAATATTATATATATATACACATATATACATATATACACATATATACATATATATACACACATATACACATATATACATATATATACACATATATACATATATATACACATATATACACATATACACATATATACACATATATACACATATATACACATATATACATATATATACACATATATACATATATACACATATATACATATATATACACATATATACATATATACACATATATACATATATACACACATATACATATATATACATATATATACACATATATACACATATATACACATATATACATATATACACATATATACATATATATACACACATATACACATATATACATACATACACATATATACACATATATACATATATATACATATATACACATATACACATATATACATATATACACATATATACATATATATATATACATATATATACATATATACACATATATACACATATATACACATATATACATATATATGAAATAAAAATAAAAATGTGAAAAGTCAATGGAGCAAGCTTGTCCACACCTTTAATCCCAGCACTTGGGAGGCTAACGCAGATGCAGTGCTGTGAGTCTGAGGCCAGCCTGGGATACAGAATGAGACTTCATTTAAAAAAAAAAGAAAGAAAGAAAGAAAGAGCTGGTAGAGCAATCACTCTGTGTGCTTTCTCAGAAGTTCTAGGAAAGTAGGTCTTTGTCACCTAAAAGAAAAAATCCCCCTCTTGTTTTTTAACAACAGAGTCTCTGGCTCTACTGTCATTTCCCATTTCATTCTCATAAGTAAACATCATACCTTGACAGTCGTAATGGGCGCGTATTCAGAAATTAATTAATGGCCATCTAAAAGATGTTCCCTAGCTACACTCAGGTGCTTAGATTACAGCAATCAGCCCTGGAACACCAGACTCCTCTGAAGTTCCCTGGTCTCCTGCGTGATTACCATTATTACTGCAATCTCCATTTGGAAATTAGCAAAAATCTTACCTGTTCAGTGTTTTAAAATAGTGCTCACTACTCAGAAATCTCTCCGGTTGGTCCCTCGCACGCTCTCATTCTCTATGACACCCTAGCTACAAATGTTTTAATTTGTTCAGCATCCAACCTAAGCATCATGTCTCCTGTCAGTTTCTCCCTGAATTTCAATCACCCATCTAATGGTTACGCGTGGCATACCCACCCCCATTCACTGTCTAAGATTTTGCATTCAATTGGTCCAATCTTCGAGTGGAATACTCCTTCAAATACTCTCGGTTTGAAGTCCTGGTCTGCATCTCCCCCAAAGGACAGTTTTTGTTTTGTTTTTCTCCAGTATCCCCCCATACACAGCAGCCTTTCCAGGGAGTGCTGTGTGCCGCATGGCCTCGTGATCTCTGGCACACAGGTCAGCTTTGACCACTCTCGGCCAGAGTTCATGTGTTTCTTCAGATCTCCAAGACCAGCTCCAACCCTCCCAGGGGGCTCCCTGGTCTTGTCCTTGGGAGTTCCCGCAGTCTTCTTTCTGCCTGTTTCCTGGGATGCTGGGGATCTGCCATCCTATCTCTTGCCTCTGTATCTTTCATGAGACCGTCTTACAGCCTCTCTAGATGTGTTGATATGGTCACCATCGGCACCTGAAACGTGGCTAGTCTGAAGACAGAGGAGCTGGGAGTGTAGAATATGCGCTGGATTTCAAAGATAGTATGAAAAGAGGATACAAAACATCTCATTCAAATATTTGTATGGATTAATGCTGAAGTGATATCTTGGACATATCTGATCAAATAAGATTGTTATCATTCATTGTATATGTTTCTTTTACCTTTTTAATGTGGCTAGTGAAAACTTCTTAATTACATATATTAATATATGGCTTGCTTAATGCTTTGGGTTCTTCTGTTGGTATGTGTCTGTGTGTGTATGTGTACACATGCATGCACGCGTGCACATGTGTTTGTGTGTATAGAAACCAGTATATTACCCATGCTAGGTAAGCATTCTACCACCCAGCCCTATTGATCTACATTTACCCTCCCTACCTGTTCAAGTCTCTCCTCTTTATCACATCTATTAAAAAGCCGCCCCGATTGGCCCAGTGATCCCCACATGCCACGCCTAGAACGGTCTTCAGTTTACTGCCTTCCCTACTAGTCACCATTTCCTAACAGTTCTTTTCATCTGCTAACATAGCGTTCACCCCTACCCTCGAATTATAATGAACTGCTGGGCTTTTTTCTCCCTCGATTCTCATAGAGAGTGACAGTTTTCTTAATTCTTAACCAATTGAAAAAAATTCTTTTTCCTGTAATTCCCAAAGAATAGAACTTTTTCATTCTCTAAATTGGCCTATCTTCACGATAAGTTCTCTTTTCTTCTTTCTTAGGACAGGGTTTCAAGTAATCCAGGCTAGCCTCCAACATAATACATAGCTATGGTTGGCTTTGAACTCCTCATCTGCCGGCCTCACCTCCTTGTTACAGGTGCCACCGCACTAGCTACTCTGTAAGGTCACTTAGAAGGGCCAGCAATTATACATTAAACATTCAACAAGTGTGAACAACTTCAGCCCAGGGCCACCCACCCACCTACCCCCACCACAATGCAATTCTCCCTCTGTCATTTTAAAGACCGTGCTCCTTCCCAGACTCCTCTCTGGAGGTTCCTTTTCCATCATACACAGCAGAGAACTCTTGTACTCCATCCCAAGTACGCTGAGAAAACCCCCAGCGGAAGGCTCCATTTCCCATCACCCTCAGTGGCCATGTGCTGACTTTATGCCTAAGGTTTCGGGAACTGCGTTTTTCCTCCCACAGCTACGTCAAGGCAAACTCACACCTGGGGAGGTAGCCGAGTGGTTGGCAAAGGTCAGGGACCGCTGTACAGACGGTGATGACAGGTTCTAGCCACAGGCCAGGACCCCGCCCTATGGCCCTTGGGCATCTCCTCTGAAGCCTGCCTTCCTAACTGTTCTTCCAGCACCCATGGTGATACTACCATAGATCTTCCCAGGCCTTGGCATGACCTGCAGCACAGAAACTGTCAAAACCCTCCCCTGCAAGGTCTCCTTCCGGTTATATGGCCAACCGAGCCCTTTCCTGTGCTCCAACAGCACGACACACTCGCCTTTTTTGTGGATGACAGCCTTTTTCCTAGATCAGGAATCTGTTCTTCCCTCTCTGCGTGTTACTAGCTCCCATCGCCCTGAGTCCTGAAAACCCGGCTAAAGAATATTACTCCTAGTGCTGAAACTCGGCGTCCCTTAGCATCTTTCTTTGGCTCTCTCCCGGTCTGCCCATGACAGAGGTCTCTTCTGCTCACACTGTTCTGGAGAAGTTGCTCACTTTTCAGACAGCCCAGCCCAGAGTCTTCCCACAGGCAGCCCCGTTCCCCACCACACTCTCCAGACCTCCCAGCGCTTCCTTGTTTTCTTCTCAGTGTTTCTCTTCTGTTCTTTTCCTCTCTGTCGAAATATTTGGTTTGGTAGACGAATCCTGGATTCACTCCAGAAAAGAGCCCCCACTGTACATATGCGTAGAGAGGAGGACAGGGACCTGGGCACACCCATTCCGTTCTGTCCCACCTGTGGGTTCCCTCCTACGTTCCCTCTAGCTCTATGCTTTCTTACATGTGCCTGGCTTGGCCTCCAGACCCCATGGCCTCCACAGCATCTCTTCGGTGGTAGTCAGTCCTGCTCTCTCCCCTGTATTTGGACCATCCCAATCCTTCCGTCTTACAAGCCTCCTGCTGGTTTTCACCCTCCATCCTCTTATTCTGAAGACTAGGCATTTCTCTTCTGCTTGGGGACCTCCCGAGGAGACACTATTCTGACTTCGGATCCCCCTGGGCCAACCAGTTTGGAAAGGGAATTAACAACAGAATCCCCACAGCCAAAATGCCCAGAACCAAATCAAAATAGAAGACAGGCTTCTTGACAGCCCCTGGCAAAGAGTGAACAGCCCAGAGGGGAGTCTCATGGAAGGCAGAAACCTGTCACCCGGGGTTGCCTGTGTTGGCCAATGACTCCTGGACCCTCTTCTTGCATCTGCTATGGTCTGTGGTCAGCCTCCAGACTCTTTGGATCATTTCCATCTAAGGTAGGTGCTGTGAACTGTGGAGCTGGAGTAGGCTCATACCAGTGTAAAGGAAGTTTAGGCTCTCTTCCCTTGCACCGGCTATTTTTCTCAATCAGAACTCACCAGGTTGCATAAGCCATGGTCTCAGCACCTGGATCCGCCTGGATAGGAGAAAGCTTTTGGCCTTAGGATACTGAGGACAGGGCAAGAGACTGGACTCTGATCAAGGTTCCTTTACTACATTCTGTCTGTGGAGAAGGAATCTTCCCAGGGAGAGCCCCGTGGCTCTTGAATGACCTGTCAGCCGAATCTTAGCAGAATTCTCAATTCTGTGTCTTTATGCCACACCCAACTCTGCCAGGCTTTAGCTTCTCCACTCCCAGCCAGCCCCGGTCCAGCACCCCACCTGGCTCTCCAGTGTTTAGGTCTAGCCTAAATTCAAGAGTGACCTCTGCTAAGGTGAAGCCACAGGCTCGTCAGACCTCCTCTTTGCCCTGCATCCACAAAGCCCACATCCATCATTTGAGTGTTGGAGGGTCGAGTCAGAATTCGCCTCCACGTACTAAACTGACAGTTGCTCCAACATGCTGTCATCTAGGGTCCTGCTGGAGTGGTCAGGAATCCCACCCTTAAGAGCTGAAAAACGAAGGGATTCTGAAAAAGAGACAGGGCGAGCCTCATGGACCATAATCCTGAGAGAAGTGAGCTGCGGGGCGAGGCTTCAGGCGCCCCGCGGCCAGAGCAGGGCTTTGGAACATGAAGGTGTTGGGGACTGAACACCGCGTGCCATCTGGGGTCTGGCACTCCGGGGCTCCAAGCAGGTGGCGGGAGTTCTGGACCGGTCCCGGTCTGGGGCTTGTTGACGGTCCAACCCCGGTCGGCCCCGGCACTTACCCGGCAGACTCGGGAAAGTCTCTGAGAAGTGCGGCGGCGGGGGCGGCGGGGGCTCCGCCACTTTCTCGCGCGCCGGCAGCAGCTCGTCGGCGTCCAGCGCTCCCTCTGCGCGCCGGGCCGCGGGCTCGGGGTTGCTTCGCGAGGCGGCGGACGCGGCGGCGGCGGCGAGTTCCGGGGGCCCGTAGTAAGCGTCGGGGGGCTCTGCGAAGCTGGGCAGCGCGGTGGTCAGCGCCACCATCGAGGGCACCGCCTGGCCCAGCCCCGTGCAGAAGGTGTTGCTCAGGCGGCCGGCGAACGAGGCGAGCGGGGCCAGCGGCGGCAGGCCGGCGGGCAGCGGCGCGGGGGCCAGCGCCTGCGGCAGCACGAGCGGCCGGTAGGGCATGAACATGGGGTAGCCGGTGTAGAGCAGGTGGCCCGAGCGCGGCGGCGGCGGCCCGATGAGCGAGTCGATGGAGAAGGCGGCGCCCGGGCCGCCGCTGCCCCCGCCGCTGCCCCCGGGGGCGCCGCCGCCCGCCGCTCTCTGCATGGCGCTGCCCGGGCCCCGCCGTGCGCCCCGCGCGGACACGCAGGGCTCGCTGCGGGCGCGCGGGCCGAGGTGGCGGCGGGGCGCGGGCTCGGCGCAGTGTGGCTCCGGCGCCGCGCTCCCTCGCTCATAAGGAGGGAGGGGGCGGGCGGGCGGGCTGGGGGTGTCGCCCTCCGGACTCATCCATCTTCCTCAAATTACGCTTCACTTGCTCCCTCCGCCCGCCGCCGCGCCCGGCTCCCGCGCCCCGCGCCCCGCGCCTTCCCAGCGGCCCGGCCGGCCCGGGACCCCACCCGCCCCCCGCGGCCCAACCAACTATTATTAATGCAGATTGATGAGGCCGGACCCGCCGCTTTGTGAAAGTTTGCGGCGGGCGAGGAGGCGGCGGCGGCAGCTGGCCGGGTCCCCTCCCGCCTCAGCCCACGCGGCCCGAGCTCGGCGCGGCTCGAAGGGCGAGCGGGGCGCGGCGCGGCGGGGGTGCGCGGGCCGCGCGGACGACTCCGGCCCGCATCCGGCCCCGGGGCGCGCGGCGGTCCCCAGGAGCCAGGACGCGGCGTGGCGACAGCAGGGGGCGCGCTCTCCGCCCAGGGCCCCGCGCGCGCCTGGGGCCACTCGTGGACCACCGCTTTCCCACTGTCCTCCCAGCCCCTTCGCACTCTCTGCCCGGACTCAAGTCTCTAAGCACTGGCTCCCGCACCTTCTCCCCCATTTCTCCTCCATCTCCAACTTCTCACTTCCGTGGGAATTCCTGAGTGCACACACTAAGCCAAGTACTTACCCTTCCCTCACCTAGCCCCTCCACCTCTCTCTCACCCTTTCCTCCCGTTTGGCCTCCTTTTTAATTCCGATTCCTCTCTTTTTGATTAGTTCTCATCCCGTCTCTCATTCTCTATCCCAGTCTGTCATACTATATTTTCTCATTCCCTGCCTTTATCTGTATCTCTTGTCTTTCTGTCTTTCTCTTTCTCCTCCCTCCCTCTCTCTCTCTCTCTTTCTCTCTCTCTCTCTCTCCCCCCATTAATTTCCCTGATTGGCTCCCTGGCTCCAGTGCGTCTGATGAGCCCTATTCATTCTCGGGCCTGACACTCTCGACCTGCCCTGGCTGATTGCTGGGGGCTGGCCCCAGGAGCGCTGATGAGCCCCAAGGGTCAGCAGCGCTAATTATCTGCTAATTGCAGATGACTCTGCTCACCTCCCCCATTCTGCCTTGACTGTCCCCCTCTTCTGATTCCCAGCAGCAGAGTTGTCGTTCTAGAGGCAGAAGTCACTGGCTTTGGGCTGCCTAAGCACCTCAGGTCAGTGAGTGAGAACAAGACAAGCAAGAAGAGTGGACCAAACTTGAGGGTGCGGAGCAAGCCTCACCAACAAAGGTGCAGCCTTGGAGCTAGGGAGCTATTCAGTAAGAGCCTAATAGTTAGAGGAAGCAGTAGTGAAGCCGGAGAAGTTCAGCAGGGTGCAGTTTAGGAGTGAGTGATCCTACTCAAGTAAACAGGAAAACCTACAACTCGGAGCTAGGAGCTGCCACAGAGGACAGAGCAGGGCCAAAGGGACTGCTGGGTCTCAGTGACATTTGTCGCAGGCAGGAGTGTTGTATTAGTGAGCAGAGCTATTGTCAGGCTGATGTGCTTAAAATAAGCGCCCAGAAAGACAGTCAGCAGAGTAGCACAGAGCAAGAAGGCGGGATTATTGAGACAGGCTTGAGCTGGTTGTGATAACTCCTGTTGGCATTCTCAGCCTAGAAAGTGGAGGCAGGAGGATTAGAAATTCAAGATCATCTTCAGCTACATAGTTCTAGGTCAGTCAGAACCTGAGGCCAGGCCAGTCAGGGCTATAGTGAGACCGTATGGGTGGGAGGAGAGGAGAGAGGTTATGCCTTCAAAATTCACCAGAGAAGTGAATGGGAGATGATGTCATTCCTGCGCAGTCCTGGTAGACTTTGGGTTCTACATTCACCCAGTGAAAACAAGAGACAGGACTGGGGAGAAGATGCCACCCTAGAGAAAGAAGAGGTACTTTAGCTTTAGGTCTGGGAACCCTAAGCTCACAATAAAGAACTAGAAATTCATTTTTGTCTAAAGATAGTCTTCCAAGCAACCCTTTGTTAAGTTAACCAAACCCTCCGAGGTACTGATAATGAAGACCAGATTTCAAAAGTGTATTGTACTTAAGAAGGGAGAGGTCAAGTGCTTGGTTTGATGGCTTTACAGTGTTGGATACATAATAGAGGCTTATTGACTTGATGAATTATGGAGGGAACTTTGAGCTACAATTACTGCAATTAAAGCTGTATGAGCAGCTTCCGCACCAATCAAATACCACACGGAGAAGAGCCATTTTTAAAAGTAATTGCATTCATTTTTTGCATAGGTAATAACATCGCATAGAACAAAATTTCAAAAGCTCAAAAGGACATATGTTGAAAATCTCTCTGTCCCAAAACTCTGATAGCAAATGCACACTTAAACAAGCCTGTTGTTCTCTGTGGCATAGAATGGATCGTGCACTCTCAGGGACTCAGGGGCAAGGACTTTCTGGTCTCAAAAATGTATGTCACCTACCTCAAGCCAAGAGCCCTATTGTCTAGTACTTATGCTCAGAGAAGTAGACTCTCTTTCCAAGCTGGCAAAGAGGTGGAGGTTTATATTTTGGTACCAGTAAATCCCAGTGGGCAACCCACTGAGAAGTGATGACCTGCTGAGACCTCAGGGGCTTTGTACTGACCTGATGTGCGTGCCAGATACTGAGCTCTCTAACCCATTTATATCTTCAATAGGTCTCTTGCCTTGCTGGGGTCATCAAGAGTGATTGCTTCGGCCTTTGATGTTCAGTAGCGAGCATCACATGCTCAGGCGACTGCTGCAACCTGCTTTCTGTCCCTGCCCCTTCATTCAGGGTAGAACTGAGACCACACAGTAAATGGGGAGCATTGCTGGGGATTTAAAAAGACTTGGAAGCAAGTTCTGCCCTTCCCTGGGCCACATGGCCTTTGGCATCTCTGATTTAACTTCTCTGTGTTTGAGAGAGGGAGCATGTTACCTACGCTGACGAGTTAACAAAGCAAGGATTGCGAGGATATGAGGCGATGTCTTCCAAAATGAGTTCTTCCTGCAGAGAACAAAGGAAGAGCACACCTGCCCAGACAGAAGGAACTCACCTCCACCAGTCAGCAGCACTTTAGGTCCAAGGACAGATGCTGCTGCTATCAAACGCATCAAATTTGAACAGAGCTGGCTCTTCACCAGCAGAAAATGGGTACTTCGCTACTAAATCCCTGAACATCTAGTACCTGGTCTTTCCTAAAATGGAGTTAGGGAGCTAGAGAGATGGCCCAGCTCTTAAAGAGCACAGGCTGCTCTTCCAGAGGACGTGGATTCAGTTCCCAGCACCCCCATGGCAACTCACAACTGTCTGTAACTTCAGTTCCAGGGGGTCTGACTCCCTCTACTGATCTCCCTGGGCACCAGGCTTGCACATGGTGCACATATTTATATACAGGCAAAACACTCATGCACATAAAAATAAATCTTAAAGGATTAAAAATAAATAATAAAATGGAGTTGTGTGTGTGTGTGTGTGTGTGTGTGTGTGTGTGCTTGTGTGTGTGTGCTCTGAGCTGGTCCACTCTCACCACACATAGCTTTGGGAAATGCTTTTGCACAGGAATTAATTTTTTTTTCATTTCTTTGTTGGAAATAGGGTCTCAGATGTGATTGTTTTCTTATTTGTTGTTTATTTATTCGTTTTTAACAGGGCCCCACTATGTGGCCTGGCTGTCCTAGTTTTTGCTATGCAGACCAGACTGTATTCAATCTCACAGAGATCCCCCTGTAGGTATTCACCTCTATGCCTGATGAATAATTTGATCGATCCTCTCTGCTTGGCCCTATGTCAGGCCTCATTTTCTGGCCACTCCTTCATGTGCTGACAATACCACCTAGGACACAAAGACCGAGCAAAGTGTTCTAAAGCCAAAGCCAACAGGTCCATATCTCCGACTCACTCAGGTGGGAGTGTCTTCCCACTGTGGGCCACGCCGGCTTCTGCCCACGGGTACCCTCTGGTGGCACTAGAGAGCAACTGCAATCACCGCTAATGAGGCGCGGAGTGCCGCAGCGCCCCCTGGCGTTAGTTAGGAGAGGTGTCGAAGGTAAAGGAATTGGAGCCAGGCCCGTGGTCCAAGCTTTAGAGCGCTTACTCCATGATGAGTGCTGGGTTCCGCGCAGGGATTGTACTGGAGTATCTTGAAGTCTAATGTGTATGAGTATAGGCACGTGCATCTTTATTGTGGCAAGGTTCTCTAACTCTGTGTGTCTGTTGTGTTGAATGTGTGTGGTATGTGTGAGCCCACTCTTTACAGACAGATAGGTTGGTGGTAGGGAGGTCCGCGCCTCCAGTGCAGGGCGGAGTCCTCACGGAGGCGTGAAATTGGTTTGGAGCAAACACATTACGGAAAGCAATTACCAGGGAGAAGTTCTGGGCCCGCGGGACCATCAGCCAGGAGGCTGGAGGGGAAGCTCCCTGGCTTGCAAGTGTCTGGATGTCTAACCCCAAAAAGGGCCTTCCTAATGCTGCTTCGTTAAGGGGCAAGACATGAAGTTAGACACAGCCTCTTCAAACCGACTACTCCACACCACCTTTCTTATCTGCCCTTCTTGCTTCTTTGAAAAGGAGTCCCACACCCAGTATTCCCCAGATATGGCAGAAGCCCTGCTGAGGCTCCCTTTGTGGAGATTTCCCAATCAGTCTCATCCTCCAGACCTTGCTCTTAGTATTTTAACTAGCTCACCAGTGTTCTGTGAGGGCTGTGTGGCCATGCTGATACTTCTCTGAGGACAGGGCCATGTCTCAGCTTCATCTTTACTACCTTAACTCGGGCATCAGGAAGCACAAAATGAACATGTGTGGAAGGGTTGAAACAGAATCTCCACCACAAACCACAAACAGGACTCAACAAGGTCCTCTTGTAATAAGGTTTCAAATTCAGTCACTTCAAGTTTATTGGTCCATCTGGCCTTTGAACACATCTTTGAGATATCTGACAGGTTAATCTGGCTAACACAGACATTTCTATCTCCCTTGCCTTAGTAACTAGAACCACCACTCACCTAGTTGTTCAAGCCAAAAACTATGAGGCATTTGGATAAGTCCCACCTGTAGTCCATCAGCAAGTACTATGGAAGAATTCCAAAGCCAGTCCACTGTTATCCCCTCGCATCCCGGAATGACTGCTATAGCCTCCAGCCAACCTTCTGGATCCTCAAGCCTTCTAGCCCCACCTCCAGGCCCCACCTCATAGTTTGGCTCCTGGAACCGGCTGGAAAAGTGCTCTGAAGCCTGGAAACTCTGTCCAGCGACCCTTGATGTCACAGGCCACAGGACACTTGCTCTGCAGCTGCGGTGCCCGCCTGCTGCTGGTTGCTGGGGCCTCCAACCTGTAGGATCCTGGTACTGCACCCTGGTAGGATCAGGCTGAGCAGTGGCACGCCAGCTCTATCATTTTACAGACGTGGAAACTTGAGTCTAAGGGAGGACACTTTCGTTCCACAACAAGCTAATGGCAGAGATGAGAGTAGAATGCAGCTCTGGTGACAGTTCCACACTCTTGCCACCATAAAGCTACAGTAAAGAAGCTGATTAGAGGGACTGAGGAGATGGCTCCACGGTTAAGAGCACTGACTGCTCTTCCTAAGGACCAAGGTTCAGTTCCCAGCACCCACAACACATGGCCGCTCCAGTTCCAGAGGACCCAACACCTTCTGGCCTCCAAGGGCACCAGCCATGTACACTGTGCACACACATATATTCAGGTAAATCACCCTTATGTAGGGAAAAATAAAGAAAGAAGCGGGTTAAAAGGAACCAGAACAAGATGTATACTGGGCGATGCTCCCTGACCTACAGGGTTGGGCACTGGGTAAATGATTGTTTTCCAAACCTGGGACCATGGGACTCCCCCAAGCCATGGCTGCTCTCTCGCCTACATACATTGCGCTATTTCCCAGGATTCTCCCCTCTTCTCTAACCCCTGGCCAACTTCCCTTTGCGTACACCTCTGCCTTATCCACCTGTCAGGCCCCACCTATTCTGACAAGCTCTCACTCTGGAGGCTACTTACCATTTCATGCAAGGAGAGGGGCAGGTTGGCCCAGGACCTGCTGGTGGAGACTGAAGGGAGGGGTGAGGCAGCACAGGAGACGCATGGGAGTCACCTCAAGGAAGGTGGAGGCTAGTAGGAGACATTACCAAATCACACAGCTTGTAGACTTTTTTTTTTTTTTAAGACAGCATGTCACCTTACAGCACACACTAAGCGCTACACTTGGAGCACTCTCCACCCTCCCGCCTTCCAAGGGCTAAGACAACACACGTGCCGTTGTTCTGGGTTCTAGCCTGGAGATTTCCACTGCGCATGCAGGTTTGCAAAGCTCTCTCTCTGCATCAGTATCAGCCGGATGCTGATCTGTCCTCTTCTCTCAAGGGTGGATCAAGGCATCCACTCCTGCCTTGGAAATGGACCTCGTGCTGGCGGGATGGCCTGAGTCAGTGCAGAGAGCTGCCCCTTGAGGGTCCTGACTCTTTCACAAGGCAGTGTACACCTAGAAGGAGAGGGCGGACATCAAAGAATTCCAGTGGCCCTGGAAGCAGCCGGTTGGGGCCTGAACCATCCTCCACCCCTCTTGCCTCCTGCCCAATCCCTAACCCCGGAGCGGGATGGCTGTCTCCAGAACCCAGGGCTCACCCTAGTAGAGCACATCCTCAAAGTCCAGCTGCAGGTAGCGGAGCAGGCGGGGCGGCAGGGGAAGCCTTGGCAGTGCGTGGGGCAGGCAGCCCTCCAGGTGACAGCGGAGCACACATCTGCACAGGTGCTGCAGAGACCTGGGCTGCCTCACCAAGGCGAAGAGGGAAGAGTAGAATCCATGGTGCTTCTGGAGACAGGAAGAGGGCTCGGTAAGGACAGCCAGCCTTAGACAACTAGCACCTATTTCTCTTAGTAGGGCTAGGACGGGACCACTTGGAGCATCTCCAAGAACCTCATAAAAACTCTCAGGACACACTACAGGAAGTGTATCTTTCTAGGGCATGAGTGGGTTGCTGGGTAATTTCTATTTACCCAGGATGACTGACAGGTCTTCCCCTTAGGGAGTGGTGTCTTGCAGGGCCAAGTTGAGTGATGTGTCCAGGGTTCAGGATGCTGACCTGTAGAATGTCAGGTGGTACCAAGCCCTTGGCCTCCTCAGGAAGCTGCACCACACAGTAAGTGTTCATCAGGACCTCAATGGTCCGTGGGGATGTGCTCCAGCGCTCCAGCACCTGAAGAGAAAGAGATTTGTTAGGGAACCCTGGCAGGGCACCTGGAATAACTGGATGACTCGAGTAGCAGATGTAGGGTCTTTCTCCCCCAGATATACTGTCGTACTAACAGCTGATGTAAATGTGATATCATTTGAAAACGAGGTTTTATTTGCTTGATTCTGGTTTTTAAGTTTTATTTGCTTATTTGTTTATTTTTAAAGATTTCTATCTAAATTTGTTTATGTATATGAGCGTTTTGCCTGTATGCATGCCTGGGCACTCAAGCCCAGGTCCTCTGGAAGAATGGCAAAGGCTTTAACTGCCGAGCCATCTCTCCAGCCCTTCTTTATTGAGCCAGGGTCTCACTATGTAGCCCTGATTCACCTAAACTTGTTATGTAGACCGGGCTGCCCTCAGACTCATAGAGACCAACTTGCCTTTGCCTCACAAGTGCTGGGATTAAAGATGAGTTCCACCACGTTTGGCAAAATTTTGTTTTTAAGTTATGCATCCCCGTTTCTGTGTCTGTGTGTGTATGCTAGTTTGTGGGTGTCTGCAGAGGCCAGAAGTGGGGGAGATCCATGGAGCTGGAGTTACAGGCTGCTGTGAGCCACCAGCGTGGATGGCGTTGTGTTCTTGATCTTGCTGTCTCTTCCTCTCCAGGGCTGGGGTTACAGGCTGCGTTATC
Source organism: Cricetomys ansorgei (assembly GCA_026225945.1). Taxonomy (NCBI): domain Eukaryota; kingdom Metazoa; phylum Chordata; class Mammalia; order Rodentia; family Nesomyidae; genus Cricetomys; species Cricetomys ansorgei. The sequence goes on from JAMJFZ010004042.1 coordinate 588,140, forward strand.
ACGCTCATCTTAGAAACAGGACTTTTGCAGATCAATCAACAGCCATTAGGGTGGTCTCTATCTAAGATGGGAGTTAATAATATGAAGAACAGGGGTTGTATGTAGCCTAGTAATCTGCCTATTATTCATGAGGTCCTGGTTCAATCCCCAACACCACATAAACCAGGTGTGTAATGCCTGTAATCCCCATAATCAAGAGGTGAAAATGTTAGATCAAAGGTTCAATGTCATCCTTAGTCCTATTTCAAGTTCAGGGCCTGCCAAAACAAAGGTGACCGAGAGAACGTGAGAGTGGTATGGCAGGAGACAGGGAAGAGCAGGCACCGAGTCTGGGAAGAGGAGGGTAGTAGCCTCCCTTGGAACCTCCAGAAGGACTGGTCTCGCCAGCACTTCTATTTTCAGCCCCAGTCTCCGGAGCTGGGCAGGGAGGCCTTCTGTGGCTGTAAGTGGCCCAGTCTATGGCATTCTGTTGGAGCGGTGCCAGGAAGGCAACAGCTGTGTTCCTAGTGTGCCAGATCCTTTTCCTAAAACTTTGCAGGCGCGAACCCCGAATCCTCATCTCTACCAGATATGGACTGCCATTGTTCCCAACTTATAAGGGAGAGAAACTGAGGCACAAAGCCCGATTGCAGTTCTAGCAGGCATGCCTGGCACAGTTGCTCCCAACTACTACTGCTCCCCTTCTTTCCCCCTCCCCCGCTCCCCTCTCCAGGGCTCTGTTCTGCATCTTGTTGCTAGCTAAAAAGCAAACCTTGGCAGGGCTGTGGGCTTCTGAGCAGATAAAAGCATCGGAGCTGGGGTCAGGATACAGCTTAGGTGGCAGAGGGCTCGCATACATGAAGCCTTTGATTTAATTGTAAGCACCACATAAGGTTGTGGGTTGCAGGCCTGTCATCCTAGCACTGGGAGGTAGAGGCAGAAGGATCAGAAGTTCAAGGTCATCTTTGGCTACATGAGGGAGTTTGAGGCCTATCTGGGCTATGAGACTCTTCTCATAAAAACAAAAGTTGAGAGCACTTGTGGCTCTTGAAGATGACCCATCCTCTGCCTGGCAGCTCACAACCATTGTAACTACAGTCCCAAGGAATCCAGCACCTTCTTCTGGCTGCTCTAGATAGCAGGCGTGTATGTGGTGCACAGACATACACGCAGACAAAATTCCTATACATGTAAAAATGTTTTAAGTTCAAATTATATCAGGCATGGCGGCACATGCCTTTAGTTCCAGCACTCAGAGGCAGTGAAGCCTCTGTGCCATGTTCCCTGGGGAGTGCTTCTGCAACAGAACCTGCACCCGCCCCATCATAGACACCACTGCACACACCAAGAACCTGGAAAGCTCCACTTCCCAGGAGAGCACCAGTGGGTGGTGGGGCGGGTGGAAGGACTTTGCTTGTGCACAAGGGCTCCTGGAGCCAGCATCTTATGTGCCCAGGGCCTCCAGCTCTCACCCTGTCCCTGGGCAGTGCTTATGGAGCTGTCTCGGCCGAGTCTGCCCCGGCCATTACATGACATCTCCACTGAAAATGGCCTGCTCTATTCCCTCCCCCTCCCCGAGGAGTCCCTGTGCCAAGTCCCACCTCCAGGAAGCCCAGGAGGTCTCCCAGCCCTCTCCGACGCTGTGCCTTGCCCTCTCCCTTGTCTAACCACTCCGTAGAGTAGTGTGATTCCTGACAGATTAGCAAGAGCCTTCTCATCCATCACCCTCATGTTAGCACACCAGCTAACACACCCTGAGCACTGTCAGTAGGCCATGCCCCTTCTAAGGTTACACATGTGAACCATATTTCCTACACTAACCCTATGATGTAGGGAACTCTTTTTTATACTTGAGGAAACAGGCACAGAAAGATTAAGCAACTTGCACACATACTGTGCCTGGCACCAGAGCCTACTCTTTCCATGGTCACCAGGCTTATAGGTCATTGGTGGGCTGAGAACCTGGTGTACAGGTTCTGATAGGCCTTGGCCCTTTCTGATACTACAACTTTCCATCCCCTTCATTGGAGGGTATACGCTATACTAGGAGCCTGGGAGCCAGACTTCAGCCACTCCCTACAGCCACTGGCACAAGTGTCAAAGTCAGACCCCCCCCCAATCCAGGTCTCTTTAACATCAAGCCCAGTGCATCAGGCTTCTGGAGAACTGCCAAGGGTGGCCTGTCACACTGTGAGTCTCAGAGTCATCCTTGCTGGGAGGGCTGGGATTCTGCCAAGGCTAGAGGGGCTGCCGGCCGTGAGAAAGGGATGGATGGTGTCCTTTACTCTGCCCCAGGCCGTCTAAAGGCCAGAGCAGGCTGGTAGGGGCAGGTGAAGGAGCAGAGGTGGGGTCCTCAGATGTCTGTCTGCTGTACCAGGTCCTCTTCCTGCCCCCGCCTTTCGGGGAAATCATTAGCTGTCAGAGCCGCAGTCAGATTACAGGGAATTGCTCGTCTCCTAATTATCTGGTGTTAATAGGAGATTAATTAGTGTTAATTGTTGATTTTCTTGTATTTTCCCAAAGGGGAGACCAATCTGCCGAACTCTCGGGCTGTTTAATTATTTGGTCTTGCTTAGGAATCCAGACAGATGCTGCTAGGTTTGTGAGCAAAGGGGAGAGTCAGAGACAACAGGAGTGACTCTCAGGAGGGGTGGCTGGGCTGGCGGAGACCTGCCCACAGCTATCACTCTCCCAGAAGGCCAGTTTAGCTTTGACATATCCCCTTGTCCTCACCCCAGGCCCAGCAGCCTCCATTTTAAGGTAGCTCAACTTAGCATGGGACAAGGCCCCTTCCCTGGACACCTGGAGCCCAGCATCTCAAGTAGAACTCATTTCAGGGAGGTTGATATAAGATCTAAACTGGAAGATGACAGTGGAAAGTAAGCTTCCAGAGAGTGGGATTGTGCCCCTTCGCACATGCTTAGAGCCCTTGAGCCTGAGCGGATTCAAGTTCTGCCCTCCGCGAGGATTTCATATCCAGGGCACTGCTTGCTCAGCTGACCCTAACCTGTCACAGGTCTGGGTCTCCTGATCCCACACCATAATGGTCTTCTCCCTGCCTTCAGCCCCATACCCCTTGTACCTTGGGGAGTGCCCCTGGCCAGATTCGAACAGCCCCGTGGTTGAGTAGAGCCCGCACCATGTGCTCGGTGCTGTGGGCCACAGCTGTAGCTGGACCCTGCAGAGCGCAGTGCAGAGGCGTGTGCCCCCCGTAGTCCATGGCATTAGCGCTGACGCCGCAGGACAGGAGCAGCTCCACGACAGCCGAATGGCCACGGCGGCAGGCCAGGTGCAGGGGCCGCTGCTTGTCCTGGTCTGCGGCATCGGCATCTGCCCCGACAGAGAGCAGCAAGCGGCACAGTTGGAAACAGCGGTTGGTGGTAGCCTCTGCATCCTCTGGGGATTGACAGCGGACATCACAGGCAGCCAGCAGTGGGGTCCAGCCTTCAACATTGCGCGCATCGGGACGCGCACCCCATCTTAGAAGCAGGTCTGCTAGTTCCACATGGCCAAGTCTGGCAGCTGTGTGCAGAGGGGTCTCTTCTTCATCCTCAGACTGTCCATCCACTTGGGCTCCAAACTTGAGGAGCAGCTCCACACACCTAATCAGGGAGAGAGAAGCCGAGGAAAGTAGGCAACGGGGCTGCATTTCTGCTGAGCCGGGCAAACTCCCCGGGGGGTCTTTGGGGACCTAGCAGTTCTACACCCTCCTTCCATGCAGGTTTTCCCAGAAACATGAGGCCGAATCCACAGTGGATCCTCTGTGCTTGCTCTCAAACTGCTGACCTCAGAGGATCCTCTTGCCTCTGCTTCCAAAGTTCTGGGATTGCAGCCATCACAGCCCCTGGTGACATCTTCCTGGGTTTTGTTTTAAAAGATTTTTTTTTTATTATTTTAAAAATGAGTGTGTGTGTGTGTGTGAGTGTGTGTGTTCGTGCACGCAATAAAGGTGTTAGGTTCCCTGAAGTGGAGTTATAGGCAGTGTGAGCTGCTTGATACGGGTGCTGGAAACCAAACTCCGGTCTTGGCAAGCAGTACCCGACACAGTGGCCTTAAACCAAACCCTGGAGGCCTGGAGAGATGGCTCAGCAGTTAGAAAGCACTGGCTGCTCTTCCAGAGGACTAGGTTCAATTCCCAGCACCCATATGGTAATTACAACCATCCAAACTCCAGCTCTAAGTGATACGATAGCCTTCTTCTGACCCCCCCACACATGGTACGCAGGCAGAACATCCATACACATAAAATAAAATAAATCTAAACAATAACAACCCAAGGACCCTGAGGCTACAAGTGGCTCTTGCACAGGTTTATACACTAGTAAGAGCTGACAGGGCTCAGCAATTAAGAGGACTGTACCCCTGTTGTACCACCATGCCTGCTATGGAAAATTGTATATTATATGTATTTTACTGTATATTATATGTATTTTATTTGCCTATTTAGTTTTTTGCTAGTGCTTCTAGGAAACTTTAAATCACATACATAGTTCTCTAGCCTTTCTCTGTGTCTCTGGTTGTTTGAGTCAGGGTCTAACCTGAAACTTGCTATGTAGCCTACACTGTGTAGCCAGGGATGATCTTGAACTCCAGAGCCTCCTGCCTGCAGTTCCCAGACACAGGGTCACAGGTGTATGTCACTACACCCCAATTCACGATGGATTTCTATTGGACCGTGCTGGTAAAGAACGTATCTTGAACTGTAGAGTGACTAACCCTGTGAAATCCTCTGGAGGTGAGTGAGCTTGCCCCTTTCTGCTAGGCATGCCATCATGGAGGGAGGACCTGAGTTCATGGATGTTGTATTAAAAAAATAAAAAATCCCACCACAGCTTCCTGGTTCTGTAAGGCAGTTCCATTGCCCGCCATTCAGCAGTGGCAGCAGCGTGGGTCTACCGCCAGCCCATCCAGTCTTAGATGGGAGATCTGTGAGCTGAAAGAAGGAGCCATTCTCAGGAGCCAAGGGTAGAGGGCTTGCACTCATTTATTGGGAGAAGAGCTTACATATTTATAGCCAGAGAAATGATCCCTGTATACCAGGAACATCGGTGGAAGCTCATTGGTTAGTACAGGCAGCCCACTTGCGTATCGGGGTCCTTATGTATTTTCTGGGGACCAGAGGGATAGGCCATATAAGGAAGGGTTTAGATGTAACTCCAGATAAACAATTTTGCCAGATCGAGCACCCTTGGAGGGGATGGTGTTTTGCTGTGGCTTGTGGTCGGTCAGCTACTGCAGAGAGGAAGGGCCAGATTCCTGCCAGCTCCTCAGAATGAGAGCCTGGGGTTCTGAGCACCCTTGACCCACCCCAGCTATGAGACAGCCCCATGAAAGCCCCACACATGGGACTCCCAAGGCCTCTTCTGCTCAGATTCCATGGTGACTAAAAAATGGTAAGTAGAGTCTTACCCTCCTCTCAGGGCCCTGAATCACAGGGCAAAACTATTGAGGTCAAAGGAAAGGAGTATTTCCCTATAGAAGATGAATCACAGACACACATGGACGTATTAATCAGTTTCTTATGAGCTTAAGTTAGTTCTTCTGTTGTGCTTGGGACCCGACCCTGGGCTCTGGGAAGACTATGCAAGCACTCTTTTCCCCCTTGGTATGCAGCCAAGGATGACTGTAAATTCCTAACCCTCCTGTCCCCATCTCTCAAGAGGGTGGTATTGTAAGCATGCATCAGCAAACTGGTTCTTAAGCTCATGTATGTGAGCATACCCTGCTGATACGGGAACCTAACCTGCCATTCTACCCACCAGGAGCATAGCCAGTCCTTTATAGTCTATTGGGGCTAAAGGACAGCAGGCTCCCCAAGGGGAGGACCATGGCTTAGCTGCTCTTGTGCTTAGCACAATGCCTGGAACATTGTACTGGCTGAGTACAGAACATTAAAACTTTACAGCAATAACATCTTCTCCATTATGGAGCTGACCAAAGCCCTCAGTGAAGGCCATGAGGCTGGGTTCCTGCCCCAGTTCTCCACCAGGGAAGCAGAAATCCATCTCATGATGAAGCTGCTGAAGTTTCCTGACTGGGACCAATGGGTAGATGTCATGGGAGTGATCGCATATTGATGCTACCAGCCCATCATGCCCCCTGAGAGTGGGCCGGGGAGAGAGGTCACTCACTCAAGGGTATTCGGACCGCGGCAGAGATGCAAAGGGCGTTTCCCATCCTGGTCAGGGGTGTTGGGGTTCGCTCCTGCCACCAGCAACGCATGGACACAAGCAGCATGCCCTCCAGTACAGGCCTCATGCAGGGCAGTGCGGCCCCCAGGGGCACTGTCTGGTCTCGCTCGGCGCCTCAGCAGCAACTGAAGAACTTCGGTGTGGCCACGGCTGGCTGCCACGTGCAGAGGAGTGGTCAGCTCCTCTTCATATGTCAGAGACCAGAGTCCTAGGGAGAGAGGGACAGAGGCCTCAGATCCTGAGGGATGGAAAAGAGCTGCCAGTCAAGAGGGTGAGCCTGACAGAGGTGGTGGGATAAAGGACCCAGAGCTTGGTCTGCCACCCCCTCTCTCCCACTCAGACCCTTCCATGCCCGGTCCATACTCAGAGCACGGATGTTGAAGCGGAAATCTCTCCATCTCTCTGGGTCACTGGTGTCAAAGATGGAATCAGGAGCCAGGCCAGTGCTGGAGTCCGCGAGGATTCGAGAGACAGAGCCCACATCCCCAGCCAGCACTGCCTGCCAGAAGGCAAGGGCAGGTCCCGAAGCCGTGCGGGCGATGATAGGTCCCAGGCCAGGCTCACGGCGCTCCTCAGACCCGCTGTCAGGCTTTCCCACCAGCCTGGCACAGAGGGTGTGTCTGTCACCCTGAGGCTCTCCCTGGCCCCTGCACTCCTCTGGGGACCAGCTCATGAGCATATGGGAGAGGAAGAGACTACAGGCAGAGAGGATGAAAGGTGGGAAACACAGGCATAAGGGGCAGAGGCCCCATGTCCCTCGCTGGAGCCTGACCTGGCCACGGTGCCCAGTAGGAGCTATTCTGGGCTCCGCATGACTCCTCTCTTGGGCCAAGGTTTAGGTGGTTGGGAAAGTTTGGTGTGAGGGAACAGCAGCTAGGGACTTCAACTTGCCCTCAGTTCTTGGGACCTCTGCGCCCGAGGCAGTCAGCCCAGCTCCCATCTCAGGCCTCCCCACCCCCAGCTGCCCCTCACCCCTCTGGTGGCTGCTCCAGCGAGGCTCAGCTGCCCGGCTCTCCAGCAGCAGGTTGGCCGTGCTGTGCGGGGGGAACAGGTCCTGCAGCCTCGGCAGGTCCCCAGTGTACAGCGCGTTCTGCAGAGCCATGTCACGGCACAGCAGAGGAGGTGACCGAGGGGTCCCCCAGGCTGGGCAGGACTGAGATCTCCAGACCTGGCAGGAAGGGGTAGAGGGGAGGCATCCCAAATGTTGTCTCCTGTAGGAAAAGAAGCTCCTACCCCCAGGCATGGCTGGTTTCTAGGAGAGAGAGCCAAAGAGCAAGACTTGAGCCACGCTGGAGTTGGACTGTGCAGACAGTGCTGGGCCCCAGCCAGGAGGAGCCCAGTGTGGGAGGAGCAAGAGAGCAGCCTGGCCAGCTGTAAATAGCACCAGCTCTCAGTACCCGGATGAAATGCTCCTGCTGGAGAGAGGGGAGAAGGGGGTAGAACAGAACCCCAAGCTTCACTCCCAGGGGGGAAAGGCATCAAGACTGAAGCTCTATAAAAAGCCATGCCTCACAGATAGGAAAATGTCCCAGAGAAAGTAGTATGCCTAGGGACACACAGGAAACTTGCCCCAGAGCCTGGAGTGGAACCCTGATCCTAAGCTCCTCACCTGTCACTTGGTCCATCATCAAGTCAGCTCCAGATGTCTAGTCTGTGACCTCAAGGGAGGCTGCTCACACCTGTCCTTCGAATACGACCTTCCACCCCTAAACCAGAGGAAACTTGGTAGAGATGAGCATCAGAGACTCTGTGTGAGGCACCTGAGGGGTTCCCTGGAAGACAGACTCCTGTCCAGGAAGACAGAGCTCAGTCCTTGGGCAGCGACAGAATCACACCCATGCCCATCCCAAGTGCTGACCCAACTCTGATCCTCAATGTATATCCTACGTGCTGACCCTCATTCCTATCCCAGGTACTGACTCCCTGCCCAGCCCAAGTTCTGGCCACTTATCCATCCCTGATGCCAGCCCCTCGTGTCCATCCTAGGCGATAGCCTCCCCTACCCATTCCCAGCATCTCCTATGTGGCATCTGTGGTGGTTTGAATGAAAACGGCCCCCACAAGCTCATAAGGAATGGCACTATTAAGAGGTGTGGCCAGCCTTGTTGGAGGAAGTGTGTCACTAGGGGTGTGCTTTGAGGTTTCAGATGCTCAAGCCAGGCCCAGTCTCTCTCTCTTCCTGCTGCCTGCCCATCCAGATGTAGAACTCTCTGCTCCTCCAGCACCATGTCAGCCTACATGCTGCCATGCTTCCCATCATGATGAAAATGGACTAAACCTCTGAACCTGTAAGCCAGCCCCGATTAAATGTTTTCTTTTAACAATAGTTGTGGACATGGTCTCTTCACAACAATAGAAACCCTAAGACAGCATCTGTACCCCTCCATAATTGTATGCGAGTCTTAGCTGGGGGTGATAGAGGAAGTTTCTCTGCCTGTTCAGCACTGTAACATAGAGACTGCTTTTGTTGAGGAAGGCAGGGATAAAAGGCCAAAGAATGAAGAAAGAAAAAGAAGTGAGGCCCTCGGGCTCGGCTCTGTCGCATCTGCCTGCCATGGGCTCATGGACTCCTTCTTCAGGACGCTCACCTGGTCTGGCTCACACTGAGTCTTATTCATGAGCCCTGATTGACTTTTCTCTTCTCATACCCTCTGTACAAGGTTGGCATGTCTGCCTTCTGAGAAAACACTGCGTCTTCTTTAGTTCTTGCTGACACAGTAGTCTTGGCCTCTTGAGTTTCCCACCCACCAGGAGGGGTCTATGGAGGAACAGTTATAACAGTTACTTTTCTCCTTGCAGTGACAAAAAAAAAAAAAAAAAGAAAACCAAAACAAACAACAATAATCTTGACAAAAGCAACTTAAGGAACAAAGGGTTTATTTTGGCTCACAGTTCAGGGAGCAGAGTCTATGATGTTGGGGCAGGCACAGCAGCAGGAATCCGAGGCAGGCGGTCACATTGCATCCGCAGTCAGGAAGCACAGAGTGAAGAATACTGGGACTCGGTTTACCTTCTCTTATGCGTTTGGTCCAGTATCCCATCTCGTGAAATGGCTCCACCCACATTTAGGGTGGGTCTTCCCACCTCAATCAACCCAATCTACAAACTTCCTCTCAAACATACCCAGACTTTTGTCGAGGTAACTCTAGATCCTGTGAAGGTGACAGTCAATATTAACCATTGACCATCATCAAAGGGAGGCCACTCAGAGGGCGTTGCCTATACCCAGCTCTGTGGTCCACCAAAGCAACTCCAGCTCCACCCCCACTCCCACCCAAACACTCTAACCTCCTTTACTCCCTCACTCTGTAGATAATTTGGGTAGCACAGTTTAGTTCCATATCAGGGACTTTAAAAGAATGTCCTGCCTAATCTCTCCTTACTTTATAAAGAAGGAAACCGAGGCACAGGCATGTACAGAAAGAGTGGCTACCAGTGAGCTCTAAGCAGGGCCAACGTCTTTCTAGACGTGTTATTTCTCCCTTTGGATCTTCTTCCTCCTCTCCTCTTTCTCTCTGTCCTTCCCTTCCTGTTTCCTCCCTGACCCCTTCCTGAGTACCTAAGTGAGTGAAATAGGGAGCCATCCCAGGAAGATGACAAGATAGAGTCACAGGTGTGGTAGGAGGGGCTTTGGCAGCCAGCATAGAGGTTGGGCAAGCCAGGGCAGAGGTAAAAGAGGCAGGGCCCAGGGACAGGAAGACATGAAGATCATGAACAGGAAAAGAAAGCCCTCAGGAGCCACCTGGGCCTTTATGTGTCTGTCCCATCCCTTAACCCTGGAGCCTCCACCCGTTCACGGCAGCACACCCCACAGGCCTCCGTTCTCACTTCCGTTTCTTCTTCTCTTTTGCCAGTCTGGCCTCCTCAGCCTCCTGTTGGTCTTTGCTAAATTTCATGTTCTTTCTTCCCAGTGGAGTCTTGAAATACCAATCCTGGGTTGGCAGGGAAGCAGGCTGTCAGTTCACTGGATGCAACTCACCTTTCCCCCTGCAATTTTCTCCTATCATCCTCCAGGGCTTGTGTGTGTGTGTGCATGTGTGGTGTGTTCCCATCACAGCAGGGGCTTCTCCGAGTTCCCCGTAAATACTTCAGGCCATAGTGTCAGCCATTCTTGAGGGGCATGCCCTCTTCCCTCCACTCCTACAGACCTCTGTGACTCCTAAGGTCAACTTGTCTCCCCAGATGGTCAATCAGTTCAACAGTGGTAGTTAGTGACCTTCTCCAGCTTTTTTTCCTTGGGCTCCTACACCTTGGCGCTCCCTAGTGTTACTTGTTCCTTTCCTAGATGCAGCCCAAGTTCATTTACCCTGACCATCTCCTGGCAATGTATGGGAACAATGGGAAGAGCCCCAGGCATGCGGAGGGCTGACTCCAGGCTGCCATGGCCCAGCCCACCGACCCTGGCCTGGCATCTTCACCTTCAGGGATTCCTCCTCTTCCTTGTATACTGGATCCAGTCTTGCCAGGTGCCCCACAAACTCAGAGGCAGCCAGTGGCTTCTTGGACAGTTGAATGAGCCGCCGTTCAGTCAGCACTGAATGGATGGTTTGTATAATGTGACCGGGTGTGTAGCCATCAGACACCCTAGCCAGGCCACTAATGTCCAGATTCTGGATCAGCTGGCTTCCCCGGTTCTCTATCATGCGCTTCCAGAGCACTGCAGGCAGGGGAGAGATCGGCACAAACTGGTCAGAGAGCACCAGCTCTTGGCTGCTGGAGAGCAGCATGTCCTTCCAAGATTCTGTGGGACCTGGAGGGGTAGGGTTGTCCTTCTAGTTACATGCCCAGCATCCTGCCTGTGTCCATGACACTGAGAACATGAGCTAGAGAACTGGGCTGCTGGTATATGTCCTTTCCAGATCTGTCATTTGGTGCTGGAGTTGAGGCTCCGAGTGGCCGTTTAGGGGTGGGACTCAGAAGTGTGGTGGTCCCTGGATTCCATTTCTGGCCTCACCATAACGAGACGCATAGTCGGGCCGGGGTATGAAAAGGATGCGCTCGTAGAACCGGCACAACCCCTTCATCTCAGCCAGCTGTGGGTGGTCAGTGGTCCCTATCAGTATCACGCGGTCACCGGGGGCCAGCTGTCTCGTGGCCTTTATGAGATCCTTCTTTATTCTCTTTGGGTCCAACTGCTCCAAGGAGGGAAGGTTGTGGGGTTAGGATATGGTGATGGTGCCTGTGGGACCCCTGTTCTCAGAGCACATGGCCTAGGCTGTGTTCCTCATTGATCCCGAGAGGGGCCGGGAGAGGCAAGGAAAGCAGGTGAGAACAGGGGACTTGAGTAAGATGCCAGTGACATTTTCACTGGCTTGAGCAGGACTTCCAGCCTTGCCCAGGCTCTGGTTGTCCATCACAGCCCTCTACCCTCTACTCCTCACCCTCCTTTCTTCCTTTGGGACCTTCTTGTAGAAGGTTTTCTCAGTATTTCCAATCCAGATGACAGAGGGCTGAAGGACCCGGGCCACCTGGATAGGTTGGAGTGTAGAAACCAGATGTCAGACATCATGGGCAAGGGTCACAGCCCAACCTGGCCAGACCCTGGCAGCTGATCTTGGGGCTCATGGCTTCTGTTTGCTCTCCTCTGCCTCCGTCTCCTCCCACATCCCCCATCATAGGGACTTCAGGGGAACCCAGTTGCCCACAAAAGTTATTGGAAAGATGACAATAGATCACCCCAAAGTGTTTAGAAGGCCCACTCTGCTGTTGTCTCCATTCTGAGAAATCAACCCTTGCTCAAAGCGCAGACTTTAAGGCTTCAGACCTTAAAGACGCTGTGCACCAGTAGTTGTGCTCCATTCTTTCCAGGGTATTTGCCCATTACGTTGCCAGGTGACAGGTCAAACAAGTTGGCACCAGTTTCTGTGCACACTGCATGAACCAACATCTTCTTCCCCATGCCAGAAGGTCCCACCAGGAGGATGGAGCGGACAAGGGGAGCCATGGAATGTATGTCCTGGGAGCCTGGGAGGAAGTAGACAGGGCTGGGGCAGGCCATGGACCAAAATTGGGCAGCAGGCTGTAGAAGACCCTGGAGGGTTCTGCCAAGGCCTGGGGCTGAGAGGGTGAGGGATGGAGCTGTGCTGTGCTACCTTCCCTAATATCTAGGCAGCTTCCCTTCTCCTAGTTTATATCAGCAGCCTGCTGAGCAACCTCCACAGTAGGGAACCCTGTGCAGGGCTAGGAGGGAACTTCCACCCTGGGTTATGGTGGGTGGTGTCGAAACCACGACACATCAGTTTGGAAGGCTTCTGGTCTCTGGTATTTAACAAGCTCGCAGTGATGCCCTTCTGAGAGTGAGGCTGACTACAGGCTGTCACTGGGGGTTGAGCAAGTCAGGAGGCTCACTCGATCTCCGGGTGGCCCACTCCACAGAAGGATCTGTGAAGGTCATGGGTCTTACACCCACTAAGGCTAGGGGGAATCAGGCTTGCACAGTCCCCTCAGCCATGCTTCCCTGGTCCCACACAGCCCTGGCTTTTCCCTCCCCTGGGGTTCTCACCCAGCCGAAGAACCCCGTACAAGGCCACGTTCTGTCTTATATCAAACAGGGAAGGCATGGGCATCTTGTTTGCTGAAGTCAGAGCAGACCCAAGATAGAGGCAGTCACCTGAAGGGGGTGGGGAGGGGCCACCTGATGAATGGCACTTCTGCGGGTGTCTGAGGGAGAGATCTGCTGGAGGGGAGGCCTAAGGAAGGGGGTGGGGGAGGGCAAGGGTCAGGAGGCCTTGGAGGGGGCCTCACCAATGTAGTCACTGAGTGTCACCAGCATGTTCTTCTTTATCAGACCAATGACAACAAGTTCTTCAAACAATGAGTCCACAGACCTGGTGGAGAGTGGTGTGGGAAGACCTCGTAGACATTAGTGAGAGAAGGCAAGGGGAAAGGAGGGTGGAGATCGGGGGAAATGTAGGCACAAGAATAGGGGACAAGGGGTCCCCTTGGTATCAGAAATGTCGGTGCAGCTTTTGGACAGCCAGAATCAGAAAATAAGACCCCCACCACTGTGTCAGGGGACAGGTTCCCCACAGTGGGTGTCCTGTGGTGTGCGGCAGGAGCCAATGGCCCCCGTGACAATGTCCAACAGCCTTTTGTGCCCACCATTTGAAAGCTGAGTTCAGCACAACCTTCTTTTCCCTCTTCCCAAACCAAGTGTAGGGTGTGAATCCCCTTGTGAGTTGTAGTCCTTGGGCAGCTAGCATTAGTGGGTAGGAGGCTTTTGGCAGGTCCCTCAGTGCCCCAGGGTGGTTCATATAGGCACAGGTTGAAGGGATAGAGTCAGTTGGAAGGTTAGAAGGACAATATGTATGGCGTGTGTGTGTGTGTGTGTGTGCGTGTGCAACTGTGTAAATGTGGATGCATGCACCTGTGCATGCAGGTGCATGCATATGAACATGCATGTTGAAGTCACAGGTCAAAATCAGGTTGATGTTCCTTGATTACTTGCTCTCTTCCTTTATTGTTTGAGACAAGGTCTCTCACAGAACTGAAAGCCCATCAATTTTGCCTGGCTAGGTAGCCCACAAGCTTTGGGAATCCATTTGAGTTCGCCACACACCTTGCCTCCCCCTCAAATTCTCAAGCAGGCAAATCACCGTGCAGAGCTTTTTACGCGGGTACTGGGTCTGAACTCGGGTCATCGCAGGCACTTTACTGACATTTCCATTTTAAACTTGGTGGACAAGGCAAGGGGTTCACCAAGGTGAAGTAACTTCCCTGTTGCCACACAGCAACAGAACCAACCCCCGAAGTCAGAGCTTCCATCCTGGACACACACACACACAGACACACACACACAAACACATACACACATGTGCACACACACATGACCCCCCCACAACACACACACATACACACATAAACATACACACATGCACATACATACACATGCATACATACATGCATGCACACACATATACACACAAACACGTGCACACATGCACATACACACACACATACACACACACACACACACACACACACACACACACAGTGCAACTCATATGCAGCAGGGTTCACTACCTGTCAGGGGTCAGATCTTTTTCCTTCTTCTTCTTCGCATTTTTCTTCCCACCCTTTTTCTGCTGTGAAATGAGTTAAGCAGGTAATTGCCCTCTGCTCCCTACTCACCCCTCAGGTGCCCTCTCCTCTCCAGCCCCAGCCCCGTATCTACTTTTGGAGGCTTCAGGGGTCTGGTCTCCTCCCTGTCCACGGCCAGACGCAAATTCTTCAGCTCCTGTCTCATCAGCTCATCCACCTGGGGACATACACGGCAGTGTGTGTGGTGGGCAGGATAGGTGAGAGTTAGGAGGGAGAGGAAGAGGAGCCTCAGGGGAGAGCCAGGGTGGGAAAGAAGGGGGTAGACTGCCACCAAGGCTTTCCCACCAGGGAGCTGGCCAGTCTCCATCCCTCCATTGCTCCTGTCCATAACAGATCTGAACCCAGTTTGAGCTTCATGACATGAGAAGCCACCCTCACCAACCAACAACATGGGATGGAGTCCACAAAATAGAGTTGGAACCAGAAATCCCTTGAAATTTCTGTGACCTATGCAGCTGCAGGCTTTATGTGGGCTGCTGGAAGTGAGGACCCTACTAAGGACTGAACTGAAGGATGACTCGTCCCTACCAGCAGATAAGTCCCTTGGTACAGTCAGGAGATTGGCGGAGGGGTGTGTGTGTGTGTCAGGGGGAGGCATGCTCAGCACCAGGCCCAGACTGACTATGGCTCTAGCCACACCCCCACCCTCACATCCTAACTGGTCCCTGATGGGAAAGGGGACCTTGGGGGAAGCTGGGGACAATGTGTGTGATGGGATATCAGGCAGAGCCTGGCCTGTGCATAGAGAATAGAGGCTCCCAGAAGATGGGCTGGGTGCCAGGGTGGGCAAGTATGGACATGAATGGAGAGGTTCCGAAGCGGCCAGGGGTTTCTGTGGTGGACAGAAGGTGTGAGGGAGCATCTCAAGGAGAGCCTCCCGCTGTGTGCGCACCTGTGCCCGGATCTCCAGTTCCACTTCCTTTCTCTTTTCCTCCCGGAGGGTCTCAGAGTCAAAGTTCTGGCTGGGGTGTTTGTTGTCATACCGGCTCTTCCACATACCTGACCACACAAAGAGAGGCAATGCAAACGCCCGCACACACACACACAGAGTCCCCTAGCTAGCCCCCTGTCCTAGCTGACTACAAAGCCCTGCCTCTACCCTAGGCTTGACTGTTTGACTCCAGAATTCAGAAGAAAACCAGTAACAGTCTCACCCATGCAACCATCGCTCGCCCTTCAACACCATGCCTCTCAGCCCCCAGTGTCACACCTATGGCAAGTACCCACTTTCTCCATGACCTAGGGTCCTGAGACACTCCAACCCCAGGCTCAACACACCCCTAACCCTCTCCCTTCTTACTCGTGTACTCCTCATGGCCAGCATTAAGTACAGGGATGACTTTGGATGGCAACACTTTGAACGTCACTTCTTGATCCTAGATTGAAAGCAGGAGACTGACCTCGTCTCCTTACCTGTGCCCGAAGGCGACTGGGACATCCTTCCCAGGGGCGCTCCACAGTAATGCCTCCGGCTCACCCTTCCTGCCCACAGACTCCTCTGCCGGGAGCTAGCTAACCTTCTTGCCCTTCTCCTCCCTGGTTTTCTTTTTCTTCTTTTCCTTTTTTTCCTTCTCCTTCTCTTTCTCCTTATTCCTCTCTTGCTCCTTCTTCTTAGTCTCTTGGGCCTGCGCCTCCAGTTCTGTTCTTACCTGGATCCAACAACAAGCAGTGTTCTGGAGACTGAGGGGATCTCACGGAAGCGTAAGAACCCACAGCCTGGTGTGGGTGGACCTGGGTTCTCACAGTCTGGGGGCACTGCCAAGGCAGAGACAGCTGAGTGTGCAGAGACGGCACTGGGGTGTCAAACAGAAAAGGATGCCGAGGAGGATCGCTCTCATGGGGCCGCTGTCCGCTCCAGGACCACGTGACTCTGCAGACCGTTCCCTCTTCAGAGCCATGGCTGCCTTCAGCCCACGCAGCCTCTTTAGCCTCTCGTTTTTCCTCTGGCCATAGCTACCTCTGTTCATGCTGACCCTTCTCCACCACTGCTGCCCTCACCTTACTTCACAGCTGTCCGTAATCTCAGACTGAGCCTGTCCCCATCTCAGGAGTACCTGCTCTGGAGTCTTGTCTGCAAAGATCAGGTAGGATCCACCCGCAGCCTCATCTGGATAATCAGGGAACCGACCGGTAAGGGCACTGAGTGGACACAATGTAGTTAGAGAGACAGATGCGTGGATAGACTGACGGTGGGGGGAGGGATGGGTGGGTAGGTGTTTAGATGAGTGGATCCAGGTGACTGGGTGGACAGGCACACAGATGGGATGGCTGGATAGATGGAAGGAAGGGCAGAGGGATGGAGGATGATGGAGAGGATAGGTAATTTAGAATGAGAAGGGCTGAGCTGTAGGGCTATTCACAGGATTCTTCCTGTTTTGTCCCGGTGTCTTCTCTTCTCTCAGGGAAATGGGAGGCCGGGTGTAGAGATGGTGGGGGCTCAAGGTCTAGACCGAGAGTGTTAGAAGAGGGCTGATGGGAAAGGGGACAATCTCACTAGAGAGGATAGGTGGGAGGTGCTCTGGAGACAACGGAGAAAGAAGGGAAGAGGTGCGGAAGGTCGGGTGAGCTGCGATGTGGACACTGACTGGCACTCAATAAACCACTGTCGGATTTGATCCTTCATCTTCTCCTTCATGTCCGGTCCCTCGATCTCTGTGAGAGAATCGTGGGTCTTCCCTAAGGCCTGCTGGAACTCCTCTTCCTTTTCTATCTGCCTTGCCCTCCGTGACTCCTCCCCCAGGAAGGCCATGGTAAAGATGGTTCCTGTTGCCTGGTTGGACGAGGGGAGCTAGGAGAAGTGGAGAGAGGTGGGGGGGGTGCTCAGGATTTTACATGGAATGACCCAGCCCCCACGTTCAGACACACATCTGCCCCGCTCAGTCCTCAACACACCCACACACATGCCCAAGCCTCGTTCACATGCCCTCATGGAACAACGGGCAAGCCTGCGTCAGAAGAAATTGTGTTTGGAGCAGAAATTTGTCTGTGTAAATTACCCTGGTAATGAGTTTGTTAGATGCATCCGGGCTGCCACCCACCCCCCCAGTAGCCCTCCCCCGTGAGCCTGGGGCTCCAGCCTCCATGTATGCCCCGCCCGGCGGCCGAGTTGGCAGCCGCTCTCACAGCCACTTTCCCGCCTCATTGGCTCCCAAATGTATTTTAAATATCACTCTGCGCAGAGACAATTACTGAAAACGCTGAGCTCACACTGTTGATGGGCCCGGGCGGCCAGGCTCATTCCTCACCCACTGCTGTTACCCCCACCCCTGCTCTCCCTCCTGGGGGGTCGCATTCTGCAGCCTCCTAGCAAGTCTTTGACCTCTGCTCCTACACAGCAGCCCCCTTGTAGTCATCCAGCCTGCACCCAGGAAAAGCCTTCCTTTTGGCCCCTCCCTACCCCACTCCTCTGCCAGACAGGTCTTCACAGGGTCTATCCAGGGCAAAGCTCCTCTCCCCAGAATGTGACCCTCACCCTGTCGGGGCCTTCAACAGAGACTGGCTGGATGAGGAAAAGGTTTGAGAGCAGAGGGCATTTTAAGAGAATGGCCTGCTCACTGCAAATGGACACACACGCAAGGGTCTTGACCCCTTCCCACGACACACCCCCATGTGCAGTCACACTTCGCAGAGCAGAGAAGCTCGTCTGGGCTCCCAGACAAGTAGGGGGCCCATGGCCTCACAAGTCCTGGTTTGGGGGTATATTCCTACCCTGACACAGATTCTAGTGGTTTCCTGACACTAGAAGAGGCCTGAGGGGTGCCACCCCTGCAGCCTCTCCATCCAGCTGGGCAGGCAGGGATGCAAGGCCCAGGATGCTCTGTGGCATCAATCACTTTCTTGTCCCCACCCCCACATTTGAGATCCTATGGGATGCTCTAGAAGGGGGAGGGGCAGAAAAGTCCAGTGACTCTTTTTCTATCCTTCTTTCTGTCTTTCCATTTGTCTTTCTTTCCTTCTTTCTATCTGTCTGTCATTCTGTCTGTCTTTTTTTGTTTGTTTTTGTTTATTGAGGGTTTCTCTATTGTAATTCTCTGTAGACCAGGCTGGCCTCGAACACACAGAGTTCTGCCTGCCTCTGCCTTCCTAGTGCTGGGATTAAAGTCATGTGCCACCACCACCTGGCTGACTTTCCTGTCTTTATTTCTTCTCTAGGGTCCCCTGCCCTGCCTCAGTAGAGGGGGTGGACTTTGGGACAGAGGTGCAGAGGACAGAGGCAGTGAAGGAGGGGCCCTGGCTGGCCAGGGAGGGCTCACCATGCCAATGAACTCCATCTCCTGGCGCCGATCTTGCTCAATCCGTTTCCTCTGCAGGTAACCTTTCCACACCTGGGGTCAGGGACACATTCCACTCAGATGCTCTCCAGGCTGTATGACCTCAGGCCTTGGGGGCAGGCAGCAGGGGTTCCTCCTGCTGACTGATATCTCCTAAGGCCTTGGCAGGAGGTTAGGGTGGAACTGGAGAAAGGAGAATGGTGGATGCCCTGGAACTGGAGTTACAGAGGGTTGTGAGCTGCCATGTAGATATGAAGAGCTAAACTCAGGTACTCTGCAAGAGCAGCCAGTGTTCTTAACCTCAGAGACATCTCTTCAGGCCCTCCAAGCAGTTTTGACCTAAGGGAACCAGCTAGAGATGAGATCCAAGCTCTCTAGGACCAGGCACAGAGTGGACCCGTGTGCTTTCCTAGGTGGCAGGCACATCCATCCCAAGACACCTTTGCACTTGGGCTTATTGACAGATACGGTCCCAGGTTTAGCATCAACCCGAGGGACCACAGACTTGAGGCATCTTCACTCCTGGGAGTAATCACTGAGCCCAGCTCTTTCTGGGAGAGAGAGTCTACCCTGGCCCTCTTTCTGTTACCCAGAAAGGGTAGGTTTACCTTCTGCTACCCAGAAAGGTTTACCTTCTGTATGACAATGGCTCCCTGATCCTGACTGAATTTCTGTCGCCCATTCTCCCGAATTCTCCGATCCCGTTCCTCCTCTTTTCGTATCTCTCGCATGAAGGTGGCTCGTAGTCGGCCCTGCCTGGCCCGCTCAGCACTTTGCACTATAATTAGGGCCTCGGTCCGGCCCATTCCTCGAAAATTCTGGCCGTAACAGGGACAAAAGAACAGGAAGGCATGAAGGAAAGCTTGTAGGCAGGGACACCTAGCTGCTTGGGATCTGTCCTGCAAGGTGTTGGAGGGTCACGGAGAATGCAGGAACAGCTTTGGAGAAGGCAGAGGGATGCAAGGAACAATAGGGAATTGGGTAGAACAGGGCAAAGCGATGTAGGCGGAGCCTGGGAGGGTGTTGCCCACTTACATAAACATCCTGGCAGGAATGGAGGCATTCTGAAAAGACACTTAGGTCTCTCCATTTGGCTGTCAGAGGATTGAGATATTGGACCCCAAGGAACTGGAACTCCCCCAACCCCTCTCCGGAAGATCTTAGCTGGGAAAGGGAAGTGCTGGAAGCCTGCTTCCAGTCAGAGGGTGAGCTTGTCTCCCAGAAAGAGATACGTACAGAGTCGTAACACCTGTCGGCCACCTTGCAGGAGAGACTGGAGGCCAGACGATGGTAATGGGTAGGTCTTGGAGGGGACGACTTAGTTATGCATATTTCTGGCCCTGTGTTTAAACCTAAAGCTCATGTCATGGCCCTGAAGAGGGACTTGGAATTATTTTTTTCTGTGTCCTTTCCCAAGGTGACCACGCTGAATACATCTTTTCATGCCCTTCACCGTTCCTGTCTAATTGTGCAGTTTGGGGCACGCAGTTTACCTGCCTACATTATTACAGCTTCCAGGACCCAGGTTCCGACCCACCGGCTCTAGCAGCATTACCTCCTGAGAAATCAGTGGCTCCAGTCTCTTCAGGATGTCAGCCAGCATCTTCTGTCTAGCCTTCATAGAGCTGGACTGCTCCAGCTGAAAGTATTTGGGGATGGGAACCTCCAGGTCTGCCTTTAGCACAATGTGGGGAGAAGGAGGGTCAGGAGTTAGAACCCAGGCCCACTGGCCCGTCTGCTGGGGGTCCAGACACTCCTACACCCCTTGACCCTATTCCCCTCACACCCAGAGGCCTGCGGTGGGAAACTTGTGGACTGTCGTTTATGACCCAAGGATCATCCCTTTTCACCCTGCCCCACATCTGGCTGAGATGAATTCTGAGGATGTCAAAGCCAGCCTCAAGATCCACAGGGAAGCATTTGATAGCGCCTTAATCATCCCCACTCAAGCAAAAGAGCGTAGGATGTGGGGAACTGCTCTCCCCCACCCCACTCCTAAGTCTCCCAGGAGCTGTCTGAGAAAACCTTGGGACTCCTTTGGTTATGGAGCAAGGACTGAATCCTGGCCTTGAAAGGGGACTGGAGATTACCTAGCACTTTGCTCTGAGCATGCCTCTAGAACTTGTCAGTTCTCACAGATCACTGGGGGATGCTTTGAGAAACAAGTGCAGATTTAGCGGATCTGAGACACAGTTTCCATTTTCAACATCTCCTAGTACCTTGGTGATGGCCAGGGACCTTACTTTGAGAAACAAGTTTCCAGAGGACCCTCCTCACCCATCCCCCTGAGGTTCCCAGATCTTCTCAGACGTAGTGTGATAGGCTGGCTCAAAAGTTCTCCAGTTCCTGAGAGTCTAAACCCTAACCCCCCCCCATTACCCTGATTCCTAATAGAACTGCCTCAGGTCAAGGTCAGCCCAACCCCTATCAGGACTGCGACTGCGTACGGCCCAACCCCCCTGCCCAAGCCCCGCCCCGCCTCGGGTGGCGGTGCCCGCACCGGGGTCAGCTTGAGATCCTGCAGCACTTGGTCCAGGCAGTGGGTCTCGCACAGGTCAACGCGCACCAGCTCCTCCTTGAGCTCCAGCACGCGGCCCGCCACGCCGTCCAGCAGGCGCCGCAGCAGCCTGCGCTTCTGCGGCTGCACCATCTGGTCGTAGGCCGTGTCGAAGCGGCGCAGGAGCCCCAGGTAGTACAGGTAGAGCACTGAGACCCTGTACTGGAAGCCCTGCCGCTCCCGGCTGGGCACGGGTTCAAGCAGAGCCGGCTCTTTCTCCAGCACCTCTTCCAGAGTCACGTGGGAGGCCTCCCAGAGGCGTTGGTAAGCTCTAGGGAGAGTGCATTGGCTGTGCGCCACACCAGCAGCGCCAGCACCACCGACATGGGACAGTGGGGACGGGGGACAGAGTTGCAGCCTTTGGAGGACTGTGAACTTGGGGTTCCAGAGGGAGTGACGCTCATCATGGTGTCAAAGTGGACTTTGGTGAAATAAGGGGCCGCTGGAGAATGAGTGAGCACAGGTCTGGTTTGAGGGTCTAGGACAAGGGTCGTGAGGTCTTTGATGGAGACCTCGCCCATGTTTGAAAGTCTGGAAAGGTGATAGCCTGGGCCTGGGGTGGCGGGGTTCCAGTGAGGGGGCAGTCTAGAAGCAGTGAGTCCTTTGTAAGTAAGGGTACTGCCCAGTCCACTGTGCGGTAATAGCCTAGGGTAGTGAGTGAGAAATGTGTAGAGATGCATCCATTCCCCGGAGCCCTGGGGCTGGAATGCATAGTCCAGCGTGCAGACTGAAAGCCAGTCCCAGGCAGGCTCAGCCAGGGACCATGGAGGTGACCCCCCTCCAGGGCCTGCCAGCCCCCTGCTCCCTTCTCTGCTCGGCCTCTTGGATCCAGTGAAGTTATTTGCTCTTTGCCCCTCCAGCCCTCAACTCACCCCTCAGACATGGTGTCTTCACCCCCTCGATGCCCTTTGTGAGCTGGTGGAATCCACTGAAGCTATACCGGGAGCAGAACAGTCTGGTTTGAAGAATTCTGATCCATTGTACCTGTGTTCTAAAGCTGAGGGGTGGGGATGGGGAGTGGAGGGCCGGGATGGGGGACCCTTGTCTAGGAGGACACCTAAGGCTGCCCAACCCCAATCCATGGGCAATGGCTGTCAGGGCAGAGCGTGGGACAATTCTGGCTGCTTTTCCTATGCCTGTCAATAAAGTAACTGTCTCTATTTGTTGCCACTTGTGAGCTGGGGGGGCCCAACTTAAGTACATGTTCCAGAGGCATCACCCCCAAACTGCAACTTCTCAGCTGGAGGAAACTTCCAGTGGAGTTGTATTATGGTTCCAACCCATTCCTCCTCCTCAGGCTCCCAAGCAGCAAGTGTACAGTTGTACGCTTGATTAGTTACTTTTCTATTGTGATAAAACACCATGACCAAAGCAACCTGCAGAATTGATTTTGATTTATGGTGCCAGAGAGCTAGAGCCCATAATGGCAGGTCAGAAGCTGAATGCAGGCTTGGCAACTGGAGAGGATGTTGAGCTTCAACCTCAAGCATAAAGCAGAGAGAGCAAACTGCAAATAGGGCAAGGCCTTAAGCTCTCAAAATTCACTCCCAGTGACATGCTTCCTGTAGCAAGGCCACACCTCCTAAACCTCTCCCAACTGTGCCACCAACTACTCAAATGCAGTAGACTAAGACATCTCATTCAACCACCACATACACTATGACCACTCCCCTCTCCAGTGCTCTGCAGCCTGCTTTTACTTCCTTTGGGGGGACAGAGTATAGAACTAGGGCCTGGTGTACATGATAAGCACACATCCCACCCCTGGGCCTCCTCCTCAGCCCGGGCTTTACTCTCGTATATGACGTACCTGAGAAGCCCGTATGATAGGAACAGGGAGAGGCACTGGATTGCGGTCAGAAAGCCCTGAACTTCACTTTCCTTCATTTTGGCTGCTGGTAGTGTGTGTGTGTTGGGGGTCAAGCCGGGGCAAGAAGGAAGGGAGGAAAGGGTGGAGGAAGAGAGTAAGGAAGAAGGAAGAGAGGAGGGAAGGAAAGGAGGAAGCGCCGAGGAGGAGGGAGACGGAAGGCAGCACTCTTGCTAAAGAGTGGAGATCCCATTGAGGTGCGCTCCTCACTCCCGTGTCTCCTGGGCAATCTGGTGCTGCTAGCCCGTGGATCACACCTTCAGCATCCAAGTGTCAAACCACGTGGTGAAGTGGGGAACAGTGAAGCTCGGGCTGGATCTCCTGGGTCTGGGCCTCAGAATTTCCTCCAAGTCGTGGAACCCAAGTGTGGGTAGTCGATTCGCAGCTTGTGAAATCTCAACAGGAGCCTTGAGATATGAGAAAATACCTGTGAAATGTGGGGTGCTCCCTAAAGCGGGATGTTGGCCATCACCTCTAGGTGGGTCCTTTCATGAAGTTAACGGCAAGAAGCCAGGCCTGTCAGCCACAAAGGGAGCATGGAGAGTGTTAGAACTGTCTAAGTAAGTCTCCCTTCTCTGCTCACTCTCCAGACTTAGCGGAGAGCGGGTGGGTCTTTAGGGGACCTGGTGGAAGAGAGGGCATGTAAGTGACTTTTTTCTTTCAAATGTCTCGAAATACAATCAAAGGAGAAAATTTAGGAATCTCACAGTTTCTTAAGTTGAGAGGGAAGAAATTATTAGAAAATATTAGAGGAAAATTAAAAATCCAACAAGGTGGACATGGTAGTGCCTGTCTTTAAAATCCAAGCATTCAGGAGGCAGAGGCAGGTGACTTTCTGTGAGTTCAGGGCCAGCCTGATAGTGAGTTCCAGGTCAGTTAAGACTGGGGAGACTTGTCCCCCTCCCCCGCCAAAAGAAAAAAAAACTACATAAGAAATTAAAATAGTGTAACAGTAGGTTATATAGAAACTGGCAGGTCTTATTAATTTACATATATATGAAACATTATTATTTGTCTGTGTGTTTCTTTTTTTTTCTCGAGACAGGGTTCTCTGTGTACCTCTGGTTGTCCAGGAACTCACTCTGCAGACCAGGCTGGCCTCGGAACTCATTGATCCGCCTGCTTCTGCCTCCCAAGCGCTGGGATTAAAGGCGTGCACCACCAAGTATTTCTCTTTGAGGAGGGTTACATCCTCTGCAGCTCAGGCTGGCCGTGCATCTGTCGCCATCCTGCCTGTGCCTCCTGAGTGCTGGGATCTCAGAGGTGAGCCATCTCTTCTGTTTTCATA
Organism: Cricetomys ansorgei; assembly: GCA_026225945.1. Classification (NCBI taxonomy): domain Eukaryota; kingdom Metazoa; phylum Chordata; class Mammalia; order Rodentia; family Nesomyidae; genus Cricetomys; species Cricetomys ansorgei. Next base: position 612,393 of record JAMJFZ010004042.1, read on the forward strand.
TCTTGAAGAGTAGATTTGCAGAGCGGTATAGCTTGGTGACTAGAGTGCCTGCCTAGCATGCAAAAAGCCCTGTACTGAATAAACAGAATTGGGTGGCGCATGCCTAATATTCTAGCACTGGGAGGTGGAGGGAGGAGGATCAGCGTTCAAGGTCATCCTCAACTAAGATTGAGGCCAGCTTAGGCTACAGGAAACCCTGTCTCAAAAGCCGGTTGGTGGTGGTACAAATCTTTAATCCCAGCATTCTGGAGCCAGCAGCAGGTGAATCTCTGAGTTCAAGGCCAGCCTGGTCTACAGAGTGAGTTCTATAGCAGGCAGGGCTACACAGAAAAACCCTGTCATGAAAAACCTAAAAAAACAAAAAGAAGGAGGAAGAGAAAAAGAAAGAAAGAAAGAAAGAAAGAAAGAAACCCTGTCTCAAGAAAAAAATTGATATCAGGCCCTGAATACAATCATCGTCAACACGCAATGCCCCCCACAAAAAAACCAAAACAAAAAAAACAAATCTGCATTGTGCTGTCTCCTAGCACAGTGGCTGTTAAACAGAGTACAGTGACGTCTCATGGATGAAAGTTGATGTCACAAACCCATTGTCTTAAGGTTACACGCCCTAGGAATTGTGGGCCCAGAAACGGAATCAGCATAAATGTAGTTGTCTGGTTCTGGCCCTGCATGAGCTCGCTGTGTTAAACGTCATTCATTTACAAAAAGCACTGTCACCAGCCACTCACGGCTTGTCTCCAGATAGCAGTTTTTATAAAGTGTGTTATGATTCCACCTGTGGTAGCTTCAAACCCTGAGGACACCAGTGCCCCAGACCATAGTTGGTTTAAAACACCCTGTTTTCAAATCACCATTGTGCACAGGAACAAGTCACGCTTTATTAGGCAGGCTGTATGTCACTGGGAGCTGCTGTACTTGGTGACGTCCTTGGTACCCTCTGACACAGCGTGTTTGGCCAGCTCTCCAAGCAGCAACAGAGACACAGATGTTTGGACTTTCCAGGAAGTCAGAGCAGTTCAGCCTAACTGGGCCAGCCAGGTGGCCTTTCCGGCCAGCCATTCAAAAGATATCACTCACAAAGGAGTTTGTGATGGCTAAACTTGGTTGTCAGCTTGACACATCTGGGAAAAGGGACCCTCAATTGAAGAACTGCCTCCATCAGATTGGCCTGTGGCCCTGTCTGTGGGATATTTTCTTGTTTGCTAATTGATATAGGAGGGCCCAGCCCACTATGGGCAGTGGCTCTGGGCTGTGTGAGAAATGAGCAGAACTTGACCCTGGGAGGAAGCCTGTAAGCACCATTCCTCTGTGGTTTCTGCTCCAAGTTCTTCCCTGCTTGGAAGATCCTGCCACAACTTCCCTTAGGATAGACTGCAAGCTTTAAGCTGAAATAAACCCTTTCTTCTCCTGGTTGTTTTTGGTCATGGTGTTCAACACAGCAACAGAAAGCAAATGAGGGTAGGGTTCATAATCCACTCAAGGCCTTGGCAGAAACTGATGCCAGGGACCCTTGGGTTAATGGGGGCTTTCGAGGAGACTAGTGACTGAGACTTGTGTCCTGATACCGAGAAACTGGAAGCTGTGTTCCCATTTTACTCCCACTGTCATGTTTTTGGCAGTGGACCAAATATATCGTGGCAGTGGTCCATACGATTACATGGCCTGGCGACAGCTGTAGCCATGTTCCTTTTTGCAAGTTTACTCTGACATTCACACAAGGACAAAGTGGACTAATACTTCAACATGAGGCTGTAAATCCAATTTTTAAATTTATATTTAAATAATTGTTTAATAATATAAATAATATATAAGTGTGTGTTGTGTGTGCATGTGTGTGTGTGTACATCCTATGGTGAGCAGGTGAAGGTCAGAGCGCAATTGTGTCCAAGGAAGCCAGAAGAGGGCATGAAATCCCCTTGTCTAGAAGGGTTCAGAGAAGTCATAGGCTGCCGGATGCTGTGTGGATGCTGGGAATTGAACCCGGGTCCTCTGGAAGAGCAGCCAGTGCTCTTAACCGCTGCACCATCTTTCCAGGCCTCTCCCAACCCCTTTTTTTTTAGACATGGTTTCATGTAGCCCAGGCTGACCTCAATCTCCTTATTTAGATGAGGAAACTTCCACAAGCAGAATCTTGGCGTACTCCATCTGTAGCTAAGGCACCCATTAACACAGTCCCTGACACCGGTGTCTCTGCCAAAGCCATGAGCTGATCTTGATATGGGCAATACTAACCCCTAAGCAGGGATATGCTGCGGTCACTGTCCACTGCCAAAAACACGACAAGTAGGAGTTAAATGGAAACATGGCCTCCTGTCTCTTTGTATCAGGACTTGGGTCCTGGTCACCATCCTCCTTGAAAGACCCCATCAACACAGTGGTCCCTGACACCAGTACCTCTGCCATCCTATGAGTTGGTCACAAACATTTATTTGTCTGTAGGGCTGGGCATAGAATGTCTTTTTTAGAGACAGATTTGGGGAACTCGACACCTTCCTGCCTCAGCCTCCCATGTGCTGGGATTACAGACATGCACCACCAGGCCTGGCTGTTTATGTATTTTATGGAAATATTTGAGGTTGTTTGTTTTACTTTTTTAACCTGTTTCTATTTCTTTTGGTACTTAGATTTGAATGGAGCTGATGGATTATAAGGTTTTTCCTTTTATTTTTTGAGACAGGGTCTTTTCCTGAATTTAGAGCCTACCAACTGACTAGACTGCCTGGTCAGCAAGCCCTGGGAATCCTCCTGACTCTACTTCCCCAGTGCTGCGATTACAGGCATGTGCTGGTGTGCCTAGCCTTTTACATGGATGCTAGGATCCACACTCAGGTCTTTTGTTGTTAGATTTTATTATGTGCTTGTGTGCATACGCACATGCATACAGCGCCCAACGAGGCCCTGGAGCTGGAGCCACAGATGGTTGTGAGCCATCCCATGGTGGGTAGTAGGAACTGAACTCGGATCCCCTGAAAGAGCAGCAAGCACTCTAAACAGCTGAGCCGTTTCTCCAGCCCTGGGTACTCAGGTCTGACTGCGCCATCTCCCTGCGCCGGAATCTTGCTGTTTTCATTAGTACGTGTGCACAGCTGTTCATAATACGGATGAGTGACGGTTCTTACCAAGGGCTGCTGTGTGCTGTTGAGAGTGCTGCTCTACACCTGCGTCTCCGAGCCCCGAGTGAGCAGGTGTTATCCCTGGAGGTGACATTCTTGGAGGGAGGGCTGCCTGTTGAAGGGTTTGTTCCCTTAACTTGGTATGGCGGTCACTGCAGTGCTGGACCAGGAGGTAGGTGACCACACATCACTTTGACCTTGAGTGAGGCACGCCCTCTGTGCCTGTCTCCTTTTCCATCATGGGGTCTTCTGAACTAGAAGGTTCAGAACCTATCAGTCAGGGAGTAGAGACCCGATGACAAGATGGGGGGACCTGGTCAGTGTAAACTGGGAGAAGTGGCCAGGCCGGTGGGAGTCAGAACTAGCTGGTGCCATTCCTGCCACAGGAGGCTACGGCTAGGCAAGATCTTGTTGGTCATCTTGTTATTAGGGCCGCCTGGGGGATCAGCAGCTCTCAGCTCAGTGAGTACCATCAGGCCCGCTCTGCTGAATCCATACCTGACCAAACCATACCTGACCAAACAAACCCTTCTGTCAGATTTTGACCCTGAAGCTGAGTTAAGCCATAGGTACTGGATCACTGTAACTACAGAAGCCTGGAACATCTTGGAAAACAGCGATTTTTGAGAAAAGTGCATACTAAAATCAGAAACTGTGTTGGGGGGGGTGGAGACAGTAACGAATGCCACCTGCCTGCATATGAAAACACACAGACTTCCTCCCCCACCCCATTTCACTAAACCTGGTGACATCGCAGCTGCTGTTTGCTTCAAGGCCAAGGGAAGTCCTGAATCCCAAACAAGGCACAGCTAATTTTAGATAACTGGCAGACTTTCTAGGCATTCTTAAAATGGTCAAATTGGTTTTTTCCCACTGAGTGGGTGTAGGTGACAAGTAGGATGACTGGGTCATGAGGGTGAGTACACTTCCCTTCCTCCAAGTCCTTCTAACCCTGCCTTCTGGGGACCCAATTATCTTTTTTCTTTGTGGGAAAGGAGGGCCAGGAACACAGGAATCTCAAACTCCCTAGTGTGAGATTCCAGTCCTGTGCCACACCTGGCTTTAAGTTCCTAATGACAGGGAGGCAGATTTGGTGGTAATTGGCTCTGTCAGACCAAGTCTGATACCCAGGGCAGGCTGATTTAGACCACTTTGCTCCTAGCCCAGCTATCAGAGTCAGGCTCCTCTGGGTTATGGTAGAGCAGAGTTCTACCTATCTCAGCTCTTAGTGGAATGGCTTGGTCCCTCTGCCTAAGCAGCTCTGAGACCTCACCATCATCTGGGAAGGGCAGACTCTTGTCACTCTTAAGGAACGGGACCAAGTCTGCCTTTCTGGGCTGTGGTCAGATCTCCCTCCCTTTTGAGTACTTCTGACCCTCCTAGTACCCAGACTACACTTCAGTATCTGATTTACAGCCGTTCCACGTCGTTGGCTTTCCCAGTGGATTGTGAGTTCCTTGGAGTTTTGGACACCATCTGGGTTCTTTTTGCTATCTTAGATGTGCTATCAACACACACGGAAAAGTGGCCAGGTGTGCTTTCCCAAAATGGCCACTAAAGTTTCAGGGGTGAGTGACAAGCACCCTCAGATAAGGGCTGGATATGGCAGTGCCTGCTGACAGGGAGCCTCAAAGTTCCAAAGGACCAGACTACACAGAACCTGGGGCTAGAGAGAGCTGATGGAAAGGGTGGGTGTGAAGATGACAGAACTCCTCGTCAGGCAAGGAACTACAGACGCAGGCCCAAGAGCTCTGCATCCCTCCCACACCAATGAAACTGCAGGTCTAAATGAGGAACCTGCATTTTAAACAAGTGTCCTATGTGAAGTGCAGGTGGTAAGCAGAACATCACACTGCAAAGTGTGTCCATGACCTCCATCCAGCTCAGCATCCACACACCAGCAAACTTGTAGGCATGTCAGTTCCGAGCTGCTCCCACAAGTGCCAGAAAGTTAGCGAGGTCCACCTCTGCTCTGATGAGCCCTCCATACCCAAGTCCCATGAAGTCTCCTGGAACACAGGCCTAAGGAAAAGCTCAATCCAGAAAGGGGAGTGTGTGTGGCGGGATATACATTCCTGTAGCTCTGGAGGGCCAGACTTCTGCCTCATCAGGCCCATGGCTGGCTGAGGGGAAGTGAATGCTGACTGCAGGGAAGGAAAGAAGGCTCAGAGACCCAGGAAGGAGGGACTGTGGCTTCCTCTCTTTATTGGACACTTTGTAGATGACACACAGATCTACACTGTTAAATAATTATTAAAATACAGACCAGGACTAACGCCCTGGCCCAGAGCTCCAAACCAGAAGCAAAAAGGAATGGGGGTGATAGGCTGGCGGTATTCCTCCAACATCACCAAAACCCATAAAATGAGGCTCTTGAATCCTTCCAGGGCCAAACCAGGGCTTAGGCCCTTGGGTTAAACCAGGTACCCTGGGGCTGCATCTCTCAAGGCAAGGTAACCAGCAAGGGGCTGGAGGAACAGCCAGCCGAGTCCAGACACAGACAGACCCAAATGGAAGGAAGGTGGGAAACGGACAGGTGCTGTCCAGCTGGAGATAAGATGCAGCGAAGGCAGGCTGAGGGGGAAGGGTGGGGGCAGTATTGCAGCAATGCGGGAGTGCAGCCCCAGGGTCCTGTCCTGAGTGGCTGGTCAGGTGTCAGCTGGCAGTGTCCAGGTGGCATTCCTGACCCAAGTCTGGCTGAGGGCTCACACGTTGTGGGTCCTCTTGGTGAGCTGGGGCTCCTCATCTACCAGCTTGGACTTGAGGTGCTCCTTGTAGGCCAGGATGTCTCCAGGCCACTTAGTGATTGTCTGCTTCTCACAGACCCAAATCTCCTGTGCAACCTGGAAGCAGATGCTAGATTCAATCTGGCTAGTCCTTGGCACCGTTCCCCCACCAGCACTGTTCTGGACTCTCCCCTGAGGCCTCACCCAAACCTACATCCAGCTTCCTTTCACTACCTGAACAGGGTCTTTGGGATATCTAACCCCAGAGTACTATAACCAGCATTCTGGAATTTTCCAAGTGAGATCCTGCTGTACCACCTTCTGCCGGGTCCCCAACAGGCTCTTGATCTACTCAGAGGCTTCCCAGTCCACTTGCTTTTCTACCCTAGCTTCCTTAGGAGCTCAGAAATGGCCAACAGCGTTTTCTCTTCTTAATCTAGATCCTTCTTACTTCAACACTCATTTCTGGGCTAAAGAATCTCGGATTTCCTCACTTGTGTCATCTATACCAAATTAACTATTATTCCCATAGCGACATGAGATGTGGTCATCACCAGCCACATGGATGGGTTTAGCAAATGCGTGTTATGCCTTCCGTGTGCCACACCTGTGCTTCACACCTTCCACCCGTACACTCCATGCTGGGCCTCAGGGCAGGCCTTACCTGCTGGATGAGTCTGAAGTCATGGCTGACTAGCATCATACCACCCTCAAACTCATTGATGGCATCTGCCAGTGCATCAATGGTCTCGATGTCCAGGTGATTGGTAGGCTCGTCCAAAAAGAGCATGTGAGGGTTCTGCCAGGCCAGCCAGGCCAGACACACTCGGCACTTCTGTCCATCTGACAGGTTCCGGATTGGGCTCACCTAGAAGAACCATGACACAAGGTCTTGGTGTTACAACAGCATGCATCATGGGACTTCTCTCTCTAGCTCTTGTTACCATTATTGCCTTTTTTGCAAGATGTGAGCTTAGGATGACCCAAGATCATACAGGCCATTTGGCTTGCGGCCTGACAAGGGAAACCTAGAAACATGACCCCCTGGCCTCTCATTCTTCCCGTGTGAGCCCTGATGCAATGACGTGATCCAGTGACCATCCAGTGACCCTGCAGTTTTATGTCTGTTTTCTAGGCTGCAGTTCCCTTGCTCTCTCAAGCACTCTGGCTCAAGAGCCGGTCAGAGTCCCACTCACTGTCCTTTCTCACAACCCCACAGTGCATGGCACCTTAGAGGAAAGTAATGGAGGGGACTCTAGGACCACTTCCAAACCTAGGAGTGAGGACGGTGTCCCCTGACCATCTGGCCATAGCCTCTGAGCCATCATGGGTCCTTCCCACCCTTCCTCTCTCACCTGCTGTTTCCCAGTGAGGCCATATCTCCCAATAATCTTCCTCATTTCCTCCTTCTCCTTGATCTCTGGGTAGCACTTCATCATGTACTCTAATGGTGAAAGGTCCAGGTCCAGCTGCTCCTGTAAGTGCTGCAGAGAAAGCAAGACCACCATACCATATTTGGGGGAGAGCCTCCTCTAAAAGGAGCCCACTTGGTGTGACTGGGGCCTACCCTAAAGGAGACCTGCCCCAGGAGCCTGCCCAGAGTGATGTGAGGTGGCTAGGCTGTCTGCCGGGCAACTCTCCACACCTCCACCCAGACACTTGCTCAGGATCCAGAAGAGCTGATGTTCCTAGAGGGAGGGGCTTGGACAGATATGGTTCTTTCTTCCACCCTGACTCCCAACCTTGACTCCAGGTCTGTACCTGATGGTAACGCCCTATCTTGACATGAGAATGCTTCCGGATCATTCCATCTGTGGGCAGAAGCTAGGAAAGAGTTTTAAGGAGAATCAGAAAAGTAAGCATGCTCAAAAGAAATCCCAGACAGAAATAAACACATGCACACTGAACAAAGCTCTAACAACCTCCAAATCTATCTACTTTGCTAACACAGACTACCGTCTGGGCACTCTTCAGTGTTAGGAGGGACCGGGAAGATGCTCAGTGGACAAAGGCACCGGCTGCCAAGCATGACAACCTGAGTTCATCTGGAACCCACATGGTAGGAGAGACCTGGCTCCCACAAGCTGATGGTCCTCTGACCACCATGTGTGCATGTGCACACAACAAACAGATGTAAAAGTATGTATTTAGGAAGATTCACTAAAACAGACTCTTGAGGGAGGTGAGGATGCACAGCAGTTTACTAGGCAGACACGAAAGGTCTATTGTACAATACTCTATGTCAATGAGCACAACAGACATTTTCTCAAAAGAAACTCCAATGTATAGATGTCACTAAAGCCTAACTTAAAACTCTGTTACATGAACATATTCACATGCACTCTCAGCCATACAGATTCCTCCCCACCCACCCTCCCAAAGAGAAGACATCCCTGGCACTGCCCCATCCCCTCCAAGTGGCTCATCCAACCACCAAGGCACTCATGCACACCCTTCCTTAATGAAGGCACCAGCAGAAGCCATGGCATTCTGCACCATACCTCTCCAGTTAGCAGCTTCAGAAGAGTGGACTTCCCTGCACCGTTGGGTCCTACCAGAGCCACTCGTGTATCAAGGTCAATGCCAAATTCTAGATTATTGTAGATGCAAGGCTAAGGTGGGGGGGGGGGCAGACAAAGGCTTGAACTTAGATCTACTGTTCTTGGGACACAAAACCCACAGGTAGGGAGAACAGAGGAGGGAATTACTGTCGAAGCTGATCCCAACCCACCACTTCCACCTGCTACCCCTGAAAACTGTCTCCTCCTTGGCAAAAGTCAGCAGACATACATGGTCGGCAAGAACAGGGTAGGCTCCCTCCCACTGCTGAAACTGCCCACGCACCCTGCACCAGCCTCCTAGCTGCACACAGGCTCTTGCTCAAATGCTCTGGCCTATACTCACCCCGTCTTTTGTATACTTGAAGCTCACGTTTTGTACCATAATGACAGGTGGTGGGATCTTACCACACGGTGGGAAATAAAATGACAGCGTCTAGAAGAGGAAGCATTTTCAGGTGGTCAGTTTTTTTTTTTAACCCACGCTTCAGGCCACCTAACTGCACCCCATCAGACCTCACCTTGTCACTCACGACCCTTTCTGTCAGTCCTGATGCCATCATTTTCTGTAGCGTTTTCTCTTTACTTTGAGCCTGCCGGGCCAGCTTGGCACTGCCATGGCCAAATCTGGCAATGTAGTTCTGGAAGAGACCAGAGGGGGTATTGGAGTGTGTGCAAGAGACAGGAAGGGGCTTGGAGTGCATGCAGGAGCTCAGGAGGGGTTTGGGGTGTGTGCACAAGACCAGAAGCAGCAGCTCTTAAACCTAGAGTAAATGACCCACAGATTCTTCCCGGCCTCCTTCAGCCGGATCGCTTCCTGACACAGGTGGAGGATGGCGATGGCGGCAGCCGCCTTACCTTCATGTGTGCGATCTGGTCCTGCTCCCAGTGAAACCTCTTCATCTGATTCTCCTCCAGCTCCAGCCGTGTCTTCACATACTGATCATAATTACCCTGTGGGGAAATGCCCCAGACAAGGCGGCAACTTTACCAGGGCTCAGTCCTGGGTTCTCATTCGGATTACAGGGTGAGAGCATCCCTGACAGGCGTCTGCTCTACATTTGAGCAGTAAGAAGAGAGGAACTGTATTAAAGCAGCACACGCTAACCCAGAACCTGGTGTCCGTTTTGCAGTACAGGGCGGAACCCAGGGCATGGCACATGTCTGGCAAGGGGTACTGCTAAGCCAAGCTACAGCCCAACCGGAAATATATGGATGTATATTTTAAATTCCATGCCTCTTGCTCAATCAAGCCAAGCCAGGCTCCATGGAAAATCCTAAGATAAACCAGGCACTCAGTGTCAGCAGAAGCACTGAACACAGTCATACTGACACCATAACCCTCAGGCCCTCAACCATCTCCTACTGCCCACCCCAGAGGCTGATGCCACTTATGGATAAGGGTTGTACCCACAAGGAAAAACAAACCAACTGGATTTAGCATCGTCCTAAACTGAATTGCCATTTTTTTCTACCTGAACCAAACAAAGCACAAGACTCAAGCTAGCCATCCATTAAAAAGACCTAACATGTCGCAGAATATCCACACAATGGTAATACTATGTAGCCACTACAGAGGAGACTGTATACGCATCTAGAAAGAAGTTACTAATTTAAAAAGTAACCTGAAGAATAGAATGATTATTAAGCATTACAGAAGAGGAGCTGGAGATGGCTCATAGTTGAAGAGCGCTAGCTGCTCTTCCAAAGGACCCGAGTTTTTAATTTTCAGCGCTCACATGGGGGCTCATAACCATCTTTAACTCCAGTTCCTGGGGGATCCGATGCCCTCTTCTGGGCTCCTTGGGCACTGCACATTTGGGGTGCACAGACACACATGTAGGCAGTGAAAACCCATGTACATAAAATTAAAAAAACCTTAGATTCAGGAAGATTAAAGGTAAAGGATGTATCCATATATATTTTCTGCATATGATTGAAAACATACAGAATTTTGAAAAGTGATATAAGAAACTATGAATGCTTCCACTGTGACTCTGACTATAAACGAAAATATCTTTTCCCCTTTTCCCATTTGAGGCGGATGTTCACTGTGGAATCTAGGCTAGTATGGTCCTTACGCTTATGGTCCTCAGCCAACACAGTACCGTGTAGGTGCGACCGCACCTAGCTCTATTTTTTATCATAATTTTCTTGTTTGTTTTTCGAAACAGGGTTTCTCTGACAGCTCTGGCTGTCCTGAAACTCACTCTGTAGACGAGGCTGGTCTCGAACTCACAGAGATCTGCCTGCCCCTGCCTGTCGAGAGCTGGGATTGATTAAAAGTGTCACCACTGCTGGGCTAAAATTTTTATTATGTTTTTGTTTAGTGGTGTGTGTGTGTTCATTTGATTCCCAGCAGCCACATCAGGTGCTCACAACTGCCCGACTCCAGCTCTGGAGGATCCAACACCTCTGGCCTGAGCAGGCAGCTGTGCTCACTGCATAAACCCACACACAGGAACATATAATTAATTAAAAATAGCAACTAAAAAATATTTAAAGTCAAAATAAAAAGAAAAGGCAGAACAGGGAGACTGCTGGGATACTAACTTATTGTCCTGTGAGCCAGGCTCTCACAATGAAGGCAGCACGTGAGCTGCATCAGGGTCAGGGCCTTGCCCGGGCACTGACAGAACTTAACTTCTAAGGCAAACACACACACGCAACAGCTGCCACCTTGACCGGTGGTCAGAAGCAAAGGCTTCAGGACTATAATAAAATGAGCTGCAGGACTTCTTTAAGAGGCTTTTTTGTTTTTTATAGCAAATTCAAACAATTAAGTAAGTGCAGGAGCAAGGCCTACTCACTGTGTAATACTTCAGTTTCTTGTTGTGCATGTGGATGATATTGGTACAGACCCCATTCAGAAAGTCCTGGGAATGGGACACAAGGACCAGGATGCGCTTGAAACTGTGAAGCCAAAGAACCAATTAGGAAGGTCTCAAGCCAGAGACTGGGCACAAAAGGCTACAAAGGTAGACCCAGGAAGCCCTCACCCTCTCCCACCTCACACCCAAGTGCCCTTGCTGGCTCCAAGTGCCAGCAGGGACCTAGGGAGCACCGTATTTCCTCAGTAAGGGGCTCCTGGAACCTTTCAGTGGTAAGACAGCCTGAGCCCCAAGTCTTCTGTCAACAGACTGGAGTAGAGATGGGGAGTAGTAGTAATGTCAACAAGTATTTAACAAGTATTTATGCAAGTATTGAAACAAAGGTATTTATAACTCTGGGGGGGGGCTCGGACAGATTCAATAAGAGAAAAACATAAGCCCTTTTTGAAGGCAGCACCAAAGCATATCCTACTGTTTCCTTTTAAAGCCGAGACACTATTCCAAGCTACTCGGTTCTTAGGTTATACAAGAAGCATAACTATATTTGCTATTATATCCTTTATCATCACATCATGAGTTTAAGCGTTAGACTCACTTTACACAGGGGAGGGAGGGGCCCTTTCATAAAGATGCTGTATTTTGGATACAGGAAAAACAAAAGGTTTTGGATTTAAAGGCTCATACATTTCAGGCTGAAAAAAAAGAAACCCCAAACCCCAACCCCCCAGTGAAACAGAAAGGCCCACTCTAACTGCACTGGGCACTGGCTGCCTCTGGCCTGTCTCTGGCCTCTTTTCACACTCGTCAGGGCAGCTTCTGGGCACCTATCTCCTTTGAACTCTGCTACTGACCCCTCTGGGAACTGTAGCTCGCAGCCCCACCCCTTACGTCTTAAGTTCCTCTTCCAGCCACACGCAGGCATCCAGGTCCAGGTGGTTGGTAGGCTCATCCAGAAGCAGCATGAAGGGCCGAATAAAGAGGGCTCTGAAGGACACAAAAGAAAACAAGGACTTCTAAAAGCTGAATGGTCAGTGCAACTTGCCTGCCACAGTGCTGGTCAGGACTGGACTGAATCCTCAAGTCAATCTCTGTTCTCTACCTCAGAGGAAAGAGGGTTCCTAAGTTCAGGACTGATAGAAATGTAGAAAGTGAGTGTGGCCTGTAAGTAAGGCCAAGAAGGCCTTTGGTACCTGTGAGCTTGTGATGGCAGTTGGTGAGCATCAGAAGCACAAGAGGAAACAAATTACTAAGGCAACAAGCATCCAGATTAGACTATCTGATGTGGCTGCCAGACTCCAGCAAGTGGCCAAAGGATGTTCTTTTCTTACACTGGTAAAGCAAGGGACAGGCTAAATCCCAGGCTCCAGACTGCAGTCACCACCCTTGGGGAATTTGGTAAGAGTATTTCGGAGCATCACACGTCTTCCTGCACTGACCTGCAGAAAAGCTGAGAGTTGTCTCTAAAGCTGCTAAGCCAGCCAGAGCAGCTTCTGGTTAGCAATTGGAGCCACTGAACTCATGTTAGGACACACAGGCAATTCTCTAGGGTCAGGAGCACCTCACCATCCTGCTTCCCAGGAATGGTACGATGTAGAAGGTCTCACCCACTTAATTAGTACTATGGCTTCAGCACAGTGTGGACTCCCCACTGAGACGCATTAAGAGGGCATAAATGCACCTGAATGTTGGTGGCCTCTCTGAGGTGAGCAGGGTTAGGCAAAGTCATCAGGGGAGAGCCTAATGAGCACACATTCATGCTTTATAAGGAGAGACAAGAAGACAGACACACAAACTTTCCTACCTCTCACCACATGAAGCCTATACTACACTTCAGCCACTGCTAGCAAAACTACCCTTGGCCTTGTACCTGCAGAACCATGAGCCAAAAGAAGCTTCTTTTTGTATAAAATATGCAGTCGAAGATAATTCATTATTGTAAACAAGAACAAAATGAACACAACTCAGCACTCTGGGGAGGGAACTGGAGTAGTGCTGGACTATAGACACTCGCTTTAAGCACAGGCTTTCAGGAATAAAAAGGACAGGGGTATCAGTGCTGTCTAATATTTTACTATCATAAAAATTAGCAGGACAGAAGCACAAAAGGTAGGAAGGAGGCATCAAGGTGAAAGAAAGACTTAGCTCTACCGTTTAACTGGGGTCTGCTCAGAGTGCTCCAGAGGACCCGGCACTGAGCATGGCGGTATTCTTGAGTGCTTCATTCGGCCAGGACCCTCACAGTCCTAGTCCACACACCCATCCACGCTACGTTAGCGATTGCTCTCTCGCCCGGCACACACTGACCATGATCCCTGTTCTACAGTCCTACCGCAGCAAACATTCAACTCTGAAAGGGGAGGGCTTCCAGGGGAAGAAGGAGAAGGGGAAACGCACCTGGCGAGAGCGACTCTCATCCTCCAGCCACCGCTGAAGTCTTTCAACTTCTTCCGCTGCATGGCGGGCGTGAAGCCCAACCCATGTAGGATCCTCGAGGCCCTTGTCTCGGCTTTGTCGGCGTCCAGCTCTTCCAGCCGCTCGTAGAGCTCCATGAGCTTCTCACACTCCGCTGTGGGCACACACAGCCATCAGCTCCCTGAGGGTACCGGCAGGAAGGCCAGCCCACCCCTCCATGTGGAGCCATACCATCCTCGTGAGCTAGCCGCTCCGCCTCTCTCTCCAGCATGGCCCGCTCCGTGTCCACCTCCATCACACACTGCAAGGGTGTCTTGTCGCTGGGAGGCATCTCTCTGGTCAGGTGGTAGATGTCAATGTGCTCGGGGATGGGCACCTCACGTTTCCCAATAGCAGAGAGCAGCATGGACTTTCCTAAGAGTGTGAAAGATATTCAGCCGTTTCCTCATCCTTCTTTTGCCCCTGTTCCTAACAGGCAGACCAGGGTCCCTATTCTTTAAGTGCCTTCCTTCTTTTAACTCACTCCAACTCTGCTATCCTCCTCTCTCAGGATTCCTTTTCCAACTTCCCGTCAAGTCTTTGTCACCACTGCTCCTGTGAAGTCCTGTTCATTTACAATGGCTTCACACACTACTACTCTCTACCCATTTCCCCACCAACTTCTCTAGCACCTTCTGTCAAACCCACTCACTTGGTACACCCTGCTTTGTGTCATTAGCCCCTTGTCCCAGGCCCATCTGGTCCCCAACTCATAGAATAAATTCCTTGCTTTGCTAGTGCTAAATGCATACTGAGTGAAAAGTGAACTAAGAAAGAGAAACCTTCCGCCTCGTCCTCTAAGGGCCTCACCAATTCCATTTAAGCCAATGAGGCCGTAACGACGGCCTGAGTTTAACTCCAGTTTGGTGTCACTGAGCAGTTCTTGACCATGAAAGGTGAGAGAGAGGTTGATAATGTGGACGTCAGTACTGTTGGGGTGAGAGGCCAGGACGCCGGTGACAGCTCGAGCAGCAGCTTTCTTCATCTCAAAGTCCTCTAGTTCCTTGGCCAGCAAATCCACTTCTAGGGACAAAATGTAATTGGGAAGGGGCTGTCAGACTTAGCTCCGGGTCCAACACGCAGATCCCAAGGACCTGGGCTCAGGTCATGCAAAGCAGACTCAAGAGTTCTAAGAGCTTTAACCCAATGCACACAACATAAGACTTGCCCAACATGGCGTTTTCAAAGACAAGTCTTACTTTTAAGTTCTCTTGTCCTGCCAGTCCCATTGTGCTTAACTTCCCCACTCTGGCCAGAGATAAAACTTCTCCATGGCCAAACTCGATCATACTAGCTTTCTTCTAGAATTCTTATTGTGGAGACAATTGCTACCACTTAACTCTATTATTCTATTAGTCGTTCTGTTTTTGTTTTTTGTTTTGGTTTTTGGAGACAGGGTTTCTCTGTGGTAACTCTGGCTGTCCTGGAACTCACTCTGTAGACCAGGCTGGCCTTGAACTCAGAGATCCACCTTCCTCTGCTTCTCGGGTGCTGGGATTAAAGGCACGCCGCACCACCACCACCACCGTCGCCAGGCTATCAGTCATTTTCTTAACTCTACTTTCTATATTCCTATTCCCATTATTGTTATTATGTTTCTTCAAATGTTTAGTGTTTATCTGTGGTACAAGACACACACACACACACACACACACACACACACACACACACAGAGTATCACTCAAGACATAGTCCCCGCAAATCAGAATAAACTGAGATGACTAATAAGTAACACTGCAGAATGGCACAGGGGATAGCGAATGAGAGCGCAGCCACTGCTAGGTGTTCATCAGAAGGCATTGCCTCCTTAAGACACATTTTAAAAGAAATGTTAAACACAGCTTGCACAAACACTACGGCATTAGAGCTTAAATGTGTGAAAGGACCAAAAATGTGGTAACATTCAAGGGACAGTGAGCAATCTACGTGAAGCCAAAGGACTGAGCAGGGAGTTCCCGGGGGCAGTGAAGAGACAGGAATTAGATGGGGTGCTCATCATTATGTATTGCCATGTTCCCCCTTGCCATAGTTAACTTTAGCTGTCAACTTCACAGAAACCTAGGAAGACGGAACCTTAATTGAAGGGTCACCTCCATCATACTGGCCAGTGGCCATGCCTTTAAAGCATTTTCTTAATTGCTAATTAATGCAGAGGGTTCTGTCCAATGTGGGCAGTGCCATCCTAGCTAGGTGGGTCTGGATTACATAAGAAAGCTAGCTGAGCCGGGCAGTGGGGGCACACGCCTTTAATCCCAGCAACCCAGGAGGCAGAGGCAGGGACAGAGTCAGGCGGATCTCTGTGAGTTCAAGGCCAGTCTGGTCTAAAGAACCCAGTTCCAGGACAGCCAGAGTTACAACAGAGAAACTCTGTCTGGAAAAACCAAACCAAAACCAAACCAAAACCACAACCAAAGCTAGCTGAGCAAGCCAATAAGCAGTATTCCTTTATAGTCCCTGACTCACTTCCCTTAAAGAGGGCCTGTGACCTGGAAATATAAGATAAAATAAACTTTTTCCTCCCAAGTTAGTTTTGGTCAGAGTGTTCTGTCACAGCAACAGCGAAAGAAAACTAGAAAATAAATTTTCTGAGCACAAACTACGTTTACAGTGCGAGTGAGTCTCACATCTCGTACGGAAAAATGCTTAATACAACCCCAAAACATAAGTAACTAAACTACTGATGTCTTCTCAGGAGAATTACATAAAAAATAACATGTAACAATATTATTAGTAGTATAATCACTACCCCTGCGACATCAAGAGACCCATATGGTAAAGTCCGACACACTCTCCACCACAGGTAGCAAGGAAAACTGAGAAAATGGTAAGAAGCTGCCTTCTCTTTCATCATCTACAACACCAAGGTACATCAACTCCCATCCGTGTCCACCACTTCGAGTTCAGTTACCTTGATCAGTAACAAGGTGGCGCTATCTTTAACTCCACGGTTTGGTTGTCACTGAAAAGTTTCAGGGTATAAAGACATGTGTCTATTGTTTTTTGTTGTTGTGTTTTTGCTCTGTAAAAGCCCAGTCTGCCATCAAACATTCCATCTCTCTGCCTTATCCTCCTGAATGCCGGGATTACAGGCCCATGCCTCCGCATCCGGCTAGATACATTCTTCATGGCCTCTGTCTCCAGATTCTGATTCTGGCTGAGGCAACCAGCTCAGAAAACTCACCCAGCGCCCCCCACCCCCATCACCTGTGGTCTCTCTGCCATTGGCCTCCTCATTTTTCTCCTCTGCCACCTGCGGTTCGGTGACAGCCTCTCCGTTTTCCTCATGTCCCTTTCTGGGCCGCTGTCGAGCTTTGGCAGCTTCCTTCTTTTTGGCTGCTTTCTTCTTGGCCAGGTCGGAGGGCATGGTGATGAATCACAGGGGTAGTTACCGTTCTTTCAGGAGTCTGAAGGAAAACAACAGATACTCCAAAATTCTAAACTTACTGGTTAGAGTGGCTGAGCCGTATTCCATCCCTCCTTGGAATTTTCCTACCAAGTCTCTGGTGCCTAACTGTGTCCCCGCCTTGTCTCTGCCAACTTTGTCAGGGTCTCTCACATCCTCCCGACCGCTCTTCCAGCCTCATCTCCTCTCTCAGAGTTCCCAAGCCAATCCCCACCGTCGGCCTCACTCGGATGCGCTCGTCCCCCAGGGCCTCAAGTGAGGGACCGCTCTGCCCCTGTCTCCAGTTTCCCAACTTGGCGCTCGCGCACCTCAGCCGGTCGCCTCCTTTTCGGGTCTTCGTCAGGAGTTCGCCCCGGATCCCGTTTAGGTCGTTCCCCTCCACCCCACCGACTGTGGCGCGGTTTCTCCCCGGGAGCCACGCGTCCTCCCCGAAGGGTCCCTAAGGGTCTCCGCACTCGCTGCCCCTAGCCTCCCCCACAACCCGCGCGCCGGCGTCTCTGCCGGGGCCAGTTCTTTTCCCTTTCGGCCCTTTCCATCCCGATCCCGATCTCCCTTCCGTTTCTCCTCCAGCTTCCTGCTCTCGGGTCCGCACTCTCCTCCCCTCCGGCGCCCCTTCCCCCTCAACTTACGGGGCCTCGCCGCTCGGCCTCTGTCGCAACAGAGCTGCTCCTAGAGCTACTCCGCGTGCGGCCGGCTCACCAGCCAATCACGGCCCCGGGCGGCCCTTGGCGCGCTGCCGCGAGGGCTCCTGGGAAATGCAGTTCTCGAATCGCAACAACCTAGGGCGGGACTCTCATGAAGAACTACTACGAATCCCAGGTGTTGCGCGGTTCTAGTGACGTCATCGGAACGCGCGGGGCTCCGGGTTGCGGGAGGATTAGAGAGTCCAAGAATCCCGACCCAACAGGCCGGCTTGAAGTGCTTGAAACTGCAAATCCCAGATTGCTCCTCGGAGAGGCGGGCTGGTCTTCCAGACGTTACCCCACCTCTAGCAGATAAGTTTACCCTGCTGCTCAACTGGTTTAACCGGCAGGGAGTGCAACTACGCTTCCCAGCATGCATCCTAAGAGATCAGGTCCAAACAATGGGAGAGGTGGAGGGAAAAGAAGAGTGAGGTGCTGCTGGACAGAGGCAGCACTGAAAGTCAAGTAGCCCTTCGCATACAGCGCCAATGGAGTTCCGCATGAGAAAGATGTCCTCGTTTCATGGAACCGAAATTGCGGAGCCTCGTCCATCACTAACCAAACTTTTAGAAAGTGCCAGACGTTGTTCTGAACCTTGGCATCTTAGGCAAGAGTTGCTAGGTTCCATTAGAGCTGTGTGAGTGTGATGGAAAGAGTCTCCAGTAAAAGGACCACTTTGCTGAGTTTAGCTTTCTGGGCACTTAGCTGTGACTTGTCCTGTTTCATTTCCTTTGAGTCTCGATGTCTAAAATCTCTAACAGACTTAGTGTTAGGTACATTGTAAACTCTAGGTTTGTAGTCTCAAAAACAAGGCAACTCGCTATGACCCTTGTTACCTCTCCAGGCCCCTATCCGCTGGTGCCTTATTATTGATGACATTTGGAGTAAGCAAAAGAAACCGTTATTTCCCCTGAGTTCACTCTCAGGAAGTGAGACAGTTTCCCCTATGGCTACCATTTTCCCAAGCTAAATAGAAATTAGACTCGAAGATCATGGAGGATGGACCTCATAAGCAGCTTCGGACCCCGCCTCCTCTGTCCTTGGTAGCACACTAATTTTGAGAAAAAAGAATCACCCAAGATTTAAAAGGATTGCTACAAGTTAGAAAAAGGAGGAAGGTGAAGGCCGCGTGCTTTGTTGAGACCCACGAAGGGAAGCCTATTTTGTCCTGGTAAAGGCTGGACGCCTTTCTCATACGGAGCTCCGTAGGCGCTGTATGCAAAGGGCTACTTGACTGTCAGTGCTGCCTCTGTCCAGCAGCACCTCACTCTTCTTATCCCTCCACCTCCACCTCTCCCATTGTTTAGACCCGATCTCTTAGGATGCGTCTAACATCTCCCGCTTTAATTATTTTTAATCTGCTGTATATTATTTGTAGTTTAAAGAATAGACCCAAAGTTGTATCTTTGGCCCTGGGAAACAAGACTTTCTGAACTGTCAAGAACATGATAAGATTTCTGTCTAAGCACCAGGCCTTTTGGTAATGAACAAAAATGTACTATTGCTTCTTCCTTTAAGAGTTAACCCAAGGACTGGAAAGATGGCTCAGCTGTTAAGAGCACTTGCAGAGGATCATGTTTTGGTGCCTAGATCCCACACCAGGTGCTCACAGCTGCTTGTGACTCCAGTTCCAGGAGATCAGGCATCCTCTTCTGGCTTCTGCAGGTATTCACACACAGGTGAACATAGAGACAAGCAGGTGCACATACGCACACAGTTTAAAAAAAGTAAATCCAAAGGGTCCTGTCAATCGCCTGGACAAAAAGATGCTGCTCAGGAAGCTGTCTGTTCCAGGAACTAAGAAATAGATAAAACCTTCCTTTATAAAAGTTTCCTTTACAGTGTTCCTCTTTGGGTCCATTGTCCATTTTGCCTTTGAGGATGCCCTTATGTTACTCTATGGTAAACTGTCTTTGCTACTGTGGGGGTCCCTAGTAAATAAAAAGATAGAAAAAGCAGCTAAGCAGCCAAACTTTAGTCAGGCTTCTAAGAGCACCAAAATTGTATAGGCCCAAGTCAGGGGCTGTGTGACCCAGAACAGTTCCCAGAGTTAAAGAAAAACAATTTCTGTAAGAAAAACACTTTCTAAGACAAATAAGACGGCCTCGGGCTAAAAGAGTTTCCACACATAGACAGCCCATGGCCTCGGGCTAAGGGTCTTCCCCACACCCGCATTGACTAAGACCCTAAAGTTTACATTTTCTAGGAGCCCACAACCTTGCTATATGCCAGCACCAATCAGCTTAAAGGTTAACTGGCCCCTACCTATCAAAATGGGAAAACAATCTGGGGACCAATCAACTTGTCCCAACTTGGTTTGTGCCTAGCAACCGCTTGAACAGTAAATAAAAAGGCTTGCTTTTTGCTCCTTGTGGTCGCTTCTATCCTGCGTGTTAGAACGGTCCCAGTATACTGAAAAATCCTCTTGCTGTTTGCATCGATATCCCGTCTGTGAGTCTCTATGGGGGTGCGGCGTTCCGGTTTGGGCCCTGGGGGTCCCAGTTTGGATCTCTGAGGTCCAACACTACTGTTTGTCCTCACTGGAATTTATTCAACAGAGATGACAGCGACTGGAAGCTAAGGGAAGGTCAGAGTAAGATCCCTATAGCAATAAGACTCAAAAAATGGAGAGATGGCTCAGCAGTTAAGGGCACTGACTGCTCTTCCAGAGGTCCTGAGTTCAATTCCCAGCAACCTTGGTGGCTCACAACCATCCTGTGTCCAGATGTCCACTTCTCATATGCAGGTGTACATGCAGGTAGGGCGCTCATATAAATAAATAAGTCTTAAAAAAGGACTAAAAAAAACTGATCCCACCTCTCCCCTCATAATTAGAAATAGTTTCCTCCTTGATGGTCTACTAGTGCTTATAGTTCAGAGAGAAATCACTTAAACACCATTGACTATGTTCCTAGAATAACCTCCACCAAGTAAATAGTGCTATTGTCATTTTACCCAACTGAATAAGCATGCCCAGATTAAAAAGTAGCAAGGAAACTTTATTCAAAGGCCAAGTAATAGTACACATCAGACATATGTACTTTCACTCTTGACCAAAGGGCACATGAGTGAGCATGCACTCAAGGGTCCTGATTATTGTTTGGGGCTTCCTTGTTTGCAATGTAAGGGAAAGGGGCTGGTTATTAAGGGGTGTAATGTGAGTGGTTCTCTATTTCGACAGATTTGATTTATATAAGCTTTTGCTCACTACATGTGACCTTTCCCATGATGCATACGATCATTGAAATTTTATTTATTTATTTTTCTGTGTATACCATACACACATTGATGTCAGAAGACAACTTTCTGAATTGATTCTCTCCTTCTACCATGGATTCCTAGGATCAAACTCAGGTCATCAAGCTTTGGTGGCATGTGATTTTTTACCTGCTAAGCTATCTTACTAGCCTTTTGCAATCTTTTATTTGTGTGTGTAGGGTATGCTTACATGTATATGTGGGTATACGCACCTATATACATGTGGAAGCCAGAGGAGAATTTTCAGTGTCCTGTTCTATCACTCTCTGCCCTGTTCCCTTGAAACAGAGTCTCTCACTGAACCTGGAACTAGGCTGGCAGCCAGCAAGCCCTATCAATCCTCCTGTCTCCACACCACCCTCCATAGCACTGGGGTTACAGGCACATTCAACCATGCCTATCTTTTTAATGTGAGTTCTGGGGCTTTGAACTCAGGTCTCATGCTTGTACAAGTGCTTTTAAATGCTGAGCAATCTCCCTGTGGGACTGTCATGGAGCTAAGAGTGGGTCGAAGCTGGCTTGGAACCTCGTCATCACAGGAGATGAGACTTTAGTCCTGGCCAGAACCCAGCTAAATATTAAATACTGCCTGCTTCACAGAAGCAAAGGAATGTGGCTTGGTTGGTGCTTATCTCCCCTGCAGCTGGAAGCCTAGGGATGAGTCCATTTATCAATAAGGTGCCTTCCTTTTTTTCCTTGTGAGACCACACCTTATGCAGAAGGTGCCCTTGCAGGACCTTGATGCTTAGACTTGAGCTCCACATGCAAATGAGGCTACTCCAGTATCCTTGTCCTAACCAATGGCTCCCAACCCTGGGTACCAAGGACCCTCCCCTGCTTGTGGCCCTATATATGTACCCTATACACTGCATCAAAGCGACTTCGGCTTCCACAATGAGTGAGTCCCAGGGTTTTTCTTGTACCCTGTTCTCGGCGCGGCAAATTGGGTCTGCTTCAGCCTAGAACCTCGTTTCCTTTCCCTTCCCCTACCCCTCTTCCCCAGTTCCTGCTTGGTATCTCCACATCCAGCCAGTGCAGAGAGCTGAACCCAGCCAGCCGGTAGGAGCAGGGAGAGAGAGGCCAAAACACCGGAGAACCTAATCTCCCCGGACCCAGGTGTCTCGATGGTCATCATGTGCCACCCCAATTATGCATAGGCATAAAATGGTAATAGCAGAATCTCCCTAAAACTTTAAAGGACAGAGTTTCTTCTATTATTGCACATGCATCCACAACCAGATCAGGCCAGATTATCTCATCTCTCTTGCTTTCAGGATGTGTTCTAAGACATGTCTGAGAAGAAATGGGACATTATCAAGGGGTGAAGGGAAGTAACTTATTTCCATTGTTTAAGATTTGGAAACAGGATTTCCAAGAGGTTGCTGTATGCATTGTTGAAAGAGATGTCTGTGTGCGTGTTAGTGGGGGTCCTCGGCGGCCAAGTACATTGTTAGAAGAGTGCATGGTCCAAACTAAGTAGAGTCTGAGGTTGCTGAGCTACTCCCAAGGGTTGCCTGCCTCATTACTAATCAAGCTCACATGGAGCTTCAGGACTTGACTCCTGAGGAAGCCCTTAAGGATGAAACCTTGAAAAGAACATGCATCGACTGCACAAAAGCGTGGGCTTTATTGTCACATTTTCACTCGTGTTTATAAACATGTCATCTTGCATTCTCATTACCTTGTCTTGTCCTACCTCTTAACCCCTTCTACCTTTATGCTTTCTTGTTAGTTTGGATGTTTTGTGCCGTGCTAAGGATTGAACCGAGGGCCCTGTGCTCACTTTGCATATGTCTACCACTGAGCTTCAGTCTCAGTGCTTGCACACCCACACCCACACACACACATACACACAGCTAGAGCTAGTGATGATCCTTGTACCCCAGCCTACAGAGTAGATGAAATGACTGAGGTAATGAAATTGTGTTACCAGGATTTTTTCAGGGTCTCATATAGCCTAAGCCTTAAACTCTCTGTGTAGCTCAGGATGGCCTTGAACTTACTATCCTCCTGTCCCTCCTGAGTGCAGGGCACAAGCTACCATGCCCACGTTTATACGTACAGGAGATCAAACCCAGGGTTCCATGCTAACTAGACAAACCCTCTACTGACTGAGTCATCTCCAGCCCTCGGGTTTTTTTTTTTTTTTTTTAATTTAGATTTTTCTTTTTTTGTGTTTTTTGAGACAGGGTTTCTCTGTTGTAACTCTGGCTGTCCCGGAACTCACTCTGTAGACCTAGCCTTGAACTCACAGAGATTCTCCTGCCTCTGCCTCCTCAGTACTGGGATGAAAGGCATGCCACCACCACCACTTGGCTTTCAATTTAGACTTTAATACATGAGAAACGTTAAATATTTGTCTTTTTAAAGTCTGGCTTATTTTGATTAACATGATCTCCAGTTCTACCCCTTTTCTTACAAATAACATAATTTCATTCTTTTTTTTTTTTTTTTAAGGCTGAATAATACTCATCATGGGAATACATTCCATTTTGTTTATCCATGTGATCCCCGATAAGACAGGTATTGGTAGTCAGATTCCATAGATTAGCTACTGTGTTTAATTCCAGTATGCAGCTATCCCTATTGTATGATGACTTTGAGTCCTTTAGACATACCCCATGAGAGGTAGACTAAGGTCGTATGGTAGTTCTGTTTTCAGATTTTTGAGGAACTTCCATACTGATTTCCCAGCAGGAGGGCTGACTTGCATTCCGACTGGCAGTTTATAAGTATAAAAAGGTGTTAATCCGTGTCTCACCCCTTCCTTGACAGCATTTATTTTTGTGTTCTTCATGATTATCAGTTACTTTGATGAGGGTGAGGTGGAATCTTGTTTTGTTTTGTTTTTTGTTTGTTTGTTTTTTGAGAGAAGGTTTCTCTGTTGTAACTCTGGCTGTCCTGGAACTCACTCTGTAGACCAGGCTGGCCTCAAGCTCACAGAAATCCCCTAGTCTCTGCCTCCCAAGTGCTGGGATTAAAGGTGTGTACAGCGAGATGGAATCTTAATGTTTTTTTGTTTGCACTTCCTTGATGGCTAAAGAAGTTGAACATTTCTTTCATGTATTTATTTGACATTTGTGCTTTTGAAAGCTGTCTGTTGAGTTCACTTGCCCATTTATTGATAAGACTATTTGTTCCTTTGATGTTTAATTATCTCAGTTCTTTATGTATTCCATATATTAATCTTGTGTCAGATGAATAGCTGGTAAAAATTCTCTTTCATTTTGCTGGCTCTCCCTTCATTCTGGTAATGATTTCCTCTGCTGTGCAGAATCACTGTACTGTGATCTCACGTGTTTGTTCTTGCCACTATTTCCTGAGCTCTGAAGAAAGAACTTTTGAAAAATAAACAGACCATGACATTCAGGTGCTAAGTGTTCTAAAAGAAGTGACTTCCATGTACCATTATAATAGCAAGGAGGTGGGGCTGTCACTTGGCACAGCAGAATTAGGCATATAACTCCTGACACACTGCTTTTATTCAAACTCAGCTTTCCCATTCAGAGTTTGACCTTGGGCAAAGTACATACTTTCCTCTGTGGAGTAAGAACGATGGTAGTCCAGCACCTATCTCCTGTATTGATGAGAAGGATTAGTTCAATTCCTAGTTTTCTGTTAGTCAACTGAGTTCCATTAGGCTTACGGTCACAAGCAGGTAAGAGGTTACAGGGGAATGATATTTATCTTTTGAGAATAATAATTCATTATGCTGCTTGTGTCATCACATTTAATTCCTCCAGCAAATTCTGAGGTGGTACCACTGTTATAATTCTACACACAGAAGCTCAAGTAAGCTGCATATAAGAAATACAAACAAGTGTGGGTGGTGGTGGTGGCGGTGGTGCTGGTGCACACCTTTAACCCCAGCACTCCAGAGGCAAAGGCTGACAGATCTCTGAGTTCAAGGCCACCCTGGTCTACAGAGTAAGTTCTAAGACAGCTACACAGAGAAACCTGTCCTGAACAAACAAAAACAAACCCAAACAAACAAACACTGCTGCATAGAGACAGTACAAGAATTCAAGGCTGGAGTCTCCTGGTTCTCTACCATCAGGTACGGTCAGTGCAACCAATCACAGTTATGATATCCTAGGAGTAAACAGTTAATAGGCAGAGTCTCCCTCAGCACAGCTAGTGTCTTAGAACTTTGCTAACCACTTGGATACTTTGTCATTCCCACCCAGAGTTATGTTCTTGTGCATGGAAAAATGCTGGGCACGAGACGAGAAGAAATGAAGGCTAAATATGAAAGGTCACAAAAACTCACAGTGCAGCAAGGGCTATTTGTTCACTTTTATCGTAGTTAGTTTTTTTGTTTGTTTGTTTGTCAGCTTGATACAAGCTGGGGTCATCTGGGAGGAGCCTTAGGTGAGGAAATGCTTCCATCATCTGGCCTGTAGGCAAGTCTGTGGAGGCATTTTCTTGATTAGTGATTGATGTGGGAGGGCCCAGCCCACTGTGGGTGGTGTCATCCCTGGGCAGGTGGGCCTGGGTTCTATAAGAAAGCAGACTGAGCAAGCCACGATGAGCAAGCCAGTAAGTAGCCTTCCTCCATGGCCTCTGTATCAGCTCCTGCCTCCAGGTTCCTGCCTTGGTTTCCACTGATGATAGACTTTGACCTATAATCCAAACAAATTCTTTCTTTCCCCAAGTTGCTTTTGGTCAAGGTCTTTTATCACTGCAACAGAAAGACAAGCTAAGGCTACATTTAAGGCCAGCCTGGGCCATAGTGAGGCCTGGTCTAAAAACTAAAAACTTAAAAAAAAAAAAATTAACGGATAAACATGAAAAAATTGAGTCCTGAGAAAGGAAATGTCCAGTCCAGTATTACCTAAGAAGTTAGTAACTAAGAAGGGTCTGGAACTACAGTGCCAATATTGTAGCATCTGTAAGTAACTATGACAGTCCATTTTGCTTGTCAACTTGACAGAATCTAGAATAACTTAGGAGACAAACATACTGTGAGGGATTGTTTTGGTTAGATTTATTGATAGTAGGTGGCAGTGTTCCCTGGGATTCTGAGCTGCAAGAACAGGAGAAAGCTGGCTGAACACCTGCATTCAACTCCCACTGCTTCCTGACTACAGGTGCAATATGATCAGCCGCCTGAAGCTCCTGCCGCCACTGTGGGCTGTACACTGGAACAGCGACTCAAGATAAACCTTTTCTACTCACAAGTTGCTTTTGCTTAGAGTATTTTATCAAATTAACAGGAAAAGTGACTAATGCAGAAGATGCAAGATCCATAAAATACAGCGAGTCCAAATTAAGATAGCCTATAAATTAAGCTCGATGTGGTGGTGCAGACTCGAGGATCCCAGCGCTTGTGAGGCTTAGGCAAGGAAGATGGCTGTGATTTCAAGGCCAGTCTTGACCAGTCTGGTCCACATAGTAAGACCTTGCCTCAACGAAACAAAACAAATGATACATTGATGGGATGCAAGTTTACATATGGAAAAAATGTTAGGGTAGCAGCACTTCAATAGCTTTTCGTATTGATTTTATGTTGAACTGATATTTTAGTAATATCTAATTCAATAAAAAAGTTCCACTGTTCTTTTTGCTTTTAATGATTCTGACTATAGCCAGGTATGGTGGTGCATGATTGTGGTCCGAGCATTGAAGAGGCAGGGGCAGGTGGATCTCTGTGAGTTCAAGTTCAAAGGTCAGACCTTGTATAAAAAAAAATATAAATTATAGTTCTTGATCACAACAGAAAAAGTAGTAAAAGGAAACCTTGTGTAATAAAATATTTCAGTGTGCTCAAAAACGAAGGAGAGAAAGAACATCATGAATGTGACAGCACAAATGCATTCTGAACACTGGCATCTCTATAGATGATCAAGTTCTCCAAAATGGTAACTTAGGGCATCCCAAGCCTGACAATCTTCCTTCCATCCATGTGACCTGCTTCTTTTCTTTTTTCTTTTTCTTGTTTGTTTTTTGTTTTTTTTCTGAGAGAGGGTTTCTCTGTTGTAACTCTGACTGTCATAGAACTCACTCTGTAGACCAGGCTGGCCCTGAGAACTCAGATCTGCCTGCCTCTGTCTCCTAAGTGCTGGGATTAAAGGCCTGTGCCACCACCACCTGGCTGTGACCTGAGCCTGATAAGAATTTAGCACAGAACTGGGGAGATGGATCTGTGGTTAAGAGCACTTGCCGCTCTTAACCAGAGAACCCAGGTTCAACTCCCAGCACGCATAAGGCAACTCACATCTATACCTCTAGTTCCAAAGGATCTGACATCCTCTTCTGGCCTCTTGGTTACTGCACACGTGTACACATACATGCAGACAAAAAAACACCTATATACATAAAAATAAAAGATTCAGCACATACTACAAACTCTGCAGAATTACTTTTTCTTTAAAGCACAGGTGTAAGGATAAAAATATTTTAACTATTTTTCCCCATTTTCAAGAATGTTTGGGATATTTAAAGCTGTGTGGGAGCAGGAAAGCTTTCATATGAAACACCTTCTTTCAATATGCAAGACATCACCCCCACACACATACCCCGCATCATTTGATAACAAAATGTCCCTATACATTTCCAAACTGCCTTTTAGGTGTAGCGCTGTCCTTCTTGGAAGCCCACTGCCATCTTTTCCTGCTAGATCATCTTGGATTGTTCTGTACTTGGCTGTAGCTGCCCTGGCCTTGGTCAGTCTCCTTCCTCTCAGGACCATCCTGTGATCTCTTCTTTGCCTGGAAAACTCAGCTTTGTGTCCCGAGAAATCTTGCTGAAACTTGGGATCTCAGCACGTCCACATTCCCAATCTAATTTTTCCTGCTTTGGTTTCCTACTCAATTCTACACTTAAAAAAAAAAAACATTTAAGTGTGTTGTGCGCGCGCGCGCACAACAAACCACAAACGTGGATGTCAAAGGACAGCTTAATGGAGTCAGTTCTCTCCTTTCACCAGGCCTGGAACTCAAGTGTCAGTCTTAGCTGCAAGCACCTTCACATAGTGAGTCCTCTGACTGGTCCTTAAGTGTGTAGTTCTCTGCCTTGATACCGCAGCGTGTTGTTTACAGCCTGTCTCCAGCAATTCTCACTGTCTTAGAGCTACGCAGTGAGTTCGAGGCTAGCCCAGGTGTGTACATTCATGGTCACGTGCCCCTCATCCGAGGCTTTTTACCTAGTACAGACAGTTACATATTAAAAATTTAGTAGAGAAACATTTCTTCAGCTGCTGAATAGGCGTTGGTGTTGGGCAGCCAGTTAAATAAAGCGTGTTCAGGAAAAGGGAGGGCATCTTTCCTCTAACAGTGTTGAGCTGAAGTTGGGGAGCATCTCTGGTCCATCTCTTGGGGTTCAACCGCCTTGGCATTAGGAGCCACAAGCTCGGAGCCAAGCTGTGCAGCAGCGACCATAGAGAGCGCGTGGCAGGAGCGAGGGGCCGGATGCGGTCACCATAGAGACGGGTGACTGACAGGCAGCGGAAGAGGAAGCGGCTGGCTGGGTTGTGAGGTGGCAGCGGCTGCAAAGCAAAGCTCCTCGGCCCCCAACGGGGTGGGCTCCCGGTTCCGTCACCCGCGAGGCGGCCCCGTCTCCGCCCCGGCCTGCCGTGAGCTCCGGTGTCCCTGTCGTCCTGACCGGCCCGAGCAGCAGCTCGGTCCTGCTTTCCGCCGCGACCTCCCTTCCGCCGCCTGGGTTGGCGGAGCAAACCAGCTGGACGCCTGGCCTCCTCTGCAGTCGCGGGACGTAGGCGATTCATTTCTGTCTCCAGACAACTGGCTAGGATTCGCTTTTGGGCTTCTTCCGAGGACTGGCACGGGGCTGTGGTCGCCAGGGACCTAGCAGGGTACTGACTGGCGCAGGCAGGGGTCCTGTTGGAAGGTGGCGAGCCTCGGATGCCCTTCCCAGACCCCCGCGTTTCTCTAACTGCTGCTGTCTCCCAGGTTGCTTTTGCTTTATTTGGTTTTGTTTGGTAGCCACTAGCTACAGCAAGAGCGCCTGTAATTTGTCTCCTGCTGTTCTTAGGAAGGTGGGCAGCACAGCTTAGCAGGGCTAAGTGGGATGGCCTGCAAAATGGCTGCATCAGCCATTGCGCTCCTCTGAGAGGCCAGCTGTGCTGAGTCACTGTGGCCATCCACCTTGGGTGGGTGGGCAGATGGATGTGTACCATGCATGTCTGGTGATCGTATGTGACAAGGAGGTTACTGGAGCCTGTGGGTTTCTTTGACACTCAGGAGCAGAGTGGAAGGAAGCTCTGGTCCCTTCTCTAGTGCTAGCCTGCAGCAGTAGGTCAGCACTTCTTGGGCCTGAGCAGACATGGTGAGCCAGGATATCTACAGAACAGGACAGGGTGGCTGAGGCAGACCCCTTTGGTTGGGCTGTTGTTCGGATGGTGCATGTACTTTTTCCTAACCCCTGCCTGATCAGGTATTGTTGATTTTTGAATTAGGCTCATGCTTCAGATAGATGTTGTCCTTTTGGGCTTAGATTTGGCAGTACTGCACTTTCTTTCCTTTTTCTACTGGACTACAGACTGCAATCCCAATAGTGAGTGGTGGTGTTCATAGACGTTAGTATTTTGTTGAGTGGTGTATCAGCACCGTGGCCACTGAAGACTAGGTATAGGGAGTTGGGAAGACTTCATGGAGATGCTGGGCCTGGAAGCCAACACACTTCGCTCCTTTCTCTGTTGCTGACCTCATTGACCCCAGGTTTCCTGGTTAACTGTGGGGCTACTGCTGACCTGGGGCCCATCAACCTTCTGATCCTTGAGACTGTACCGGGGCACCCCATGTCAGGGCCTGCCACCATGCGACTGAGTTCCCTGTTGGCGCTGCTGCGGCCAGCGCTCCCCCTCATCCTGGGGCTGTCTCTGGGATGCAGCCTGAGCCTCCTTCGGGTTTCCTGGATCCAGGGCGAAGGAGAAGATCCCTGTGTAGAGGCTGTGGGGAAGTCAGGAGGGCCACAGAATCCAGACTCAAAAGCTGGGCTGGACCAAAGCGATGAAGACTTCAAACCCAGGATTGTCCCCTACTACAGGGACCCTAACAAGCCCTACAAGAAGGTGCTCAGGTGAGGGTGATCTGTGCATAGTCCCCCAGCATGGCCCTCATTCAAGAGCTATCTGCTGCTGTGTTTGCAGTGCTACTCAGTGTTAGTTTCCTGGAAGAACTTGTCTTATTTCCTGACTTGATTTGCTCCAGTTTTATTCCTCCCCAAGTCAGAGAGAGTCTCACCCACTGGTGTTAGTGTTCCCTGTTGAACAGAGCTGTACCTGCACTAACCCACTGAACAGACCTGAGTAGATCCCGCCTCCACCTAGCCAACTCTAGCATCACCTACTCAGTGGGCACTCCGGTAGCTAGTTAGTAGTGATGACGGAGGGGTCTCCCCCTTCCCCGGTCCTAGCTCATTCTTTCCTAGGGTTTTATGTATTGGGCAAGCTGGCACATGCTCTCTTAATGACTCACGAGTTGACCCCTTGTCTGCTGGTCTCTCCACAGGACTCGGTATATCCAGACAGAGCTGGGCTCTCGCGAGCGCTTGCTGGTGGCTGTCCTGACTTCTCGTGCCACACTGTCTACCCTGGCTGTTGCTGTTAACCGTACAGTGGCACATCACTTCCCTCGATTACTCTACTTCACAGGGCAGCGAGGGGCCCGGGCTCCTGCAGGGATGCAGGTGGTGTCTCATGGAGATGAGCGGCCTGCCTGGCTCATGTCAGAGACCCTGCGCCACCTTCACACACACTTCGGGGCTGATTATGACTGGTTCTTCATCATGCAGGATGACACATATGTGCAGGCCCCCCGATTGGCAGCTCTTGCTGGCCACCTTAGCATCAACCAAGACCTGTACTTGGGCCGTGCAGAGGAATTCATTGGTGCGGGCGAGCAGGCCCGGTACTGCCATGGCGGTTTTGGCTACCTGCTGTCACGGAGTCTCCTGTTGCGCTTGCGGCCACATCTGGATGGCTGCCGAGGGGACATCCTCAGTGCCCGGCCCGATGAATGGCTCGGCCGCTGCCTCATCGACACTCTGGGCATCGGCTGTGTCTCACAGCACCAGGTGACAGCCCCTTCAAGGCAGTCCCAGTTCCCTAAAGGTTGGCAGCGACCAAATGATTGCTGTCCAAACTGAATTCTCGAGACCGTCCTTTTGTCCTTCCCAGACGCCAGCTGCCCCTTCAGCTCTCCCTTGTTCACCTTACAGCCCCGGGGCCATCAAAAGTGCGTATCTCTAGGGACCCCTGAACAAGCCAGAAAGATGCCTGAACTCACCAACCTCCCCATCTGTCTCCCTTCCATCTCCTTTTCCATACCCAGCGCACATCACGGTTAAGGGTAATGTGAAATGTTCTAGAGTTGGCCACCTCCAAAGTAGACAGTCTAGAGATCCCTCCACTATCTCAGAGAGCATCTCCGCCCTACTACAGTAGGCTGAGCATCCCAGAGATAGGCCACCTTCTACACAAGCCAACTGGGAGGTTTTTCTACGACTGTATTCTCATGATCAGTGGGGCTTTGTGGGGGAAAAGCGGATGTCCTTAGTTGCCTACTTGCTTTCTCATTTCCAAAATGGGGACGTTGGAAGTAGGAATGGAGGTTCAGGGAGCCACTGTGTTTCTGTCCATCCTAAAGCAGCAGCAGTGATCAGTGTGAATGCTAAGGAGGGCTGAGGGGGCTTTGAGAATAACAGCTTATGTGTACAGTATTGATCATCTGATTGGTCCCTCTAGGGGCAACAGTACCGCTCCTTCGAACTGGCCAAGAATAGGGACCCTGAGAAGGAGGGGAGCTCCGCTTTCCTGAGAGCCTTCACCGTTCACCCTGTCTCCGAGGGTACCCTCATGTACCGGCTCCACAAGCGCTTCAGTGCTCTGGAGTTGGAGCGGGCTTACAGCGAAATAGAACAACTGCAGGTGAGCTGAGCCTGGGGGCCGCGGCTAGATGGTTAGAGGAAGCCTGAGGAGCCAGGCTTACAGGGAGAGGGCAGCTGAGTCGGGGCTGGGCTGGTAGGGTAGAAAGAGCTAACTTCCTAAACTTAAAACAAACACAGAGACAAGGGACCCTGGGGTCCAGGACAGTGTAAAGTTTGTAGGTAAACTCCCAGGAGCTTACTTAAACTCCTCTACAGCAGGCTCTCCACTGAAACAGCAACCCACAAAGTTCCAAGCTTCTAGAATGGTCCTAAAAGGCCCAGAGGGTTGAAGGGAGGGAAATTCTGGCACGTGGGAGTCATGAGAGGTGGGATATAGATCGGAACAAAGGTCTAATCATGAAGAGGATGTGAGTCCCGTGGGCACGGGGGTGAAAGTGTGTTGAGGCTTGTGTTTTGAGACCCACTTCCCTCTGCAAAGCACACGACCCCCTCCTGGCGGCAGTTGTGTATGGTGGGTATTACTCCACTCTTCTGCACTTTAGATGAAGACTGTTATGTGCAAGGGACTAGTTGGCTAACTAGGCCTCTGCTGTTTGAACCTCAGAGCTTGGGCATCCGAAGCCACATTTGGTGCCCAATGTTGGGGCGTGAATCTACTACAGAGTGGGATCTTAAATCAGCGCTAACATTGGGTGCATTCCTCCAACCTAGGCCCAGATCCGGAACCTGACGGTGCTGACTCCTGAAGGGGAGGCAGGGCTGAGCTGGCCTGTTGGCCTCCCAGCCCCTTTCACTCCACACTCTCGCTTTGAGGTGCTGGGCTGGGACTACTTCACAGAGCAGCACACCTTCGCCTGTGCAGATGGGGCTCCCAAATGCCCGCTGCAGGGGGCTAGCAGAGCAGACGTAGGAGATGCGGTGGACACCGCTCTGGAGCAGCTCAACCGGCGCTATCAGCCCCGCCTGCGCTTCCAGAAGCAGCGGCTGCTCAATGGCTACCGGCGCTTTGACCCGGCGAGGGGCATGGAGTACACCCTCGACTTGTTACTGGAAGCCGTGACTCAGCGAGGGCACCGACGCTCCCTGGCCCGCAGAGTCAGCCTGCTGCGGCCTCTGAGCAGGGTGGAAATCCTGCCTATGCCCTATGTCACTGAGGCTACCCGGGTGCAGCTGGTGCTGCCGCTCCTGGTAGCTGAAGCTCCAGCCGCCCTGGCTTTTCTTGAGGCCTTTGCTGCCAGTGTTTTGGAGCCTCGAGAACATGCATTGCTCACCCTGTTGTTGGTCTATGGGCCTCGGGAAGGCCGAGGGGGCCCTGACCCATTTCTCCAGGTGAAGGCCACAGCAGCCGAGTTAGAACGACGGTACCCTGGGTCGAGGCTGGCCTGGCTTGCTGTGCGAGCAGAGGCCCCTTCCCAGGTGCGACTCATGGATGTTATCTCCAAGAAACACCCTGTGGACACACTCTTCTTCCTTACCACCGTGTGGACAAGACCTGGCTCGGAAGTCCTCAACCGTTGCCGTATGAATGCCATCTCTGGCTGGCAGGCCTTCTTTCCAGTGCACTTTCAGGAGTTCAACCCTGTCCTGTCACCACAGAGATCTCCCCCAGGTGTCCCTGGGGCTGGCCCTGACCCCCCATCCCCTGGTGTGGACCCTTCTCGGGGGGCTCCAGTCGGGGGCAGATTTGACCGGCAGGCATCCGCAGAGGGCTGCTTCTACAATGCTGACTACCTGGCGGCCCGAGCCCGGCTGGCTGGTGAACTGGCAGGCCAGGAAGAGGAGGAAGCCCTGGAGGGGCTGGAGGTGATGGATGTTTTCCTCCGGTTCTCAGGGCTCCACCTCTTTCGAGCCGTAGAGCCAGGGCTGGTGCAGAAGTTCTCCCTGCGGGACTGTAGCCCCCGGCTCAGCGAGGAACTGTACCACCGCTGTCGCCTCAGCAATCTGGAAGGGCTAGGGGGACGTGCGCAGCTGGCCATGGCCCTGTTTGAACAGGAGCAGGCTAACAGCACTTAGCTTCCCCACCCCTGTGTCTGCCGTAGCCCCAGGAAGGGCAAGGCAAGGTGATGGACAGATGGAGGGCTTGACACTGTATTTTTTTAAAATAAGACAATGTTATTAAAAGTATCTTCTGCCAAACTGTTTTTAGGTCTAGGGAGAGGGTAAGAAGAATCTGTGGGAGGGGTGTGGAGAGTTTGTCTGCAGGGTTCCACTGCTCTCCTCTTTCCCTCCCACCCTCCCTCCCTTCCCAGTCCCCAATGACCACAAGGCTGATATCTGATGAGTGACCTTTAATTCAGTCCTCCCCAGCCCCGCCACAGCAGCAGGGGAGTGGGGCCAGAGCCCAGGGCCTATCCTGGGCAGCGTGGCTGGCTGTCCACAGTGATGCTTGTTCACGGGCTCCTAGGTGTTGCGCACGACCAGCGATTGCTCCAACTCCTGCCTGCGCTGCTGGATCTTTAGAGGAAGTGTGAGCAGGGGCAGGGTTACAGTGATCCTGGTGAGTGACCAGGGGGTACCCCTTCCTGGCACCCCATCCCCGGAAGAGTCTGGGAGCCAGGAGACTACTGCATGGGGATGTAGGGTGATGGACAGGTGTTAAGGATAGACATCAGCAAAGACTGTTGACAGGTGAGAAGCAAGGGTTCTCTAGGATTGGAGGAGAGGGAAGTGTCAGCTTCCATTACCTTACAGTAGAAGTAGCGGCTGACGGCTTCCTGGGACCAGGGCTGGTGATAGAACTCAGCCCTGCGTTCCTCTTCAGGGTTACCGGCCACATCCGTCATCACCTGGGAGGGAGCATGGGGTCCGCCCTGAGTCTGAGCACCTCACCTGCCCCTGAGTTGCATGTCCATCCTGCCCTCCCCGTGTGCTTGTGTTCACTTCAATGCTCCCTGAGCCCTCTCTTCACCTTGAGGTCACGGCTCTGGGAGCGGAGCAGGTCTTGGACGTAGCCTTTGGGGTCTCTGGAGAAACTTAGCATGAAGTCCCTCTGGATCTTGAGCTGGTTTATGGACTCAATCGTCTCATGGATCTACAGGTAGAAAAACAATAATTGCCACTTGGCCCTGTGATGTGGGAGATGAATGCAAGAGGAAACAGGGTGGGGGCAATGTGCTTCTCTCGTGAAGAGTTCCCCAGAGCCCCTGCTTCCTCCGAGTTCAGTGAGGGGTGGTGGGTGGGCAGAGCTGGACTTGGAATGAGGTCAGCTTCTCAACAGCAGGGAAGGGCTGTGTGTCCCTCATGTCCTAGGCCCATGGTGTGCTCTGAGTTTTTTGTCCTCTCTCTCGGTTAATGCCCCACTCCAGCTCTGGGTTCAGGCCGCACCTTACTGTCCAGAGCGCTGATCTCCTGCTGGTTGGCTGTGGACAGGAGAAAGCTGCTCATCTGCCCTTTCAGTGGCTCCTCTACCTCCACATCAATGTCATAGCATGCTGTCTTCTTCTGGTCTGACGGGTCCACGCTGCCAGAGAAGCCCAGCCTTTGATGTCCATGGTATACCCCACAGAGGCCCGGGGCTGGGCTTGGGGTGGGTACATGAGGGTGGAGAAGGCAGGGAGGGCAGGAATGAGCAAATCTTCCTGTCTGTGAAGGAAGCTGGGCCACCTCACCTGATGACATGGTTGATGACAATTGGGTCAGGGGGCAGCAACAGGGCTGTGAGGCGCTGGGGAATCTCAGAAAACTTCAGGCGGGGACAGTCAAAAATCTGGAGCAGGGTGGTTGAGAAGGGAGGTCACGCTTGTGTGTGTTTGAAGAGATAATAATTAATTCAGATCCTTCCATTCTGGGAAGACCACAAGAAGCTGAGACCAAGTCAGATCACTGGGTGCTCATGGCAATGAGCCGGGCTGGAGGTGGGGAAACTGACATGGCTAATGGGGAGGGCAGTGTGGGGCCCTAAGTCTGCCTGTTTGGGTGTTAGTCCCTTCTACCACATCCCATGAGCAAGTTACTTAACACCTCGGGTCTTAGTGTCTTCGTCTCTAGGACGGGTTGTCATGAGAATCAGGTAAATCAGTATACAAAAATAAGTGTTTGGAATGATGCATGGTAAGTGCCCAATAAACACCAACTACTATTTCTACTCAGATGTATCTTCTGTGTTTATTTTTAGATACGTTAATAGTAATCCTCTACTTTGGTAGAACTTTGCCAGATCACTTTTGCAACAATCTGGTTTTTCCTAGGTGCCAGATACGTATGATGGCATAGCTACCACCCACCCCTCACTTCAAAGACAGAACAAGAGGCAGAAAGAATAGCAAAGTAAGTTACCCCAAGTCTAGACCCAGGACTGGGACACCAGGGATCCCCACGCCGCATGCCAAGATTACATTACAGGGTGCTGTTGGCCCCCTAGTAGGGTCTAGATTTGCTCCCTGTGGGGAGCAGCTAAATGGAAGAGCATGGATTAGACCCTCCTCTTGGTTCCTGAACATTCTTGGTACTCAGGAACTCAGCAAGAGAGGCTTGCTACCTTGGGGAGGTGGCTCTGCTAGGACCCTATGCCTGCTCCCCAGATCCTGGGGCTTAAGACGCCCGTTACCTGCTGGAAATACTTGTCTCCGTTGATGTATTCCTTGTCATGTGAGTCCTGCAGCCTGTTAGTCTTCACATACTGCCACAGTGCCTGGACAATTGCTGAGCGGCTCTGTGTATGCAACCCCAGCAGCCGGGCTAAGCGGGGATCCAGTTTGAACTGGGGAGGCTGGGAAAAGGTTACCAGGGCAATTAGACCAAATGGGGAAGGAGTGGGACTCAGGGGCACAGGGCATAGGGCACAGGGCAGCGTGCTCCTGGAGAAGATGGGTAGGAAGGAGAATGGGGTCTTTGGGTGGTGTATGCAGGTGAGGGGTAAAACCAACCTGGTAGTCCAGCATAAGGAGCAGGGTACAGCGTACACTCAAGTCCCCTGGCCTCTTCACCTGGAACCCATCTGTCTCCTGGGTTGTGGGTGTCCGGTGCCACTGTCCAGGAGGAAGAGCTAGGTCACCCACAGACCCATCTGGATTGGTGGGACCTAGGGCCTCAGGATGGTCCTCTATTCAAATCTGTAGCTTGTTTGGGGGCCTTAGGCCAGTGGGAGGGTGGTGATTCAAGGGTAGACACAATCTGTCTTACCTCAACAAGATGGTTGTCGGGGCCATAAAGGTCTTTGTCCAACTCAATGACCAAACTCTTGAAAAAGGAAGAAAACTTCCGCTTCTGCTTACTGGGCTGTGGGAAAGTGACAGGGACTGTGGGGGCAGAACAGGGACCATGGACACAGAATGGGCCAAGTTGGCAGCAGGCAAGTGGTATTCTCAGAGGCAGTCCTCTGCACCCAGACTGTTCCCAGGCCCACCCACACCAGCCAGGGCGGACTCCCCAACTCCCGGTGCAGACATTTAGTTCTGTCTTTGACTCAGCCCATACCCACCCCAGGACACCTGGAGAGACCTGGGCCAGGACGTACATCATCCAAGAGCTTCCCCTCCACCCGCAGCTCCCAGGAGGCAATGCTGCCATCAGAATCTTCCGCATCGGGCTTCGCAGGGTTAAAAGTATTGGAGATATAAAGGCGCAGCTTCCGCTTTTGCTGTAGAAATAAAGTGTAGTACAGGACGAGGGCTGTGTGCATCCACCTAGGGGTACCCTACTTCCTCCTCCTGGAAAGGGCACATAGAGCCCTCTTCCTGCCCCCACACTAAGGCACCTTCATGGGCCTCTTCAGGGCCTCCTGGATGTCCACCCGCTTCCGCATGATGGTTTGATCCAGTTTCCTCTCAAATGCTAAGAGGTCCATGTAAGCCTGGGACTCAGGGACCAGCTCCCGAATCTGGAGGAGGAACAAAGTGGAAGCAGGGCTCAGTCACTCTTGCAATGCAGACTGCGTGCCTGTTCTGTGACCACAGGACACAAAGGACACATAGGGGAGCTGTCCGATTGATTTCAGGGTGTGGAATCCCGAGAGCGCGGATAGGACATGTCCCCAGGACTATTATATAGCTTCATTGTGTGCGCATAAAAACTGCTTCTCCCTCCAGGAAAATGCATGCATCTCATCACCAGGGAAGGAGGCAGCAACTGGCAACCCAGCAGGCACAAGGGCCTATCACTTCCCATCTCATACAGCACCGAGGGTGCCTGCAAGGTGCTAAGGGACTCTGGGTACCCGAGATAGCTGGGAGATAGTGTTGGTTACCTCAGGAACCCCCACACCTGCTGTCCCTTTCCCACACCAGGACCTCCTGCTACCTTCTGCTCCCTTCACCTAGCGCTCTCTTGTCCCTTCTTTGTCCCATGCCTTTATGCCTTTGGACCACTGGCATTCAACTCCCTGAACCTCAGGCCCGTGTTCTGCCCCTCCTCCCTCCCGTGGCTGCACGGCTCCTTCCCTCAGTCCTGCTCCGCCCTCTAGCATAGGGAGCCTCACTTCTTAATGAGCTTTTAAAACAAAAAGTGAAAGTGGCTGTGCCGCTGAGCCCAAAGCATTGCTCCTGAGGGAGGAGGGGAGGGCGGAGCAGCAGAGGGTGGGGGCCGGCTGGGGGCTGCTGTGAAAGGCACTCACCCTTTGAGGGAGGATTTTGTCAGCCATCTTCCTCCTCTTGGCACTGTACATTTTTAAAAGAAAAAACCAGGTTACCATGGCGACAGATCTGGGAGTAACGAGGCCACCTGCTAAATTATCCCGACATCTCCGCCCGCCTGGCTGGGGTTCCCACAGCCTGCTCGTCTGCCCGTCTGAGGGCTGCAGCAGCGATGTGGAGCTGGTACGTCCCTTGGAAAGCAGGATGACTGGTCCTTTCTCTGGACTAGCACCCACACACACTTTATACCTCACCACATCCTCAGAGCCAGAGAAATTCGGACTGAGGAGCATCTGAAAGAGGAGACGCTGCCAAAAGATGGGGGTGGCAGAAATGTTTGCAAAAAGCTGGGAGGTGGAGAAGACAGAACGGGGAGAAGACAGCTTCCGAGGGCCCGCTTCTCCTGCCAAGCAGGAGGTACATGCCCAAGAGAGCCTGAGCTCCAAGAAGGGGAGAGGTCACTCTTCCACCTGGAGCTAGTGGGACTTGGTGCTCCTGCCACTCTGGGCTTGATAGGGACTGTTTAAGGGCAGGAGAGAGATGCTTGTGGTCTTGGACCATCTGCCACCCAAGGGACACACCACACTCACAAAGGACCTGGGAGTGTGCAGGAGTATTCTATGTGAGTGTGACTCAGCACTGGAACCAAAGTGGCTGGACCTAGGGTAGACAGGATCTGGAATTTGGATGCTTCTCACTTTTAAAAGCAACCCAGAAAACCCTTGGCTGGCCAAGATACTGCACACAACCTAGAGGATAGCTCTACACTGCCCCCATGTGGCATTCTCACCCACTGCCTCCTCCCTATCCAGAAATCCATTTCCACGGCCAGGCAAGCAACTCATTTAAGAAAAACCAACCCATTCTTAGGCTGGGCAAGCCTCTCAAGAAAGGATTGATTTATTTCAAATAAATTGTCCACACGAAACTCCTAACTTATACACAGCAAACCAAGGGATTATTTGCTACACAAGATAATGATTCACTTTGTAAAATAATTTATCATGTGATGCCTATAAATGATTTTCCTTGACGTGTAAAAACTACTTAATAATGAAGTAAAATTGATATTACGCCTTGTATAAGAACCCATCTGTTGTGCAAAAGGAAGCATGTGTGTTTGGCTAAATACTGATGCCCAAAAGGCATTACTTTTGCCAAGAGCCAGCAAGGGCCATGGGGATGCTACCAACTTCTCAGACAGGGAAATAAGCTGGTCTGATAGCCTAGGGGCAGAGCTGGTCCCTATGAGGGATTATAACGCCCAAGGATAGGGACTGCGGAGATGCAGAGGGGCTGTGACGCAGCCCGGGACTCGGGACTGGCAGGAAGGTACCTGAGGACTACACTTTGGAAAACACACAGCTAAAGCTCAGCCCTCTGTCTATTGCCAGTCATGCCTCTCCCTAAAGACCAAAGCATCACCCAGAACTTGGGGTAAAGGACGGGAAAAAGGATTCAGCAGGTGACAAGAGCGAGGGGTGCGTGCAGAGAAGGAACACTGGCT
Organism: Cricetomys ansorgei; assembly: GCA_026225945.1. Classification (NCBI taxonomy): domain Eukaryota; kingdom Metazoa; phylum Chordata; class Mammalia; order Rodentia; family Nesomyidae; genus Cricetomys; species Cricetomys ansorgei. The sequence goes on from JAMJFZ010004042.1 coordinate 652,340, forward strand.
ATCGCAGCATGTCTCCACAGTGGGCACACAAAAGAACCAGACCATTGCCCCCTAAGCCCTCCCCAGAGTATCCAAGCCAGAATGACTTGGTAGCTGCTAACATCCTTCCTCAGCTTCCCATCCCCACCACTCGCCCACCAGGTCCCCAAAGCTTCTGCCTGCCCGCCCCTGCACGCCCTTCCACGCGGGGGGGGGGGGGGACACACTCACCTGCGGCTCCGCGCGGGGGCGGTGGGCACAGGCTGGCCCTGGCCCTGTGCCTGGCTCTGCCCGGGCGGGGGCGCTGCTCGCTTGCGGGCGGGCTCCATGCCCGCGGGGGCCAGGCCGGGTCGCACGGCGGGGCTGCCCATGTACGGGGAGCCCGGGGGGCCCATGGGCGCCCCCTGGTGGGGCATTCGGGCTCCAGACGGCATCCCGGGGCGCTGGGGGGGTGGGGCGGGAGGTGAAGCAGAAACCGGCGCGGGCAGGTCAGATTCGGTGCCGACCCCCAGGCCAGCGTGCCTGCGTCCCCGCCCCTCTTCAAGACCCGGGGCTGGTAACCCTGCGCTGAGCGACGAGTGGGAGTGATTGGTGGGAGGGGCGGGGGGCGCGGGGCGCGGGAATCTGCGCGGCTCTGGAGGAGGGGGCTTGGCGCCTCCTTGCAGGAAGCTAACTGAAGCCAGGCAATTGCCCAGGGCATAGCCGAGCCTCGGAGCCGTGAGAGGTACCGCAAAAATGAATATTAATGGCGCCTTTCAACCTTTCAAAGGATGTTCACATCCGCACGGTCCTCTGCAAGCCAGTCAGAGCAGGTCTTTTCATCCCCACTTGGCAGATGTGGCAACTGGGGCTCAAAGAGAAAAGCGACCTCGCCAAGGTCACCCTGCTCATCCCGGCAAAGGCAGCACCTGATGGGCCCTGCTCCCCGCTGCTTCGCTGAGGTGAGGGGTGCTCCCGCTCTCCTTTCTCATTCCCTTATTTCCACACCCCACTTCTGAGTCTGATCTGCTTTGTACTTGAACCTCCATCTCCCTTTCTGCACCCCCGGTTTTGGCCCCTTGGTCTCAAATATTATTCCTTCAGCTGACTCCAGGTCTCCACCCCACCCCCTGCCTCCTTAATTTAATTTCTCCCAAGGTGATGCAAGGGCACCTGAGGGTCTGGTGTCATCAGACCTTGCCAGGTTTTTCTGAGTGGCAAGTGGGGAACTGGACTAGGAGAGGGCTACCAGAGGGCAGAGATGGTTGAAGAAAGCAGCATCTGTGTTAGCATCCGTTTCTCTCTCCTATCTGCCTAATCAGAGAGATAACCCGTCTCCACCCATCCCAGTAAGGGTAGGAATTGGAGGGAAATGAGGCCGGTTGTATTTCCCTGGCCACCACCTCTGGGTGGTCACTCAAAACAGATGGGGTACAAATGCCAGTGGGGTAATTCAGGTTCCATTTGTCCAGGTGGGGGGGGGTATTGAGGTTTAGGGACTAGTCAGGAAGTGGGATGGGTTTAGAAAAACAGAAAGTGATTGGGGTGGGGGATGCAGAGCCTATTTAAATACCCCCATCTCGGGCTAGGGATGTAGCTTGGGTACAGTGCTTGCCCTGGGTTCGATCTGATCCCAGGCACCAAATAAATAAACTGCACATGTCGGCACACACTTGCAATTCTAGTCCGAGGTAGAGGCAGAAAGATCGAGACCATCCTCAGCTATGTGGTGAGTTTGCAGCCAGCCTTGGCTACATAAGACCATATATACATACATACATACATACCTACACTCTCGCCCCCAAGACCAAGAAGTCCTAACCCTCTAACCCTAACCCCTGGCGTCCTTTCTCCTCCTGAGCTGCTGCTTATCACTTCCCTAAGGTCTCCACCCAGCCAGCAGCTGTCTCTGCCCGTCTCTTCTACAGTGAAACCCGCCTGTCTCGGAATTTGCCTCCCCCACTCCACCTGACTCTGTCACTCATGGCACCAATGCCACCAGGGTGGAAGCCCAGGCCTAGCCATTCCTCACGACTATAGCGAGGTCTCTGATCACCGAAGAGCTGAACCTCAGAGTTGGCCATATTCAAATCCATATGTAGAGCCTCTTCTTCACCAGATGAGACTCTTTAAAGCAACTAACTCCCCCAAGCAGCTAGGTTAGGATTGGTAACTCCACTAACCCACAGGACTGCCTTGGGAACTGCACCCCAGAGATGCCTATGGCTAGAGGAAAGGCTGCCACAGGGAAGCCTTCTGCCCTATCAACTGTGCTCCTATTCATCAAGGCTACTGACCCTGTCTGGTTTGCTAAGAGGCCCTGAGAGAAAAGCATCTACCCCCCAGGGGTTCTTCCACCAGTACCACCTTCATAAGAGCTCAAGATTCTGGGGTCACTGAGAAGGTGCTTCCCCGGGTCACAACCAAATTTGGCTGTAGTAAACCTGCCCGATTCTTCCCTCCAATACATATCCCCAGGCTTGGACCCCTCAGAGCCAGGCTCTCCACTGATTCAACTCAGACATCCACCTTGTTAGGTCCCTCAGCACCTCGGGCCCCTCACGTGTCTTCACGTGTCTGTGGCAGGAGAGTATAGTGTTATCCCTTTGGCCTCTAGGCCTCATGTCCCCAACTTCCTTTACACCTTTGAGGTGTTAAGGTCATCAACTTCTTGTTGCTGAGCCTGCCAAGAGGTCAGAGGATCCTTTAACTTGGGGTCCATCTCTCAAGTAGGCCTCTCTCAGCTCTGACAGCAGGGCCAAGTCCTCAGGGTCCTCCTGCTAAGATGCAGAGGTTGCTCAGCCATTGAGTTTTTGCTCTCAGGTGCCTCCAGGGTCACCTGCTCCTAGTTCCTCAGATCCAGTCAGAGTGACACCGTCCCAACCGATGAACAGGGACAACAGGCAGCTCAGCCCTAGCTGTGTGTTCCAGTCGCCACCCCACCCCCACACCCAGGGCAGGGGTAACACCTGGGCCCAGCAGTAAAAGAACGGACAACATGTCGGCTACAGAGGGGACCCCCCTCTTTGGGGGGCACCGATGCCCACATCCCACCCCTTGCCCCTGACAAGAGCCCAAGCCGACGCCTCTCTTCTCGGCCGCCGCGCGCGCCCATCCCCAGCCGACCGCTTGGCGACGTGTTCGGATGCCAGGGCGCCGGCAAGGTCCCGGGGTTGGGCCGTGACCGTGCGCCCCCTAACCAAAGGGGTGGGAGAGCGGGAGCGCGCCGGCGGCCCCTCCCGATCATCCCTCCATTCAGCCCGAGCCAGCTCGCTCACCCTCCCCCGCTAACTTTCCCCCACTCACCACCCCATGGACCAGAAACTCAAAAAGTTTGCTTTTCGTGGCTTTGCGCGCCCCTCCGGCAACTTCGTCCGCGGCCATCGGGGTGGGCTCAGCGGCTCCTCTCACTCTCTCTCTCTCTTCCTCTTTCTTTCCCTTTTCTGCCTTTTTTTTCCTCCAACTCTCCCCTCTGAGTCCTGCTGGGCTCTCTCACACTTCTACTCGAGCGGAGTGGGGAGGGGGCCCCTTCAGGGCTGCCCTGACGGCCCACGGCCCACGCCGCCGCCGCCCGCCCGCCGCCGCCGCCGCCGCCGCCGCCGCCGCCGCCGCGGCTGCCGCATTCCTGCACTGATAAGACAGAAATAGTCCGGCGGCCCGGGGTCTGCCTGAGACGCGGCGGGGACAGAGCGGCCCGCCCGGGCACCCCGCGTGGTCCAAACGGCGCAGATAAGCGGCGAGCCGAGCCCGATCCTCCCGGAGGCTGCGCGATGGGCAGCCGCGCTGCGCCCAGGCCGCCCGAGGCCCACCGGTGGCTGCACGGGGAGGGGACACCAGGGGAGGTGACAGGGGGCTCGCCGGCCACTCTGCCCTCGCCACAAATAGTTTCTCGGCTAGGGAATTCGGCAGCAGGGCCAGGCAGGGAACAGGCAGTTCCAACTTTCTTCCCCCAAGTGGCTCCTGCCGCATTTCTGAGGCCCATTCCCCAGGGACCAGGCAGGCCAAGTAGGGAAACATTTGCTGAAGGAATCTGGGGGGGAGCCCGAGCCCGGAGGAGGCCTTGCACCCGTCCCAGGGCCGGCCGCGGTGGGTGTGCCGTGCTAGGCGGGCTCCCGGGCGGGCGTCTGCGGATGTGTGTGCCCTTGTCTCGCACGCTGTGTCTGCACCCTTTTTGTGGCACGGCGCAGTGGCAGTGGGTGTGGATGTTTATGTGCGTGCACCGACAAACGCCGGGACTGTGTGCTTCCCTCCACGAGCGCCGCCGTGCCTGCGCGCGTGCGTGCGGGGCAGGACACGGCCTGTGTCTTTCAGCTCTGTGGGAAGTCTATTTCTGGGCTTGTGAGTCTTTGTTTGTCTCTGTGTGAGAAAGTGAGGGCAACAGGGGAAGTATTTCCGAAAAGGGGACGCGGATTGGGCTCTTGAGAACAGGAAGAGTAAACGTGGTGAATGGTGCCGAGCCAGGGTGGGTACTTGGGTGGGTAGGAGGAAAGAGTGAGTGAGGCAAACGGCTCGAGGGCTTTGGCGTGGAAACCCAGAGAGGACGGGGATGGTGAGGTCTGTCCCAGAGAGAAAGCAGGAGTGTGGAGTGGGAAGGTGGGGGAGCCCCAAAAGTGGCAGCGTGAAGCGAACTGGCCCACCCTGGAGTGGTGGAAGAACAGAAAAGGAGGGGGCAGATCGGGAAGATCTCTAGCCCTGCGCCCAGGCCACGCCCATTCCAGAAGCCACGCCTGTTCCCACCTTCTAAGGGGGCGGAGTCCCTGAGCTTTGGGACTACCAAGGGTCACGTTTGTGGGCATGCGAGGGTTGTCAGAATTCAAATGAGGGAGGGACAATGCCTGAGGGAATTTGTGGGAACTCATTAAAATTTGAGCCCTCAAAATTTTCCCAGCATTGAACTGAGGTGTGTGTGTGTGGGGGGGTCCCTAACTTTTAGCCCTTCACAATGTCTTCTTGGGTCAAGACAAGGAGCAGAGGGAATGTTCTCCCAGGAGTCTTTTGGGCCTGCATCTTAGTTACCTGTAGGTCCCGGTAGTATACCTAGCTGTATTGTCCTTTCAGGAGCCCACTGTCACCATGAAAGACTAGAGAGAACATCTTGTTCAGATGCTGTGGAAGACACTGGTCCAGCCTGTGTTCCCACAGGCCATCAAGGTGGCTGCTGGCAGCTAGAGCTATGACCAGCTGCTCACCTCCAACCCTCCCCCCACATCCCCTAGTCTGAGGCTCTTCTGACACTCTGTGATGCCACCATCTGCCCTCTGCCTGTTGGATCACACTCATCGTGAAGCCCAGGTCCGACCCTGGTCACTGCGGAGAGCCATGCCTGGCCTTGCTCATGGGAACACATCTTAGTCTTCTCTAAATATCCAAGATAATCTATCTTGTCCATAAACTGGGCTGGACTCGTGCGCCCTCTGCTTCAGGTGTGTTGGATTTGGTATGCCAAGGAGGCTATGACTCCTGAGGCCAGAACCTGACCTTAGGCCCCTGTTCCCCCAGGCCTGGGTTCAGGAACTCTACAACACCAAAAGCTGAGGACACCTGCAAAGTTCAACAGGCCAAGGGACACAGTTGGTGCTCTGTGATCTACACACCACAGCCACCTCTACATCTTCTAGCAGGGGCTGGGAAACTCCAGTCGGCAGAGGTCTGGGAGTGTGGTAGACACTTTAGGAGAAGATGGGTCTCCTCAACTTTTAGAGCTACCTTTTGGGAGAAGAAGACAGGAGACGGGCTGGGATCTCAGCTTTGGGGGTCTGGGAAGAATGAAGGAGGAGCACCAGAGGGTGAGGTAGCTGAGAGATTTCAGGGGTGGTCTTGGTGGAGAAGGAGGTTGTGGGAGGTGTTTTCACCAAGGGCTGAGTGGAGAGATGGGGAGCATCAGTCAGGTCGATAGGTAAGGCCCTTCTTGAGCCACCTCTCTGGGGTATCATTATGTTGCACAAATGACAGCCATGAGTACACACCCCTACATACACACTTGGGGCACGCATATGACAAACTGCCACAGGGACAAGGGGTCACATGGATTTGTACACACATGCACACCTTGGTCCTCTCCACATCCCACGCAATGAGATGCTCCATTCACAAGTGAGCAGACATATTAGCATGCTCTTCTAGCAGGTCCGGTGGGGGGGCTCATGGCCAGGGAGAGCTTCTCACAGAGGCCAGGATCCCCACCAGCTCAGTGCCACCAGGGTGCTGGGCAGCAACACGCCACCCACCCACGGTGCCTTCGGAGAGCCCCGACTTCTTCCAACCCGACGGAGCGGAGGCCACACCCGGGCAGGCCGAGAGTGTGTCTGGGGCAAGGGGAGGGCGGCCGCGGAGTCCCCCTTGTCGTCCCCCCATCTCGCCTTCCATCGCAGAAGCACGACCAGCACCAAATGGCAAAGCGCCGCTCCCCGCGCAGGGAGCGCTGCGCCGCGGCTTGCGGGACAGACCGACCTCCTCGCCCCCCACCGTGCGGGGCGAGCGCCGGGCGACAGCCGGTGCACTAGGGGACCGTGCCGCCGGCCTGCACCGCCCTCCCTCCGCCCGCGCCGGTCCCCGGCCCGAGCATGCGCGCTGCGGCCTCCCTCCCGGTGAAGGTCAGCCCGGGGCCCAGCTGCAGGACTCCGCCGCGGCCAGGGGAGGCGGAGAAGGGAGGAGGGATGCGGGGAGGAGACTTAACTCCTTCTCTGCGGGAAGATGGCCACCGAGACCCAGCCCGAGCTCTGAGTTTTGTGCTCCCGCCCTCTGTGGAGGTCCCGATTAGGGATAAGGCGGGGCGGGGGGAGGGAGGGGGGTTTGAGGAGAGGGTGGGGAAAGGGGGAATGGAGGGCTGGAAGGAGAGTGGAGAAGCTGGCTGGGGAGAGGAAGGGAGGGAGTGGGGGAGGAACAAAGGAAAGAAAAGGAAGAAAGGACAGCTTGCCAGAGAGACCCCTTCTCTTGTCAGTTTCCCCGCCCCCCAGCAGTAAAACTTCCCTAGAGGAATACAATTACTCTTAATTTTATTGGGGGGGGAGTGTGAAGAGAGACCCTTTGGAGCTCTCAATGCCAGGACTCTTGATTTTTGTGACCTGGCCCATCCCTAACCTAAGCCCACACCCTTCTCTTTTGGTTACTAAACTGGACTATGTCAGGGGACCCAGAGTCTGATGACTAAGCGCCAAGTCCCCTGGGAACTCTGGCTAGAACTTAGGGCCAGGGCTAGTCCCTAGAAATGGGGGAAGAGGCCTCTGAGACCCCAGCAGCCTCTACTCCTACCCCACCTGAGAGACTTAGGTACAGTCCTTCTGGGGGCTCCTTCATAGTGGCTCGCTCCCCTGCCTGAGCAGCTGAGTGACACCCTGTTACTGTCAGAATGCATGTATGCCCAGCACGCAGCCTGCTACTATAAAGGGGGCTGTCTTTCTGTGTGACTTTGCCTTTCTGTGTTAGTTTTGCATGCATGTGTATACACACACACACACACACACACACACTGCAAATAGGAGTGAACAAAAAACAAAGAAAAAATAGGACACCAAAATAGTTGTGTGACCTTGGAAGAGTTGCTGTTATCTGCCTGCCCCCGCTTCCTTGGGAGTCACAGGAGAGACTTGGCCCAGGGATTCCAGGGCCTTTCCTGTTCAGAGATCCAAGGATTCCACAGACAGAAAAGAACTGAGGCAGACAAGAGGGAAAGGTGGGAAGGGGAGGGGGCAGAGAGACATGGAGACGCAGCCCCACAGCCAGTGGACACCCGGCCCCCTAGCCCTTCCTTCTCCTAGAGTCACTCTCTGCCCCTTGCCACACCTCATTTGTGCCCTCAACACCACACACCACACCATGGGCCCCCTGCCACGAGGGAAAGACCTTACCGTGGGGTCCCCAGGGTCCTGCGCCGTGGGCAGGTACATGATAAAGGTTAGCTGAATGCACACTCCTCCTTCCTCTCTGCCTGCATGGGTTTGCTCAGTCTAATGGGATGCTCCTTGACACCCCTCCCACCCCACACACACCGCACACACAATGAACTGCAAACATGGGGGAGCTGAGGCTGCTGGTCGCAGGAGGAGTGCAGAGCCCCAGAGGCCCTGTGAGCATCCCGCCGGCCCAGGGGGAAGGCATGTTCTGGATTCACAGCCAGTTTTCTTTCATCCCCCTCAAGGCCTCCATTAATTAGGTGGTCTCTTAGAACAGGTCACTCCAAATAGCTTAAGGCACTGTAAAAATAAAATAAAAAGGAGCCATCCAGGCTAGGTGCCATCTTTCTGAGGATGGCAGGTGTGTGGGGGGGGCATGTTTATGTGGGGTCTTGGGGAGTGCTAGCCCACAACACCCCAGTATGGCTCTGCCTGTAGACAGGACTGTTTTAGTAGCTGAATTAGGCAGTACCCTGGGAGGAAAGGATGTGTTACACACAGTCACCCCCACCTCCACCTTGATAAGGTCTCACAGGTTTGGATAGAGTCGAGGGCTTAGATATGATAAGACTCAGGACCAAATAGAGGGGGATGGCTTGGATCTGGATGCACAAAGCTGCAAGCTTTCCTTCTTCTCTCTGCAGCTTCGGTGGGGCAGCCCAACATCCCATGATAGCCTCTCTCACCCGGGAAGCCTCCTTCAGTATCCCAAATGCCAAATAAGGGGAGTCTCCTGATTCATGTCCCAGACTTCCCCGACTGTTTGATCTATCTGCAGTTGCTGGTGGACTCCTCAGTGTTCGTTGCTAGGAAGCTGAGGACCCAGATTCAGAAGGGGGTCCCCTGGCTCCCTGGAGGATTGCTCGTGTCTTCATGTCTAACACTGTGTCCCTAGGAATGCCCCTGTGTTTGCTGGGAGAAACACCTGACCTCATCTCTGGACAGAATGCTGTCTGGAGCCCCATTCTCCCATGCTGAACTCTGGGAATGTGGGAAGATGCAGAGTGCTAGGAATCGAACCCAGGGCCTCACGTATGTCAAACCAATTCTCTACCACCATGCCACACTGCAGGTCCACTTTATCCCGCAAAATGTACCATTTTAACCTTCCTTGAATATACTCCTTAACTACCTTCCCTCCTCCGCCTACCATCAATGCTCCCTCTCTACTGAATCCTTCCCGCCAGCAATCGAAGTATTGTTTCCCCATCTGGAAAGGACTTTGAACTCAAATCCCAGCGGGTGCACAAGCCACTGAGAGTGTCCCTGTCAGGAACACCAGTGGCTTCCACATTGCTCATTGCCACCAAGGCCTTGTCTTGCTTCACAGACTACATACAGTGTTTACCCAAGAAAACTGTGCTTCCTTCTTTCCTTCTTGGCTATCCTCCTGCCTCTCGGATGCCTTTCCTCAGGCTCCTCATCTGTCCTGCTCCTCATGTTCCCTCTCAGTATCAGCGCACCTCCCCAGGAAATATTCAGTTCCTGAAATCCTCTGTCAGGCCTCACCTACTGTACCACTATCTCCTGGAGGTCTGCTCTCACTGGGTAGCATGTGCTGACCTCCGAAGTTTCCCCATAACCCAGGCCCCTCTCCCAGACTTCAGATGTCTACGTCTAATTGTGGACTCAGCGGTCCCAGTTGCTCTTTAATAGACTGCTCAAACTGAATCCCACTTTTCCACCTCACCCTCTGCTCTTTCCCTCTTTCCAGCGGCCCAGGCTCCCAGATTTGGAGCCAGCCTGCCTTTCTATCATTCCTGCCTCTGCATCCAGAGCCCAATGGTTTCTTACCTCTCTGCTGCTATCCCCTGGGTCAAAACCACAGTACTAAGCGGTCAGCTTCCCACCCTGCCTCAGCCTGCTCCTGACACTGAGATCGGAGGGATCGCCTAGGCAGGCTCTCAACATTGCAAGCTGCATGTGTGCTCCTGTGTACACATAAGAAGAACGGACAGAACGGCGTGGCTCCAGCCTTCCTCCAGCTGCTCGGCCTCGTCCTGTGGCTCTAATTGTACAGCTTTGTGACAGTCAACAGCAAGATGCTGTCACTCATCAGTAAAAATCACAGTTGATAAAAGAAACCAAAACTACATAAAAAGGGACACTTTGTGGGTACTTCCCCCCCCCCCCGCCCCAGGCTCCCTATTTGATTTCCAGTAAGGGCCAAAGTGCTACAGGTTCCCCCCCCCAACCCCCACACACTCTGCTCTGGCCTCCTGACTTTCCCTTGGGTTGTTCTAGGCCTCTTGTGGCTCTTTGGAACCCGGGTGCTCTCCTCCCTCGCTCCAGCTCACTCCTTCCACCTGGGGTGTTCCTCCTCCACTGCCTGCAGGACTTTCACCTCCTGAAGGTCTGTTCTTATCCAGACACAGTCTGTCTGTCTGTCCCCTAGGGCCTCAGGCTGGGCATGGAGGTGCGTGCCTTGAATCTCAGCACTCGGGAAGCAGAGGCTGGCAGACTTCTATGAGTTTCCGGCCAGCCTGGTCCACACAGCCAGTTCCAAGCCAGCCACAGCTGGTAGTGAGACCCTGTCTTACACAAAACAACACAAAAACTGTAGCACCCAACTGAAGAGAGATGATCCAGGGGGTAAAGGTTCTATCCTCCGACCGCACATGGTGAAGGGGGAGCACTGGCTGACTCACGTAAGTTGTCCTCTGACCTCCACATGGGCACTGCGGCCCCTGCACACCTCCACCCACAAGAAACAAACACATTCATTCAAAGAAACCCGCACCCTCTCTCTTCTTCCGGAGCTCCTTATTGCTTTTACTTTGCTCAGTTAATTCAACAGCACTTTAGGCCTCTCCTGGTCTACATAACCTCCTTCCTGATTATGTTAATGCTCCCCCACCTTACCCCTTAGGGTGCAGGCTCCCAAAAGGTAAGGCTTTTTATCTGTTTGGTTTGCTGATAACTCTTGGGTATCTCGGACACAGCAGAGGCTGCAATCAATTAAAGGTGTAGATACAGATGCTCACTCCAGTCAGTTCAGGATCTGCAGCATGTTATCTGAACCAGTGTTATCTCAGCGATAACAACACGTCTTCCATGTGCATAAGACTTCTTTCCTGTTGACCAAACACTTTCACACACATGGACCTGCCAGGTTTTCACAGACACCTCAGGCGCCTGCCTGAGAGGATTTCTAATCTAAAGATAAGAAGAAGGGTGTTCTCAGAAGCCACGTGACCTGCCAAAGTCACTGTGCTGTTAAAGACCAGGGCTGCACATCAGATCTCCTGATATGGAGGTCCTTGGGTCTCCCCTTAATCCTGAGCTTCCTCCCCAGAATCTCCCCAGAAGGCACACCTGTCCAGGAGTCACATAGTTACACTCTGGTGTCCCCGCCTTTCCACACACCTGCTTGTTCATGATGAAGGACGACAAAGGGCCCATGAAAGTATAAAGATCTGGGCTCAGATTCACAGAACACACATAAAAATCTGGGCCTGGTGGAGTACAGTTATAACCTCAGTCAGTATACGGGCCACAGAGATGGGCAGACCCCTTGAGCTAGCTGGCCAGCTAGTCTAGGCAATCAGTGAGCTCCAGGTTCATCGAGAGACTCTGTCTCAAGAACAAAATGGAGAACCATAGAGGAAAACACCTGACATCAATCTTTGCCTCCACACGTCCATAAACGGGCAAGTTCAGGTACTCACACGGAACGCACCCATGTGTGTTTTTATACTTTACACAAAAGGCATAGACATGCAAACGCTACACTCACCCACGCACATAACTTTCAAACTTCTACCAAACTCAAGCACATTATATCAAACATTGGGAAGATAAATCTTCAAAGAATTACCATCCAGTTGTCTAAGATAAATGGTAGTGCACTGTGGTGGTCTCCTTAGCCCCTGTATAAAAATCCTGGTTTAATTTGGAACAAGTCCTTTGCAATGTGGCTCTTCCTGGATCACAGCTGGATACACGTGTGTGTCTGTGTAACATGAGGAAGCATGCACATGAATCATCATGTTCACACAGCTCCCTGTCCCTCACCCCAGTCTGCTGTGCTTCAGAAGCTTACCATCTCCAGGGCATGCCACCTCGTCCAGCCTCCCTGGCTCCACGTGGTTTCCCTATGTTTGGGAAACTCAGAGGCCCTACCCTGGCCCTCCAGAAGTGCTGTGCATAGTGAGATGCTAGCTATATGGGACAGACTATGGATCTGTCTCTCCCTCTCCCTCTGTCTCTCCCCCAGTTGTGTGTGTGTCTGTGTGTGTGTGTGTGTGTGTGTCTGCATGAATACTGCATGTTTACGTGCATGGGTACACATATATTTGCAGGTATGCATGTGTGTGGAGACTAGAACTCAACCTCGGGTGTCATTCCTCAGGAGCTGTATATCTTACTTTTTGTTCTAATCACCTGGAGCTTGCTGATGAGTCTAAGCTGGCTGGCTAGCAAGCCCCAAAGATGCACCTCTCTCTGCCTCCCTAGCACTGCGATTATGATTGTGGGGTGTCCGTGACCAAGGATCTCATGGTTAAAGCTGGGTTCTGCATCTCCTTGTCTTTCAAACAGTACAGTTTGTGAGTAAGCAGAAATAAGTACTCCTGGAGTCAAAGGCTTTTTAGCAGCAGCTAAGAAACCTCCCTGTGGGCAGACAGAGGGAGGAGACAGGCTAGGTCTATCTTCAGGGCCTAAACCTGCTTGCATCCCACCCCTGACTTTTGCAAACCCTTGAAACTAAGGCTGGCAGCTGTTCTGCTGGAGCGCCCTTCTCTATGAGACTAGCGGCAGCGGGCAGCGGGCAGCGGGCAGTGGCTTTGCTCCCAGAACTCCTAGAACAAGGCCCTTGCCTTGGCCAATCTGACCTGGCAATTGGCTGTCTTGGGTCAGGGCTTTGACAACCTGGCCTCACTGCCCTGTCCTGTCCTGCCATCCTCTATGGCCCTAACCTCCTGCCTTGGGTGGAGTTCCAGCAGGCAACACGGTGTGATGTTCTGAGCTGAGGCTGATGCGGGACACCAAGCATGGTCTCATTTGCACTGAGCTATACTTCCCTCTGCAGAGTGACTTGCTGTTGTGGATCTCCTGTGCACTTCAGGATGTTTGAAGCATCCACGGCCTCCAGGATCTTCTACTAGACCCTTTCTCCAGTGTGATCAACAAAATACAGCCAGACGCTGTCTCCTGTTTCTGGAAGGAACTGCCCCAGGGTGAGAACCTCAGCTCTACAGCCATGTCTTGGAATCACATCTGGCTCGGCACTGAGTTCTCTGACACCTCTGAGCCTCATTTTTCCTATCTGCAAAACAGGAAGCCCTGCCTTGACTCACAGTGGCTAGGCGGTTACAGATGGGGTCAATGGTTTATTCAACACATAACTACTCTCTTGGTCCCCAGTGTCACTGCCTACCTGGGCTGCCACCTGATTCTGCAGGCCCAGCTGCTGCTGCTGCTGGCTGACCCCTGCTAGGGCACAGTGGCAGCAGAAGACCCTTGGAGCCCTTCAGCTCCTGGGCGGTGAAGAGTGGGAAGGCTGCTCAAATGCCCTGGAGGAACATGTGAGAGATTGGCTAGGGCCCCTAGAAAATAGCCAGGCAATTACTCAGAATGACTAATTACGCTAGACTCTGGGATCCCTGGGGAGTTTGGACTCTTCCCAAACCGTTGGACACATCCCAGCAGAGAACAGCCTAGCGCTACACCAGTGTGCAGATGGGTTACAGCGCGGGAAGCCTGTGGCCTGCAACTTAAGGAGAGGGGCTGCAGGAAGGAGCGGAACGCTCAGGAGCCACACACGAGTATATGCCCTGAACACGGACCTCAGATGAACCCACAAGACCTGTCTGAGAGCTGAGCTGACAGCAGAGGCATCTAGAAGAAAGCTGAGCCCGGGGACTCGGTGCTCCCCCCAACTCTGCACACTGTGAACGAGTGTCTATGACGTGAGAAAGTGAAACCCCATGTCCCTGGGGACCCTGAAGGCCTTGAGCAGACAAGATTGGTGGAGGGCTTAGTGCCAGGAGCCTGTGCAGGCTCTGCAGAGGGAACAGGGATGCAGCACCCACACGCATGGGGCACAAAAGCCATCTTGGGTCATCTGTACACAGTCGTGAACTAAATGTGGAAAAAGCCTCATTTGGGTGAGGTAAGCGTAGGAGGAACAGTGCCATGGTTGTGGGGCACAGAGTGAGGTACCCTTCTACTGGGAGAGGCATCTTGGGGTTCAGGCTTTATCCTACTGAGGGTGGGATGGGAACGGTTGGTGGATGTCCAGAGAGCCTGCAATATAGTGAGAATTACGCAGACACACAGCATCTACTGAGTCAGGGGCCTGCCTCTGGTTAGCTTTCATTTGCTTCAGGTAACCCAGGCAGCCCAAGAAACCTCTACATAGCTGAGAATGACCTTGAACTTCTGATCCTCCTGCCTCCACTTCCTGAATGCTGGGGTTATAGGTGTGCACCTGTTTTATGCATTGCTGGGGGTTGTACCTGGGACTTTGTTCACGCCGGACAAGCACTCTACCGACTGAGCTATAGGCCTTCTCTGCCTCCGGACTGTATTGCAGCCTTAGGTTGTAGGCAAGTTCAGGGAGGAGGGAGTGAAGATGTCCCCACATATTCAATTAAAATCAGGATAACAAAGCTGACCTCAGCTACATGGCAAGTTCTATGCCTGAGCTACATGAGACCCTGTTTCATAAGATGATAAAATAAAATAGCCAAGGGCAGGGTCTGATGCTTCAAATCAAGGCGGAGGGTATAACTGCAATTTCAAACCCGAGAGAGAGCTGGAGACAAGAGGCAGTGTATCCGGTATCCACACAGGCCCCACCCTGTTTGCTGCCAGTGGCCTCTGGCGCAGCTCACAAACAGTCCACAAGTCCATGAAGCCCTGTGTCTGCTTCCCCAGTTCTACCTGCAGGATTTCCCCTCCCTTCCAGCTACATCGCCGGTTATCAGCCCAGCGCCACGGTCCAGCATTTCCCATGTTTTTCTGTTGTTATTAATGTCCGCTTGTCCCCACCCCTCACAGCCACTACAGGGTTAATGTCAGGGGTCCTGGCTCTTCCTGATCCTCCAAGCTCATCTGTGTCACCTGGGTCAAGCACCCCATCTCTCCGCTGGACCTATCTTGCTTCCTACATAATGGACAGATCAATATTTTTTGAAAGATGTGACGAGGAACGCAGTACGCCCTTTTTAAGAGCTGACAATGGTTCCCATCACTCTAAAAGAATCCAAATTCCTTGTTCAGTTCTCAAACTCATTGATACGATGCATGATCAGTTCTCTGGGGCTGAAAGTCAGGCTCTTGAAGACAAATTTGGTTCCTGCATAGAGAGGAGCTGCTATCAGCTCCTGACTTGGGACAGTGCCCCAGAATGGCAGCGGCTTTGCCCAGAAGGTAGGGTAGAGTAACATACCTGTGCAGCCTGTCCCAAAGTCAAGGTGTGTGACTGGGAGGGGTCTGCATGAAGTCTCCAGGACAGCCCACAGCCTGGGCTGGCAACAGTGGGAATTCTTAGGCCACAAAGAAGCTGTCATCTCTTAAGTGGCCCTCAGTGAGTCAGTCCCCCAGCCTCTGTGACCAGGAGGTGGCGTGAGTGAATGGCGACGAGAATGGACCCGTGTCCCCACTCCACCCTGCAGCAGCAGGGCGGCTGCAGCAGCCGAGCCAGGGGCTCATCAGGCACAACAGCACTGAATGGCAGGGTAACTGGTAACGTGAGAGTCTGCATGTTCCCACATGAGGAGGCCTGGAGCCAGGCAGGCAGCTGGGGTCTCATCCTCCAGCATCTCAGAGACAGCAGTGGGTCCACTTGTCCCTCAGGGCCTTGGTACCCAGAGATTTCAGCCCCAACCATCTCAAGATCTTCTTTCTGTGATGGGACACATCCCCCAACACTAAAGACCCCTATCACAGTTCCTTTCCCTGTGTGGGTTGAATAGTGAACCCCTAATTCTAGACATCGCCAGTACATCAGAATATGAATTTAGGAAGAGTCTATGGAGAAACCATGGGGTCACAGTGAGGCCCTGATCCACTATGACCAGTATGCTATAAACAAGGGAACTGGGCTCAGAGCAAAGTGCACAGAGGGGCGTGAAGAGGCACAGGGAGCAGCTGCCTGCCTGAGGCTGCACCTGCTGCTCAAGATGGCAGTCAGGTGCAGGCCCCGCAGCTGTGGCACCCTAGTTCACTCATACTGTCCTTTGGCACTCCTGTGGCAGGCCCTGAGACACATCGCCAGTCCACCTGTGACCCTGACCTGGAACCTGAGTGCTTGTGTCTGTTCTCTGGAAGCCACTGAATGTGGCGCCTCCGACACCTGTGTTCCAGTAGTGCATCCCGAGGCAGCGCCTCAGCAGACAGGCTGAATCTGAGTATTCCATAAAAATGCCGAGTCACATGAACCTCTCTCTAAGCTTTGATTTCTTGAGCTTGAAAATGGGTATGCAGCTGGGTGGTGGTAGTGCACGCCTTTAATCCCAGAGGCAGGTGGACCTCTGAGTTTGAGGCCATCCTGGTCTACAGAGTGAGTTCCAGGTTAGCCAGGGCTACACAGAGAAACCCTGTCTCAAAAACACAAAAACAAAAAAACTAAAAGAAAGGGAAAGAAGGGAGGAAGGGAGGGAGGGAGGAGGGAGAGGGAGGGAGGCAGAGAGGCAGGCAGGCAGGCAGGCAGGCAGGAAGGAAATGGGTATGCCACCACCTTGCCCGGGTCAGCGTGAGCAGCACAAGAGCAATGAGACGCACAAGAACTTCATCTCTAGCTCACAGGGCCGTCTCTGCAGCAGCTTTTCACGCTTGGACTCACACATCCATAACCCCCTGTGCCTTGAAACCACACCCTTTCTCCTCCCACTGTGCCTAAACACATGCCTGCCATACTTTCGAAGCGGTCCCCAGGGCTCAGGGACAGATGCTTGGGTTACTCCTGCCAGTATGTATCCCAGGAGGATCAACTCATCAGTCAGCAGGTTGGGAGCCTCTGGATTTC
Organism: Cricetomys ansorgei; assembly: GCA_026225945.1. Lineage (NCBI taxonomy): Eukaryota > Metazoa > Chordata > Mammalia > Rodentia > Nesomyidae > Cricetomys > Cricetomys ansorgei. Next base: position 669,161 of record JAMJFZ010004042.1, read on the forward strand.
AGTACTGATGTCTAACACAGTTACCATCTCCAGCATCCATAAGCGGGGAATGCGGTCGGTCATCTGTCTTCATCCAAATCTTTGCTCATCTAAATCTTTACGCTCAGGATCGAAAAGCGACAGAAAAAGGGACCTTGAACCCTTTTTCTTTTTTGAGATAGGGTCTCCCTGTGTAGCCCTGGCTTGGGACTCACTATGTAGACCTGGTTGGCCTTGAACTAACAGAGATCTGTATGCCTGTGCCTCAGGACTAGGATTTAGCCATGAACCTTTGATCTTCCTGCCTTAACCTCTCCAAACAGAATTATAAGTGTGTACCACCATGTCCAGCTCATCCTAATTATTAACAAACATGTTTGATAACAGTTCCATCCACCCAGTGGGGTGCTAGAGTCCTGTCTCAGCTCTGCTGGGACTACTTGTGCCTCTGTAATCAGCAAAGGACGCAAAGCAGGCTCACTGTCACCCCCCCCCTCCGCAAAGGGCCAGGTCACACAGCCACCAGCACACCACTGCGTCCACCCAGCCCTCCTTATGCGCCATACCCTAACTACATCGAGAGATGCTTTGTCAACTGTCTCCAAGTGGACATGCACTTCTGGATGGAGCTCAGCCTCTGCCACAGCTGCTTTGGGTTCTGGGCTGAGGCAGAGAAGAGAAGGCAGGTGTCAGGGTGAGGGGGCTCAGTGTTGCTCTGGCCACACAGTGTATTTTTTAAAAAATATTTATTTGGGGGTTGGAGAGATGGCTCAATGGTTAAGAGCACTGGTTGCTCTTCTAGAGGTCCTGGGTTCAATTCCCAGCGCCCATATGGCAGCTCACAACTGTCTGTAACTCCAGTTCTAGGGGATCTGACATCAATGCACATAAAATAAAAAATAAATTATTAAAAATATTTATTATATATATATATTATATATGCGTGTGCAGCTGTGTGCCTCTGTGTGAATGTATGGGCATATGTGTGCAAGTGTGTACATGGAGATCAGAAGAGGGAATCGCATGTCTTGCTCTAAGTTTGCAAGCCCCAGTGACTGTGTCTCCTCTCCTCTCAGAGCTGGGGTTCCAAGCATTCATGGGATACCTGGTTTGTTCTGTGAGTCCTAGGCCTGAACTCAGTGCCTCATGATGGAGCAGCAAAAACTCTCCACTGCTGAGCCATCTCTCCAGCCTCACACCATGTCCTAAATACTTTAATTTGGTGCCACCCTTAAACTTTGGGAGATTTCATGGGGAATGATGTATTTCTAGAATCTCTTAGAAATATAGTAATCTGGTAACTGAAATCACCCAGTCTGTGTGGGAGCAACCAGGAACCGAGGAAGGGCTGTCCCTTTCAGAGAGGCTGGTTCATCGCAAGGGAGGCATTCTTAATTCTCTATCCTGCCTCCCCGTTTCTTATTTTAGGGGTTGCAACCCAAATGGCCCTAGGGGCCCAGCAATGATTGTAAGAGAATGGCACGGTCTTTGTATGAGCTGATAAATAACCTTTGACCTTGAGCCTCAATGCTGGGTGCAGAAGAGGAAGGGCTGGGATGGAGAGGGGCTACACAAAGGGCGGCTGTTTGTCCTTTTGCGGACCAGCAGGCTTTGGGCACAGGGCCGGATGTGGCAGAGACACCCCAGTTAGGACTCTTGCCCTGGCCACTGGGAAAATCACTTAGATTTCTGAGCCCCAGCATAACCATCTTAAAGTGATGACGATTCTAACCACATGTACACCATAGTTCTGAGGCTCAATTAAACCAGGAAACATTTTTAAAACCAGCTAGGAAGTCAAGCAACACTGGCTGCTGTTGCCCACTCACCTGCTGGGTTCTACTTGCTGCAGGTGCCTGGGTGCCCTGCTCTGGGATCTGAGTGCTACTGAAAAAGCAGACAGGGACTAGGGTGTCTCAAAAGCTGGGCCATTGGCCACTGAAGGGGCTACTTTCAAAAGTGTCTCGGTGCCTGGCTATAACTTAGTTGGTAGAGTACTTGCATAAGGCTCTGAATCAAACCAGAGAACTGCATAAAACATGGCTGTAACACCAGCCTTTGGGAGGTAGAGGGTAGCAGATCAGAAGTTCAAGACCATTCTCAGCTAGACATTAACTTGAGGCCAGCCTGGGCTACGTGAAACCCTGGCTCAAAAAAGGTGCCTCAGCATTTTCTTCCAAATTAAGAGGCATAACAGGGCAGTGGTAAAAAAGGGAAACTGAGGCAAGAGAGGAACAAAAAGCACAGTGATGTTCCCTGCAAGATTGGGGATATAAGTAGAAAATAAAAGCCAATAAAAGGGAGCTGAAGAGATGGCTCAGCAGTTAAGATCACTTGTTGCTCTTACAGAGGACCTGGGTTCAGTTCCCAGTGTCCACACGGTGGTTCACAACCATCTGTAATACCAGTTCCAGGGGCTCCAACACACTCTTCCGGCCTCTGTGTGTACCAGACATGCACAGGGTGCATATACATACATACATACATACATACATGCAAGCAAAACACTCAACACATAAAAATAAATAAATCTAAAAGCAAATAAAAAAGCACGGTGACTGTCTTGAAGGACGGATAAGGAAGAGGAAGGTGACAAAGGTCATTCCCAGGTCTGGACTTGAACACTGATCAGTGTCTAGCAGTGCTACCACTGCTGAGGAGACCCTCCCCGATTCCTGTGTTCACAGGGAATTTCCATTCTGATTCTCCGTTGATGACCCTGGGTTAATCCTTCCACTCTTCTCTGTACCGTCTTCCCTATCTCTCAGGGAGGGAGGGGGGTCATTGACAAGGCCATGGGGGGAAGTCAGGGAGCCTTTCCCCATGGCCAGCCTGCTCTTTTGGGGAACCTGTATGGGACAGGCCATCTCTCCTGTTCCCATGCTTCAGGTACCCGAGCCTCAGTCATGGGAGGAGTGGACTTCCACACTCAGACATTATTTTATGGTCCGGCCTCCTCCATTGGTCTAGCTTCTCTCAGTGAGTGAGTCCTTGGACTCTGGGTCTTAAAGCATCTGGATTCTAAAGGGAAGAAGTGTGGCTGCCTGGTCCTCCTTGGGCCTCAACTTACCTGCTAGACATGGTGATGTTCTTTATTTTCTGCAAGACTGTCTCACCTCAAACCAGGAGATTTACCCTCAGTTTTACACTAATCTTCCTCTGCCCAGTATGTATCAGACACATTGTCACAAATATTAACATAACAATGATTTCTTGAATATAGCAATCTCTTCCTCTAGTTGCTCTAAATTGAAAAAAAAAATGATTTAAATGTGTGCAAGGTTTTTGCCTGCATGCATGTATGTGTGTGTACCACACGCATCCCTGGTGCGGATGGAGGTCAGGAGGCATTGGATCTCCTGGAACTGAAGTCACAGAATGGGTCCTCTGCAAAAGCAACCAGTGCTCTAAACCTCTGAGCCATCTCTCCAGCCCTCCGTCACTCTAAGTTTTATCTCCAGGTTAAGCACATTGCATGAAGATCCACTCGGCCACACAGCATGACACTCACTCAGCCCTGGGAAACTGCCGGGGGCGCTGTTGAGGACTTTTGCTCAGCTTTGTCACACTGTATTCTTTATATGACCCAACAAGAGACAGACCAGAATAACAGTGGTTTGCTCAAGTCGTTGGGTTTATCTTAAGGAAGAGTGAGTTGCGTTGGCAGGAGACACACAGCCACCGGGGTTTATCCTGCACTAGCCTCACCCCGGGGCCACAACGCATTTCCCCTCCCCATCTACCCTCAGTCCCGATTCTCCCTGCATCATTGACTTTGCAAGGCCCCCAAGCCCTTTCTGGAACTCGGTAGAGTGGAAGTACATCTGCCTGCGGCACCTTCTCTCAGCGTCTCTACCCTCCCTGGGAGCGCACTGTTCCTCCCTCCCGGCTCTGGGATGCTCTTTTAGTCTGGAGAAATGGTTCAAATGGGAGTTGATCCAACTTTGTAAATTCCAGTAAAGGCATGTGCGGAGCCACGCTTGGGAAGCACATTCTCAGATTCCCTAAAAGTAAGTTTAGGTCACAAGGAAACTGGTTTGACAGCTGGGAAAGAAGAGAACAGAATTATCCCAAGTGGCAGCACAACTCAAGTGAGCAGCAGATCTCCCACAAAGTCCCCTGTGACTTCCCCACCTCCCTCAGTGTCAAAGGATACTACAGAGCCACAGTCCCTGGAAGATGTCCCCAGGCCGAGCATCCACCAGCAGCAGGCAAATAGGGGCCTCAGGTTGGCCGCTGTATTTACTTATTCCAGAGGCTTCAGAATGCTACCAAAGCCCATGGTCCTTCACTTATCCACCTCCCAGAAGCAAAGCCACCTCCCAGTGATACTTTCAATTCGTTACCTTTGCCACTTATAAAGCTCACTAACATTTGCAATAGCACATTGAGTCTGTGGGAGCCAGCAGCCTGCAGTAGCTGCGTACCCAGCCACTCTACAGTCCCCCATTGAGACACAGAGGGGCTTGTGAGCATCCACATGCCTGTGTACATGCCCTGGCCAGCAAAGGCCTGCCACCAAGACATGTGAGGGTTGATTTCATGTGACTCTGAAATCAAATACCAAACAAGACCCATGCTTTGCTACCTCTTCTCTGGCTGTTGGGATGGGGCAAGTATGCTGGGTCTCCTGATTCCCCTAGGAATCTAGCTATGTTTAATGAGACTTAGCACAGGACAGACAGCTTCTGTGCACCTGCTAAAGACCTCAGATCTTTCCCCGCCATCCCCCACCATCAGTGCGGCCTCCTCTGACCAACTAGAGCTTCAGGCTGTGGAGCCTGAGCTTGCTCCGATGGATCCACTTGTACACTCATTTGCTTTGGGAATCTTCACCACAATGATCCCCACAGACTTAGGAGGAGGTCCCCTTGTCACCTGAGGCGCTGGTAAGGTTGGGAGGAGTCTTGACGTTTCTGCGGGCAACAAAAGTCTGGGCCCCTCAGAGCGGGTATGCACATGCCCACATCATGCCTGTTTCAAGGTTCTGGGCACCAGGTGACTTGCTCACAGCCACCATGTGGCTATAACACTCTGGGCCAGGCTGGGCTTACCCAGCAGGCAAAGACCCTGAACTGGCCCAGTTGTGTGCGTGTGCGTGTGCGTGTGCGTGTGCGTGTGCGTGTGGGTGTGTGTGTGTGTTGGGGGGCAAGAGCATTAGGGACAACAGCTGTTCAGGGGCTCCCTCTTGCAACACTCTGAGGAAGCAGAGGCCAAGAAAGGCCTTGCTGCCTACACATGCCCCACAGCCCCAGGCCTTCCGAAGCCCCGTCTTCCAGTCCATTCAGGGCTCTCCTGATGTCCCCTCCTTAGAGGTCCATACCACCTCTTTTTGAGGCTTCCCATATCCAGCAACGTCCTTGAAAGCAGCCTCACTTTCCTAAGCCATGGTATGTCCCTCTGGACAAGGGGGTGGGGGGCTGGTGTGAGACTACCCAAAGCCACCCTTCCTCTTCTACTGGAGAGGAGGGTCCAGCTCCTGTGTAGCAGCCTGAGAATACACTCAAGCTCGGAGCCTGCAGGGTGGCAGAGAAGAGCCATCCACACCCTTCCACTGGGAACAACCCCCTGTCTGGGGCCTCTGCGGAGCTTTGAGAAGTTTGCTCAGCCTGTCTGTAAGTTGCTGAGTCAAGGATCTAAAGATTCCTTCCAGGTAATGGGGATCATTGGGTGAGAGCTGGGGGGGGGGGGGGGCGCATGTGTCTGAATGGAGAGATGGCAAGCATCCAGGGCTCCATGGCTAGTGAGGATTCAGAAGAAATCAGATCTATAAACCCTTTCCACATAAACTTGGTCTCCGATTAACTTGTTACTGGATCAGACTGGCTTTGAGAGGCAGGACCTGGGGACTCCTGGACGATGAGGGGACACTTTTAAGAGGCAGCACGGTGTGGAGGAAGGTGCTAGATGAGAGATGTCATAAGGTTCAGGAGTGCTCCATGGTGGGAGGGACGCACAGAGGCTCTGTGTGGGCCCTTGGGGCCAGCAGGGAAGGTGGACAGACAGTTGAGGGGTGGGGAGCAAGGCATGGCTAGAGCCTAGAGCTGGCAGGCTTTGGCCAAAGCTCCTGCTATTTGGCCGATAGGAAAGGAAGCACCTACCTGTACCACGGTGGGTAGGTGCTGAAGTCCTGGAGTCATAGATGGCAGGGTCCTGCAACCGGGGAGTCATCCAGTGCCCCCTTGGTGCCCCGGCCCAGAGCCTGCCACGCCTGGAGCACCAAGGGCCATGCTGAGGAGGATCTGAAAGGAGAGGGCTGTGGGAGGAGTGGCCTGGGCCCAGAGCCCCTAGGGCAGGCTCTAAAGGGCCTCAGAGGCAGGCTAGGTTCCAGGCCTCCTTTCAAAGGAGGTCAAAAGGTCTGAGGAAGAATATGGGAAACTGTTCAGAAAGGGCCAGGCCCTGGGGCCAGCACAAGCCAACTGGAGGCCAGGGAAACTCAAAGACATGCACAGGTGGGAACAGTGTGTGCCTAAGACACACAGACATAGGCCCAGGACAGAGAACTTCAGCCAGGAGCTGGGACCCCAGGCAGAGACCTGTCCCCAGCAGAGGAAGGCAGACGTATGGAGCTTTGAAGCTAGAAGACACCTTCTGGCCAGGATTACACCTGGCACCAAGGCAGCCCCACGGCAGGCAGATGGTCACCTACACTCGATCAACAACTTGCTCCAGGTTCTACTGCATGCACTGCCTTCTGGGTTCACCCCAGGTCCAGTGGCTTTTCCCTCCTCGGAATAGCAGAGAGGCTTCAGACTTGGGGCCAGATAATACAGTTCCATAGGCGGTTGGGGTGGGGACCGGGGTGGGGATGGTCCAGGAACACGCAGAGCATATGGGTGGAGATATGATGGCCAAGGGTGGAAGATGGAGTGGGACCCAACTGAGGGTGCTGAGGTGGGATGTGGGGCACACAATAGGAGAGCCAAGGGGGTATGGGGTAGAAATATGTGAGCAGGCCAAAGGTTACAGTCTGAGGCTGGGGTGTGAGTCTGCAGGCAGTGGACAGAGGGGTGTCTTGAATGGGAGAGGGCTGTCCAAGAAGGAGCGTAACAAGTGGAGTCTGGCAAGATGCCAGGAAGTGGGCAGGAAGGAAGGTGCCAGGTAGGGCTCGTGGGAGAAGGCTGCCAGGAGGAGCAGGTGGGGAGACTGCTAGGCAAGAGGGAGGTGCTAGGCAGACAGGGAAGGTGCCAGGCAGCAGGGTGCCAGACAAGGGTGGGGGAGGGGCTGCAGGTGGAGGGAGGGTAGGGAGGGACCAAGCAGGGGTGGGAAGAGAGGGTACCAGGTAAGGATGGAGGTCTCAGAGATGGGGCTGGATGGAGGTGGCTAAAAGGGGTAGGAGAAGGAGGTAGCAGGTCGGGGAGGGTGCCCAGCAGAGGGAATGAAGAGAGGCAGGAGGGTGGGGAACACCAGGAAAGTGGGAAGATGTCAAGCAAGAGAAAGCAAGGAAATGCTAGGTACAGGTAGAGGAGGGGATGTCAGTCAAGGGGCAGAGGGATGCCAGGTGGAGGAAGGATGCCAGGCAGAAGGAGGACCAGGGATGCCCGGCAGCAGGAGGAGGGATGCCCGGCAGAGGGAGGAGGGATGCCAGGTAGAGGGAGGAGGGATGCCAGGTAGAGAGAGAGAGGGATGCTAGGTAGAGAGAGGAAGGATGTGAAGCAGCAGGAGGAGGAATGCCAGGTAGAGGGAGGAGGGCTGCCAGGCAGCGGGAAGAGGAATGCCAGGCAGAGAGAGGAAAAGGAATGCCAGGCAGGAGGAGGAGGGATGCCAGGCAAGGGGAAGAGGGATGCCAGGGAGCAGAAGGAGGGATGCCAGGCAGGGGAGAGAAGGGATGCCAGGCAGAGGGAGGAGGGGGATGCCAGCAGAGGCGAGGCAGCACTGCCAGCAGGGAAGGCGGGGGAGCTGGCGCAGCGCGGCTGGGCGGCGTGTTCGCCTAGGGCCGTGGGGGCCACGCGGTGCGGGTCGCTCACCTGCTCCCTCGGGACCCCGGCCCCGGAGCGTGGCTGCCCGCCCTCCGCTCCGCTCTGGGCTCCGCTTGGCGCCTGCGCCGCTGCTGCCTAGAGCGGGGGAGGTGCAGGGAGCGTCTGCAAAGAGCTAGGCACTTAATAATGACTTAGGGATCGGTGCAAGAAGCTTTGCCCCATTCAGCAGTGTGTGAGATTTTCGGCTCTGAGCCCTGTGGCGGAGCCCTTGCCAGATCCAGACCCACCCGTGGTAAACTTCAAGCCTGTGCACAGATATCTTTGAAAATTGCACCTGCGCGCTCATCTTTCACAATACGCTCAAAGCACCCTGTGTGGCTTCTCACAGCTCCACACTAACCGTCCACCCTGTGGGCATCTACACACAGCTGTGTGCTCACAGCTTACGATGTGGGAGCATCATAAGTGCTGCAGATGTTACCTACCAAGGAAATTCCCTCCCCTGACTTACAAATTCCCGTGCACGCCATGGGAAGAAGGCTTTGATAACCCTTGCAGCACTTGGGACCCAATCAGGATCTCTGGTATAGCTTAGCAAGTAGACACAGACTTCAAGAAGGCCTTTCGGAACATAGGGCCAGCTAAGCCTGGCTTTGGTCACCTGTGAGGTCTTCCTACCTTCAGTCACCAGAGCCCAAGTAGCAGAGTATCTGGCATTCTGCAGAGCTCAACTCTGACCTGCATAGCCAGTGGGTTCAAAGACCTGGGCAAGGGCCAGAGTGTGTGGGAGGAAGCCGGTGAGGAGGAACCACAGACAGGAGGGTGCGCCTGCTAGACACCAGGGAGCAGAGGACAGTGTGTCATCACCCCCACCCACACCAGGACACAGCAGGCAGTGGGAAATTGTGGAGGAGGCCGAGGCCCTGCCCTGCTCACTCAGGTTCCCTCTGCACCATAGGCCTGGCCACTCCACTCACAAGATGGACACTTCAGAATCTAAGTCCTGAGCCCTGCGTGGCTATACTGTCCCGGACCGTGGGTCTCACAGGAATGGACAGAGTTTTCCCGGTCCTTCTTTCCTTCCTTCCTCCCTCCCTCCCTCCCTCCCTCCCTTCCTTCCTTCCTTCCTTCCGTTTTTATGGTCTTAACACTTTAATCATGAAAAAATAGACATAATCTAAAATACAATATCTTTTAAAAAGATTTACTTTCTTTTGAATTTATGTGTGTGTGTGTACATGTACCTGTGTGCAGGTACTTGCAAAGTTAAAAGGAGGGTGTTGGATCCCCGGAGCTGGAATTATAGGCAGTTCTGAGCTGCCTAACAAGGGTCCTGAGAACTAATTCTGGTCTGTAAGAGCAGTGCGTGCTCTTAGCTGCTGAGCCACCTTTCCATGCCCAGCCCCTTTGGAGACAGGATGTCACATAGCCTAGACTGGCCCCATACTCGGCCATGTAACAGAAGGTGTTCTTGAACTCCTGATTCTCTTGCCTCTACCTGAGATCACAGTGCAGGCACCCAAGCCCTCTGAACCTTGTCTATAGACTGTGGCACCCTCTTCGGTCCTCTACTGAGTTCTGGAAGGGAAGCCATCCAAGAGCTTCAGTCATGGGTAAGAAGATGGAGAATGAAACCAGCACCCTAGCATTTCTCAGTGGATCAGCAGGGGACAATGTCAGAGAAGTCAGACTACCACAGTGCTCACAACTTGACTGTATATTACTCTTCCTGTTTCTCTGGCACTCTGGACAGGGAGTCTGTGATGGTACCAGGAGGCATGTCAGCCTGGGCTTCCTGGCCACAGCCAACCCCTGACACCAAGTAAGGGACAGAGGAGACAGGGTCAGTACCATGCCCCAAGATGTCCGTGCTGGGCAGAGGCAGCTAAGAGCAGACCAGGCCAGTGTTGGACTAGGCTACAGTTGGGGTGAAGTTGTACCCTGAAATGCTGCCTTTATAGTAAGAATTTGGAAACCATCTGAATTTCATCAACACATAACAGATCATATCAACTGAGTGACAGGTGTAAACAGGTGCCTGGAAGATAAAACACTTAATGCTTTCTCATGACATAGGGGAAAAAGAAACATATAGAGGATAGTGTGTAAAGAATGCCAACATCTGTGAGTGTGAGCATTGCAAACACAAGCAGGTGCATGTGACTTGTGTAAAGCACTCCTCCAGAAAGATGAAAAGAGCTAGCCACAATTTCCCCCTTTTTAAAAGAATAATCTGTTAATCACATTTTATTTGTTTATTTATTTGTGTATGCTCCTGTGCACACATTCATGCCATGGTGCATATGTAGAGGCCACAGAACAACTTTTGTGAATCAGTTCCTCTTCTACACTGTCAGTCACAGGATTTGAAGTCAGGTCATCAAGCTGGGCAGCAGGGACCTTTACTCTCTGAGCCTTCTTACTGGCTTCTCTTCTTTCTGTCTGTCCGTCTTAAATAGGGTCCTATGTAACTCAGGCTGGACTCAGACTCAGACTTGCTCTATGACAGAAGATTACCTTAAACCCCTAATTCTCCTGTCTCATTTTCTGAGTGCTGGGATCACAAGCATACATCACCAAAACTGGTTAGTGCAGTGCTGGGAACCAAACCCGGGGTGTCACACATGGTAGGCGAGCACTCTCCCAGCTGAGCCATGGCCCAGCCTCCAGTTCTCATTCTCAGTTGCACATTCTACAAGCTTCGACAACTGTGTAATGATATGCACCTGCCACTGTGAAGCTACAGAATAGCTTCCCTGCCCCGAGGCTCCGCCCCCCATTCCACACACTCATCCCTCTCTCCCGCACCCAAGGCCCTGGCAACAGCTGACCTTTTGCTTTTCCAGAAGCCACTGTTTGAAATTTTATAGCACAATGCACTCCTGGGCTCTTTCATGTCACAAAGCAATTTTCAATCTTGCTACTTATTATTTATTTATTTAAACCTGGAATAAGATTCCATTGCATACACCTACCTCGGAAACAATTATTTCTAAAAAGTTTGTTTACATAGTTTTCTGTGTAATTACCATCAAGTCAGCTCCAAAGCCCTGGCTGACTATCAGAATCCCCTCTGAAGACATTCGGCCTCACTAGACTCTCTGTGGCCTTCCGACCTGTCCCCATCAGAATGACTCTTCACCATCATCTTGGAAGTGCCTCCTGTTCATTTTCTTCTGTTCATTTATTCATTCAACGAAAGTGTGTGGTGTCCTCATCGAGGACCAAGCGCTGCTTTAGAACTGGGTATTGAAGTACACTGTGAACAAAATGAGCCAAAGTGTTTCTGCCCGCTTGGAACTTATCAGATGGGAGAGATGGAGAAGAGGCAAGACAAAGATGTGACTTGTTCACAGTAGCCATGCAAGACTGGCTCAGCATTCAAAGCTCAACCCAGGGGTGTGGATAAGCTAACGAAAACTACAGATGCATTGAGATCTGTTTGGAAACCCACTACTTTGCAAGCTAATTTAAAAATATAATTAAAAAGTCAGGCGTGGTGGCACATACCTTTAGTCCTAGCACTTGGGAGACAGAGACAGGCAGATTTCTGAGTCTGAGGCCAGCCTGGCCTACAGAGTGAGTTCCAGGACAGCTAGGGCTACATAGAGGAACCCTGTCTCGAAACAAAACCAAAAAACTAACCAAGCAAACACTCACACACACACACACACACACACACACACACACGGCTTGAACACAGGTATCCTGCTTGGATAGACAATGCTTCCCTAAGAAGATATAGGTTATTAAATGAAAATCCCAGTGTCAGGCATGAGACACATCCCCGTGAGCTATTGGTCAGCACCCCCATGGCAGACTATTCTATTGTTGCTACTCTTGGTTGCCCACTAGAACTAGGAGGTAAGACCCTATTCATGAGGACACATTTGGATACAGGACAAAGAGAAATCAAGCTAGAACTGACTTTAAAACATCCTCCCTGCTGGCTGGCTTTCACAGTGTTGGGAGGTGATATGCAGACCACTGGGGAAGAAGAGTCAATGGTCCTATGTAGCAGTGAAGCCTGTATGTTACAACACTGACTGCTAAGCAAGACACATACACAGGTGAGAGAGGCGTGAGGGTTATGGACGCAACCAATGATTTTTGATTTGGGGTTGTGGCTCGCTGCATGGGAGGGAATTCATACCTGGCTCAATAAACCTGGTCAAAAGCCCATGACCAGAGAGGTCATAAGTCCTAAGAGGAGAACTTACTGTTGTTCTGCTAAATACACACAGGCTCAAATCGCCTTGTAAAAATTTATGTTTATACCCCTGTGTTAATGCTGCTCTCAACCTCAGTCAGAGAAGCTTCTCTTTGCAATGCACAGTCATCAATGTACAAATTCATAACTGGTCAGAGAGCTAAGAGTAAGTGACTGACTATTGATTGCTGTGCCCTAAATTCAAGGTGCATGCCATACACCGGCTCATGCACATTACTGCACAGGGTGTGGAAGGAATGTAAAAGCCAGAGGAGGAGGAGGAGGGCTGTGACACGCCGTCTTCTTCTGGACACGACATGGCCATTGCACTCATGAACTCCCTAGAGCTATGGCCGCCTGCGCAAGCCAGCGAGATCAGTCAGCATCCCAGCAGGTCACAGTAATTGAACTCAGTGAGTGTGTGTGTGTGTGTGTGAGTGTGTGTGTGTGTGTGTGAGTGTGTGTGTGTGTGTGTGTGTGTGTGTTGGGGAGTGGCAATGGTGCGAAAAGGGGTATTGGAAATGGATAGGATGAAGATGCATTGTATACATATGTGAAATTGTCGGAGAATAAATAAAACATATTTTAAAAACTCAGTCAATTTAATACATCACATTAAGGAGCTAAAGAAGAAAAAAAGTGAGATGACGTCAACAAACGCACAAGATAGAGTCAGCAAAAGTCAACATCCTTTTGCCGTAAGAACACTCTGAAAAGTGAAGGAAGACCGCAGCTTCCGAACCCCATGAGCTGACACCACACCGAACACTTTCCTAGAACTGAGGAAACCAGGATGACTATTTCACCTATCGGCTCCTTGCCCGCTGTGGAACAATACAAAATGGGAAGGGAGACGAAGACCCGAGCCAGGAAGAAGAAAGAGAAACAGATGATGGTAGCACATAGGAAAGCCCAGAAGGTCTGCAGAAGGCCTAATCAGAAACTCAGCAAGGCCCAGGACAGAAAAGCATGCAAAACTCACTGGCGTTTCTGCACCCCAGCAAGGATGGAGCAGATCCTGGAATCAAAATGATAATTCCACCTTTAATGGCTTGGGGCGATGAAACGCTCTATGAAAGTCTGACAGAACGCACACACGACTTGTCCATCAGCAGCTCTACAGCACTGATGAAAGGAAGCAAGGAAAACCTTCACCTTGGAGGAGCAGAGCAAGTTGGTTCAGAAGACTCAGAATTCGGAACACGTTGATAGTCTCCAATCTGATGCTGATACACAGGCTTTATTTAAAGGCAGAGTCTCATGTAGCCCAGGCTAAGTCCCAACTCACTATACTGTACTGTAGCAAAGATGATTTTGAAGTCCTTGGTTCTTCTGCCCACCTCCCAAGTGCTGGGACTATAGGTGTGTACCAGTCCATATGGCTTAACCCAACTCCTGTCAAAATCCCAACAAGTTCTGTTGTTGTTGTTTGTTTGTTTTGTTTTTCTGAGATAGGTTTTCTCTGTGTAGCCCTGGCCGTTCTGAAACTCGCTCTGTAGACCAAGTGTCCTTGAACTCAGAGATCGGCCTGCCTCTGCCTCCTGAGAGCTGGAATTAAAACTGTACACCACCACTGTCTGATCCCAGTAAGTATTTTTGTAAAAATAGAAAAAAATTACTCTAAAATATGTATGGAAAGTCAAAGAGAGAAAGTGGTTCAGCAGTTAAGAGCACATGCTGCTCTTCCAGGGGACCCAGGTTCAATTCCCAGCCCTACATGGTGGCTCATAACCGTCTGTAACTCCAGTTCCAGGGGCTCTGATGCCCTTTTCTGGTCTCCATGAGCACCAGGCACATACATGGGCAGATATACATGTAGACAAAATACCCATACACATAAAGTAAGAATAAATAAATCTTAAGAAAAAAAGAAAGGCAAAGGAACTATTATATCTGATATGGTTTTGAGATAAAGGAATAAAGTCATAGCCAGTGAGGTGGCTCAGTGGGTAAAAGCACTTAACTTGAAAGCTTGACAACCTGAATCTAATTCCTGGAATGTTTGAAAAGGTAGTAGGAGAGAACCAACTCTGAAAAGTTGTCCTCCAACCTCCACATGTGCCCTGGTACACATGCCCACATGTGCATGCATCATGCACAACACACATACCATAAGTAAATATTTAAAAGAATAAAGCTGGAGGATTCCTGCTACCCTACACTAATGCTTGTTGCTCAGGATCACCATCAGAACCCCATGTGATTGGCAGGGAGACGGACCATAGATGAATGGAACAGAGCGGAGAGCCTAGAGACAGGCTGGCAAACACACCCACCTGAGCTTAACAAGGGTCCAAACGTGATCAGAGGAGGAAAGGCAGAATGAGCAGACACCCAAAGTCAGGAACGGCCCCTCTAGGCTCTGTAAAATGAGAGTTCAGCAGGTCACAAACTATTGCAAAAGAGAAAAGTGTAAGTTCTTAGACATATTCTTTCTATCAATCACGCCTTTGAGATCAGGGCTCAGTGAAGATTTCCTAGACTTGATGATCCGGTAAGTTCGTTAGATTGTTCTTCATTAAAATAGAAAGTTTGCTACAACATAGGAGAAAAAAATGTCATAAACCAATCAGGAGATTGTACTTAGGATACAAGGAGAACTGTGAACTAGCAATTCTGAACTAACAACTGTCCAACTTAGAAAATGAGCAAGAGAGACACAGTCACTTCCCCAGCAGGGAAGCAGCCCTTTTAAGGATAGGTGGCGACCCCAGCCTTTGTGCATCTGGCAGAGCAGTCAGACTTACAGCTAGCAACACCACCCGATGCTCGTTAGAGCCACATGGCATCCAGGTGGCAGAAGCCATGCTGCCTCATCCTCCCGGTAGGGATGTAAGGAGGCAGAGCACTTTAGAAAAGAGCCTGGAAGTTTCTTATGACTAAACATTTGTTAACCCAGTGACTGCAATCCTGAGTCTTCATCACAGAGAAATGCAATCTCACGTTCACTCAAACGCCTGCTTATGGATATGTTCGAGCAGCTTTCTCCAGGATCGCTCCGAACTTGGAAAGACCCAAGCGTCCTTCAGTGGGACAAAGGCTAAATCGTTGTTCTTCTAGACTGGGGAATATTACTCAGCAATAAAAAGGAACATTCTATCGATACATATAGCTACACAAGGGACTCTCAGGATAACTGAAAGTTTGTTTCAACCTTTAGACTTACCGGAAAGTGTGAAAAAAGCCAAGTGAGTAAAAAAAAGTTACATACTGCATGATTCCCTTAATATAGCATTCTTGAGGCAAAATTATAGAGATGGGAAACAGGTTAGTGGTTGCCAGGACTTTAAAGGGGGCAGGGTGGAAGGATGGAAGGAGAGATCCTGGAGAAGGAAATGCCTGATCTATACACGGTTGAGCTCAGTTGACGATGGCTCCTGAAGCCTTGCCCACATTCCAACGCCCAGAACCTGTGCCATCTATTCCGGAAAGGTCTCTGACTTGTTACTAAACTCTGGAGAGGAGAAGATCCTGGCTCACCTGGGTGAGCCCTAAATGCCATCCTGAGTGTCCTTACAGAGGGAACAGAGCTGGTTTAATTGGCAAAATGTTTGCCTTACAAGTATGTGGACCTGAGTCAGACCCCCAGAATCCATGTAGAAGATCAAGTGCAATGGCATACACTTATAATCCCAGTGATGGAGAGGTGGGAGGCAGAGACAACTGGACTCCTAGATGCTTGCTGGCCAGCTAGCCTGGACCTTGTTTCAAACAGTAGGTGAAAGGTGTTTGAAAATGTCACCCAACAGCTTCCACACAAGTACTCACAGGCACCCTGACCTGAGTGTGCCTCACACACACACGCAGAGTGAGGCAGAGGGGGATCTCTGTCTTTCTCTGTTTCTCATACACACACACACACACACACAACACAGCACATATACACACACAAACACATGCATACATACATATACACACACAACACACACAAACACACCCACATACACATGCAAACACACATATACACACAACACAGCACATACACACACACATACACATACAAACACACAAACACCCATAACATACACACAAACACACACACATACACATACAAACACACATATACACACAACACAGCATATACACACACACATACAAACACACACACACATACAAACACACAAACACACATAACATACACACATACACACACACAGATGGGATGAAGACAGAGGACAGCTTCAATCTGAAGCTGAAAGAGGCAAGGGACAGGTTCTTCCCTTGAGCCTCTGCAGGGGGCATAGCTTTGTATACACCTTGACTTAGGGCTTCTGGCCTCCAGCTATCTAGTTCATGGCCATAACAGCAGCCACAGGGAACTAACTTGAGCATACAGTCAACATTGTGGCTGAAATATGTTACAGTAGCTTTGCAAGTTGTTACCATAGGTGAGCAATGGGTAAAGACACACAGAATCTCCTCCTGTTCTCTCTCATACTTGCATGTGAACCCACAATTATTTCTAAATAAAACATCCAATAAAAAACAAGCCAGAGGACTGGGGGTACATCTTAGTTGGGAGAGTGCTTGCCTACATTCACGAAGCCTGGTCCGTGTCTGATCCCTAGCTCTGTATAAACCAGCATGGTTACATGCCTGTAATCCCAGCACTTGGGAGGTAAAGACAGGAGAATCAGAAATTCAGTGAGTTCAGTGGCCACCCTGGACTATATGAAACCCTGCTGGCTTGCCATCTAGAGGACAAATGGGAGCCCCATTTGTCTAGAGGACAAGGGGGAGACCTTGCCTCAAAGGAATAGGTAGAAAGTGACAGAGGACGACACCCCACACCTTCCCTGTTCCCCCATACCTGTATACACGTGCACACACACACTGATCATCCAGTCAACCAGTTTTAAAGATCACAGGGAATAAATAATAAAGCAAGGAAGAGAGGGGAGGACTTTCTTTCTCTCCTCCCTCCCTCCCTCCCTGCCTTCTTCCCTCCCTTCTTTCCTTCCTTCCTTTTTCTTTTTTTCTTTTTAAATAGGAGCTCATCATGTAGCTTTGGCTGGCCTGGAATTTGCTGTGTATACCAACCTGGTCTCAATCCACAGAGATTTGCCAAGGCATGTAACAGCACACTGCCCTTGGGAGGGAAAGGTTTTAATACGGGTTAGGGAAGGCTAGCAGCACAGGCCTCTTGGTGCACAGGGTTTGGTGTTAGAGGAGCCACACTGTATCTGTGAGGCCAGAGGAAGACGTCAGAGTCCCTGGAGCTGGAGTTAGAGGTGGTTGTGAGCTGTTTGACATGGGTGTTGGGAACTGATCTCCAGTCTTTTGCAAGAACAAGTGCTCTTAACCACCGAGAAATCTCTTCAGCCTTTTTCTTTCTTTCTTTCTTTTTTTTTTTTTAAACAATTTCCCATGTATTTCAGGCCAGGCTCAAGCTCACTAGGTAGCCCAGCCTGGACTTGAACTCATGACCTTTCTGTCCCAACCTCCCCAAGTGCTGAGAAATTACAGATAAGCACTGCCAGTCTGGCTAGATATTTTTAAAACAGGGAGACTGGGCTGGGAAGATGGCTCAGTGGACACAGCACTTCTATGCACTTTGAGGATCTGAGTTTGAATCCCCAGAGCCCACACATAGCTGTGCATATTAGCATGCACCTATAACCTCAGTGCTCTACCAGAAAGATGGGAGGTAGACATAGGAGAACCCCACGTGGAGGTCAGAGGACAACTTGTTGGAGCCGCTTCTTATCTTCTACCGGGTAGAGTCTGAGAACTAAAATCAGGTTGAGAGACTTAGCAGCAATCACCTGTACCTGCTGAGCCCTTCTGACACCCCTGCCCCAGCTTTGCTCCCCTCCTCTCACACTTGCTGACAGACCCCTTCTCTCTCCCACACTTTCTCCAGAACTTTCTCAATTACCACATCTGATCTGGTTCCCTCTTCTTTTAAGCTCTTGCAGCAACGCTCCATCAAAGCCATCTAGTATCTGGCTACAGCCTGCCTCACAGACGCTGTCTCCAAGTCCCACGTGTGTCTTTCCACTGTGTCCTCCCAAGTGCGCTCTCCAGGGTGTCTCATCCTTGCACTGCAGGTGATGATGACACAGGACATCAGGATAGATGTCTTTCCCAAAGTCTCCTAGTGACATCCTCACAGTCTCCAGAACTGTCGCCCACCCCCTCAACTTCATTTCTTAATTTAGAAACAAGGTTTATTTTTATTGCTTTTAATGACGTGTATGGAGGGGTGCCCATGTGTGGTCTGCCTGTAGAGGCCGGAGACATCAGAACCCCTAATGTTGGAGTTAACAAACATGGGTGCTGGGAACTGAACTCAGGTCCTCTGCGACGGCAGTGTCTGCTTTTACCTACTGAGCCAGGCCTCCGGCTCCTTCTCTGGACTCTGCTTCAGCAGAGCTGAGTTACTTCAGCTTCCTGGATCATCAGACTCGCAGAGGAAAGTCCTGGGTATGTAGGTGCAGAAAGAGGGGTGACCTGGAAAAGAATGATGGGGAGCTTTTTGTCAGCTGTGGATGAGGCTGAGGAACCACGATGGTGCTGAGGCTCCCGGCCGCTAACACCCATGGGAGACTGAGGGGTAAGAAGAGAGGATGTGCTACAAAAACCAAGTTAGTGTCAGGGCCTGGGCTAGGATATACTCAGCAGAAACCACAGGGGCATGTGGCCACAGCCAAGGTCACTACGTTCCCAGATCCACCTGTCTTCCAAATCTCCCATGTCCTGCTGATGCTGTCATTGGCCACATCCAACTAGAAGCCAGAAAACAGGAGTGGCCAAGGCAAGGTGGGACCCGCAGAGGTCTACTTCCAGAGGCACACACCTTTGGACCACCATGAATCATTTCCCCGGTCCTTCCTTCAGCGAGGATTGACATCAGTGACCAGCGTTGCTGTGGAGAATTTATTGGGAAAAACCAGACTCAACCGCTTCCCATGAGACAAAGCTAGTGCTCCCGGCTGCTGCTGTCCACCTAGCCTGGTTTCTCCGCTCTTCTGTCAATGTCCAAAGTTTGGCTTTAGCTCCCAGGGTAGCCCAGGTCTTCGTATCCACAAGCTGTTGATGATCCTGTCCTTTTAGGAGCTACCATATTTTCACCTTGGCCATTGTTATTGGAAGAGGAGAACATGGCCCTACCAACCACTGTTCAGCGTCAGAAGTCATTCCTCTGAACTGGGACCCATCCGCCTGCCGGTCTAGGCCGTGTCTGTTCATTCCAGCTGCAGGAAAAGCCTGAACTGGCCAGTAGGAGACCTGCCAGTCATATGAGCCCCAGAGTGTGTTCACTCTAGAGACTCATTAAGATCCTTAACTCATATCCTTGGGTGTTAAGCATTAAGATGCTTAACTCATATCCAGCACCGAATAAACCAGGCATGGTAGTGTACACCTGTAATCTCAGCACTTAAGAAGTTGAAGGCCATTCTTGACTGCTTTAGGGAATCCCAGACCAGCCTGGGCTACCTGAAATTCTGTCAAAAGAAAAGAAAGGAAACAAATGAACAAACAAAAACAAAAACAAAAACCAAGATAGCAAATGTGTGTGTTTTACTTGCACTATCACACACACACACACACACACACACACACACAGATACAGAGAGAGACAGAGAGACAGAGAACAAAAATCACAGCCACACCTGTCACATGGACCAAAATCAAGAAGCCAGAGTAACGAGAGCCACAATGGAGGGTGAGCTACTACAGCCCTGAGCACCGCTGAGAACCACCATCTTCAGTAAAACAGTAGCGCAACCTCTCAGCAGGCACCCGCCACCTGCTCGCGACCCAGGCAGCCTACCCCTAGGTATTTACCAAGACACCCCGCGAATGCGCCTACAGAACCATGAGAAAGCAGCCTGGGAAGAGCGCGATCCCATGAGAAACACACTTGAGTGCTGACCCGAGTTCCTGAGTGGGAGCTGAGTCTTCTGTTGTTCCTCATGGGGCTCTTCTATAGCACCCTAATTTTACTAATGAGATGACTTAGACACACGCCTCAGCACGGAGACACTCACTGGAAAGCCCAAGCAACTGGAGGAGTCCAAGGTCGGAACTTTCAGCCTGCCTACCTGGCTGACACTGCGTTCAAGAAGGGGGTGCTGGAGGCTAAACCCTTAAACCAAGAGATCCTGGAGCTTTTAGGCATTGGAGGTATGACTCCCACAAAGAGGTATACAAGCCCCTCCAGAACTCTCCCGGCCCTTGTAGAGACCATCTCTTTTCCTGGCTATCCATCCACATCCATCTTTGTTGGTTGGTTGGAGTCAGTGTCCTGCTATATAGCTCAGGTCAGCCAAGTACTAGTATGCCAGTTTCTGCCAGGTCCTTTATACAAATGGGCAGGTATATGCAGAGCACTTCCCGAGTTCTGTTAAGTTGTCTTAGCAAATTAGCCAGGTGTGCAGGGCAGAGGACGGGTGACTAGCAGCTGGGCAGTCAGAGCTTGGATGACAGCGACACCTGGGACTTCCAGTTAGCATCTCGTCGGACTGACCCCTCACGCTGCAACCTCTGGCACTGTATCCTGGAAGATAGCATGCCTTAGTTCTCTTTCTGCTGCTGTGATAAAATATTCTGACCAAAAGTAACTTGGAGGAGGAAAGGGTTGATTTAGCTGATAGACCGTCGTGGAAGGAAGTCAAAGCAGGAATCTAGGGCAAGGACTGATGCTGAGGCCGTGGAGGAACACTGCCCGCTGCCCTGCTCTTCCTGCCATGCACAGTTTGCTTTCTTCTACCGTCCAGGAAAAAGGATCCCTGACTGGGGACGGTACCGCCTACAGTGGGCGTGGGCCTTCCACATCAATCATCAATCAAGAAAATGCCCCAGAAGCTTGTCTAAAGGCCCACACGATTGAAGTTCCCATTTCTCAGATGACTTGGGTCAAGCTGACAAAAATCTAATCGGGACACAGTATCAATTGACTTCAGTCAGAGGATCCCAGAAGCCGCTCAGAGGTAGAGAACTTCCCGGTTGACCTGGTCATAGAAGCTGTGGCAGCTGTCAGGGTAGAGAGCAGCCGTGTGCTTATTATAGCCCAGAGATCCCTGAACAAGAGAGAGGATGGTGCTGGTGTGCTGAGCCACAGAGAGTATTCTACAGCACAGCGGGACTGACTGTTGGCACATGCACCCACACAAGAGGCTGTATTTTCTGGGAAAGTGCCCCTCCGGCCCACCGAGCAGAACCCAAGGTTCTGGGGAGGGGAAGCAAGCATTTGTAAGACGGTTATATATGGCAAAATACTGAATGAGGCATTCCTGTCCCCAGTCTCTCCACCCTTGGTTCCTCTGGCTCCTGAATGGATGTTTCTGACCTCCTTTCTTCAAACCTCTAACATCTCTACCCACGCTTAATTTCATAGCAATGGGATGGGTGTCTCCTGTCATACCCTGTCCATGCACAGAATGGTAACTCTGCTGTGGAGGAAGCAGTCAAGGTCCTCGGCCCTTGTCCTTAAGTCTCTGTTCACTCCCTGTAGATGGGCAGCGTAAGACCAGTGGATTCCGTGGGCATGAACTCATTGTCACATGCATTTTCCCATCGTGAATTCTTTGGCTGGAGATGCTGTGTGGGTTACCATGACAACATATAGGGCACTCTGAAAATCTTCAGATGGTGGTGCTGGCAGAAGCTGTACAAGTAGGGAGAGCTGGGGTGCCAGCCATCTTCATGAAGGAGCAATTCAGTTGCCATCAGCCTGTCTCGGGAGGGGGGGGTGGCTGGATAGTCCCGCTCCTTGCAGAAGGGGTGACATCAGGGTTTTAGTGTTGACCTCTGCTCACCTATAGCAATCTGAGAACTTACCAGTGATATCTCTGTAAGCCTTGGAGAAAGGTTCACGCCTGGAAGGCTCTCAGGGTGACAAAGGAAAGGGGCTGAGTGACAGTCACAGGACGAAACAGTGGTCTCATGGGAGCCTGACTCCCGGCTTCAGAGGTCTCTCCCGCAGTGGGTGCTCCCATGGAAACTGACACAGCACCCAGGTATTTCCATAGGTCATCTCCATTCACGCACTGTTCCCCTCAAACTTGCTGTCTGCAGCCATCTGACCTCAAAGCCTCTGACCCACACGGCGACCTGCTGCCCACCGTTCACCAGTGTAGCCACAGCCTGAGCCCTCCTGTCTCTAAAGCAAAATTGAACAGCTGTGGCACATTCCTCACAACAGTTTCCGAGGAGTCCTTCCCTGTGGGCATACAGCTTCATCTAGCCACTGCTCAAAACAGTCGGGTTTCCTCCTCTGTTGAGTAGGAGCTCCCCAGGAAGCCAGGCTGTGAGTTGAGGAAGAGGCTGGCATCCTCAGCCTTTGAATCCGGGAGATGTATTTATTCTTGCAGGCACAGCTGTCTTTACTGATGCCATGCAAACTACACATGCCCTGCTCTGTGACTTAGAGGACCAGGCAGATTCTAGGTGCGAGGTGAGCAGTCCCGTCCTGCCGGTACTTGCAACCCCAAGACCCTCTGCTCTTTATGGGGTCTGGGCTCGGACTTTCCCATCGATTCAGCCTTTCCAAGGCTCATCATTCTTATTACATGCCATGCTTCCGTCTGTTTATTTCCCCCCAATAATCTGCCCTATTGTCCTCCTGAATGCTATGTTTGTGAAAATTCTGTTTGTTTGTTTAAATCTTCATGGGCACGGTGGCAGTAGTCTATATAATCCTAGTAACTCAGGAAGCTGAGGCAGGGGGATTGCCTGAACCCAAGAGTCTGAAGCCATCCTGAACAACATAATGAGATTTTTTTGCTGCAGGGTCTCACCATGTAGCCCTGATTGGCCTAGAGCTTGCTATGTAGGCCATGCTGACCTTGAACTCACAGAACTAAAGGTATGCGCCACCATATCTGGCCTTTTTAACTTATGTATTTATTTTCATTTTTAATTTGCCTATTTTCTCAGCCATGTGCTTCCTCTCCTTCGGTTCTTATTCTTTTTGACTTTGGCTTTTGGCAGTGTGCTACAGTGGAATGAGGTGTGGCTTCTATTGTATTTATTTTACTTAGAGGTCATGCAGGACTCCATATCTTTCCGTGGCTTCATATCTCTCTTCTTGATTTAAAAGTCCTCTCCCTTTCTCTGAGTGTGTGAGTGTGTGCGCATGTGTGCGTGCGTGCGTGCATGCAGAAGCCAGAGATCAACTTCAGCTGTCTTCCTCGGTCATCCCTACCTTGTTTTTTGGAGACAGAGTCTCTCACTGAACCGAGGCTCAGCGATTGGTGAGACTCACTGACCAGCAGCTCTAGAACCCACCCGTCTCTCTTCCCACAAGAGCAGGCTGCAGATGCATGCCTCCGTCGCCAGCCATGGGTTCTGGGGATCTAAACTCAGACCCTCACGCATGCATGGCATGCACTTAATGAACTGAGCCGTCTTCCTAGCTCCACGTTTTGAAAATTCTTGGCCACTGTCTCTTTACATACCATCCCTTCATTGTCTTCCTGCTTTGTCCGGGAGAGCAACATCATGATACCAGACCTCCACCGGGGCTGCCCATCTCTCAAGCTCTTTTCTGTATATTGTTTTCTTTATTTTTGTGTTTGTGTGTAAATGTACATGTACTTACATAGTCACATGGACGTCAGACGGCAACATTCAGGAATCTGTTCTCTGCCATGTGATACTGGAGATGGAGCGCAGGACACAGGCTTGCATAGTAGGGCCTTTACCTGCTGAGCCATCTCAGTGCCCATCTTGTCTGCATCTTTGGGGTGACTGTGACTTTCATGTTGATCTACCGTTAATGAATAAAGTCTCTTATTTGCTCTTATTATACTAGGCGATCTCTCTACTTTAGAGTCTTAACTTCTGTTATTATATTTTTCAGTTTACTAATTTATTTAATTCACTTTTTAAAACTCAAATTTCTAATAAAGTTGATCTTCTCTCCTATTTTCCTTTTAAAAGAATTTATTTGTATTATTTTAACTTGTGTGTGTGTGTGTGTGTATCTGTCTCAAAAAAAGGACAGAGGTGGTGGTGCCTGAGGAAACACAACTCAGTGTGCTCTTTGACCTCCCCACTTATGTGCACACATACACACGCACCCCTACACACATGCGCATATACACACGAACACACATGCACCTATGCAAATTTACTTTAAATGTTATTTTATATTTTTCTTCATTTATTTATGTATTTGTTTATTAGGAGAAGGCGTGTGTGTGTGTCTGTGTGTGTGTAGGTCTGCGGACAATTGCTTTTGTTTTGTTTTGTTTTATTTTGAGACAGGGTTTCTCTGTGTAACCTCAGCTGTACTGGAATTTACTCCATAGACCAGGCTGGCCTCAAACTCTGAGATCTCCTTACCTCTGGCTCCTGAGTGCTGGGATTAAAGGCCCAGCCAGAGGACAACTTTTGGGGCTCGGTTCTCTCCTCCCCTGTGTGGCTTCCAGGGACTGAACTCGGGTCATCAGGCTTGGCAGCCAGTGCTGTACCTGCTGAACCACCATTTAAAAATAAGGATTTATTTATTTTGGAGTTGGGGAGGTGGCTCAGTGGTTAACAGCATTGGTTGATCTTTCAGAGGACCCTGGTTCAATTCCCAGCATCCACATGGCAGCTCACAATCATCTGTAAATCCAGTCCCAGGAGACCCAATGCCTCTTTTGCCACCACAAGCACCAGGCATGCAAGTGGTACACAGAAATACATACAGACAAAACACCTGTACACATAAAATGAATGTAAATAAAATTTTTTAAGATTTATGTATTTTTATTTTATGTGTATGTTACATGCATGTATGTCTGTGCATCACATGCATGCAATGCCCATCAAGACCAGAAAAGGGCTTTGGATCCTTTAGAACTGGAGTCACAGGTGTCTGAGAGTTGCCATGTGGGTGCTAGCAACAGAGCCTGGGTCCTCTGCAAGAGCAGTAAGTGCTCTTAACTGCTGAGCCATCTTTTCATGCCCCATTTTTGAACATCTTTATTTTAACTTTTGTTTTTTCTTTTCTTCTTTCTCTCTTTCTCTGGCACAAGTCTATTTAATCAAGGCTAGCTTTGAACTCATGTAGCCAAAGTCACCTTGAACTTGTGACTTTCCCACCTCAGGATTTTGAGTGCTGGGATTATATGAGCACTCATTCCATTAACTGATTTGTTATAACATGTCCATCTACTAACTCTAATGTCTAGATCACCTGTGAGTCTGTTGCAATTCTCTATTTCTTGGTTTTCTGTAATCAAGTCTTGTTGGGGTATGACTAGTAATTTTTTTCTAATAGCTTTATTAAGGAATAATTGACATTCATCAAATTGCACCTATTGAAAATATATAATTTGATAGCTTTTACCATCATCACAATTAAGATGGTGAATGTACCCATCATCCCCAGAAGTTTCTTTGTGTCTTTTGGTGATCTGTCTACTTCCTCTCCCATCAACACTAGTCAACCACTGAATTATCATTATGGCGATCTGGATTTTCTAGAAATCAAACCACTTAGTATCACTGTGTAGTATTGATAGCTTGTTTGTTTTATTGCTGATTGGTATTCTACTCTGTGGTGTGAATATACCACAATGTGTGCATTTGCCTTCTGATGGAAATTTGAGTTAGTTACAGTTTAGAACTATTAAAAAGGGGTGCGATGGTATCCTCACATGATTGGAGACTATGTCTTCATGTCTTCTTCTGCACAATTTCTTAGATGAGAACTGGGGGGGGCGGTTATATCATAGGTACATGTTATTGTTTGAACCTAAAATGTTCTCAGAAGGCCCCATTGCCAGCCGATGGCCTTTGGGGACATGACCGGATCATAAGGGCTCTGACCTCATCATGAGGGACTAAGCCGTTTATGACCTCATAGTTCAGTGAGCTGTTAGAAGGTGGGGCATAGTTGGGGGAAGTAGGTCACTGAGGAATATGACTTTGAAGGGTGTATCTTGTCCCCTGGCCCTTGCTCTCTCTCTCTCTCTGCTTCCTGGCTGTCATGAGGTGAGCATGTTTCCTCCACGGTGCCCTCCCACCATGATGACTGGCCTTGCCACAGGTGGAAGAGCAACAGAGCCTTCCGATCACTATCATGTCTGAAACTGTGAGCCGAAAAGCCCTTTCCTCCTAAGTGATTCACATCAGGTATTTTCTCACAATGATGCAAGCGGCTCACAGAGTGTGTATTTCATCTTTTCATAAAATTCCAAGCTGTCATCCAGTGTTATCCCTCCACTGGTACTGTGTGAAGGTGCCATTTTCCCTGCACCCCTGCCCACAGTTGCTGTAGTCAGTCTTATCTTAGCTGTTTCTTTAGGTGTGCGCTGATAACCTGTTTTAATTTCATTTTCATGTTCTTGGTGACTGGAAATACTGAACATCTTTTTTATAGTCATCCGGACAGGTGCTCGGATATTTTATTTTCTCCCTCCCTCTTTGAGAATGTGTCTGGTAGTGTTCTAGGCATTGTCTTTGAAAAAGAAGCTGTGGGTGATACTGTGTCCTAGTGTTACAGTGGCAGAGGGATGAATATGGCCAGGCCATCCTGGCCGAGTTCAGGATGGGTTCAGGCTTTGTGCAAGCTACCTGCTCTCTGCTTACCCCTGCATCATAGCCCTTCAGCAGCCTCAGCTGAGAGATGTCAGGGTTTCAAATCAGCTCGAACAGAGATGGAAAAGTGGCCTGGCATTTGGGAGTTCAGGAACCACACAGCTCTGACAGGAAGGTGCCCTGGCAGTCGGGAGCCCAAGAACCATCCAGCTCCAAGGTGGGGAAGGTGTCCCCAATGAAGGTACCCTAGTATTTGGGAAGCTAGGAACCACACAGCTCTGGGGTGGGAAAGGTGTCCCCAGTGAAGGTATCCTGGTATTTGAGAAGTCAGGAGCCACACAGCTCTGAGGCAAGGAAGATTTCTGCAACAGAGTTGGAGTGTTACAATGTAACAACTCCGCTGGGCTCAGCACAGCTCCGGCTCAGCTCTGCTCCACTCTGAGGAGAGAAGCTTCCCCAGTGTTACAGCTCTGAATAGAAATAGCCCCGGATGAGCTGAGGTGTTCTTCTTGCTTCTTCTCTTGTTGGCTGCCTCCACTTTGGAGAAAGGCAGTTGCTGAAGCTGTACCCCCTACTGAGCAGAGTCCAGAAGGCTGCTTTTTATATTAGATAGTGTCCCTGAGGGGGAGGAGCCTCCAAGGGTAGCCTGTGATTGGTGTTTTGTTTTTTCTTTCTCTTATTTGGCTCATCTGAAGAGAGTTGAGGGGCCCAGCTTAGGGTCATGTGTATTAGTTGAGGTTGTTTCTGCACTGCTCTGCCTGGTTGGGGGATCCCACAGCCAGCTGTAGGATAGTCCCAGGGGACAGCTTTCCTATGGGGGAATTCTCACATACCAGAGCTCCCCAGCTTCACAAGGCTGGGCTTCCACACAGGGGAAATGTACTGGCTCCCCAGTAGTCCTCAACACCATTTGGGGCCTATGTGGGCATGAGGGGTGGTGGCTGGGGCTTTGAACCCCAGCAGGGTAGTGAGGGAGGCAAGCAGCAGCCCCAAAAGGCAGCTGACAGCAGGAGGGGCTAGGCTGCTGGAAAAAGTCAGATTTGCTCCATGTCAGAAACACAGAGAGCAGTGCCATGGCAGTTGGGGTGGGGGAGGGGCACCAGGCAGTGAGGCAAAGACCCCTGGAGCACACCTACTGAGGGAGAGCAGGTAGGGGCCTACAGAAGCCAATGCTAGTTAAAGATTTTTTTCTTTATTTTTTAAAAACTGTACTGTGAAGCCAGGCAGTGGTGGCTCACACCTTTAATCCCAGCACTTGGGTGGCAGAGGCAGGTGGATCTCTGCGAGTTGGAGGCCAGCCTGGTCTACAGAGTGAGTTCCAGGACAGCCAGAGTTACAATAAAGAAACCTTGTCTCAAAAAATCGAAAAAAAATAATTGTACTGTGTGTGTGTGTGTGTGTGTGTGTGTGTGTGCACACGCGCGTATGCACACACAAAGCCACGATGCCTGTGTGGAGGTCTATGTGTGAGAATCTACTCTCTCCTCCCACTGTCTGGGTCCTGGACATGAAATTCAGGTTGCTGGGCTTGGTGTCAGGTGTACTTACACACCGTCTCACCAGCCGGAGTTATCTTTGTTATTATTGTGACAGTATAGCTGAGAAAATAGCGGGAAAACGGTTTATTTTGGCTCACGGATTCAGAAGCATCCGTTCATGGTCCCTTGGTCCCCATCACTTTGGGCCCAAAGTGAGGGCAGGGTAGCCATGAGGTCACAGTGAGCAAAGCAGCTTTCATGACAGTGGACAGGAAATGGGGAGAGAGAATACCCACCACCAATCTTTCTCCTTTCTCCCACTTATCCCGTCTAGGTTCCCAACCTGTAGGATGCTGCCGCCTACATTCATGGCAGGGGTTCTCCTTTATTTATCCTTGGAAATGCCCTGACCCAGAGACTGCTTCCCTACTTTCCTGGGTGATTCTAAATCAAGGTCAAAATCAACCACCGCAAAGCCTTGGGGCTCAGAGGGTGTCACAGTCCTCTCTGCCCTGGTCTCTCACACCTTAAGAAGGCTGAAATGGCTGCTTTCAAGCCACTAAACGCAGCTGTTTGGTTTCTTGCTCCCTTTCCCAAAAGGCTCAGGAGGCTGGAGCAGTTCCATCTCGGGTAGGGGACACAGCAGGACCCCTTCCCCGGCTCCAGAGTCCCAAGGTCATCGCTCTAGTGAGACTCCTGTAGATCTGTGGAGTCTGTCTCCAAACTCCAGAGACTTCGTACCACTAGTGTCACTGGCTCCAGCACATGGGGAGTCTGAGGTGAGTCTGGCTCTTCTCTGGGGTAATCTTCACTCTTCAATCAGAAAGGGAACCTGGGGAGGAAGGGAGGGTGCAGGTATGCTGCTGGAAGAATGGAGATAGGGACTCCACCACCTCACCTCCTCAGCCTGGAGCAATCCTTCCGCAGGTGGGACCTTCATGGGACCTTCAGATTCCAGAGCCTCTTGCATAGCGCCTCAGAATGCCTTGCTTCGGGCTCCTGCGCCCGCTAGTGGCCCCTGTGGGAGAGTAACAGTGCTCCTCCGGCGGCGTCTTGAGAAAGCAGCCTGAGGCATCTCTTTCGGATGAATAAGGGGTGAACTCTGTGTCTTTATGTTTTGTTTTAATTTTAACTTTTGTTTTTCAGGATTATGGATTGAACCTAGGGCCTCACACATGCTAAGTAAGTGGCTTATTGCCCAGCTAATACTCTTAGCCCTTAAAAAAAATTGTGGATGAAGAGATGGGTCAGTTGGTAAAGTGCTTTCCAGGCAAGCTTGAGGACCTAAGTGTGCATCCCACACCAAAGCCCCTTGGGATCCCAGCACCGGGGAGGCAGAGACAGAAGGCTCCTTGGACTTGCTGGCCAGTCAATCTAGCCTGATCAGCTAACTCCAGATTTAATGACGGATTCTGTCTTATAAAATAAGGTGGAAACTCAATTGAGGAAGAAACCTGACATCAGCTTTTGGCCTCCACATGCATGCACACACTATCTCCAAAAGATAAATACATTCATTTTACTTATTTATTTTTGAGACAGGGTCTCTATATATAGTCCCAACTGGCCTACAGTTTGCTGTGTAAATCAGGCTGGCCTCAAACTCACAGAGATTCACCTGCCTCTGCCTCCCTGGGGCTGAGATTAAAGACTTGCATCACCATACCTAGCCCTTCTTTTTATAATATATGTATTATATATGTATAGTATACGATACAATATATATTATATGTAATACATGTATAATATATGTAATAGAGTCAGGGCTTGCGTATTTGCCCAGTATGCACAAAACATAAAGTGCTGAATCCCCAGAACCACATAAACCAGGCATGGTGGTATGCGTTTACAATTACACACCCCAAAGGTGGAAGGAGGACTACCCGAAGTTCAAGGTCATCCTCCCTCCACTTGAACTTCAAGCAAGTTCAAGGTCAGCCTGGAAAGCTGGAGGCCTTGCCTCAAAACAAATGTGTATATAAACGCACTGCCATCTATAGATGGAATTATTAATATCTATGATGGTTTCAATAAAGAACACAGACAACTTTCTGAGATGCAAATCCTGGATGGCTTAGGCAAAGGGTCTCTCCTGCCATGGCTGATTGACTCTCTGCTTCTGCCTCTAGGTCCTTTATTCATTTAAAAGCTCTCTCCTACTCACACAAAGACCTTATTTACACAAATGAATAGAATCCAACACCCGGCAGAGCCACCTCTTGAGGCAGGTGTCAAGCTGAGAAACCAAGGTCTTCCCTGGGTTCTGGCTGTAGAAGGCTGCACAGGCGATAAGGATCCTTCATTTTCACCAAGATATAGACAAATGGCCTTCTTTGTTAAGACTTTAGGGGGCTACATCCATTGCTTTTAGCACAGAGGTGTGAACAGGCGCAGGAAGCAAGTCTTACAAGCACCGCTACAGGAGCATCACTCCAGACAGACGATACAGCTATGCAATATCTAATTCAATTCCATTGCATCATCATAATCATGTTCTAAAAAATTATACTATTTTCTCAATTTCATCAAATATGCAGTGTTTAAACATCAAATTGTCTTATAGATGTCTTTTAATTTTATTTATTCATTATTCATTTTGAGGAATGTATCTCATGTATTCTTGGTTGCTTTCAAACTCTATTTGGAGCTGAGGCTAGCCTTGAACTTGTGGTCCTTCCATCTCTGCCTTCCCAGTGCTGGGATCACAAAACATTCACCACCCACACCTGACTTAGGCTGTGTTGGGGCTAAAACGCAGGGCCTCATGCCCACTAATTAAGCACTGTACCAACTGTGTCCCAGCTTGCTTGCTTTCTTTCTTTCTTTTTTTTTTTCTTCTTTATAATTACTTGTCTTTTTACTTGTTTGTTTCCAGATAGTCTCACTCTGTAGCTCAAGCTGACCTTGAACTTGAGCTAATCCTGAGCCTCCATGTGCTGGAATTACAGGCATGAGCCACCACACTCAGGTCATAAATGTCTTTTTTAGGCAGAAAGGAAGGAAGGCAGGGCCAGGTACCGGCAGGCTAGACCAAGCAGATGGAAGCCTGAAGCCAGCTAGGAAGGCACAGTCCTCGCCGCAGAATGCCAGCCTGGATATAGTGGTCCCCCCCAAGGATGCCAGCCTGGATGTAGTGCCCCCCCCCAAGGATGCCAGCCTGGATGTAGTGGCCTCACAGCAGGATGCCGGCCTGGATATAGTGGTCCCCTCGGAGGATACCAGCCTGGATGTACTGGTCCCCTCAGAGGATACCAGCCAGGATATAGTAGCCCCCTCGAGGGATACCAGCCTGGATGTAATGGCCCCACAGCAGGATCCCAACCTGGATGTAGTAGCAAAGCCCCTGAAAGTGTGTATCGTGGGCTCGGGGAACTGGGGGTCAGTTATTTCAAAAATCATCGGGGGCAATGTAAGCAACAACAAAAGGTTCGCCTCCATGGTCAAGATCTGGGTATTCGAAGAAATTGTCGATGGGAGGAAGCTGACAGACATCATTAATAGCGACCACGAAAACGTAAAATACCTTCCGGGACACAGGCTGCCAGACAACGTGGTGGCCACCCCGAGTCTCACGCAGGCTGTGCAGGATGCAGACCTGCTGGTATTTGCTTCCCCCCAAAAGTTCATTCGAACCATCTGTGATGAGATTTCAGACGTAGTGCCCAAGAAGGCCCTGGGCCTCAGCCTCATCAAGGGCATAGACGAGGGGCCTCAGGGCCTGAAGCTTATCTCTGACATCATCCGAGAGACGGTGAACATAGATGTCAGCGTGCTGATGGGGGCCAACATAGCCAACGATGTGGTCACTGAGAAGTTCTGCGAGACCACCATCGGCAGCAAGGTACTGCGGAATGGTCTTCTCTTCAAAGAGCTGCTGCAGACCCCCAACTTCCAAGTCACTGTGGTGAGAGATTCAGAAACGGTGGAGCTTTGTGGGGCTTTAAAGAACATTGTGGCCATGGGGGCCGGCTTCTGCGACAGCTTCTGTTACGGAGCCAGCACCAAGGCTGCTGTCATCCGCCTGGGCCTCATGGAAATGATCTCTTTTGCTAGGGCTTTCTGCAAGGACCAGGTGTCCGTGGCCACTTTCCTGGAGAGCTGTGGGGTGGCTGACCTTATCAGTAGCTGCTATGGGGGGCGGAATCACAAAGTTGCTGAAGCCTTAGCCAAGACAGGAAAGACTATTGAGGAATTGGAGGAGGAGATGCTGAACGGACAGAAGCTGGAAGGACCACATACCTCTGCCCAGGTGTACCGCATCCTCAAGCAAAAGGGGCTGCTGGACCAGTTCCCATTGTTCACAGTTGTATATCAGATCTGCTACGAGGGCAGACCAGTTGCAGAGTTGGTACCTTGTCTGCAGAACCACCCAGACCACAGGTGAAGGGAACAGGGAGCTGGGACAGCTCTACCTCTCCCATCTCAGGATCACATGGAAACCAGCACATGGCAGGGAGATGTTTGTCTGGTTTTCTTCCATCTTGAACACATATGAATTATTATGGCTTCATTTCTGGGACACGAGAGGCAGCCCTTTGGTAGATACACTAGTTAACAACTACACATAAACAATGAATATGGGGAAAAAAAAGCAAAAAAAAAAATACAGCTTGGTGGTTTGAGTCAGGATTCCAATAAGGTTCAGAGTTGTTTTTTGCGTCTGTGTGTGACATGTGTGTCACTGTGGGTGGGAAAGCATATGGGTCTTTGTGGATGGGATATGTGTTTACCTACATGCCCGAACGTGTGCATGAACAAATTCCTGTTTTGTGTGAGCACGTGGGGAGGAACTGGGTCTTCTGTCAGTGTTCCCCATGCCTTGCTGGCTGTCCCATTCTAACAGCGATGTGCTCCTCCCTGGGGAAGGACATCCTCCCTGGCTGATTCTTGTGTGTTGTCAACAGTGATTGATATTCGGCAAGGGAGTCGTTCCTTCTGTGTTTGATTCAGTTGGGTGGTTGTACTGGTTAGCTTTTGTCAACTTGGCTTGAACTACTAGAGTCACCCGGGAGGAGGGAACCTCAGCTGAAGAGTTGCCTCCAGTGGATTTGCCTGTGGACAAGTCTGTGGGGGTATTTTCTTGATTGATGGTTGATGTGGGAGGGCCCAGCCCACTGTGGGCGGTGCCTTCCCTGGGCAGGTAGTTCTTGTATAAGAAAGCAGGCTGAGCAAGCTGTAAAGACCAAGACAGTAAGCAGTGTTCCTCCATGGTTTCTGCCTCTGCTCCCGCTTGAGTTACTGCTCTGCCCTCCCACAATGCGGGACTGTATTAAGGACACATAAGCCAAGTTAACCCTTTCATCCATAATTTGGTATTTTATCACAGCAACAGAAAGCAAACCAGTTCAGAAATTGGTACCAGATACAGACTATTGCTGTGGCAGACATGACCATGTTGTTTTGGGGAGGATTGTAGAAACATTTGGAACTTTGGGCTGGAAGAGCAATTGAGTGCTCAGAGCTTAGAAAATAATTCTGAGAGCAGTGCAGACAATGGAGGCCTGGCTTGTGACTGTCAAGAGGGAAGCAAAGACTCCATTAGGCTGTCATTTGATATTCTGAATTAAGAATCTGTGTTTCTGCTCATCTTGAGCTCAAAAGTCAGCTGTGTTTGACAAGAGACCAGCGCCGCTGGAATGAAGCCTTTGCTTTTACTGGGACAATCATCACTGGTTAGCTGGAGCTGAGAAATCAACTTCGATTAAGAAGAGACCAGCATCGTTAGGGTAAAATCTTCTAAAACTGTTTCTTCAGGGTCAGCACACAGAAGCTATGGTCCAGAGGGGGCCAAGGTTACATCTCAAGCTGGTAACTAAACTTGGTCATGTGTAAGAGTCTCCCGTATGTTACTGGTTCTGAAGGCATGAAGGAGTCATGGAGGAGCAGCTAGGGCTTGGCACAGTGTGCCAGAGTCGGAACCCCTGCAGAGAGGCTAAGAGGCCATTGGTAAAGATGCAACCCAGATCCCTGGGTTGGAGGTATCATGTAGAGAAGCTAAGGCTTGGCACCATGTGACAGGATAGGATTCCTTGAAGAGACCAGGAGAGGTCACTGGTGAACACGAAGCCGCAGTTGCAGTGGAGACCCCAGCATATTGTAGATGGCAGGACTGTGGGATAACCATCAAGGACGGTGGCAGGTATGGTGTGGAGCTGGCCTGAGCCTATAGACATGTTGTGCGTGCTGCAGATGGCAGAGAGGAGATGGGGGGCTATCCAAGCCCTTTGAAACCCAGATAACTCGTGAGTCCCAGGCATCAGACACTGAACTATTTTAAATAGTGGGAATTTGGTTTCACTTTTATCTGTGCCCTCCTCCTTCCCTCTTGAAATAAGAAGTATGTTTATTTTTTATTTAATAGAAGCCCAGAGTTAAGAGACTTTAGGTATTTTAAAGACACGTTGGACTTTTGGTTTTGGTTTTTGGAGACAGGATTTCTCTATATAGCCCTGGCTATCCTGGAACTCACTCTGTAGAATGGGCTGGTCTTGAACTCAGAAATATGCCTGCCTCTGCTTGAGTATTGTGACAGCGTGTGGGTGTCACCACACTCAGCGGTCAGTGGGACTTTCAAAGTTGGAGAGGTTTTTTTTTGTTTTTTTGTTTTTTTAAGATTTATTTGTATCTGAGTGCCTTTTTATCTGCACATACACCTGCATGCCAGAGGAGGGCATCAGATCCCATTCTAAATGGTTGTGAGCCATCATGTAGTTGCTGGGAATTGAACTCAGGACCTTTGAAAGAACAGTCAGTGTTCCTAACCGCTGAGCCATCTCTCCAGCCCTGGAGAATGCTTTATATTTTGATATTAACATGAAATATTGGGAGTAAACAAGAAAGAAAAGGTTATAGTTTAATAGTGATATGCTGTGTGTCACGCTGACCAGGGGTCAGTTGTACTGCTTTTTGGTTTTTGGTTTTGTTTTTGTTTGT
The DNA here is from genome assembly GCA_026225945.1 of Cricetomys ansorgei. NCBI lineage: Eukaryota > Metazoa > Chordata > Mammalia > Rodentia > Nesomyidae > Cricetomys > Cricetomys ansorgei. Next base: position 704,158 of record JAMJFZ010004042.1, read on the forward strand.
CAGTTGAACACTTGGGAGGAAGGAACCTTAATGAGGAAGGGCCTCCACCAGATTGGCCTATGGCTATGTCTGTAGGGCATTTTCTTGATTGACGGTTGGTATCACAGGGCCCCTGCCCACTGTGGGCTATACTCACCAGGCAGGTGGTCAAAAAGTATTACAATTGACTGTTACTGGTGGACATGAAGCCACTGTTGCGGTGGAGATCCCAGCATATTGTATGTGCACAGACATACATGTAGGCCAGTCACTCATCTCTTCATAGCCTGCTTGCTGCTCATGGCTCCCAAACACACCAGGTCCTAACTACATGGACCTTGCCTAGGCTTGGAAAAGGGTGTTTGCAGGCAAGATTAAGTTAAGGATGTCAGCACAGGGAGACAGGTGAGCTCTATATGTCACAAAGAATGACCTTGAAAGAAACACCAAGAGGGAAATCACTCTCACACACACACACACCCACACACACACACGCACACACACACAGAGTAAAAAAAAAAAAAAAAGTTGGGGAAAAGGTGCTTTTTTAAATTGAGTTAGGAACTGATATATTTACAGATGGAACAGTGGGTAGTCTGGGACTTTTAGAGATGAACAAGGGTGACTAGGGTCTAAGGAAGCTGTGTTAGCCTCTTCACTGTACTATTCTGTCTTTTGTATATATAAGAATTTTTCCATTGAAATCAATGTCCCTCTATTCCGGGGGTTTGTTAGGTGGCAGTCGGCTGCATGGGCTCTGGCGCCACCTGGCGCCCATCTCGGGAATGGCTCCCGGGGGAGCTCCAGACCCGCTTGAGTCTTGCACAAGCCAAGGAGAAGAGACAGACCAAGGCCAGCTTGGTGCTGTTTGGCACCTTAACCCTGCCGCGTTCTGCCAGGGCGTGTGTCTGATCCTCAGGTCTCACTGCCCGTCTGGGACTTCGTGGCTCTTTCCATTTCACTGACCGGAGTTGCTTTTGAGTGGATCTGATTAGGCACAGAGAATGTGGTTCCCTTTCTGCTTGGCTAGTGTATGTACTTGGTCTGTACTTCATGGCCGCCGCCTCTGGAAATTCATGAGAGTAAATAAAAGCAGATCAATTCATGAGATGCAAATTGAAATTTTGGAAACAAAGAATATGATTTTAAAAATACGAAATAAAATTAAAAATAAGTCATCTATAAAAATATACAAAAATTTCCCCAGAACTAACTATATATGATAGATATATGACATATATCTTAAGTGTGTAGATGGAAATGTCCTGGACAGTACTCAATGAGTGGGAAAGACCCAAGACATGGAATGGGACGCTGGCATCTTTTAGCAGCTGGGACCTACCTGCATGTGAACAGTTCAGAGCACTAGCTGCCTTCTATAGTCTGGGCAGTGGGTGCTATGGCTGTGTTAGGAAAATTCTGCACAGCTTCCTGGAGGAGGAGAAGCCAGCCAGCTTGCAAAGCATGGAGAGCAGGCATGTCCTTGTACCTCGCAGAGCTTGCAATGACCTCAAGGTGAGTGAGGACCCAGCACACCCTGAATCAGGGGACCTCCCTGACCCAGGATTCAAATAAGACTCCGCCCCTAGAACGTGGGGCCTATTGTACCTGCTGGGTTCCTTATCTGAGACTGACAGAGAAAACAGTGCCCTGCCCCTGTGTTCAACCAGAGCCCAGTCACACCTCAGGGGTCAAGAGGCTTCAGGCACCAGGTACAGCTGATAAGCCAAAACCCCCAAAAGCCCTTCTCATACCTGCTTCCTCAAGAGCTGAAGGGCAGGGACCCTGCTTAGGGGTTGTGCCTGAGACTCTTCCTGCTGTCCCTAATAAGGTCTAAATCTTGACATCAGAAGGGACCTTAGAGCCACTAGCCAAGCTGAGCCAGTGAGATGAGATTGACTTGTGGGTCCCCTCCGCGGGACAGGTGGTTTTCAGAAGCAAATCCGAGAGACGCTTTCATCTGAAAGTCACCTACGGGTACTTGCTCAGTCCTGGGGCCATTACAGGGAGTTATCCAACTGTAGAAAAAGGTGGGGGGAGGGGTACTGCTTACAGAGTGGGACTTGACGACTGTGGTGAACTGCATTTCAGGCTCGCACCAAAGGAACAAATTCTAAGCATGATTACTGCTTCTCCTGGTCAGGCCCTCGGGCCCAATCCCTCCCAGCAACTATAGGAAGGTCCCAAAGAGATGCAGAGCCAGAGACCCCCCAAGGTCAGCTAGACTGCCTGGGCTTCCACTTGTGTAAGGACACCTGACAAGTGGGGCCGGCAGGAAGTGCTCTTTGGGGCTGGATCAGCTCCCAAAGGCAGCGCTGCCTGTCTCACGCCCCGCCCTCTGTGGCCAGGTGCTTTTTTAATTTTTTTAAGGCGTGTGTGTACACACATGTACATACTTGCAGGTGAGCGTGCAGGTGCAGTACCTAGAAGCTGATGTCAAGCGTCTTCCTCGGTCTCTCTTCAACTTTTAAAGTGTTTGTTTTTATTATTTTCAATTGTGTGCGTGTGTGAGAGTGTGCATGTAGGTGCAAGCGTCTGTGGTGGCCAGAGGTGTGCGATTCCCCCTGGAGCTGGAGTTAACAGGCGATTAATTGTGAGCTGTCCGGTGTAGGTCCTGGGAACAGAACTCGGCCAGAGCAGTATGTACTCCTACCCGCTGAGCCGTCTCTCCAGCCCCTTTCCAGCTTACCTTTTGGAATGGGATCTCGCACCTGAAACTGGCCGATTCACGTGGAATGACTGGTCGGCAAGACCCTGGGATCCTCCTGCCTCAGCCTTCCTGGTGCAGGGATCACAGGTGCACGTTATCAGGTCAGGCTTTTAAAACGAAACAAAACAAAATCATGGTTCCTGGAGTCCTGTAACACGCGGTCAGCATAGATGTGGCATCTATGTTGCTAGAGCCCAAAGTTGCCACACCGAGGGCTGGGGCGTTGTCTTAGATCGCCATCTATTGGCTGTGATAAACACCAAGGCCAAAAGCATTTTGGGGGCGGGGGCTTATTTGGCTCAAGGGTCGATCACAGGCGATTACTGAAGGAGTCAGGGCAGGAACTCTAGGCAGGAACCTGAAGGCAGGTACTGAAGCAGCAGTAGTAGAGGGCTTGCTCTTTATGGGTCCTTCAGATGGCTTTCTTATAGTGCCCAGAACCTGCCCAGGGGTGGCAGCGCCCACAGAGAGCTGGGCCCTCCTACGTCAATCAAGAAGATGCCCCGCAGACTTGCCTGCAGGCCAATCTGATGGAGGTATTTTCTCAGTTGAGCTCCCTTCTTCCCAGGTGACCCCAGATTGTGTCAAGTTGACAACAGACCTCCCGGTGCAGTCCTCCTGCCCTTCTTGGGCCCTGTGATGCTGCTCTGACCACCGCTTTCTCTCTGAGAAAGGACGAGCTCTTCTTGTTCTCTCCCGACCCTTGCCAATTTCATGTCATTTGCATCTGCAGCCTTTTAGGTTCTTTAACTTGTAAATTTCCCGAAATAATTCCAGCTCCGTGTCTCCCAGAGTCCTGATTGCAGCATTTAAATTTTTTAGTATTCTATACACCGTGTCTGAGACGTGTGGGTGCCGCCTTCACTGGGGCAGCCGGAAGGCTCGAGGATCGCAGATGGGCGCAACATTAGTTGCTTCTCTCATTACTCTGTCAAAATACCTGACAAAAGCTGCTCCAGGACGGGGAGGGGGGTGGAAGGGGTGGGGGAGTTGTTTTGGCTCATGGTTCGGCATACAGTGCACCATGGCAGGATGGCAGGAGCCTGGAGCAGCTGGTCACCTTGTGTCCTGAGGAGAAGAGAGGGATGCAGTTTAGCTCACTCCCCCTGCCTTACTTTTTATTTCCTTCCTTCCTTATGGAGCCTAAACCCGTGGTGTGGAGCCATCCGCGTTCAGGGCAGGTCTTCCCTCCTCAGGCAAACCTCCCTGGAGACATCGTCACATTCCTGCCAGGAGGTGTGTCTCCTAAGAGACTCTAAGTCTGGTTGACAACATAGGTTAACCATCACAGGGATCTTCCCTCTCTGTGCTTAGCTGTACTCTGGACATCTGGCAAGCTCCTTCCATACCACTGTAGTCACTGTTCAACCGGAGTTACTGCACCTCATCTTGTTATTAGTGAAGGATACCACGTGTGGCCCACACTTCCCAGCTCCAAGCCTCCTGGGACAATGACCCCCTCATACCCAGCCTTTCCTCCTTGCCAGCTTCATTTCTACCTTGGTCTCTGTCAGGAAGATCATGTGGAAATAGGATGTTTCCACATCTCTCCCTCCTCCATGACCATAACGGGCAGCAGCCGCCTCCTTAGGCCACCGTCCCTTCAGTCTCCAGACCCCTCATCCCCTGTACCCATGGTTACAATTCTGTGTCCTACTAACCCTGACTGCTCCTTCAGGCCCAGAGGGAGTCACCAAGCCCCAGGGGGCTCACCATGGTTGCCTCACATCCTGCCTCTCTCGATCCCTAACAAAATAACCACCTCAGACTTACATTGGTAATTACTGTCTTGTGCCCTCAAGGCTCAGGAGATCAGGAATTCTGACAGGGCAGAGGGAAGGGTCCCTGCTCTGCCAGGCTGGAGTCACCTGGGAAGACAGCTACGGGGGGGGGGCAGTGCTGGGAGCACGTGGAACCATCTTCTCTCACATACGGTCTGGCAGCTGGGACTGACAGTCAGCCAGAACCCTGCATATGGCCTCTTCGCAAGCTCCCTGTGTACCAGCTGGCTTGGGCTTCCTCACAGCCTGGTGGCTGGGTTCCCAGAGACCGGGCTCCAAAGACAGTACTGTGTAGGTCCATGTGTATTTATGCTGCAGCTCGGGTAGTCACATGGTGTCCTTTCCACCATGTCTCCCAGTTCCAGGAGCCAAGACTGCTGCTGTGGTCATCCAGACATGACAGCCACAGCAGGGCCCCTGCCTCCTCCGATCACTTGTCCCCAGCTTGCCCATTCGGCAGCTACTGGGGACACTAAGAGGGCGAATTTCTGTGTATAGGATACCCCTCGCTACTTCTGGTCAGACAGGTAAGTTTCCCTGATGGAAAGATTTCCCTAGATCTATGAAGACCAGTGTCCCATGACAGAGGAGGAGTTGCAAGGCTAGGTCAGCATTAAGCCAGGGGAAGGAGGCCAGAGAGAACCCATTACCGTCAGGCTTGTCTGTGGGTGGCAATGTTGGGAACAGCATGCCTGCACCCCTTCAGCAGAGGATAGAATTAAAAGCAGTGTGTATTTGTCTTTTCTTGCTCTTTTCCCCTCCTTTGGTTTTTTTGAGACAGGGTTTCTCTGTTGTAACTCAGGCTGTCCTGGATTTCACTCTTTAGACCAGGCTGGCCTTGAACTCACGGAGTTCCACCTGCCTCTGCCTCCCGAGTGCTGGGATTAAAGTCCTGCACCATCATGCTCTGCTCTTCCTCTTTTTTAAATAAAGAGGTTAATTTGCGCATGGTTCCATGAGGTCAAAGGGTTACAGCTGGCAATGGCCTTCTTGCTGGCAGAGCCCTGAGGGGTATCCTCTACACAGCAAGGCAGGACGTACTTGTGAGCTCTGGTCTCTTCTAACCCAGTTTTTCTTTTTATAGGAATGCATTGCTTTATTGAACCTTTTAACAGCTGTTTCATTTTATTAAAATATTGCAAAATAAGCCAAGTGGTGGTGGTGCAAGTCTTTAATCCCAGCACTGAGGAAGCAGAGGCATGTGTGAGCACACATTAAAATAAGTAAATGAATAAATTAAAAAATAATGTCTTATAAGATAGAGCTTGAGGAATCCTGCCTGTCGCTGTCAGCCCACCAGTAAACGGTGGAGAACCATGCCTGGCACACATTAGCCACGTCAGTTTCTACGTGTGTGTGGTGTGGAGGGGGCAAACATGAGAGTAAGATGTGATAGTCAGCTCTAAACAGCTTAACTAATCCTACTCAGACCAAGCTCTTTTGCAAAGATTTAAGGAAATACGTCAGGAAGGGTTTGGTTTGCTAGGGCTTCTCCTGGGCTTTGAGCCAAGATAAATTCTGATACTTACCACCAGAGGGCGCCCTAAATTCAGGCTGATTCTAAGTGGCTCTAGCAGAGATTTATTTAACTGAAAACAGATTTTTTTTTTTCCAAATAATATATTTGGGTTTCCTCTCCCTCTACTACTCCCAGCCCCGCCCCTCCCATGCGGATCCACTCCTTTTTTGTCTCTCATTAGAAAACAAACAGGTATACCTTTAATACCAGCACTGGGGAGGCAGAACCAGGTGGATCTCTGTGAGTTCAAGGCCAGCCTGGTCTACTGAGTGAGTTCCAGGACAGCCAGAGTTACAACAGAGAAACCCTGTCTCAAAAATAAAACAAAAAGAAAAAAGAAAAAGAAAACAAACAGGCTTCTAAGGGATAATAAATAAAGAAAAGAAAAATATATTGTATTTGGACAAAACAGAGGGAAAAAGTCCAAGAGAAGGCACAAGAATCAGAGACCCACTCGTTTGCACACTCAGACATCCCATAAAAAACACTAACCTGGAAGCTATAATACACACACAGAGGACCTGGTGCAGACCCCACGCAGGCCCTGGGCACGCTGCCTCTGTCTCTGTGAGTTCATATGAGCTTTGACGCTGATTTAGAGGGCCTTGTTTTCTTGGTGTCCTCCATCCCCTCTGGCTCTTACACTCTTTCTGCCTCCTTTTCTGTGGGGTTCCCTGAGCTCTGAGGGGAGGGCTTTGATGGAGACATAGGGCTGACTGTTCCAAGATCTCTCACTCTGCATAATGTCTGGCTGTGGGTCTCTGTATGTTCCCATCTACTGCAGGAAGAAGCTTCTCTGATGATGGCTGAGGAAGGTACTTATCTGTGAGTATAGCAGAATGATATTGGAGTCATTTTATCACTGAGGTTTTTGTGGGGTTTTTTGGTTTGTTTTGTTGTTGTTGTTGTTGTTTGAACAGCAGTATTTGGTTTTACCCTAGGTCCCTGGGCTATCCAGGTTTTGGTCACTGAAACAGCATTGGGAATGCGTTCTGAAGTGGATCTACCGGAGTTTTGTTTTTTTTTTTTTTTATATAGACCTTCCAACACTTACCTCCTCCTGAAGTTTTCTTCACAAGCTAAAATGGCAGCAAAAGACGAAGCTCCCAGCTTATTGTAAATATGAGTATTGTGAAATGAATATATCATATAACCCATGGCGATGTTCAGTGAGAGCTAACTATCACAGTGAGCTGCTGCCTGGAGAAGATGAAGCAAAAGGATTTCTTCGAGTTCAAGACTAGCTTGAAATACAGCACATCAAGCTGCAGTTGTGACACAAGCAGGGGGGCAGGTTTGTTTGTTTGTTTGGTTTTGGTTTTTGGAGACGTGGTTTCTCTGTTGTAACTCTGGCTGCCCTGGAACTCACTCTGTAGGCCAAACTATTCTCAAACTCACAGAGATTCGCCTGCCTCTGCCTCTGGAGTGTTGGGATTAAAGACATGCTCCACCAATACCCAGCAATTCTCTTTTAATAAACAGCAAAGTCAAGCCAGGTGGTGGTGGCAGTGCTTGGGAGGCAGAGGCAGGCGGATCTCTGTGAGTTCGAAGCCAGCCTGGTCTACAGAGCGAATTCCAGGGCAGCTAGAGTTACAAAGGAGAAACCCTGTCTCGAAAAACCAAAAAAGAAAAGAAAGAAAAATATGGGTGAAAATGTGGAGAAATGTGTGAGAAAATGTGGACATTTCCACCTTGCACATCAGAATATAAAACAGGAAGTTGCCAAGGACAACGGTGTGGCAGTCCAAGATTAATGTGGGGTTCAAGAGATGACTCAATTGGTAAGAGTGGTTGCTGTGAAAGCAAGACAACCTGAGTTTGTAATCCTCAGCATCCACACCAAAGCCTGGCTATTGTTTTCTCTCTCTCTCTCTCTCTCTCTCTCTCTCTCTCTCTCTCCCCTCACCAAAGCATGGCTAAGCTATCAGATGAGAGTGAATCAGACTCTCAGGAGAGGCTGTCAGAGGAGCTTATCTCTCCTTTATTAAAGAAAGGGTGGTTACTTTTAGGGTACAGGCAGGAGCATCTTTAGTACCCAGTATTGGGATTCATTGGTTAAGACAAGGATACAGGAGTAGCCTCATTTGCATGTGGAGCTCAAGTTTAAGCATCAAGGTCCTGCAAGGGCACCTTCTGTATAAGGTGTGGTCCCACAGGGAAAAGAGAATGGCACCTTATCAGTAAATGGACTCATCCCTGTGCTTCCAGCTGCAGGGCAGATAAGCACCAACCAAGTCACATTCCTTTGCTGACGACCTTCAGTGTAGCAGGCAATATTTAATATTTAACTGGGTTCTGGCCAGGGCTAAAAAGTGAGGAGCACATGAACTCCTACTGCTCTCAGGATGAGAAAACCTGGGGTTCAAGGCCAGCTTCATCTCACTCAGTTCTAGGACAGCGGCACACCTGGCATGGTCACACTTGCCTGAAACCTAAGCATGAGGGATGGAAGTGAAGACAGATGGCTGGAGCTCAGTAGCCAGCTAGCTTAGTCTAAATGGTAGGCTTCATGTTCTGTGAGACTCTGTGTGATGGTTAGTGTTAACTGCCAACTTCACAAAATCTAGACTCACCTGGGAGATGGGCCTCTGGGGATGTCTGCAGAAGATTATTCTGATTTTGTTAACTGAGGTGGGAGACCAACCCACAGTGGGTGGCACCATATCCTGACAGGGATCATGGACTGTATAAACGGAGAGAGAGCTGAGCAGCAGCATGCATTCATCACTCTCTGCTTCCTGGCTGTGCATGCAGTGTTTCCAGCTGCTTTATGCTCCTGTTGCCTGTTTTTGCTACCATGGTGGTCTGTACTGAGATCCAGAATAAATCTTTTCTTAAGTTGCTTCTGTCAGGCTTTTTGTTTGTTTTCATCAAAGCAACAGGAAAAGAAACTAAGACTCCCCATCTTAGAAAATAAGATGGAGAGTATGTAGGGAGATACCCAATATCCTCCCCTGGCTTCCACACGTGTGCACATGGGCACACACACACATTTGTAAAACCCATGATTAAATGCAGGGTTACCATATGAACCACCATTTCTATTCCCAGACACCCTAGAGAAAGGAAAACTTGGATATTAGGGTTCACAGGAGCATTCTCCCAACACAGGAAGCTATCCCAGTGTCTCCTAATAGTTAAACGGATGAACAAAGCAGGCTGCTACAGTGGAAATGATCTGGCAACAAAAAGCAACAAAGTACCAACATGCACTACAATCTGGATTAATTTTGAAAACCTTCAAGTCAGTGGAAGAAGTCAGTCGCAGGAGATTGTTTACTGTATGATACCATTTGTTAGCTCTTTTGAGACAAGGTCTCCCCGCATAGCTCAGGCTGCCCTCAGAGTTGGGAGCTGAATCTCCCAAGTGCTTGCAAGCACAAAGATGCAGCTCATCTATGTGATATCATCTTAATGAAACATCCAAACTAAGCACATTTATGAAAACAAAACAGTGGTCTCGGAGTCTGGGAGAAGGCAATGGTAAGGAAGTACGGTGTGAGCAGTTTTTGCGTTGGGCAGATTGTTGCTGTTGCTGTCGAGACTGGGTCGAGCTGCCCTTGAATTAGAAATCTTCCTGCCTCTGCCTCGCATTCTAGGATTATAGGCAACTGCCACCATGCCTGTGGGTTCAGGGTTCATTTTGAAAGTAATGAAATGTTTAAAAATTATTTGGTTATGAATGGATAATTCTTAAATATACTGAAAACCATTGAATCACATAACTAAGATTTACAAATTATAAGGCATACACATTATACCTTAATAAAATTATTTACAAAATGAAAATATATGCTACCTTAACCCCAAGAGAAAATTTCAAACCTGTACAGAAAGATGGATCAATAGCAACATATAGCCGCTGCAGGTCTTTGGGAGAAAAGGATCAAGTTTCACTTCACACAGTAAGTCTGTTACTTAGTTTCAAAGAAGGCAAAAACAGCTGTAACTATGTTTAGAGTGATAACAGTTACCTACAGACATTATTTTCTTGGGATAACTTTCAGTTACTTTTGCTTCATGCTGAATATACTGTGTCAGTTTTTGCTGCATAGCAAACTAATGCAAATCCAAAGCTTATAATAATAATGTGTTTAGCTCCTGATTCACAGAGGCCAGGCATTTCTGGACTGACTCAGCGTGTCTGTGGCTGGGAGAGCCCATGTGTGCGTGGGAAGCAGGTGCTAAATGATCGATGCAGCATCACTGTCAGGACGGCAGTTGGCAACCTCCTTGTCTGGGTTCCGTGGCTTTCCTCTGGTTGCTAGTGCTCCTTCAGGCTAGCTCAGTCTTTCTCACAGGGTCTGCAGCAAGAGGGGGCTCAACACCAGAGCGTTGCGTTGTTTGGATTCTCAGAGTATTAAAAAAAAAAGAAAGAAAGAATGGAGGGGCTCGTTTTTTATGCCTGCTTGGATTGTTTCCCCACCTAGACAATAAAGACACACATGCTAGTCCATAGATTCATTGGTATTTTTCACAGCGTTGGGCAAAGGAGACGTCCATATATACTGTATTCATGGGGGCAGTGGATGGAAATGGGTAGAAGGCAGCTGGAGGTGAGGAGCCCTGGGAGTCGACCTAACTTCACCAGGAAGGGGGACCCTTGTGGGACTGTGGAGGGTGATGTGAGGATCCTCCAGTTTAAGAGACCCCCTAGGGCTAGTGGAGGGAAGCCGAGAAAAGGTCCAGGAAAACAGGTCTTGCCCTACCCTCTGTCAACGTTTTTGGAGAAACAGATTCAATTTCCTCTGACCTCAGGAAAACTGCGTCTGGAAGAAGCCGGAGACCCAGTGTCTGCAGCGCCATTAGACTTGCTGAGCCCCACCGTCCTCACCACGCCCCTTCACCCCAAGCTCCCCAGTCCCGTTTTAGCCCCGCCCTCAACGTAACAGCTCCACCCATAGCCCGCCCTACCTCCATCTTACCCTTCGCCCCTCCCCATATTAGCTCCGACCTGCCCACAGATCGCCTGGCCTTCATCACCGCCTTCGCTCAACCTTTTACCCCGCCCCACATTTGCCCCGCCCCGCCCACAGCCCTCCCTGTCCCCATCTTTGCCCTTACCCCGCCCACACTAGCTCCGCCTACCAAGTGATAGCTCCGCCCACAGCCGCTTCTCCGGGCTCCTCGGCCCCACCCCTCCATGCAGCCCCCGCCCACGACCCACCTTCCGGGTGCGCGAGGGGGCGGGGGAGGGGGAGGGGTTGGCCTCACCCGGAATGAAAACAAACGGCGGCCTCTGCGGCATCCGGGCACTCGGCAGGTCGCAGCGGGCGCGGCGGTGGCGCAGGTGAGGCGGCCCTTGCGGGCAGCGACCCGGGCCTAGGCCTGGCTGCACCGCCGGGGCGGCCGGGTGGACGCGGCGTTGCGGTGCAGGCTCGGGGGAGCGGGAGGAGGGGAACGGACGCCGGCCGTCAGTCTGAGCTGTGCGGAGCGGACTGTCCGGGGTTGCGGTGCGTGGACAGCGGATCGCTGTGGGTGAGAGCGAGCTTTCGGGACCTACACCGTCCCGGCCTCCTTCCCTGCTCTTAGACCCTACTCGCGTGTCATTTCACCTGAGAGGGAATATGTGTTGAGTGTGCGTCAGGCTGCAGGCAATCCGCATTGATCTATTACAAAAGTGAAAGTGAACATTTCAACGTCAGTTCCTAACGTTTCACTTTCGGTTCTGAGCGCTGATATTCTGGACCTAAGTGTTTAACACGTCATGATGTGGAACGCCCAGCGACATGCATGAAACTTACAGTTCTCCAGTTAAAATAGAAAACTGCGCTATTAGGTTTTCTTCCTTTTGCCCTAACGTGTCATTCTCTTGTCTGTAACTAGAGTCTGATATGTTTGAAGACGGTGGTTTAATTTTATTAATTTATTTTGAGAACGTCTCACTATGTAGCTTTGCCTGTCCTGGAATTAGCTGTAGATCAGGCTGGCCTCAAACTCCTGGAGATCCGCCTGCTTTTGCTTCCCTAGTTCTGAGATTAAAGGTGTGCAACCTACAGTCGGCAACGGTGGTTAAATATTTTTAAAAATAACATGTTATGTTAAACCGGGTATAGTGAAACATTGTCTTGGGGAAAAAAAATTTTTTTTTTTATGTGATGCAGACCTGGCAGCAATGTGGGATACAGATGAATGTTGTGATAACCTTGGCTCCTTTTGTCAGACAGTGAACTGGTTACAGTCTGGGAGGCTGCTTTCAATTCTCTATTTGCATGTGTACGTATGTATGTGTGTGTGTGTATATATGCATGTGTATATGTGTGTATATATATACATATATAAACAAATAGGATTTTTCCATTAGCTCTGGCTATCTTGAAATTCACTATGTATATCAGTCTGGCTTTGAACTCAGATCTTCCTCCTGCGTTTACCATCCCAAGTGTTGGGATTAAAGGCATGTGCCACCTCACTTGGCTTTGTTTTCAATCTTCTAAATAGCTGGGTGCTAAATAGCTGAGTGCAGGTAAATTATCCCTGCCACTCTCCTTTATGAGGTGGCTGTGATCTTTTCTCCAGAATTTCTATATATTTGAATCCTATGTCTGGTAGTTTAAGTGACTTGTGATTACAAAGCAAATGCTTCTAAGTGCTCATGTGCCTTGCTGTGAGGAAGTTTGTGAGCACTAAAAACTACACCGTGTGTGCGCGTGCACACACACATAAACACAGTGTTCATTCCATGCCCCATCCTTGAAGGCCTGTTTCTCACTCAGAACTGAGCTTTTTTTAAAGACAGGGTTTCTCTATTGTAACCCTGGCTGTACTGGAACTCACGCTGTAAACAGGCTGGCTTTGAACTCACAGAGATCCTCCTGCCTCTGCCTCCCAAGGGCTGGGAATTAAAGGCGTGTGCCACCACTGCTGGCTATCTGAGCATTCTTTTAAAAACATGATTATGGAATAATGCTTAAGTCACCACACTTGGCTTAAAGATCAGGTGAATTATGTTTAGGAGGCTGTTGAGTATTAGCCCTCCCATGAGTGTGGGGGTGGGGGACACGGACTGTTCAGATTTAGCAGTTCTCAACCTGTGGGTCGAGACCCCTGTGGGGGTCAAATGGCTCTTTCACAGGAGTCACCTAAGACCATTCTGCATATCATATTTACATTATGATTTATAGCAGTAGAAAAATATAGTTTTGAAGTAGCAACAAAAATAATTTTATGGTTGGGTGTTACCACACCATAAGGAACTGTATTAAAGGCTCACGGCATTAGGAAAGTTGAGGACCACTACTCGAAGTTATATTATTCCATATTTTTTCCCACTCTCTGAAATTCATCTTCATTAATCAGGAGTGAGTAACTTCCGCTTTTGTTTGATTTGGCAAACCTTGAAACACTTCCTTAAGCAGCTGCCACCACTCTCAGCAGCCTCTCCCACCGCTTGGAATGGCTGTGCTGGTGTGAGTTGCTGCAATAGTTGCTATGTAGATAAGAGAAACTACAACCTGAGGGCATGCATCAGGCAAGGAATTGTGAGACAAAGTGCAGAGACCATATTGTAGGCTGATGTCCCAAGTGTCACTGGCTCATTTTGTGGTTTCACAAACGGGGCCTGGGATTTCCCAGCTGTAAAATGATCTAGCCACTGCTGGATTGAATAACAGGTGTAGTTATGCTATTGTGCTCTCAAAAGTACCAGTGAAAACACAAAGCATGTGAACCAGGGGTGGTGGCTCCTGCCAGTCATCCAGGCACCGAGAGGCTTTGAACTTCAGGACAGCCTGGGCTACAGAGGAAGACCTTGTCTCAAACAAACCAAAAATAAAACAACAGTGTAAATTCTTTAGTTATATTTATTCACTTATTTATTTTAAGAGGCTGGCCTAGACCTCACATTGATCCACCAGTCTCTACCTCCCAAGTACTGGGCTTAAAAGTGTGTATCACCACACCTTTAATTTTCAGAGTTCAACTATATAAACATTTATTACCAATAGTTCATAGTTCAAATTAGCTTTTCTTTGTGCTTAATTACCAGAGTTCTTAGTCTTTTGTTTTGAGTTAAAGCAGCTAAAGTGTGAGATAATTTAAAAGCTTTACATTGTGTTGCTTAAAGGGTTTGTCTTGTCTTTAAAAAAAAAAAAGTACATGGGTGGTTTGCCTGTATGTACGTCTGTACACTAGAAGAGGGTCTCAGATCCCCTGGAACTAAAGATACAGATGATTGTGAGCTGCTATTTGGGTACTGGGAACCAAATCAAGATCCTCTGGAAGAGCAGCCAATACACTTAACCCCTGAGCTGTTCAGCTAGCCCTTTTCCTTACCTTTCTAGAATAAGAACAGGGTAAGAAACGGAAGGTAGGGCTGGGCTGCTGCTGAGTGGAGGACACGTCTAGCATTTGTGATGACCTGGTTTGCTCCCTTCTTCCAACAGATACAAAAGTACACCACTCCTTCCTACTTGTTTGCAAGTTTGAAATAGACATTTTTATTAAGCTGGGTATGTTCACACACACACACACAGAGCACATGCCTTTAATTCCAGCACTTAGGAGGCAGAGACAGACAGATCAATGAGTTTAAGGGCAAGCTGGTCTACAAATCGAGTTCCAGGCCAGCCAGGGCTACACAGATAAACCCTGGTTCAAAAAAAAAAAAAAAAAGTGTAAGTAAATGAAAAAGATTTAAATATTTTGGTTTTTTGTTTTTGAGACAGGGTTTCTCTGTTGTAACTCTGGCTGTCCTGGAACTCACTCTGTAGACCAGGCTGGCCTGGAACTCAGAGATCCACCTGCCTCTGCTTCCCAAGTGCTGGGAATTAAAGGCATGCATCACCACTGCCAGGCCAAAAGATTTAAAAGTTAAAAAAAGAAACATTCTACATATAATTGGATACAGTAGCTTAGGTTAAGCTACTGGGTCTGGAGGGAAATGCCACTTAATTTGCAGAACACCTCAGTGGATTAGGTAATGTGTAAAGCATTTTAAAATGTATTGTGGGTTTTATTGATTTACAGTTTTACTTTCAAGGATGGCGCAGAAGAAATATCTTCAATCAAAATTGACCCAATTTCTAAGGGAAGACAGGATTCAGCTTTGGAAACCTCCATATACTGATGAAAATAAAGAAGTTGGTTTGGCCTTGAAGGTATTTTTTTTTAACATGTAAATCTTTTGCAGTGTCATAAACTCTTTAGTAAATACTATTCTGAAGTCACCAGAAATTACCAGGCATAGCTGTGGAAATTTTGAGTAGCACCAAAACCATTAGTAACGAACAAATTCCCACTTAAAATTTATTTCAGCACTAGAGGTAAAACCCAGGACTTCAAATATGGTAGGCAAGCTCTTCACCACCAGGCCATACCCCCAGTCCTGTTTCTGGCATTTATTCTTATGAGAATGTCACCTGATTCACCAGGCATTGTGTTAGTCTCCTTTCCTTAGCTATAATGTAATAACTGGAACAAATTAAGTTATAAAGAGAAAAAGCTTACTTTGGTTCATAGTTCTAGAAGTTCCTCAAGCTTGAGTGGTTCTGAAGCCCTGAGGCTTTGTCAAGGAGGCACACTGTGAGAGGTCTGTGCTGCCATTTCTCTGAAGCACAGCACACACACCCATGCGCAGCCTGTACTCTTTCATAATGAGAGCAAGCAACCACAGAACCAGTGGTTAGGTTGGAGTGTGCTCCTTTGACTGTCCTCAGATAGTTTCCTGTGAAGTGGTGTGGAAGCCAGCAGCAACCCCAGACTCCTGCAAATCACTAACCAGGGGTGAACCAAACTCAGCTCAGGCATATGGCCAGTGGTGAAGGGAATTTCTCACCCCCTGAACCAGGAAATTGAAAAGGGAGGATGTGGCCAGTAGGGCCCAATAAATCCCCTTGCAGGCCTTACCCTCAAGGACCTTCCTGCTACCCAAAGGTTCTATCACCTGCCAGTGTTACCACCCTTCACATTAAGGCTTTGACATAGAGCCTTTGAAAGACATTCAAACTTTGGCATGTATGTGCTGATTTTAACACCATTCAAAACTTGGCATGTATGTGCTTTTTTTTTTTTTTTTTTTTTTTTTTTATAGTGTCGTTTGAACTTGCTTGTTATGGTGTCACAGTGTAGCAGTGTACTGGGTGGGTCATCAGACAAGACACTGAAGCATATTTCATAACTGCAAACCCTGCCAGACCTCAGCAGAGGGAAGTACCATCATGGCCATCACCATACTCACAGTGGAACACTGAGTCCCTCAGCTCAGGTGTTTTATTGATTCAGAACTCTTTAGGTGTTGTACTGATACCATATGCAGATCATTTGCAATCAACTTCCCCCACAGAAATCCAGTCTCTGCAAACAATAACGCCAAGGCCTATGTATTCCTTTTCCAACAGTGTACAAAACAGTTATTTTATACGTAACTAAAAATAAACTTCTGCAACATCATAGCTTGAGAACTAGTGAGACATGATAGACACTGGTTTTGTCTCCAGCTCCAGGCAAAGCTAAAGCTCTTGATCTTGCATTCTAATGAGGCTTTGTGGCCCTAGTAGCTTCAGGGGAGGGATGGTTGCCAGAATGAACAAACCTTCATTAGAAGCTGGATGGATGATTTGTGTCTCACCCTCCAGCCTGGGAGGGAAAGGAACTAATCTTGGCTTTCATCATTAGTGGCCCATGATTGAATCAGTCATGCCTGATAGCATGCCTCCATGTAAATGATGGGCTCCCAGGTTCACTACTCTGAATACCCCGGAGCTAGAGGGTAGCGTACTCTGGGTCAGCGACTCCACCCAGGGCTCTTGCAGGCCTCACACTGTCTCTCTGATCTCTGTTCATTTGTAGCTTTTGTGGGAAACTAGAATCCCAGAACTTGTCTTGAGTGCTGAGTCATTGTGGCAAATTGTCAAACATGGGAGCCCTGTATTTTGTAGCTAGTCAGTGACGGTCACCTGGAGCCTCCCACTGGCTTCCACACCACTTCACAGGAAACTATCTGAGGACAGTCAAAGGAGCACACTCCAGCCTAACCACTGGTTCCTCGGTCGTTTGCTCTCATTATGAAAGAGTACAGGCTGTGCATGGGTGTGTGTGCTGTGCTTCAGGACTGGCTGCACAGGAGACTTAAACCAGCATCACCACAGACATGCAGTGTGACATTAAAGTGGCCACTTGGAGGTCTGGAGAGTTTAGCAGTTAAGAGGCTTGCAGACAACCACAGTTCAGTTCCTGGCATCCCCATCAGGAGACTCACAACTTCTGTGACTCCAGCTTCAAGGGATCTGTTGTCCTCTTCTGGTCCCCCCAGCACCTGCACACACATGCGCACACACACTTACACTGACACACACATAAATAATGAAAATAATTTAAAAATAGCCCCTTCATCACTGGGTAGGAAGAATGTTCTAGTCGCATTGTATTTTTGAAACAGGGTTTCTCTGTTAACTCTGGTTGTCCTGGAACTCACTCTGTAGACCAGGCTGGCCTGGAACTCACAGAGATCTGCCTGCCTCTGCCTCCTGAGTGCTGGGATTAAAGGTGTGTGCCACCACCGCCCAGCCACAAGAGTATATAAAGAGGACAGATATAAAGAGACAGCATGGTAGGTATGTCTGCAATTTTAGCACTTGGGAGGAAGATGGGAGGATCGAAAGTTTAGGGCATCCTTGGCTACATAGCAAGTTCGAAGCCAGCCTAGAATATATGAGATACTATCTCAGAGAGTATATTTTCAAATATATAGTAAACATCATTAATATTGGTATATTCTTCCAGTCTTCTCCTTCCAATGACTATTTAAAATGTATTATGAGTAAGACTCACCAAAAATAAGGAAAATTATTTAATCTGTCTTGTCTCATCTTTCTCACATGTTTGAGAAATTAGAATATTTTTTCTATTTAAAAAAAAATTCCCATCTAGTGACAGTGAATAGTTCACAATTTTAAAAAGTTTTTTACATTTATTCTATGTGTGAGTATTTTGCCTGCATGTATGTATATGTACCACATGTGTGATTGGTGCCCTTGGAAGTCAGAAAGAGGGAGGACCTTTAATATCCTGGAATTGGAGTTATAAATGGTGATGGACTACTTTGTGGGTACTGGGAACCAAAGCCAGGTCTTCTGTAAGAGTAACCAATGCTCTTAAACACTGAGCCATCCTGATGGCCCTAGTTCACTGCTTCTTAAAGTAATTTCTTAGTTTTTAAGGTCACAGGAGTCTCAGCCCTCCTTTCTGTCCCCCTGGAATAGTCCCAGTTACTCTCACTTTGCCTACCGAGCCTATTTTTACTATTTGTAAAATTGTAAAATAGTGTTTTAATTTCTCACCGAATCCTCCCTGAGAGCTGAGACTGGATTTCAGTACAGTTGGGGCCTCTGCTTGTCAGAGTTACGTTGCTTTGGGGATTTTATTTTTTTTTAATTTGCATTGGCCCTCTATTGAGCTGCATTTCCTGGTTTTTCCTCATAGGACCTTGCTAAGAAGTACTCTGACCGGCTAGAGTGCTGTGAAGATGAAGTGGAAAACATAATCGAAGAAATCCGTTGCAAAGCGATTGAGCGTGGCACAGGAAATGAACACTACCGGACAACTGGGATTGCCACGATTGAGGTGTTTCTGCCTCCAAGACTCAGGAAAGTGAGTAACTGCCCAGTGCACACTGACCTAACACTCAGTGCTGTGGGGAGGTCAGCTGGGGCTTTGTTGTTGGTTTCTTTTGGTTTGGATTTTTGAGACAGGGTCTCCCTGTGTGGTCCTGTCTGTTCTGGAACTCCATATGTAGACTTGGTTAGCTTTGAACTCACAGATCCTCCTGCCTCTGTCTTCCAAGTGCTGGGATTAAAGGCGTATGCCACCATGCCCAGCAAGCTGTTATTTTTGGAAATCTCCAAGCAGAGTGCTTGAGGAACTCAACACATTAATGATGTTTGTACTGCAGACTTATCCTGCCACATTCCGAGGTAGGCTTGTTCTCGTATGACCTTCAAAACATCGGGCGTAGAAGTGGGTCATGATAGTGCACCTTGTAATCTCGCACTCGGGAGGCTGATGCAGGAGGATCCTGGAGTTCAAGGGTATCCTCGGCTACATAGTGAGTTCAAGGCCAGCCCAGGCTACATGAGACCGTCTCTCTTGAAAAATAATGTGACATGGGCCAATGAGATGGCTTAGCAGGTAAAGACTCTTATCGAGCCTAGTGACCTGGGTTTGTTCAGTAGAAAAAGAGAACTAACTCCTGCAAGATGTCCTCTGATCACAGTGCTCCATGGTGTGACTGTGCTAAATAAATAAATACCATCTAAAAAAAACAGCAGCAACAACAAGAAGACTCCATATAGAGAGCTGTGTGTTGAGTTTGTACCCTTTCTAGTTTAATGCTTACAGATACAGAGAAGTGGGGCTGGAGAGATGGCTTGCTTAGCTTGTACTTCTAGAAGATCCGGGTTCAGTTCTCAGCACCCACATCAGCTCACAGCCATCTGTAACTCCAGTCCTAGGGTGGACCGGTGCCCTCTTCTAGCTCCTTGGGCATTGCACACACATGGTGCTCAGACATACATGCAGGCAAACACTCGTACACGTAAAATAAAAGTGAAAGAAAATAAACTTTAAATATCAAAGTCAAAGTAGACAGCAGGTTTTCTGGCACCCTGTGTAGTAGGAAACTCCCCAAAGGAGCTGTCCCATTCTGATGGAGGGCAGGGAGTGGTCAGCCGAGTGGGCTGAACTGACCTGAGTGTAGCTACCTTGTCTCAGGGCCTCAGCAGGGAGCACGTGGCCAGCATGTTTTCCCAACAAGCTTTGAAGTGCTTCTCAGCGCCAAACAATGTTGACCATTCTCAGAAGTGAAAACAGGTTCTTCAAAACTTGTACATGGCGGGTGGGATAGCTCAGCAGTTAAAATGCTTGCCAGAAAGCCCAGTGACTTCAGTGTGATCCCCCAGAATCCATATAAAGGCAGAAGGAGAGAACTGATTCCACAGTGTTGTCCTCTGACCTCCACGTGTGTGCCATGGCACACCACGTGTCCTCTCTGCCCCATTACACACACACACACACACACACACTTTTTAAAGCAAGAAAAATGAAAACACTTGTATATGGGACTAGAGAGATGGCTCAAGTCATTGCCTACCATGTAAGGACCTATGTGCGGATCCCTAGAATCAATGTAAAAAGCCAGGTGTGTAGGGTTCTTGTACCCCTGAACTGGGTGCTCCAGGGTTAGGGGGGATGTGGGTGGAACCCTGAAGCTCAATGGCCAGCCAAATCCATGAGAGACTTAAAAAAAAGGTGGAAAGTGATCAAGAAAAGACACCTTTATAAGCCTCTGGGGATTTCACACACATGTCACACATGCACGCCCACACTAACAAGTACAGCCAACACACGCAATGGCTAAGGTAGAGAGAGCCCAACTTCCATCAGTGGGTGTGGATAAACAGATACAACCATGCCACAGAAGACACCTGGCAGTATAGGCAGTATAGCAATAGTCTATAATATGAGCTAGCCTCAGAAACCCGCAGAAAAGGCCCAATGCTATATGACCCTGCTTATGTGAAGTGCCCAAAACAGATTTGTAGATAGAAAATAAGTGGTTGCAAGTCTGGGGAGAAGGGAGGTGGGGTTCAGGGCATGGTGCCTGGTGAGGGGTGATGAATAGGAGTGTTCAGAAATTCCATTAGACATTTTCTTCTCTAAGATTTTGTTTTTATTTTTAATTATGTGCAAGTATAATGTGTCTCGGGCTGTGAGTGCAAGCCCAGTGCCCTCAGAGGCCAAGAGTAAGTTGGATCCCGGGGCTGGTGTTACAGTCAGCTGTGAGCACCTTAGTGGGTGCTGGGAAGTGAGGCCAGGTCCTCTGTAAGGGAAGTACATGTTCTTAACCAGTGAGCCATCTCTCCAGTGTCAGGAAACTTCATTATAATGATGGCTAGCATTATGACAAGTCTACCGAGCAGCTGGAGAACACTCAGGCTACCCTGTCAGTCCTCGCTGGACTGTGTTCAACATGCTTCTCTGTAAAGGCAGAGTTTTGGTTCTTAACTAGTTTACATCCCCTGACAGCACTTTATAGTCTCACATGCGGGGCAGCAGTGCAAAGAAGTGTGGCACTCAAGCACACTTTGTTTTGTCTCTTTGCGATAGGATAAGAAAAGCTTGTTGGAGACCCGCTTGCACATCACTGGTAGAGACCTGAGGTCTAAGTGAGTATCTGAGCTATGTGTCCCGCGGGTCCACCCCTTACCCTGGTCTCAAGCCTTCCTGTAAGCTAGGGAGCTGGCCCATCCTCCCTTTCAGCAGAGGAAATGAAACCTGGAGGGTGGGATGAGCGGTCAGGCTGGACTCGCTGCTAGGTAAGAGGGAGCATGGCTGCCTGAGGCCTGTTCGTGGGAACTGCTTAGACCTAGTGCAGCTTTAGAGGGTCCCAGCTTGGTGCCCAACATGTACTTGGGAGAATGGCTGAGGGATGGAAGCAGGAGCCGGCCTTGCACTGAGCAGAACACAGGTTTTATAATTCCATTCCTTGTGGCACCCATCCCTCGCCGTGACCTTCAGCTAAGGCCAGCCTACCCAGGTGTTCTTGAGCTGCTTCACCTCACTTCCTGAGCTTTCATCAGGGCTGCTGGAGAACCAGGCATTGCTCCTCTGGTGCCCACAAGAAGACAATGGTGTAGGATTGCCCTAGGTAAGGGATCCTCAGGGGACTCTAGGAAGTAAGGCAAGGATATTTTTGACTCCTCCTCAGATGAACAGCCCTGTCCTCAACTCAGAAACAAGTTTAGAAAGGGTTTGTCTCTCACATGGCTTCCAGTAGCTGCCCACTACCAGCTTTATTGTAAAGTGATGCTTATGGCCAGTAGGTGGAAAGCCTGGGTGTTTCTGAGCAAAAAGGTATAAAATGGCAAAGTGGCCATCATGATCCAAGTCTTCATGATAGGTGACAAATAACAAATCTGCTTTCCTGCAGCTTACACTGTGTTTATTTTATAGAATAGCTGAAACTTTTGGATTTCAAGAAAATTACATCAAGATCGTAATAAATAAGAAACAACTCCAACTAGGTACGTCATAGCGAATGCATCTGATAAGAAGTAGTGACTTTCTATGAGTTTTTTTTTTCTATTTTTTTTCTTGCTTTTTCTCTTTTGAAAACTTCCTGGCCTTGTTGCATTTATTATCCAACGTTGGTTATGTTAGAAGTTTACCATGATGAAAATGTAAAGCACATCGGGTAGTGATCGTGGTGGTGCTCGGCTTTAATCCCAGCTCTCAGGAGGCAGAGGCAGGCCTGGTGTACTGAGTGAATCCCAGAACAGCCAGAGCTTCAGAGAGAACCTGTCTCGAGAGATGTTCCTTGCAGTCACATAGAATATTCTAGAATGGAAGTCTGCTGAGCAGAGCATCCAGGTTACTCATAGTGCTCTCCATGAGAAGAAAGCTGAGGGAAACAGATGGACAAGGCTATGTTGGAGCACGCTGCTAACAGCCAAGGGGTCTGAGAGTGGGGTGGGGGCCTTTCTGACTGAGGAGGGCAAGAGGGAGCCATGTGAGTTCTGGCAGTGAATCTCAGCCAGGGGCAGTTTGACCATTCGGGAGACAGTTGACTTTGTGAGGAGACAATCTTTGTTATAAGTAGTTGGAGGGGGCTGTCCTCCCATCATTTACTGAGTCAGAATGAGAGCTGCTGATGAATGCCGTCCCCGCAAAAGCCCCGAGTCACAGACTTCTGCCCACGATAGTGAGTGCAGCTGAGGAGCTTGTGAGGCTGAGCCTCGTTCAGCATGGAGTCTGTCCTCAGGGAAACGGGAGGCACTGGTGCAGCAGAGTGACACAGGGAAGTGTGGCTTTCAGACCACTGTCTGCAGCCTGCAGGAGGCACAAGCTGAGCTGGAGCGACATCAGTGGCTCAGATGGCCCTGAGCTCTCACAGATCTCCAGGGACAGTCTCGGAGCCTCAGGATCTGTGTTTCACAGTCTTGGACACAGCCCTTCACAGTCTTTCAGCACCTCCAGCTGTTTTCCGTGTGTATTCAAGTGCCGCTGACATCCCATCCCTGTGTTCTGCTCGTCACTGGACAGAAATTCTTAATTTTGATGCTGTCAAAACCATTGCCTTCCATTTTGTTTGTTGAAGAAGCTCTTCCCAAGCCCAGGACCACAGGGTATTCTCTGCTTGTACAGCAGCGTCTCCTTTATCCCCAAAGGCTAAGGATTGGCTTGGGTTTCTTTCCAGTGTCACCTGC
Organism: Cricetomys ansorgei; assembly: GCA_026225945.1. Lineage (NCBI taxonomy): Eukaryota > Metazoa > Chordata > Mammalia > Rodentia > Nesomyidae > Cricetomys > Cricetomys ansorgei. The sequence continues at coordinate 727,348 of JAMJFZ010004042.1, forward strand.
TAACAACTGCTGGGGTGTTGTCTTACGAGGGCTCTGTCCTGACCGAGCTTCTGTCTTTGCATTCTTCTACAGTGTTCCCCTTCCTGTGACTTTTTTGTAATCTTAAAATCCAATGGGGGTAGGGCTGAGGTGAAATACTTGCTGCCTTGGCACAAGGACCTGAGTTTGGGTCTCTAGCTCTCATACATGTCGAGTGTGGCGGCATACATCTGTAACCTCAGTGCCATGAGATAGAGATGGGCAGATCCCAGGGCTCTTTGTTTGGCCAACTTAACTGAAATGCTGGGCTTCAGGCTCAAGGAGAGACCCTGCCTCAAAAAATAATGTGGAGGGCTGGAGAGATGCTCAGAACTTAAAAGCACTACTGCTCTTGGAGAGGACCAGGTTCTATTCCTAGCACCCATATGATGGCTTATAATCATCAATAACCCCTGAGCCAGGGGATCCAACAGGCACACATGTGGTAAACGTACATGCATGCAGGCAAAATAATTCATACACAAAGTAAAATAAGTCGAAAAGATTAAAAAGAATAACATGGAGAAGCAATTAAGAAAATATTTGGTGTTGACCTGTGACCTTTATACCCACTATATAGAAAATCTAGTCAGGTGTGTAGTGGGACTTTACCTAGAAGTTTTCTTCTACTGTGCATTCTTACTTATGGTTACATACTGGTTGGACTTTTGAGAACAGCTTAGAAGCCCTATAAAAGAGGCGGTGGCAGTTAGCAGTGACAGTTAGTGGCAAGGGACAGAGGATGACAGGCAGCCACCAGGCTGAGACAAGGAACAGTGAATGGGAAGGCAGCCACCAAGCTGAGAGAGACAAGGGGCAGTGGATGGGAAGGAAGGCAGCCACCAGGCTGAGAGAGACAAGGGGCAGTGGATGGGAAGGCAGCCACCAGGCTGAGAGAGACAAGGAACAGTGAATGGGAAGGAAGGCAGCCACCAGGCTGAGAGAGACAAGGAACAGTGAATGGGAAGGAAGGCAGCCACCAGGCTGAGAGAGACAAGGAACAGTGAATGGGAAGGAAGGCAGCCACCAGGTTGAGAGAGACAAGGAACAGTGAATGGGAAGGAAGGCAGCCACCAGGTTGAGAGAGACAAGGGGCAGTGGATGGGAAGGAAGGCAGCCACCAGGCTAAGACAAGGGACAGTTGTTGGGAAGGCCTGTTAGAAGACAGTTAAGGGATAAAAGATGTTAGAAGTTAGTCCAGTTCTCTAGGTTTAGACAGATAAAGATAGCCAGAAGGGGGTGTAAAGATTTCTTCCTTTCTCTTTTTTCCTTTCTAACCTTTTAGAGCTAGGGAGTTTAAAGAAGCTCCAAGTTAAGAATCTATCTCAGTAGCAGTTGGGGCAAAAGAATCAGTTACAAGACGGGCAAGAAAACCAGAAGGCAGAATTCAGTTACGAGTGAAAAAGTAAGCAGATAATTTGGCCCTAACAAATGTTTAGGGCTTAAGAGCTCAGATATAGCGTCAGAAAACAGTTACACAGGTGGGCTGGGCTGTGGTGGCACGCACCATTCATCCCAGCACTAGGGAGGCAGAGGCTAGCCTGACTATGGAGTGAATTCCGGGACAGCCAGGGCTACACAGAGAAACTCGGTCACAAAAAAAAAAAAAGAGTCATGCGACTTTCCCTCTTGCCAACTCCTTACCTCCTTTATCCAGGTGGATCTTGATTTTGTATTTGAATGTTAGAGTGGTTGCTAAGTTTCAAAAGAAAGAAAGAAGCTTTACTTAGTGTCTCATGCTTGTAATCTTTGTACTTGGGAGGCTGAGATTTGTCTTTTTTGTTTTGTTTTTTTTGGTTTTTCGGGACAGGGTTTCTCTGTTATGACTCTGGCTGTCCTGGAACTCTATAGACCAGGCTGGCCTTGAACTCACAGAGATCTGCCTGCCTCTGCCTCTTGAGTGCTGGAATTAAAGACATGTACCACTGCCTGGCAAGATTTGTCTTTTAAGAAAAAGGAAGGAAGGAAGGGGAAAAATTCTATTGAATTTTGCAGAAGTGTGTTCAGATGTGTGTTTGTTACTTTGGGCCATGACCACTGGGCCATCACCCCAGCCCCTGACTGGATTTTAAGATTATAAACAAACAGAAACCAGGAAGGGGAGCAGTGTAGAAGAGTACAGAGAACAGAAGTACCGCACCCCCAGCAGTTTTTAGCAGGTGACACTGGAAAACCATGATCCTTCCCTTCTAGGTAAGCAAGATGCCATGTCTGTGCACGTGCCTACAAGGATGTCTGTTGCATTTGACTAACCTTTTCACTGGACTGGCTATTCCCCTTTGTTCTATGCCATGGGTTTCTGTTCTTGCCTTTCTACTCATTACATGAGGAAACTGAAAAGCAGAAGCTGAGTTGGTCCATAGGGTGGACAGGCAGGCTCCTGTGGTCTCTGCTTTTCACGAGAGCCAGAGCTGGCCTGGCTGTCATTACTGCCCTGGGCCTTCTTGAGTTATTTTCCTTACTAGACTGTAGGAGAGTTTGTGTATTGGTTACACTTCCTTATTTTCCTTTTGTGCTGCCTGGCATAGTGTTCTCAAATATACATTGCTTCAGTCTGGTTCGAAGGTGAAGAGAAAGAAAATAGGGAAGAACGAATGAATGTGGCCTGCGGGTCTGCAGATGTGGATGCGGGTTTTAGAATTCCATTGTCCAGGCTGGTGAACTGGTTTGGTGGGTGAACAGAGCTGTCTGCCAAGCCTGATGACTTGAGTTTGTTTTTGGGATCCCACATGGTAGAATCAGAAAAGTGTCTCCTGCAGGTTGCATGCACACACACACACACACACACACACACACACACACGTGCGCACACACTCGCTCAAAAATAAATTAATTAATAAAAACAGAACTCCATTTACCACAGGAAATGGACTGTTGCCCAGGAAGTTTGTGTGACAGGCAATTCTGCTGTTCCCAGGGAAAAGCCTTGAAGAACAGGGAGTGACTCACAATGTGAAGGCGATGGTGCTGGAGCTGAAGCAGTCTGAAGAGGACGCGAGGAGAAACTTCCAGGTGGAGGAAGAGGAGCAGAGCGAGGCTGAACTGAAAGAGAAACGCATTCAGAGGACCAAAAGGGGATTAGAGATCCTGGCAGAGAGAGGTACGCGAAGGCGGCCATGCTCTAGGAGTCCCCTCCACATCTAGCATCTCAGGTTGTCGCCGTCACGGCTGCTCCACCCTGGGCTAACGAGGCTCCTGTGGCTTTCTTGCAGCGGAGATGGTAGATCCAGAAACGATGCCTTACTTAGACATCGCGAACCAGACGGGCAGGTCGATCAGAATCCCCCCTGCCGAGAGAAAAGTAAGTGCTGGGTGTTAGACAGGGCTTTGCGTGGTGTCTGAGTCAGGCCCAGACGCTTCCTAGAATGAAGCGTTCTGACGTCATGAGTGGCCACATCAGCCACATTGACCTGGGAATTTGGCTTCAGTGCTTTGATGAGATAAAGCTCTAATTATAGCTTAATTAATTTGGCTTTTAGATTGAGTTTGGTTTTTTTCCCATTAGAGCTCATATGATTTTTGATTTGTCTTATTATTAATGCTGTTCTAACTTCATTTGAAAATGCTGTTTTAAAAAATGCACATTCAGCTGGGCGGTGGTGGCACACACCTTTAATCTCAGTGCTCGGGAGGCAGAGGCAGGTGGATCTCTGTGAGTTCGAGGCTAGCCTGGTCTTCAGAGAGTACCAGGACAGCCAGAGCTACACAGGGATACCCTGTCTCAAAAAACAAATATAAAAATAAAACTGTACATTCTTTCCTAGGCCCTTATGTTAGCTATGGGATATCATGAGAAGGGCAGAGCTTTCCTGAAAAGAAAAGAGTATGGAATAGCCTTGCCGTGCCTTCTGGACGCTGACAGATACTTCTGGTAGGTACTTTGTGTTCAGCGATATAGAGTAAGAGGGAAGCCCAGGACCCTCCTGCCTATAACTTCAGAATGATTCTCACCCCACAGAGGTTGCTGGGAGTGAGGCATTAAGGCACACAGCAGCTTGTGGTGGTTTCCACCTTTGTATTCCTTACTGACCCTCTTTCCTGTGCAGAGCAATGTGGGCCCTGCACCCCCAGTGTGCTGTCACCAGAGCTGCCCAATGCACTGTTCCCCATCTTGTAACTGGTCTCAGTGCAGACGGTGATGGCTCCTGATCCACACTGCTCTACAGACTACAAAATGTGACACTGTCACTCTTTGGCAGTCACTGCTGGAATTTCTCTCAAAAGAGAGAAATGAGCTGTTCAGATATGCTGAGGTGCATTGTTTACAGGAAGAGAGCAAAATGCCTGACTCCTTCCAGCTTATTTCCTACTTTTCAGATTTAGTTGGCTCCTCAAAAGTGACCAAACAGAGGTTTCCTTTTGTTTCTTCTTTATCGGTATTAACTGGTGAAGCCAAGAGTGAATTCCTGCTATCTCAGCTCTTGGGAAGTTGAGGCACTACTTGTAGGCCAGCCTGGGCTACCCTGCAAGACTTTGTCTCCAGGGGGATGTATGTGTGTCTACACACATGCTTTTATTTTAACATGGCCTTTAACACATCTGATCTGATGTTCTTCATACATCTGTGCTTAGTTTCTCCATCTTTCGCTGGCCCGGGTGTCCTTTGCCCTGGTGCTGGCGTTCTCTGTAGTTTCCCAAGGTTTCTAGTTCTGTTCAGGGAAGTGGTACTTAGAGAATGTTCTCCAGGCATATTGGATGCTTGAGATAGACTTGATTCTGGGGGATGGTCAAGAGTTAACAGCCTTGGGGTGGACTTGCTGTTTGGTGAATTCCCATGACAATCATCCATATGTAAAGAAACAAATACAAATATTTATGATAGTTTTCCAGCTGCAAATAGGCTGTTGGGTGCCCGGCTATGGTGCCACCTCTTAAAGGTTTCACTCACTTCCAGTGTGACCATGCTTAGACCCAAGCTGTCATACATGGCCCTTGGGGAACATTCCAGATATAATGGCAGAGAATGACCTCTTCCCTCTGGGAATCTGTTTGTTCTGGCCAGTGTGTCTGTGTACTTGTGTGATTTCTCTTCATGAAGCCAACTTTAATAGGCGCCCCAGTGCTGATGGAGGAAACTCTGGTATTCCCCTCTCTTTCCTGATCTTTTCCCTCTTTCCTTCAGTAAGCAGAAGTTCTTCATGACTTCTTACTCATATACAGTGGCTAGTATGCCAACAATAGTTTCTTTCCTGTGTGTGTGTGTGTGTGTGTGCGTGCGCGTGCGTGCGTGTGCGTGCGCCCCCACGCAGTGTTGGGAATCAACCGGGATCTTGTGCATGCTAAGCAGGTACTTCACCATCAGGCCGTGCCCATAGCCTTCTTTGCCTACTTGAAACTAAGTGTAGGAGTTCTGTTTTCAGTCGGGATGGAGCTGCAGGACTGGGTTTACTCTGTCATGTGAAGGACCTAAAAAGCCTGGCAAAATGAAGAAATCAGCAGCTCCCAGAGTTTGGGGCGAGCAAAGCTGGCCTTGCCCTGAGCTCAGGTAGAACTTGTGTCCAGGCAGCCAAGGAGGCCTGTGAGAGTGCCTGAGGTCCCCCTGGAGTCTTCAGTGAGGTGACTGGCACACACATAGGAAGAAACAGCCCATTGCCAGATAGGGACCACTTAGAGGAAGAGCAGATCTATCCTTGGTGCCCACAGAGGACCAGGAACAGTTTGTGTGCCCACCAACAGGAATAGAGAGCTTTGTAGCCACAGGGCAGCAAGTGGAGCTTTTGGAAGGGTATTGTCTGAGCCCAGCCTGAAAGCTTTCTATGAACAATAGACTTTGGTTACTGTTTTCACATAACTTTAATGTACCCTTAAAAGGCTCAATATTTAGTGACCAAAAATATATAGTACCCAATTACAATTTATAGCCCATAGTGAAATGAATAGGGAAATTGTTTTCTTTCTCTCTCATTCCCTCCCTGGTGCATGGCTGAGCTATTGACCACCAGCTCAGCCCCCAGGAAGGAAGGCGTAGGGCATGGTCAGCACATCCTGGCAGGTCCCAGATCGGAGGATGAAGAGCCAACGAGAGAGTCAGACTCTTGGGAGACACTATCAGAGGAGCATATCTCTCGTTTATTAAAGTGAGGGTGGTTACATTTAGGGTACAGGCAGGGAGGATCTTTGGTACCCAGGGTTGGGATCCATTGGTTAGGACAAGGATACTGGAGTAGCTTCCTTTGCATGTGGAGCTCAAGTCTAAGTAAGCATCTAGGTCCTGCAAGGGCACCTTCTGCATAAGGTGTGGTCCCACAGGGAAAAGAGGAAGGCACCTTATCAGTAAATGGACTCATCCCTGTGCTTCCAGCTGCAGGGCAGATAAGCACCAGCCAAGCCATGTTCTTTTGCTAATGACCTTCTGTGAAGCAGGCAATATTTAATATTTAATATTTAACTGGCTTCTGACCAGGGCTAAAAGTGAGGAGCACCCGAACTCCTACTGCTCTCAGGATGAGAAATCCGGGTTTCAAGGCCAGCTTCATCTCACTCTCAGCTCTAGGACAGCCCCACAGGATATCAGTCAACAGAAGCAGTTCCAGAAGTTACACAGGGGCTAGAATTAGTAATGGAGGACATTGAAGCAGTAGTTATTCCTTGTGTTTAAGAAAGCTTGAGCAGGTGAGACTGTGCCGTGGAGATATGCAGAAGATCCACATGGTGTCCTCGATGGAAGTGTGGGGTGCAGGGTAAGTGTGGCAGAAAACGATAAATGTGAAGGAAGGGCAGTAGAAATCTTCTAACATGTCATACCAAGATTGTTTCGAGATGGGAGGGGTTGGAAACTGTACCAAGACCATGACAGTCTACTCCCTAAAACAAGCAATAAATAAAACAGCTTTCAACCAACTTTTCTTGAAAAAGATACCTAAGCTTAGCTTATCATTCTTGAAGTTAATTCTCTTTACACGTTATATAAGAGTTTTAAACTCACTGGAATATAAAAAGTCTGTTGGCTAAAGAGGTGGCTCTGTGCTTAAGAACACTGGCTGCCCTGGCGAAGGACCCAGGTTCAATTACCAACACCCACATGGGTGGTTCACAGCTGCCTATAAGTCTAGTTTCAGGGGCTCTGACATCCTCTTATGGTCTCCATGGGCACTGCATGGATACATATTTTGAGACAGCGTTTCTCTGTTGTAACTCTGGCTGTCCTGGAACTCATGTAGACCAAGCTGGCCTGAAACTCACAGAGATCCACCTGCCTCTGCCTCTCAAGTGCTGAGATTAAAGGTGTGTGTCAGTTTGATTTTTTGAAACTAATAAAATAAAACATATCCCTCTAATAGGAGACCTGGGCTTTGGTATACTTTTGGTTTTGTGTTTTCGACCACACATATATTTGGTCACACTATTGATTTTATTTTCATCTCAAATGAAATGCTGCTTGTCAGGCATTGAAAGAGTCTTTCAAAGGCCTCAGAAGTTACCATGCCCACTGTGTTCTGTGAATGCTTGGCATTTCTGTCCTGGAAATATGAACTTGTCAGGACACAGGTCAGGGCTTCTCCCTTGATATGAGAGCTTACTGCTCTGCCACCTACAGCTCTGCCTTTTCTTAAAGTCAAGTTTTCAGGCTGAGCTGCAACAGTTGAAACTCCCTTTCCCTGGGCCTAGTGTATTTGTGTGTGTGCACGCAGAGTGACATGTATGTTGTCAGACATTTGTGAAGAATGGGAGTGTTAGAAGAGGCAGGTGAGGAAGCATATAAAAACACTCTTCTGTATATTCTTGCCCCTACTGGACTGTGTGCAGCCTCATGGGGTGATAACAAAATCCATTTGATTGGGCTCTTAGCAGAGCATTATTAATGAATAAGGCATAGAGCTCATATTTAACAGCATCCTAGTAGAAGCAGATGGGCGAAGCACTGGTATTATCTGTGTGGACTGTGTGGCTGTAGATGTTCTCCTGTCTTGATCTAGGTCTGCACTATGCATTGAGCACTATCACAACTTAAAATACAGATAAATAGTTCGTGGTGGTGTCTTTGTTCAGGGCCCTCAGGAGTCAGCTAGGCATTTAGCTTGTTTTCCAAAGTGTTTCCCCAACGAGAAAGTACCTGGGCATGAATATCTTGTCAGAGCTGTCATCAGCTGGGGCATTTTTTAGGAAGTTGGGGCCTTTGAGGTGTCTTTAAAGCCATGCGTCAACCTTTCCTGCATGTTAGAATCTCCCAGGGAGATCTTAGTAATAGGACATCCAGCTCCTGGCCTGTAGAGCTTTGTTACTGTTGCCCTAATTGTGTCCTCAGCATCAGCTCCCCAAAGAAAAAGACTCCTTTGTCTTGGTGATTGTAATTCATAACCAGGGCTGGAAGCCACCATGTCCTGGGCCAGATGCCACCATGCTGCTGTTGAGAACTCTAATTTCAGCTGGACTGAAATCAGGTGGTGGCACATGCCTTTAATTCCTGCACTCAGGAGGCAGAGGCAGGTGGATCTCTGAGTTGAAGGCCAGCTTGGTCTACAGAGTGAGTTCTAGGACTGCCAGGGCAACACAGGAAAAACAGAGAGAGGGAGAGAGAACTCTTAATTTCTCTTTATTCATTCAAAGGATCCATGTTGTAAATAAAAGTCCCATTGGTTAACTCTAGAAATGCACCAAGAGTTGGAAAGCTTCCCAGGGACCCGAAGGGCTGAAGGGCTCTGCGGTGACAGCTTCCTTCTCTTGCAGTGAGTGCAAAGAGCTGCTGGACACTGTGGACAACTACGCGGTTCTCCAGCTGGATATCGTGTGGTGCTACTTCCGCCTGGAACAACTGGAGTGCCTCGACGATGCAGAGAAAAAGCTGAACTTGGCACAGAAGTGCTTTAAAAACTGTTATGGAGAGAATCACCAGAGACTGGTCCATATAAAAGTACGTCACTGTGATTGGTTTTCGGAACCCACTTCTGGGGCACATCCACTGTCCAGATGCGGAAGCTGCCAGAGGTGATTCCTCTGAACAGCAGTGTATAATTGTAGACCAGGGCTTTAGCAGGGATTGTTTCATGAGTCTGGCTAGGTTTTGTTTCATTTTTATCTTCTTCTTACTTTGTTTTGAGGCAGTCCCATGTAGCCCAGGCTGCCCCGGAGAGTCCCGGGGTTGTAGGTATGCACCACCACGCCCAGCTTATCTCACTGCTTGTGTGATGATTTTTTGTTGTTTCCTTTTTTCCGTTCATTTCCCTCCCCGAGCACGGCTGAGCTATGGGCCTTCAGCTCAGCCCCTGGGAAGGAAAGCACAAGAGCGTGGGTCAACACATCCTGGCAGGTCCCAGATCGGAGGACGAAGAGCCGACAGAGCAAATCAGACTCTCGGGAGAGGCTGTCAGAGGAGCATATCTCATTTATTAAAGCCAGGGTGGTTACATTTCTAGGGTACAGGCAGGGGAGGGTCCTTGGTACCCAGGATTGGGATCCATTGGTTAGGACAAGGATACAGGAGTAGCCTCCTTTGCATGTGGAGCTCAAGTCTAAGCATCAGAGTCTTGCAAGGGCACCTTCTGCATAAGGTGTGGTCCCATAGGGAAAAGAGGAAGGCACCTTATCAGTAAATGGACTCATCCCTATGCTTCCAGCTACAGGGCAGATAAGCACCAGCCACTCCACATTCCTTTGCTAGTGACCCTCTGTGTAGCAGCAGTTCTGGCCAGGGCTAAAAGTGAGGAGCACCTGAACTCCTACTGCTCTCAGGATGAGAAAATCTGGGGTTCAAAGCCAGCTTCGACTCACTCTCAGCTCTAGGACAGCCCCACAATTTTTAAAGCCATTTTACTAGTTATAGCCCCCTACTCTCAAATCAGCAGAGAACGATGACTTTTCCATGCCCTGTAGTGGCTGGAGACAGTGTCTGTCTCCTTGCATGTGTAAGTCAGGAGTCTTCCCAACAACAGTAAGGGTCCCCGGACATTCTAGAGCTGCCACTTTGCTCCTATGGAGACGTGGGACAGTTAGAGCAGTGAGCCCACTCACTATCCTTTAATTAGAAATAAGGCCGCTTGCCAGGCGGTGGTGGGAGGCAGAGGCAGGCAGATCTTTTGTGAGTTCAAGGCCAGCTTGGTCTCCAGAGTGAGTTCCAGGACAGCCAGTGCTACATAGAGCAACCCTGTCTTGAAAAACCTAAAAAAAGAAAAGAAATCAGACAGCTTATCCTTTTTCTTCCAACCATTTCAGGGAAACTGTGGGAAGGAGAAGGTGTTGTTTCTAAGACTCTACTTGCTTCAGGGGATTCGAAACTATCACAGTGGGAATGGAGAGGAGGCTCGGGAGTATCTCAACAAGGTAAGGACAACCCTCTCCTGCACTTGTGACCTCAGCAGTGGAGTGCTCTGTGATCATATCAGACTGACCTGTCAGAGCCCTGCGCCTGCCTCCCGTCCCCTCCCTCGTGTGTGTGAACAGCATGGACACTTGTATCTGCGAGGGTTCAGGCAAGGTGCTGTCATATGGATACTTCAAAATGGCAGTGGCTTTAACTGGGTAAGGTTTCTGCCCTGTCATCTAGCACCTTGATTTTAGCGGGCCAGCAGGCCAGAGCTCTGCAGGCCTTGGTTCCAGTTGTTCCTGCTGGTGCCTATGCCACCAGCCAGGAGGGCCAGATAGTCAGAGCAGACTGCATGCAATTGCCATAGCGACCACCCAGCTGCCCCGGCTACAAGGGAGAGTGATAGATGCCATATGCAGCTCAGATTCATGGATTTTTTTTCCCCCTTTGTTTTGAGATAGGGTCTTGCTGTGCTGCCCGGATGGCCTTCACCTCCTGGCTGCTGGGATTGCAGGCCTGCACCACCACAGCCATCTAAACTCAGGGATTATATCACAGAAAGAAGGGAACGGTCCCTCCGGCACTCCTACAACACCCAGCCTGCCTACTTGTGCTGTATTATGGGTTGGTTAGCAGGCAGAGATAGCTAGACAAGCTCAGCTTCCGTCTAACCTCACACAGTAATTCACATCGGGCCCCCTGGCTTCTTTTGGGCTTTAGTTTTACTAAGCTTTAATGTTGCTACTGTTATGTGAGTCTTCTGTTTCTTCCTGTTTATAGGCACGTCAGCTCTTTAAAGAGCTGTACATCGATCCGTCAAAAGTCCACAACTTGTTGCAGTTGGGGTTCACTGCCCAGGAGGCCCGGCTTGGCCTTCGAGCTTGTGATGGGAATGTGGACCACGCAGCCACTCACATTTCCAACCGTAGAGAGGTAATTTTTCACTTCTCTTCAGCAACCATGAGCCTTAGAGCTTTAGGAAGTTTAAGAAACAAAGACTGTGCAGCTTTTTTTCTGAACTGGGTATTTCCAGACGTTATTTCAAAGGGGGCTGTGTTTTCCTATGAGGCCTGAAAATATGTCAGATCATAGAAACGACCTTAAAAGCTGCAGTCATCTATAACAAGTGCACAAAAGAAAGTTTTAAAATTCTGGAATTGGAAGGAAGGGACCTTGTCAGACCCAGTTATACAGTAAAGGGCCTGAGGTCCAGAAGGGCTAATGATGTGTGCCAGTCTTCTCTCAAAGCCAGGAGCTGGCAGAGTCTCCTAGGGTTTTCCGGCCAGACTCTTCTTGTGTGAATCCTATTTCCCAGGGTCACCTTGAAGCACAGCAGCCCGCGGGCACTGAAGGGGCAGGAGAAGCCACTGTCTGTGTGATAGTGGACCCATGGGTTGGTTGTGTAGTGACCTGTCAGCAGGCTGTGCAAGTCCTCTTCCACAACAGTCAGCCCTGAGCTGTTCCAGTTGTGGACGCCAGGCATCACTGCAGGAGTTGGGGACAGGTCAGGTGAAGCCTGCACTGTGCACTGTCCGGAGCTGTACAGCAGCAAGCAGGCCTCACTGGCAGCGTCTCCACCTTCCCACTGCTCCGCCACCATGACTGCAATGGAAAGCTGCTGTTTTCAAGAGATGTCTTTGAAAATATGGTGTAATACTTTGAAGTTCATAAGTCATTCCCCTAGTTGTGATATAATTCAGTTCTACCCGTGACTGCCTGTGATGCCACCAGCGAAGCTGATTCCCATCAAATGAGGCGAGCCCTGGCTTAGAAACTGGCTGCCTTTAACGAGCAGTGGGAGGCCTTTGGGGTGGCGCAGCAGGGAAGGCCCTGCTATGAAGCCTGATCTGAGCTTTATACCCGGGGCCCAAATAGTAGGCGAGAACTGACTCCTACAAGTTGTCCTCTGGCATGCATACACAAAATAAACTAAAATGTAGTAAAAAATACTGCAGAATTGCTCAGGTACATAAGGCACTGGGCCCTAGCACCACAGATAGAAATGAGCATGTCTGCCTGTGTGTGCAAGTGCGTACATGTCATATATATATGCACTTAAGAGTTAAGTTGTAATCTTGAGAAAAAGCCCAGGAGAGGGTTGTCTCAGGGATAGGTGAGTTGGTGATCATGTCAAGGACCTGGTTTCTGCCTTTGTCCTCCCCTTTGTGTTATCTGATCACACCTGAATCCCCACCACTCCTTGTACCTCACTCACTTGTACCTCAGCTCACTCTGAGGCTGGTGTGAACTAAGACCATTCAGAGCCAACCTGGGAGCTGGGCGGGGCAGGGGATGCTGGGAAGATAATCCTGCTGTGCACAGAAGAGGCACTCATGTGGGAGCTTAAAGGCGAGGCGGGAGCTGCTGACTCAGTTCCTGCAGCTCCGGGTTGTCCTTGTCACAGAACTGAATGGAAGAAGTCTTTTCCTCCTCGTGCTAGGGATAGAACCAGTGTCACTCATGCTAGGCAACCACCCTAGCCCTAAGTGCCGTTCTTAGCCTCTTGATAGGAGTTTCCAAGTAGGTAGCCAGAGGCTGGGATGACCTTCCACCCCGGCAGGAAACTCTCCTGCATGCTATTGTAGCTGCCTGCTGTGGGCCTCCAGCACTAAGCTAAGAATCTGCCTAACCTTGTGCTGGATGGTGGGTTCATGATGCTGGGCTGATTCCATTTCCACTCCTGGCCTCAGAGCCCAGCCCCTCCCCTGTCCCTGTGCCTCCTGCCACTTTTCTCTGCAAGGCTAGGTAGAGGTCCCTTTTGATGGTTCACCAGCTCAGAGACCTTTAAACACCCAGTAGAGCAGAGTCTCAGATCAGTGCACTGCTCCACCTCTAACTCAGAGGAACTTGCTTTCCCAAAGGAACTGGCCCAAATAAGGAAGGAGGAGAAGGAGAAGAGGAGACGCCGCCTGGAAAATATCAACTCTTTGAAAGGAATGGGCTACTCCACCCATGCTGCCAAGCAGGCCCTCCACCAGGCCAGAGGCAACCTGGATGATGCCCTGAAGGTAATGCTTCTCCACTTCAGTCTGAGCAGCTGGGTGCGCCCCACCAGCCTGCCTCCAGGCTGCCTCTACTTCCACAGCCTTCTTGTGGACTTGCCTCCTAAGTTGGGGTGGGGGGTCAGTTCTGCTGTCCAGCAGAGCTGGAGCGATGGTCCTCGGTACCTGGCCAGGGGCTTTGTTGACTAGAATCTAATGTCAGTGACCGTGCTTTGCAAAATTCTAAGGGACTGGCCACATTTCAGTGTTTTTGAATGAAATGTTTGTATATCTGGTCCTATTTTTTGTGGTACCTCTTGGGAAAGGCAGTTTTTAAAGAAATCCCCAAAGTAACAGAGCGGCAGTAGCTCTGGTTAAGAGGCACAAGTAAGCTGTGGGCAGGGTAGGAGCTGCCCTATGGCTGGAGGACAGCTCTTGGACTGGGGAATGTAGCTGGTGATGGGACTGGACAGGCGGGCAGGGGCCAAGGTTGCTGCTGCAGCCTGCACTCACCTCACCCCATCCCCTGCCTTGGAAAGCCCGCTTTATTATTCATGCATCTGTTTATTTAATCCTTGAGGTGGGGTCTCACTATGTAGACCAGGCTGTCCTGGGATTCACTATGTAGACCAGGCCGGCATCCAACGCAGAGACCCGCCTGCCTCTACCTCCTGAGTGCTGGGGTTAAAGGTGCGCGCCATCATGCCTGACTCATGTATATCTTAAATTAGAATGTAATTTGAATATGGAGCTTGAGTTTTGTGTTGGACAAATATAAAAAGCACAGGACAGTCTAGCCATCTGAAGTAACCAGTGAGATTCGAACAGTTAGGTAGGTCATGGAAATGGAAAGATGTCTGTTATAAAGTACTTATCTTGCAAACATGAGAACCCGAGTTTGGTCCCCAAAGCCCACGTGAAAATGCCAGGTGTGTGGGGAATATCACAGCACTGGGAAGGTAGAAGCAGGGGGTCCCTGGCCAGCCACGGCCTCCTTTCCTGCTTCAAGGTCCTCTCACAGCACACTGAGACATCCTACATTCATCTGCCCCACAGGTGGGCAGGTCTGGGCTGTGTGCCTGCATTGGGAGAGATGGTGGTCTGTGTGGCTGGTGGTTAGGATGAGTAAAAGGTGTCCCTGTGCTTTCAGATTCTCCTCAGCAACCCCCACATGTGGTGGTTACAGGATTCAGATCCTGAAAACAACAGCCGTCAAGCAAGTCCTTCCCAAGAGAGCATTGACCAAGTGAGTGACAGGCGTTGCATTCTACCTTGGGCGGGGCTGCCTGGGATGAGTAGGATGGTGGCAGGATGGCGTGTGTCTGCCTTTAAGCTTTAAGCAGGACCTGCCATCCCTGGGAGGACCTACACCAGGTGCAGTGGGGTGGGGTGGGGGGATCTGAATGAGAGGTGCTTCTGTAGAAGGGAAAGGGGATGGGCATGATAGTACACTTTTTTGGTTTTGTTTTTCAAGACATTGTTTCTCTGCATAACCCTGTGTCCTGGAACTATCTCTGTAGACCAGGCTGGCCTCGAACTCAGAGACTATCCTGCCTCTGCCTCCCATGTTCTGGGATCAAATCCCAGCACCTGCAGACAGAGGCAGGTGGGTCTCTGAATTCAAGGCCAGCCTGGTCTACACAGTGAGGCTGTGTTCCCCGAAAACAGCAAGAAAGATGGACTGCAGCACGAGATGCCCTTTGCCCTCATTTCCCAAGTTCCACTGTTTACGACAGTCCTCTTTCTCTGCCTGGGACCTAAGAGGACGTTCCTGTGTCATGAAACTCAACCTACCCGTGTCTTGTGGGACTTCATACACGCTCACACTGCGCTTCAGCATGTCCCATGCATTGTGGCCACTTAGCTTGTGATGCTCAGAGTTACATTTTCACCCCAGGGTGGCCAGTCCAGAGGGGAGTACCCGGAACCTGCTAGGCCCAGGTCTTCAGAGGCTATTTCTGCACGGGCTGCAGTCTGCTGGGGCTGACGAGGGACTTATCAGAAAGGCCAGAGGACGCATGCTGCATTCTTTAACTGCATGTACTTACGTAGGAAGCATAGTTGTCCTGGCTGTGCCCCGGGGTGACGAGCACAGTGTGGTGGTCCACATGGCAGTGTGAGCTGAGCTCACAGCCCTCCTGACGCTGTGATCTCTCCTAGCTGGTGTACATGGGTTTCGACACAGTGGTGGCTGCAGCTGCACTAAGGGTCTTTGGAGGCAATGTCCAGCTGGCGGCTCAGACCCTTGCTCACCATGGAGGAAACCTCCCTCCTGACCTGCAGTTCTCAGGAGAGGACTCGTCCTCCTCCTCCTCCACGCCGTCCACATCCCCGTCTGACTCTGCAGGTAGGTCTGTCTGAATGCCTGACTGTTGGCTGCACTCAGAGCTAATGGCAGCTGTGAGCCTAAGGCAGAGGCTAGCCTGGAGGCTGAGGACGCATCCCTGGGATCCCACCAGGACAGGGTGGCCACCAGAGGCAGTCGGGGGCACTTCCTCCTGTACCTGCTCATCCCTGTGCTGTCGCACTCAGGGACCTCCAGTGCCTCGACAGATGAAGACATGGAGACAGAGGCTGTCAACGAGATCCTGGAGGACATCCCGGAGCACGAGGAGGACTATCTGGACTCCACCCTGGAGGATGAAGAGGTCATTATCGCTGAGTACTTGTCCTACGTGGAGAGCATAAGGTCTGCCGCAAAGAACAACTGAACAGAAATACGTGCTACGTTTCTGCCTATAAATTCTGTCATTGTGAATAGTTGAATGCAGCTCTTCTTTGCGTTCCTCTTGCTTTTCAACGAAGTAGGCTTCCTCCTCAGGTACAGAGACCCAGCATAGCGAAGAGAGACTTTGTTGGCCAGAGGACAGTCTAGGAAAGGGTTCCCCGGCCTGGCTCTGCTGTCCCCCTTCTGCCCCAGGTCTGCATCCCTGTCTCTGCCACTCTGTTGGTTTTCCATCCAGAATGGGTGGCTCCCTGATGGGGAGGGTGGTCCCTGGGGAAGGACTGCAGAGGGATGGGGAATGTCTCCTGTCTTCCTCTCAGCTGGCCATCCTGTGCACTTTCCCCCATCCTGCTGCTGAAACTGCCCTCCTCCGCACCGCCTCTGCTGTGTAAGCTTACCTCAGCCCTTGCTCACCCTGCCTCACCCCTAGAATCTTCATTCCAAGTGCTGTGGGCATAACAATGAGATACGGGCTGCAGTTGCCATCCCAAATGGCAGCAAATACCTCGATCTTGAAATGTCAGTGTTTTGTGCTCTTAGATCAGTAAAATCTGTACTTAAAAATTCAAGGTTTCAAATCAGAGTTTATATGAATTCTAAATTCCTCATACAAAGTGAAAATCTTTTATTAAATGGAAAAGTTTTAAATGCTAACCAAAACAACTTATTTTTAATTAACATCTCTAGACTGTTGTCCTAGAAAACTCACTGATAGCTAGTCCTCTGAGACCCAGATACGCTTTCTCAGTCTCTCGTTGGGTTTTCCATAGCTTGGTCACAGAGAACTGTTCCTAAAGGGACCTGTCAGCCTGTGGCTGGCCCACCCTGGTGTGGACCAGATGGGCTGCCTTCTGGCACCCAGAACATGGCAGACAGCAGACGTGGAATGGGTCAAGTGTCACTGTGTTCCTGAGACCCTTTCATTTCACCTGAAGCCTCGGCAGCAGATTAGGCTGGACAAGTAGAATGTCTCTTGCTTCTTTTTTTAATTACACATATTTATTTGTATGGGGGGAACAAACGTGCCATATCATAAATCTTGGGATTCAGAAGACAACATGCAGGAACTGGTTCTCTCCATCATGTGGGTACCAGGGACTGAACTCAGGCTGTCAGGCTTGGCGGCAAGCCCCGCTTCTGATGAGTCATCCTACTGGCTCCCTTGCTATTCTTTGGAAGTAGATGATGCTGATGGAAATAAACGTGGAGAATGCAGTTGAATGTCTTTGGCCTAGCTGCAGTGAGTTGCTTGCCAGTTGCTCACATATCATTCCATTCTGTGTGTTAGGAGTGTTGCCTCCGAAGCAGCGTGGGGGCTGGAGTGTGGCTCTGCAGTCCCTTGTCTGGCCCATGGGTTACATCTCCAGCATTGGCAGAGGGTCGGGTATGACCAGGAAGGAGCGAGCCTCAGCTAGGGGCTGTGAAGCCTGCCACCAGAGTGTGTGTCTTCACAAGTGCACAGACAGGGGTGTGGTTATGGGTTGCCTTGAGACTACTGGCCAACCTGGCACCATCCTGGGCACAGTGCCAGCTGTGCTCTCTGGCTTCCTGGCTGTTTAAATGCCTGTGGAGAGCACTGAAAGCCAGGGCAGCTCTGCCATGCCAGCAGGCCCTGACTGTATATGTCCACCTGTAGAGATGCACCATGTGGGACTGGGCCATGGGCAAGCAGTGCTAATGAGATGCCCTGGCCTGTGTAGCCTGGTAGCCATAGGGGAGAGCTGAAGCTGGAGTTAGTGACCACTGGGGTGAGAGACTCCTTAGAGTCAGAATATTCAAGAATTGGTACAAATCCTGTTATGGACAGGATAGGACTCTTCCTACCTACTCTTGAGAGTGACTTGTGATTTGGAGGGAAATGTTCTGGGTACTCCAGGGTGTGCTGGGGAGAAGAGTGAGGTAAAGGACTGAGGCGTTTCTCAGAGCCTGAGAAGCAGGCAGGAGCTTGACCGAGGTGGCAGCACACCCAGAGGTAGGACCAGGTCAGGCATAGAGTATGAGAGGAGCTGTGTGCCTGCCCGTTCTCCTGTCAGGCATCTGGTAGAAAGTTCCTGTTCCCTCCTCTGGCCAACCAAGCATGTGTCACAGACACCCGCTTTCCTCCTCAGAAGCTGAGCAAGCACTCTACCACTACACCACACTCCCTGCCTTGGCGCAGCCAGGGGGACCTCTGGCTTAGCGTTCAGTCCCACACATAAGCAGCCCTTGTGCTGGAACCAGAAAAGAACGTGGGGCGTCCTCACGTCCTCAGCATCAAGCCAAGGTCTCTGCTGTTGAAGTAGCACCAATGTGTAGTGCTGGGGCACAAGAACACACCGTCACAGGCTCCACACTGAGGGAGGCTCCCAGCTAGTCCCCAGGCAGCCTGAGTCCCCTGGCAGAGTTCTCTCTAAGGGGACAGCAATAGTTTTAAAAAAGGAGGAGGCTGGGCCTAGTGGGAGGCAGAGGCAGGCAGATCTCTGAATTCAAGGCCAGCCTGGTCTACAGAGTGAGTTCCAGGACAGCCAGGGTTATAACACAGAAACCCTGTCTCAAAAAACAAGCAAATGAATGAGAAAAAAAAAAAAAGATGAGCGAGTGAATAAAAAAAACAGAAAAAAGAAAAAGATTTATTTTCATCTTTAAATTGTATGAATGTGTATCTGTGAAGGTGCCCACAGAGGACAGGAGAGGGCATCTGATGCCCTGAACTAGGGTTACAGGTGGTTGGGACAGCCCAGCATGGGTGCTGGCAATCAAACCCTGGTCCTCTGTTCCTCTGCAAGAACAGCACATGCTCTTAGCCGCTGAACCGTCTCTCCAGCCCCCAGTGGCTCCTGCATGTCCGGTGACTCCACCAATGTAGCATAGTGGTGGTATTTCTGCACAAGACCAGATGTTGGACTCCAGGCCTTGACAGAAGGGAACCTGTGGATTAATGTCCAAAAATGGGGGGGGGGGGCCCTCCTGCCAAGCAGGCTGGTTGAGAAGCTGGTACCTTACTCCCTGGCCTCTCCCAAGACCACTGCTGTTTAAGTCACCTTGGTTCACGAGCCCTCTTCTCAACCAGAAGGGGAGATGACACAGACCAGGTGTCAGAGGGTACAGATGTGGCCGGAGGCCAAGAGGCCCCCCAAAGGAAACCAAATGAAGGATGACACTGGAGCACTTAGAATGATGTGTGTTTGAGTTCTGGAGGGGCCTCATGGCACATGAGTCGCCAGTATGACAATGACACTTTGGTAAGACGTCCTCTTCCCAGGGAGGGCCTGCAACCCCAGCTTCAGCTCTCTGAACTGGAGGCAAGCCGGCTGAAGTCCCTGCCTTGGCTAGAAGTGTCCAGGTGGCAAGGCCTTGGTTCAGAGCACGGGGAAGAGGCAGCTTCCTCCACAGTGGGAAAGGCCGTGAAGGCAGGCACATGCCTGCACAGGCCACTGCAGTCACAGGGTGCTTGGGAAAGCCCAAGAACGTAGAAACAAGCGGGGCCACAGGTTTCAGCCATCTCCTCTCGGGGCAGCTCAGGTTGGCTGCAGGGATGCCGGCGCTGCACAGGCTACCTTGTTGCTAAAGAGGCGGGACAGGCTGCGCTTGGCTGCCGGCCTGCGTGGCAAAGGTGGTGCCGACTGGAGGCCACGTACATCCCAGAGGCGCAGGGCGCCATCATGAGATGCTGTGTAGAGCACTTGGCCGTGCACCTGTGGGCGCAGGACAGCGGTCAGCCACGAACATGCCACTGGAATCCCGTCCCCTCCCCGCACCCCCGCAGGAGGCCCTTTGCTTCCCTGGGACAGTAGGGAGCTGGCCAGGGAGAGTCCTACCTGGAGACAGTTGATGACAAAGGTATGGCCTCGGAACACCCTCTGCAGCGCTCCTGACTGGGCATTGAAGGCCCGGGCGCAGGCGTCACCACTGCCTGTGAACACTGTGGACACACAGCAGTACACTGGGTCCTTCCTGGCTGCCACCCTGCCACCTCCCCAGGAATGGGACCTGTCCCGTTCATACCACGAGAGAGTGGTACAACCGCCACCTGCCCCACAGAGACATCCTAAGGGTCAGGTGGGAAGCATCTGAAGCCTTCTGAAGAGAGCACGGAGGGAGGGCACCAAAGGCCCCAGGACACCCCTGCTCTTCAGATGCCTTTGCTTAGTCTGACTGCCATGCCTCTCAGGGCGGGGTACCCACCTTCTATCCTATTGGGTTAAATAGACTTCTCTGCATTGTGGTTTTAGGACAGTCACCACATCCTGCAAACTCCATGCCCTGCCCATCCATCACCTGTACCCACAGGACCAGCCAGAACCCATCCACCCTCTTCAGAAAGGGATGAAAACAGAGCCCAGACTCTGGAGCTCACCTGTACACCACACCCCATCTGACTCCTTCCTCAGGAGTCTTCCTGTCAGAACCTGGCTTGGTGGTGGTCTAGCAACAGGGACACCAGAGTCCCTGGAATAGTTACTAATACAGATGGCCGAGTGCCACTCATGGGTCCTGTAAGGGGACCTGTGACTCCTATCTAATCCGCACTAGTAAGGCTGGTGATGAGGGGCCACTTGGAGCCAAGTAGGGGAGTTGAGTGGCTCACTTAACCATCCTACACCGACTTCCCCAGAAGCTACTCTGGCCCGGAACAGGAGGCCAACGGTTCACATAGCAGGCAGTACAGGAAGCGTGGAGGTAACAGGGGAGACACAGGAAAACACCACATGAAGTCTTAGTGGGCAGAGAACCAAGGTGGCTGGGGTTAGGGTAGGGGTGGGGGACTGTAGGTCCAGCTAGGTGATAGGGATGCTAGGCCACATAGCCTTCTACACCCCAGCAAGGAAGTGCTCCTGGGTTTCAGTTCCCAGCAATCCTAGAATCACCTGGGAGAGTCTCACTGCAGAATCATCTAGGTCAGGGTGGCCTGAGGTATGTGCTGCTTGTTAAGCAGCCTCAGGCACTCACTTCTCCCTGCTCTCGATTACCATACGGAGTTACTGGCTGACTCAGCGCCTGCTGCGGTGACCTCCTGGTCTCCTGGAACTGTAAGACAAACCCTTTTTTCCCCTTTGCTGCCTTTTTTCGGGGTATTTGTGATCACAACAAAAACCCCAAGACCACCTGTATTTGCCACTCTGGGCCTGGGGAAAGCCAGCATCTCCAGGTTGCTCCCTGGCCTTTGGTATCTATTAAATTTCCTGTGTTTGCCTGCACATACTTCCCCATTCTTAAAGCTTGAGGGTGCACAGGGCCCTGGGGAGGGAGTCTCCTTACTGGATTTTCTCGGTCCCTCCCTGGTCTCTCCCAAAACTCAGTCACAGGGTCCAGACCCCCCGTGGGGCTGCTGGGCATCCTGAGAGTAGGCAGAAGTCAGGAGGAGAGCCCATTCATTCTGTAGACTTGTTGACAAGGACCAAGAACCAAGCACTGTCATAGTGGGCAGCAGGCAAGGCCCGTGGAGAGTGACTTCAGGCGGTTGCCACCAAGGAGAGGGGACACAGGAGGCCACCCCGTGTGTCTGGACTAGCCACTCTATGCTCAGTTAAGGAAGAGGTCCCCAACCAGGGAGCAAGCTATGCTCACACTAAGGCTTGGACATGGGAGGAAGGGAAAGTAACTTCTCCACATCAGACTAACTCCCTAGGGCACACCAGGCTCAGATACCCATTCTGTCTTCCCCCAGCACCTTCACATGAGGTCAAGTTCATTTTCCACTGGAAAGACACTTGTAAGGCACCCAACGCTATGAGAGTCTAACATCTGTTCATGAAACTAGATAGAAAGTTGACAGCCATTAGCAAAACTGAGAAAGTGGTGAAGGCCCAGGTGTGTGACCATTTGGGACCTAGGAGACAGACACCTTCCTTCCTGCCCAACAAGCCATTCTACCCAGAATAACCAGGGTTCGTCTGTACAGCCATGTCCCATCTTCAAGACCGGGACCCTACCTCTCCCGCAGAGAGGGATCAAAACTGCACACGGAAGCCTCCGGTGGGATTTCCAGATCTCAAAGGGACCTATTCCATGTGGGGAGGGAGGGGAACACATCCCTTTGCTCTTCCCTCTTCTGCCTGCTTCCCTCAGACGTGACACAATTGCTGGTGCTCCAAGAGCTAGCTTGAACCACGTTCTCCACTAAAGACAAAAGATGTGTGCTAAGCACACAGAGGGACTAGGTGCCAGTAATCCCCGGGCCATGGGTTCCAGCCTAAACCGTCATGATCTGGTAAGTGTCTCACCAGAACGACAACAACAAAAAGTTTTCAGCCACTATCACCTAGATCTGCCCTAGACAAATTGCCTAACCCATGGGATCCCTCTAACCCGGCTGAAACTAGGAGACGTTACTGTCTCACCTTGGGAATTAGAATGTGTCCTCGAATGCCGCCTGGCTAGCTCAGTCAGCAGAGCATGAGACTCTTAGAATGTGTCCTTGGGACATGCTTTTGACCCTAGGACCCGGAGCATCCAGGTCTCCCACATTCTTGTAAAGGTAATCGGGAAACTGCAAGAGCCTATTTGGACCTTCTATATATATAACCGTTTCTGGAACCTTCTATATATATATATATATATATATATATAACCCTCTCTGGAAGTAGCTGCATCTGAGGGGAGACCAATGAGGCCGAAAGGTAGCTGGGCTCAGTGACAGCAAACCATGCAGGCATGAGAAAGGCAGAAGAGACCAGCCGGGAGAGGAAGGTAGAGTGGACAGCCTGGGGTGGCACGGGCAATGTGGGGACACTTACAGGTGCCCGCGTGGTACTTGAGGGCGCTCACGCTGTGTCTGTGTGCCGGGAACGTGCGCACCCTCTCCCCAGTGTCCGCCTGCCAGCACTTGACGGTCCTGTCCGCACTTCCCGAGTACAGGAGCCTGTCTGTGAGCTGTGAGAAAAGCAGGCGGGTCAGCCCATCGACCTTAGTGGCCAAGAATCCTCTACAAGGTGGGAAATGTTGGCAGGTCTCAATGGGGAAAGCAGGGTGACCCCAGAAGTTACTCCCCACCTCCCACTGACACATGGACAGTGCTGGTGCACCTGGCCTCAGAAGGCAGAGTGCCCTTAGCCCTAGACCCCTCAGCCCTCTGCCTTCAGACCCCAGGTGAAGACCCCCCCCCAGTCCCCATGTAGCCCTGCAGAGCCACTGGGACAGAGCCTCGCCTCCGCCTGCTCCTCCTCCACAGGCTCCCTAGTAAAGCCTGGGTCCTCAGCTGATGACGCTCATGAGAAGAAGCAGGACCTCTAGTCTCCAGAGAGTTGAAGGACATTGGGAAGTCTTGTCACTAACTGCCAAGCTCAGTGCCCAGAAATAAACGGAAGCCCTCTGGCCACATGTGACCCTCACTTACAGCGGTGCATCGCCCACCCCCTCCAGGACGCTTGCCATGTGAGGACACAGGGAGTCATGCTCCCAGAGAGAGTCAGGTCACCTCTACATCTCATGGCCCCCGAGAGACCTAGAAGGGTGATGTCACCACGAACATCTGTTAGGTGAGAAAATTGGTGCCCAAGAATTGAAAGCTGACACAATATAGTACCCCAAAATAGGCAGCAGACTCTCCTGAGCTCCTAAAAGCTGAAGAAAGTCCTGTCTCTGGGGGAAGAAAGAGGTTCTTATCACCAGAAACACAAGGCCAAGCTCAGGAAATACAGATGCGGGAGTTTTTTGTTGGTGTGTGTGTGTGTGTGTGTGTGTGTGTGTGTGTGTGTGTGTGTGCACAGATGCAGGGGTTTTTTGTTGGTGTGTGTGTGTGCGTGTGTGTGTACAGATGCAGGGGTTTTTTGTTGGTGTGTGTGTGTGTGTGTGTGTGCACAGATGCAGGGGTTTTTTGTGTGTGTGTGTGTGTGTGTGTGTACAGATGCAGGGGTTTTTTGTTGGTGTGTGTGTGTGTGTGTATGTGTGTGCACACAGATGCAGCGGTTTTTTGTTGGTGTGTGTGTGTGTGTGTGTGTGCACAGATGCAGGGGTTTTTTGTTGGTGTGTGTGTGTGTGTGTACAGATGCGGGGTTTTTGTTGGGGTGTGTGTGTGTGTGTGTGTGTGTACAGATGCAGGGGTTTTTTGTTGGTGTGTGTGTGTGTACAGATGCAGGGGTTTTTTGTTGGTGTGTGTGTGTGTGGGTGTGTGTACAGATGCAGGGGTTTTTTGTTGGCGTGTGTGTGTGCGTGCCTGCACACATGCATGTAGAGAGGCCAGTGGTCAACCTCTGCTGACCTTCCTCTGATGGCATCCTGAGCTGACTAATTAGGTTAGGCTGGCTGGGCAGCAAGCTGCAGGGAGTCGCCTGTCTCTGCCTCTCCAGAACTGGGATTGCAGGCATGTGCCACCACATCAAGATGTTCTGTGTGGCGCTGGGGTGACTCAGGTCCTTAGCTTGTGTAGCGAGCACGTGAGCCATCCCTC
Organism: Cricetomys ansorgei; assembly: GCA_026225945.1. Classification (NCBI taxonomy): domain Eukaryota; kingdom Metazoa; phylum Chordata; class Mammalia; order Rodentia; family Nesomyidae; genus Cricetomys; species Cricetomys ansorgei. The sequence continues at coordinate 751,680 of JAMJFZ010004042.1, forward strand.
AGCCATGTCTGTTTTCTCAGATAGGATCTCACTCGGTAGCCCATGATCACCTCAGATTCGCCCCTGGCCTCCATGGCGCTAGGATTCCAGTTACTCTGTCACACTCAGCTCAGACAGCTCTCCGTTGGGTCACCTTTGTGACACTGCCTCCCCTTTATATGAATCTTCCTCTCCAGCCAACTTAGCGTCTGTTTTCCTGGCAAGGTCTGAACTGCTGGGATCTGAATGTCTCTCCCCCAAACACAGGCTGGACACTTGCCCCAGTGCAAGAGTGTGGGGTGGGCTGGGCCCAGACATAGGGGAGCAGACCTCTAATCCCAACACTAGGAAGCAGAGGCAGACAGATTTCTGTGAGTTCGAGGCCAGCCTGGTCTATAGAGTGAGTCCCATGACAGCCAGGACTACACAGAGGAACCCTACCTCAAAAATACAAAAAACAAAACCAACGTAAAGAAAGGTGTTTAGACCGTGAGAGCGCCACCCACTCTGCATTCGAATGAATCCGTGGACTGATGCTACGGACAGAGTGACACTATGAACGTGGGCTTGAAGCTGTGCGTTCCTTCCCTTCCTGCCCTCCCACTCCAGGTCACGCGGCCAGGTGGCGGTTGGCCAGATCTCACCTCCAGGCAGATGACAGAGCCCTGGTGCTCCCGGAAAACCCGCAGCTGCTCCCCACTCAGGATGTCCCAGGCACGAACGGTGGCATCTGTGCTCCCTGTGAAGGCCGTGTGGCTGGAAACATCCAGCACCAGGCACAGCACTGCGCCTGTGTGGCCCCGAAGTGTCTGGTGGCAGCAGCCATTGGCCACCTGCCACACCTTAGCTGTGTCATCCGTGCTGCCAGTCACTAGGAGCCCGCCACCCATGGCTGCCTCCAAGCAGGGATCACCGGGCAGGTCCTTGGGGGCAGAGTAGGCCAGTGTCAGTACACAGTTGCGGTGGCCTCGGAACTCCTGGGACACCTGCCCTTTGTCCACGGTCCATACACGTGCTGTCCGGTCATACGAACTGCTGAAGAGCTGGTCATTTGCAACTAGGATCCTGTGGGTAAGTGGAGAAGGGCTGAAGGAATCCACCTTGCCTCATGGGCTAGCCTTGGCACTGCAGCTGACACAGCTTCCAGTCTCTGCCCTGCTCCACACTCACTTTCCAAGGTCTAGCTCAAAGCACCACACTTCGACCCAGTCTCCCACTCAACCACCCTTTCACCCTCAGCTCCTTTCCTCTGTGACAAGCCTACTGGCCTGACCTTTACCCAAGCAGGGACCATGTCTCAGGTGCATGGATCCACATAATGAATGCTCTATCCAAGCCAGATGCATAGGAACAAGACAGGAGAGAGGAGGGAAGGGACACAGGGATTTCCTTTAAAATAGGAAAGAGCTATTCCGTTCAAAGACAACCTGGTTACATAGTGAGTTTAAGGCAAGCCCGGGCTAGAGAGTGAGACCCTGCCTCAAAAAGTAAAGCAAAACAAAAACATCTGAAAAAGTCTAGGGCTACAGGAGACCATCTGGCCACCTTGGGAAGAGTCCAGGTACATAACGCAGGCTGGTAGGGCCATCTCAGAGTACCCACCTTGAGGGCTACAAGGAATTGAGAAGCCTTTCTGCTGCTCTGGCACCAGAGTGTACTCAGGGGTAACTGAGGAAGCACAGAGGCTATCTGCAGTGTGGGGTGGGCACCTGCTGTCAACTCCCCAGCAAGCCCCACAGGACAGACGCTACCATTCCCAGACACAGCCATGACCTGACTCCAGACACATGACTGGCAGGGGCAGGAAGGTGGCTACAGGGAACTCTTGGGTATGAGGTATCAGAAGGTATATTCTTGGGTATTCATCATGCAGCAGGCTGGCTCGCTCAGGGCAGGGCTTACGTGAGGGATAACTATTGACAGCATGCTCTCACACTGCTAAACACTATAACCTCTCCAGAAAACCATGTTTGTCTTCGGAGAACTTTGCACAGAACTTCTAAGGGCCTGTTTACATGTCCTTGTTAAGTATTGAGTCACCAGGTATGGCTCACTCCTGTAATCCCAGCACTCAGGAGGCAAAGGCAGGTGGATCTCTGAGTTTGTGGCTAGCCTGGTCTACACAGAGAATCCCCGATCTGTTGAGAATCAGAACCCCCTTGACAAGAACCTATGATGTTCTGGGGGGGCAGCCCATAGGGGATGCTCTCGAGGAGCTGGGGTTTGCAATGATTAATCTTGATTGTCATCTTGATGAGATTTAGGATCACCATGAAAACAAGCTTCTGGCACATCTGCGAGAGAGTTTCTAGATTAGGTTAACTGAAGCGGGGGGCGGGGGGGGAGCCCCATCCATTCCCTGGGCTGAGTAAAAAGGAGAGTGAGCTGAGCACCATTTGTCTCTCTCTGCTCTGATTGTGGGTGTGATGTGACCAGCTGCCCTGTGCGCCTGCTACCACGCCCTCCCCGCCATGACAGACTGTACCCTTCAACTGACTCCCGTCTTAAGTTGTCTTTTGTTGCGGGGGGCCTGGGGAGTGTCGAAGCAGTGAGAAAAGAAACTAATACAGGGGTTAAGTGGGCTCTGTACAGATGTAGCTCAATGTACCACAGGGATGCTAGGCCACCAAAGGATGGTGCTTGAAGCCCACGTGCACAGCCTAGCTCTAAAAACAGAAGTGGGTTCCAGGCTCTCACCCATTTGGGAATATAATAAATCATCGGAGTACGTCCATGGTGCTGTGGTGGGACTGCCACTTATGGGAAATAGCGTGTGTATGAGTGTGTTTGTGTACGTTCCCCCTGTGAATGTGGGTTGGGTACATACTGCGAGTCCATGTGGACATTGCTATGTATGTGTGCTTGAATGCATCTCAGTTAGGTATGTGTTGTGTATAAGTGTGCTTGTATGAACGTTCTTGTTCATACATGTGGAATGATACCTGTACGCTGTGTGTACGTAGACACCCATGTGCTGTGCCTTTGTGCGGTGTTATGTATATTACCTGTGTGTGGGCATGGATACTAAGCCTCACAGATCACAGTTCCCACCTTGTTTAGAGAATCTGGGGACAGTTCCCTGGTCAGCAGCTGGAGGACAAGCTGGTCTTCGAGGACATGGGCTCTCACTCACCTAGGTTGGCTTCTGATTGATGTCCCAGTCTCCTTGATCAACGGTTTTTGTATAGAGAGGAAGGGAAGAATTCTGACGCAGGGTTTCACTCTAAGCCAGGCTGATCTGGAGCTCACTCTGTATCGACCAGGCTGGCCTTGAAGTCACAGAGACCGTCCTACCTAAGTTTCCCAAGCTGGGATAACAGACGTAAGCTACCACCCCTGGCCAGTGACAGACATCTTGCTGGAAAGAGGCCAGTCTGAACTGTAAGAGCTGAGTTTTCCTTCTAGATCCACTACTGCCTGCCCCGCCCTGCCATCCTGCATGGTCTCTGGAGCTGCAGTGAGGAGGCCCACCCACGCAGCACTGAGTCCCCCTGGCTGCCCACATTCTCTGTCTCCACACAGAAAGGCCTTGGCTCTTTCCAAATAGGGTCCCTCTTACTAGCATGACTTCAACAGTCCCTATGCTAGGCATCTACTTGGGACTTGGGAGCCCAGGGCAACCAGCATGTGCCATAAAAATAATATCAGGTTGATGTGGTCAGCAGGCGAATTTCCACCGATCAGGTCCAAACTAAATTCAATAAGGAAAGAATTCAGACCCTGAAGAAGGCTGGATGACGTTCAGCAGCCACACGAACAGCCACTGCTCTACCATCCATGTTGTTTAAGCAATCTCCTCTGGGATCTGCTCCCATCCGTGGGTGCTCTACCTCCAACACTGCTCCCCACGTCCAGAGGGGCAGTCAGGGTGTGGGGCTCCCCAGGGAGCACGACTAATAAGTTAATGCCACCTCTCTCCTGTGGCTCCCATCTGTCCAAACACTCTGCTACCAGTCTGCTCAAGGCCAGCCCTACACCTCTGTCTTCCTGACCCACACCGCCAGGCTCGGCTGACCTGTTCACGATGGACGTGTGCCCTCGGTACACCTGCAGACACTGCCCGGTCCTGACGTCCCACCTCCGGATGGTGCAGTCGGCACTGCAGGTGAAGGCGGCTTCATCCTCCAACTGGCAGAAGGTCACATAGCTCTCGTGTCCTACAACAAGAGGAAATGTGAGCTGACCAGGTACCGACTCCTGCGTCCGTTCCTGGGTGGGAGCAGATAAAGGAGAGAGAGCAGGAGCAATTGCGCTGGCGAGGCAAGTCTGGAAGAGACCAGCCCTCCCCTCTAGCCTTCAGATAGGGAATCTCAACTTGGAGCCCAGGGTAGACCTGAACTCACAATCCTTCTGCCTCAGCCTCCAGAATGCTCAGATCCCAGGAGGAAACCACATGCCCAGTGAGAATGGCCTTTTTTTGATTTTTTAAACAGTGTGTGTGTGTGTGTGTGTGTGTGTGTGTGTGTACACATATGTATGTGGGTATGTATATGTATGAATGTATGTGTTATGTGTATGCATATGTTATGTGTGTGTATGTGTGCGTGCATGTGTTATATGTGTGTATGTATGTGTGTATATGTATGTATATGTGTGTGCATGTGTTATGTGTCCATATATGTGTGTATATATGTGTGTGTATATGTGTGTATGTTATGTGTGTGTATGTATCTGTATATATATATATGTGTATGTGTGTATGTATATGTGTGTGTATGTATGTGCGTGTGTGTGTGTGTGTATGTGTGTGTGTCTGTGTGTCTGTGTGTGGTGCGTACACAGTTGTATGCAAGTGGATACATGGGAGAGGATGTAGTCCTGCTCTATCCCTCTCTATGTGTTCTCCTGAGAGTGTCTCACTGAACCTGGAGCTAGGCTGAGGTGATCCTCCTATCTCCATTCTCCACAGCCCTGGGGTTACAGTAGTTTGCAAAAAAAAAAAAAAATCACTTTTACATGGGTTCTGGAAATTTGAACTCAGGTCATCAGGTCCTCTTACTTGGGCAGCAAGCACTCTTACCCACTGAGCCATCCCCCCCAGGTACCCACTCCCCCTTATTTCGTGGTGTTTTCATGTAGCCCAGGCTGGCCTTGAACTCCTGATTCTCTTGTCTCTACCTCCCACCATTGAGATTAAAAGCATGTGCCACCACACCCAGGTCTCTACTCTATTCGAGAATTTCCATTCCAAGGCTAGAGTCAGGCAAACAGGAATTTCAGCAATCTCCTGGGCAGGATCAAGCTGATTAACTTTTTTTTTTAGGTCCTGGGTTAAGCTTAGCTTGGACTTGACTTCCTGGGTTCTAAGAAATAGAATGTTAATAAAAAAAAAAAGCTTTCACTCTTCCTGGAGAGCACAAGCCAGGCTTCTCTGAAAACAATGCAAGAATTAAGTAAACTCTTAAAGACGGCAGATTGTGTTTCCCCAATACACAAGTTGATGAAGAAGTTGAGGGCAAATCTGTTTGGCAAAACACAACCCAGATTTTTGCCAGAGTTTACAAATATTTCTTAAAGTTGTCAACAAACTTCCCCTGACACCAATCTGCCTCATCCTCCCCGGTGCCTCTTGTGGGTTGAGATACTCAAGAAAAGTAGCCAAGGTGTGCCAGGCTGGCCAGGTATTGGCATGGGCATGACTTCAGGGCCCCCTGAATGACTTTGTATGGGAGTTACCTCCCAGCCCCCCTAATAACCCTGCATGGGCGTCACCACCCATGGCCCCTAAGGACCCTGAGCCAAGGCTGGCTGAGGCCCAGAGTGACTGCTCCAGCAGCGCCCAGCTGCTCACATCCCATCTACACAATGGGTCAAGTGCAGGAGTGAACCATAAATTGAGCCATGAAGAAGCACTTGAGAGTCACGTGTAGCTATTGAGCAATGGCACCCTCATTCTGTGGAACTGAGCCAGAGCCTGGCTGCTAAGACCTGAGGTGTGGGCAGCTTTACAGCATGTTAGGGAGAGAGGGAGGGAGGGCACAGACAACAGAGGAAAGAGGCATTGAGTGAAAACACTGGTTTTCAGTGTAAAAAACACTCGTCTCTGACTGCAACCAGGCTGACCTGGCGCCCCCTGCCCTCTGCCCTCTGCAGCCAGGCACTGAGCCGAGTGAGGCTCCCACAGCACTCAGGAATCGGCTAAAGGCAAGCCCCTCCCCATGTCTCCTGTAGCTCACTCCCCAATTGGCAAACATATCCTCTTGGGTCATAGTTCAGAGCCTGACAGCGAGCCTGTCCCCTTGTCCAACCCCTCACCCAACCCCACCTCCAGTGTACTGTAACCAGCGCTACCAAAAGACAGATGGGCCAGACCCAGGGCTGGTGGGGGTCACCCCAGAGGGTGGGAGGAGCTGTGTCTGCCAGTGCTGGCCTATTGCCTCCAGGGGCCTTGGCTTTCAGCTGTTGGGATTGTGCAGAATAAGCAAAATGGCAAGCTGAAAGTAAATATTTTTGAAGGGATAAAGAATGCAGATAAGTGCATTTATTACATTCAGAAGAGCAGCCCTGGGGGCTGCTGCTGAGGCAGAGGCCCTTCTCACCTCCCTAGGCTGAGGGCTGGCCAAGATCTGCTATTCCCTCTGCACATAGGAAGACTGGCCTGTGGCTGAGGGCCCAGGGCTGCAGTGGACCCCAACTGCAACAAACCTTGGACAAGGCCCCTTTTCCTTATCAGTGCCCAGGCATCAGACTACAGAGCAGTGAGCCATCCCAACTGCCACTGAGTGACAGAGATGCCACTATATAGTAACACTTCCCGGCCCCGCCCTTGGAGTACAAGGGGGCATTGTAATTTGTGGAGAGAGGTACACTTGCCTGGTGGCCCCTGGGCCTCCCACTTCCAGTTAGGTTCACATAGGGGGAGATTTCAGGCCAGAATGTCACCCTAGGCTCTGACACAGAGGGCTGCCTCAGGCTGGCTGTGGCCCTCCAGTCAAGGTCCCCTTGCCCTAGAGGAGCCTTCTCCACGGCTGACTCCAGGCATCTCCCCTGAGAGCAGTGACGACCAGTGGTTCTACTTTACACTCTGTCTACTTTGTCATGTTGCTTTTTTTAAATGCTCATGAATTACCCCATGTAAAGAGAACCAGGACCCTGACCGGACAGCCATTCAGCAGGTCACATCTGGCACCCAGATGTGCAGGCTGGACATTGTCAAAGGCACCAGGACTCATGGTCCATCTGCAGGCCGTCACTCAGAACTGAGAATCACATCAGAGCTTCCTGGATGTCTGTGTGGGCATCAGGCCCCTCTGTCTCCAGCTACCCACCATAAGCCACATAAGACATGGCTTACTCCTTCAGCCTCGACCCAGTCATGGCCTTCCCCAGCACCCCAGACACCAGTCAGCCACCTTTCCCCTCAGCTTTCCGGACTGGCACCAAGGAATCTACCACTTAACCAAGAGTGGCCTCCAAAATGCTAAGGATGGAATACTTGCTACCTGTGACTAAAATAGACGGCATTTCTGTGGAATTTTTCCTTGAGCAGATACTGGTTTGCCTGTGTGTAGCTCCTCTATGCCCTGTAAGGGGCTGGACAGACAGCTCAGCAGTTAAGAGTGCTGACTGCCCTTCCAGAGGACCTGGGTTCAATTCCCAGCACCCACATGGCAGCTCATAACCAACTGTTGTTGGGGAAGTTCATTTTTGGTTGTGTATAAAAACAATTGTTTGGTGCATAGGCATGAGGAGTTTCATCCCCAGCAGTCAGGTGGAAGGTAGGCATGGTGACATGTGTCTGTAAACCTAGAGCTAGGGAGGTGGAGATGGGCAGATCTCTAGAGTTAGCCCTGTCTACTTGGTAAGTTCTGGGTCAATGACAGACTGCGCCCCCAAAAGTAGACAGTTCCCAAGGAACAACACCTAGGTTTAATCTCTGCCTTCCACACACAGGCAGCACACACTTGTACGCCTGTGTGCCAAAAATAAAAGTTGGGAGTAATCAATCCTACTAATATCTCAGGTGGGAGAGGCTGGTGAGACCTTGTTTTTCCTGGGACATGGGGGTGGGGGCATGCGCAGAAGGCTACCATTCGGTCACAGTGACTCATCCACATTCAGTCATAAGCAGGATCTTACAATAGAAAAAAACATTATCTTTGTCCTGTTTATCCCTGCACGGTTTGAACCGCTAGTCTTTAGAATCGAAGACTCAACCCTGGCAAGAACAGTCTGAGCGGGCAGTCTCCAAGTTTCCCCTTCAGACGGGTAGCCCTCCACTAGACCAGGTCAAGCACCAGGCCAGGTCAACTGGAAAGTTGTGTTAGATTGTGTTAGGTTTAGGGGACACACAGCTGTGAGGGTCACTAAACCAGGTGTGAAGGTTGCTAGGTGCCGGCCAGAGCCAGGGGCAAGGGTGGGCCTCCAGAGCTGCCTTGGGACAAGCCACTGGACCAGTACCAGCCTGGAAAGCCTAGTCTTTTTCTGGGGAGAAGCCTCCTTGACAAACAGGGATCCCCACTGGAGTCACAGGCACAAGAGCTCTGCAGGCTGGCTGTGCCCTTCAGCCACCTCACATGGAGACACCTGCCGAGCCTGGCATGGCGTGGTGCCTCTAATCTCAGGGATTCGGGAGGTGGAGGCAGGAGGATCAGGAATTCAAAGCTACAAGGTGAGTGTGCTGACTAGGTTTATGTCAATTTGGGAACCTCAGTTAAGAAAGTGCCTCCATAAGATCAGCCTGTAGGACATTTTCTTAGTTAGTAATGGATGAGGGCATGCCCAGCCCATTGTGAGTGGTACTACCCCTGGGCTGGTCCTGGGTCGATAAGAAAGCAGGTTGGGCAAGCCATGTGGAGCAAGACAATAAAAAGCACCTTTCCATGGCCTCTGTATCAGCTCCGGCCTGCAGGTTCCTGCCCTGCCTACCTTCGATGATGTACTGGGGAAAGTGTAAGTCAAATAAATAAACCCTTTCCTCCTCAACTTTCTTTTGATGCGGGTGCTTCATTACAGCAACAGTAACCATAACTAAGACAGTGGGTTGGAGACCTGAGGGTGACATGAAACCCTGTCTCGAGAAACCAAAAACAAACAAAAAGCCAATTCCAAAGTTCTCCTCTGGGGAATCCTTGGAGCCAGGCCTAAGAACCTGCACCCCTGAGAACCCCAGACAGTCTTTTCTTTGGGAAGCAATGCATGTTTTGCTTAAGCTAACGGCTCTCCTCCTGAGTGGGCCTGCTAGTGAGTGCCAGCTGTGCGGGGAGGAGCATGCACCGATTTGTAGCCAAATCCCCATCTTCACACCAGCTCCCAAGTACCTGTCAATCCTGTTCCTCCCTTTGGGGCTGTGAACTAGCTACCTTATAATGTTTTCACTCCGAACTGATAGTGCAGGAATGAAGCAGTTTTGAGGCTAACATCCTATCTTGCTGGAAGGGCTTGGGCCAGGACACACAGCATTTGTTGACTGCGGTGGAAAACCTGGAGATAAAGAGGGGTACCTCGTGCAAAAAGCTTGGCATGCCTCCTCGAGACGGCATATGTTAGGGCGGAGGCCAACAGCAGGCCTGAGGGACCCCACAGTGTAGGGTGGGAGCACCCAGGACAAGGCTGCCCAGAATGTGAACAGAATATGAATCAATAGGTGGATCCATAAGATACGTTACACATTTCTGTGCATGGTATATTCCCCGTTCTATTTCAAATAGATAGACTTGACCCCACTCCCCAGAAATTTGAACTAATCCTCCTCTTTCTTCTGGCTATACCTAAAAGAGCTGGGGGTGGAGGGGTTCAAATCTCAAGGATGCCCCTCAGCCCTGGGCAAGTCCCTAACAAGATGTGCTAGGGCCATGGCCCATAGCAGTGCGGATCTGCAACAATCTCTATTGTTACAATGGCCCCCCCAAGTGGAAATGCAGGTCAAAGGTCAACTGGTCAAGGAATGCCCCAGGAAGTGTTCCTTAGGGTACAGGCGCGATTTCTTTCTGTTTGCTAAAATTTGTCGTCATGGTAGGATTTCATGGAGCTGGCTGACAAAATGGTATTGCGTTGGGGTGCGCACCCCTTGGTCACCTACATACACCCAAGCACCCTCGGATTCTCACAGCTCCTCGCGAAGAACTCAAGGACCGGGTGAGCACGGCGGTCTACCTTGCAGCAGCGCGCAGCACTGGCCATCCGCGGTGCTCCAGAGGCGGGCCGTCCCGTCCTCGCTGCCCGTCAGCAGGCGCTGCCCGTCGGGGCTCAGGCTCAGCCAGTTGATGCCCCCGCGGTGGTCCGCGCAGACCCTCAGCGCCGACCCGCTGCTTCCCATCGCCCGGCTGGGGGTAAAGAGGCGCTGTGCCGGGCTAGAGAGCGGGGTCCCAGCGTCCGCTCGTGGTCCCGGCGGGGCCCAGCTGGGTCGCGACCATCGCGGGGGCTGGGGGCGCCCCGCTCCTGCAAACGCTCCCGGTGCGGCGGTGGACAGGGACTCTGACTCTCCACCGGTATCCTCCGCTCCCGCGGTTCCGATGCAGAGCCCCAGGTGAGACCTCCTCTCCTCGGAACCGTCTCGGGGCGCAGGGAGGATGCGCTCTGCCTCGGGGTGCGCTCACCGGGTCTGAAGCGGGTAGAGGAACCCGGGAAGCGGAGCGCGGAACAATGCAGTCTAGCCTGGCTCCTCCTCAGAGACCACCCCCCAACCTGTCCCCTCCCACTTCTCGGGCGGCGCGCCAACCCCCACCCCAAGATGCCCTGGTCGTCCTCCGGGAACAAAACTCAGATGCTACCCGGGACCCCACTTGGGGACCGCTTCCATGTGCTCCACGTGTGACCCTCCCAGATGCCGAGGCTGGGATCTGCTCCCTGCCACTCTCTGTCCCTGTCCCCAGAGCCCAGGGCGAGGATGAGGTAGACCAAAGAGTTTGTAATATCGGGGAAGGACCCCCGATGAAGGGCGGGAGCTGGGGAGCCCCGAGATCGCCATCTCTGGGAAATCACGAGCACACCCCGAATTCGGAGGAAGGCTGGATCCTCGCTGTTGGACGGAGGAGACAAGCCCAGATGGGAAAGGTCAGGTTCGCCCCTCCTCCACCCATCATCCCACCCCACCCCCTACACCCTCAGCTGGGCGCGCGACTCTGAGGTCCCACTGAGGTCTGAAGGAATCCTACACCGGGCCCGCAGCCCTCCCGGAGCTCAGTCGGCTGGTTCCCATTAGAGCAGTTCCGGGTGTCGACTTTGCTGGGGGGCGGGGAGGGTGGCCCCCCACCCCTCCGGATCCTCCAGGTCCTAAAGGTAGCAGGGTTTCTCGAACCCTCCAGGGCTCTTCTTGGAGTCCAGGGAGAGAAGCAGGAAAGCGGTGATTTAGGGGAGTCAGCCCCCAGGGTGATGTGATGACCTGCCCTGCCCACTCTGGCTGACCCTGTTCAGTTCCAAGAAAACCCCAGAATGGGTCCCATGGGACAGCCGGCTTTATTCCCCGAGTGGTGCAACCAAATAAACATACTTTTCCTCCCCTGAAACTCTCCCAATAAGTTTAGGAGACCTTATTTTGCAGACACCGAGGAGCCAGCCGAGGGTGTTAAGGAGTGTTTTGATAGGATCTGGAGTGTGGAGGCAGGAGGCTGCTGGGTAACCACAGAAAGGGTTGAGAACTCAGAGTCAGAGTGCCTCTAAGAGCCCTCCTGAGGTCATCTGGTTCCTTGACCTGTGGCCGAGGGCCTGCCCTGGCAGGAGTTGTATAGAGCCATCCAGTTGTGAAGACTGGTGGGTAGCTGGCTGCACAGGTGAGGTCAGAGGGCACAGGGGTGTGAGAGTAATGGGCACTCCAGAGCAATCATCCTGGAAGCTGAGGTGAATGGTGAGGAGCCAGAGGGTGGAGGGAAACCAGGATCCTCAGAGGGAGAACTTTTGTTTTGTTTTGTTTTGGTTTTTGGTTTCTCGAGACAGGGTTTCTCTGTTGTAACTCTGGCTGGCCTCGAGCTCACAGAGATCCACCTGCCTCTGCCTCCCAAGTGCTGGGATTAAAGGCATGCGCCATTACCTCCCGGCCGAGGAAGGACTTCTAAAGGAGTTGGGGAACAGCCAAGGTTGGGGTGGGGTGAACACAGTCACAGCCTCAAAGAGTGCGTCCAGCAGCTGGTCAGGTAGGACAGCCACCTTGTGGGGAAAGTGCCCAAGGGGGTCGCGTGATATGAGGAGAATGGACTCCTACACTTCTGGTTTGCTCACCAGCCCCAGGAAAACATCTGTTTGCGTCCTCTGCTTCCAGCCTGCAGAGGAACCAAATGCTATCTATCCATTCCAGAGCCCACAGACCACACTTGGCTGACCTCTGCCAGCTGCCTCTGTCCAAAATGAAGGCTCTCTCACTCTGTAGGTGTTAGAAATAAGTTCAGAGTCTGTCTTAGTTTGGGTTTATTGCTGTGAAGACACACCATGACCATGGCAACTGTTTTATTTTTTATTTTATTAACATTTTTTTAGATTTTATTTTTATCTTATGGGAGTTTTCCTGTATGTATGAGTGTGTGCATTCATTGTTCAGAGACCAGCAGAGGGAGTCGGATGCCCTGGAACTGGAGTTACAGACAGTTGTGAGCTGCCATGTGGGTGCTGGGAATTAAACCCAGGTCCTTTGGAAGAGCAGCCGGTGCTCTTACATCTGAGCCATCTCTCCAACCCCAGACTACGACAATTCTTATAAAGGAAAACATTTGAGACTGGCTTGCAGTTCGGAGGTTCAGTCCATTCTTAGCATGGTGGGAAGCGTGGAGGCACCCAGGCAGACAGGCACTGGAGAAAGAGCCAAGAGTTCTCCATCTAGATTGCCAGACAACAGCAAGAGAGTGTCACACTGGGCCTGGCTTAAACATCTGAAACCTCAAAGCCCTCCCCCAGTAACTCATTTCCTTCAATAAGGCCACTCTTCCTCCAACAGGACCCCTCCCCCCAATAATGCACTTCCTAGGAGCCAGTGTGGGCCATTTTCATTCAAACCACCACAGCATCTCAGAGAAAAGGACCACCAATCCAACTGAAGTGTCTGAACAGGGCAGACTTTACCCTGGATCAAGAGGGTGTGCTTAGGAAGAACAAGCACCTCGAGATAGGAAGGTTTTGATTCTAACTCAGGTGGTCTTTTTCCCACTGGCTGAGGTCCAACCTTATTCAACTGCCTAGCCTGAAAAGAATTGGCTCACAGGAAATGAAGGAGGATGGAGAAAGAGGTCACTGCTCCGAGGAGAAAGGGTCACTTGTTCCCAGTCTCTGCTCCAAGCTATCAAACTCCTAGAATAGAGCAGGGGGCCTTTGTGCAAACAAAGGGTTTACTGGGCAGGGAGGAGTGAAAACTTGCATAAAAGTCTTACAAGGTTGGAGAGGTAAAAAGATATTAATTTCTTGTCCTAAACACAAGTTTTATAGTATTTGATAGAAAAGACTCACGTTTGATATTTCTTCTAGTGGAGTTGAACACCGTGAACTTCATTTTCCAGGGAGGGGTTGTACCCGGTGGCTGTGTGGCTGTGCAGTTACTAGGTTGGCTTGGGTCATATCTCTGCCCTTTTCCTTTAGAGTATCTGGAAAATCCAGCAGGACTTTCCTGGAGACAAGAGTTCAAAAGTTGCATCTGGTCCCTCTGAGCCTGGAGCCTTCTCCACCTAAAAACAACAAAGCTTGAGTCTCCAGAAGCTGGGTAGATGTGCAGCAAAGCCGACGTCACTTACACTGGTGTGAGTGTTGTCCCAGGCCACAAGCTCCCTGCAGGAGCCTGAAATGCTGTGCGCTCTGAGAGCTAATCATTTGAGGAATGTAAAGCACCTTAAGGAGAGGCTCTGGAGGAGGGGTGGGAACAACCAAATCCAAGAGGCAGAAAGGGAAGGGCGGACTGTTCAGAAGAACCCCAGTAGGGAAGTGACCAGCTGGTGACAGTGAGTGTCCTTCCCCAAGACCACACAAATAGCCACCCACAATGTCACCTCTTGGGAAGACTGGCCTTCTGGGGCCTCTGTGAGAAACATCTAGAATGGTGATAATCTCAGGATGGGAGGTAAAAGAGGGAAGCAGCTTTTGGGGTCTCTGTCACCTGCACACTGTCAGAAACATAAATGATACATTTGCGTCTTCCCACGATGTCAGAGTTTATTGAGTGACAGTAAATTCACAAGGTGTTGCAATTTCAGTGGAGCGGTTTGTCAGAGAACCCCTCCCCCCATGCTTTACTTACAGGCTTTTATTCCAGTCTTACCAATATTAACTTTCAGATCATATAATACACATAGTAAGTGTGTTTGTGTGTGTGTGTGCATATACACAGTTTATAGATAGCTACAAAAGGGTTACAGAGGCAAGGACTTTCCAAGAGGCCTGAGATACAAAAGCTGGGAAACTGATAGCTGAGATACCAAACCAGCTGGAGAGGGCCTGCAGCTGCCATTAAAGGCCAGCTGCAAGGCCAGCGTTGAGCTACAGAGCTGAGTCCAGCTGTAGAGGTGACAGGGCAGGACTGGACACAGAGTCACTAATGGGTATAGGTGGAAGACAGCTGATCTAGACGGTGAACAGCAAGACAGAAAAACCAGAGTAGGCTGTGTCAACGGTGGGGGCTGAGCTGAGCTGAAGTGGGGAGCAGGGTGAGTGCTCTGTCTGGCTGCTCTTTGATGCACACACTAGGGAGATGTCGGGTCAGTAGGGGCTGTTGCCAGGTCCCGGTGAGGTAGTGAGTTACCCCTTTTTCTTATGTGTCCAATAAGTTCTAGGGCCTGGTTTTCCTGGCGTGGTTTTAATATGCCCATGTGCCCGGCAGTTACTACTTTACCCCAATAGATTTCTATAATGGCCCCTTCTCCTCCCAGAGTCTCATTTTTCAGCGTGTATTTCATGAGTTGTGCCGGACAGATGCACAGTCATCCTCCAGCCTCAAAATGGAGCCCAAACTGTTTTAAAAATGGAATCTTTGAGGGCAAGGCAAATCTGAAAAGCTATTATTTAACATAATATGAAGGGACTAGTAGAGGGAGAAGTTGAATGTGCAGAAGAGAGCAGAGAACCCTGAGAAAGAGGAGGGAGACCGAGGGAAAGGAGATGTCGGCCTTGAATAAGAACACCTGAGGTGCGGCAGGGGTTCGGTCCAGTTCCTGGATTCCCCAGTGAAGCACTGGTTTGTAGATGCAAATATATCTCTCAAACAGATTCAATAAGGAACAGAAGACAATCACTGAACCACCTGGCAGAGGGTCTAGCCTCTCTCATGGACTGTCCCTGTGCATGTGGTCTCCAGGAAAGGCACTGCCCACTTATTCAAAGGTCTTAATTCCACTGTTGGGGTATAATTGAACGTATTTCTAAATATTATATTCACTGACTTCTGTATGCACCCCAGGATTTTGTAGGATAATCACTGCACTGGCAGCCAGAAACCTGGAAGCTTGTGATTTCTATAGCTGAAAAGGCCTGCCTTCTAATGTAACAAAAAGCTGCTCTCCTTTAGCTAATCGTTTTGTAAACAGAGTTGTTGATAAAGAGGTCACTTGGGTACTCCACCAGGCTGGAGGTGGCATTTGGTGTGGCTTGGCCTCTATTACTGTCCTGTAGTTACCCCACTATAAACGTGGACATGGCTTGGACAGGTGTGGCCTGGCCCCTTTTGAGTTGGATGGCACCCTAACTTAAGAATGGACACATCCCTATGACCAAAGGTTTGGGAGGAATACATCTCTTTGATCATGCAAATAGACTTCTGAGAGAGAGCAAGGAGGGGCTTTTAAGATAAAAATAAACCGCTGGGTTGGAGGAGTTGTTGGAGTTGGAAGACAACATTCCAGACCCTTCGCTGAGGCCTTTCAGGCGTAAGTGTAAGCATGTCTTATGTGTCTTTATTAACTCAATGCCAGATTTAATAAACGGCTACATTTCCACGGTACAACAACCCCCAACCTCTGGCCAGCTGTCTTGATGCAGTTTTATGGGCAAAATTAAGACACCCCCCCAGCAAGGTATTCTTTGTCCAGTGCTTAGGCTGAAGGAGAAGACCATAAACATTTCCTCCATTACCATTAATACAATCAAATCTCTTTAACGTTAAGCTCTCAGTGGGCAAGGTAGAATTTGTACAATAACTGCTCCATCCATGGGTATCGAGTAGACAATTAGCAGTTCTCCAAACTAGCATTCTTTCTGCATTTAAGAGAGCTGCAGCCCATCCACACCCAGAAAGCTGGTTCTAACAGCTAAGGAAGGAAACCTTCTGGCAGCAGCTCCTGCTGACAGATACAGCAGCTGCTTAAAATTCATATTACACAGAGATTTACGTATTACACATATTACACAGAAATGCATTATTTGAGAATGAGTTCAAATATTCTACTACACTGGCTGCAGGCATACGTGGCTTCACCATGTTGTTCTTTACTGTCTACGTTTGAAATGTAAACATTTAAAAACTATGTGCAGTCAGCTTTCTGTCACCGTTACAAAATACCCGAGGTCAGCTTATGAAGAAAAAGGGCTTGTTTTGGCTCACAGTGTCGGAGGCTCTGCACCCTGATCTGCGGATCCAGTTGCTACATGGTGAGCATAGCGGAAGCATGTGGAGAAGCTGGATCCCTCACTTCACTGTGAGCCAGAGAACACGAGGGAAAGAGGAAAGGCCTAGGACCCCAAGTCCCCCATCCAGGGCCCTGCTCATGGGCTAACGACTCTCTGCCTGTCCTGTATCCAATAGCATCACCTTGGGGCCAATCCTTGACACACAAGTTTAGGAAGAATATTCAAAATCCAAACTTTCATCCATCAAAAGGCGATTTCAAGGCACCGGCTGTAATCTCAGCACTCGGAAGGGTCCACCCAGCTTCAAAGTACCAAGAGGACAGGTGGGGCTGGAGGAATGGCTCAGAGGTTAAGAATGATTTCTGCTCACATAGAAAGACCAGAGTTCGTTTCCCACACCTATGTATTCAGACAGGAGGATCACTGGGGCTTGCTGGCTTCCAGCCTAACTGGGAAAAAAAAAAAATGAGCTCTATGTTCAGGAAGAGATTTTACATCAAAGCAATCAGGCAGAAAGGGGTGGGAGGGGCAATCAGCACCCTGCGTTCAGACCCCTGCACACACGTGTGTGTACCACATTGACACGCATGCATGCACACACAACTTGTGTAGACATTTTCCCAAAGAAAATATACGAAATGACTAATGAGCACATTCCATGTATTTTCAAAGGAAATAAATAAGCCCTGTTCAAATAGCCAAAGGGGGCGAGACAGCTCAGAGGGCAAAAGCTTGCCATCAGACCTGGTTTGTAAGTTCCATCGGCATCTGCAGGACCTAGGCGTTAGAGGGGACTGGCTCCCACAAGCTATCCTCTGACCTCCGTGCTTGTACTGTGGCATGTTGGACCCCACCTAGAGATAGGAAGAGAGATGGAAAGATGTGACAAATAAGCAAAGGCTAGAAACAAACCAAGGGTCTACCAGCTGCTGAGTGGATCATCAGAATGTGCTGGTCACGCAGTGGCGTGCCAAGACGTGCCACAACATGGTGAACTCTGAATGTTTTTCTTTACGGTTTTGGGGATCAAACCCAGGACCTCATGCATGCTAGGCAAGTGTTTTTCCACTGAGCTATACCCTTAACCCAAAAAGGTTAAGGGAGAGAAGTAACTCACAATAGGCCACATGGTACATGATTGTGTTTGCATGGCAGCCACAAAGGAGGATCTGCGCACATAGAATAGGTCACCCAGAGCTGGAGGGGGTTCTAGAGAGTGGGGGCTGTTCTGTGCAGGGTTTCTGTTGTGGTCAACACGTGACCAAAAGCAACTTAGGGAAGAAAGGTTTATTTCAACTTCTACTTCTAGGGAAGTCAGGGCAGGAACTCAGGCAGGAATTAATTCAGAAGCCACGGAGGAGTGCTGTTCTCTGACTTCCTACTCAAGTTTTGCTCAGCCTGCTTTCTTATGCCACCAGGACCACCAGCCTAGGGGTAACATTATGCCCGTGGGGCTGGGCCTTCCAACGCCAATCACTAATCGAGAAAACTTGCCCCACAGACTTTCGAATAGATCAGCCTTATGGAGGCATTTCTCACTGGAGGTTTCTCTTCCCAGATGACTCTGGCTTCTGTCAAGTTGATAAGAAAACAAACAGAAACCAACCAGGCCAAGAGTGGTAGATACGACCCACACACAGGATTTTCTCTGGGGGTGAAAAAGTGTTCTAAAATGGTAATGTTCATGGTGCACACAGCTATGAATATATTACACACTGCTGGACTGTACATCCTATAACATCTCAAGAAAGTTGTTTTTAAGACACAGGAGATGTCCCTTTGCCTCCACTGGCATGGCCATGGTTTAAAATGGAGAACCACAAGCGTTGGCAAGAATATGGAGGAACTGGAGCACTCGTGCTGGTAAGAACATGAAGCAGTGCAGCGACTTTGGAAAACTGTCTGGTTCCTGTTGTAACAAATCTCAGCCACGCGCATCCCTGCCTGCGACTTCCCTTTCCCACGAAGCAGCCACAGCCAGCCAGCGGCTGCCACTGCCACTTGGTGAGCGCAGCAGCTTGGGGGGGCGTGGTTACCCATCCTGCCTTTGGTCAGAGCCTGTGAGCAAGAACTTGGGAACAACCATTAGAGGGGCATTCTCAATTTTTTGCAGGAGTCGTGGTATATTCATCGGGTTCAGGGGGAGGGTGGGTCCCCTGGTACACAAGGGCAATGCATTAGTTAAGATAGGTAAGCAATTCTGCCAATGGCAGCCTGTCCCCTGAACGGAGTGGAACTTTTTGTTGTGACTTGTGACATCAGCACAGAGGGGAGGGGCCAAACCACTGCCAGCTCTTTGGGATAAGAGCTGGCTCAAGCAAGCGCCCTCTGGACCCAACTGCATAACCTTTCTCCGGGAAACCACAGGTTTCCTCACCAAGGCCCAGCACCTTGACTCTGCTCCTCGGAGGTACTCCAGATAACTGAACACATGTGTCCAAACACAAGCACAGGTGTGAATATTCCCAGTGGCAGAGAGCAGATGCAACTCAGGTGAATCCACAAAATAGGGAAAGATCACCAGGTTGTTAGACAACATCCACTCCAGCCTTCTGGATAAAAAGGCATCCTATCCTTCTATTCGGGGATGGGGAGAAGCCTGCATGTTTCACGGTTCTGGTCCTCCAATGCTTTCCCTAAGCTGAGCCTTCTACACACATACAATTAGTATTTAGATTCTAACACATGGTCATCGACCTTTGGCACCCTGTACATACATGTGGGTATTGCTGGGGTGCAGAGGAGCCCAGTACACAGTCCGGCAGTCCCCAGTTAATCCAGGTCCAGGCCTGAGCTGACCCCACCAGCTCATTTGCCTGCTCCCACATGCTCTATTCTTTCAGCTTGGCTTGAAGGATCGATGTTTATTCCACTCAGATTCAAAATCAAAAAGGAGGCAACATCATAAAGTCCTCTCTTAGGCTGGTGAGATGGCTCAGTAGATTAAGGTAGCTTGCTACCAAGCCGGACAACCCCAGATTGATTCCCAGAACTTGCATGGTAGAAGGTGAGAATGGAGACCCGCAGGTGGTCCTCTGACCTGTGCAAGTTTTTTCTTTAAAAATCCAGTATGGCTAGGTGGTGGTGGCATATGCCTTTAATCCCAGCACTGGAGAAGCAGAGGCAGGAGAATTTCTGTGAGTTCATGGCCAGTCTTGTCTACAGAATGAGTTCCAGAACAGCCAGAGTTACAACAGAGAAATCCTATCTCAAAAACAAACAAAAAAGTCCAGTCAGGAGAGGCCTGAAGAGATGGCTCAGCAGTTAAGAGCACTGGGCTGCCCTTCCAGAGGACCTGAGGTTCAATTCCTAGCACCCACATGGCAGCTCACAACTGTCTGTAACTTCAGTTCCAGGGGATCTAACACCCTCACACCAATACACATAAAATTAAATTATTTTTTTAAAAAAGTTTCAACTAAAACAAAAAGTCCAGTCTCCCTCATATGGCCACTGACGGTCCTTCTGGGCAGGAGACCATGTGGGCACAGAGGTGGGGGTCTAGTCTGCACATGCGCAGGGCTCTGTGGTTTCCCCACATCTGGCCCTGGAACGTTAGCCCTTCCTGGTCTCTGACCAGGGCTGTGCTCTGTAGAAAGCAAGCCAGCTGGCAAGCTTCCCACCACCCACCCTAGATTCCCCCTTTATCTCCTACAGCCTCTTCCCAGGAACTTCCGAGAATGCAGAGCTGGCTCCTCAGAGGGCTGCAAAGCTTCCAACATGTAAGCTCTGCTCCCATTTCTGGCCAAGAGGGATTGACACGACCTGTGTGCCTTCCCGCCTCCCACCCAAAGCAAAACCAGACACACAAAACACACAGAGCAGTTGTTTTCAAGACACAAGACATCGGGCAATGGAGGCTAGGAATCCCAGGGATTGGGGAAATGAGGTCCAGGCTACCACTGGGCTGGCTCCCTGCCTTGAGAGACTTCCAGCCCGCAGCGCAGGAAGGAGGACCCTGCGCAGCCCAGCGGACTTCCTGAGTGGGGAAACCGCGCGGCGTTTGGGGGCAGCAATGTGGCCGCTGTTGGGAGGACGGAGCAGTGAAGAGAGAACCCCAAGTGCACGTTTCAGGTCCCGAGGGCCTCTCTCCGGCGGTTATTATTAATTGCATTCCACATGTTTAAAAAGTTATGCAGGGCCAGGATGCGGCTCAGCAGAGGACGTGCCCAGAGCACTAGAGGCTCCAAGTTCAAACCCCATCCTCCCTCCTTCCCCAAAACACTAAAAATACCAGAATCCATAGAGCTAGAGATGAAAATGATGTCTGAAATTGAGCGGCGCCCTGGATGGGACTGACAGCTGACGAGACCGTTACAGTAGAGAACGAACTCAAAGACAGTGCAGGGCACACTCTTCGGGAAATGAGACACAGAAGAAAATATACTTTAAAAACAACAACAGAACAAAAGGACCATGAATACAGCAAATATAAAGAAAACCAGTGAACTAGGACAACTCCAACCAGTGTGAACGGTGTTAATGGAGTCTTAGAAAAGAGAGCAGGGGAGGAAAACTGTCCGTTAGAGGGATCAGCGGTGGCAAAGTTAGCACACTGGGCGATGAGAGTTCTGAATCCCAAAGATCTCTGCACTGAACCTCAAGCACAAGAAGCAAGGAAAACGGACCAGAGACATGGCTCAGCAGGTAAGGGATTGGCCACCACGCTTGAGGACACGAGTTCAGACCCTGGGACTCACAAGTTGGAAGGAGAACTGACTGGCATTCACTCACACAGACACATATATAAATAAATCAAAATAATAAGTCTTTGTGGGGACTGGAGAGGTGGAGCAGCTAGTAAGAGCACTCATTGCTCTTGCAGGGGACTTGGGGTCGGGTCCCAGCACCCATGTGATGCTAGTTCCAGAGGATCTGATGTCCTGTTCTGACCTCTGTGGACATCAGGCATTCATACATACAGGTAAGACACTCATACACATAAAATAAATACATAAATGCATAAATAATATTAGGCCTGCTAGATGGTTCAGCAGGTCAAGGCACTTGCACCAAGCCTGAAGATCTGAGTGTTGGTCCCCCGTATCACCCCAAGGTGGCAATGGGTCATGAAAGAGCAGCCAATCATAAGTTAAGTTCCAGCCTCACACACAAAGACCCATCTCCCAGAAATCCCTCCACAGCACCTCATCTCTATCCCCAAAAGTCCCATCTCCTCTCCTATGCTCTCCTCCCAGACAATTGGAGACAGCCACCCCTGTCTGACAGCCACCCTCTCTGAATGTGCCTCCCCTTCTCCTCTTCCTGCCTAGGATCTTTTAAAACCCGCCATTTGCCCATGAGCCACAGCTGTCTCTATTCTATCCAGAGGCAGCCCCTTGTCTCCTGTTCCCTGTCCCTTGCCCCTCATCCTCTGTTCCTCCAGGGTAAATTCATCACCTTTGTGCTAAGACTCTGGTGTCTGAGTGTCTGTGCTGAATCCAGGGCTTTCACTGAGTCTAGTCACTAGACTGACATGGTGGAAGGTGACTGGCTCCCACGAGCTGTCCCCTGACATTACACATTGTAGCACGTGCATGCCCACCTCCAAAGACAATAAGTTGGTTTCGTTTGCTTGTTTGTTTTTGGTTTTCTGAGACAAGGTTTCTCTGTGTAGTCCTGGCTGTCCTGGAACTTGCTCTGTAGACAAGGCTGGCCTCAAACTCAGAGATATCCACCTGCTTCTGCCTCCCGAGTGTTAGGATTAAAGGTGTTTAATCCCATCACTTCTTGGACAAAATAAATTTTAAAAAATTAAGACACGACACAGGCCAGGTTTGTGATGCACAGCTGTAGCCCTGGCACGGGAGAGGGAGAGGCGGAGGCAGGTGGATATTTCATGAGTTTAAGCAGCTGATCTACATAGTGAGTTCTAGGCCTGCTGGGTCAACATACTGAGATCCTGTCTCAAAAGAAAAGGAAAGCAAACAACAATAACAAAAAAATTGGAAGAAAAGTCTTCCAATAGAAACCACTATCTGGTTTGTGGTGACGATTTCCTAAGTTGTCAGACACTTCGTATGACCCTCATCAGATACAGTCGGGCTTCTGCTTAGAGGGAATATGTGTGAGACGGCGTGTGCAAGTGTGCACACGAGAGGCTGTTAGTGTGTGAGTGTGCACACGTGTTCATGCGAATGTGTTTGCATGTCTGAGGGCCTGGATGCTTCGAGTGCTCTTGTGAGCGTGTGAGTAAATGCATGTGTGCACGTGCGCATGTCTGTAGGTGTGCGCATGCTTCTTGAGAGTATGACGTGTGTGTCTGAACATCAGTGTATGATTACGGAAGTGTTGAGCACGTGTGTGAAAAGTCACACGTGTGTGAGTGGGAGGGACTAGGATGGAGCCCTGAGAACAGCATTTGCTTTCACTCTTCCAGAAGCTCTCACTGCCCACAGAACAATGCCGCGGCTTGCTCTCTGCAGGGGTTCTGAGCAGAGCTTCAAACCGCTGGGCTCCTCAGCCTACACAAGCAGGCATTTTCCCCTTGTGCTCGATGTCCTCCCTGCTGGGAGCCAGGGCGGCAGCGCCACTGCCACTGCCTCCGCCGCCAGCCGCCGCCACCACCACACCTGCCTTTGCAGCAGAAGGCATCACAGGACTCTCAGGTAGTGGCAACAGAAAGCTAGCTTAGTGAGCATGATCAGGAAAGGGGCCTTGCTAGAAGGCCCCTTTGGAGCGTCTGGTGACAGACACAGAGGATAGAATATCAAAGCCCAACATGGATGCCAAGAAACAAACTCAGGGCTTGCAAGAGCAGTTTGTGCTCTTAGCTGCTGAGCATCTCTCCAGCTCTGGTAACATTCGTCTTTGACAGGAAGTTTTAAGGACTTTGTGATCTACAGAGGGCTTTATTATTATGTGTGTGTGTGTGTGTGTGTGTGTGTGTGCGTGTGTATGTGTATGTGCATGATATGGGCATGTTTCATATGTGTACATGCTTGTGTGTGTAAAACGCATGCCACAGCACATGTTTGCAGGTAGAGAACAACCTCAGATGTTGGTCTTCACCTTCTACCTTGTTTGGAGCTGTCTTGTTCAGTGCTGCGTAAGCCAGACCCCCTGGGCTTTGGGAGATTTTCCTATCTCTGCCTCTCATCTGGCTGCTGGAGGGCTGGGATTGCATCTGCAATGAGTCTAGCTTTTTTCACAGGTTCTTGGGATTCAAACCCAGGCCCTCATTCCCGCACAGCAAGCACTTTACACATTGAACTATCTCCCCAGTCCCAATCTCTCCCCAGTCCCAATCTGCAGAAGTTTCCCCAGTCCCGATCTGCAGAAGTTTTATTTGGACTGGATTTTGTTGCAATTGTGAACACACTAAGGGGCAGCTGGCCAAGCAGAGGACCAAAGAAGCAGTACACACCAAGGTCACTGTACACATCACAAGCAGGAGGGCAGCTGGAGCTCCTGGGGGCAACGAGTGTGGGTTGGGGCACCTTTGTTTCACCCTGAAATGTCCAGAGATTTAGGTTCCAAGATGTTCTAACATGCAAACAGTTTCATGGAGTTCTTAGAGTAACAGAACCAAGAAAATCATAAATGAAGACACTGTTCCAATTCATCAGGCATGTGGGTATGCGGCTGTTAATCCTGTAACTTGATAGGATTTAGAATCACTATGGAAACAAACCTCTGGGCATGTCTGGGAAGGAGTTTCTAAACTGGGTTAACTGAGGTGGAGAGACAACCACTGTGGACAGCACTATGTATAAACTCTTCTTTCTTTCTTTAAAAAAAAAAAAGTTTTATTTTTAAATGTGTATGTGTGTGTGCTCGTGAGTGCAGATGCCTACAGCTCCCGTAGTCCCGCTGGAGCTGGAGTTACAGGTGGTGGTGAGCCACCCAACATGGGCACTGGGAACTGAACTCGGGTCCTCTGCAAAGGCAGTCATGCTCTTAACGTCAGAGCCATTTACCTTTCATGCCTGTGGTAAGCGGTCCCTCTGGATACGCTAGCTTGAAATACAAGGCACCCCACTTTTTAGAAGATCCGTTTCTCTCTGGCCTTAATGGACAGAACTCAGACTAAGGTCAGATAGCCCAAAGCTGCCCAGTTCTGGGAAACTGCCTGTCTAACTAGCCCATCCTATTGCTTCCTCATTCCACGTTTCCTCCCTTATAGATTACACAGGAAGCCCTAGAGAAAATCTCACAGCTCCATGCACTTCCTTATCGCTCACTCTGGGACATCTTAACACTACCTAGGAATACCAGATAGACCAGACCAGTCCGCATGCCAGATAAGGTTACCATAGCAACCTGCTTACGCATTCCCTGCTCTTCTCCCCACTTCGAAAATTGTATAAATACTGGTACTTGTATTCAATAAATTGAAAGCTTGACCGGACAAATCGTCTGCCTTTCACTTCTCGCGTCCCTGCCCACACCCCATTCCCATGCCCTCTCCTAGGGTCCTGGTTGAAGATCCCGAGGGTCGGCACACATGCCTGTAATCTCAGCACTGGGGAGGCGGAGACAGGAGGATCCCCAAAGCTTGCTTACCAAATTGCTAAGTTCAAGGTTTAATGAGAGATCTTGTTTCAAAAAAAAAAAAAAAAAAAAGTAGAAGTCGTTGGGAGCACAGCAGGCAGGTCCTTGTGCCCACAGATCTCCAGGAAAACCAGGAATGTTAAGCACAGAAGCTTGTCCTCTCAAAGGAATGGACATAAAACCTGTTCTTCCATTCAGAAAGCTAGGAATTGGAGGTGCTTAACAAGTAGCCTGGTGATCTGAATTACCTGATGAGCCTGGCCATATCAAGCTCCTACAACCAGGATCAGAAGTGGCTGGTAATCTAAATGGCTCTTAGAGCCAGGGACTTCCCCGAGCTTCCACACCAGGACCAGAGATACCTAATAGTCTAAATTACCCTCACATTATCTGTCTAGCCAGAGGCTCTTCCAAGCTCCCACAACCAGGACCAGAGGTGGCTAATAGCCCAATGACCTCTGTGCTATCTGTGTGACTGAGTCCAGGCAGATCCTTCCTTAGGTCCTTAAGCTAGTGCTGGTAGTCTATCTCTAGAACCTATCTTCTTGGAGGAAATAACATATACCCTGAGTTGAGTTTCAATGGAATTATGCTTCCCTGTGCACCGGAGTTTGTATTATACCAGGAATTTTTTTTCCTGTGTCTTAATTAGGGTTTTATTGCTGTGAACAGACACAATGACCATGGCACCTCTTATAAAGGAAAACATTTACTTGGGGCTGGCTCAGAGGTTTAGTTCATTGTCATCATGGAGGGAAGTATGGTGGTATGCAGGCTGACATGGTGCTGGAGAGGTAGCAGAGAGCTCTACATCTGGATGGGCAGGCAGCAGGGAAAAGAGAGTGACACTGGGCCTGGCTTGAGCATCTGAAACCTCAAAGGACACCCCCAGTGACACACTTCCTCTGACAAGGCCACACCTACTCCAACAAGATCATACCTCCTAATAGTACCATGCATGCCCTATGAGCCTACAGGGGCCATTTTCATTCAAACCACCACATGCTGTGTTTAAATTTGTCGGGAATAAACTGCCTGGCAACAGACTCTAGAAGGTTTGTTCCAGGTTGATGAAGGCAGCCTGAACAGAGTTTTCATCCTTACCATTTCCTTGCCTGCTGTGACCACCTGTGGGGTCACCCTCACAAAGTGATAGAGACTAACATTGACTTCTGGCCTACACACACACACACACACACACACACACACACACACACTTACAGCCCTTTGTGTACATCAGCACTGCCATAGCTGATGTACAGCAATCCTCTGACTGCCATTTTCTCCACAGGAGGAACACTGCTGAGGTTGTACACTGCTGGATCATCTGTGGCGGACCCAAACGCCCCCAGGAGAAGCTTTTCTCTGGCCTACATTCCAGGGATTGTTGTGCAGCCCTCAGAAACCTCATTCTTTTGTCTCTCAGATGCAGAGGATCATGGAACTCCTGCCGCTTTCCTGCTGTGGCCCAATCAGGAGTCTTCTCCAGCAAAGACATGACCCGGTGCCTTTCCTTTTCCTGATACTGTTCTGAACTTTTTCTGACCCAGAGATCTCTTAAAAGATTATTTTATATTATTTTTAGACAGGGTTTCATTGTGTGTTCCAGACTGACCTCGAACTTATGATTTTCCTGCCTTAGCCTCCTGGGTCCTTGAATTACAGGTGTCCATCAAGCCAGATGCTCATATCTTACTACTACTTCTTCTTCTTCTTCTCTTCTTCTTCTTCTTTCTTCTTCTTCTTCTTCTTATTATTATTATTATTATTATTATTTCTTTATGTTTAACAGGATCTCTCTGTATAGCCCTGGCTGTCCTGGAACTCACTCTGCAGAACTGGTTGGTCTTGAACTCTCAGAGACCTGCCTGCCTCTGTCTCCTGAGTGCTGGGATTAGAGGTATGCGCCATCACGCCTGGCCTCATATCTCCCTTCTTGAATACACAGTTTCTTTGACTTAAGGGAGAGTGTAACACCCCATAAAGGGGCACTTGAAGTGTGCGTATGGAGGCCCAAAGCTGTAGAAAGCTTTCATTGAGAGACAGTACCCATTCTTTTTTTAAATTAATTTACTTTTTTATTAAAAATTAACGTACAATATTTTTGATCATATTATTTACCTTCCCTCAACTCAATTTTATAGATTAATGAGTTACAAATAATATATAACACCATATTTCATATGTTTGTGAAATGTATGTGCTCTGGCATGTGGTAATTCAAAAATGCATGCATACATAAAAACAGAGAGAGAGAGGGAGAGAAAGAGAGAGAATGAACATGTGAAATATCAAAGATAGTACCTATCTGCCATCTCTGTTCATGAGGATCAGGGATCAGAAACTTCAGGGCACCCCCCCAGTCAACACCCCCAATCCTAGCCTCAGCACCCTCTTCTCTGTGGGAAAGGAGCCCAGAGGCAAGGCAAACCAGCTTTGCTTACTAGTGGGATGCCCCACTAGTGTTGGGAGTTAGGTGAGGTAAATAGAAAGGGTCTTCTGCCCACTCCCTTAAACAGCGTTGGGCTTCAGCCTGAGTCCTACTTAAGCTTAAAGCCTGTTCTGTTGGCAATGGCTGCCCCATCCCACCCAGGGTCTCTTTCCCCTCCCGGGGAGTATAGACTGTGGTCTTGTGGATAAGAAACCTTAACCACAGCTGACTTAGTACCACCAACCACTCAGGCTGACCCCCACTTTCAGCAAAGGGCTACATAACCCGCAGGCCCGACCCAGGCTCAACTTCCTGGCTCCGCCCCCATACCCAGCAAAACACTGCACATCTGTCAGCTGGCTCCAGGGTCGCCCTGCCCCATACTAAGAAAGGAGCCTCACACTTGCAGGCTGCTGACCTGTTCACCCCTCCCACACACACATGCAGAGAGGTCAGAAGCAGGTTGCAGCTGGTCTCCGCAGGCTTGTTTTATATCACAGACTGCATAGCGGGTCCACGGGCAGCAGGGAAACCAACAAACAGCCTCTTTATAAAAACATTCATTGTACCGGACAGGCTTAGAGATGGGAATCACTCCTTTCTGTGTCTTTGCTGACACCAGACCATCAGGGGTTGCCTAAGCAGGGCTTGGGAAAGTGGAAGTAGAGTCAGGTCCCCCCACATTGCTCTACAGTGGCCTTACTGGCTCTTTTGTTGAGGTTCCCCACACTGCAATCAATGGGAATCAGTAAGATCAATCAAAAGGTGACGATGGATGAGGGCTGTGTGAGGCACGCTTGGGGCCAGTGAGACCCGGTATGTTGCCAGGGTCAGGAAGGGCCTTCAGTACCTCCATTACCTAGCAGTGGTGCCGAGGCTCTGTGTGCCTTAGCAAGAATCTGTGCAGAATCCACATAACACCAAACCCACTGAGGCCACTGTGTCTGGGTGTGCTGTTGGGTGGCGGTGGAGCTCTCGTGGTGCCACCACGAGACTCCAGTACTGGACCTTCTCCAGCTAGGATGATTTGAATGTAGAATGCCCCTCCCCCCCAACAGGGTCATGTGCTCGAGCACTTGGTCTCCAGCTGGTGGTACTGTTTTGGGAGAGATTGTAGAATTTTGGGGACATAAGGCCAGCTCTCAGATATGGGTATCTGGAGCAAGCTTTGAAGACTACACATTTCCGATCCTTGCCAGGCTCCCATCTTCTTTCCCTACAAACTGATGCTATGTAAAATAAGACTGAAGTCTGGCCGCCATGCTTCCCCTGTCATGATGGACCATATCCTCTGAAACCATGAGCCCAAATAAACCCCCTAAAAGTTGCTTCTGCAGCCATTTCAACAGAGCAATGAGAAAAGTGGCTCACACACCAGAGGGAGCTCAGTGGTTCTTTTGCTTTGTTTTGTTGTTGTTGTTTGCTTGCTTATTTGACAGTGGTGGGGTCAGAATCCAGGGCCTCACACATGGCAGGCAAGTGCTCCGCCACTAGCTACGTGCTCAGCCATGAAGCTGGATTTAAAAAAGTGTCTTGTCCCACATCTTTTGGTTGAAAACTCTAGCGGCTTCTAGTGGGAAGCAAGGACACTTAGGGCCTAGCTTGGCTCTGAAGGCTTCCCAGCCAAGGAGTGCCCAAGTAGGGCACGGCTGAGACCGGGCAGGGGGGAGGCCAGAGAAGGGAGGAGACAGAGACTGTAGTCCTGGTATGGGCTGAGGATTAGGGAGAGACGTTCCTTGGAGATGTGTAGACATCAATGTGGGCTTCAGAGGAAAGGTTTTCCCTGTGGTCTGACTAGGCCTGAGAAACAATGCCTGCAGATCCCTGGTCAGCAAGAGGTTTGAGGGATCCTGAGGACTTGGGGCCAAGGACTCAGGAGATGGCTCTAAAAAGCCCCAGTTTTCCAAACCACAGAGCGGAGACCGAAATATGAGAAGCATGTGCGGCGCTGAGCGGCTCTCATCCTCGGTCCATCGACCCCCTGGATAGACTTCAGATAAATTGCGCAGCTGCCCACAGGCTCTGCAGTGGGGAGCTTGTTTTTCCTCTTTCTGACCAAAAGCAGATTTGCTGACAGATTAGCGTGCAGGGGGCTGGGGTGACAGGGAGGTCACCCAGGAGTGCAAGGCTGTGTGGAGCATTGAATCACCCTAATGAGGTGCCTCTGTTCCTGGAAACTGGGAGGGAGGCAAACTCAGGAGGAACTCTGCAACTGGCCCAGGCTGCTTCCCATCGAGAGGAAGCCCTTCCCCCACAAGGGTGGGGTTAATAACCCACTGGGCACCCGTGGACACTGAGGGCAGAGCATGTCTGGATGAGGGTTCTGAGTCCTGCTGGGATTCGCTTCTTCCCGTTTCCCTCAATGGTCATGGAGCCACACACCATAAAATGCATCATCTCACTGTGTCTGGTTGGGCACACTGCTCCATGGCAGTAGGTACACGCACACCACTGTGCGGCCACCATCACCTCCTCATAGGGTGTTTGGCAACTATATTTAGTTGGAAGTGGTTTTCACTTTTAGACAGGGCCTCCTCACTCCTGGCTGGCTGGAACTTGCTATGTAGATCAAGCTGGCCTTGAACTTGCAGTGATCTGCGTGCGAGCCTCTGCTTGGAATGATGGGCCTTCATTATCAGGTTTGGCTTTTGCTTTTACACGTACAGTACGTATAACAGACAGGATTGTGCTTATTTCACAGAGTAAGAACAGACCAGCAGAGGCTTTTGATTTTCTCTAAGTTCGTGTCAATATATGCCAATATATGCGCATGTGTGGTTCAGTGTAGGGGCAGAGGGTCTGAATCCTGCCCATCATGTAACCTTAAGCAAGCTATTTGTCTTGTCTGAGTCTAACCACCTCATTTGTGCAGCAGTGATAATAAGCACTGGCATTGTTGTCTATAATAAGTAAAACTGAATTACGTCTACCAGAGAGGTTGGTATAAAAGTCAGTGCTCAATAAATGCCCTTAATAATGTTGTCCACAGTGGGCAAGGAAGCATGGGACCCTTAACAAGGGCTAGCCGGACTGTGCCCTCCTCAGAGGTATTGGTAGAGTTGGACAGTTGTGGCAGGGGAAGCTGGCTTACAAGGACAGGGCCCTGGCCTCCTCCAGAAAGGCCTTACTGGGCCTTGTCTCGCATGGGCCTCACCCGTGGAGACAAGTTGGCTGGGATCTCTCCCACAGAGAGGGCCACTTGTGTTACCAAGGAATGAAATACTCAGGCTTGACTCTAAACAAAACCATTTCCCAAGGGGAAACAGTGATATTGGAGAAGGTATCTGGCCTGTTTCTTGTTTTCTAGTAGTTTCTTCAGGTCCGTGGCCCAAGCCTCTTGGGAACAGAGGGTCTGCTTGGGGAGCTCTCAGTTCACTCAGCTTTAGCGGCTTGTCAGTGGTATGGAGTGGGAGCTGGCAAGCCCTGGGGACACACGCTCTTTTGGGGGACTCATGGAGGAAGTGACCTTGTGTTCTTCTGTCAGGCTCAGAGAGTTTAATGATGTCCTAGCTAGAACAGTCCTTTACTGTCCTGGGGAAACTCAGGGGGCCCCCAGAACATTCCTAAGGCCACTCATCTTTGACCCCTGCCCAGCTCCTGGTGACAGCATCATCGGGGTGAACTGAGTGATCTTTAAGGACATTCTTTTTTTCATTTCTTTCTGTGTAGGGAGATTGAGATACAGATGGCGCTGGAGAGTTAGGAGACACTGGTCAGGGAGGGGCTGGGCCTGCAGGCAGGGGCCATCATGTCTGGGAAAAACCCCTCCAGGAGCCTCTCTGCTCTCACTGGGGAGCTAGGTTGAATGATAGTTGGCCTTTCCTCTCTCCTTCCTTTCCTGAGAGCATGCTCTCCAGACTTACCCTCAGCCTCAAGGTGGACCCAACGTCCTGGGGAGGCCCTGCCGGCAGGGAAGCTCTGTGTATTGGCACCTGGAGCATGAAGGCTAAGGCTGAGTGATACCTTACAGGGACAGCCGTTGTCCAGTGCCTCAACCTTCTTAATGCTGCGATCCCTTAATACAGTTCCTCACGTTGTGATCCCAAACCATTTCCATTGCTATTTCATAACTGTAATTTTGCTACTGAGCAGTGTCTTCAATTTCCTAAGACTATTTCCGATGGTCGGAACCCATGGATTGAGAACCGCTGCTCTGGACTTGTGAGCTTCTTCCAGGTCTCCATTACTTGCATTCCTGGGCCCGACTCCGCCCCTTCTCTTTCACCTGGCCCCGCCCTAACTTCATCAGCCACGTCTTTCTGGCCATGCCTCTCCCTTTCCCTGGCCCTCCTCTTCTCCTCCCCACCCCCCGCCCACGCCTCTTCCCTCCAGCTCCGCCCCTTCTCTTTCCCCCGCCCCTGCCCCTCCTCTCCCATCCAGTCCCACCCTTCTTACCTCCCACAGACCGGCCCCTCCTATTCTCCTCGGCCCCGCCCCCCTTCCCGTAGACCCTTGGCCCTGTTCCTCTTTATCTCCAAACGCGGCCCCGCCCCTTGCCTTCTCCCCGGCCCCGCCCATCAGCTCCGCCCCTCCCTTCTCCAGTCCCGTTTTTCCTTTTTTCACCCCAAGCCCCGCCCCTCCTCTTGGGTGGGGCCCGTGGCAGGAGAAAACGCCCTGCCGCGTCCTGCTCGCGGGCGCCCTCTTGTGGCCCTGGGCGTGTGGCGGCGGCGGCCGTCCTCGCTAGGCTTTGGGAGCGAAGGGTGTCGGCTTCCTTGCTCCACTCGGTTTCCACCTGCCGGGTTGGAGTCCCCAGCTGGTGAGGGGCCCAGAAAAGACTCCGAGGCCCTCCAGTAACTCCGCTTTCAGGATCTTTATTGCCTCTGTGGGCCGCACGCCCCCAGCTGGGACTAGAAGAAGTTGAGCACCCGGCGGAGGGACTGCACGCGCGCGCTGTGGGCCTCCCAGTCGGAGAAGCTGCGGAAGTCGCCCCTCTCCACCACGTACATGCGGCCGCGGTAGTTGGGCTCCTCGTAGAGGACCCACCTGAAGGCCAGGAGAAGGGTGGGTCACCGGGCGGGAGCCACGTGGGCTTCCCGGACCCGCCCTTCTGTCCTAGCTCCACGTTGCCGTGAACACCAGAGGCTGATTGTGGCTCGGTGCTGGGCTGGGGTAAGACGGGGACTGCCCAGTAACTGACCATCTCGTGACAAGGGAGTGACTCAGGGATACACTCTGCCCAATCAACCACCAATAGGTTATTTGCACACAGTACCCAGCCCCTGGCGGGATGCCTGACACAAACTGGGGACAGTTCCCACTATGTAGCAACTCAGCCAACAGCCCTGGTGGGACCTGTGTTCCAGTGCAAGTGGGCTGTCTTGTCTGCATAGTACGGAGGAGCCGGAGCCGCCAGGACAAGAGGTCTGGCGAGGGCACCCTTCTGTCACAGGGGTGTTTACGTTCACCAGGCCTCTGGTCCCTTACAGCCCAGCGGGCTGTGGTGAAGGTGACCAGCACCATGGGCCAGGCAATCAGGAAGATGGATGGGGACGATCAGGTGGGCGGTCTCTACCTGGGAGCAAGTATAAGGTAAAGATTCTCAGCACAGCCTGGACCTGCCCTGCCCATTCCGTTACCATCCCTAATACACGTGTGTGAGCATGGAACCAGGAAAAGATAGCTTATGGGCCCTCCCCACTTGGGGGTCAGGTATGGGGGCTGAGCTAGGGAAACTTTAGAAACTTAGGGAGGGGCCTCCAGGCCTGGCTGCACCAGAGAACCACCAAGGTCAAGGGCTGGCTCTGCCCTTCACCTCAGCCTTTAGCTCAGACTCTCCCCTCCCTCTCTTTCACCACAGTAGAAACAGCCTTTCTTTGGGCCACGGTAGTCTTACAAAGCAGGCTCCCCCAGGGCTGCTCTGAGATTCTTGAGACCCAGGTCAAAGGACCACTCTGACCTCTCTTTGCAAGGACTCCCCCCATCTCATTGTGTCTTGGCAGTTCCTGATGACTGACATTCTGCCATCCAAGGAGTTTTTTCCAGGGAACAGACTCAGAATCTATGAGCCCTTTAGCCCAAGGATCTGCTTGCAGATGAACTCGGAGAAGGAGAGAGACCACTAAAGTCACCATAGACCCCTCCCTTCCCCATCCTGACCCCTCACCTGGTAAATGGCACAATCTGATAGTAGTATGATCAGGGATTGGAGAGAGAGGGGAGGGGGGTAAGGATGAGGAGAAGGAGAAGGAGTGTGTGTGTGCGAGAGGGTACCTGCTGGGATCAGAGCAGGCCTGGATCGTCTAAACTTCCTTGTAGCAACAGCCTCCTACCACATATCTGGAGTCTCCAAGAGAGTGAGCCACCCCTCCCCTTTATTCTGTAGTGCCCTGAGACACCTTGAAGGGCTTGTGGACATCCCAAAAGGAAGAGGCAGGGACCTGGCTAGACATGACAGCTAATCCCCTGGCTCCTCACCTAGCTGCAACTCCTGGGGGGGAAAGTAAAAGAGAAAGGGGTCTCTGGAGGTGGCTCAGCAGATAAGAGCCCTGGCTACTCTTCCAGAGGACCCAGGTTCAACTCTCAGCACCCATGAGGTGGTGCACAACTGTCTGTAACTTTAGGCTCAGAGAATCCAGTGCCCCCTTCTGACCTCTGTGGCCACCAGGCATGCATGTGGGACACGTGCATGCAAAACACATGTGTAAAATAAATCATTTTTAAGATTTAGAAAGGGGGAGGGCTCAGTCTGTTAGGGTGCTGGGGGAATGTCCGGGCTTGAGGGATGGTTCACTCCTGAGCTGGCATGGAACCAAGAAGAATGTTCTTGGCACATGGGAGGTGGTAAAGGGGTCCTGCCTCACTGCCTACCGGGTCCTGGAAAGGGCTCCAGGAACCCAGGGCATCACCGTCTAGGAGCTACTTCTGGACAGGGTTTATGTCATTCAGAGTTGAGGTCATCGAAGACAAAAGACAAGCACACTGCGAATCCCAACGTGGAGGCCCACCACGGACCTCCACCTCCTGATCACTCAGCCTGGCTTCTCCTAGGAAGTGGAGATTAAGGATCATATGCCCTTCCAGTCAGTACTGCCTTCCCTCAATCCGGCCTTCCCTCCTCCAGGCTACTCGGGGTTGGTAGGGAGATTGTGTCTTGGGTCTTAGGACACCTTCCATAGAGAAACATGCCTCTGGCCTCATGAGACACAATTTAGCCCACAAATTTCTCAAGACAAATTGTTTTGGACTCCTAATCCTGGACTCCCAGATATCCTCATTTTAGGGTAGCCAAGGTGGGAGAGATAGCTACAGCTATGCTTTGAGCACACTTTGTCTTTCTGGGTCCCTCCTGGACCCCTAGTGACATAGAAGGCACACTTCCACAGGAGCCAAGTCCCTACACCAGCCCTGCACAGGGAGGCTGGCATCCTGTGGGGCTCTTCTGCTGGGGGAGGGGCTGAAGCGTACCCAGCCCTGGAGTGGGAAGGGCTCCGCCAGGCTGTAGTCCCAGCAGGGCCTCTGCCGTGGAATGGGGCCAGAGCAACAGTTCTCAATCCGTGAGTTGAGACTCCCTTGGGGGTGGAATGACCTTTTCACAGGGGTCACCTAAGACCATCTGCATATCAGGTATTTACATTACGATTCATAACAGCAGCAGAATTACAGCAGCAACAAAAATAATTTTATGGCGGGGGGGTCACCACAACCATGAGGCACTGTATTAAAAGGTCGCAGCATTAGGAAGATGGAGAAAGTCTAGAGTTAATGGCAGTCTCAGTTTGTGCTTCTATAAAATGGCGATAGCATCTCTCCAGAACAGGTTGGGGGGGAATGGAAAGAGAGAGTTCGATGATCGGCTCCACCTGTGGGTGCGCAGGCAGATTGCTCAGGAGAGGGCAGAAGGAAACCCGGGTGCGGTCTCCATGAGTCCCTGAGGTCCTGTGACCTTCTTGAAAGCCCTGCCCGATGGGACAGTAGCTATTCACTGCTTGCTGGAGGAGGTGAGGCAGATGAAGGCCTGTGTATCGGGAATACCGTGCCCACCCCCAGGGTCTGATACCTACCCACCCTCCCATGCCTGTCCGGCAGCCCCAGAAGTACTCACGCTCCATCCCCGTACACCTTGATGGCGTTGACACAGCTCTTGGCCCAGCCCCGGCTCTGTAGGAAGGGGCAGTCCTCCACGAACTCCAGGCATTGGCCTGTGAAGTTGCAGCCCTCGAAGATGTCTATGCGGAAATGCTCTCCGTGCTCCAGGACCCAGGCAGGTGGGGAAGGAAAAAGGAATACTCCGAGTCTCTCCTTCCCCGTGCACGGGTGGGAAGGAGTGCGGAATGACTCCTGGCCCTGGGCTGGACCGAGGAACCAGTGAGTACTCTCCATCCCAATACACACACACACACACACACACATACACACACACACACACACACACACACACACACACACACACACACACGCTGGCTTTCTTCCATGAGATATGGTGAGAGAAAGGGTTCTATTACTCTAAAAGCCTTCTAAGCCACTGAACTGGTCCAGTCTCCACCTTTTACAACTGAGGACCCAAGGTCCAGTGAAGGCAAGGCTGCCCAGAGGCCAGCACACTAAGACCAGAGCTGGGGGTCACTGGCTCCCTCCAGGCATTCCAGTTGGGAGCTCGTGTCCCAGCTTTGACTTCTCCACCCTAGGTTCCAGGCCACAGGCAGGACTCCACATGATAATATTTTACAAGTGTAATTGAACCCTTTGTGAAAACACTAAGCCAAGACATGGAAAACAATGGCTCTCATTCGTGGACATCCCTGCTGGCTTCAACACCATAATTCACTAGCACCAGTGCATACATCTCCCTGTGTGATCCCCACACCTTCTGTCCAAAGGACAGAGGAGCAGAGGAGGCCCTCTCCCCACTGGCCAGGTTCCTGTGAAGCCTGGGATGCTTCTGACAAGAACAGCCTTCAGAAGATGTCTGGTATGTTTTTCATATAAATAGCATTATGCAGAATCCAGAGCCAACCATTCTAACGCCTCTCTCCAAATGCCCACACCCTGGCAGAGACGCTGGGAAAGCATTCTTTCAAGCGAACGTGCCAGAGCCCAGCTGATTCTGTAACTGATGTAGAAAAGAAAAGAGGCCCCATGCGGAGAGGCGCCTATGCAGACTGCTCCACTGTTGGCCGAGCCCAGGTGATACCCTGGCAGACGGACACGCTGCGAACCGCCCACAATGATCTCCAGAATCGTTTCCCACCCAAAGGACAACGCTCAGAGCAGGTCTCATACCTGTGACCCGAGGAGCCTTCATTCCTCAGATCCTACCCTTAGGAGACCTGACTGAAATTAGATGGAAAGGGTCTTTCTTCATGGGGGGGCCGTGCCCCTTATTTGCTCTCCACACCCGGCCACAGCTGTGAGAAGCAACCATCTGTGCAACTCAAGAGCCCTGCACCTCAGATTTCTTCCTAGTCCCCCTAGCTCTTTGTCCTTCTCCATTATCCAATCCAAATTCAGAACACTGAAGGCTGCATAATGCTACAAAGAAACCTGCATGGGTAGATGCTCACGCTCAAAGTGGCCTTACTTTGTGTATGTGTGTATATATGTGTTCATGTACACTGGAGTGTACCCATGCATATGTGTGAGCATGTGTGTGTGTGTGTGTGTGTCTAAGTCAGAGGGCTAAATTGGGTGTCATCCTTGATTAATCCCCACCTTACTAAAAAAATTGTTATTGTGTTGTGTGTGTATGTGTATATGTACTCTCTTCTACCTTTCTATGGGCTTTGGGGACCAAACTCAGGCTTGTACACCTTATCCACTATGTCCTCTACTTTAGTACTACTACTACTGCTACTATTATTATTATTATTGTTGTTATTATTATTATTATTATTATTATTACTTTGAGAAACAGTCTCTCACTGAACCTGAAGCCTCTCAATTTGACTAAACTAATGGGTCAGCAACCCCCCAGAGATTCTGCTGTCTCCACCTCCCCAGGGCTGGGATTACAAGTGAACTGTCACATCTGTCTTTTTACGCCGGTTCTAAGGATCTGAATTCAGGTCTTCATGCTTATGTAGCGTGCTTGTGTCAGCAGATGGCAGAGCCATCTCCCCAGCGCCTAGTTTTACTTTTGACAAGTGCATCCCTGCTCAGTTACAATCCAAACATATTTTCAGCCTTTGAAATTTAGCTACATGCTTGGCTCAGAAATCTAAAACTCCCAGGGGCTCTTGCGCTGTCTCCAACCCATCTCTGTCCTCACTACACCTCCTGCTCATGTCAGCATGAGTCTGGGCAGGGCTCTCTCAATTTTTAAGATTTTATGGTTGGGAGGTGCCCAAACCTTTGATCAAATGCCCAGGGTGACTGTCTACCACTTGAGCTGGAAGCTCCCAGCCCCAAGGGGCAGTGACTCACTCACCATGCCTACAGGCCGGCAGGAGCCCATGTGGTCATTGTGGCCATTCCAGCGGAAGAATTCAGGGTAGTCACCATGCTCCAGGATGAACTGCTGGCCGCGGAAGTCAGGGTGATCAAAGCAGACCCAGGCTCCACTCTCCACACGGATGGAGTTCACTCGGTTCATGAAGCCTCGGTCCTGGAAGTTGTCACAGTCCCCGAAGACCTCCAGCTTCCTCCCTGTGAAGTGCTTGCCCTCATAGAGAGTGATCTGGGGGGGCCAGGAGAGAGAGCAGGGTCAGGGGCTGCTCTGCACCTGGGCCCCATCTGACACACACACGCACACGCACACACACGCTCACACACATGCAAAGGTACTCAGGGTTTGTTTGTTGTAACTTTCATAACATAACATAACATTCATAATAACATTAAAAGTCACCACAACTCAACATGGGTTTTTTTCAAAACAAGTGAAGTTCCTAATCCTGAAATTCCAAACAAATACTCAACAACTCCTTGGGTCTCAAGAACCGTGGTCTCAAAATGCTGCTGCAGTACTCCTACAGTGTTGCTCAGTAAGAAGGACAAGGAGACATTTTCATAGGTGCAAACCCTGCCAGACCTCAGCACAGGGAACCACCTGTCCTGGCAAGTGCCATTCCGGACAGTGGAACCCAGATCGTCTGGTCTCAGGGGTTTCTATTAATACAGAAGCTCCTCAGGTGTTCTATGGATAGCACCTGCAGATCATGAGGAATCACTTATCTGTTACATAAAGCCAACACCTGCAGACAGTACGAATTGCCAAGGCCTAGGCAGCCCTTCCCCCAACAATGCACAAAACCACCATTTAAAACATAATTACAAATAAACTTCTACCACACAGGGGCTTCCCTACATCTGGGCCCCAACATCCCCAGTGGAACCCAGACTTGCATCCCCACCCATCGCAGTAGACGCCTGACAATATTTGCTGATAGAGCAGAGAGTGAACGGTCAGTGCCAACCGGTTGAGGTCAGACATGGCTCCACTGGGCAGACAGTGGAGCAGACGCTGCCCAGCTGTCTGGGGACAGGGGTTTTCCCTTTGTCTAGGTGCCCACTTGTAGTCAGGCTGTTTTCAGACTTTCACTGTATTTTTAAACTCAGTGCTTGTCGTTACCACCCACAACAGCATTAAAGCAAATGTTTTCTAAGGCATAAATGCCATGCAGAACAAGTCACCATCAATCAGCATTTATTCTTCAGGGTAAAGTTTGTAATACTGGAACCTCCTTAACCAGAGAGGGGGAATCTATGGAAACTAGAGAAGGGGTATCAGGAGAGGGCTAAATGTCACGTATCTCCTTGCCCCACCTCACCCCTTTTGAGACAGGGTCTTAATTATCCCAGACAAGCCTTGAACTTACGTAGCCAGGGATGATCCTAAACTTCCGATCCTTCTGCCTCCATGTACTGAATGCTGAGACTACAACCAAGTAGCACCATGCCTGGTTTATGCAGTGCTGGGGACAGAACCCAGGGCTCTATGCAAGTTAGACAAGCACACTACCAGCTGAGCTGTACCCTCAGATCTTTTGATTTTTCTCAAACACTCCTTTGGGTGATAGGCAGGTGTCAGATTTGGAATCTTATGAACCCCTTGGCAGTTCAGACATAATGACCTGCAGTAATAGGCAGCTGGTTAGCAATACTGACAGGTTGTCATTGTCCCAAGCTATGCAGGTGGAGCATCCATAGCCTGCGAATTCACTTCCCACCATGGAATTCCAATCACTCAAGAACTCTCTGGGTTTCGAGGGCTGTGGTTTCCTAAGGACTCTGGATGAATACAGTCACACCACCCAGAAATTGCAGTCTCACTAATGCATCCACCCTTCCCAAAGGAATATAGTACTGTCCTTCCCTGCCCCTTGGAGTTAAGGCGGCCTTGTGTTTTGTAGGAATGATGTTGGCGAACCAGGGCACCATTGATTTTGGGGTTCTTCATTTCCTGCTTTGCCATGCTGGTGTTGTTACTGAAGTACACCCCAGTTCACGCAGGCAGATCAATGGTGTCCACCACTGATGCGCTTGTTGGGAGCCTCTGGAGGACAAAGGCTTCCTGGATCAGCCAGGATCTGGACACTAGAGGAGGGGAAGGGATAGCCACATCGGCGGGTGCCCTTCCTGCATAAGACAGGTCTAGCTAGGGCCTCTACAACGTTCTTGAAGATCTCAGCATTCAAAGGATTTGGAGGTTTCTTCCAATCTCCAAACACTTCAGAAAACCAGCCTCAAGTGGGCCGGGGAGAAGATCCCGAGGGATCCCGAGGCAGAAGCCACGTTTGACCATCCTCTAGTAGGGACTGCAGGACCATAGGGTCCATCAAGAGATTCGCCACTTCAAGCTGGAAACACCCTGCCTGACCAAGCTCCTCCTGACTGAGTTGGGGAGAGGAGGATCTTCCCCTCCACTCCAGACATGCCCTCTGCCAACAGTGGGAGGTCACCCCATCTCATTAAGAAACGAAGCCAGCTCTGCTTGGCTTGGTCACACCCAAAGAGCATCTGGGATTAGCCTGCACCCTCCCCATGCCCGCGGGAGTCTCAGAGGCAGGGACACTCACCTTCCCGGAGCGCTGCGCCATGGTGCATCGCTGGCCGTCAGGGGACCCAGTATATACTCTGTGGCGCCTGCTGGCTCAGCGCCGCCCGGGACAAAAGATTTGCTTGGCCGGGCACCCGCGCGTTAGTGCTGTCTGGCGTGCTAAGCCGGCCGGTGAACCATCCGCCACCCTGTGTCATGCACAAATGAGCTAGTCCTCAATGCCTGTGGATCTGACCCCTCCTGCCCAGCCCACCGCTGCCCCGCTGAGTCAGGGCTGCAGTCCCCACCTCACCCCGGGTTTGGGGGAGGGTCCCCTCAACCCCTTGTTTTGCTCCTCAGAGCTGCAGTTCAGGGCCTCTGACCTGCAGCACCAGCCTTTCCCACCTAGCTGCAAGCTTTCACGGTACTGCGTTTTTATATTTTGGATAACGGATGGAGTCCAAGCTTTCTTCTGGCAACTATAGCCCCAATCTCTCCTCTGCCTGGTGCTGGGGTGTGGGCTCTCAGACTCTGTTCCCTCCTGCAAATACGGTGCTGGTGCTGCCTTTCCCTACTATCCTGTCTGCCCAACGCCTGCCTTTGCACCTGCTGTCCTCCCTCCTTGAAGAATCGTCAAACCTTTTTTTCTTCCCATGAAGATCCTGGGTGACACCTTGTCTTGACCCCTACTGCCTGTAAGAGAGGACCTACAGTACTTTGCATCCAAGTGGTTCAGTACCAGAGCCCCAACCATAGACCACCGTGAGTGCCAAGGATCCGTTTCAGAGTGAACACCCACTGATCTGAGGTGTAAGCATTTGCCAGGCCTACAGGTATTTGGAGTATATTGAAGCATCAAGAGTAAACACCATAAACTTCTGGGAAGCCCAGCCGGTGGACCCTGGGGACAGACTCTGAGATCAAAGGAGAGAGAAGCTCCAGGGAGCAGAAGGGGTCCTAATGAGCTGAAGGGGACTCTGGGGAACAGCTTGTGGGTCCCTCTGCTCCCAGGAGAGTAGAGAGTACTTTTACCAGTAATGTACTGGTAAGACCTTCAAGCACAGGGACAGTGGCTCACAGAATCCTAGGGCAGAGAAGGACTGTAGGGCCTTATCTGGGAAGTTACTCTTTCCTTAGGTCACCGTTGACACCAGTTCATACTTTCCCCTGAGGACCCCCACCAGTTCACCTCCTTCACCAGACCCACACCCCAAAGCACACCTCACTGTGCTTGTCTCTTAGTACCAGTCTTCCTGAAGGCATAAAACAAACAAACGATATTCTGCCAATCTAGAAAAAGAAATGTGCAGGGCATGGTAGCACATGCCTTTAATCCCAGCACTTGGGAGGCAGAGGCAGATGAACCTCTGAGTTCGAGGCCAGTCTGGTCTACAAAGCAAGTTCCAGGACAGCCAGGGCTACACAGAGAAACCTTGTCTGGAAAAACAAACAAACAAACAAGAGGATGTATAAGATTGGCCGAGAAGTCCGACGGTGGCTGTCTTCACACTAGAGACTGAGGACGAGCAGCCTCTCAGTTCACGAGGCTGGATGCTTCAGCAGTCCCAATCTAGTGCTGAATGCCTGGGGGTTCCCAGAAAGACTAGTCTTGACTAGTCTTCAGCGCACACTGGAAGGCCAAGGAAGCTGGGTTCTGATGTCAGCAACCATGGTAGCAACAGGGTAGATGAATCCACTAGCTAGACATAAAGATGAGCAGGCAAAAGGCAAAGCATGTCCCTTGGACTTCCTTAAAGCGAGGCCACCACTGGAAGGAACCACTCACATTTGGGTGGATCTTTACAAGGCGGCCCAGAGGCTTGTCTCCTGGGTGGTTCTGGAGCCTATCAAATTGGCAGTCAATATTAACCATTAACTATCACACACAGCAAGAGCTTTGTCTAGAAGTTTTATACTAAACACTAACCCAGATGGTAAAATTAATAATTTTCTTCTCCTTATAAATGAACCTGGCATCTGCAATAGGGAGTCAGGTGACAGCTTAGGTTAGACCATTGTCCTGTGACATTAGGGAGTAGGGTGTGCTGTCTTCCTCAAGGTTTAGAGATGGACCTGGTCAGTGAGAAAAAGGTCCTGGCTGGGGCAGACTAGCAAGAGCCTTACTTAGCCCTTTAAAAATATTTGCATCTGGGGCTATAGCTAGCATGCATGAGGGCCTGGGTTCAAACCCCAGCACTGCCAATATTCAAATACATTTGCACACACTTGAAAATAACAGACATTGAATCTAAAAAAAAAAAAAGAGAAGATGGAAAGCCTCTTATTTGTTAAACAGAAAAATCAAGGACCTTTTATTATTGTTTCAAATACAGACTTTAATTTTTAAAAATCTTTTTTTGAAAATTTATTTTTATTTTATGTGCATTGGTGTTTTGCCTGCACGTATGTCTGTGTGAGGGAGTCAGATCCCCTGGAACTGGAGTTATAGGCAGTTGTGAGCTGCCGTGTGAGTGCTGGAAATTGAACCTGGGTCCTTTGGAAGAGCAGCCAGAGCTCTTACCCTCTGAGTCATTGCCACAGCCCTCTCAGGAGAGGAAGATTCTCAACTTTACTGCAGAAAAGAATTTCAGGATGAGCCAACATGAGGCAGAGCTGCAGTTTATCAGGAAAAGAGTTTAACATAGATTTAGAGAGAGGCGCTCAGGGAGAGAACACAGCTAACATAACTGAATTCTCAAGAGCCACACCAGAGTGTCTTAGCAGTAACTGCAGAGAGATTCTTTTAAAACAACCTTTATTATTTGCATGTTAGTGGATAGTAACGTCTGGCATTTCTTTTTTTTAAATGTGAATGTATGTGCACATTTACATACACATAGGCACACATGTGCCTGTGTGCCTGAGTGTATGTATGTTAACCCTACATGTGTGCATGCAGGGGCCTGAGGAGGTCAGAAGAGGATGTTGGATTCCCCGAGACTGGAGTTACCGCTGCCTTAACAGTCTTATCTGAAACATCACTCTATGAAAGGAATGCTGTCTCTATGTCAAATGTTAATGGTGCCAGAATTCTTGCTTCTCAGCTGGGAGAGGCTTCCACCAGACTCCAGTCCTGATGGCCTCTCTCTCTCTCTCTCTCTCTCTCTCTCTCTCTCTCTCTCCATTCCCATGGCCACATATTTTTCCCTTTCTATCCTGCCTCATGCTGTTGCAAATTAAAGATACATGAACACAAGCCCAGCAGGGACCTGAGGATAAACTCATTCTCCTGCAGGCCCAACCAGACCCTAAGAAGAAAGCAGGGTTTTGCTCCTGCTGTTGAATAGGGGCACAGGCCTGCTGTTGTAATACCAGGGGCATTATGTTCTTCCATTCCTCACGTCCCCAGGCTCCATCCACTCATCACCGCTGCATAGCAGCCTCTGGAACGATGGACCATTTTCCTGTCTTCCCATTCGGCTTTTCTCACAGTTCAGATAGTTAGGCTGTTGTTGTTAAGTTACCTTTCATACCCTTCCACCCCCAGACAGGGTCTCATGTAGCCCACACCTCCTCAAACTCGCTATGAAGCAGAGGATGACCTAGAACTCCTAATCTTCCTGCCTCTACTGGCAGAGTACTGGGATTACAGGTCTGGGCCACCACATCTGACCAGGCTGGCTTCCTTCACTAAGTAACGTGCATTTAAGGTTATCGTGTCTGCAGGGCAGTGGTGGCACATGCCTTTAATCCCAGCACTCCCAGCACTTGGGAGGCAGAAGTAGGTAGGCAGAGTGAGTTC
Organism: Cricetomys ansorgei; assembly: GCA_026225945.1. Lineage (NCBI taxonomy): Eukaryota > Metazoa > Chordata > Mammalia > Rodentia > Nesomyidae > Cricetomys > Cricetomys ansorgei. The sequence goes on from JAMJFZ010004042.1 coordinate 795,711, forward strand.
GAGGCCGGTCTGGTCTACAGAGTGAGTTCCAGGACAGCCAGAGTTACAACAGAGAAACCCTGTCTCGAAAAATCCGGGGTGGGGGAGGGGGGAGTCTTGTTTGGGACTGGAGAGATGGCTCGGAGGTTAAGGACGCACAATGTTCCCAGAGCCCTCATCAGGTAGCTCCCAACTGCCTGTAGCTTCAGCTCCAGGTGATCTGACACCCCTCCAACCCCCTCTCAAGTAATAATTAAAATTTAAAAAAAGGTTAGAAATTATAGTGTTTTTTGGCTTAGTGGTTGGTGCATTTCTTCTCAGCACTGAACAATATTCCATTACCTGTCTGTGACACTGCTTCTTGGTGCAGTCTGTGCTGCTGTTACACAATACCCGAATGTGGGTAATTTATTAGTACAGAGACCAGAGACTTGCGTCTTAGAGTTCCGGAGGCTCCCAGCCCGCACAGGGCAGGAGGGCAGCCTGGGCCTGGGTGCCTGGCGCCTTCTTCGCGTTAACTGATGTCGGGCAGGAAAAAAAAAACAAAAAACGAAGAGTACAAAGCACAAGGTTGCCCAGCGTGGGCTCGGGGTCTGTGATCCGGCCCACGATCCAGACGGCCAGCCCGGGCATTTCCACCCAGAGATCATCAGGGCATGGGTGCACGAAGGAACGAGCGCCGGCAGGCTCTTGAAAGCCCCGCAGCCAGGATCCGCCCTAAAAGGCCATCCTGTTTGAGCTAGCTGGAAGCGGTGCCCTGACACCCTCCACATGTCCCCCAGTTCCTGCTCTGCCCTAGTCTAGCGCAGGGAGATGAGCTCGAGTCTTTCTCCCAGGTTAGGGGTCAGGTATTTGCAGAAACAGACTTAGAATCTGTCAGGGGAGGAAAAGCTGGATGTCTTGGAGGACTGGGGCCACTCTTCATATACCGCCGGGTTTGGGAAGTGACTGGTGCTGAAGCCTGCCCCCTTGTGGGGATCTCAGTAACTGCATCCCAGGGAAATTACTGGGCACAGTGGTGAGAGACTACCAGTCTACCTGCTGGTCAGACCATCTGTCCTTTCCTCAGTCTCAACCCTCCGTCCCTCCATCTCCTCCATCCCGTCTCTCTCCCCGACTCCTACACCCCCTCTCTCAGACAGGGTCTCACTGTGTAGCCTTGGCTGGCCTGGAACTCTCTTTGTAGAACAGATGCTGTCTCCCTGATGTGTCCGGGGTCCTTGTTGATCTCATTTCTGTCTCCCTAATGCATACATGCAGACGCTTTGGGCTTTAATTTGCACTTGAGGCACAGATTTTGAAGTCAGCTGTGAGTCATCAGATCAGGAAGTGTAAACTTAGATGAAGCAGAGGGAACTGAAGAGGCAGTCTCTAAAACGAGAGCATGAATGGATAAAGCTTGTGCCCTCCTTACACAGCAACAGGCTGCAGTGATGAGGGCTGTAATTAAAACCACAGAGGCAGAGGCATGAGTTTCGCTCAAATCCACACTCTCTTACTTGTTTTGTGTGTGTCCCTGGGCACACAACCATGGATGTGCGTGCACACATGTGCGCACCCCTCCCCCCACACACACACACTCAATACGCTGTACAACCTTCACTAGCACCCACACCCAATCTGAAACTGCACCATCTGACACGAACTTCCCACTAACCTTTTCTGCAGCCCTTTCCAACCTCTCTTCTGCCTCTTTTCCATGAGCCCAACCACTCTAGGGACCTCACGGAAGTAGAATCTTGGATATCTGGCCATTTGTGACGCCTTCCTCCCTTCTTCCCTTTTCTTCTTCCTTTCTTTCAGGTTTTTGAAGCGTGGTTTCTCTGTTGTAACTCTGGCTGTCCTGGAACTAGCTCGTAGACCAGGCTAGCCTCAAACTCTGAGATCTACCTGTCTCTGCCTCCCAAATGCTAGGATTAAAAACGTGTACCACCTCTGCCTGGCTTGTGACTGGTTTATTTCTCAGAGCACAGTGTCTTCAGACTCACAGATGTCAATTTCCTTTTTTTGAAGACTGACCAATATCCCACATACTCAGATACCATATTGTTCCTACGTGTGTCCTTGAGGAAAGCCAAGGCAGGAGCCTGAGGCAGAAAACCACAGAGGAATGCTCCTCACCAGCTTGCTCACCTTCAGCTATCTTTCTTACAGGCATCTTTCATGCAGCCCAGGTCTACCTGCCTAGGGATAGTGCCGCTCATAGTGGGCTGGGACTCATGACATCTCTTAGCAATCCAGAACATGTTCTATGGACATGCCTACAGGCTGGAAGGGAACAACTTCTCAGTTGAGGGTCCCTCTTCCCAGATGTGTCAAGTTGACAACTAAGATGCAGTGGCTCCCAGGTCTGAGTTCCTGTGAGAAGTGAGTGGTGTGTGTGGGTCATCTTAGGAATCCCTATGAAACTGTCTAGCATCAAACAGGAGTAACGGCAAGTAAAACCATTCCCAGCTGCCAGGCCACAGGCATTCAGCACCCCCAGACTGTCACCAAATGCATCACAGAAAGAAGCACAGGAGAGCAAACCCAGATGGAAGAAGTGGGATTTGAGAGACAATAGCGCAGACAGCGATAAAATATGCTGACTACAACTGGCTGGTGACAGTCTTTCTTTTTTTTAAAAAAAGTGTTCTTATAAAAGGGAAAATTAAAGTTAAAACTTTGGAGGCTAATAAACAACGGGAGAAGCTCTTCTCTTGTGTGTGGTGGTTGGGGTGGGGTGTCAGACTTGGGGCTGTGTGTGCTGGGCAAATGCTCCACCCCTGCCTGGGCTACACCCCAGCCTCTGAGAGAACTATATTAGTATTTATTTATTTATTAACTTTATTTTATTTTTTTGAGACAGAGTTTCACTGTTGTAACTCTGGCTGTCCTGGAACTCACTGTAGATCAGGCTGGCCTCACAGAGATCCGGCTGCCTCTGCCACCCAAGTGCTGGGATTAAAAGCGTGCGCCACCAGTGCCAGACTACCATGTTTTTAAATGCAGTTAAATGCAAATGATAGAAATTTGAGGGTTACCACAGCAAGGACTGGGTTCCAAATGTTCAAAGGGAAAAAAAAAAAAAGAGATTATATGTATATGTATATGTATATGTATATGTATATATCTTCATATGTGTTTAGGTAAGGCCTTTAATGTATTTATATATTTATATAAGGCCTTCATCAGCCAAGTGGACTATTAGGAAGAGAAAACAGTTCAAATAAATAAATAAATAAATAGCTGAGCCAGTGACTGGCACAATAGGGAAAGGAACCTATCACCAAGCCTGACCACCTGTGGTGGATTGGATGAGCATGGTGCCCACAGGTTCATGTGTTTGAATACTTGGTTCCAGTTGGTGGAACTGTTTGGGAAGGATTAGAAAGTGTGGCCTTGTTGGAGGAGGTGTGTCACTAGGGGTGGGTTATAAGGTTTCAAAAGCCCATGCCATTCCCAGTTAGCTCTCTCTGCCTCATGGATGTGGATCAAAATGTGAGCTCTCAGCTACTGCTCTAGCACCCTGACTGCTACCTACCTGCTGCCTGCCTGCTTGCTGCCTGCCTGCCTGCTGCCTGCTGCCTGCTGCCTGCCTGCTGCCTGCCTGCTGCCTCTACCATGTTCGCCCCCATGATAGTCATGAACTCCAGCTAACCCTCCGCAACTGTAAGCCCCAAATAAATACTTCCTTTTATAACTTTGGTCATGATATCTTACCACAGTAATAGCAAAATAACCAAGATACCACCTTAGTTTGATCTCTGGGACCTACATGGTGGAAGGAGCAAACAGACTCCTGGAGATTGTCTTCTGACTTCCACAGGGCACTGTGGCATGCATAACCCCAAAACATGCAAAACTAAATGAGAGAAGAGGTAGTAAAAAGATAAATAAAATAAAATATATTCTCTGAGACAGTCGTACTATGTAGCCCTGGCTCACCTGGAATTCACTATGTAGGCCTCAAACGCATAGAGATCCACCTGCCTCAGCCTCTCGGGGGCTAAGATTAAAAGTGTGCATCACTATGGCGGGTAGAAAAAGATGACAGACTTTGGACCACCACTGGACCAGGGTGGGGCGGAATGGGTGGTGCAGTGGGCATCGCACAGACAGACTGAGGTCTGCAAGCTGCTTCTCAAACTGAGGATTCTCGGGATCCCAGGACCAGCTCCCCATGCCTCCCTTCTTTCCCTTTCCTCTTCCCTCCTCCATCCCTTCTACTCTTCCTGCCTCAGCACCAGCCAGGGAGTGTGGGGTATGGTAAGAATCCATTGTATGGCTCCTTCACGCCATCCTTCTCCAGGGGGAAGCTTTAACCTTCCACTTGCTAGCTGGCAGATTTGTGTCAACAAGGGATCCCCCTGGTCACTCAGGGGCAGGGTTGGTGTCAGACAGCTCTGAGCTACACCCTATGTTTGTTCTTGAAATGTCTCCAGTGCCAGTGACCCCTGGAAAGGGATCTGGGGTCACCCTGACATGCCATGATCCCTGTCCTACCACGAGCCTCCCAGTCCTAGGAGCCTAGGCTACCTGGGAGGGAGCAGAAGAACTCACTCCTCCATGGGTCTGTGTGTGGCTACACAGAAAGCAGGAAGGCCACTGATGATTATGTGCACTCGAGACGTGTGCAGGCACCATTCAATCCACCCACTGAAATCCCAGGAATGAGTGTTATCCAGTGTGGCACTCTACATCGGGGAAAGCAAACCTCAAGGCTGCCTTCCCAAGCTCAGGACTTAGCTCAGCTCAGGAAACTGTCAGGCCTGGGGAAAATGCCAGGAGCAAGGGCATGGGGACCAGTATGAGTGATGCAGGCAGGCCTGCATCTCTGCCTAGCTCACCATGGGGAACAGGCTCAGAAAATCCTGGTGGTCCTGTGCTCTGAGGGTGGAGTTTTTGGCCCCCGCTGTCACAAAGTCACCCTCGGGACCTGTAGAGGCCCAAATAAAGAGGCAGTCGATTTAATAAAAGCTGCCTGCAGGTCCCTGAAAAGTAACCCAGATAGTTATTGTCACCATGGCCCTCAAGCTGCAGGTGTCATCTAAGTTAAGGCAGGGGGAGACTAACATTATTCAGTGTGACCCCCAGAGGGCGAAGCTCAAGGCCAACTGAAAACAAGGGAGCTGGAGGGCTTGTTCAGGTTCCCCCGCAGTCTCTCAAGCAGGGAGAGAAACTTAGAGGGCTTCCACTCAGCAAGGCGACACTCCCTTCGGCGTTTGTGTGTATGGGAGCTGGAGCCTCTCAGAGTACCCCGTGGATTTATCATAAGGATAGGTCCACAAATGACTGGGACATCAACGATTCCATGCAGGGTCATCCCCAGGGTGTGTATGGCTGAATAAACGATTTTCTTGCAGGGCCACAATCTAAATGAACAATTTGAGCCAGCATAACAGTATTGTCTTGGGTGCCCAGTCTTGAATGACCTAGACCCTGGCCAATGGCTGGCTCACTAGGGCATCCTCCTTGAATGAGCCACAGGGCCCAGCGAATCCTACAGGAGGAACAAGTCCTCATGTTCCCTGGGGCATCAATGCTCAACATCCAGGCTATGAGTGGATGAGGATCAGAGAAAGCCCACAAGACCCCAGTTCAGCTCAGGCTACCCCACCCAGTGGCACCATCAGTCCTGGTTCAGGAGACAAAGGGGCATTCAGAAGTTGCCCAGTTTCAGGAGAAATATGGCAGTGTGTGGAGGTGGGGACCTGGTTCCTGGCCCTAGGCAGAACAGACTCTGCAGTCAAAGCCCAGCACATCCAGGTCCTAGTAGGGGTAAAGTCAGGGCTACAGGGCTATTGGCAGGCAATAGGGCTGTCGGAGGCGTCTTGGGGCACACTGACACTAGGTAGGAGAAGGGAAGGGGAGAGCTGTTCTGCCCAGCGTGCCTGACAACATACGTCTGTGATCTTGGCATCAGGAAAGTGTATGGGGTTTTGAATCAAAACTAGGCTGTGGCAAATGCTCTCCCACTGCACGTGGAAGACATTTTGCTAAGCAGGAGTGCCTGCCTTAACCAGAACAGGCCAGTGAGAGGCAAGGGGGATACTGACCTGAACTCCTCCGCCATGTGATTCCACAGGAAGAGGCAGGCGCGGAAGAGAGCGCTTCGGCTTTGGGATGGGATGCTGGCAGGGAAGCCTGGGGACAAGATGCAGCCCGAAGTCCTCTCTGAACTGCTATCTGCAGACAGAGAGCTGCCCCTCCTCTCCCCAGCCTCAACGCCTCAGGGAGGGCAGCGGAGCACCCTGGGCTGGAGATCCCAGCGCCTGCCTCCTGCTGCAGGGTGGCGGAGGCACAGCCCTTCGCTGTGAAGAGATGATTTAATTGCCTGTGAAATGACAGGAAGAGGGAGAGCCCAACAGTGCTGGGTCTCCTCCGGCTCCTGGGAGCTCTTTTCAGATCACCTTTTACCCCAAACCAGGGCAAGGAACCAGGAAGGAGAACACGGAGTCCAGCGCCACAGGCAACAGCTGTCGCTTCAGAATTCAGGGTAAAAGCTGAGCCTCTGGCAGCCCCGATGGGCTAGGCTGCCCTGTCTCCAGCACACCAGTTAAAGATGAGCAGTAATGAAGCACATGGAGAAAGGTGACATGTTTAACGTCTCACTGAGGAGACACAAAGGCTCCAGTGATTGTCCAAGACCATTTCCGGGTACAGATGTGAGGTTTAACGGGCTGAAATGGAGAGTCACGTGGGTATGTGTAACTCAGCAGTGCTGGTCTAGGTAAGGTCCTGTCAATCACTGACCCATCATTGTCTTCTGATCCCTCATGCAAGATGGTCCCATAGGTTGTTGGAACCAATTTGTATCTTCTCTTGGGAGACAAGTTCCTTCTCTGGCTGCACCCAGCTCTCAGCCTTTCCCTTTCCCCAGGATGGGGTTTCTGGAGAATCTTTTTATACATATTTGTTCACTTTTTTTATTTGTTCACTTGAGACAAGGCCTCATTGCCTGGCCTGGATCTCACTCTTACAGACCAAGCTAGCCTCAAACTCATATTTCTGCTTGCCTCTGCCTCCCAAGCACTGGGATAAAAGGCATGCAACTCCACTAGCTAGAAATTTTAATTTTTTGAGGTTCATTGTTTCAAGTTTGGTAGCTGAAGGGCACAAAATGGGTTGCTTTATCTCCTCTCTTTCCAGGGGGGTGACCTGACACTTTCTGTGGCAAAATTAGGATGCTGGGAATTTGCAGATGACACCTGTCCAGAGATGCGGATGAAAAGATTGGAATGCTGTGGCTGTCTTCAACAGTAAGAGGCGGCAGAGTGCACACCGCCATGCCAGGCTGGTAGGAGAGCCAACAGATGGACAAGAGGCTGTAGATGCAGCGTGTTCAAGAATAACTTGAAGGAAACCCCTTTGCAATTTAAAGAGAAAAAAAGGTTTTCATTAAAAACTGAGGACTTAACCTGTGTGGTGGTATTGCATGCCTTTAATCCCAGCACTCGGAAGGCAGAGGCAGGCGGATCTCTGTGAGTTTGAGGTCAGCTTGGTCTGCAGAGTGAGTTCCAGGACAGCTGGAGTTAAACAGAGAAACCCTGTCTCAAGAAAGAAAACAGCAATAATAAACATAAAAAATAAAAATTTGAGTACTTTAAATTCTGCAGCTCAAGAGACAGCTGGGACCACCTGTGCTCAGACAAGCCAAATTTCACAGACAGGGAAGCAAAGGGGAGCAGGTTGTATAGCCAGCAGCAGGCAGCCACACAGCCAGTCCAGACTGCTCCTTCACTGCTGGCTTCACAGCGGGTGCTCTGGGGAGGCGAGAGGTGTTTGTGGTGGTGGGGGGCAGCTCTGAGTGTCGCTTTAGCACTTTCTGCACCACAGTCACAGATGCAGAGAAGGCTGTGCCAGGCAAGCTCCTTCACAGCCGGAGAGATGTGAAAGCCTGCATGGGAAGGCTGCTCCTGCTCCAGCCTCCACAGCAGGCTGCTGCATTGAAGGTTCAGGATGCAGACTGAGGTGCGGACTTCCCTGACTCTGCCAGTCCGTGGGCAATAGGGATGAAACGACAAAGGCCTCAGTTAGCCTCAGTGCAGAGCCTCTCCCTGCTGGGAAGAGGCTGGCCCTGCCCAGGCCTTTCTTGGGCAGTTGAAAGAACTGGGCGAAAGGTGTTGATTACGGAGTCCACAGTATTTGGAATCTATGCTGTCTCTTATGAAAGTGCGTACCACAAAAATCATAGGGCCCTGGGGCCAATGAGATGGCTCAGCGGGCCTCAAGGTGTTTACCACCAGCCCTGATGGCTGGGATTTGGTCCCCAGAAGCCTTACAGTCGAGGGGAGAACTGACTCTGGAAAGTTGTCCTCTGAACTCCACACACATAAATAAAAATGTAGTAAGAAATTTACACGAGTGACATGGGGCAATGAGCAGCAGGTCACTTGATGAGAAATGGCAGACCTGAGTTTCTATTACCGCAGCAGGAGCATCCAGGGTTCTGGGTGCCTTGGGTCAGACTGGAATGAAGGCTTTTTCTCAGCCTTTGTAGGCTTGCGAGGAGAGGCCATTTGTGAGTCTATCCTGCCGGTATGACTATGGGACTCGGGGACAAGGTCCCATTGCTTTAGGAAGTGTAGAGCCACTCACCACGCTGGTGACTGCAAGGGAAGCAGGAAGTTTTGCAAACTAGTGAGCACTGAATTCTGAGGAGATCTCAGGGTGACCACCAATGGTCACCTGTGAACTGTGTTTGTCAAGGGCTCTGAATACATCCATGCCTGCAGACTTCTGATTGATACAATCCCCATGATATTTTTATGGAGAAAGAACAGAATCCAAAGGGTTTTCCCAAAGGCACACATCAGGTGCAAAACTGGGGTGCTCTGAGTCTTTTTTAGTCCAGCTAGTAAACTGAGGTGGGAGGAGCTGGGTGTTAGGCTCAGCTTTGTTTAATCACAGTGCAGTGAAATCAATGGGCTAAGAGGGGAGATCACCGCCAGCTGCCCTGTGACCTCTCTCACCTAGAGGCCTCCCCTCTGTAAATAGGGAGGTTAGGTGAGTCCTGGGTTTCTTCCAGCCTGGTCCACTCCAGGGTCCACTCAGTCAAGCTGTTGCTTTCCAGTAAGCAGGAAGGAGGGGAATAACACCATCTTCCTCCATGCAAAACTTTCCCCTTAGGGGATGGAAAGGAACTAAAAGCAGTTCTGGAATTTTCTAAGGAATGCTTTGGAAGGCATTCAGCCTCAAAGGTGCATAGCAGAGCTGGCCTGCCACCAGCCTGCTCCTCTGGAAATGCTTTGGACTGAGACGCTTGCTTCCCAGGCCCACAGACACTAGACATGTTTTTTTGGGGGGCCACCCCTCTTCGAGATAAGCAGCAGCAGCAGCATATTCTGAGTTTCCTGCATAGCTTCTAGATTACCGGACGGCGCTGCATGCCGAGTCCGTATCACCCATGGCAGCAGGCACCAAATGCGCAGAAGCCCTTCCACGTGAGGAGACAGGAGGGACCAATAATAACAGAAGGCCAAACGCACTTGTCACACAGGGCTTCTAACTGCAGCAACGGCTGGAACTCCCACACCCGTAGGAGGCAGGCCACAGCGAGGGTCGCTATTGGCTATGACTGGCCTCAGTACCCAAAGGAAGGCTGACAAGAGCAACCTTCCTAGAACTCTGAAATGAACGAAATGTCTCCAGCTATGTTCAGGGCATTAAGAAAGCTGGTGAAGTGCTGACACCAGGCCTCCCTGTGGAGTCTTCGCGCTAACAAGAAGTGAAGATGGCTCCATATGGACAAAAACTTGCGTGAACTCAACGCTTGGGGTCCTGTTCTACAGGAAATACTAAGATACCCATCAGGCTGAGACAAAGGACCACTAGACAGGAACTGCAATCTACATAAAGAACCAAAGGGCATCCGTAGGTCGTGAGATTGAGGTAGAAAGGGGCAGGGGGCGGCTCAGCATTTAAGAACATGTACTGCTTTTGCAAAGGACACAAGTTTGGTTTCCAGCACCCAGGCTAGGCAGCTCACAACCTCCTCTAACTGTAGCTCCAGGGGTACACACACACACACACAATTAAAGACAATAAAACTTAAAAACAGGTAAAAAGGTGACAAATGGGTCACTTTGGTTTTTTTTTTTTTTTTTTGAGTTCTAGAGGGGAGCTCTCCTCCCCTCCCACACAGGGGTGCACTGTCCCCCTCCCATTGTTTTTTGTTTGGGTTTTCAAGACAGGGTGTCTCTTTATAGCCCTAGCTGTTCTTAACTCTCTCTACAGACCAGGCTGACCTCAAACTCAGGGACCCATCTGCCTCTGCCTCCTGAGGCTTTCGTCTCTCATAGTTTTAATAAGCAACTACAAGCCGTTAAAGGCATTCAGTATGAAAGTGCCATTTCACAACAGTAGCAGCAGAAACGGAGACAAGTGGACGGAGCTACACACACACACCAGCTCGCTATTGCTAGCTATTGAAATCAAGTTGGTATTAATCCTAGTTGGAGTGTTAGAATTAAGATGTTACTTGTAATTCTCAGGGTAAGCAGAACTAGACAGCAAAGGGATTTGAAGCAGCTCAGTACAAAGTATCTGTTCACAGTTCCACGTGGTGTGTGCATATGGCGAGGAGGGGGCAGCCTGTGGTCTAGTAACAAGGCACATGCAAGGGTGCGGACGATAATCAGCTAGCTGACACCCGCTGCTCTGGATGAAACCCTGGGGCTTGAGCACACCGAGGGTGCTTCAGGTGAATGCAGAAGCCTCCGATGACACAGGAGTCTACAGGCAGAGGGGAAGGGCAGACACAGGCTACAGTCCTGAGTCTCCTGGTTCCAGAACATACCACACCAGTGTCAGGTGAGCTCAGGGCAGCAGACTGGCAGGGCTGTGAAGCAGCAGCAAAACTGCACTCGGCCTTGATAGTGGTTAGTGTGGATTGGGCATAAGTACTAAGGAAGGATTTTAAGTGATGGCACTTGCTGGGGTGTCATGAGCCAGAGGGTGTGCCAATGCAGATCCAGATGAGACTGGAAGAGAGAATACAGGTAGGCCATTACAGCGGTGGGCTGGATGGGGAGAGTAGATAGAGGAGGCTGGGAAACTTGCTAGTCAAGCACCTGTGGGTAACGGCGTTACTTCCTGCAACCTTAGAGGCCGACCACAGTTTTAAACAGTTACATGTTGGATTGCTGGGTATGTGACACACACCTGAGGGAGCAAAACTCAGGAGACTGTATTACAAGTCTGAGTTTGAGACCATCCTGGGCTGCAAAGCAAGACATCCAAAAAAAGGAAACATCAGTTTATCCAAGTAGATAAACCTGGAGGCCAGAAATAAGGGTGGGGACAGAAACCACATCAGGTGTGTGTGTGTGTGTGTGTGTGTATATATATATATATATATATATATATATATATATATATATAATTTTTTTTTACTTCCCTTTTCCCCCTCTCCCCTTGCCCCCTTTCATCAGAGTTAAAGCTATGAACAAATAAACTCAAGGCAAAGGGTGAAGGCAGGAAAGGCCCACTGAGAGGCTTAACAGAATAGCCAACAAGACTAGTGGACCAACAAGTCACTGGAGGACATCAGGAGACGTGACACCACAAACCAGAGACTTAACACAGTGGCCAAGTGTGTGAAATGTGACAAGGCCCGAGGCCCATGAGGCTCAGGAATACAGCAGAAAACACAGGTGGTATGTTTTGGGGTTATGAGGTGATAAACATCTTTTAGGAAAGAACCTACATAGGGAGCTGGTAAAGAGATGTCAGACCAGGGGGGCAGAGCAGATGGCTGCTTTAGCAAAATTCCCTCATGTAAATCTTATGTGATTCTACTTGTATTTTGAAATTCAATTTTGAGCTGTAAAATATTTTTAAACATAAACCTAGTTTTACATTTTGTGTTTCCTGTAGCCCAATGAATCTAAGATTACTTTCATGTGCCACCAAAGAAACATTACCTTTTGTGACACAATATCCAGAGCTCCCCAATTTAGCTAGAGTAGCTGGCAGCAAGGCTCAGAAAGCCTCATCTTCTTGCAAAACTCCCCCGCCCCCCCCAAATAAAGGGATTCCTGGCTTGTTTTTTTAAACTGGAATCTGATCTTAGGTCTTCATGTTTGCACAGCACTTTACCAACCAACAGAGCTATCTCCCTAGTTCCTGCAAGATGTCTCATTTGCAAAGCGGTATCTATTGGCTACAATGGTAAATGGAAAGGAGGGAATGCGTTAGCTCACTCCTAGGGCAGTGCCCACAGACCTGGCCACCACACTCCAAGAGATACGTATTTCATTAAGTTGGCTGTAGCATTTGCTTGGTATTAGAGATGGCCCTAGGAAACACTAACTAGGAAATGGGTCCCGTCTACAAAGCAAGTCCTCCCTGCAAAGGCTCGGGGGAAGACTGTGGAAAAGGAAAACCTAAGAGCCGGAGGGTGGGAGGAGGGCTGTGAGATGCTGTCTTCTAGGTATGACACGGCTGCTGCGCTCAAGAACCCAGCTATCCTCACCCGCCTAAGAACAAGGCAACAAGATCAGCTGACTTCCAATAGGCAGTAATGACTGGACTCAGGAGAGAACATGCAGATGTAAGAGTGTTGTTTGTCTGGAGTGGGGGTAGGAAAGAGGGGTGGAGAGAATCAAGAAACACTGCATGTAAGTATGAAATTATCGAGGAATAAATAAAAAAAGAAATAAAAATGAAAAACTAAGAACAGGAAAAAAGCACACTCAGTTCTAAGTCTGACTCACCAACCAGGTAGGAACAGGCACACCATCAGAATTTCAAGAACCCCCTTCTCTGAGCCTGGTCCTCACAGGGCAGGAGGAATGAGGCCTGCAGAGCCCAATGCAGGCAACTGCTGCTAACAGCCCCATCATCTAAACTGACAGGTGCTCTAGAACGACAACAGGCATACTTTCCAAGTCCTGCCTTGTCCAGTGGGACACCAAGCTAAGCACAAGGATGGATGAAATATGTCTTCAAGGGATCCTTTTCTTCAACTAGGAAGAGAGCAGACAATGCTGTCAATTCTCCCTGCCATCAGCTTCTCCCACAGTTTAGGGTCTGTGTGTGGACAGAGCAGACACTACTGAGGAACAATTCTGCCCAAAGACCCCCAGGCCACTCAGCTGGAACTCATCCCTAGCACACACTGGCTTCACCCTCCTGAGTTCCTGGAACCCACATGGTCTCTTGAGAGCCAGGAGAGAAACTCCCAGAGTATGGTTTCTTTTTTGTTTTGTTTTTGAGACAGCATGTAGATATGTATGTATGTATGTATGCATGTATCTCAGTATGTAGGTCTGTAACTTCCTATACAGGCCAGGCTGGCCTTGAACTCAGAGACTGACCTGTCCCTGCCTCCCAGTGCAGGGCTTAAAGATGTGCACCATCATGCTCCATCCCCACAATGGTTCCAGCTTTAAAAGTCGCATCAAATAGAACAAAGGGCTAAGGTTTGCAGCTATTTTATTTACAAGTATACATTTAACACAATGAAATAAACACTGATATATTGAAGCCTAGTTAATAGTAGTGTAACATGTGTATCATTTTGATGATTACATTATTTTAAACAACAAACTACACTGAAAAATTAATGCCGATAAAATTCTTGGTCATAATATTAAGAAATACAATATATAAATTGAAAATATGATTGTTTAAAATTTGAAAATGGAAGTGAACTCATTTGGACAGAGTCAGACGTTAACATAATCTGAAAGGGGAGGACCTCTGACCCAAATGACATCTTTCAGGTTAACAGAAGAAAACAGAAGCATAGTTTTTATCTTCAAGGATGACGGGCAGTTTGCTTCTTCAGGTGGAATATATTCCCAGTGTCCTCAGGTTCTGTAGTGAAATTATCACATCACCGAGCACGAAGACTTCCCTTGTGAAGCTGCCCCATCAATCTTTTCTGCTTCCAAAATTATCCTTTTAAAAACATCAACAGCAGTCTGAAGAGAAGGCAAAAACAATGACAGGATTAGTTCTCAGTAGAGTCAGATAGCTGCTCATGATGGACAGGACTGAGAACAGCCACCAACCTGTTCCTGCAGATGGAAGCTGAAGTGCTCCCAGAAGCCCCGCGACCCCAGGGCCTTCTTCACAGCAACTAGCCCCAGCTGCGCTCTGCTCCGCCCCATACTCTTCCATAATGCTCTCTGAGTATCTGTGGTCCTGCTCTACTCTGGCTTCAGTTTTCCTTGTAGACTCTCTGCAGCTGCTTCCTAAGAGGTTCTTTTCTTCTTGGACCTCTGGCACCCCAGAATTCTGGTAGGGGAGGTGTTCTTCTTGCCCTTCCTGCTCCTGTAGGACCCCGCCCCCCAAGCCTTGGTTCCTTTCTCACCTGCCTCCTGAGCTGCTTCTACAGATGCACGCAAGCCCTCAGCCTTCTGGTTCTATTCCTCCCAGGCACCATGCCACCAATTACAAACCTGTCTAACCAAGTTCCCAGTAAACCCCACTCCTCTCGGTCCTGGCTTCCTCTTTTCTAGTGACTGTCACCACAATCTTAAGTCCTAGAGTCAAACTCCCCTGGCCACTTTAGAAAGATCTTTTTTCTGAAGGCAGATGACTGTCAGTTTCTGTCCTTTAAATACAACTGTGATCATGAAAATCAAAAGCTGTTGTTTTTAGAAGGCAGGACCTGGCCCAGGCCACCTCATTACAAGGAGTCAACTCCAACATCTATTTTGTTTCCCATTATACTAACCTAGCTTACGGAGCCCATCATGCTCCGTCCTTAAGACATGGTGTCTTTTCCCCTGTCCTGCAGCTAACAACTTTCTGTTTTTCTCCGAGTCAGCTTTGGTCTCACAGTACTGAACCCATCAACATTTCAACACTGCTCAGCCCAGGGGAACATGCACTGTAGCTGCTCACTTTAGACGTGTAGCAGGATCATGGAAGTCTGAAGCTCTGATCCTTTATCAGGTGATCTAGCTACAGTCCCTCAGCTTATCTCACCAGAGAGGGCTTTGAACCTTGGCCCCCTCTTCTCTCCTCCCCGACCCAGGCTGATGACTAATCACTTGCTCTGTAACTCACTGGAAAACAGAAGCTGCTTTCAGAAGAGAACACCACGTTCTCTACCACACCCACTCATACTCTCTGCTTCCATCCCGCTCAGTGATAAGTCTGTGGATCTGACTAAATGCCAGTCCCAGCGGTCATCTCTCTTGAAAAAGCAAGGCCACTGGCTTAGGTTACCTGCTTCTCAGAATGCAGGGCTGAGGAAAAGCGCGATGCTCTGGATGGGCCTGAAATTGGTTCTACTGCTTATACCATATATTAGAGTGACCTCAAGTTCTCTAACTCCTCAGGATTCTAATTTTCTCATTTTTAAAATAAGATAGTTCAACAGATAATTTTGAAGACAGAGTAGGCAAGTTTAAATATTTAATTCATCAAAAATTGTAGGCATTATTAGTGACTAACCTCTACCTTGCTATCTGGATTACACTGTATGCTCCAGAACTGCGCTGATTCAGACTCTGAACACTCCAACATCCGAACGTGGAAATGAACAGATCTGACAGGAGGGCATAAAAGTTAAGTGAGCCCACCTCAGATCTCAACAAATTAAGCGTTGAGAGAGAAGACAAGACCATTCAATTCAACTGAACACATTAAGGAGGGGCTCAGGAGGAGTGAAACCTAAGTAGACCTTGCGCTGAGGAATCTCATTATAAGAAAGGAGAGAAGGGAGAGAGGGCGCAGGCTGACTTGTCTCCCTGGCCTTGACAAGTGCAGCTAGCTACCTCTGTTAGCCTTGAATTTCCTCAGAATGGTAAAGCCAGTTCACCTTAGTAGTGGATCAAACAAGGCCACATGATGGAACCTAAACTATGAACACAGAATGCAAGGAGACAATGGCGGCAGGACCTTTTAAGTATAAGGAATGCCCTCCCTGTGCTTAAAGAAGCAGGAGAGAGCCGGGCAGTGGTGGTGCACGCCTCTAATCTCAGCATGCGAAAGGCAGTCAGGCGGATCTGTGAGTTCGAGGCCAGCCTGGTCTATGGAGTGAGTTCCAGGCCAGCCAGAGTTGAAGCAGGAGAGGTCTGTGTGGAGCGACTGGAGAGCACAGCACAGGCTGCCTCAGTGTACTGTGGCAGGTGTACACTGAGGGAGACTGAAGTGCGCGGTATTGCAGCCTGAGGAAGGTCAGGCAGCAAAGGAGAGGAGTGAGAAGATGGAGGCGGCAGAGCGGAGTGGACACACAGGTCCCGGCAGAGGGCACACCTGAGCTGAAGCTACGACTACAAAGGAGCAGCGGCTCTGGGAAGCCCTTAGTATAGAGATGACACCACCCTGTAAAGGGGCGACGGCAGGCCTGAAATTGGCAACAAAATGACTTAATAATTCTGTGTTAAAAACAACCATGCAGCCGACTCACTTTCCACTGAAAAGGGACACAGCTATACAGTTAAGTCTCCTTGTCTGTGAACACAGCTGCAGTAGCAATAATACGCTCAACAAGCATTTCCTCCTCCACAACCGTTCTAGGCTCACCACAACAGGACATATTTATTGAACTTAAAAAAAATTAGCATCTTTCTAAAACACTGCAAGTTGGTGTTAGCAGAAGGCTAAAAATTAAATATGCAGGATTAAAAAGGACAAGTAAAATGCCAACTGGAGGAATATATGCTAATATATTCTACATATATAATAAATATAACTAATGAGACCAACACAAAATTAATTTTAGAAACTATACCTGATTTTCTTTAGCAGAAGATTCCAAAAAAGCTGCATTCCAAGATTCTGCCAAAGCTTTTCCTTCTTCATAACTGATCACCCTAAAGGGTAAAGAACACTCTCATTCTTTGTTCTTTGTCATTTAAAACAGCTACAATTAATTTATCAAACAGACCCGACTCCCATCAACTCTCCTATGAAGCATGTGCTCTACATTATCAGGAAGCCGCGCAGGAGCACTTAGTTCCGCCTGGGCTGGGAACAGAACGGATGAGTCTCGAGGGTCATCCATGTGCCAACAAGCACTTGAAGTTCAGGGAAGTGACTGCTTTCCAGTACTGCAGTATAAACCCTAACAGCCTGTGCCACACTGAGGTTTTAAGCAACTCAGGGAAAAATCCTACCAGGGCCACAGTTCACTCAAGCATCAAAGAGCCCAGGCTACTCCAGGATCCGCCCAATGGGCTCCTTGGACTTGGTGTCCCTGCCTGCTGTTCAATTCATCGCTGTGATCACAACTAGCAAAGTAACGTGGTAACTAATCCCAAGAGCATTTCCCTGTTTGTTGCTTGTTCTAAACAAGCATGCCATTTATACTGCATAATGCTTCTGCTGCACACAACAACACTTCTGCTACGAGAAAAGAATTTAAAATGGCATTTTGGTGACTAAATCTCCTTGGACTTAAGAGCTACATACCTTTCCATATGCAGGTCTTTCTTATTTCCAACCAACATAATAGGTATCCTATTAGGAGAAAACACAAGAGTCGAGGTAAGTCAGAGCCAGCTCTTCCAGCTCAGGAGATGCTAATATGGTACATTTTTAGAGAAGAGAGCTGGTGTTACTTACTGCACTTTCCCCACCATATCCAACAACTTGCCGTGGATAACTTTAATTACTTCAAAACTACAAGACAAAAAAGCACAGGAGCAGACATCATTTTAATGTACAAGTTTAAAAACTTAAAGTAGGAAAAAAAATACACCACAGATTGAGCTTAACACAACTTACTAACTTACTAACTCCTTTCACATCTGACATCCTTACTGAGACTAGTCAAAACAAGACAGGTTCATGCCATTTAAATCTAGCACTGGGCTGAAATAGAACCATAAGAACACCTACTTTATCCTCAAAGAACAGATCACCCCATGCCACCAGAAGGGATTCTCTCTGTAGCTCTGGCTGTCCTGGAAGTGGATCTGTAGACCAGGCTGGCCTCTGCCACCCTAGTGGTGCTGGAATTAAAGACATGTGCCACCACTGTCCAGTTTAGAGAACAGAATGTTCAGTGGAAATCTGTAGAACTTTTCTGAGGTAGCGTGCCCAAGTGCTCAGCCCTGTTCCTCCTCCTTTCTCAGAGGCAGTCTTGAGGTACATCCCCTGGCTGGCTTAGAACTTGCTACATAGACAGGCTTGTTGTCTGCCCCTGCCTCCCCAGTGCTGGTATTAAAATCATGTGACACCATGCCTGGCTGCCCCTTCTTTTCTAAGCACCATAATTCACTGTGTGATGCCAACCCCTTGATTTTTACTAAAATCGATGTGCTCATGATCCTCAACATGTGACAAAGATTAACTTGAAAATCAGCCACAGTAGGGTCATTCAAACCTCCAGCCACTGGCTAATGGACACAGGCCTTCCCACCCTCACTCAGAAAGCCTGGTGTGAACACCAGTACACACTGCTTGGAACCTGACAGCCT
The DNA here is from genome assembly GCA_026225945.1 of Cricetomys ansorgei. Classification (NCBI taxonomy): domain Eukaryota; kingdom Metazoa; phylum Chordata; class Mammalia; order Rodentia; family Nesomyidae; genus Cricetomys; species Cricetomys ansorgei. The sequence continues at coordinate 814,055 of JAMJFZ010004042.1, forward strand.
TTCACCACTCTCCGTGGTCCCTCGGCCCAGCTCCGTGGTTCTCGCCATGTGTGGCTTCCACCTGGATGACTCCCCAGCCCTGACTTGACTCTCTTTCCTTTTACTCCCGGAGACCCTGCTGGTCTCCAGCACTGCCAGAACCTCCACTGAAATGTCTTCTCTCTTGAGATCCTTGACCCTGCTCCCTTACTTCTTTCCAAGTCTTTACTCTACGGCTCTTTCTCTCAGATTTAAGTTACATATACATGTGTGCCTGTGTGGGTGCCTGCACAGTCCAGAATGGGGTGCTGGAGCTGTAGTCACAGCTCTGGACTGCCCACATGTGGGTGTTGGGAACTGAACTGGGGTTCTTTTCAAGAGCAATGCATGCTCTCTCTCTTGCCCTTCAATGGCACTTCTTAGACTTGTTTACCCTACATAAATCCACAAAGTTCCACAGCTAGTTGCTTTCTCTATCACAGTACCATTGTCAGGGACAGTCATAAGAAACTCCAAGGCTCAAGCTTTGAACAAAACTGAACACATCAGCCATACCACCATCGATAAACAATAAACATTACTCCACTGAAGCTCACCAACACGACAGGGTGCCCCCGTTTCTACACGCTGCACATCTGACCCACATTGAACCCATAGTTCCCTTAGTTTTGCTGCATCTGCCAACCCTGAATGAGTAAGTCACAGGAGAAACAGCTGGAAGGGTGGGGCTGGGTGGGAGCCGGTGGTGGCCAGCTCCCTCTCTAGTAACTACACCTCTCTGTGACCGCCTGGTGAGTTGGCCCTGGTGACATTAACAATGAACCTAGCATGGCAGTGGTATTGGGTGCCATGCAGGTTTGGCTCTAGCAGTCTTTATTTCCATCTTGCTGCAGATTCTGATTCATTTTGTGTGCTTGTCCTTACAGGGAGGGCCATGTAGTAGAGAGATGGGACGGCTTCCACCAGAAAGGAAGTAAGAAGAGCATTCAACAAAGCCCACATGACAAGCCTGGAAGCATCCTTCCCTGGCCAATCCTGACAGGCCTCAAGAAGAGGACCCTGCTACACCACACCCACATTCTCAAGCCAAAATACTAAGATCTATATATTGCTTTAAGCTTCTAACATTTCAAAGAAGTGTGTTATGTTGCAGTAGAGAGCATTTCAATGAAAAACAAATTAGCTATTGCTGTCTTCAAACAATTGTATCTTTATCACATGAAAAACAAACAACATTGGTTTTGTGTAATATTTTGGTGTGCATGGACATCAGACAGCAACTTTGGGGAATCAGTTCTCTGCCTCCATCTCAGGTTCTGCAGCTCCAACTTCAATCTTTGTCTTGTGGTCTGAGTCTCAAGCAGCCCAAGCTGGCCTCAGACTCCTCGCTTCTGTCTAAGCCTCCCACCCTTGTGTTGTCATGTCAGTTCTCATTAGCCAATGTTTTAGACAAGAGAGGCCGTCTACTACAGTACACTGATTCCTAAAGTGCCACACTCAGGCACTGCAAAGTGATTTCCTTCATTGTTATAAGAAGTAAGTGAAAACCCAAAACTTCCATTCTCTCTCCCATCTGTAATTTTTCCCCAATACTAGAAATTAAGAACAGAAGGTATTTCGCCTTATGCTGTAAAAGGAAAAATATCCTAGAGGGACTTCATGATGCAAAGGATTAATTTAAGACTTCTGCTTTATTTCACAATAATGGTTATGACCTACAGGTAAACAGACACTAGGAGAGAGGGAGGAGGGAGAAAGAGAGAGAGAGATCTGCCCACGTGGTGGCTGCCCTTAGTCACAGCATTTGGGAAGGTGAGCCAGGAGGACTGCTTTATACAGAATGAAGCCTTGTCTTAAAAAAACAAAAAAGATGGGGTTGGAGAGATGACTCAGCAGGTAAGAGCACTGGCTGCTCTCAAAGAGAACCTGGTTTCCCAGCACCCACATGGCAGCTCACAAATGTCTGTACTTCCAGTTGTAGGGGTTTGACACTCTTTGCTGACCTCTATGGGCACTGCACACATGTGGGGCACAGACATACATACAGGCAAAACACCCACACACATAAAATAAAAATAAATAGCTGTTTTAAAAACTGATAGTTGTAATTAATAAATTGGCTTTTTGTTTGTTTTTTTCAAGACAAGGTTTCTCTGAGTAGTCCTGGCTGTCCTGGAACTCGCTCTATAGACCAGCTGGCCTTGAACTCAGAGATCCACCTGCCTCTGTTTCATGAGTGCTGGGATTAAAGGTGTTTGACACCACTACCCAGGTATAAATTGGCTTTTTAAAAAACAAAGTCTTACTAATATATCTCTTAGAAATTTGTAAATCTTGGGTATTCTGTATACAGATTTCTAAAAACACACACACACACACACACACATGCACACACGCACACACACACTTTTCTCTTTACTTCCTCATTTGAGTCACTGAGGGTGCTCACTAAACCATGGTTCAAACTGGGCATGGTGGTATATGCCTATAGTCCTAGCACCTCGAAGACTGAGGTAGGAAGATCAGGAGTTCAAGGGGATTCAGCTACATAGGGAGCTCTAGACTAGCTTGGACTACTTGAGACCCCCCTCTCAAACCAAACCAAATAATACAAACAAAAACATAGTTTAAAAAAATCATTTTCACCACATACTCTAGTGCAACAAGGGAAATGCGGTCAGAACCCACAAAGCCATTGCTCAGACAACATGGCAAGCTTTCTGTTCTTGCTTTGCATGAAACCATGGTCTTCTCATAGTTAAGATCTTTGGAGAACAAGTTTCTGTATTTTTATTTTTTAAAAATATTTGTGTGGTGTGCACACACGCACTTGTGTCACTGTGCATGTGTGGAGGTCAGAGTACAATTTTGGGAACTGGTTCTCTTTTACCATAGGCTCAGAGGACTGAACTCAGGCCCCAAGCTTGTACAGCAAATACTTTTACCTACTAAGCCACCTTGCCAACCTGGCTCCTTTTTATAAAAATTAGTTCAAAGTAATAATAAAAGTAATGTCAAATCCTATTTTTAATTGAAGTATCATCCATCCGATACACATAAAAAAAGCAGTAAAGACAATCAACAAATGCATTAAGAAAATTTTCGCAGTAGGGTTTGTGGCACACACACGCTTTTAATCGCAGTGTCTGGAGGCAGAGGTAGGCCTCTGAGTTCAAGGCCTGACTGGTCTACACAGAAAAACTCTGTCTCAAAAAAAAAAAAAAAAAAAAAAAAGAAAAAAGAAAAACTATTCCCCAATACACTAACTCTACAAAGTAATAATTTGTAAAGTAACTAATTTTCTAACAATCACACAAAATAAAACTGATCTACAAACAATAGTGTTTTTCAATAAGCCAGTGAAATCATACAAATATGCTGGTTAGTGTTGACTGTGAAATCACCTAGGAGGCACCTCTAGGCACATCTGTGGGTATCACTTTAATTAGACTGTCTGATGTGGGAAGACCAACCTAATAATGAGCATGAGCAGATCCTGAGTTTGGGTCCTGACTGTAAAAAGGAAAAAGCTAGCTGAGAACCAGCACTCATGTTCTCTGATTCTTGATTGGATATTATGTGACCAGCTACCACAAGCTCTTGCTACCATGGGATAAGGATCTGTTCCCTCAAACTGTGAACCAAAATAAACCCTGTCTTGCTGAGTGTGGAGGTGCCTACCTTTAATCCTAGCTCTTGAGAGGCAGAGGCTAATGAGTTTGAGTTATGTAGACCAGGCTTGTCTACATAAGAGTTTCAGGACAGCCATGACTACACACTGAGACCTTGTATCAAATAAAAAATGCATTACTGAACAAATGAGGACCAAGAATAAGTTATTCTAAAACCATATAACCAATTTAAAAAAATACCATTATTATAAAAAAAGAACTAAATGCTTATTTAGGGTGTTCTTGAAAATGAAAAAGATCATCCCGGCACTCATGAGGCAGAGGTAGGACCTCTGTGAGTTTAAGGCCAGCCTGGTCTACATAGTGAGTTTCAGAGCTTCATAGTGAGACCCTATTTCTTAAAAAAAAAAAAAAAAAAAAAAAGTCTCAAATTAGTAAGAAGAGTATGAAAAAATGGTTTATTGAAAGAAAACATAAAACAAAAACAAAAAACCAAAATACAGATTAGTATAGTGTTAATAGTATCTGCTTGAGCTTCCCCAGAGCTATTTCCCTATTCCTCCGTTTCCCAGGAACATGGTGCTGGCCAAGTTTGTTTTGACTCAGGTATAAACAGCAGCAAAGGGTCTGTTCACAGTACCCGATTTCCAGTTACACATCAATTCCTCAAAGTATGAAGCCTGCCATGGGGAAAAATGCAGACACATTCACACACGTTGAAAAGGAAACTAACTTCTGTTGGCAACAATGTGTAGTGGTTAGACCCTATACACTGCCCCACAAGGCAGCCACCAACCATATAAGGTTACTGCGCACCTAAAATCTAGCGAGGGTAGTGACTGAACTTTTAATTTTGTTAAATCTGTGCTAATTTTAGTAGTCACATTGCAGCAGGAATATGGAACAATTCCATCACTGCAGTCATTTCTACTGGACAGCTGGCCTTGACTGTGGAATGGAGACTCAGGCATGAATCAGCATCACATACAGACTATGCAACCCCGCATAAGCTACTTTACCAGTTTGTCATTTAATTGCTTTCTACCGAAGGTGAGAAACAAGGGTTACATATAGTAACAGTTAGTAAGAGGTTATTTTAAAAAAATATTCCCTTTATGAGTACATGGGTATGTATGCAGTATGGTTTACCTAGGTGCTTTCCTTAAAAACTCTAATTGATTTCCTGAGACAGGGTCTTATAAAACCTGGGGCTTTCTGATTGGCAAGACTGGTTGGCTATCAAGCTGGCTATAAACCCCGAGTATTGAGATCATAGGTGCATGCTACCACACCTGGCTTTTTACACACGTGCTGTGGATCCAAACTCAGGTCCTCACTCTTGGACAGTTAAAAATACTTATCAACAGATTCATCTCCCCAGCACCAGTAATACTTCATTAAAAAGGCAGACAGTATGACACACTGACATTTCACACATTGAGAAGAGGTCAGCTAGCCACTAAACTTCTACCAACACTGGTATTTCCATGAAGTCTTCAAAGATAAACTGTTTCTACTGTCATGAGTTCTCACATATTTGGCCATATCTTTTTTGTTTACTGCAACAGACCACTCCTTTTTGTGACAATAGAGGCCACCCCTGGTAACAAAAGTGTGGCTAAAGGAACCAAAATAAATTCTCACTAACAAAACAGTGGCTGTATTTTCAGTCAGTGAAACCCTATTACTCAAAGGTCTCGCCTCTTAAATCCACAGGATAAAGTATTCAAACAAATTAAAGTCCCTAAATTGTATTGGTAAGTCAACTGCTATATTAATATAGCAAAACTGACAACACATAAGACTATTTTACTATTTCCCATCCAATAGCAGAAAAGCCCAGATCACATTCCATTACTACCTAGGCAGCCTCAAGTAAGAAAACAGATTTTATTCTATCACTGTAATGAAATTTACTAAGGACTCAATTCCCTATAATAACCTGATTGTTTCACAAGAAAATCACTGAAAATATTTAGTGTAATAACCAATTCTAACTAATACTATTAATTCCAATATAATCATTTAAAGGGGCCTATGCACAGTAAATTAACTCAAGCAAGCAGCTAGAATCTTACCTTTTGATTGATGTAACAGAATACACAAGAATATAACCATTAATATCTATGGAGTATGTCTGAGGAAAAATGGAATATTCATCCTGTGGAAAAAAATTAATTACATTTGAGTAGTCTTCAAAGAGCAGAGTAAACAATCTTTATCTCAAGTTTTTCATGTTACTTAAACAGAGTAAATCAAAGAAAACAGGAGTTCTATGCCAGCCAGAGCTATATAAGAAGACCCTTGTCTGGGAAAAAAGGGTGGTGGTTGATTTATGGCGAAAATCTTCAACGTTCCCAATACACTTGTGTCATGATCCTAAATGAAAATATGCAAAATCATGGGACAGTCAGTAATTAATGCTAAGTTAACAGTTGAACACATTAATAAAAATGAATGTCTTTTTGGAGAAAGTATCAATCCTGAAAGGCATGTGAATGAACCTATAAAGCTACAATAATTAGCTAACTCATACTGGCTCATGAATGAACAAACTGGAAAATGCAAAAAACCACAGTTATATATGGGAAATAGGTAAACAATAGTGCCCTTCAAATCAGCAAGGATAAAAAGTTAACACAAAATGTGCAAATACAAGTATACAACATTCTTGGGATTAAGCTGGATCTCTTAATTTATACTTCAGCAAAAATGTACTTTATATAAAAGTCAAAGATTTAAAGATAAAAATGGCTTGGCTGGTAAAGTGCCTTTCTTGTAAAACATGAGGATCTGAGCCGAGATCCCCAGCACTACATAAAAGCCAGTGTGGTGGAGTGCACCTGTAACCCCAGTGCTGGCCTGACTGTGTATGGAGACAGGCAGATCACGGGCTCATTGGCCAGTTTGTATAGCCAAATCAGTGAGTTTGCAGTTCAGTAAGAGACCTGGTCTATAAAGACAAAGTCAAGGAGACTTGAGGAAGACACACAACACTGACCTCTGGTCTTTACATGTGTGCACAACCTCCTAGCATCCCCACACTGACATCTACACAAGATTTCCTTCCGTATATACTAGTCATTGGCTATACAATGGTAACTGGGATGTTCACTGTAGCACTACTGTGGAAGCAATATTGACAACAACGAAATAGATCAATAATTATGATATAGCCAATAGCTGCCTATAATGTGGTCACCAGGGGCTATGTGTTTATGGAATAAACTCCATGATGAAGATGTGTCACTTATTTTTGGCAAAAAAAAAAAAAAAGAAAAAGAAAGAAAGAGAAAAATACTGTACTCACATATTCATTGTATATCATAATAAGGGTATAATACTTTTTTGTGCCTTAATTAAGTTTTATTATTTACTGTATTTTGGTGGAATTTATTTTTTTAATTATAAATATTTTTAAAGCAGTTTTTAATGGCAAATTTGGTTACATTATAAAACTGTCATTGAATCTACTCTATAGTTTTAAAATACATTCTTCTAATGATTACATCCTTTTTGTTTTGAGAAAGGGTCCCAAAGTAGGTCCGGCTGGCCTCAAATCTGCTACATAGCCAAGGATTAATTTGAGCTCCTGATCTTCTAGTTTTAGGCTTGTGCCTATATGGCTTATAATTAAGATTTACTAAACATCTCACCTTAAAATTAGGCCAAACCAAAGTATTTCATGCAAACTTAAACTAAGCAAATTATATTAATCACACTTATCAATCTCTTCAGTTGGGCAATTAAGCCACAGTGACAGTCATGTGATGTGCATAATACACTGTAACGATGTTCTGGTCAACGATGCATCACACAGCAATGGTGGTCTCATGAAATTATAACCGAGCTGGAAAATCCCCACTGTCTAGTGATGTTACTGTTGTAGCGGGATCTTACCACTGTAGCACAAAGCATTATACGATAGTAGTGCTGGATGGAGGTTTTAGAAGACTGTAATTCTAGTGGTATGAAAATATAGCACAATTATGTGTACCATATGCACATTTTATTTTATTTAGAGAGGCAAGGTTCACTATCTTGTTTCAGCCTCCAGAGTGCTGGGATTACAGGTGTGGTGTATATCACTATGTCATGCTATATATACAAGATATAATTCTTTTTTAAAAATATTAAAACCATTGATTTATTATTTTTGTGCATGTTTGTGTGCCTACATGAGTTTAAATACATCACATATGCACATGTACCTGCAGCAGCCGAAGAGGGTGTCAGATCCCTTGGAAATGGAGTTACAGGCAGTTGTGAGCCATCCAAAGTAGCCACAACTCTCAGATCCTCTGAAGAGCAGCAAGTGCTCTTAAGTACTGAGCCATCTCTCTAGCCTCCAATACATAATCTTGACAATAATGGTGAAATCTCCCAAAGTCCTACTTTTCAGAATGTATCCTTCTTATTAAGTGACACATGGATGAGTTTGTACTGATATAAACTAAATAGTAAAAAGTATTTTTTGCTATTTATTATGCATATTAATGGTGTACATTTCCTTCCTTTCCTCTGTCCGTCCCTCCTTCCCTTCCTTTTTTTTTTTTTTTTTTTTTGAGACAGGGTTTCTGTGTTGTAACTCTGGCTGTCGTAAAACTCACTCTATAGACTAGACTGGCCTTGAACTCACAGAGATCCACCTGCTTTTGCCCTGGAGGGCTGGGAATACATTTTTTCCCCGTAAAATATGCAGACTATTGTGTAAATGTATTAGAAAATGATGATTTTGAGATTAAGGTCTCATCATATTCTTCAAGCTGGTCCTTAACTCTAGTGATCTTCCTGCCTCAGCCTCTCAAGCAACTGAGAATACAAATGCATTCCAGTGGGCCTGGTTACAGACTACTTCTAAAGAATGTATCTTTTAATCACTAGCCCTAACTACCAGCCTCACACCCGGAACTGATCAAACAGAAACCAGGTTTCACCCATTAACAAAGTAATTCACCAGAATGACAGCAGTAACCTAAGTATTGCTCTGAACTACACAACATAAAATTCATCCCTAAGATAGAATCTTGTCAATTTAATTGCTTGCATTATCAGACCATTAAAACCATTAAAACTCCATTAAGATGGAGTAGGAACGGTGGCTTGGTGGTTAAGAGCACAAGTACTGTTCTTCTAGAGGACCCAAATTCAATTCCCAACACCCACATCAAGTGGATACAACCACCTATAACTCCATCTCCAGTAGATCTAATACCTCTGGCCTCCATGAGCACCCACATTCATGAATACATAATTAACAAAACAAAACACTTAAGACGGTTTGATGCCTAACTGGATATTCACGTTTAGAATCAAGCAAAGCAGTTTCTTAGAAGACTGTACCTGTGTTGATTTGTAAAGCCACAGGAAGAAATCCCATTCACCCACCCACCCCCCAAGCTCAAGCTCTGCTTAGCTGTCCCTGTCAACTGAGTTACAGCAAAGCACCCTCTGGTCTGAGGGATATCAAGTTTACAGAAACTCCAGCTAACCATCCTGTGCAGGCTAATACCAGCAATGCAGCAGGTACAGAAAAACTTATCATTGGTCTTCAGGTCACTGGATGAGGAAGAACAGCTGGGACACAAGGCCTCCTTTTTTTTTTTTTTTTTTTTTTAAAAAACAAAACAAAACAAAACACAGAGGGTCTCACTATGTAGACCAGGCTGCTTCAAACTCAAGAGATCCATACTTCTGCCTTTTGAGTGTTAGGATTAAAAATGTGTGTCACCATGTGCCACCTGGCTCAAAGCTTCTTTGTGGGGTTCCAGACTTAGCCCCCACTTTCCAGGGGCTTACAGAAGATTCCAACAATAGAAAAGCAAACTGAAGTGTAGGTAATGTCAGAGTCCCATTCTTGGCCCAGGACCCTAAGTTCAAACCTGGTATACCAACATCAGTAGCAGTCTCCCTCACTAGATGTGTCTTCATTCAGGTAATAATACATCATCTATTCAACTATAAGGACAGAAAGAAGTCCCACAAATTGGACACTTCCCCCAGTTCTAAAAGAGGTATGTTGCCTACGCCACTGCTAGGGGCTGTTACCATCTCTGTTTTAGTAAGGCCCACTGTATATTCTCCCAGAGACTAGACTGGGTCTGTGGGAACAGAACTGCTAGTGGCTGACTGCTTATCCACCAAAGGCTCTCGGTGCATGGTGTGTGTGTGTGTCTGGGGGAGGAGGGGTATTGGGAAGCACATGCCACAGTACTCTCTACCCATTCAGGGTTTATTTGCTTCCGGATCAGAAACTCCAAGTCTCTCCAGTGCTAACACCTCTTAGTTTAGCTATTTCTGGCTTCATACCTTCCTATGCTCACTTAAAAACAAAGCAGAAAGAATTCATTTCTAAGCACAGGATATGTCCCATTATTTTAGGTCCACTTCAATATGCCCAGGTTCCATAAAAAAGCCTCCATTCAACGCTGCAGGGCAGATTAGACCACTCATCTGCTCACTGGCCTGACTCTTTATGACTCTGCTGCAAGGGCAGGAATAGTCAGAGCTGAAAGCCCAGCCCCCTTATACTCCCCATCCTTCAGTGAACAAGGACAAATTCAGTCTAACAAAATGGTTTCTAGGAAAGGCAGGGCTGGGTGCCATGGAAACAAGGCAGCGAAGTTGTCAAAAGGCTTTTCTGTTCCTCGGAGTACTCTTCCTTCTTCCTCCTTTGTCCCCAGTCAGTACCCCTAGCAATGCATTCCACACATTGCTGCTCTGATTACTCTGTGAGTATCCTTTCTGTGTGCAGGGGGATATGGAAGAACTTAGTTTTTGGCAACTACTCATCAAATCAACAGTTAAATCTGACCATCATACAATCTAATCAACCTGGGTGTTTCCTGGCTCAAGTCCAGGAAATAAGCTCTATCTCTCATGCCAGTTCTCTGAGAAATATTGGATTTTTCCCTTAATGTAGGAAAACAGACATTATGGAGGACCAGTGGGAGGGAAGTAATATGATTCCCCACCCTACTCCCAATGACAGGGTTTTTCTATGTAGTCCTGACTGTCCTGGAACTCATTTTGTAGACCAGGTTGGCCTTGAACTCAAGGTGGATCTGCCTCAGTCTTTCAAGTGCTGGTATTAAAGGTATGCGTCACCACCTCCTGGCACTAATGTGATTCTTTAATGCAGAATTAAAGTTCAGAAAACCATTATTTTGGAGTGAGTATCAACCCTCACTCTGCTAATATACTAAAAACAGTTCTGAAACAGAGGAACAACTCCTCAGAGATCTGCCATACAGTCTTACAAAACACCAGGCAGATAGCACATTAATATTCTGCTGTACCCACAGCCTGAGATCCAAGAGTGTATGTGGGATACTGCTGGACAGGACTGTCAGACTTGCTGCAAAAGATTCTGAGGGTCACTTACCTGCCCTGCTGTGTCTACAAGCTGAAGATGATACTCTTGTCCATTTACTGTGATCAACTTTGTGAAAGCTATAAGGAAAAAGAAAATGAAATACTAGTTTAAATACATTAACTCTGGATTACTTACAAGTTTGAACAATGACAACTGATTAAACTGAATCTCTAATAATCTTGCCAGAAGTTCCCATTAATGGAAAATGAACAAGTCTCGAACTGTACAGACTGTCTCTTTCCTCCATCATCCTGCTAGGAATTGCTGATGAAAATCAAGCTCAGGGAAACCTTGAATCCTTTCCAAAGGAACTGCAGTTAGGCAATAATTCACATCCTATAAAAACAATCTGACTGTTCTGTGGAGAGCACTTCCTCTTATGAACAAGTGAAATACACTATGTAAAGCCTAAAGTCTAGAATGAATCAAAACCACAAAAATCTTCTATTAATTCACAGGAAGTCTGGTGCCAGAACACAAAGAACTCATATTAACTGAAGTGGTAAGAAGCTTCAGTACATTAAAATACAAACAAAACACCAATAATTTTACTGACAGACAACACAGCAATGGAACAGATGTTCTAGGCTGAAACCACTATTCCTGCTCTGCTTAAAGACCCAAGCAGCTTGTCACAATCTTTTTTTCCAGTAAGGATGAAAAAAAGTCAGTCCAGAATTTCAAAGGGACAAGCTTCCAAACACAGGAGAGAGGACTACTCACAGCAACAAATCTTTGTGAGTAACCATCTGGAGCTGCCATTCTCCTGGCTGTACATTCTCCTGTCCTGTACAATACAGGCCCAGCAGTAGAAGCCATCCCTTCTGTAGCAGAAAGAGGTCCCAATATGTCTCACAATCAAAAGGAAAAGCAAGAAACAAATTGGAATCATTCAGAAAACTAAGTGACAAAGAGGAAGGCAGGGATTCCATGTAAATCATAGGTATTTGAGGGAGAGAATCCTACTATTGTTACCCCCTTTAAATGCAAGCAGGGATGGTGGGCAGGTTCACAGAGACTGAACATTATCCCTGATGGTTTTCTGGAAATGGTCAAACCAGATGAAAACCGAACCAGAATAGTTCAAGATGGAAAATATCCAATATGAATTCACTGATGGCTGGGTGTAGTGCCACACATGTTTAAAAATCCTAGCACTTGAGAGGCAGAGGCAGCAGATTCGAGACCAGCATGGTCTACATAGCAAGTTCCAGGCCAGCTGAAGCTTCAGTGAGATTCTGTCTAAAAACAAACACAACAACAACTCACTTATTCTATAAAAGGTATTTATTCTATAAAAGGTATTTATTATTATTATTATTATTAAGGTATTATTTTTTGTACTCTGACCTTTAACTTGGGGTCACGAGCTTTCAATCAATGTCAGCTAGGGAGCAGCAAACACAAAGCTGTGAGAAACCATTCAGCTAGAAATAAAAAACCATGTTCCAGACTTGATGAAAATTATGTAAGAAACACTGGTGAGCAGAAAAAACAGCTATGCCTAATTAGAACTAAATAGCTGTAGTTGTTACAAAGCATGACACAATTGTTTGACCAGATTACTCAAACAAAGGTCCATTTATTTACTACTACCTCCTGGGTACTACTATACTAGCAGCACTGTCCCACATGCCTGGAATGCCCCAAGTCCCTGACCCTGGGCTGACTTCTGGGTGAAGAAGGGAGACTCATGAAACTACCACAGGACCTAGTATTATGTCTAGGAAAATGACGCCAGGCAGAAATTATATTAAGTGAAGAACGTGTATGAAATCATCAAAGGGAAAAAACGAAACAGTTAAGGCAGCCAGTCTAAAATATGCCAGCAATGTTGTAAACAACAAGTAAAACCGAACACAGTGAAGCTGAACATGGTGGTACCCACCTGTTCAAGCACTCGGAAAGGAAAGGTAGGAGGATCTTAAGAGTTCCAGATCTGCCTTGGCTACATAGCTAGACTGTTTCACACCCTCAGCACCCCCCCCCCCAATTAAAGAAGGCCAGGAGAAGCCTTCAAGTAGGATGCAGCTATTTACTAGTGGAGACTTATGCTAACCAAAGTTAACAGGTGTCTGAACTTTGATATTTACAAAGTAAGACAGTGTTACTAAAGTATGTTAAACATCCTAATCCATATCCACCAAGAGGTCTATCAGTAAGCCATGCTTGGTAACACTGTGAGACTCTTCATCAGAATTTCTTAACCACAAGTGACAGTGCCAACTGACCCTGAGATAGCACAGACTGTTAACTGCTCCTGTTCTTGCCTGTAAACCATAACCCCCAAGTTTAGTACATATTAGGTTGTTAGGCTAACACTACAGAAGAGGTAATAAACCGTATCTGCCCAAGTAGTACTTCAGGTCTGTTCTCTAAAACTAGAAAGTAATAGTTTTCTTTGTTGAATTCTTCTATTATCCTAACTACTGAAAATGACAGTCTTAGAACTTTTTTCTTTTACAGTGACATGTCACAGAATATGCCACCTCTGAACATGTTATTAATAACCTATTCTATATGATAAAAATAAGTATAAAATAATTACTTGATTTTGTGTGTGTGTGTGTGGGAGAGAGAAAGAGAGAGACCGGGGGCGGGGGGGGGGGGCGCAATCCAGTCTCTATGTAACTCTAGTTGGCTGGGAACCTTTCCTCTCTTTCAAGTTCATGGTTATCACCAAGCAATGTTTTCTAGTCGAATAAAGGAGGAATGGAATAAAGGTGTCTACCCTCTTAAGAACATGAAGGTATAATAAAGAGAACCTGATGACAAAATATGCTTCCATGAACTCTCAAGGGATATTTGATTTGATAATCATTTCTGCTCTTGCCTAGACTTTACTGAATAAATAATATGAATTTATCTTTATGATAGTGTCTTTACTGCTGAACAACCTAATAGGAAAAACCCAAAGGCACAATAAAGTGTGATACTGACACCCTTAAACCAGTCAAGCTGGGAGTGATAGCCATGAGCTCATCCATATTCCTAACTACTTGGAAGGATCAGTTAGGAGGCAGAGATCAACTTGGAACCTGGGCAACAAACACCATGATACTCATCACACAACACGATCACTCTCTCTCCCTTCCCCAACTCACCTCCCACCCTCTTCAAAACCCATCAAAACTCTCATATTTCCAGATGATAAAACTTTAAAACCACACTCTTTTCACATTAAGCCTTTTTGGCCTGAAGACTCATAGTCTTACTGAGAGTCAAAATGCACCAGTGTTCTCCTGCAAGCTCAGGAGGTGAAGGCTAGTAACCCTAGTTATTATGAACCTAGTCATTAAATCTGCTCCCATCTACCGTGCCAATGACATACTCTTGTTTAAATCTTTATGCTCCCGGTGACAGATTCTCCATCAGCCCTGGTCTCAGGTGCTTGACACCCTGGCTCCAGTCTACCAGAGGCTCTAAAAATAGTGCAAAAGATTAGCCAACAAGATGCACTGATGACCAGACATCTTTGACTGATGACCTGAGCATCTTTAAGATTCTCAAAGTCAACAAAATAAAGGCTGTGGCTGGTTCTGTTTGTATACAGTATGAAATGCAACAGACTTTAGAGACAACTTCTTTTTGATGCTGCAGCACACGCTGAGATCCCAGAATAGCATGTTTCCCAGCAGCCTCTTTCAAGTCTTCGGCACTCAGAGAGGAGGATGGTCCTCAAGGTACAAGGGTTTGGAGTGTTTCATTCTTTCTTTTCAAACTTGACAACTACACAAAGGGCTCCTGCTGAATGGAGTGGGTGGGGGATAAAAATAAAGGCCGCTCTCGATTCCTTTTTCTTGAAGCTGACTCTGTGTATGAAGGTTCCAGTACAGAGCAGCTTCCTACTGACTGGGATATCACTCTCTACATGTGATAGGACATGGGCACGGAATTAAAAAGATTTAGGGTACACTGATTAAAATTTCTGGAAGTTTTCTTTAACTCCATTGAAGAAATGCAAATTTAACAGATTATCCCCTGCAACCTAAACCTTCAAGACTATAAAACAGTATTTGTACACAAAAAATACTTTCTCAGTTCCTAAATAGTTGAAAACAATACTCACTGTTTTCTATTGTTGGATCGTAGGAGTCAACGAATTGGCCTTCAACAAACTGAATTGTCAATGAGGACTTCCCTGTAAAAGAGAACAAACAGATTAGAATTATTGGTATATTTGGATAAAAGTAACTGTTGTACAAAAAAGCCACTCTAGGCTAGAGATGTCTTAGTGATTAAGAGCCATATGAACAGAAACTGAGTTTGGTGCCCAAGACACACATTGGGCAGCTTACAACTGCCTGTAACTCCAGCTCCCTCCCATATATATAATAAAAAAAGAAAAATGTCAGTAATTAAAAACAATCGAACAGAAAACCCATAGCAAAAAATCCACTCTAGTAGATGAAGAAACTGAAGGTATCAGTGTTTACCACCTGTCTGAGCAATTTCAAAGATAAAATATATTTAATTAATTTGCTTTATATGAGAAGACTAATCAATTAAGCTATAACAATGTAACATTTTTTTTTTGGGGGGGTGACATTCACAAGTATTACTGACCAACAAGCACATGGAATAGTTAAAGGAAATTCTTTAAAACAAAGCTATAGGGGCCAGAGAGATGGCTCAATAGTAAAGAGCACTAACTGCTTTTCCAGAGGTCCCAGGTTTGAGTCACAGCACCCACTTAAAGGATCACAACTATCTGGAGGTCCAGTTCTGGGGGTCAGACACCCTCTTCTGACCTCTATGGGTAGGCACCAGGCATACATATTCAGGTGTGTGTACACATACACACATGCATGCACACACACACGCACCCCTAAAATATAAATCTAAATAAAGAGCTAAATAAACAAAAAAAAAAAAAAGGAGGGGGCAGGTGCAATTCCTGCACATTTTTACTTTTCAGTAACTAACATGTTTGGTTTTTGTGTATGTGTCCATGCACATGGCCTGGAGAAACCAAAGGACAATCTTGGATGTTGTCCCTCAGGTACTGCCCATCGCTTCTCTTTTTATATAAAAGGTGTTCTTAAAGCTATATATGGTGGCATGTGCCTTTTTAAAAAAAGATTTATTTATGTATGAGTGCTCTATCTGCATGTATACCTAGATGCCAGAAGAGGGCATCAAATCCTATCATAGGTGGTTGTGAGTCACCATGGGTTGCAGGTGGGAACTGAACTCAGAACCTCTCTGGAAGAGCAACCCATGCTCACAAGAGCTCTCCAGCCCTATAATGAGTGTTCTTATTGGCTCTACTAGTCCCCCACTCCTCCATGTCCCAGATTACAAGTGCTTGCCATCATAGCTGCCTAAGAAACAATGACAACAACCCAAACTGTGGGTGTTAAGAAACGAACTACAAGAGAAGTACTTCACCAACTGAGTTGTCTCCCCAGACCCTCCAATTATATTTTTACTAGTGTATATTAAATGAAAAAAACAGGCACAAAATTTGTACAAAACCACCATCATTCATATTAATATATACACAATGTACTTTGATTATATTCACACCCCCTACCACTTGTCCCCTTCCTCTTAAATAATCCCCCATTTAGCTTCATGATTGGTTTTAAAATTTACATTCTGCATAGACGAGAAAGTACATTTTCTAAAGGATTTATTTATTAATTTATTTTTAATTACTTAATTTTGAGACACTGTCTCTCTCAGGCCTTGGCTGGTCTGGTATAACTCACTATATAGGCCGGGCTGGCCTTAAACTAAGAGGTCTGTCTGCCTTTCCTCTGCCTCCCTAGGGGTGCTTGTTTTAAAGCAAGTACACTACCACCTAGGCCAAGAAATTAATTCTTAAAGGAAGCTCTGAATCAGGCAGGGTTGTGCTTCCTGAATTAAACTCTGAGTGGCACAGCTCTCAGGCTGAGGAATGTCTTCACACCAAGGAGCCATAAAAATGAAATTAATTCACAAAAAGCAGCATCCACCCACTGAAAGACAGAAAACCTCCCGGTTGGCAGACTCACTGACTCCTCACTAGCAGTTAAGTCCTCACTACAATCAGCATGAACTACAAACTCCACTAAGGCCCACAGAACCCGACCCGCCAGCAGAGTCCATGTCTCTGAGCTCACTGACTAGCCCTGGCCCTCAGGTCCAGTCCCACTTTTCTGCTTCTGCTGACCTCTTGCTGCCTTGACCTCTTTGTTCTAGTCACCACCACTTCCAGATCTCTGAGTTTATGACTCATTCCTGTCATTCCGTCGTGAACACAAATGCCAGTTCTACGGGGGAGCCGTCCTGAAAACCACCCTACCTAAGGCAGAACCTGTTAGTACAGTCCTCCTGTAGCTATTTGTTAGTCGATCTCAGTGGTGAGATCGACCTGATACACTGCAGACTCCCATTTCTAAACGAATGAAACCAAAGCTCAGTCCTCATCTCTTCCATTCAGATAGTTTAACAGAAGAACAATTTCATTAGCATTTACCCTCACTAATCACGGGTCTGTCCACGACACATTAGCAGTTCAGAAACTACAAAGTTCAAGCAGACTGTGTTCAAATGAGACCAGGTTAGACATGCTATCAATAAAGAAGAATCTAATATAAATTTTAGCTATTTCAAGTAACAAAGACAGCAAGGGGGGAAAAAGTCCCTCTCATTGTTAGTAAAACGAGAAGTTAGAAAAATTCTTTTTCAAAAACTGTATTATTTTATTTATGTATACAAGTGTTTTGCCTGCGTGCCTATGACTGCAGAGGTCAGAAGAGGATATCGGGTGCCCTAGAACTAGAGTTCTAGATGGTCTAGAGCTGCCGTGTGGGTACTGGCAATCAAAGTCTTCCTCTGGAAGAGCAGCCAGTGTTCTTAACCACTGAGCCATTGTTCCAGCCTTCCCCCAAAGAAATTCCTACTTATGTATATCTACATCTAATATAACTGCTTGGAATTAGAGGAGTTTAATTAGAAAGAATAAAGAGAAAAAAATTCTTTATAAAAATTAAAATTACATTAATTTGTGTGTGCATGCATACAAACACATATGCAAGTGCAGGCGTGCACATGCCAGAGCTTGTATGAAGGTCAGAGGACAACCTAGGGTAGTTGGTTCTGTCCTTCCACCTTGTGGGTCCCAGGAATGGAACTCAGATTGGCATGTGTGGTGGGAAAGTGCTTCTTCTACCTGGTGAGCCATCACTACTCAAGACATTTCTTAAGAGCCTTTGAAGGGTACTTTAGACACTCTTATGGAGACGAGATGAGGGGCAGTCTACGTGCTTCCTAACAAATGGATAGAAGGAAAAAAATGGCTGAGGATATTTTCTCTCTCTAAAGTTAAACAGTCAAGAATTACAAACTAAAAAAGAAAGGAGCATTAAGTTTTGTTGCTACAATTTTAGAAATAAGTCTGGATTTAAAATAGTGGAAGAAAGCCAGTTGTGGTTATATGCACCTGTAATTAGCATCCTAGAGATTGAGGAGAGAAGGAAAGAAAAGGAGACAGAGAACAGAGATCCCTCCCCTATCTCTCTCTATATATGTTTTTGCTTTTCTAGACAAGGTTTCCCTGTGTAACTCTGGCTGTCCTGGAACTTGCTCTGTAGACCAGGCTGGCCTCCAACTCACAGAGATCCGCCTGCCTCTGACATCTGAGTGCTGGGATTAAAGGCATGCACCACCACTGCCTTTATATCTTAAATTTATTCTCTGAGAATTTCATACATACATACAATGCATTTCAATCATATTCACCTCAGCCCGCCCTCTAACTCCTGGGTTCCCCTCACTCTCAATTCCACATCCTTAAAAAAATAAACAAGTAGTGGGCATGGGTATGAGGCCACTCACAGGAGCATGGTCAACCTACCGGACACCACACACATAAAAAACAAATACAACAACAACAACAAAATTGATTCTCCTCCCCCTAGCAGCCATCAGCTGTCAAGAGCTCCTGGGCAGGGGTGGGGGCCTGTGTTTCACAATGGAACGTTGACTGGCTTGATCTTGTTCAGATTTTGCTTGGGCAACCAGAGCTGCTGTGAGTTCATGAGTGCAGAGGTCCTGTCTGTCTAGAGACAGTTTTATACCAGTCTTCCCTGACCTCTGGCTCTTAAATCTTTCTGCTTCCTCTTTCAGATGTTCTTTGAGCCTTGTGGGGACAGTTGATACAGATATTCCATTTATGGCTGAACGCTCTAAAGACACTTATTCTCTAAACTTTGACCAGGTATGAAGAGGCGTTCCATTTTAAAAAATACAATTGGCCAGGCAGTGGTGGCGCATGCCTTTAATGCCAGCACTCAGGAGACAGTGGCAGGCAGATCTCTTAGTTCAAGACCAGCTTGGCCTGCAGAGTGAGTTCTAGGACAGCCAAAGTTACAACAGAGAAAGGCTGACTTGGGTGGAAGGGGGGAAGAGAAAAGAGAAAAAAACAAAACAAAAACAAAAAACCCACAAAACCAATTCTTGTTACACATTCAGAAGTCTCCATTTGCATCCTAATGAGGAGAGTTAACCTGATACAATAACTAGACACTCTGGTAAAAGCCAAAATCCCCACGAAGAACAGTCAATTACTGTCCTCCTGAATAGTCAACTGGGTAACAGAATTTAAACCCTTCCTCTCTAGGGTGCTAATTAAATTTCTCCTTCCGACTAGCCCCTGGAGAAAAGATATTATTCATTAGCAGAATTGGGACTGCAAGCAGCTGGCTCTCCCTTGGGTCTCTCCTTCCTTGGACTTTCCTCCTAAGGGGGAGATCACTAATTACTGAAACCAACACACCTGCTGACATGACGTAGCTGTTCTGCGTCTTCATTTAGGAAGTGGAACACTATAGACAACTGTCACTGAAATCTTTACTAGTCAACACAGAAATGGTCATTCTTGTCAATACATCACAACACTTGTGTTCAAGTGCTCTCGGCCCACTACTGCACTCCAGCTTCCAGGGTCATCTCTGAAACAGTTCAGCTCTTGTGGAAAAGCCAAGTTCTGTGTGCAGTATGTCGGCAGTTACTAAAATTCAAAGTCTATTCTTCACAATGACCACCTTTTTTCCAACCTCCCTCATAATGTCTGACATGTACTTTGTTTTGTCTCAAGCAAAAGCAGATTCTGAAAACACAAGCTACTTGCCAAAGACAAGTCCACAAAGATAGCTGTGCTCTGTTTGTACAATCTGAGGAGAAATTCAAAAATCATCAGTGTTTTGAGAAATGTTATAGGAAAACAACCCAAGAGTGATCTGAAATAAACAGAAAAGGAGTGCATGAACGGACAAGTGCACATCTGCACAGCAAAGACCAAACAGCTCACCAATCAATAGCACACATCATAAAGTCCGAAAGGAACCAGCCTCAGTACCACAATTAGTTTCCACAGACTTCCCTCCCTAATAAAAGAAACATCTTGATTTTAAAAACGATAGAAAAAAAATTTTTTTTTTGAAATTTCTGAAGAAGGTAAGAAGGGCATCACGATGGTTTGTTCATTTGTTTTGCCACAATAAAACAGCATGGTGAGTATTACACTCTGTATTTTCTCTGAAGGTATACTTTTAAGGTTGTCAATTAATCCCATGCTTTGTGATTACCATAAAATGTGCATTGTTTATAAAACCACTTAATGTTTTCAGATTAATTTTGAACTTGTTTTCATGTTTCTTCTAAAAAACATGTAACTACTTGCATACCTCAACCTCATACCCAGCATTCTCTACTAAAACAATTTACATATTATTTACTGGTTGACTGGGCTACGATGGGTAGGGCAGTTTTGTTCTACTAACTAGGTGACTACGTCATCAGACAGTAGGGGATATCCATTACAGCTACTGTACTAAATCTGGGGCACAATCATTTCAATGACTCTTCTTTGAAGTGTCGGGGACTGAATCCAGGGATTTAAACACACTAAGTACAAACTCTACCACTGAGTGACAACCTGGCTCTATCCCCGATTCTTAACTTACAGGGACACTGATGTCCCATATACAACCTAACAGCTGTAGCAAAAACTCAGTGGTATCACCTGGAATCTCACCCTTTGGTTACCTGTCTCCTGGGACATGCCAGGAAGCAAGTGCTGGTCGCTGTGACCCAAACTACTGTCCCTGTGCCTCAACAGCTGCTGAGGACCAGTCAATCAGTCCTGGGCATTCTGCCAGCATTTGTTTCCAGCAGTCTTATCTAGACCAACTCTGAAGTGATGTTTTCAAAGCAGGAGCAATGAACCACTAGGTCATAAGAGTGACTTACTGAGCCATGGCCCACATTGTTTTCTAAAGAAACAGGAACACTGGCCTGGAATGCAAATGAAGGTGTTGGGAAACTTGTTATTTCAGTTTTGGACACATTTATAACTGGGTGACAATATGAAATTTATTACTATAGACCACAGTTGAAAAGGGTAGAAATGTACTTCTATAGAAGGGGGTTCCATGGTACAATGGTTAACACTTTGACGCAGAAATATACTACTGTAACCGTGACTCTCAAATCTCTAACCTCTATAGGTTTCACTTCCTTTAGATCCAAGATAAATCATTTCCTTCTACTCTTTTGTCAGAGGCCTCCAATTTCCTTCCTCAGAGCCTTCTGATAAACTTCTAATCAAGGGTTATCATAAGCTTGTTCAGCCTGGCTGCTCAAAGAGCATCTTTGGGTCTTAGGGTTTACAAGCTAGGTCTTCTCTTCTAGGCCATACCTCTGTAGCTCCCTTTTCCTCGGTGTTAGCATTTCGAAGTGCTAAGTGTACCTCTGGCAGCCTAGCACAAAGTACTTGTTATCAAGCCCACTCAAACCTCAACAGGAAGTTCTAGTACTGGAGTTGAATCACAAGTGTCTCCCTGTGTGTCCTGCCGTTGTACAAGTTGATCTAGCATCCAAGGAGTTCCCTAATGTTCTAATTCCTACCAGCAGCTCAGAGCGTAAGCATTTAACCCTGTTGATACAGCCATGGTTATAATGTGCTACGGCCCCTGAGGTAAGGACATTCAATCTCCTAATCACCAATATCCTCCAGGTACCAAGATGTACATTAGGCGCTGTTCACGCAGCCTGAGTACTGGAAAGCACACCTGGCCATCTGACATCATCCCCACTAACACAACAGAAGAGGTTGGCACACTATCCTAACAGAAGCTCTTCTTCCTCCTTGTTCTCTATCTAGTTCCTTTCAGTTGCCTCCAAACTTTCTCTTCCTGAAACAGTTCTAAACAGATTCTCTCCTGGCTTACTCTACCCTATGAAGCTTGTTCCAAACCTGTCTCTGAAATATTTCAGAATCCCAGGAGCACACCTACTTATGGTTCCATCTGCTGCCAGGGCAAAGGAACACCTTGCTAGGACAACGCAGCAGTTGGGTACTGCATGCTTGACCACAAAGGACAGAATAGTGCAGGTGACAGAAAAAGATCTTACATAGCCACTTAAAACTCCACTTCACCAATCCCAAGTTCAGTGCACCCATGGAGATACACACTCCTCTGTGTGTCCTGCAGAAAACAGACCATAATACTTGATGAAAGGTATACAGATTCTGGATGAAAGGTATACAGATTCTGGTTGAAGAGCCTTGAAGAAAAAAGATCAGATAGAGATCCAAACTATAGAGGCAATTAAGGAGGAAAATTAGCTTTCCAACTTCAAAAGACATCAACCAGCAACACAAAACCTGCAGATCAGACTGAAAGACTACAACTGCATCAAAAAGATGCCAACTGAAAAATGACTGGGAAACACACACACACACACACACACACACACACACTAAAACCAAAACCAAAACTACTAGCCAGCTTTACTGAAAATAAGACTTCTGGATGTCTCTGCAGGACTGACGCCCTATAAAACTGCAGTTCTGTTTGTTCTACCCTCTGTCAAGTATTTGAACTTTCACTCCTACTTTCAGCAGTTATAGTCAGAAATGCTTCTATAGCCATCTATCTTTCTCCCACTTCTTCTACTGGCTATATATTTTTAATAGTTCCAAGTTTGGGAACATTTCATTCTTCAGTAAATCTTTAAGGTTTTTGTAAAGAATAGGAAGTAGTACTACCTGCTACTGGCTTGAGTTACTCTTATGAGGAAGAGACCAGTCAGAAACTTTACAAAGCGGCATACTCTTTGGTGTTTGAGGTAGGGGTGACACATGGAGCAGGACAAATCACAGATCCCCGACAGGAAGTTCCCCACTAGGGATATAAGGTAAGGAAAGATAAAGGTTGATGATAAAATAAGTAAGATGGGGGTAAATTGGAGGAAGCAAGAAAAACCCAAACATTATGAACCTCAATTTACACTCCTCCACAGACGACGACAAAACACTGTAACAGTCAATTTGACGGTATTTAAGTCACCAAGAAGACACAGTTCTGGTTATGTCCATGAGGGTGCTTGAGAGGTTTACCTGAGAACGGAATACCCATCTTGCACATGTGCAGCACTGTCTCATGGCCTGGGCTCCTGAATGAGTAAGAGGAGAAAAGGGCAGAGCCCGCTAAGCATCAGCACGCATCTCTGCTTCCTGATTATAGATAATGGAACCAGTCGCCCACATTCTCCCCCTCCCCTCCACGACAGACTATGTCCTCAAACTGTGAGCCAAAATAAACCTTCTTTCCTCAAGTTGCTTTTTGTCAGGTATTGATCACAGTAATGAGAAAAATAACTAATACAAACAGCCATAAAATTATTAGAATAAGCCTATAACTCTGCCAAAAACTAAAAACAAAACAAAAAAAATGTTGAGCTTCCAAAACAATTATCAAGAGCATTGTTTCTATTAAAAAACAACAACAACAAAAGCAGTAGGCATAGCAGTCCACACCTTTAATCCTAACACTCAGGATTTGGAGGCAGGCAGATTTCTGTGAGTTCAAGGCCAGGCTGGTCTACATAGTAAGTTCCAGGACAGCCAGAGTTACACAGAAAGACCCTGTTCAGAAAACAAACAACTTATGAAAACCAAAAACAGAGATGAAAAACAAGTAAATATGAATTTAAAAATAAGAAACAAAACATTTCATAAATATTATGATGAATGTTTTAAAAAATTGGCGTCTCGGGGCTGGGGAGATGGTTTAGTCAGTAAAATATCTGCCTTGTAAGCATGAGTATATGATTTCCATCTCCGGAGCCCATGTAAAAAAAGCCAAGTGTGGTGGCATGACGTGTAATTCCAATATTGGAGAGGCAAAGAATCACACTATTAACTATCTACCTAAAAATGCCTATAATACACATGAGCCAGCTTATAAATATACATATTTAATTCAAATGAAATTTTCCCATCTGTACTGACAATGTTGCCCCAAAGATTCATAGAGCATCTAACAAAAACCCCAAAGCCCTTTTAAAAGCTGTTAGTCAGAGCTATCCCCTGAAGACAGAAGCTCAATCCTAACTGTTGAAGACACCATGTACTTCAGACACAGGACCGAGGCCCCAAGCTGGATCTATCCCAAAAGTCTCCTGAGGACTGTCTTTCATGGTACCAAAAGGCACCTGTCAAGCTTCCGAGAATGGAAGTATCCAACAGTCCTACCCAGCTATGATGCCTATGAACTGCAATAATGACCAGTATGGTACCATAACCCTAAGAGTGCAGCAGTGGCATGATTTCTTGGCGGCAACCAACAGCTCTCTAATTATACACAAGATCTGCTCAACAAGAGAGAAGCCATGCCTGGCACTGGCTAGTGAAGTCATGGATTTGGAGAACCTACAGCACCACTTCACTAAACCAGCACAACTCCTCAGTACATTACTTCTTTCCGTGGGTTCTGGGGACTGCACTCACACTTGTAGCAAGCGCCTTCACCCACTGAGCCATCTGGCTGGTCTCACTGCTACCTTGAGTTGAAGGTGTACATATACACTAAGAGTCACCAAGGATACATTCTGAAAATATATACTTATGTCAGCACCCTTATTTTAAAGGGGCCACACAGGAACTAATGTGTGCTTTGGAAAGTGGTCACCATGATTCTTAGCATGAGCACCATTGATAAGGGCATGGATGCCAACAATGCAAAATTTTTTGCTATGCAACTGTGGTTGCCTTAAACTCATGGGCACACTGCCTCCCAGGTGCTGGAATTACAAGCGTTTGCTACGATGCTTGGCTTGAATAAATATTGCGCACACCCCCCCCCCAAGACAGGGGCTCATGTTAGTCTCGTCTCAAACTTGCTATGTAGTTGAGGATGGCCCTGAATATCTTATTCTCCTAAATCCCGAAATTACAGACATACATCACCATGTCAGATTTAGTGTGATGCTGGGGACTGAAGCCCAGGGCTTCAAGCTGCTAGGCAAGTACTCTAGCAACGGAACTATACCCTCGTCCCCAAACGTTTTAACAGAAAACTCACGAGACACTGTTTTAGAGTTTGCAAAACACTTTCAAATGAATCATCTCTCACTTGTTCCTATGAGTTAAGCAGAGCTGACATCATCTTGCTCTTTCTCACACCCATTCTCTAACTTTAAAAATAGATGTTGGCAGAGGGTACAAAAAGGGGGGGGGTAAAGTATGGTTAATATTTTGTGACAAATACAAGGCAGAATAAGTAAAACTGCCTCAAAAAATGGTTTACTCAAATACTATTGTATACCTACTACTACCAAGTACTATATAACCAGAAACACTCCTGAGGAAAGCAAAAATATATTTCAGTGTGTCTTACATGAACAGCTGAATTATATAAATGAGGAATTTTATTAACTGCCAGAGTTATTAAACTAAAAGAGGAAAAAGTGATGCTTAGAAAAGCCAGGGAACCAATTCCCTCAAATAGAATATTCATCTTCTAGGACGACTTACAGAGAGAGCTAAGCTGGAAGACAAAAACAGACTTAAACTACAGGAAACTAAATATTTGTCAATGAAGAAAAATATTCCTACAGTTGGTTCGAAACTGGTGGGCAGGCTGAGATGTGAGGCAGAGAAAAGAGCCCTTTCTCCAAAAAAAGGCAAAGGTGTGTGTGTGTGTGTGTGTGTGTGTGTGTGTAATGCACAGTAACCCAATACGTAAGAGTGCCTGCCACTAAACCTAACTACCCAAGTCCATCCTCTGACCCACATGGTGGAGAGAACCAACTTGTCCAAATTGTTCCCTGATCGCCTCATGTGTGCTGTGGCAAACATGTGCAGGTTAAAAAAAAGAAGACAAAAATTAAAACGCCAGCTTTGATGAATTGAAGAGCATGAAATTTAAGGAACTTATGAAATTGCTTAAAATACCCATTTGTCAGCTAAACAATTAAATTAACAAAGAAATTTCTTCAAAAGTTGTTAAAAATCTATACCAAATTTATTCTAACATTAATTTACTTCTCAAGACACTTTTGCTGTCTAGTACTACTGTCCAGGAGCCACAAATGGACAATGGTTATCTGACATGTAGCAGGTAGCTCTGACATATGTTCATAAGAGTTTAGAGATTTAGTATAAAAATATCTTTAAATTATATGTTGAAATGATAGTATTTCAGATATATTGAGCTAAATTAAGCCTCACTGATTTCCTTTTATTTTAAGGTGGCTACTAGAAAATTTGACACTACTTGTGCTAATATTTTATTGCTCTTGGGCAATGATGCTCTGTATTTAGGCCTCAGGGAGTATCTTATTTGTATAAACTTGGCTAAATTTATATAAATTAATTATATATAATTAAGACTAAAATCCCTATAGTCACTCGCATACGTGTGTAACAGAAACCAAGAAAAAAATTGTCTAGACATGGAGCTAACCCCCAACAGAAATGACAAAAATGCTCTGTAGATAGACAAGACACTCACCCCCCCCCACACACACACTTGGCTGACTGAGCAGTGTCCATCTGGGCTCTGCAACTTCACTAGGCCCTGGTATAACAAAGACACAACTAAACCTGAAGTGAGAAGCAATGCTGGATCAAAGCCTTGGTTGACATTAAGGAATAAGGAGCAGAAGTCATTAGTTTCCAGCATGGCCACCTGCTCTGTAACTGTGGGGTCATTGCTAGGATCCCTCAGACAGATGTGAGATCTGGCAGGTGCAAAAATAAATCTTTTCAGCCTCTAGGTTTTCTCCTTTTAGCCAAAGGCAACACTGCTGGCTCACACTAGCAGCATGTAGGTTCTACTAACAGTTCTCATCAAAGGCTGGTCTGCTCCATCCCCTGTGACACCCCACAATGGCCCCAAAACATCTCAGTCTTTCTGACCTGCTCCTGCCTGCCCCACCTTCTTCCCATAGCACAAGAGATTTTCCTGGAGATGTAAAACAAATCATGGACCAGGGCTAAATTTGGCTCAGAATCTGTTTAGTTTTTGTATAGCCTGTAAGCAGGTTAAAAGCAGGTGTGCATGTTTTTCTACCTTTCAATGACTTCGGGAATAAAAACTAGTATTTTATTTCAGAAAATCAGATAAAATTCCAATTTTAAACCCACAATATAGTTTCAATGGGACACAGCCACTCATTGATGTACTGCTTTCCTCTGCTCTTATACTATAAGGGCAAGTAGCTGCAACAGGAGCCATCTGGCCCACAAAGCTTGAGATTATTTACTATCTAGTCTGCAGAAAAGTCAGCCAATCCCTAGTACAGATCATTATTGTATTTGTTACTTAAAATCCTTCACTGACTTCCCACTGTTTCTAGGGAAAGCCTACAACTTAACAGGGTCTACAAAGCTGTTCTTCACTGATCATTAGCACATACTTCCACCTTCCTCCCCACTTTTTGCTCATCTATGTCCTTGTCCACTAGTGGAATCACACATCCTTTCTTGGGAGACATGCCTCTACCCCATGCATTAGCTCTGCCTCTGACTGCTTCTCTCAAGGATTTCCCTAGCCTAGTGATTGCATACTAGCTTTGTGTCTGGTACAAGGAGAGAATGCACTCAAACACCTAACCAACACCTGTTTGATTCACTTTAAACCCACACACTGCCCCTTCAACTAACAGTGCAGTGTGTCAAGATATGGAGTGAACTGAAATCCTGGTGGAGTGCAGATAAAGCTTGGACTCTTCTCCCAGAAACATGCCCACGATTCCAGGAACAGCTCCCAGGGAAGAGTCTCTATGTAAGGTTGGCAACGTTCAACATGTGACCAAAGAAAAAAAATTATACCCATGGATCAGTTTGGCTGAATTGGTACACAGAAAAAAACACATTCTGTTGAGATTCCCAGAAAATCTACTTCTTACTCTATATACTTAAGAGTTGATATTTTTCCAGAAAAGTTTTCCTGCTATGTAAATTTTAGACTATCCTGGCAGCTTGAATTTTGTGGGCCTTCTCTCTCTGGGAGCATTCTTAATGATGCTTTGATTCAAATCTTTGCTCAGTGTACAAATGAGCTAAATATCAGTTAGACACATTTGTATATAAGACATAAAGCTTAGAAAAGGATTTACATTATATAATTAGTGGTAAAAGCCCATATCTGCATTCTTTTTATAAATGATTTATTATGCCATCATGCAGTTAACATTCAATTCTTAATTTTGAAAAAAACCTAATTTAATAAAATTATTAAAATATTAATTTACATTTCAAAATCCACCAAGAGTCTTTCTTCAGACAAGCACGACAAAGAGAAATGGCATGCCTTTAATCCCAGAACTAGGTAGGCAGAGGCAGGGAGATCTCTGAGTTCTAAGACAGACTGGCCTATGCAATGAGTTCCAGGACAGTCAGGGCTATGTAGAGAGACCCTATTTCAAAAATAAAATAACAAAAATAAAGAAAATTCCCATGCCCTATAGTGAACTTCAGAGGCTCAAGAAAATTTAACAATTTTGGAATGCAATAACAGTATTCAAAGCTCTTTGTGTTTTGAAATATCAATGAAGCAATCCATGCGACATAAAAGTACCAAGAAATTTGCTCCAGTAAGTTTAACTAAGAAATCCCCAGAACACTTCAGCAAGTGTTAAGGTGAATGTGATACTTTATAACAAACAAACCAAAGATTTCATAATGCTTACCACCCTCACAATCCTGACCAAATTCGGTTTCCATTTAGTGAATAAACTAGGTAACAATCCACTTATGGACAACATTAGAAGTTAACAGCTCATTATTTTGGACCTTCAATTAAGAAAGATACTGCACATTAATGACTTCCTCTTCTAAAGCAGGTAGAGGCAGCTGGTTCTCATTTTGTGATACAGCTGCTGTTTTTATTTATGTAGCTCCCTTAGCTTTCAGTGAGGCTTTTGTTTATAAAAACCATGTTTTAGTATACTGGTAGTATACTGCCACTGGCAATTTTACTTAATCTTTAGAAGCTTCATTATTACCAAGTACAACACATCGAAACCTGCATCTCAAGAAGCCAAGGGAGCTGCATACTGACTGCAACTCAATGCTTACTACACAGCATGAATGACTTTCCAAAGTTCCTTCGAGGCCCTGCAGCTTGTGCCCGCCTTCCCAACTTCTTCATTTCTTACTCTCACCGCATTATGCTTTACCACCCCAGCTTCCTTCCGTTCTCAACCATGCCAAAGTCTTTCCTGCCTCACTAAACCCTCCCTGTCTCTTACAATACCAGGGAACCTCTCCTAGGCAATTCTTACACATATCCTTGCCAATCGTTTGCACAATGCACCCACTTTTGATTCAACTTTATACAACACAGTGCAGCAAGATCCCAGCATACTACAGTCCCATGCCATCAAAAGTGTGGTCTTTGGACTTCGGGAGCCTTCTTCAGGACTCCTAAGACAGTCATTGCATTATGGTCGCATTTGTCCAAAAGATGCAAATGCAATGGTGATGCCTGTGTGGGCATCCCTCAGCAGGAAGCAAGACAGCTGGTACAACCAAGTGATGAATTATTTTATCCTCTACCAGCACATTCTCACAGAG
This sequence comes from Cricetomys ansorgei, assembly GCA_026225945.1. Taxonomy (NCBI): domain Eukaryota; kingdom Metazoa; phylum Chordata; class Mammalia; order Rodentia; family Nesomyidae; genus Cricetomys; species Cricetomys ansorgei. Next base: position 843,897 of record JAMJFZ010004042.1, read on the forward strand.
GGAAAAGGGGCCACTTTCATTTACCCATGTCCTTGAGAACACAGTAAGAGTGATTGAGTCTACTGAGTCTCCACCTCTAAGAGGGCCAACACGATGGCTCAAGAGGTAAAGGTGTTTGCTGTGCAAGTCTGGAGATCCATGAGAAAGAGACTCCTAAAAGTTGTCCTTTGGCCTTGGCACACGAGCCATGGCAGGTACACACACATCTCCAGCAATTAAAAAATTTTTTCAGAATGTCTGAATAAGCACTTCTGCTACACACAGAAATGACTGTCCCTAAGACAAAGCACTGGTGTGCTGAGACATCAACACCAGCTGCTTATCACATCTTTTTTACTGAGAAGAATGACAACCATCTTTAGTTCAAAGGCGGCAGATTTTTTAAAGACATTAAAGAAACAAGACCTCAGCTGTGCACAACAGTATTCTTGCAATCTTAGCACTTGAAGGTAGAGGAAGGAAGTTCACTGAAAGTTGCAGGCTTAGCCTGATCTAACCTCATCTAACACTAAGACCCTGTTTCCCCTCCTGTTTCCTCCCTGGGTGGGGAAAGTTCATCAAGTAAAAACTGCTAGTACGATGTCAAAGTTCTGTAAAGCTGTTCCCCAGCCCCCTTGTAGTAGTACTGGGAATTAACACAGGGCCTAGAACATGCAAGGCAGATGCACTATCAATGAGCTATGTTCCTGGTCTGTTTCTATTCTGGAGTTACTGGGGCCAGCCTTGAACTTGTGATCTTCCTCCCAAGTAGCTGGGATTATGGAGCCTGTGCCATCAGTCCCAGCCTGGAAAAGCATTAAAAAAGAAAAATTAAATTAAATTAAAAAGTGTGTTTGTGTGTGTGTGTATGTATGTATGGGTGTTTTGTCTGCATGAATGCTCGTATACTACATGTTTGTACTGACCGAGGCAGCAATAAGAGGGTATTGGATCCCCTTGGAACTGGAGTTATGAGCTGTTGTGAGCTGCATGTGGGTCCTAGGATCTGGAATCTGGGTCAGTGTTCTTAAGCACTGAGCCATCTCTCCAGACCTTAGAAAGGCTTTTAACAGCACTTCAATACTTAATATTTCTGAGATTGGTGACACTATTGGCAAATGTAATTTTAAAGTGTCTACATATTAAATGTACCAAAATATGGAAGATCTGTGTAACAGTGGACCAATGACCTAAGTTCAGCACAGAATCAGCCAGGTATAAGAGATACTCAGAATGTAAAACAGAACAATGTGGTTTAGTGCAAAGGGAATAGGGCAAACTCAACCATAAGACTGCAGACTTCACACAGTACTAACCTAAGATCATTGACAGGGCCAGTGACATGGCTCAGGGAATAAAAATGCTTTCTTACAAACTTATCCCCAGGATTCATATAATGGAGGAGAGAACCAACTTCATAAGCTTTCCTCTAATCTTCATATGTATCCCATGTGCATATGTGCCTGTCTCAAATAAAGATAATAATAAAAGATACTACTGGTTACTTACAAAGGCTTAGTGCATACCAAACATATACTACCATCTCAAAGAGCTATTAAAAATTCACCCCCTTTTCAACTATTCATCTTTAAGGCTGATTTTCACCTTATACTGGGATAAAATCAGGAGCCGATGAAAATTTAGTTTAAAAAATTAATTATTAAGATTCTTTCACGGGGGCTGCAGAGGTGGCTCAGTGGTTCAGAGCACCTGCTACTCTTGCAGAGACTCAGGTTCAGTTCCAAGCACCGACACAGTAGCTCACAATCACCTGCAACACCAGTTCCAGAGGACTGCCCCTTCTGGTCTTAAAGATACTCACATGCACCCATGCAAAGCACTCGTATACAAAATAAAATCTTAAAAAAAGATTTTTTTCAAATCTGAAAAGTACCTTATCAAATCCTGTTTTATGAGCAGAAAATTGGCAATTAGTCCTACATATAAAGACAAAACAATCTTGAAAAAAGCAAAACCTCATTAGAAGACTCCTGTGTCGCTACTGACTATGCTACCACAGTGATATGTGGGTACTGATGTGAGGACAACAGATCAGCAGAGATCAAAGATCTCCAAACAAGACCTGAAATTCACGCACATTTCATTTTCCACTAAGGAATTCAATGAGGAGAGAAGAGTCTTCTAACAGGCTGAGATAGTTGTACCCTTCTCTCACACCACACATATGTTAACGCCAAGCAGGTCATAAACCCAAATGTAAGAGCTGAATATAAACATTCAGAAGAAACAGCACTAAAGCTTGGGATTAGGCTGTGAGTTTCCTGGATATGACACCAAAAGCAAAAAGTGAAAAGGAAACAATTAAACTGGATCTCAAGCAAGGATCTGTGAACTCAATCCTTAGCACCAAGAGAAGTGGAAATATAATTTCACCACCATTGGTAGAAGAAACTGTTTATAAATCCCATATATATTTGAAGTCCACTAGGGTAGCTAAAGCCAAGCAGTCAAAGAGTTGGTAAGGATGCAGACAAATTCCAAGCCTCACACACTGTTGCTAGGAATGTAAAGTGAGAGGTGGAAAAGACTGACAGTTCCTCAAAGTGTCAAACAGGGATCCACACAGCCCAGAAGTTCATTACTAGAGAACACCAAGAGAAATGGAAACAGGAATGTTTGTACAGGAATGTTTACAGTAAATACCATTGTTTATAATATCCAAGAAGTAGAAACAATTCACATATCTAACAGAGATTAAACAAGATGTGGTAAACTCACATTAATGGAATAGTATTTAGCCACAAACAGGAATGAAGTATTGTTATATATGCTACATACAATATGGATGAAGCTTGGAAATAGGCTCAGTGAAAGATGTTAGTCACAAAGCACCCTGTGTATACAATGCCGTTTACATGAAATGTCCAGAGTAAGTAACACCAATAAAAACAGAAGGACAGTACTGGTTGCCAGGGGCTAAGGTAAGAACTAACTGCTATGAGCACAGGATTTCTTTTGGGTACATATGGATAAATAAATACGGACATCGAAACTGGATTTCCAGAACCCATGTGGCGGAAGGAAAGAATCGACTCCTCCCACAAACTGTCCTCCGACATCCATATGCCTCAAGTACCATACTCTCCCAACAAATTAATAAAAGAGTAAGTGCTTGCTTCAGCAGCACACACACTAAATTGAAAACATAGAGAACAGATTAGAATGGCCCCTGAGCAGGGATGACATGAACATTCATGAAGTGTTCCATATTTTAAAAGTTATGTTTGACCATACAAAATCATATTCACAAGTGTAAGCTCTTCTTATTCTCTTGTATAGAACAATGAATAGGACTGATAAAGCTTCACAAAAGTGGCAACTATTGGACTATCCTGCTCGGACACACAGCACATGCTAAGTCACAGCAATTTCACACACTGGTACATTTTGTACATGACAAGTAATGTTTAAACTACAATTTCTTTAAATACACACACACACTAAACTTTTTTTGAGTGTGGTATACTGACATGTGTACAGGTGCTGTGTGGGTGGGCATGCAGAGGCCAAAGAAGGATGTCCACTTTTTAAGATAGGTAGGTGGCCAGCAATTCCCAGCTATCCTCCTGTCTCTGCCCACCAGCACACTGCCTTGCTTAGCTTTTTATATGGTTCTGGGAATTGGAACTCAGGTCCTCATAACCACACTTACTCACTGAGTAATCCCCCCAGCCCTCACCACAATTTCTTAACAAATTATGTCAGAAAAAGACAAGATAATTTAACAGGACAGAATCCAATGTGACTGTGTTATATTGGGAACAATCAATTATTCCTTTCCCTATGAAGACTTCAATAATACTGGATGTGTTCTGACAAGATATTCATCTACTCTTTGCTGAGCTGTCTGCCATTCACCAAACCACAGCTATTTCATTTTCTCTTAAGACCACCAGATTGAGGACAGTTTACCTGTCCACAGTTTTGACTTGGCTCCTCACCATTAAGGACTCCTCAGCTGTAGGAACAACAATGCACCATGAGGAAGCTACTACATATGGTCACCACCAAAATGAACAAAAAAGACCCCCTAAAAGCAAGACTGAATCACAGGTGACACATGTCCTTAAAAGCTTCCCTACTGCGAACACTAGGAAAAGACTGTAGGAGGAAAGCTGTGTGATTTTCCCTTTTGGTAGGTTTATCAATGTTTCAAAGCAAATGAAAATCTGAAAGCCTAATAAAACAACTACATTTCAGTTTTTACTAAAGACAAAAGACTGTAGTATGATCAAGTAACAGTGTTAAGCAGTGTAGTCAAAATTTAATCAAGAGAACATTATAAAAAGGCATGGCTTCTAGGATGAGCCTATTTCTATGCTTTATCATCAATCAACACAACTGCTTAGAAACACACACACACACACAATCTAGAAACACTGAAATTTCTATATTTTGGTACAAACACATCTCTAAGTTCTGAGAAGTCTGAATAGTGGGTATTTCCCGGAAGAGTAGCTAGTGCGTGCAATCATGCTGGCAAAAGGCCAACTTGAGTCCTCTGCAAAGAATTCAGAAATTATAAAATATTCCCGTTCATATGAAAGCAAATTAAAGTCAAGTGCAACATTGGGAGTAACATATCCTTTCCATAGTCAGGCCCATCTATAAGTCCAGCTCTGCTGGGGCTTTCACAGGAAGACTAGTTTGGGCTACACAGTGAGTCCAGAACTACCTGGGTTACATAAGACAATGCCTAAAAAAAATCAAGATGACTTTCTCTTGGACGTAAGTTCTTTACTAAAGGAGACAATCCACTAGGCTTATTTAAACTCATTGCCATTTCAAAATTTTCAAGAGGAGAATAAAATCCAGACCTTTAGAACATTCTCTTGGGTTGAAAACAGGTGGTAGCCTAGCTACTTGTGACTTTGGATTTGCTCATTCAGGATTGCTATCTTCAATTAGTTAGCACTCCACACATTTATCTGATGAGAGGGTGCTCAATCAAGAACCAGGTTATGCCATGGTCCCATTCTCCAAATTTACAAGGAATCCAGAAAACAAGCAGCAGTATGGTGATCCAGACCACCAGCAAAGACTAGATCAGGATTTCCATACTCGTGTTTAGTAAATGATCTCTTAAGAGACACTGAAACCCCAATTTTGTGCGTGGTGATTCTGAAGCTGCAACTGTTAAGGCAGTCACTCACTGTTATCCCAAATGACCCTTCATTCAGTACTGCACCATGCAGCAGTTAGTTATCTTTCCACTCTAGGCACCCCCACCTCACACTGTCTCCGATCTTCCATTCCCTCCCTAAGGGTTTTCTCCAGCTCGTAAGGGAGAGACAGAGAAGGGATGAGTAAGCAGGCCGAAACTGATCTTGGTCAAAGAGCACAGACCCTGGCACCAGCGGTGGAAAGCAAGGGTGAGAAAGCAGAATGGGAAGCCTAACGGGGAGTCCGTCCAGCGGGGAAGGCTCTCCTACCGGCGGTTACAGGCACCTCATTCCAGAAATCTATTCCAACCTACCCCACCTCCCCACTCCTCAGCGGTCCCTCTGTCAAGTGCACATTTTCCGGAGACAGTTCCATCTTTCCAACAGCACTTAAAGACGAAGTCGATGTTCCCAGGTTCCGGCCGGTCAAAGACAACAAAGCCTCAACCTACAGCATGGTTAGGTCCAAAAGCCCTGTTTCACAGGATAAACTGAACACTACTCGTCACGCTCATTCTCCACCCCACCCAGGATCTCCTCTATTCGGCAAAAAGGTGACTGCTAGGAGCAGCTCCAAATGTATGTCAACCGTTTGGTGGTGGTGGTGGGGTAACAAAAGGACTTTTGAATTACTTGAATAGCCTGGTTCCGAGTGCCTGGCCTTGTTTCTCCCCAAAGAGAAATAGGGCACTGAGAGTTCGGAGATGTCTCTCTCGCCTTTCCTACTCTCGCCGCCAGCAGCTACCTAGCGGGCTTCGGAGCGGCTCAGTCTACGTTTCTCCGAGACGGAAACTTGCCCTCGGTGGCCAAGCGTCTTGGAAGTTTCTCTTAAAAGGTTTAACTTTGCTACAGATGTAAAGGACGCAAGGAGCTGTTTCCTTTGTTGAAATGCCCCGGGTCTGGTGGTGAATTCGGGGAGCGGGTGGAGAAAGAGCGTGCTCGAAGAAGGCGGGACAGACGCGGGGACTCGACTGGGCAGCGCAGGGCCGCAGGATTCCGGCGCAGTGGCCCGCGACTCCCACGCCGCGGGCCGGGCAGCCTCGAGGCCTGCGGTCCCCGCCACCTGTCCGCCGCGCCAGGGGACAGGGGAAGGCGTCGTCGCCTCCACTCAAAATGGAGGTTATGAAACGCGCGCCGCCCGCCCGCCACATGGCCGCGCCGCCACAAACTTCGCAGGCCCGTCCGCGTCCAGGGGCTCAGACCCCGGCGACACCGCGGGGGCCGCCACTCACCCACAGACCGGTAGCCCAGGATGGCGATCTTCCGGGACTTGGACTGCGGCATCTTGGCGGCCTGCTCAGCCCCGGCCCAACCACATCAACCGCGGCAGCGGCGGCTCCTCCGGCTCGGACTATCGGCGGCGGGTGCGCCGGGGGAGCGCGGCATACAGAGCGCGGCGGCGGGCGCGGCTGCTCGCTCACTCGCTCGCTCGCTCGCTCGTCTCTAGCTCGCTCAACCGCCCGGAACCGAGCGCGCGGGCCCTCCCCCCACAACACCCACGTGACCTCGCGCGGCCGCGTCAGCACCGCCTCCCGCCGCCGCCTCCCGGCCCGGAACGCGCGGGGGTGCGTCGGGGGAACGTTTTACTTTAAAGGAAAAAAGCGGAGACGCCCCAAGGCCCCCGGAAAAGTCACGACCGAAACTCGCTGCGTCATGACCCTCCCACCTACTTCCGCTGCTTTTTAATTACGACTGTCCGGCCCGAGCTCTGACTGGACAGCTCCCCGAATGCCGCGCGATGACGCAATGGAAACTCCGTCTCCTATTGGGGATTAAAAGGGGGCGGAGCCAAGGAGAAGGGCTGCCCGGTTGGGGAGCTAAAAATATATTCTGGCTGCGTTTGCGCCTCTGGGCGCCTGCGTGGTCCGAAAGCGTGGCCCTACCGGCGGCTGGATGGGTGGGCGGGCAGGTAGCTCCTCAGTGATTGGCTTAGGTTGAGTGGTGGGGGCGGAACCAGCAGCGAGAAGCTCGGTGATTGGTGAAGTTCTGAGCCGTTGGCTGACTTGCGCCGACCCCTAAAAGGCGCCAGGCGCGTGGCTCTAGCGGGCTGGGTGCGCGTTGGCTGTCGCGTCGCCTCTTTTGGTTCTTATTTATTCTTTAAGTTACCGACCTGCTACGTTAGCGTTAGTCTGGGCTTCATGTGGGCGGTGGCTAAGCTTCATTCGTGGCTGGGGAACTGTGGGAAGAATGGAATCTGCGGATTACAGATGTCAGAAATTCCATTGAGAGCAGCGCGAGCCGGCCGGCCCTGGTGCCTACCCGGGCGACCCGCCGGGCGGCGCGCACCTCGCGAGGAAAGGCGCACGCGTGGGAGCCCTGCTGCCAGATCAGCACGTCTTTTTCGCACTGAATACTCGAGAGGTTATTTCTGGAGAAACGTGAAAGTCAGCCATTGTCAAGATCGCTGAGGAAAAGCAGGAGGCTTTCGCTGTCTGGTGTGGGCGGGCCACGCCTGAAAAGGAAAGGCTGGCATATTTTCGACAAAAGGCGTACTGGCAGAGAGCCTCTTGTCTCCGGCGAACTAGAAAAGAGGGGTTGGGATGTCTTCATGTCGAAGAGCAGGAAGGAAAGCCAGTCAGTCCCTAGGCCTAGTTCATGGAAACCCAAATTGAAAGCTAGGGCTTGGAAATGAAGATACCAGAAGAGAACAGCACGCTTGTCCTTTATCGTTTGTCCTTCGTGGTACTTTTTTAAGGGTCCTATGTAGTCCATACTGGCCTGGAGTTCTTAGAGATCCACTTACCTCTGTCTCCCAAGTGCTGGGATTAAAGGCTGCCCCCTGCCTTGAACTTCTAATTCTCCTGTCTTTCTTTACCCAAGTGCTAAGATTACAGGCTACCAAACCGTGCTTATTTGGTGTTAGGGATTGTATTCAGTGCTAGAGATTGAACCCAGGATGTACATTAGGCAAGTACTCAGACTGCGTTACATCCACGTTCCTGTTCCCCCAGCACTATTTTAAGTATTTTGAAACAGATAAGGGTAAATGTATATTTATCAGATGCCCGGTCTACCAGTATTCTTGAACCCATAGCTCTAAATTCCTTAGAATGTAACATTTAGGGCTACCTTAACAAAAGGGTCCAGGCAAGATGGCTCAGCCGGTAAAACCACTTTCTCTGCAAGCCTCACAACCCGACTTTGATCTGTGGATTCTATGGAAAAAGAACTGACTCCCACGGGTTGTCCCTTGACCTCTACATGCTTTCTATTTTATGCACACATCTGCACACACACATACACACACGTTAATAAATAATAATAAAAAGTACAGAATATAAACAGCATGATATGCACAGTGAGAGTCTTTATATGTGTTATGTGTATTTATACATATATGTTATTATATTGTCTTCTGCGATCTGCTAAAAAATAGCCTTTGAGATCCCCCCAAAAGTTTAAAAGCACTACGTTAGCCTAGGAATAGTATCAGGTCAAGAAACAGTTGTAAAGTCCAAGAATTTTCTAGTTGTTGTCTTAAAGCTCTTAGATGTCAGATTTGAGAACTTACAGGCTTTTATTATTCCAGAGTGGATAGAATTCACTTCCAAAGATGGCTCTGGAAACTGGAGAGATGGCTCGAAGTTAAGAGCACTTATGCTTTTGCAGAGTTTGGTTCACAGCACCCACTTTATGGCTAATACTCAGCCATAACTCCAGTTTTGGGGATCTGACACCACTTCTGGGCTCTGTGAGCTCTGCATGCCCGTGGTGCACAGACGCACACATGCAAGAAACATGGCTCAGAATACTTAAGATCATGGATATCAATGGTGTGTACTCATATGCGGAGGGATCCAGCCTTTTCCACAAATGGGTTCATGAAAACTCTACTCAGGGGAGTACGAGTGCAGGAAAAATGAGGAATGACAAACGAACAGAGTAAGAGTAGTTCGTTCTTTTATGGAACCCAAGGAAATGGCACGCAGGATCACGCTTTAAAATGACACATAGAACACTTTAGAAATAAAACACAGGAGCGTTTTTAATAGGGGAATTAACAGTATACACGTTAAGAAAAGAGAGGGAGGGGCAAGAGAGAGACGACAATGCGCCTTGCCAGTGAAAAAAATCACACCAAAAAGAAAAAGAGGGAGAGACTGACAATGTACATTACCAGGGGAGAACCATGCCAGAAAGAGAGAGAGCATTGCTCTGGCAAAAAGCTTTAAAAAGCCAAGTACAGTTTTTTTGGTAGGCAAATGTTTGTACAGCCTCCAGAGGAACCGATTTGATATGCAGATGTAGTCACTCCTAGAAGGCGATCATAACCAGGGAGGAGCCCGGTGTCCTTCCTCCTTCGACTTACAAACTTCAAGGTTATCTTGTTTACTATGAAAGAACATTTGACTCAATAACCCATAACTGTTCAAATGTTACTGTTAGCTGAATAATATCTCCATCAGCCTCAAACAGAGCAGGGTGCCATGTAGGCACCAAAGAAGGTTTTTATTTTATGGTTTTAGCTCTTTGGTGCATATTTATTTTTCTCTATCTAGGCTCTTTTTGCTCCTATCTGTCTCTTCCTGGGAGGACCAACACCTACTCCAGGAATAGCCTTTACAATGTACTATCAATATGAATAGGTAGCTTTACACATGCCAGAACTTAGAAGCCCACAAGATATTTTACAATGATAATTACTTTTGAGTAAAAAATGACTGCTTCCCCTTCTCAGCTAACACCAGCCAACTAAGGAATTACTAGGCCATGCAGACATAATGAAAGGCTTTTGTCGCCATTACACCAAAGAGGAGAAAGGGGCAAAATGACTGGTGAGCCGAAATTCCCTGGTCAGGGAGTCTAGAACCATGTCAAACAAGCTTCATCCATGTTACCAGGGGCTCCCAGCACTCATAGAACTACAACCAGACAGGAGCGAGTTCAGGAGAAATGCTCTTTCTATCATAACCAAAGTGGCACAAACTGCTGAGAAAACTCTTCATGCAGCTGGAAGAGTGTCTCGTCAGCATCCCAAGGGTCCGCTCACTCAGCTTCGGCATGCTGCCTTTTTGTTCTTTTACATCGTTCCTGTTCTGTACGCCCTAAGCCTCTGAAGTCTTCCATTTAAATCTCTAGAGAGAGAACATAATTGGTTCAGTTAATGCCCACTGTCTCTTGAGGAGCTCATGCTAAACATGTGCCTTGAGTGGTAGGTCTTTGCTGGCCTCCACTTCTGGAGTCGGTGGCTATTATTTAAAACAGTGTGGTATTATAGTATTTCCTATTGTTTTTTTTCTGAACATTTATACGATAACTTGGTTTATAGCGGTGACATAGTTTCGTTACATTTTATTTTATTTATTTGTGTGCGTGTGCACGTAACTCGGTATGTGTGGAAGTCTGAGGACAACTTTTGGGAGTTTCCTCTCTCCTTCCACTGTCTGAGTCCCGGGAATCAAACTCTGTTTGGCAGGCTTAGCAGCAAGTACTACTACTCACTGAGCCACTTCACCAGCCTGCGATGTCGGTTTTTAAATTTCCTGAGACCCCACCCGCACCCCTGCATTTTGGATCACATGAAGATAAAATCCCTTACTCTGTTCACATTTACTAAAAGAATATGCGTGAAATCGCTTCTCATGGGAAATCTTGGCCTTGATTGAAGTTGACGTCTGCAAGTTTGTTTTAACTATCTGATGAGGAAAGCTTGGAGATGAACTGGACTCATCATACTCTTCGCAAAAGTCAAACCAGACTGACTGGTTACGTCTCACACAGGGTGTTCAAAATCAAACCGTGCAGATTTGGAGAAACATGCCATGCCACGCTCTTATGGGGGAAGTTGTTGAAGTCAGAGGGTCAGCTCTTACTCCTGCAGGCTCCTCTGCAGAGAAATGGTCCTGTCTTCAGCATTTCAGGATGAGAGTCATCTCAGGGAAGCAAGTCCTCTGACTTTTACTGGGAAGAGAATGCTGCCCTCTCTGAGCAGGCGTGGGGGAGGGGGCGGGGGAGCGGGGCCTCAAATTAGTGTACTTCTTGAGGCATGGTATTCACGGGGTGCTCCCAGAGAAGGGAAAGTGCAGTGGGCCAGTTCCAAATCCTCGGAGGAAGCCCCGTGTGACAGAGAACACTGACTAGCTGGGAACGGAGAGAGCAGGTCTAGGCTATGCTGTCGCTGTAAACTGTTCTCATTTCATTATGGTTTGACTTGCGTCCCCCCAAAAAAGGGCCTGTGGAAGTACAATCCCTGTCAGGACAGTCTTGATTGGAAATAGGGTGACTGCAGACATAATTCGTTATGGTGGAGTCATACAGTAGCGACCCCTAAGCCGGTATGAATAGTGCAGTGTCCTTCTAAGAAGGGACGAGACACAGACATGAGGGAAGATGGTCGGTGTGACAGAGACTCCAGTGCTGCTGCTACCAGCAAAGATGCTCTTGGGATAGTGTGGAGCTGGGGAGGTGAGGATGTGTACTCCCTGTGATCCTTCGGAGAAAGCGTGGTTCTGCCAACACCTGGACTTCATGCTTTGGCCCTCTAGCACCCTGAGAATAAGTCTCCAGTGTTTTAAGCAACTTAGCTAGCAATATGTTGTCACTGCAGCCACAGGGAACTACATCAACTCTCCCCAGACGGCCGGCACTCTTAGTCTAAGTTTGAAAGAAATTTAGAGGGGCTGTAGATAAAGTTTGTCTCACTGCAACCCCAAGGCCTAAAGCTTCAAGCTTTCACCAACAAAAGGCTGCTGACAGCATAGAGCCAGGATGCTGTTGTCTCAGTGGCTAGTAAGATGACTGGAGCAGAAGGCGGCATAGGGCTCATCCTAAGAACCTGGGAGATATTCAGGGAAAGCCAGGAGGCTAAGTCCTTGCAGAAAAACGGGATGGTTTGCGGTCCAGTGTGGATTATATACGTCCTTCAAAAGTGCCTTGGATGGTAGAATCTCGTCACATTTATTCACAAGCCACCGAAAGATATAATTAACATTTGAGGTTGCACAGTCAATACTGGCTCAGCTTCTGCGAAGGGCTGGCTTACTCCTGAACCTCATCCAAGCCAATAGGCTGCAGGGAACCTCTCTTTGGGGTGCAGGAAGGAAAAATGGGATAATTTTTTTTCTAAATGTTTTTATTTCAACATAAAATATTTGGTCTTTGCTGGTGTGTATGGATTGGTCATGATTCCCTCACTCGGTCTGTGTGACCGTGGCATGTCATGACAGGCATTGAGGTTCCTGCCACATCAGGGAAGTAATGACAGTTCCTTCACTGGGAAATGCTCAGGAGAGTGTTGGGTGTTGCCTTTCTCTCCATCTCATGGTTACTTAACTGTCAACACAATGAGGCTAAACTTGACCGCCTGACTAGGTATGTCAACTCTCTGTGCTTTTAAAAAATATTTTATTTATTTTTATGTTTATGTACATTAGTGTTTTGTCTGCATGTATGTCTGTGCAAAGGTATTAGATCCCCCCTGCAAGAGTTACAGAGAGTTGTGAGCTGCCATGTGGATGCTGGAAACTGAACCCAGATCCTCTGGAAGAGAAGCCAGTGCTTTTAACAGCTGAGTCGTCATTCCTGCCCCAACTGTCCATGTTTTACAGGTCAGTTTACAGTTTAGAGTTCTCCTGTTCAGTCTGTATTCCTTGGGAGGGAGCCTGTGCTCAGCTCCTCTTGAGAGGTGGGATGCGTTATGTCATTTTCCTTCCCGAGAATTTCCTTTAGCATTTCTTGAAGTCTCCTGGACACAAATCCTCTATCTGAAAATATCTTCATTTTGTTTCTTTGACTTTTATTTAGAAGGTTGTAGATTAACACGTAGTCTAAGAAATAGCACAGGAAGGCCTTATGTTGTCATTATGTAACATATTGCACAAGTAATATCGAGATTGTGTGTGTGTGTGTGTCTCTCTCTCTCTCTCTGTGTCTGTGTACGTGCTTCTTTCAGTCTTATTTCAGGTAGAGCAGAACAACTGAATCCACAGTCCAGATAATACAGAGTTATGTCACCACACAAAACTTTCCCGTATCTTAGCCTTTTATTCCTCCTTCAGAAGGTCTTCTCTTCAGGCTGGAGAGATGGCTCCATGGATGATACGAGTGCTCCCAGAGACCTTGAATAGCCTCCTGGCCAGTCCTCCAGAAGCATTTCACATAATTGATGAACTTGGCTTCCACACTGGGAAGCGAGCCGCCTTTTTCTATGCTTGTTTGCGGTTTTGCTTTAATGTCCTCGACAGAACTAGATCCTCCGGTGTTGTAGGCGTTTCCCCCTCGTTTTTGAAGTATTCTTGACCCTTTGACCTCAGTGACGATGGTTTTAAATCTTTTCCATTCTGCTTTGGTTTTTGTGTACTTTTGGCTGGAGATTTCCTCACTGGAGTTTCAAAATCTCTGGCAGCAGAGGAAGTCTCTCGGAGAAAACAGTTTGAACACTTTGAAAGATTCCCATCTTACTTCATGACTGTCTTTTTTGTAATACAAAGTGGGAACTTTACCTCCGTGTTTACTAAATGTTGTCCAAGAATGTGCTGTCTAAATACCTGTTTCGTTTTTAAGGATAGAGTTTCACCCTTCACTTGGTCTTAAGTATCTATGGAATCTCACGGCAGGAAATGGCGGGGAGATAGAAACACACAGGTGAGATAAATTCAGTGTTTCAATAAGAAAAAATAGAGTGCACGCTGCTCTTGCAGAGCGCCAGGCTGTGGTTCCCAGCGCCCGCCCTGGGCGGCTCACCGCCCCCCGGAACCCCAGCTGCAAGAGACCCAACACCTGCGACCCTACGGGCACCTGTGCTCACACGCTAAGACCCACATGCAGACACATACACAGAAACATGATCAAAATAGATCTCTGGAAGAAAGAAGTCATCGCCACCAGCTACAGAATTTCAGGTAGACTCTGGGCGTGATTTCTTTCCACGTCTTTAATGACGTCCCATTTCCTTCCAGCCTTTCTTTTTCTAACAAGGAACCAACTGTCAGCTCACTGCGTGTCTCTGTGTATTTTCAACATTTCTCGTCATCGTTGGTGTTCAGCAATTTGCCCAGTGTACGGGAGGGGCTCTCTGTGCTGAGCCCCACTTACGGTGGAGGTACTGCATTACACTATTTCCCTTCTGCCTTCTTCAAGTAGTTTCTTTGCTTTCTTATGCTATTTAAAGTTTTCTGTACTTCTAAGTTGTGAATTGTTGGTTTTTATGCAATTTGGAAGCATTCCCAGTCACTTTTTAAAAAAAAAAAAAAAAAACTTAATTACATTCTGTGGTGGTTTGAATGAGAATGGCCACCTAGGCTCCCATATTTGCATACTTAGTCCCCAGTTGATGAACTGTTTGGGAAGGGTTAGAGGTGTGGCCTTGTTGGAGGTGTGTCACTGGGAGTGGGCTTTGAGGTTTCAAAAGTCCATGAGAGGCTCAGCCTCTCTCTTTCTGCCTGCTGCCTGCAGATCAGGAGCTAAAGCTCTCAGAGCCATGCCTGTGTGCTCCCCACCATGGTGATAATGAACTAACTCTCTAAAACTGTAAGAAAGCCCTCAACTAAATGCTTTCTTTTATAAGAGTTGCCCTGGTCACAGTGTCTTTTCATGGCAATTGAACAGGAACTAAGACAAATCCATGTAGTTTGTGTATGGGGATATCTCAGCGTGCCTCTTGCGATCAGAGGACAACCTGCGGGAGTCAGTTTTCTCCTTCCATCAAGTGAAGCTTGATGGAAGTCGTCAGGTTTGCCTTTACCCGCTGAGCCATACAGTCACTACGTCTTCAAGTGCTTTCTCTGCTTGTGCCCTCTCCTATCACTTGGGGGAGTCCAATGATATCATAAATAGTTAGTGTCTGTCTTAGTTGGGGTTACTATTGAGATGAAACACTACAACCAAAAGCAAGTTGGGGAGGAAAGGCTTTGTTTGACTTCCACTTCCACATTACTGTTCATCATCAAAGCTGTTCGTCATCAAAACAGGTCAGGACAGAAACTCAGACAGGACAGGAACCTGGAGGCAGGATCTGATGCTGAGGCCATGGTGGAGTGCTGGTTGCTGGCTTGTTCCACCTGCTTTCTTATAGAACCCAGGACCACCAGCCCCGGGATGGGACCATCTACAGTGAACTGGGCCCTTCCCCATCAACTGTTAAGAAAAGCCCTACAGCCAGATTTTTTTTTTTTTTTTTTGTTTAACTTAAAAAAAATGTTTTGTTTAACTTTAAAAAAAACCATTTAAAAAATGGTTTATTAATTTTTATTTTATGTGCATTGGTGTTTTGTCTGCATGTATGAGGGTGTTGGATCCCCTGGAGCTGGAGTTACAAACAGTTGGGAGCTGCCATGTGGGTGCTGAGATTTGCATCCGGGACCCCTGGAGAGAGCAGTCAGTGCTCTTAACCGCTGAGCCGTCTCTCTAGCTCTTACAGCCGGAGCTTATGGAGGCGTTTTCTCAATTGAGGTTCTCTCCTTTCAGATAATTCTAGCTCGTGCAAGTTGACATAAGAGTAGTTCTACCAGTCATTGAGGCTCTTCTCAGTGTTTACCGTGTGGCAGTCAATAACTTTAAAAAGTTTAGTTTACATACATCTCTTAAAATTCTCCCAAGTGTGTACTCCAAATACCTAGGTTTTCTGGGGAAAGAGAGAGAGAGAGACAGTCAGACAGACAGACAGAGAACATTAGTTGAGACAGGATAGCCCAGGCTGGCCTTGAGCTCTTATAGTCTAGAATTACCTTGAACTTCTGATTCTATTCCTCACCTGCCAAAACAGTAGTCCCCAGTTCCAAGTGGGTCTCCAAGTAAAAGGTCTCTAAATGTACTAACTTTGCTTTTTGGCTTCTGTAGTTCTGCTTCTTGCTAACTGAAGTGTGCCAACCAGGATGTGGTTTTTGAGCATAAAGGGGCTTTGTGCATAAATGTGGTTTTGTGCATAAAAGACAAAGAGCTGTAAGGCTCTGTGCGACATGGTTTGGGTGAGTTCCTCATGCAGTCACTAACCGGCAATAAGAACTTTCTTTTCAGCTTTAAGAGTGTTCATGTGGTGGTCTCTGGTCGGCTCGCCTTGCTGTATTCTGAAGAGATGCTGGGACACTGGGGTCTCAGATTCCCTCTGGAGCAGTAGTGTAGAAAACAGACAGTTCTTATGGGGTGCACACCCTGAGACTTTCCAGGGCTCCATGAACTTCTGCTTCTAGGCCCACTGCCCCAGAGGCTTCCGATGCCTTACCCTAAAATGGGAAATTACAGAAAGTAGACTGAATTTGTCACCTCCTGAGGTGAGTTTGCTTATGGCACCTTCCGAAAAGGACACTTAGGAAAGGCTGGACACAGCCCCAATTCTGGTGTCTGGGATCCACGTGAGATGTCACTGGAACTCTGGTTGTCTTTGTTGTTTGCTTGTCTGCACGTCTCTGTGAGTTCCCATCAGTTCTGTTGGTTGGGGAAACAGATCTAAAACAGGAGTGAGCAGTCCCAAGATACCACCGGAAGTTTTGAAACACTTCAAGGGAGGTTTTGAGGACAAGGGCAAGTATGGTGTCTGTTTCTTACCCAGAAAACTCCAGACCTTCTGTGAAATTGCTTGACCCTCTTTTGGAGTGGGGTGGCCCAGTGACGGATCTCTGGACTCTGAGATGGTCCAGGCTATCTGAAACATGGTGACCAAAGACCTCTGCCAACCCTAACCGTTTTCCCTATATTGACTAATAGCTTTCTCTGGCGCAAGACCTCACCCCACCCCCACCCCTACCCCCTGGCTTAAGACTTGTGTCCTCTTGTTGGAGACCCAAATCCTCTTGGTTCATCCAGGTTGCCCAGAAAAGCCCAAGCCTCCTCCTGTGTTCTCAGCCCGACTGGAATCAATCCTTGTTCTCCTGATCTTGGTTAACTACTCTACTTCTGGCCATTGCTGAGCCATTCATACTCTTGCTTCTAGCCCTCACTATAGGGCCCTGCTTGCTCAGCTGCCTACTAACTATGCAAAACAAAGTGAGTTCTGTTAAATTGTTAGAGCTGAGGGGACAACATAACCACCTGCCCCAAGATGAGTCCATGACTGGACTCATGTCCACAGAAGCAGTGGGGACTGTGGTCAGCCCCCAGACCTAGTATAACTGGTGTCATGTTAGAGGTACCACTATGGCATTAAAACCCGGCATGTGGGCTCCAGCACCCGCCAAAACAGTAACAAAGACCTGGTCCATAGATCCACAGTCATAGGTCCCCGAGTGAAAAGTCCCTAAATGTACTAACCTTGCTTTTTTGCTTCTATGCTTCTGCTTCTTGCTAACAGAAGTGTGTTGACCAGGATATGGTTTTTGAGCATAAAAGACAAGGAGCTGCAAAGCTTGGTGCTGCACGGTTAGGGTAAGCTCCCTGTGCAGCCACTGGCCATCGACAAAGACTTTCTTTTCCGCCTTCAGTGTGTCTGTTTGGTGGGTTTTGTGGGTGTAGCTTGCAACACTGTGTCGCTGGTTTCTGCACTGTTCTGTTTTTATTAGCTTCTGTGTCTTATTTACTTGCAGATTCACCTGGTCTCTGTTTTTTGTTCTTTTAAGGTCAAAGCCACCGCTGGTTTGAGGACTTCTTTATTGTGTGTATATTTGGTGGCATAAACCTCTCAGATATTGCTTCGGTGGCATTTCACGAATCGCTGTGTTTTCATCTGCATTCAACTCACAATGCTTTCTGTTTTCCCCTTTGATGTCTTTGACACATGGCTTGTTTAGAAGTTCTCTTTAATTTCCGTTTGGGTTCTCTATATTTATGAATCGTCCTTTAAAGAAATGTGCAATCATTAAACCAAATCTCGAAACAAACTCATTAAAACCAAATCTCGAAACAAACTTAACTACAAAGCAAAGAAGAGACATGACAGAAACCGCGGGCTGGGACAGGGCAGAGGAAATGTCAGTTTGTTTTCAGACAGGATATGTCTAAGGCTCCCGTTTGAAATGTAAATGGAGAAGTCCAATGGCTGTCAGGTAGGAATTCCGAGGAATCCAGAGGAGAGATGTAGTGTGGCTTTGAGTTGTCAGCATTGTCAGCAGATGCAAACTGGAATGGGACAGGATCTCCAAGGGAGAAGTAACAGGCAGTGAGAAAATTTCTAATGAGGGACACTGGAATCGGAGAAATGTCGGAAACTAGGAGGGGGCAGTACAGAGGAGGGAACAGAGAGGCGTGTTCTGAAAACAGGGGCAATCCTGTTTTAGGACAGGGAAGGACCAGATTAGCAGGCCAAGGAAAGAGAGGCTGACAAGGGCCATTGGGTCTAACGCAGAGGTCATTTGTGTCTGATTGAGCCCTTTTGCTGGGGTGGCGGGATCGAAGGCTGGCAGGAGTGAGGTTCTAAAGATCGGAACGGTTCACACATAGGAACCTGTTCACGGGAGTTTTGTTGTAAGTGGGAATAGAAAAAATGGGAGGCAGCTAGGGTGGAACATAGAGTTGAAGAAGTTTTGTTAATTAGCATATTTGCCACAGGACGTTTCTAGAAGGGAATTTTTAGGCAAGTAACAGGGTTCTACCTGTATAAAACCCATGGTTCAAATGTTTTACATTTTAACACTGCTAGGTGAATTCTGGCACAGATTTGCCAGTTTTTACCAACATAAAGAGGGAAGCCTTGCAATATAATTAGGGATGGGAGGGTCAGATCTTAAATCTGGCAAACCAAGGTCTTTAGTTTTTAAAAAAATACTTTGTTGCTTTGATGTGCGTGTGTGTGTCTGTGTATGGGGGTGTACACATGAGCATGGGTGCCTGCAGAGGCCAGAAGGAAGTGCTCGAGCCCCCGAAGCTGGAGTCACTGTGGTTGTGATCCACACAATATGTGTGCTGGGAACCAAACTTGGGTCCCTGTGAGGGAAGTATGTGCTCTTGTTTAAAAAAAGAAGAACTTTTTTTTAAAAGCGATATTATCTTATTTGTTAACAAGCCCTCTAATGCAGGCTGCTTCGCTATACCTATTGTGTCAGAAGTTAGTACCCCCGAGGCAGTTCTTTACTGATAGTGAAAGGGTTTAAGAAAAAGGGGGAAATGTGAGGCCGGAGACCCCAGGCCCTGGTCATTAATCCTAAACTCTTAACAGGACATTCCAGAACTCCCTGTTCCAGGAACTAGCCCACCCCAGAAACCACAAAACAATTATTGTCAGGCTTAATTCAAGAGCACTGTGACCCAGCCCACATTCCTAAAATGAGCGGCGGCTACAGGCACCGCCTAATAGCCTTGGGCAAGGGACTTTACCCTAAGTGTACATTTCCTGGTGCCCGTGACCTTGCTATCATCAACTTAAAGGTTAACTGGCCCCTATCTATCAAAATGAGAAAACAATTTGGGAACCAATCAACTTGTACCAATTCGGTTTATGCCCAACAACTGTATAAAAAGCTTCACCATTTGCTCCTTGGGGCCGCTTCTATCCTGCGTGTTAGAACGGTCCCAGTGCACTGGAATAAATCCTCTTGCTATTTGCATCGATATCCTGTCTGTGAGTCTCTGTGGGGATGTGGCGTTCCGGTTTGGACCCTGGGGGTCCCAGTTTGGATCCCTGAAGTCCAACAATAGTTTATAGGTTACTTTTTGTTATTGTGATAAAACACCCTAATCAGAAGCAACTCAAGGAAGAAAGAACTTATTTTGGTCTCTGATCCTGGAGAGTTGGAATCCATCATGACCGGGAAGTCACGGCATCAGAAACAGGAAGCTGGGTGATCACATTTCGCCTACACACAGGGAGCAGAGCAAGGGAACAGGAAGTGGGATGAGGCTATACGCCCTAAAAACCCACCCCAAAGTGAAATACGTCTCCTGTGTAGAAGGCTGCGCCTTCTAATTGCTCTATAACCTCTCCTTATGGAGCCACCAAATGGGAACCCAAGTATCCAAGTACATAAACCTATGGGGGACATTTCTCACGGAAGCCACTACAGATGGTATGAGGCGTCCGGCCCTTCCCTGCCTGCCTGAGCCAAGGCTCAGCATGATCCTGACATTTAACAGAGTGACAAGTAACAACAATCCTTAGCAAAATAGCAAGCTGGAGGCAAAGCAGCCTGGATGCTGCAGAAACTGCATTCGCAAGAGTGACCTGGCTCTTCTGACTCTGTTCGCCAGGTGGGTGGCTCACACTTTGATCCCAGCACTTGGAGGCCGAGGCAGAAGGATTGCTTCTCATTCAAAGGCAGCTTGGATTATCTAGTGAGTTCCAGGCTAGCCTGTGGAGGGTTTTATTCACCACAAGGACAAACACAATCGGTGTAGTCTTAGACTTAAAAGACAGGGCTAGATTTCTTAGTCATGTGACGTCGATTGGTAAGCCAGTTTTATAGCAGAAATGGCTTGTCACTCAAGCATGGATTTCAGTTTAGAGCAAGAACTCCCTGGTTCAAAATCCTGCTGCTCTGGGGCCATCGAGATGGCTCAGTGGGTGCAAGCTCTTGCAGGGCAAGCTTGATGAGGGTGATTTCTAGAACCCACAGAGGACAGAGAGAACTGATCCTGAAGGTTGTCCTCTGACCTCCGTTTAAAACACACACACACACACACACACACACACACACATTGAAAAAAATTGAGCTCTGTCACTAAAAATTTGTACTCTTGCACAAGGTACTTTAATTTTCTGGGTCCCCGAGGCTGCTGTGAGGACTGGGTGACATTCCCACACTCTCTGTCCCCCTCCTCCCCCTTTCCTTTTCTGCCTTCTGGATTAAACGCTGGTTGTGTCCTCAGAGTGACATAGGGCAAATGACAGGGCTCTGAAGATGAAGTTTCTTCTTAGCGTCCTGCAAGTTGTCCTGCGTGTTTACTCTCCCCTGGTCCCTTTCACATCTTCTTTAGTTTGGCTTCTGCTAAAGCTTCATTCCTAGGTAAAGACCAATTTTGCTTTGATGGGGATGAGGAAAAGTTAGCTACCTCGGTCTTCCAAAACAAAAGCAAACCGAACACCACAATCACGAAAGGAATCTCCAGTGTTCCCCTGAATTAAAAGCTGCCCTAGCCAGTGCCTCCAAAGCCTGACCTTCAAGGAGGTGGCTCAGAAGAAGAGAGAACTAACTATAGCAGTTAAGAGCAGAGAGAGGAACAGCCAGCTGGAGGGGACCCAGTGGCAACCGTCAGGCAGCTCTTGGCTGCAGGAAGAAAGTGGACTGATTGTAGCAGGCTGAGTGAAGTCTACCTGTGATCTGCAGCTTGCTTCACAAGTCTCTATTGTTAGCTGGATGAGAGCAAGACCAAGGCCAGGTCAAACAAAGAACATAAAAACAGGTTGGAGATACACACACACACACACACACACACACACACACACACACACACACACAGTGATATTTCCAGACAAACTACAAGAAAGAAGCTATACTAGTTAGGGTGTGTGTGTGTGTATGTGTAAGAAATTTTGGCTTTTAATTTCTTTTTCATGTTTTCCACACAGGGTCTCATGGATCTCAGGCTGGCCACAAACTCTATGACCTTGAACTCCTGAGGATTCTTCTTCTTCCTCCTCTTGAATGCTGGGATTACAGGTGAATACCACCATGCCTGGTTTTATGTGGTGCTGGGATCTGACCTAGAAATGTGTGCATGCTAGGTCCATGGGTCCCTTCTAGTGGCTTCTTTCTGTAGTTTGTCTTGTTCTGTGCGCTGTCCCCCTGCAGTTGTATCCCGTAGCTGACTGTGTTACAGATGGTCTCTTGATATAATGATAGTCAATTTCTTTACATGTATGTGTATGCAGTTTATACACATATGTGATCTATTATATACACACACACACACACACACACACACACACACACACATATATATATATATATAATTATTTTGGAGAAAGGTCTCCTTATGTAGGCTGGGGACTGAGAAAGACTGGTATTCACTATGTAGCCTACACTTGTCTGGATGTATGGTGACCTTCGTGCTTCCGCTTCCAGAGTGCCGGGATTACAGCAGCGTGTCACCACACCGTGTGAGGACAGTCAGTCCTAAGCTGACCTGGGCCTACTCAGTTCTGCTCCAGCAGATGAACTGTGCTGGCTGGAACAGGCTCAGTCCGTCCAGACTCTCAGAGAATCTGAATGGTAGGTGCGAACAGTCAGCCACGGGAGCAGGGTGGGAACTGGAGGACATCCGGGGAGGTAGAAGCTAGGAGACGGTAGCGGCCATGCAATGGCGACAGCACCCGCAGGGGCCAGCTGCGGAGCAGTGAGATTATGGGGCGCACTGGCCACCTGTGGCTGCTCTAGGGAGACGCCAGAACAGGGCAGAACTGTGCGACGGTTCTCAGCAGTGTCTATGTGGAAGCTGTCTTAGTAACGGTTCTGCTGTGAAGAGACACCATGGCCGAGGAAACTCTTATAAAAGAAAGCATTTAACTGGGGGCTGGCTTACAGTTTCAGAGGTTCAGCCCATTATCATCATGGTGGGGAGCATGGCAGCGTGCAGGCAGGTGCTGGAGCAGTAGCCGAGCGCTTTACATCCTGATCTGCAGGCAGAGAGAGAGAGACAGAGAGACAGAGAGACAGAGATGAGAGAGAGAGAACCTGGCATGGGCTTTTGAAATATCAAAGTTCACCCCCAGTGACAAAGCCAACAAGGCCACGCCTCCTAATCCTATCAAACAGTTCCACCCCGTCACTAAACATTGAAATATATGAGCCTATGGGTGTGTGTGTGTGTGTGTGTGTGTGTGTGTGTGTGTGTGTATCATTCTTATTCAAACCAGCACAGCAGGCCAGTGGTGCAAAGTGAGACCTCTTTTTTTTTGAAAAAGGGCCCTGTGCCACCAGCCTGCAGCCGCCTCTCAGGAGTCGGGAGGCCAGGCTATTCCTTTGCTGATCAAGCTGGATGGTTCCGGTAGTCGCTCTTGGAGTCCTGTGCTGATCTCTGTCGGTGCTGGTGCTTTATCAGAGTCCACGCCAGGCAAGAGTAGTGTGGGCCAGCTCTTAACAGCCAGTGCGGCCACAGGAGGGTAATTGAATGTATAATAAAATTGGAGATATCCTGAGATCTATATGGATCCATTAACTTTCGTGCTGTTTCTGGTGTTGGGGGTGGAACGCAGCGCCTCTCATGTCCCCGAGCTACACCCTCAGTCTTCTTACTACTTTTAAAATCTTAGATTGTAGAAGTTAATTTTTTTGATTATAACAACCACCACCATTTTTTCCAGGATATTTTTGCAACATTTTTTACTCGTTCACCCTTCCCTCGCCGCAAGTCCTCTGGCTTCAGATAGGCTGAAGTGTGAGCAGAGGCGGCGCCGACTCATGGTCGCCGGAGCCTGTCCAGCCAGAGGCTGACCTCAGGGGCGGCTTCCTCCTAAGGCGTTCACTGAAAGAATTACTTTTGAAAAATCGAGTTTTACTTATGCGTATGAAGATGTGGATAAGAAACAGGACCAAAAGCTCCTAAAATTCCAATGTGCAGCAGTTACAGATTATTACTACCTTGGTAAAATGTATTTCTAGAGGTTTGTTTTGTTTTTCTTTTGAGACAGGTTCTTGCTTTATATCCTAGACTAGCTTCAAACTCACGATCTCCCTGCTTCAGACTCCGCGTGCTGGGATTGTAGGAGTGCACGCCATGCCTGCCTTTTCGACATTTCCCCTCAATCTTTCCCTCCCTCCCTTCCTCCCTCCCTCCCCCCTCCCTCCCTCCCTCCCTCCTCCCTCTTCCCTCCCTCTCTCCCTTCTTCCTTCCTTCCTTCCTTCCTTCCTTCCTTCCTTCCTTCCTTCCTTCTCTCTCTCTCTCTCTTTTTTTCTTTTCTTTTCCCCCAGAGAGGGTCTCATTATGTATTTCAATCTAGACTGGAACTTGCAGAGATCCACCTGCTCTGCCCCCTCCCCCACCCTGAGAGCTGGGATTAAAGGTGTGCACATGCATTTTTAATAACTATGGTTTCATGTTCATAGTTGGACAACCCTGTGGCTTCCAAAAGGTCGAATGCCAATCATTATTGTACTTTATTTTTGAGAAAAGGTATCACGTACTCCATGCAGGCTTTGAACTTCTCCATAGCTGAGGCTGGCCTCGAACTCTTTATCTTTCCTCCCTCACCTTCCAAGCTGGGGGACTGTGGGCATTCGACACCACACCTGACATAATAGGATCTTTTTCTGGGCCACCCTGTCCCCACCAGTGCTTTCATAAACTCAAAAGACAACTCCCATGAATCTCTCCCGAGACTGCTGCCAGTCACACATATATCTCAGAACTCTCCAAGGTCAAACTGTGCCATGCTAAGAGGTGAGGCTTGGAGCCAGGGGTCCCACACCTGTTGGCAGCATCTCTTCTCCCAAGCCCAGGCAAGTGGTGAAGCACAGTTTGGAGGAAAGAAGGATCCAGGTCCTATGCTGTCCTCTCTCCTTGCCTCCATTTTGTCCTAGGGCTTCTTACCCTGTCATCCCCTCGCCCCCCCCAATGCTGGGAAGCCAAGAGGTAAAGAACACCCCTCCTTGTGGCACATACAGCCGCTGGGGTCTCACTTTCCCATGAGGAACGTAGCCACTTTCCACTTGCAGGAAAGTTCAATCCCTTTCCTGACACGGGCTATTTCTAGAAAACTTTCCCTAGGTGTAATTGAGCCAGACACCTTGCCTGCCCCGGGGAGAGCGGACTGGTAGAGGGGCTGGCCTTCGACACTGTAGGGTTGGTTCTGTGAGTGGGCCAAATGCTTTCCAGTTTGATTGGGTCATCTTGGAGGAACGCTCGTTTTAATCCAGGTTTCCCCGGGTGCTGCTCTTGGTGTGTCCATGCTGTTTGCCAGTGGAAAACACAGGAAGGGATAAGTGAGCCTCCTTCTCAGCAGATGCTAAAAAGGACCAAAGTCCTCACATCAGAGTGCAGGGACCCCAGGAGGGCACAGAAGCAAGCCGAGATAGGAACAGCTGCAAGAATCAATTTCCACGTTTCCAGTTACTTCCACCTGGCCACTCTACCTGGCCTGTCTACGGATGTCTCCGCGTTCACTGTAGCTCTCTCTTCAACTTACAAAGCATAGTAGATCCCTTCCTATCCCCAAATCCTCTCGGAAGTTGTATTCTGGTCCTAGGAGTAGACAACTCCCAGCACTAGCTAAGCAGGGAACTTGATCGACGGGAGCTGAACAGACCCTAGTGCTGCTGGTTCTCCCTTCTGTTCTTTCTATCCACAGTTGTGTAAATTTCAGGCCCGGTGTTGGGGTGGGGCTGGCTTGAGTTGAGATGGTCAGAAGACAGAAGCAGAATGAGGTGGTGGGAGCAACCACTGGGGAGGTGGAGGCAGGAAACAGAAGTTCATAGGTGATCACCTTCTGCTGTATGTGAAGTTTGAGGCTACCCAGGGGTACATGAAACTATCTCAAAAAAAAAAAAAGTTATCAGAACCAAATTCTCTTCAGCTGTTCTCAATGTTCCTGCGTGGGAGCAAACCCAGGGACTTGGGCACGCTACACAAGCACGTCACTGCTGAGCTTTGCCCCTACCCTCAGCACACATCTTTAGGACCCTCTGGTCACGAGAAAGAACGTTAAATAGCCAAGCAGCACAGGAGGGGTACATTGGTTCTACTTATGCAAAATAAGTTAAACAAAAGGACCTCAAAGAAAAATACAAGCCACGTGGATTACCCTAACGCCGTCTCATGGTAACCGATAGACCGAATCGCGTTTAAAAATTGATGGGGCTAGGGAAGATTTGAACAGTAAAGGCAAAACACAAAACCAAACTTGCCTAATGGCTACCTAGAGAGCACTGTACTCAGCAGTGATGGTACGTAGTCCAGCAGATATTAAAAATGTATGAAAATTGACATCGTCCTGGGCTGGAAAGCAGGCCTCAGCAGGTTGCCAAGAGTTTCTGCCATTGACCACATTCTTCCGCACATGCAATTAAATTAGAAATCAATAACAAAAGCGGAGCGAGAAGAGCCCTGACTCGTGGGAAACAGGAACTGTCTTTCTACATAATTCATGGGTGAAAAAAATCATAAAGGAAATTGAAGATACTTAGACCTGAGTGAGCTACAAATGACCACGGGAAGCCGGAGTTGAGGGAACTTCAGAGTCTCAAGTCTGAATGTTAGTGAGTCTAACAACCTCTTTAAGAAGTCAGCATGGGGACAGGACAAGCTCCGGGAAAGCTGAACGGAGGCAAAAAAGATGAAATTACAGAGGCAGAAAAAAATACCAGTAGTACGGGTTTGTTGTTGCTGAGTCAGGGTCTCATTGTGGCTGTAGCTCAGACCTGTCTCGAACCTGCGATCCTCGACTCAGATTTCTGGAGCTTAGGGCGACAGGTGTGTGCCATTGAGTTGGCTTTAGTATTATTACTAAGGCACAATGACAGTTTCGGTTTCGGTTTTGTTTTGAAACAGGGCCTCATGTAGACTAGGCTGTCCTAGAACTTCCTATGTGGCCGAGGCTGGTCTGGACCTGACCCTTCTGCCGAGTACTTGGATTTTGAATGTACAGTGCTTGCTTTGGACCTTAGCTCTGGCTTCAAATTCAAGAACCCTTCCTCAATGAATAAGATGGAGAGCCATTGAGGAAGTCTCCTGACCTCAGCCTGGGGTCTACACACAGACACACACACAGACACACACACACACACACGAGCACGCACACCCACACGAGTTGGCGTACACACATTATGCACAGCACACACGGGCACGGGACAGTTGCTTGATATTCAACTTGGTAGGAGGAGATTTGCCTCTTTTTCTTTTTCTTTTTCTTCTTTTTAACTCCATGGCAGCTGCATCACTCTGCCTTGTAGGTCCACCGTGCTCCAGGGGCTGACCCCGTGGTAAACCATGAGGATTATGTGGACTTGGTGGATTATTTAAACATAAAAAAAAAAAAAAAAAAAAAAAAAAAGAGGACACAGATTTGTCAGGAAGTAGGCGGATCTGGGAGGAGACAGGAGGAACAGGGACGGGGATGTGATCAAAATATATAGTATGAGATTCTTTGTAGTTGTTTGTTTGGAGACAAGTTTCTCTGTCATAACTCTGGCTGTCCTGGAACTCACTCTGTAAACGAGGTTGGCCTTGAACTCATCGAGATCTACCTGCCTCTGCCTCCTGAGTGCTGGGAGTATGAAATTCTTAAAGAATAAATAACAATGTTATATTTTTAAAAGGCGTTCTTGGCACCCAGACTGCAGGGCTAAGGATGGGCCAGTCTTGTTAAGTTTGTGTCCTTAATTAATGAATCCCCAGATCCGCCCTCCCTAACCCTCCGGATTTCGTTTTTAGTTTCTTCTTTCTTTTCCAGACAAGTTCTCCCTATGTTGCCCAGGCTGGCTTCTGATCCCCAGGCTTGAACAGTTCTCCTGCCTCAGTTTCTTGAGTAACTAGGACTTCAGGTGCACATCAGTGCACCCTCTTGAGGCACTCTAAAGGAGCCCCAAACATCTTGTTTCTGCTTTGGTAAAAACTGCATCACAGTCACACCCGACTCACTGTGAATGAAAAATGTATTGAACACTTTACCTTGAAGCAAAGCCTAGCTCAGCATGCACCATGCTGCGGCATTGGCTGTTTGCCCTGGTGATCGTGTGTCTGACTGGAGCTGCCTAGAAAGAATCTTCCAGAAAGAATCACATCTTAGATCATTAGCCCTGGAAAAGCTCTAGATTCATAACTGTATGAAACCGTAAGAGAGTCTGGCTTGAACCTTAGTCATGTGTTCTATTGCTGTGAAGAGACACCATGACCACGGCAACTCTTATAAAAGAAAGCGTTTGCTGGGGCTCCTTACAGTGTCAGAGTGTAGTCCATTGTTGTCATGGTGGGAAGCATGGCACTCAGACAGACATGGTGTTGGAGAAGTAGCTGAGAGCTGTACTCTGGATCTGCAGGGAGAAGGAAGAGAGAAAAGCACTGGGCCTGGCTTGGACTTTTGAAACCTCAAAACCTATCCCCCAGTGACACACTTCCTCCAACAGACCACACCTCCTAATCCTTCTCAAGTAGCGCCACTAAGCATTCAAATCTATGAGCTTAGGGGACATTTTTATTCAAGTCACCACAGCTCAGTTTTTCCTTTTGCATCAGAGTCCCACTGTGTGTAGCCCTAATTAGCCTAGAACTCTGTTAGCTCAAGCTGGCCTTGGACTCATAAAGATTCACTTTCCTCTGCCTCCCAAGTGCTGGGATTAAAGGCGTGTACTACCATACCTGTTGAATACATTTTTTTAAAGAAAGTTAAAATCTATTTATTTATTTATTTAGTGTGTGTGTGTGCCTGGATGGAGGTTAGAAGACAACTTGCAAGAGTCAGTTCTTTCCTTCTACCATGTGGGTCCTGAGGATTAAAACCGAGGTTGTCAGGCTCGGCAGCTGTACCTTTGCCTGCTGAACTAAGGAGTTTTGCACCATAAAAAAATAAAAAACAAACAAACCAAAAAAAAAAAACCTCACAAGTTGGAGTCTATCTCCACATAGCCCTAGCAGATGAACACTTTCTTTTTTTGAACCAAACCTTGTTGTGGAAGTTTATTTTTAGATATGTATAAAATATTAGTTTTGTGCACTGAGGGGAAAAGGGCTGCCCAGGCCTTGGCATTTTGTATTGTCTGCAGGTGTTGGATTTCTGTGGGGGATGTTTGATTGCTCATGATCTGCATGTGCTATCAGTAGAATACCTGAGGAGTTCTGTTATCAATAAAAACCCCTTAAATGAGATGCACAGGATTCCACTGTCCAGGATGGCACCTGTCACGATGGTGGTTCCCTCTGCTGAGGTCTGGCAGGTTTTGCACATATGAATTTGCCTCCATGTCTTCTTGGGTGAGCTCCCACTGTAGGTGTACAACTATAAAACCTGATCCATACTATCAGGATTATGCCAATCCTCTACATATTTCCTTAATGTCAACCCTCCATTGAGCATCTCTGAATTATCAAATAATTTTCGGGGTCCCATATTGAATTTGACTAATGTAGTCTCATATCCCAACCCCTTTTTACTTGTCTTTTCCTTTGTTGAGGAGCATGGCTTGTGTGGGGTTGGCCTGTAGCCCTCTGTCTTAGTCAGGGTCCCTTTTGCTATGATGAAACACCACTACCAAACAGCAAGTTGAGGAAGAAAGGGTTCATTTGGCCGACACTTCCACATCACCGTCCTCATCAAAGGGAGTCAGGACAGGAACTCAGTCAGGGCAGGAACTGGGAGCAGGAACTGATGAAGAAGCCATGATGGGGTGCTGCTCAATGGCTTGCTCCACATGTCTTGCTCAGCCTGCTTTCTTATAGAAACCAGACCACAAGCCCAGGGTTGGAACCACCCACAATGGGCTGGGCCCTCCCATCAATCACTAGTTAAGAAAATGCCCTACAGCCAGAGCTTATGGAAGCATTCTCTCATCTGAGATTCTCTCCTCATAGATAACCCTAGCTTGCGTCGTTGACATAAAACGATCCAGCACACCCTCCCCTTGGTTGGGCTCCGCCTTCTGCACTCCCTATAGTTAGGGCTATGGCCTGATCAGATTCAAGTCTGATTTTTATTTTCTGATTCATAATACAGGATAGATTTGGCCATGTTTGGTCTGAGGTCTTCCTTCCTCTACTTTTAAAAATTAAAGTAGGCCACGAGCGAGGAACTCTGCTGAGGAAAACTGCCAGGATGGCTGCTGTCACACCTGCTCTCCTGGCAGCAGGCCTGTTGGGATGCGATTCAGGGGACGCCTCTTCTTTTCTCCTGCCTGGGGCCTTCTGCTTACCTTGTCTCATATACGCTTCTCCTTCCCCTCGGGCCGAGGCACCATTGACCGTACTGGACAGGCCTGGAAACTGAACCAAGAGAAGCGATCTGCCAGTGGAGGTGTGGACTGCGTTGTCGGTGACCTTCCGAGGCCAGAAAGCACAGAGAGGGTTGAGAGGACAAGGGCCTCTAGCATCCCCGTACGACCACCCTCTCTTTGCCTGGCTTGCTTTTTTTTTTCTTTTTGTTTTTGCCTGATGATGGGATCGGCTTTGTTTCTTGATGAAGGACTTATGATGTATAAACTCAAGTGATAACTGAAATTCTACTCTCAACCTGGAATATTTTACTTCCTAAGAGGACCCAGTATAGTGGGATATGATGGCTCCCACGGATGGGAGGAGAGGGACTCCCCAGCTGCTATGCAGGGTCAAGGTGCCCTTTGCTGACTCCTAGGTTGTTTCTCTTTTATTAAATTTGGGTTTTGGTTTTATTTAACGCTCCCCCCGCCTCCCCATAAAAAGGCAAGCATGCATGTCAACCCTGCACTGCAGAGAAACAGCTAACTAGGGTCAGACGGAAGGCATCTGTATCAGCTTCCGGGCGGCTGTAATATTGTACCCCAATCTGGGAGACTTCTAGCGGCAGATCATTCTGGGTCTGGAGGCTGCAGTCTGGATCCAGTGCCTGCAGACTCTCGGGGAGGGCCCATTCTGTCTTCCGAGCTTCCACTGCCAAGGAGCTGTGACTTTGCTTGGCACATGGCCGCGTCAGTCCGTTCTCCGCTGACATCATCTATCGCACGGCCCTCTCCCTGCGTGTCTGTGCCTAGACTTCCCTCTCACAATAAGGACATCAGTCTTATTGGATTAGTGCCACACTCATGACCGCATCTTAACTTGATTCCTCCACAAAGACCCAGTTTCTACATCAGGTCAAAGTTGCCAGGTGAGTCAGGCATGAGGATATCAGAGAGTCTTTTGGGGAAGACAGTTCACCAGTCATTTAGGACAGGACGGTGTGAACTCAACCAAAGCATTAACATGCTGTACAATAATGATGGCATGTGAAGAATGATCTCAGGCAGAGGTGGGGGTATAGCTTGGTGGTAGAGGCTTGGCCTCTAGCGCGCGCACACACACACACACACACACACACAGAGGCACTGGCACACACTTCAAACCCCAGCACTAGATGAACTTGGGTGTGGCACACCTCTCACCCCAGCACTAGAGTTAGAGATAGGAGCATTAGTAGTTCGGTTATCTTTGGCTACGTAATGAGTTTTAGGCTAACCTGGGCTACCCAAGAGTTGTCTCAAACAACAGAAGAGTAAAAGTAGATCCTTTAAATTCCCCAGGGCGAGACTCGCAGAGATATTAGCTAGCAGAGGTCGGGGCCAGGAAGTATGACTCCCTTAGTAGCCTCTTGCCCCTTTCTGCTGGCGGATACACTTCTAGAAACTCTTGTGCGCTGCTTTAGGAGCAGCTCCTGGGTTATTCCTAATTAATGTCAAGTGCAAAGGGGGCCCGAGGGCTGCAGCACAGGAGAGGGCAGGGAGGAGAGAGCCACTCTGATGAAGTAGCCACTGGCCCTGTGTAGCCAGCTGCTACTTGAGAAGGTGAGCCCCCATGGGTGGGCCCGGGGAAAGGAGCAGTATGGTACCAACCTCACTGGTGGCAGTGTAGCCTGGCAGTATCAGAGGAATCAGAAGCCTGGAGGTTTCTGCCTCTGAATGCCCATGTGGACTTACTGCCCTAGGGGTGGGTGCTGGCCCACAGGGGGAGTACAGGGGTAGGGGGGAACACCCTGAAACTGGGGAGGTGACAGATGGCTGAGCTTGGTGTGCCTTACTGGAGAGGTCGTATGATTTCTTGACAGTGGCAAGTAGGGAACAGGTGCGGGCTGTCTGTCCTGTGAAAGTACATCAGAAAAAATGATGTGGGGTAGGGTCTGTCAGATGCCCATGCCCAGTGTCCTTGTTTGCTGACTGGACCCGGCCCACGGCTCTGCAACCAGGCGGGCCCAGGGCCAGGCACCGCATGAGTGAATTGGGAGAGTGTACTGTAGGTCTGTCCATGGATGGGTTGAGTTTTAGAACTGTTCTAGCAGCTTTGTGATGTCTTGTCATGTTCAAGTCCTAACTTAAGCCATAGCTGTTTCCAAGTGGGAGCTACATGTGTGCTCTTTTTAATACACATCTTGCGCGTGCACACACACACACACACACACACACACACACACACGCAAGATCTGTGACAATTCCCTTTGAAACAGACTGGTCTTGGATTGAGTGCAAGGTTGGGGAGAAGGCCCTGAAAACTGGGGTGGTTTCTTCCTGCAATGGCAGGAGTGTGCTGCCATCCTTAACTTAAGCGACAAGTCAAGAGATGTGTTTTTATTGTGTGTTTTGTCTGCACGTAGGTGCACCACAGGCATGCAGTTCCCACAGAGGCCAGAAGAGGGCGTTGGAGCCCAGGGAGCTGGGGTTACATATGGTTCTGAGCCACCATTTTATGTACTGGGGGAACTGAACCCAGGTTCTCTGTAGACAATCAAGTGCTCTTAACCTGAGCCATCTCTCCAGCTCCTTGTGTGACAATTCTTAATTAAAAATATGTTCATATTAAGCCAGGAGTGGTGGCACATGCCTTTAATTCTGGTATTCAGGAGGCAGAAGCAGGTGGATCTCAGTTTGAGGCCAGCCTGGTCTATTGAGTTCCAGAACAGCCAGGGCTACACAGAAAAACCCTGTCTCAAAAACCACAACAAACAAGCATGTTCATATTTAATAACAGAATTCACAAATTAAATCTTTTTAGGCTCCTTTCTGGTGATGGGTAAAAGGGAGATGACAATTCACGTTCTTTTCTTATTTGAGAAGAAATCTAGGTGATAAACTCCATGCAGAATCTTAATCGGGACATGCTCAAATATATAGTATTTTAAAGAACTTTGGCAGACTGGTAGATAGGATTTATTTTAAATTTCAATCTGGAAAAACAAAAACAAACCAAAAAAAAAACAAAAACCCCAAACTCTGCTCATATATACACACACAGATATAGTGTCAACATTGTCAGAGCACTGACACGAGGGACCACTGTGTCCCTTCAACTGCATGGCAATACTGCATGTGTCACAACGAAAGTTACAAGCATCTTGTCAGCGGCCACACAAACATCTCAGTTTACATTTCAACACACAACAAAAAACAGAAACAGAAACGGAACGAGACGCCTTCCGGCACTTCATCCCCGCGACCACGGCCTGCTTCCGTCAGCGTTTAAAGGCCAACAGCGGCTGTTTCGGAAGGCATAGCCTTTCCAGATCCAAACTAAAATCATGAGATTCCCCATGTGAAAGAACAATTCAAGACTTTATTCGTAGGTATGGTGAAGTCCGGTCGCCAAAGGATGTGTTAAAAAAAAAAAAAAGACTGCGTGAGTGTGAAAATAAACGAAAGGCTGCCAAGCCAGCCTCGCCGACAGGGCAGCCCAGAGCAGGACACGCAGCACCCGGGAGCGGCACTTCAAGTTTGCAGTGGCCTGCGTTCAAATTGCAACGTTTCAACAAATTGAATGAAAAGAAACAGACCGGGTAAAAAGGCCTGGAGATGTTCACATTCGGGCTGGGCATCTCTTCGGCAGCACTTTGGGGCGTGCGGCGGTGGCGGTGACATATTGCATGTTTGGACGTAAGGCACCGTGATCTGGGCGTGCCATTCACTCACTTCCTGTCACCTGTTCCATCCCAGCGACTTCTTTGAAATGAAAAGTAGTACTAATTTCAGGACACAGTGCACTTTAATGACATACAGCATTGAAAATCCCTCAGACTGGGGTCTGAGAACAGCCTTCGAACGCGAGCCTGGATCTTCGAGCACATAAAAATCTTTCTCTATGCTTACAAATCACTGGAAAAATACCCATCGCTAAAACCTGATATACATTCTTAGCCATTTTATTCTCTTCTATTGCAGCCAGTGTTCATGAGGCAAAACGTGACCCCGAGACTTTGTTCACGTTCTCCTGTGAGGGCGTCGACATTTACGGTGGTCATTCGGTCTCCGTCTCTGGCTGTTTGGCACCTGCTGGGAGGTGGAAAACGCAAGTTTTAAAGCTCGTGCACGTGGCAGCCTTCGCTGCACCCAGCCTGGCGGTGGCTAAGGGTGGTCCAGAGGCTTCCAAACAGAGAGAGGTTGGAGGGACAGGTAGCCAAGAGCCCTACTCCCTCCCACCATCCCCTCTGCTCTGATCTTTCTCACATCCTGCCCTTCTAAATGTCAGATTCCACTGCTAAAAAAGTAAAAATAGGTGGGCAGTTATTTCAGCTGCCGGACTTACTGTACCTAAAAAAACCACTGTAATGCATCTAAGGGCAACTGTGTAGCAGCTACAAGTATCCGCTGGGTTTTCACATGGGATGGTAGGTGCAGCCACTGTTCCACCCACAGTGTTTCCCTAACTTTCATCTGACCATCTGACATAAAAAGATTTTATGTGGATGGGTGCTTTGCCTACATGTATGTTTCTGCACCATGTCTGTGCAATGCTCGAGGAGGCCAGAGAGGGTGTCAGATTCTCTGGGACCCAAGTTACAGGTAGTTGTGAGCCACTGTGAGGGTGCTGGGAATCAAACTCC
Organism: Cricetomys ansorgei; assembly: GCA_026225945.1. NCBI lineage: Eukaryota > Metazoa > Chordata > Mammalia > Rodentia > Nesomyidae > Cricetomys > Cricetomys ansorgei. The sequence continues at coordinate 878,322 of JAMJFZ010004042.1, forward strand.
GGTCTTCTGGAAGAGCAGCAAGTGCTCTTAACCTCTGACCCCTCTCTGCAGTCCGCTGGCCTTGGTTTTCTGGGGAAGGATCTTGTTATGTAGCTCAGCCTGGCTTCTGCTTTCTGAGAGCTGGGATCCACATATGCATTTTGTGTCAGGTGCCACACTTAACTTTGGAAAGATTATGCTTAGTCAGGTTTCTACTGCTGTGAAGAGACACCATGACCACGGTAACTCTTATGAAGGAAAACATTTAATTGGGACTGGCTTACAGTTCAGAAGTTAAGTCCATTGTCATCGTGGTGGGAAGCATGGCAGCACACATGTAGACATGGTGTTGCAGAGGGAGCCGGGAAGTTCTACATCCATATCAGCAGGCAGCAGGAAGAGAAAGCGAGACTGAGCCTGGTTTGAGCTTCTGAAACCTCAAAGACCACCCACAGTGATGTACTTCCTCCAACAAGGCCTTACCTCCTGATAGTGCTACTCCCTAAGGGCCCATGGGGGCCATTTTCATTCAAACCACCACAGATTAACAATATGTTAGAGTAAGGGGCTACAAATTGTAGCTAGTGCTGTCAGGTTGTTTCCTGGTGGGTGCAGGTGCAACAAAGGCTCATTTGAAGTGTGAGTTCCACTATGTGTTGTTGCTAAGAACTTTGAAGAAGGGAAAGCATTACTGTATTGAGTAAGCAGCCACATTCGGGTGGCTGTGGCCACATTTGTGGAGCTGAGTGGCTTTTGATGGTGTCACAGTGGCTGTTTCCCTGAAGGGGGATCCTGCAAGCACCCAGCTGCTCACTGTGGGCAGGGCCCTCTGCATCAGCACTCAGGTTGTAGTTCCATCTCTTGGCTCCAGAGACTGCTCATTCTACAGCCTAAGACACGTAGACCTTGCCTACATCCAGACGGCTCTTAGGTGGGTAACTGGGACTTGGCTTCTTAGTTTTCATGCATACTGCTACTCTTCCCGACCTGTAATCACACTAGCTGCCTTGCACTAGTGAGCATCTTGAGTCCCATGTTAGGAACACAGAGCATTTTCCTCAATGAACTGTTATATACAGCCTACCAGCAAGGACTCTCACCCAGCCACCCCATTTTTATGACAGGGTTTCTATGGTAACATCCATTCCAAATGCCAGCTATGAAACGGATTTCTGTACTGTACCCACAGGGATGGGAAGCGCAGGAATGAGAAACAACTTTGGAAATACCAAGTTTAGATGGAAATCTGAAGTCAGCCTGCTCAATATCCAGCCTGCTCAAGCTTAGGCTGAGACACCAAGGCCCAGAGAAAATGAATAAACTTCTCAGTTTACTCTGGGATTCTGCTACCCAAAGAATCTTCTTAAGGGGACAAATGAGGGCACATACTCAACTCTGCTGAGGTGACTGTATGCCTGAGTCCAGAGCCCCTCCTGGAGAGGGGTATCCTTTCTGAGGGGACCACCTACCTGTGGGGATCACCTGCCCAGACGACAGCTTTCTCATCTGTATGGGAAGTACCTACTCTTTTGTCTGCTTGGAGATTTACTTACATGTAGCCAATCACCAGGCTACAGGTTAATGTGACTTCCCACTCAGTATTGCTTGTAATAGAACAGCTCTGTTCACTCTCAGTGCTGTATGGTATATCTCAGTTTCCCCTTTCGTATACTAGGTTATTTCCAACTTTAAGGTTGTGGTGGTGTGTATGAGTATCACCCCCTGAGGCTTATATATTTGACTGCTTGGTCCCCAGCTGGAACAGTTTGGGAAGGATTAAGAGGTGTGGCCTTGTTGGAGGAGGTGTGTCAGTTCAGAAGCCCATGGCATCCCACTTGGCTCTCTCTCTCTCTCTCTCTGTTCCCTGCTTGTGGATCAGATGGAAGCTCTCAACCACTGTTCTGCTCCATGTCTGCCTGCCTGCTGCCGTGCTCCAGACAACGATGGCCACAGACTCACCCTCTGAAACTATGAGTCCCAAATGAACTCTTTCTTCTTTAAGTTGCTTTGGTCGTACTGTTGTCACAGCAATAGAAAATAACTAAGACACAGGTTTATAATGTCAACATAAATCATGTACTGAGGAGTCACTCATCTGATGACTGGATGCTCATGATTATGAATCTTACTGCGAACTTCAGACAATCAGTCTGAAAATGACCACAGAGGCCCATCTGTAAACTCTGTGTGTTTCAGATTCAGCACATGTGGGGGTGGGGGTGAGGGTGGGGGCACCACACGGACATCCCTCGCAACTTCTGCATGATGCCGCTGCTGGCCAGGGTTCCTGTGAAGGGGACTCTGGCTCTGCGATACTATGCTGGCCTGAAATCTGCATTTTTACCTGCTGGTGTGAGGATCAGGGCTTGCAGGATGTCTGACAGGGAGATAATACCCACAATACTATCTGCTTCATTCACTACCACCAGCCGATGGACCTGCAAAGAGAAAAGTCCAGGTGTGAGTTTACTGTGTGTGAGTGTGTGTGTGCACACACACTTGCTCATGGAGGTGTACTTGGAGGCCAGAGGTTCATGTTTTTCTTTGATTGCTTCACTTATTTGTATTTTATGTGTATGGTGTTTTGCCTGAATATATGTCTGTGCACCACATGCACGCGGTGCTCTTGGAGGCCAGAAAAAGGTGTCTGATCTCCTGGAACTGGAGATACAGATGGTTGCAAGCAGCCGCATGGATGCTGGGAATCCAACCTGTGTCCCCTGGAAGAGCAGTAAGAGCTCATAGCCTCGGAGCCATCTCTCTAGCCCCACATTATTTTTTTAGATGGATCTCTCCCTGATCCTGAAGCTTGCCATTTCACTAGATGGGCTAGCCAGAGTCCGGGATCGACCTATCTCCGCCCCACCAGAGCTGGGTTCGTCCCCCTTCGGGTGGGTGCTGGGATCTGTGAATTCAGGTCCTCATGCTTGCACAGTAGGCAATTTATCCACCGAGCCATCCTTTTAGCTCACATGTGAAAGTTTAAATTAAAAGATTTTGAAATGCATGATGAAAAAAAATGGCACTTGTGCTACTCTACAAGTACAGCTACAAAGGAGGGCGGAACGGTGGACGCTGGGCGGTCTTCGGAAAGGTTTGGCCCAGAGGTGAAACGTAACACCGATTTGCTTGACCACAGTGAGAAAAATGAGCCAGCTCTGTCTGCTGAGCTTTCAAGTTTCAAAATGTCAGTAAGGGAGTGACAAACAATCTTGATCTGAGTGTGCATGCAGGTGGGTGGGTGCAGAGGAGGCCAGAGAGAGGTCTACACTGGGTGTCTTCCTCCATCCTTCCCCACAGGTCTCTCTCTGAACCTGGAGCCCACCGCCTCAGCTATACTGGCTGGCCAGCAGGCCTCACAAACCCTCCTGTCTCTGCCTCCCGAGTGCTGGGCTGACAGACCCGCGATACCGCACCCGGCTTTTCACATGGGAGCAGAGGATCAGACCTGGGTTCTTGAGCACTTCACCAGCTGAGCTATCCCCCATTCCAGCCCAGCCTCTGATTTTTAATACTCCATCTCAGTCTCTTGTAGCCATTAGGTAACTGGTTTTAGCTGGCACAGAAGTCCAGAAGGCTATGGAACTAAAGACGGGGCTCCCGGCTCCTTTCCTCTCCGGCCGTGGCTTTTCTGTGGCATTCATGTATGAACACTGATATTCAAGAGGATAATCTGTGGCGGGTGCAGTCACCTCTAGTGTTCTCATCTAAAACCTTCTAGACATGAATGAAGACCTAGAGGAGAGAGCACACTGTGTGGAAAAGCATTCCTGTTACTCTGCCTGAGGCCACTGGTTACCTGGGAGACCCTTGAGGCCTTAGCCAGCCTTAGCTCCTGGCACAGCGTGGGACGCAGGGAGGAGCTGCAGAGGAGGAAGTCTGGCTTATATATTTTGTCAAAGAATAATACTTTTAATGTCATGTCTTGCTTTAGGGTTAAACAATGAGTCACTCTGGTTATCCTTCTTGTGTCAATCAACATAGACTTCTTTACAAGGTTTCTCTAAAAATACTTTCAGGTTCTTCAATAATCCTGTGATAAAACACAGCACTATAGTTGGGATTCTAGGATAAAATGATGGCTTACTTTATCTATTTTTATTATGTTTGTTTATTTATGTACGGGGGAGCCATCTGCACTCAGACACCACAATGTGCGTGTGGAGCTCAGCGGACCGTTTATTGGAGTTTTTTTTCCTTCAACCATACGGATCCCAGAGAAAGAACTCAGGCCATCAGGCTTGGAAGCAAGCGTCTTTACCCTCTGCGCCATCTTACCAGCCCCGAATGATGGCTTGTGTATCCAGGATCAAGGGGGAAATCACTTTGTCCCAGCAGACAGAGGTGACTGCCAAAGTATGTCTGAGGGGCCTTCCTGAAGTCAACTGCTTGTCACACAGGCTGATAGTGACATGCACACCCTGTGGCCCTGGGAGGAGTCATCTGGTGAAGGAATTTTACTAAGAGACAGAGTCAAGACATGGAACTTGAGAAAACATGTAACTTGAGAAAACTTCTTATTGAGGAAATAAGGACATGAAAAAATATGTCCTTATTTCCCCTCAGTGGCTGTTTCCAAACCACGGCCCTCCACCAGAGCACACAAGGGTGCGGGCACGCTCCACCTTCACTGCGTGCCCAGCAAGGGCTACTGCTAGTCCTGCTGAGTCCACCCGGCCTCTGCCCTGCGCGAACACATGGTGGCGACTCCTAGAATCTTACTGGACTCAGTGATTGGACTTTTCTCACAGCAGCACACTGTTAGTGGTTTTCGACATGCACATTCTCCTGCAAGATGATCTGTGGTTCTTACAATGGAGTCCATCACAGGGATGTTCACTGTCATCACAGGGAGGGACGACACCTTTCCTATTCCTGCTTGTGATCATGGAGGGTACATGACTCTAAGGACATTCATGAGACATCAGGATGTATTCTTAAAGACATTAGAACCTTCTAGAAAACAAGATGGATATAGCACAGTTAAAAAGAGGAAAGATTTCCCATTAAAATGCTGTGCTAAAGAGCAGTGAGAACAGCTCGGGGGGAGGAAGCCGAGGGAATGAACTCATGCCAGAGGGAGGCTGGGGCTCTGCAGGGTGGAGGCTGGGCCTCTGCAGGGTGGAGGCTGGGCCTCTGCAGGGTGGAGGCTGGGCCTCTGTAGGGTGGAGGCTGGGGCCTGTAGGGTGGAGGCTGGGCTCTGTAGGATGGAGGCTGGGCTCACTCTGTAGGGTGGAGGCTGGGCTCTGTAGGACAGAGGCTGGACTGCATGAAGGCTCAGGGGAATTCTAACATCAAGATCTCTAGATACAGCATACAACTTCACACGTACACCTTTAGGGTTGCCTGTTATTGGCCTTAAATCTAATCAGGCGCTTCGCCTCTTAGTTTGCACATCTGTATTTATAATATCAAAACAGACTAGTCTTTAGGAGGTCACTTTGCTTAGTAAGGAATGTTCTGGAAGGAACAGAACTGTATCCTTCAGTCCTTGAGAATGACACTCAAGGGGAAGGGGCCGGGGAGGGACAAGAGCACAGAGGACACCACTCCTCGCCCTGTGTGAGAAGAAAGAACGGTTGTGGGAAGGAGACAGTGGACCGACACACACAGCAGGACCTCTCTCTTCCTTCCGGGGAACACTGTGCAAGGCGCACTTGAAAACCCCACAAGCAGTAAAGCACAGGCCGTGTGCCTGTGTGTATGTGCCTGTGTATTGCTCAGCAGGAAAGGCCCTGCGCATTTTACTGTTCACTTCGATAGGGGCAGAGAGGACAGAGAAAGCAATGTAACTTAGTGAGCTCTGTCTGGCCTGCTGAGATGCTCAGGGGTACAGTGCTTGTCACACAAGCCTGACACCTCCGTTCAATCCCGGGGCTGTATGAAGGGGGGCAGGGGAGATCTGGCTCCCACACGTGTGGACGTGCATGCTCACTCACACACACAAGTTTCACTTTACCTTACTCACTTTGTTAAAATAACATTATACATTTTTGTTTTGAATTCAGATACTTTGACAGGATGTCTGAACTAAAAGCTTCTGGGGGCAACCTTTGCTTCCTCAAGTATACAATTTTTATACTCTCAAAGTATCTGGCCAATATTTTCCATTCACAAAAACTCATCAGGTTAACTCAGCTCAGCAAGCCTTTACGTAGTGCATCAGAGCACCGTGCTGGGGTTCAGAATGGTCATGAGCCCACCTCCACCCTCCAGAACGTGCAGCCTGCCTCTCAGGGCTGTGTCTCAACTTCCCAAGCCATCCGCTCGCTGCTTGAGGTGTGTGTGTTGAAGCAGACTTGCGGGAAGATGCGTGCTGGGCCGGGGCCTCTCACCTCGGCTCTTACTATTCTGTCTACGATGGTCTCCAGCGTCTCCAGCTTACTGCATTTCACCACACCCTCGAAATACTGTGAGCGGTGTTGCAGGGCCTGGGTCACCGTGATGTCTAGGTTATTGTACGTTTTCTCAGCAGCAAGATTCTGTAACAGAGTCACAGGGAAAAACAAAATACGTCTTTCATTTTCATTTGGATGAATGAGCAGCTTGATATTTGAAAACATTAACATAGAATTTGGTACCAGGACTTCTCTTCCCAGCTGGTGTAATGCTACCAGCATGGACCCTCATAGTCCCAGCCACAGCGGAGGATGCCGCATTACTAGGTGTACCTTGATTATGGAGAAATGTTAATTTGTTGTTGTGTTGGTAGTGTGGGGGATTGAACCCAGGACCCTCATGCAAACTAAGCAAATGCTCTACCACTGAGCTATAGCCCTAACCTTTTTTTTTTTTTTTTTTTTTTCTTCAATTTAAATTTTGAGTCAGGTCTCCCTGAGTTACTCAGGCTGGTTCTGAACTTAACCTGCAATCCAGTCAGGTCTTGAACATGAAATCCTTCTGCCTCAGGCTCTTGAGTAGCTGGGACTACAGGCTTGTGTCACTAGGCTTGGCAGATAGATGTTGTTTTATATATTTAAAAAATATGTGTGCATATATATGCATATATATGTGTGCACACACACATGCACGTCTGTGGTATGCCATATATATATGATGAATCTGTATGTAGTACCTATGGAGGCCAACGAGAGCATCAGATCCCTTGAAGCTGGAGTTACAGGTGTTTGTGAGCCCTCTGACCTGGGCATTGGGATCTGAACTGGTCCTCTTGATTACTGAGCATCATGTACTCTTAACTACTCAGCCAGCTCTCCAGCTCACGTGTTAGATTCTGACAGTGTTTTCTGCCAGGCTCCTCCCCATTCTTATCCTAAGGCTAGCACCACTCATGAGCGGCATCTCCTGAGAAATGGGCTAACACCTGCAACGGGTGAGATGCCTCAGAGGCAGGGCACCTGCGTCGGTGTCTCCCAGTGAGTTCTCAGAGCTTGTGGACTCTACTAGGGAGGTGAGGGGGCCAGGCAAGATTAAGAAGAGACCCGAGAAGCCAGGAAATCCATGGGGTCCCCCACGATTCCCACCGATTTTAGTGGGTCCATCCATCCAAGTTTCTAAAGAAAAGATTTTTGGTATCTATTATGTCAAATAGAATAGGCTGAATGAAAAGATTTGAGACAGCTGCAAAACCACAATTAATGGCAGGGTCAATACTGTAGCAAAATACGTTGTGTACATTTCAGCTATCAAACCTGTTTTCCTTTCTTAAATACAGTGTAAAACTCAGAAATTATTACTTAAAAAATGAGAAAGAGTTAAAGATACAGATGCAGTGTCAGTGAGGAACCTCAGGGCTGCCAATCAGGGATCTGAGTGAAGAACCCAGAAGACGCTCAGGTCTAAGACTCTCAGACTCTCCTAGTCTATCTGCTGTCTTCTTAGACCGGTGTCCCCCAACTTGAACAAGAGTAGGCGCTGACAAGGGACCCACGCATTCACTGAGCACATCCCACAGGCAGAGCGACCCCACGAAGAAAGGTGACTGGTTAAGGTGCGGGGGCTGAAGGGGTGGATGTAATGCGCTCCTATCCAAAAACCCAAGGGTGGTAAAACATCAGCAATACTAACACACAGTTCGCTGGTAAACCAATGGTGTTAGGAATATCACCACTGTGAGCAGACTGAAACTCTCCAAGACTCACTCAAAGGACAGACATTCTTACATCAGCGAATGAATGACCAAATCTATTTCTGGTTTTCAATTGTTTTAAAACGCATTCTGAATGACAGGTTTAAAAACAAGTATTTAAAACGCATTCTGAATGACAGGTTTAAAAACAAGAAAAAATACTTACAATTACATCAAACTTGGAATAAATATCTACAACTTTTCCTAAAAATGAAAATATATGTTAGAAAGACATTTTAGGAACAAAACAGCAACTGGGTAACTAGTGTGGATTAAACAGTGTTGAACAAAATAAAAGGGGACTGTTTAAAAGCAGACATGAAGCAGTATCTTAATGGAAACAGGAAACTAAGCCTGCTATTAAACTTCTTCTTTTCCTGACTGATGACTACGGGAACCGCATCCCAGCATTCATTTCTCTGCTGTCTGCTCATTTCCCTCTCATTCTGGCCCAGGAGCAGGGTAACCGAGCTTTGGTGGGATGACCTCACAGACCTGACTCATCCACCACAGGCAGCGCTGATATCCGTCTCTCCACAAAGATGTTCAAGGCTTTGATGATGGGAGTGTCTGGGTGAATGAAGGCAATGTTCTGGTACGTTCCTATTCCAAGTTCGTCCAGGTTCTGCTTCATGAAGGCAGGCTTTGGCATATCAGACATCTGAGCAAGGAGAGACATGATGATGTTCTAGAACCCTAGCATACCCTTTCAAAACTCAAACATCCAGAGCTGAGTGAGAAACTATGTTCAGCAAATTAAAAGCAGTCTTTTCTAGCTGTTAGCTTGGTGTCTCATTGTCATGAAAGAGCTGTTTATCAGAGCTGTCTCTCTCAAACCAGCTAACAGCTCTACACATACCAAGTATTCATGTTTTCCTTTCTCTTCACACCAAGACAGTGGGTAGAAGATGGAACTGACAGGGCTGCCTGGGAAATTAGGGCCTGAAAGCCAGCACAGATTGAACCCTTTATTCTTAGTTATCTGCACTCAGCCCTGGGACCCGAGGTGACAGTAAGGCCCATGTTTGCAGGTCCTGGGTCTGACTGGATGAGGCTAAGCCATTCCTCCTTCCATCCCACCTCCAAAAGCCTGCACTCACCCCGCATGAATCCAATTTCTCAATATTAAGAACAAAGATCCAGCCAGCTGAACACAGTGGAAAGAACCTTTAAAAATTAACTTTCCTTTTCTGACTGTTTCAAAGAAGGAGGGAGACAAGTTGGAAGAGAGTCTAGGATCAGGTTGGGCTAAACAAAGTAAGGTCTATGGGTTCAAAGATCCACCTTTTATAGAGGGCACAGTTGACGCCATCGTCCTGGGTGTACCTTATAATTATCAGGAAAAGATGAACAATTAGAAGAAACAAAATGTTCAAGTCAAAGAGTTCATCAATATTCAAATCATGAGACTCCTAGAAATTTAGAGAAAAAAAAAAAAAGAGAGAGAGAAAGACCTATTAGGTCATCTAATCCATCTCAATACAGGCTATTCCCTGCTTTAGACTCTGCCTGCTTTCCAAACGCCTGGTAGAGCATCGCTGTCCTCTCTCAGAATTATCCCGGTAATTCAGTCAAAGGCAGGCCATGGTGGTTCTTTATTTAAAATCTGTACTTTTATCTGGAAACCTCTGGCTGAATATTGTGGCTGTGAGGTTCTATCTGCCATACTGGCCCAAATATAAGGCAGCCCCCTTCCTCTGTACAGACAAGATGAGCGGCATCAGGAGGACAATTAAAACCAACTGGACAGGGCTGTGTAAGGGTGCTGCGCCTCCTGATGACCCACGGATGGGCAGTATCCCTCGCTCTTTCTTCTGACAGTGCCTAGCAAACATCGAGGGTTTTTCAGCAAATTACTCCTCTCCTGACTTCTTATCAGTTATTTAACTAGGAAATGCAGTTTGTCTCTGTATGTTCTGTTAAACCATGTCACTAGTTGGATCACCAAGGCATGGGCCAGTCACTAAATCCTTGACACCTCTGTAAGCCCCTCACCCTGACAGGCTACATACAGAAGAGCAACTTGGGCCCCTCTGAGAACTGGAATGCCTGGTTGGTTCCTGACAGGAAGCTGTAGACAGGAGCCTGGGAAAGCCCCTCAGAAACAGCTCTTAAGTGTTCTGTATCTCCTTTAGAAAGATGGCTTCAAATGACCTTTCTGAACCATCAACACCCCTACTGGTCCTCCTGACTGTTGACTTCAACTCCACATTTAGTACAGGTGATGGGGGTGGGGCATCAAAGTCCCTGGCACATTCCTGCTCCCACGGAGGCTCCTCTAACGCCACCTGTCTCAGGGGTTGTGAAGACAAACTGCGGAGTCCACTCTGGAGTATCTCTCGCTCACATCTCGCTTGCCCTGGGATTCTCTGGCTGCTGCAGAGGAGAATGAGATAACCCCAGGGATGGTGTTTTACTGCTCATGCTTCTAAAACCATGACCTCAAGGAATGCACCACGAAGCAACTTCTACCCTAAAGCCTGGCTCCGTCCACGTGGTGCAGCAGACCTCAGCGAGACTGACTTACAAACTGCTTTAGCTCCCTGTGCACAAGAGGCGACACAATGCCCATCTTCAGGGGGCGTTCCCCATTACTTAAGTATCTGGGCTAAACGATGACAGCATTTGAGCTGACGCCAACTTGGAGAACACACAGGACACACGGTAGGGAGCTGAGAAACTGAAATGCTGTGAAGCGGAGACCTTGGAACTAACGGTTTCCTCTACCGAGAGCAACACGAGCCCGTTCACTTGAGGTGAGTGACAGTCAACACAACTGCATCTTTAGGGACTACTTACAAAAAGCTGGAGGAACTTGAGGATTCTTTTGTGGGTAAGTATATAAAGTGCATTCCCACTGATAGGGTCAATAACTGGCAATCTGTGGATTTTATTTTTGATCAACGAGTATACAGCATCGAAGAGGCTGCGGGAAAAGCCATTAGAGTCATTAGGAGGCTTTCAAGAAAAAAAATCAGAAAGACTTTGGACCACCCCTGCTTTACAAAAGTATTTTCACTGCTTTTATATTAGCATAACAAGAGGTTCATCAGCTTAAAATAGTCACGGCAAAGTTTTACAAGGGAGCTCTCTGCCCATCTGTCGGTATATCTCAACCTCAAGATGGAAGCATGGACCTCCAGTAGGTCAGTTTTCAATAGTGTGTCCAGGGATTTTTGTTTGAAGGAATTAAGCCTTCAGGAAAGCCAGCAGTGACCTCAGGGACCTCAGCACTGAGGCTGGGTACCAGACTCCCAGGGTGCCTGCCTGGCCTGCCAGTCTGCCTTGGGGAACTGCCCTCCTGTGTCTTTGTTGCCGCACCCTGCCACTGTTGCCAAGAAGCCTGTGGGGTGTATCTTCCCCTACAATCTGGACAATAAGGTAACAAAAACGACTGTCTTCTCTCTCTAGAGCAGCGGTTTTCATAATATTTACATGTTATGATTCATAACAGTAGCAAAATTAGCTATAAAGTAATAACAAAATCAATTTTATGGTTGGGGGGGTTGTCACCAGAACATGAGGAGCTGTATTAGGTGGTCACAGCATTAGGAAGGTTGAGAACCACTGCTCTAGAGCTCTTGGGCTTTACAAATGTCTCCTACTCTGTCCACCTTGTGTTGAGAGCCAGAGGCTGAGCCCAGAGCTTGCTGTTCCACCAGGCTGTGCCCAAGTCCTGCTTCACTCTCCCCATTCCTTCTAGGATGGCTCTGATCTGGATTGAAATCACTACAGAAATATTGCAATGCTGTTCCCAGAATCCAGCCTCTCAGACCGAGTGCTGGGGTCAGAGTGCAGCCTTGAACTCAGTGACTTTAACAAGATCCTTCTACTGATGCTGCCACAGGAGATCCGGATGTTCAAAACTGGCCTGGATGACCAACCGCACAGCCCATTACTGATCACTTGGATTCACATGGCCGTTCCACCCTTCCCTCTTCCTCTCTCATGTCTTGCCAAGTTGTCCAGGTTAGCCCTGTACTTGCTATGTATATAGCCCAGGTTAGCCTACAACTTGCAATCCTCCTGTACTAGGATTCCAGCCATGTGCCAACATGCCTGGCTTTGCTGTGATTTCCAACATCTCTCAACGCCTGCCAAACTATGTAGATTAAAAAGGCTGGGCCTATCTAGAGTAGATGACATGCCTGTCTACTTCTAGTGATCTATCATGGCAATAAAACACGTAAGTTACAAAGAAGGTTTCCAAAGCATGAGAGGAAGCTTCCACGTTTACCTTGCATCTGGAGAGATATTCACCAAGGGCTTGAAGGTTTCTTGTAAGTACAACTCTGCATTTTTTGTAGAAAGAAGGGAAACAAACATGCAGTTAGTTACACTGCTGTGTGCAATGCTTCTTTACACTCAAGCATCCTCCAGTTGACAGGAAATAACTAGATGAACTAGAAACCCAGATAAAAGGTAATTTAACTTACCCCAAACTACTGTTATGGTCATGGTTATTTTAAGCAGCTTCAACGGTTTTCAAAATATTGTCTTTGAAGAGAAATCAAATGTAGAAGAAAACCACCACCACCAACCCTGTGTTTCTGTAGATGCTGATGACATCAGAAACAGCTCTGATGCAGAGCAGGGGCAGCAGAGGCCACTGGGTCCCATCAAGTTCACATTACTCTCAAGAAATGAAACGCTTACAGACAGATCCTTTAGAACGGATTTTCATAAGCTGGGAGACAGCATCACTCTAAGCAATGCTGTTCTTCACATGGTCTCATTTCATTTCACTAAACTGAGGCCCAAAAGCCAGGGCATGTTGGGAACCTTGCACATTTTCATTGTAAAGAAATCAGCTGTAATTAATTTGCTTTGCAGAGGTCTGCACACAGAAGGCATCTGATAGCACCCTGAAATCATTACACCTTCAAAGCCCCCCCGTAGGTGGAAGTGTTAATATACCTAAACCGTGGCCAGCGGACCTTATACGGTGGAATTTGATGAGAAGTACCTGTCTTGGTATTGTTAATCATGTTACTGACAGGCCATCTGGATGCCATGGCGACTTAATTCATTTAGCCTGCCTTGATAAAGCCATGCGCAATAAGACACATCCCTTCAAGGGATGTGCTTCAAAAATTATGTGAAATTAAAAGGGCCTGCAGAGGTCTGGAGAACTCCAGTGGAGGTTATGATTTCTCAGCTACCTTTGAAGGCTGGTCGTCCTGTCAAGTACACCATGGGAAGAATAAAATCAGTCTCCTAACACCTAATTCAACCATTTCCTGTGGTTGGTCCCTCCCTCTCTACCCTGACTTTTCCTTGAGATTGGGCCGGGGCTCTTATGCTCTGATCTGTCTGGGTCCTCTGACCTGTCCCATGTTCTGCCCTGCCCACTATTAGTCTTTGAGATGACAACTTTCCCATCGTGGAACAAGAGCTTAAAAACTGGTCCCGCTGTTGGTAAAAAATAACATGACTATAAAGGGAGGATCTTGGTGTGGCATAAGAGTTCTTTTGTACGTATGGGTGTATGTATCTATGTGTATGCATATCTGTGTATGTAGGCCAGTGAACACCCCAGAAGCTCTCACCCCAGACTGTCTCTTTTCTGAGACAGTCTCCCCTACTGGCTGTGGCCTTGGAGAGTCAACTGGGCTGGCTGACTGGTGAGCCCCCAGAGACTCGCCTGTCACTGTGTCTCCAGTGCACACTCCCATGCCTGGCCGTTCGACACAGACTCTGGGGACTGAGCTGCGGTTCTCAGGCTCATACAGACACCAGCACTTTACCCTCCCACGCTCTCTCCCCAGCCCAAGAGTCCCTGAAATGATTTCCTCGTTATTCTATCTGAACCATTCAGTTAGAATTTGTCTTGTCCCAGTTGTGCTGTGTTGGTAAAAGAATAATTCAACTTGATCAGAGCAGAAGTGTGCTTTGTCACATCCTCGGCCACGGTGACTGGGTATCTGCGACTTGGTGGTCAGCTCACTTAGCTTTACAGCCCCAGGCCTACTGTGAGGCCACACGTGTGTGGCTACTGGAAACTCAGCCTATCACAGAGTGGACAGCATGCATGCAGTTAGTACAGAAAACCCTCAAAATGAAAAAGAAACACGCACAGTGTTTTAACTAACAGGCTGTAGCTATGTGTAGGGAATGATCTGAGACATTAAAACATGATTTTCACATAACATTTTCTTCAGATATTCAAGAGTTTAAGACCCAGTAGTACTTACCCCTCCACGTTTCAATCTTATGTTCTTCTAATTCATAAATCTGTACCTGCAAATAAGAAAAATCCACATCTACAGGTGTTACCATTCACAGGGGCAAGCAGCTAGGCCCCCCTGTTACTCTGTTTATAATTAGAAAATTAGGGGACACAAGGAGAATGTATCTTTGAGTACTAAGAAACAGTGTTAGCCTGTTTGTGTGCTTACAGTTTGTTGATTTTCCCCCCAATTTTTTATTTAGTAAACAATCACAGAGATTTGCTACATGGTATTTGCTGTCTTTTACCACATATATAATATAGAACATTTAAAGTCTGATAAAGCTTCCTTCATTATTCTCTAAGTAGGATATTTTTTTAATGAAAAACATTTAGTAAGCGGATAAAGGTCACTGTCTGTATGTATTGCTATCTGTCGTTCTTAGCCACCCTTTCCTCTGCCTCCCGACCTCTCCCCCTTTCTTCCCATAAACGGCCCCTCCCCCTGTCTCCATGTCACACATGTTCCTTCATCCTCGCTCATTCCCCAGTCCCACCCCCTGGTGCTCCTTCCTCCCTTCTCAGAGCCCACTTTCCACTTTCGTGTTCTACATATAAGCTAGAGGGTCTAGAGTTTTCCTCATGGAAAAGCCCACTTTGTGTCTCATCTGGGTGTTAGTCATGGACGGAGCACAAGCAGGACCCCCGGAACCTGTCAACGCTGTGGCCATCTCTGTCCGAGCGAATACTACATGCGAGTGGACAACTGACCGCCACCTTGAGAACGTGGTGGCCGGAGTACTTCTGCCTTTTAAGTACCCCGTAGCAGAACTAGTTAAATAAAACATACACCTGCCCTCCCTACCATAGCAAACAAAGCAAAACACAAGCAGTGTTTGACACAGAGCAGACTGGGTTTCAATTCAAACTGCCCTTCTAGAACCCCTGGGCCCAGTGCCAGGGTGCCTGCCACCAATGCCCCCCCAGAATACTCTTTTTCCAATTCGGCAGGAAAGAGTCAGAACCAAATTTCTTCAATTTTGATTCGTACTTCCTCTTTCCTAGTTTCCTCATAGTGGCTATAAAACCATGAAAGGAGGGGTTGGTGGTGTAGCTCAGTGGTGGACCACTGCGTAGCAAACTCAATGCCCCGGCTCCCCCTACCCCGCCTCTGAACTGAAACAAGTAAGAAAAATAAATCCTGGATGGGTGATCAGTGACTATCAGACTCCACTCAGAACAACAGGCCTGCAAAAATAAAGCCCTGTGGCCACTTTATCTCCAGGGTGAGGCCCCTTGCCAACCACTAAGATAGGAAGTGGGGAGGCACCGCCCTTCCTGGTCCTAGCAGATGCTGGTACTGCACACATCACCATGATGCTCGATGCGAAGCAGGAACTTACACATGTCAGGGCAACACATCAGAATGGATAATTCTGTAAGCTGAGTAAGGCAGCAGTCATCTTATTTTCCTGGTGCCTTCTTCAAGCTTCAAATAAATTATGTGAGGCCAACCTCACTGTTGGGTTGGGAGTCTTATACTGAACTCCCTTATGTATTGTACAAACCAGGAACATCCACCCCCATCCTAACACACACACAGCGAGGGCCATGCCACTTACCATAGGTGATTTATAGTATCTGTGTAGTATATTTATGAAATCTGTAATCGTGAGCATGCCTGGAACAAAGAATCACAGGTTAAAAACAAAATTAAGGGGCTGGGGAGATGGCTCAGTGGTTAAAGCACTCGCCACATAAGTGTGAGGACAGGAGTCTGGATCTTCAGAAACACTGGTAGGCATGGTGTCCCGCTTGTAATTCCAGACTCAGAAGGCAGAGACAGGAGCTCCCCAGAGTAAACTGGTGGTGAGACTAGGCATATTGGCAAGCCCTGGGTTTGACTGAGAGACCTTGCCTTAAAGAACAAAGTGGACAAGAGATGGAGGGTGACTCCTGGCATCACTCTTGGGCCTCCACATGCCTGCATGCACCTATGTGCACACACACACACACAACCACACACATGCTAATGTGCATATACACAGGTATGTACAGAACACACATGTGGAAAAAGATAAACAAAAAGACACACAGAAGGAGAGATTCCAGCGGCAAATGAACCTGCAACTCTTACTAGAAAATTTTGCAAAATACCACTCAAAGATCTCAGGCTCGGTCTAGTATATTAAAGAAAGACCATGTGTTTCTAACACTACACTGCAAATGCAAACTGAAGCCTGATGGACAATATGGAATCTGAGTGTTTGGCAGATTTGAAGAGAACTCACCAATGCTCATAAAAAGCACACAGAATTGTAGCAGCATGTGAATAATTTTAATGCTTCAGCAGTGGACGCAGAAATCCCCTAAGCGCTATGAAGGTGGGACTTCTGGGACACCTGGACTGTTTCCGAGAAGTATTCTGAACATAATGGGGTTACCAAAGAGTCACCATTCATTGCAGGCCTACTATGCGCTTGGACACCAGAATTGTGAAGGTGACAAAAAAGGAATGTTTTCCATAAAAACATTCTAGTCTAGAAACATAGTCTAGAAGGAGAGGAGACTTAAGTAGTAATTTCAAAATTATGTTCTGAACGCTAGGGTGACAGCATAGTCAGGCTACTCTGACTGTGTGTCAGATGTGACAGGGTTCACACAGCTGGGAGGCACATACCTTTTCCCCTCTCAGTGCTGGGGTCACACCTAGGGCCCTGTACATCCAAAGCAAGTCCCGTAACACTGAACAATGCCCCTAGCTCTTGGCCATTCCAGACTAAGTCTTACTACAGCTTAGGCTGGAACAGGTAATCCTCCTGCCTCTGCAGCCCAAGTGCTGGCACTGTAGGCATGGACCGCCATATCCAGGGCTTACCCAGCGTTTCTGACAGCTAATGATTTAGCAGACATGGACCATATTCACATTCTGACACTGACGTTTACAAGGGCAGAGACAGCACCCAGCTCTGAGCTCATCTGACCACATCTGTGGTGATCGTCTTCCCTGAGATGATAAAGACACAAAAGATTCTTCAGAGTGCTGAGAAGTTGCTGAATTAAAAGAAATTAACCTCCCCACAACAACAAAACAAACACCTGAAAAGCCAAAAAGACTACAATAAGGTCACAACATTAAATTCACTAGTGGTCTGGTCTGGTCCAGTATGTAAAAGCCAGTATGTTCTTTCATTTGGAAAAATGTCTGTCAGGCTAAACCAGCAGGGACTGAATACTGGAGCACTCTGCTGGGACAGAGGCCCCTCCCCAGCCAGCCTCCCCAGCCACACCACTCACCCACAAAGCTCTGCTTTTTACTTTCCCACAGAGGCGCTGCCCGGACTCCGTTGGCTACCAAGGCAAAGAAGGCCTTTTTAACCTGGAGAGAGACCAGAAACAAAACACCCTTTTAAAGTCCACACTTCAGGAGGAGAACACCTCTCAGCTAAGGTTTCAAGAGAATCTTACCAGTAATTACTGATGAGAGGTAGTTTAAGTTTGATAGGCTACATTTTGTTAGCAAAAAAAAAATTTTTTTGTAGCCTATTTGAAAGTATATAGATGTGTCTAACTTTTACACTGTGGCATGGCACTGTTGTCCTTGCAAAGCTCACACCAACAGCAGTGCAATCAAATTACAGTACAAAGCACCACCTCCCAAAACCCTCGTATTTTGCTTTTGTGTGTATATACATGTATGTGTGCACCGGTAGGTGTGCATAAGTATGCGCACATGTGTGCGGGTCAAAGGACAACTTCAGGTGTTGGCCCTTGCCTTCCACTTTTTGGGACAAGTGTCTTCTTCGTTGCAGGCTGCTTTGTATACCAAGCTAGCTGGCTGACAGGTTTCCACGGACCCTCCTGTCTGTGCCTCCCAATCTTACCACAGGAGCAACAGATTACAGGCACAGGCTACCAGGGTCAGCTTATTACATGGGTCCTGGGGATCTGAACTCAGAGCCTCACACTTGTGGCAACGGGTTTGACCACCGAGCCATTTCTCTAATCCTCAAAGTATTTTAAGCAAGTTTACAATTTTGTGTTCAGTTGCATTCAGAGCAATATTCTCTGGGCTGCGCGTGGCCTGTGGGCTGCAGGCTGGCCACACCAGGTAGAGGGAGTGGGGATTATTATTATTTTTTTGAAACTGAAAGGCAATTAACTTCAATTTTTTTCTTTGCTGTAACTATTCTTGTATACACAGATTTTCTATAAGTAAAATCATACAAAATAATTAAATATCAGCCTAATTTCTCCCATGTGTGATTGATAATGCATTGGAAAGTTATAATGGTTTGAAACGATAATTGGCAATATTAAAAGTCACAACACACAACCTGCTTTCCCATCTGAGAGAGGAACACAATCACACTCTCAAACACTAGAGACAAACAGGCTCCGGGACCGTGACAGCTGCTCAGCGTTAACACATGGCTCTGTCCAACTCTGACACACGTCTTAGGGATGCTGTAAAGTGTCACATGTGCTTATATTAAGAGTCAACAGCTCAGGGCTGAGAACAATCCTCTAAACAGCACATGCAAACAAGGAAGACACTCTTTTAATCGTTAGTAACTCAAGAAACACAAATGAAACATTACAACATCATTTAGGGCTGCTGCTGTACTGTGGGCCCTGGAATGGTTCCCAAAGGCCTCTGGTGAAGGAAGTTAGGTCACTGGGGATGTGGCCCTGAGAGGACATCAGGGCCCTACGCCCCTTCTTTCTCTTCTGAGACAGAGTCTCTCTGCAGCCTACGCTGGTCTGGAACTCGCGATCCTTCTGCCTCAGCTCTTCTGGGGTTTGCGATTCCAGGCAGTCCACCACTTCCAGTTGTTCCCTTTCTCAACTGTCTCTTTGCTTCCTGCTATCATGGTGTGAACGGGCCACCTCCCCCACCTTCTCTCACCGTGATGCGCCATGCTGGCACACTCCCAACCTAACCAGGAAGGGTGAGAGTGGGTGGCAGCCCGGAGAACTGCTGTAATCAAGCTCTTGAAGCTGTTTATCTCGGTATTCTGTCTTAGTTTGACAAACATATGCTTTTAAGTCTTATCTAACATGAATGCTGCTTTAATTTTTTACTACATTTGTTTATTGTGCGCGTGTATGGGATGGCTCATGCCACAGCGTACGCTTGGAGGTCAGGGGACAACTGCGGGAGTTGGGTCTCTCCAACCGTGTAGGTCCTGAGGACTGAGCTCTGGTTACTGGGCTTGGTGGCAAGCACCTTACCCAGTGAGCGCCTTGCCGGCCCACGAGCACTACCTTTAGTAATGTTTGTGCTGATAGTTTTATGTCCGCTTGACACAAGCTGAACTCATCTGAGAGAAAGGAACCTCAATTAAGAAAATGCCTCCGTAAGACTGGGTTGTAGGCAAGCCTGCAGAGCATTTACTTAATTAGAGATGGGGGCGGGCTCAGCCCACTCTGGGGGGTGCCAACCCTGGGCTGGTGGTACTGGGTTCTACAAGAGAACAGGCTGAGCCAGCCATGCTAAGCAACCTAGTAAACAGCACTCCTCCATGACCTCTGTATCGGCCCCTCCTCTAGGGTCTGTCCTGTGTGCGATCCTGCCCTCACTGCTTTCGATGATGAACTGCTATATGGAAGCGTAAGCGAGACAAACCCTTTCCTCCTCAAGGTGCTTTTGGCCATGGTGCTTCATCACAGCAACAGTAACCCTGAGGCGGTGTTTAAGCACAGCTTGTGTCAAGAATCACAAAACCATTCCGACTATTCGTACTACAGCGTGTCCTTACTGAATTATTTTTGGGACTGGGATTCCTTGAATCAAAGATTTTCAATGTGGTATTATTTTTGAGATTAAAAACTGGAAAAACATTTACCCGGCTGAAGAAAACTATGAAAATGGGAGCTTAATTAAAAAAAAAAAGATTTTATTTTTATTTTATGTGTATGTTTTCCTGCGTGTATGTATGTGCATTGCATGTGTGCAGTGCCCATGGAGGTCAGAAGGGTGTTGGCTCTCCTGAAGTTGGAATTGCAGGTTGTGAGCTGCCATGTGGGTGCTGGGAACTGAACCTGTATCCTCTGCAAGAAAAGCAAGTGAACTTAACCACTGAGCCATCTCTCCAGCTCTGTGGGAGTTTAATGTCAATATTCACATGTTCTGATTACTCAAAAGCAGGAGGAAATTCTTGCTTTCTCACGGTGACTTCTCTGGCCAATCTGCCTAAAACCTTTGCTCCTAAGTGCTTTTGTTACAAGTGTCCCCAGGCCCTGAAATAAGACATGGCAGAGCGGACTGAATAGCACCAATTCATGTTTGTTTTAAAGGCAAGTTTTCATGTAGTCCAGGCTCACCTCAAACTTTTAATCCTCCTGCCTCAATGTGGTAAGTGCTGGAATCACAGGCACTGGCTCTGTGAGTGTGCATGTGTGCACCTGTGTGAGGGTGTGACACGAATGAGCCAGAGGCTCCATTCATGCTGCTGGAAGACTACCTCCCTTTTCTTTCCTCAGTATCAGATCTGTTCTCCTCAGTGCCTCAACATCACAAAGAGCCTGGTAATCTCTAACATCTCTTATTGTATCAGGATGTGATTCATCCGGGCAGAAATCAGACTCGGTTTTGTTCAGAGAGACAGCATTCCGTCAGCTCTAAATGATCTTCCTCTTGGCCTTATTAGCCCTTTCCGGCTCATGATCATTTTCCTTGACGAGGAAGGCAGCACAGTCTGAGCAGAAGGGCTCCACTTTCTCCGGCCACACTAGGGCACTGATCTTGACAAGGGTACCAGCTCTTCCCTGTCTTCTGGCCTTGAGAATCTAATTTTCCTTCTGCATCTTAATTTTCATCTCCAATTAAAATTACACCATGCACCCCCTTCTCACTGTGGCCTTCTATTTTACTTATGATGACATAGACATGTATATGTGTGTATATATTTTTATTTTTAACTTTTCCCCCCTCCTTTTTCTGAGATGGTCCTGCTATGTAGCCCTGGCTGACCAAGAACTCACTATGTAGACCAGGCTGGATTGGACTTGCAGCCATTCTCCTGCCTCTGTCTCCTAAGTGCTGAGACTATAGGTTTCATCACCACACTCCAGATTCTTGGCCTTACTTCTGGCCTCCCAGGTCTGGCCTGCCACTGTTAAAGAATCGTCTTTGCTAGAAACCCTGTGACAAGCTTTCTTGGGTGAACATGACACAGGCCATTCACTCTTCTCAAGACAACCCCAGCCAGCCTTGCCACCTTCTTGCTAGGGACAGGTTTCACCATGCCCCACAGCAGGAAATAGCTTACGCACAGAACGAACTGTGACATCTCGCTATCTTACATCTGCAGAAACCTGGAAAAAATGTGTGGGAACAGGCCAAAAGGGAACTTAACACTCAGCCATTGGAACTGATTGCTACAGGTGGACTTATCAGAAATTGTTCATTTAATGTTTTGCCTGAGCAGCTAGAAAAGGCTCTTGCTGCTCAGTGGCTGCCGGCCTAAGTTTGGAGCATGTGAAGACCATGCTAAACGAGGCTGTGGTGCTGTCGCTCCTGCAGGATGATGAAGACAGGAACACCGGCTGATTCCCCAAGGACAAGCTGCACTGTCAGCCCAGAGGACACACCCTCTTTGAGCTGCAAAAGAATGCACATGCTTGAACTGGGGCCAGTGAGGTGCCACTATGCTTTGTGGGCCAAGCACACAACAACATACATGGCCTGGAATAGCCTTGCTGGTTTTCATGGGAGTGGTATGCAGAGCTTGGCTTGACTCCAGTGCAGGAGCCAAGCCAAGGCAGGGGCAGGTACCCATCAAGGGCAGGCAGGAAGGAGTGAGAATTAAAATGGTCTGCCCCACAGGGATCTGTGGTAGCAGCTAAGTGATTAATGTCCCCAGGAATGAAACAGACCCAGCCTTCTCATTTTATTTTAGCTATTTAACAAGAAGAACTCTAGTGGCCAAAAGTCTGACTTGAGCCATCAAATATGAGGATCCTGTCCTCTAGCTGTTTCCGGCTTGAGCCAAGCTCACTAACACTGCTTTCACATGCAGAGGTCTCTGTCTGGTGGCCTCCCACCACCACCCCAACAGACTTTCAAAGAGGGACAGGAGGAACTGGACATCAGTTCTGACCATAAAATGCCACTCCAGTCCTCTAGTCAGGGTGGGGGCTCTAGATTTCAGGTAACGGGTGGCGAGTCAGCAGACCCAGGCTGTGGCTCTGTCCTTGGGCGTGTGATCCTAACACCTTGCAGAATCTCTCCAGGGGCTTGTTGACTTCACAGTGTGAGATTCTGTAGGAGAAGGAGCTCAATAGGAAGCTTCTGGAATTTCTGACTACCAGGTTAGCAAATCACATGTGTAGAGCATCCCTGAGGGACACACAGAGGTCAGTGTTCCTTTGGAAGGACACCACCTGTCACCGCATGACTCTGAGTCTTCTGGACATTCACATGTGCTGTTATGACACTTGTACTGAGGGACTCTGAAGTAATTTTCACTGGGATTTTAGCCTCTGTGGCAAGTCCAGCTGCTCTTCTACTGGGCCTATGACACAGCAAGGTCAATGCTTAGAAAGCCACACAAAGCTTCCATCAGTAAGAAACCCACAGCAGAAAAACATCCCAACATGAGATGCCTTCCCCTGAAGACACTTATTTCCGTTTGGGAAAATGTTCCTGGCTCACTGCTGGGCCCTGACAGAGACTTAACAACTAACTATGGGATGCCAAAGGACCATGTAGCTTGACCCCTGAGCTAGCTGCACTGGTGTGCCTGGTGGTACCCTGCTGTTAGGTGGAGGCAGTGCTTGCCTTCCCTGAGGTACGACCCAGATGAAGACACCAGCGCCTGCGGTATCTTCCTTCGCCAGGAGCTCTGCCACGGACATGCTGCACAATGGCCACAGGCAGCACAAGGGATCACTCCAGAGTGTGATGGTGATGATAATCTCTTAGTGGGCACGGTTTCATACTATACATTTGATTTCTGCTTCCTCGGGCCTGAGAGATGACAAGGGTAGACTTGAAGCTTTCAGCTAACAACAGTACTAAACCTAAGGGGTTTTGTGGGTGGTTGAGTTGGTCTCTCAAGACCTAAGTTGGAAAGCCTTGTGCAAGAACGCTCTTCCTCCTTTGCTTGCGAGTGATACAGTGTTCCTTGTCTGTGCTAGCCTCTGGCCTTGGGGCGTCTCCCTTCTAGTCTCCTTAGAAATGGCGGACTTTGGTTTACCAGATCTGTCAGAGTCTCTGAGTACTGTGGCCATTACACGTCCTGTTCTACACCCGACCCCCACCTTTATTAAACAAAACATAAATTTTTCAACAGACTTCTTCTTTCCTCCTTTTTCATCTTCTCTCAAGTAGCCCAACCTGGCCTATACCTTACTATGCAGCTGCCTTGATCTCCCAAGTGCTGGGACACAGGCATGTATCATTATACCTCACTCTCTTTCCCTCTTCTTAGGGCCACATTACAGTATTCTGTGATATGTCCGTTTCAGAAGTCATTCATTCAACAGACCTCTGGCTATAGGCATTCAGGTTCCTCTGCAACTTTGGTCCCTGCCTGCTCTCTTAGCTCTCAGGGGTGTGTCAAGGGCCACTGCTCTAGTTAGTTTTCGTCAAGAACTTCAAGTACATCTTTCCCTAGCTCTAACCAATACCAACATGCTCTGTCTCCCTGTTCATAAATTCCAGCTCCCTGCAAGCTCAGAGACTCACAAGATAAATGACTTCTGGGACAGGATGCGCACAGGGCTTTGGTTAGATGCAGAGGTGATATTTACTACGTTGTTGACCTTGGGCATCCGGAAAGCATTACACTTTTCACAAATTACTCATCCTGGCTAAATTCTTAATTCCAAAGACAGTCAACCCTAGGGCACAATAAAATCTAGGTAAGCAGCAGATTGGTCCTTGTGGCTGTTTATTTTAAATGTGAAGGGTCAAGAGCCTGCTGCTTCTGAAAGGAAGCTTGGGGAGGCAGGGGTGAGGGTGTAGTGGGTTGGGCCAGTAGTTTATTTTGGGGACCCGGAATGTCTAATTATTTAACTACTGAAATTTGTAGCAACAGCTGTAGAGTCATTTCTTAGAATGACTTTCCAAGACCTGCCTTCTCTACTGTAATCATGTATTTGCTTTCTGTCCTTTGTCAAAGAATCAGAGCATCTTAGGGGCTTAAAAGGAACCCTAAGGGTTACCTGGTTCAATGAAAATCTACCAACTCTCGGGTCTTAAAGCCCATTTACAAAACTAATAGTATTTCCATAAATTTACAAAAAACAGTTGGAAATGAAATTAAGCAAAAGCAAACCCCATTTCTGTCTCCCTGTTGGTCCCTTGTGGCAGGGACAGAAGGCAGGAAGAACGGCCCCAAGGGCCTGGTGTTTCCTCTACAGCGTGACATGTGGGGACAAAGGCAGTGGTGGGGGAGTGAAGGGCAGCCTGGCAAAGCTGGAGGAGCCTGGGAGGCCTCTCCCAGGCCAGCTCCCAAGGCAGAACACATGAGGCTGGGAGACACTCTTTTGGGAGCTCAGGGACTCAGGGATTCAGGCTGAGGCTGCCCCCCACAGGCTGTTGTTGAAATCACACCCTTGCTGGCTTCTGGGGTCTTGTTTCTCTTCCTGTACCTTTGAGGTTTTTCTTGGGAGCACATCCTTCATAAGCCTCTTGCCCACAAGTTCTTGGCTCATTATCAACTTCTTGGAACACAAGTGAAGGCAATATTACTTGGTCTTTATGCATACACGTGTGCTTATATATACACATGTACACATGTATATACACACATACATAAACATATATACACATCTTATACACTGGATGTAACTTATTACACTTATTTAAACTTCCACACAAGCTGTATTAATAAAAAATGAGCTCCAAAAAACAGTTTTAATAGCAAAATGATCGAGTTCAAATTTCCTGCTGGAATAGACTCATAAAGTTCTTTTTCAAGAAATTATCCACCTTAACATTTTTTCTAACATTGATCATATATTTACTGAATAACTGAGAAAGACCATCAGGCCCCAGTGAAGGAGGCAGAGCAGTTTAGTACACATAGGTTTAGGCTCGAAACCCCAGCAGACAGGACTGGGTTCAAATTCCACACCTTACCACACTACTGGGGAATGAGGAGTCTGTGGATTAAACTCTGATTTATGTTAAGCTATAATTCAATTTCCCTATCCGAAGCATAAGCTAAGCAAAAGGGTGTTCCTTACGAGGTTACCATGGGGATGCAGAAAAATCCTCAGCCCGAGGCCTGATTTGTGGAAAGAGTTCAGAAAAGGCCTCGCCGCCATTGCTGGGCTGAGCCATGCAAGCAGCTGCCCTAACAAACTATCAGAAGCTCATGGAAGCCAGGTATACTCACTTGCAACGTAGTGTCGAAAACAACAAGCTTTGAACTGGTCGGAACGATGTCATAACACTTGTGTGACCTCATGAATCGCATATAAACGCCACTTTCTGAGTCTTCTGCTAGAAAGAAAAAGCAACCGGTCAGTTATAACAAGCCACTTCCCCTTCAGTTGACAGAGCCTGCCTCTGTGGAAGACCCACTGCTAATGACTTGATGAGAAGAGGGTATCCACTCTTGCTAATTCTATTCAGGATTGTTCTGGAAGTCCTAGTTGGCATAATGGAACAAGGTGGTGGTGGTGGTGAGTCCCACAAATTAAGAAAGAAAACCCCCTGGACTATTTGCATATGACATGATTTCTGCTTAGGAAAAAGTAAAGGACCCAGGGAAGAGTCTCATATCTGAAAGAGACAATATAGCAAAGGCACAGCTAGAGCACCATTCCTCAGGCAGGCGGTCTGGAACTGTGTTCCAGCTAGCTGAGTAGAACCCTCCTTTGTGCCAGGCAGCAAGCAGTGTCCTCCATGGTGCCTGCTGTGTTTCTCTGTGTACAGAGTGAGTTCGCTGGACACAGCTAACGCTGCATGGAAGAGCAAGCAGCAGGCTCTGAGCACTTAAGAGCACTTGTTTGCAGAGGAACTGGGTTTGGTTCCTAGCACCCAAATGGTGGCTCACAACCATTTTATCGCTTCTTCTTGGGGATCTGACATTCGTTTGACCTCTGCAGGCAATGTACACATGTGGTGTGTTTATATTATAATGTGTGTGTGTGTGTGTAATATATATATATTTACATTAAAAATATTAAAATATATATATATATCACACACACACACACACACACACACACACACACACACACACACACACACACACACACACAGGTAAAACACTGGATTTCCACTGCCCCATCCCCACTATCCCTTACTTTGTCATTCTACAAACGTCTCCAATGGGTGGGCAGGGTCCTGTGTGGGTGCAGACACACGGACAATGTCTCATCCTCTTTCC
This sequence comes from Cricetomys ansorgei, assembly GCA_026225945.1. Lineage (NCBI taxonomy): Eukaryota > Metazoa > Chordata > Mammalia > Rodentia > Nesomyidae > Cricetomys > Cricetomys ansorgei. The sequence goes on from JAMJFZ010004042.1 coordinate 904,909, forward strand.
TCAAAGCTAACACGACAGCCCATAAGACCACGCAGGTGTGTGTTCCACCCTTACTTTGCCTCTGAGCCCAGCAGGCAGGAAGTCTCAACAGTGTCTTCCTCTGAAGGCTCTTGGTCTATTTGCTGCAGTTTTTGTGCACTGTTGGGAAAGGGCTACCTAGGCCTTGCGTTTGTATTGTCTGAAGGTGTTGGCTTTATGTAAAAGATGTCTGATTGCTCATGATCAGCACGTGGTATCAACGGAACACCTGAGGAGCTTAGGTATCAATAAAAACCCCTGAGATGAGACGCTGGGGGTTCCACTGTCCAGGATGGCACTTGCCATGAAAGTGGTTCCCTCTGTTGCGGTCTGGCAGGGTTTGCACCTATGAATATGCCTCCGAGTCTCTCAGTGAGCCCACACAGTGGCCAACAACTACATCTATTTTTCTTATCGACTTTCACTTTCTATCTTATTAACAGTGACTGTACGTTTTGAACTCTATTTTCCTTCCTGGGTAATTTCTTTGAGTGATCAGACTCTTACTCAATTAATTAATTAATTAATTAATTCAGTTTACATAGGTTCTTACCAAATCTGACTCTAAGGCCAAAGGTGAGAGAGGGAAGAGGAAAAAAAAAATCCTCAAAATAAGGCTACACTCACGAGCAGGTTACGGCTTGACGTAACTGGAGGCAAAGGTGTGGGCGAGGAAGCTCTGAGAGGCTGGGTACAGATCTGTTTCCAGCAGGAGACAGCGCCCATGTCTTAGGGGTCAAGGGTTATTCCTGGGCATGCCCTGAGGTTTCTCTGCCCTGGAGCATGGCTAGCAAATGCCCGTGAGCAGAGACGGTGAAACAGGAGAACGGGGTTATATGTAAAGGATTGTGCATGTGTCAGCCACCGCCCTCCATCTGTCCCCCACAGTTCCCAGTGTGTCAGAGGCTGAGGCTGTGGCACTCCATAGGGAACACCACAGCGCGTGTGACTGTGACTGCTGTCCTCACACTGTCAAGCACACTACCAAGGACAAGGTGTGGGCTCATGAGGGCTCCGAACTGGTGGCGGCCGAGTGCAGGCTAAGTGGGAGAAACTGAAGTCAGTGAGTTGCTATCTTTTTTTGAAATATTTATCTACCAGAAAAATGTGACCCTGCCTGGGAAGAACAGCAACACTGAAAGTGCTAGGACAAAGCCAGGAAGGTTCTGATCCATTTCTGCCATCACTGTGAGTACTGGATTTCTTCATAACCAGCTCTGTGGGCGAGATCAGTTCAGTCTAGTACACGTATCCAGCACCTGAGACACCAGCTGACCGCTAAATCTCTATGCTTCCAGAATTCAGATGAATGATCGACACAGATGCCAACGACAATAAAATATAACCCCACTGGACTTTAAAAGACATTTTGTTCATTAGTTAAATTAAGATTTTTGGGTTAGAGTGCAGATCAGTAGAAGAATGTTTGCTCCTCGTGCACAAGGCCCTGGGTTCCATCACGAGAATCCCCACCAAAGCCAAGCAGAAAACACAGGCTTTCTGTTAAGAACCGCGCACACTGAAGATGCCTGTATATCTCTGAATATCTAAAATAAAAATGTGAAAAAACTATGAAGCAGGATTCAAACTTCAATCTTTAAAAATATGTAAATTTTGTGTTAAACATATTTTGAGTGTAGCTATCATAATTCTTCCTGATTAAAAAATATTTATGTGAACACGTGTCTGTGTCAATGTATGCCAGATGTGTGCATGTGTCCACAGAACCCAGAAGCGGGCATCAGATCTCCTGGAGTTGGATACAAGCCGTCATGAGCTGCCCAGTGTGGGTACTAGCAACTGAACTTGGGTTCTCTGGAAGAGCAGTAAGTGCTCTTAATTGCTGAGCCATCTCTCCAGCCAGCCCCTTTCCCTCTTTATTCCACTGGCTCTTACATTTAGAGTAGGTCTATCTGCTTGGTTAATCCTCTCTAGAAATGCCCACAAAGACACACTCCGAGGCGCGTTACATTAGTTCAGGTGCTTCATGGCCAGTGAAGCTGACAATTAAGATCGAAAATTGCAAGGCCTGGGAGATGGCTCAGTAGGTCAGGGAGTTTGCCACCAAAGCCGGAAGCCTTGAGTTCAATGCCTGGAACCCGCATGAAGGTGGAAGAAGAGAGTCAAGTCCACAGAGTTGTTCTCTGGTCTCCACACACACGCACCTGCTCCTGGCCCCACCTCGTGCACACATAATGAAGATTAAAGTAAGATGAACTATCATAAGTCCACTTCTTGTCAGCTTGACACCTAAACACCCCTCCTGAAACCGTAACATTCCACCCTTGACCTCTAAAAGGCTCAAGTTATTTGCTTAAAAGTCCAAACCCAAGTCTCTTCCCAGTCTAGAGGCAAATTCAACTATGGATGTAAAACTTAACAAGCTGGACATGGTGATACACAGCTATGATTCTAGCACGTGGGAGGCAGCAGCAGGTGGATCTCTGTGAGTTCAAGGCCAGCCCTGTCTACAGAGCGAGCTCCAGGCCAGCCAGGGCTACAAAGCAGCCACACATCCCTTGACTCTAACTTTATGAGAATGTCTTCCTGAACAGACTGAGAGTAACTCAAATCTCTCTGCTCTGGTTTTTGCTCAAATTCTGATTATAGATTTGGTTCAAAGCAGCAAGCCATACCCATGCAAGAGCTGAACACTGTGCTGTCTTGAAATGCCCTCCATCAGGCTTCTACAGTCTTCAGGGCATAGAAAGGTACAGATTTTGCCAGACTGTGACATGAATAGTCTCAAATCCAGTTCTTACTGGGATTCTGGTCTTCTGAGCTCCAGAGTTAGCCTGCTAACCTCCAGAGTTTCTCAGCCTGCATCACTAACATTTACATATTCCCCACATCTGTGTTCCAAACAGTTGTAAACCACAGTGTCAGGAACAACAGCCCAGATTCTCTGGTGCTGATTTTCAGAGTCAGTTACTTAAAAAAATAATCATTTGTGTGTGTGTGCGCGTGTACGTGCACATACGAATGCAGTGCCTTCCGAGGGTAGAAGAGGGTGCTGGATCCCCTGGCGTTGGAGTTACAGGTGGTTGTGTGTGGTGCAGGGAATTGAACCATGGTCCTTTGGAAGAGCAGCCGGAGCTCTATAAACTTCTGAGCCACCTCTCCAGTCCCATATGTTAGTTACTGTTGTGTCACTGTGACAAAATACTGAACAGAAATAACTGAAAGGACCAAGGATGCATTCCGGCTCAGAATGCATGTAGTCCTGGAGACTACAGTCCATGGACAGCTGCCCGTACGTTTTGTAATGCAGTGTACTGGGGGGTGGGGAAGCACAGCACTTTAACTCCCATCAGCTAGAGAGCAGACCTGTGCTGTGGGCTTCCTCCTTTTATTCCCTCTGGGCCCCAGCTTACGGAATGGTACCAGCCATAACATTAAGGATGAAACTTTTCTCCTCAGTTAACTTTCTCTGGAAGTGACCTCGGACAACCCTGGAGGTGTGCTTTACCAATCTCCTGGGTGTCTCCCAATCGACAGGAGTGGACGGTGGGGATTAGCCATCCAGCTGCTCCAGCATACTCACCACAAATAATAAACCAACCCCAGGGCAGTATTATCAGCTTTCATTTATTCTGTGTCCACATTAGCTTTAACTGCCCACTTGACACAGCCTAGAGTCACCTAACAGGAAAACCTCAGCTGAGGAACTGTCTAGCCAGCTCGGGCTATGGATGTGTCTAAGAAAGGCTGTCCTGATTGTTAACTAATGCAGAAGGACCCTGCCCACTGTGGGCAGCACCATCCCCTGGGCTACATAAGGACTCTAGCTAAGCATGAGCCTGTGAGTGCACCAGTAAGCAGTGCTCCTCCATGGTTCCTGCTTTAAGTTTCTCTCTTGACTTTTCTCAATGACAGATTGTGATCTGGAAGTATAAGGCAAACAAACCTTTTCCTCCCCACACTGATTTGGTCATGGGGTTTATAACAGAAACAGAAAGGAAAGAGAACATTAGTATTTCTTTATTTTTCCCCATGCCATTTTTCCTGCTTAGGAGCCTACCCGTGACGGCCTGCTTGTGCTCTTCCGCACCAGCTGCTTAGTCGTCCCTTCTGTCTGATGACCTTGACAGTTCTAAGGAGGGCAGGTAGACAATCTGGACCTTTTGATGACTGACCTTGGGGTTTTTCTTCACTTCGTATCAAGAACCCAACAGCAATGTGGATGACTCACGGACTTTGTCATCTGGCTGGGGAAGTCTATTCCCTTTTCTGCAGTGGTCTCTGGAAGGAGCCCACACTCAGTAGGTGAGGAGTTGGGCTCCATCTTCCTCAGGGTAGAACATCTATGTAATCTGGCACAATCTCTGGGACAGTTGCTCATGTCTGTTCATGTGTGAAAGCACCAACATCAATCTGGACTCACAGATACCTGTTTTCTCCAGGATTGTAACAGTCATGTGCTCTGAGCAGTGCTGCTCAGAGGCTGGGCAGCCACGCAGGCACCCGCTCTCCGTTGATACACTTGCGTGAGCCATGCAGCTCACATCTGGTCTCACCCAGCCCTGAGTCTGCTCTGGCTCTGCCTGCCAAGGTCCTCCCAGGACTGCCCTCCCACCGCAGCCTCTAGTCACCCTGATTGGAGAAGGAGGCCTTGTTAGAAACTCGGTGTCTCCTAGATCAAAGGCAGATGTAGGGAGGCAGACTCCCCCTGAAAAGATGTCTTATGCACCTCAGGGTCACAAGGAGCCATGTTCCCCACTGTTAACAACATCTTGTGTTAGTATGGTACACTGCTTACATGAACCCAGAGAGTGAGCACGAACCAGCTACTAACCAGAGTCCTCACACTGCTCAGATTTCCTTAGTTTCCCTCATGTCCTGTTTCTGTCACAGGATCTTACCCAGGATCTCACACTGCACTCAGCCATGTCTCCTCAGGTGCCTCTCGGCTGTGACAGCTTGTGAGGGCCTTTGGAGGAAGCCTCACAATCAGGAAAAGTCTGATGCTTTTCTCATGAGTAGACTGACTTTTGAGGAAGGTCTTCTGCGGATGGAGGACCGATTACCACTGACACACAGAATAGCCCACCCACGGAAACACCAGCACTCCAAGTCTGGCAAAGTCTATGCAGCTTTCTGATTCTCCGAGGAGCTGCTTCCACCGTTCACACCACAGTTAAGTCCCAAATTGCTCTTGGAGGTTAGAAAACAATTAATTTGGAGTTAAATAGAAAAAAAAAATCAGTCCAAAGAACCCACCCCACCCGAAGCAGCCTGCTCAGAAGGCACATTAAAATTCCTGAGACCACAGGAACCCGAGTCTTCTCTCTGCACGGGACAGATATGGTGCTACACTCTTGTTTGTGCTCTTGCTTTTGCATCTTGCACACCACTCCTAGACACTCTGACTGCTACTTGAGAACTGGCCCACCAGTGTCTACTCTCTGAACTGTGTCAGCCCAGTGCTGCTGCTCAAGGGAGCTGCTAAGGAACAGGCTAGCAGGCAGCAAGTAACTCTACAGTGCGATGTAAAATAAAGGTCAACATAATCTGCAAGGTGCAGCATCTAAGTTTAAATGCAAACCGTGGTAAACGCTAAACGGGAATAGGTGCATATGAGATCTCTCTCTCTAAAATTGGACTTGATGACTCAACATCATGGGCTCAATGACTTGATGTCCTGTCCCATCTAGCCTGATCCAGCCCACATGGTGGACCCCATTTAATTTAAGTTCCCAAGAGTCGAGCTGGAACCTATCTGTCTGTCTCCACTAGGATACCCCAACTCACCCACCGTATATCATGCTTTGGAGTTCAATCAGTAGATCCTCAAAGAAAACACATGGACTTCAGAAAGTTGACGTTGGGAAAGTGTTTCCATGGAGTCCCACTGTGTCTTTGCACATACTAGGTGCTCTTCTGTTTGTGGTCTACTGCATCCTTTCAGTGACATCCTGCTCCCAGAAAGACCACTTAAAAGCATCTGAATACAAATGTTTTGTAGTTAGGAATTTTCAGATGTCAGACCTTATATAAGACAAGGAGCTTGTGACCAGACCGTCCTGGACTTGGGACAATGACATGTCCTCATAAGAGAGAGGAGGGTCAAAAGAGACCCAGAGAGGAACACAAAGACGATGAGGGACACCATGTACTGCAAGCAGTCAGCAGAAGCACAGAGGGGGTAGAGGGGTGAGGAGAGAGAAAGAAAGAAAGGAGGGGAGGGATACATGCAAGCAGACAGACAGACACAGAGACAGTCAGAAGGGTATGTCTGGCACAGATTCTCCCCCAGCCACTAGGGCTGCTGATAACTTACATCAGACTTGTGGCCTTCAAAACTGTGGGAGAATAAATTTCTGGTGTTCACTGCGGATTTGTTACAGCGGCCTCAGGACACTAATCTACCTTTAGAGATCAGTTCAAAGAACACTTCCTCCCGCAACATCTTGTAGTTGCACTTAATTGCTGCTATTCTGACATGTCCATTAGTGCTTTACAAGCAGTTCCCGGCAGGAGCCTTCACATGCCTGCTGCATTTATAGGCCTGGCTCTTCCTGAGACTGTAAACTGTCCAGGACGGAAAGCTTAGCTCACTCTTCTTCACATCCGGGCACTCACTGGGTTCCCATAAGTGTCAGGCACAAGTCACTGCTGGCTAAATTGTGAGCCACTGAAAAAAAAAGCACAGATCAGATGTGACAGGACCAAGTCGGGATCTGGGGTCCTGGGCCGATTCTGTCAGAGACAGAAGTGACAAGAAGCAGGTTTAAAAGATTACAGGCAAAGGATCCCAGGACCCAAAAGGGAAGGAGGGAACTCCTGCAAGTTGTCCAGACCTCTGACCTCCACATGTGCACCGTGGCATGTGTACCCTGCCCTCAAAGATGACTGGTGAAGCTAGACATAATGACAAGTAAATATACTTTGTTTACAGTATATGCTTTCATAAGATTGGGTTGTTGAAGAATATTGGGAGGGAGAGGAATCACAGAAATAATGACCATATGGAAATGGCCTTGTGATTTTTTTTTTTTTAAAGTACATCGATGTTCTAAAGCTCAACAAGTTGCAAAGTATACTTTATACTGAAGCTATTTTCTATATTCTGGCAGAAAACATGCAATTAAAATTGCGAAATTATTTGTTAATGTTTACTCAATATTATCTATCTGGTATCATTGTGTGTGTGTGCGCGTGCGTGCGCGCGCATCTGTGCATGTGTGCCTACAATGGATGCCACAGGAGGATGTGGGGTGTTTTCTCTTAGGGCTCTGCTCTCTGTCTTACTGCCTTGACACAGGGTCACTTACTGAACTCAAAGCTCACCATTACAGCTAGGCTAGATGGTCAGAAGCTCCTGGGATCTGCCTGTCTGCATCTCCCAAATGCTGGGGTTACAAGCATATGCAGTCATGCCTTGGCTTTTTGTTGGGGTCCTGGGGACTTGAACTCAGGTCCTCATGTCTGGATAACAAGCTCTCCTGTCTACTGAATCCTTTCATCAGCACACTATATATTTTAAAAATTCTGAATACAGTCGACTAGACAAATCCAAGTTCTAGAGGTACTCACTATATCATAAATTAATAGTATTTTTCCAAAACCCAGTTCCACAGAGCTTTAATTTGGAAAAAATTACAAAAAAAAATGCGTATGCTGCTTCATCTTTTTGGCCTTAATTGTGTGACAATGAAGAGGACAGTCACTGTTGTGTTAGTCAAGCAGAGGCATGAAAGGATGATCACAACAGCAGACGCCAGAATGAGGGCTAACAGTGTAATGGCTTCCCAGTGAGCGCTAATCAGAGTTAAATGCAGGACGGTCGATGAGACAGTGACTCAGAAATGGGCTCTAGGATGTCTTGTGTGTGGGGATAATGCCTACTGATTAATTCACTACTGTGATGGATAACTCTGTCAGCTGACAAACCTCTGGGCATGTCCATAGGGGTTAGGTTAACTGAGGACCTAACTGCCCACCCTAATGTGGGCAGCACCATTCCATGGGCTGGGGTCTTATATAAAAAGAGTGGGGGGGGGGGGAGGAGCTGAGCACCAGTGTTCATTTCTCTCTGCTTCCTGACTGCAGGTGCAACCTGACCATCCGCTTCTCACACCTACAGCCATGATGGACTACGTATCTCCTTAAACTATGAGCTCAATGTATTTTCCTTTAATTTGCTTCTTGTCCAGGATCTTGTCAGCAAAGAGAAAAACAACTAATACAACTAACTAAACGGCACCATCATGCACCACTGGTCTCAAGCTAGGAGTGGCCAGCCATGACTGAGGCCATGGTTCTAAGATGTAGAGCCTGCTCAGGCCCTGGCTGCCCTGCCCCAAATCCCACCAATTCTTATGGTCCTGTCCTGGCTAGAAGGAGGGAAGGAGGGCCGTCCTGTCACTCTTGGGAGCAGGCGCATATTGACTATAAGATAGTTAATCTCAACCAGAAGGAGGAAAGGAGAGACGGCCTAAGGCCACTTCTAGCCTCTCTTTCAGGTCTCCTGAGACACAGATCACAGGGAGGGGTGACATGCTAGAAAGCACAAGTCGCTGTCCAGTCCTGTCTTCCCGTGTGAATTACCCCAGCCTCACCCTTGAACCGCGTGCCACTTGGAGGGACTGCTGCTGCACTCCTATCCGTAGAAGTCGTAGCATGCTGTAACGCTCTGTTTCTGTTGCTTCTGTTTTTCAACTCAGTTCTCAAACTGGCCAGAGGCACCTCTAGGAACTGATCTCTGACGGTTTCTTTTTCTTTTCAGTCCTGGAGATGGGACCCAGAGCCTCAAACAAGTACTCTCCCACTGAGGCACACCCAGACCTGACATCCTCAAGAGGGGGCTGAGAAGAGGGGGTCTAGAGGGTGGGGACCACACTGTGACAGGATTTGAGGTCAGGATGCGTGGTGGGGGAATAAGGATGGGGGGAAGGGTAAATGTGGATCTGGAGGCTCAAACAGACAGCTTGGTTCCAAGCCCTGAGGATGAGAAAGGAGTATGGATTCTTGCAGTATCTCCTACTGTAATTTAAATTTGCTGCCAGACATTATTATTTGAAATAGCAATGAGAAGCACTTAGATGTTTCCAAGAACAACAGCACAGAATAGCTAAATACCACAATATAATAACAACTGTGATACACAATAACCAATATTGTGGCCACTTAGCAGAAGCCACGGCTCTGCCCTTAGCACGCACGAGCATTAACCAAGTCCGCAAGGAAAGCAAAGTCATTACCCTCCTCCACAGATGAAGGTGATGGGCTGTGATATGGAAGTGCAAACCAAATGCACCCTTTCTCCCAGGCTGCTTTAGGTCATGGTGTTTATCTTATCACAGCAATAGAAAGCAAACTAGGGTACATGATCACTGACCAAGTTAGATATCAATGTAACCCCAGGGCTTAGGGAGTAGCAGAATGAAGCCCAGTAGCATTTTATCCTCTTGCAAGTTTTTGGATTTGATGTGTGTGTGTGTGTGTGTGTGTGTGTGTGTGTGTAAGAGAGAGAACGAGAAAGAGAGACGGGGGTGGGGGAGAGATGAGAATGCATGCAGGTGCTCATATACCTGTATACACACCCCTGTGGAAGACAGAGGATAACTTTGGAGGTCATTCCTCAAGATGCTGCTATACATCTTGCTTACTGAAACCACCCAGCAACACGCCCTCTCTCCCAGGATACAGAACCCAGACACTGAACTAAAGCAACAGCAAGGATCATAGTCAGGCCATAGTAAGCAACAGCTTGACAGGGGGACCAGGAGCTACTTTCTCCTCCCCAGAGGAGAGCTTCACCCTGAAGCTAGAAAGGGACAGCCAACCAGAAATCAATATTAGCACACAAAACAACATATTCGAGGACCCTGAGGATTTTAGACGCTGTATGCCAAGAAATGGGAGATGACACCAGTGTAACTGACCATATCATTTCAGCTTCAGCCTGACTTATCGTTATTATGTTTTCTTCTTTTGCTCTTTGCTTCTTTGACCCAGGCTGCCTGAAATGCACTACGATGCTCAGACTGGCTTTGAACATGTGGGACACTCCTACCGCCTCCGGCTCTGAGTGCTGGGATTACAGGCATGAGCTACGATGTCTGGCTCTTTATTTAGGCATGATAACCTCATCCTTCTTTAAGGTGTTCTGATGTTTGCCATGGCTGGCAAAGGGACAGTAGCCACAGACATTCGCCAGGCACAGGTCTGATAGCAGAGAAACAGGGACTGGGCTCTCAGGAAAAGTTCAACAACATTTTTGCTTAGTTGGCCTTTTACATCCTCTTTAGTGAAGTCATCACAGCTACTGTTTATGGAAAGTGAACCATATGCTGGGCACTTTAGTGAACGCTATGGTCTTGTTATTCAATGCACATAGAACCACAGAAGCTAGGTGCTGTTACGTCTAAGTTCCCTCTGAAAAAAATAAAGCTTGGAATACTTTGTTTAAGGTCCTGGAGCTACTAAACAGAAGGAATGAGACCTCCATCTGGGTCTGACTCATGCCTTTAGTGACTAAGATACTACATATGCATTTTAAAAAGAGTGGGTCATCTGACCAAGCTTCAAAGCTAGGACAGCCAGTAAGACCAAAGGCCACAGAGCCAGGAATGAAGACAAGACACTTGAATGTACATGTATCCATCTTGTGGTCACAACAGATAAAACACCCTATAGTAGTAATCACTATTGTTACTAGTATTTCCTCCACCCCTTCTTCCCTTCCTGCTTTCTGAGACGGGGGTTGGGGGTGGGGCTGGGGTGTTTCCACACAGTTCAAGCTGACCTACAGGGATGGACTACTTAGCCGAGGGTGACCTTGAGCTTCCTGACGTTCCTGCCGCCAACTCTGAGCTGGGATCACAGGCGCGCTCCACCATGCCTGTTTTATGCAGTGCTGGAGGTCAGGCCCAGGGCCTCCTGCATGCTAAGCAAGCACTCTGTCCCCCGAGCTTCACCCCTAGCCCCAAACACCCCATTTCAAAGAAAATATGCTGCATGATTTACTCAGTGAGTTCTTGTTAGCAACTTGTTTATGAATGACCAAAGCATAGACCTGAAATGAAACAAATGGGCTGGGCCGGCACGAAGGCTGGGAGTTCAGACCCACAGGAAACAGCTCAAGTAGGGTGAAAGAAAGCAGCTCACTCAACAGTTTGATGAGCGACTACAATTCAGTCTAACGGGCCCTAAATTACTCCCTTCCCCCATTGCTTTCTCCATTATTATCAAAGACAAGCCAGACTGCTTTTCTCTGCCCTTAGCAGAACACACCTCACTGGCACAAAGGAAAGAGCTCAAGACCTTCCTGCAGACACGGACTCTGCAAGTAAGCTGCGTGTTCCGTCTGCTCGGGTGCCTCTGACTTGCCCAGTCACTGGACGCTCAGGCTAGGATTGCACAGACGGGTGGAAATGCACCCTTGTTTCAGAAGGACTCGGGAACGCCCACTCCCCTCCGCTTCTCCACTTCATTCGTCATTCAGTATCAAAGTCAGACTCCCCCACCTCCACAGTGCCCTCAACACAAACACCTCACTTTCCCCATAAGAATCAACCACCTGAAGCACCCTAGGCCTACGTGCAAGTGTGAGCGATAAAGCTCCAAACCCATGTAACAAATATTGATAGAGAATGAAGTCTCAACCGTCACAGTGCTGTCAGGACCTGCAAGGGCAAGCTTCTGCCTCAATTCTTGGAGCCTGAGACTTAATCAGAAAGAAATGCACACGACCCCATTTCCCTTTAATGCACATGAGGACTATGGGGGCTCCAAGATACTCCATGGAGTCCTGTCAGGGGCTCAGACCTGCAAGCCTGTTAGCTTTTTACTTTCTTCCTCTATGCAATGGAAATGATAAGGCTGTCTGCCTCTTATGGTCATTTTAAGGATTAGGTCAAGTGTGCAGGGCTTAATGAGAGGAGAGGGAAGAAGAACCATCCAGAGAGAGGAATAGCCTGCAGGAAGACAGAAGGCCTGGTGGAGTTTCAGGGGGTGGGAGTGGGGGGGGTAAAGAGGGCTGGAAGGGCTGGAGGGATGATGTAAGGAGGAAGAGGGAAGGCTGGAAGGGAAGGAAGCAGAAGGGGATCCCACTGACAGGCAAAGGGCGGTTATGGAAAATTCACAGGCAGGACTGGAGTGGGCAGAGCGAGCTGCAGAGACCAGCAACTGAGGCAGTTCAACACAAAGATAAAGAGGGCTGGGCCCACAGCAGCAGGGCAGTGCTTAGAAAGCAATCCCCAGAGGCTGTGGGCCAGACAGCTGGGGGAGAAAACGCCATTCTCTGAAAACAAGGGAGGGAGCACCATCCATCAAACTAAGCTGGCAGAAAGAAGGGGGTGGGGAGGGAAAGTGTGCTGGTTAGGGTTCAGTTTAGGTCTGTTTTTGTCAACTGACACAAGTTGGGTCGTCTGGGAAGAGGAAACTTTCCGTTGAGAAAATGCCTCCACCAGACTGGCCTTGTAGACAAGTCTGTGGAGTATTTTCTTGACCACTGATTGATGTGGGAGGGCCCAGTCCACATCGGAGATACCAACCCTGGGCAGGCGGTCCTGGGTTGTATAAAATTGCATTGACTTTCTCTCTGGCTGTCAATCTCCTATAGCTTCTCAGTAGGAGTGGGGCCTTGTGAGCACACCCTCACCGATCCAGGCTGGAAAATCGACGGATAGATCTTATGCCGGCCCTGTGTAGCAAACGCAGCTGTGGCAGGTTTGTGAATGCAACTGCTTATCATGTCCTGAAGACATTTTCCTAGCTGTCCTCCAAGACTGATGGCTCCTACCATCTTTCTTTCCCCCCTCTGCCCATGTCTCCTGAGCCTTGGAGGTGCCGCGGATGGTGCCATACAGGGATGAGTGCCTGTCTAGCGGCTTACTCTCTGCATTTTGACCATTCGCGTTTCTCTGTCTTAACCTCCATCCCCTGCAGAAAAGAAACTTCTCTGGTGCGGGGTGAGAGCCGTTCTACTCTATGGGTGTGAGGCATATCAGTTTGTCAAAACGACAGCGTGGGTCCTCCCCTTGGGTCTATGACTGCTCTAGCCCTGGATTATTGTCCAAGTTTACAGTACCAGGCATGAGCCCGTCCTGTTAAGCGGGGCTTAGAAACAACCAAAACCCTGCTCAACATCTAGAACTTTTAAAGAATGCCAAAACTTGAGCATCGGAAAAGCCAAAGCACCCGACCAATAAATGGGGTAATTAACTGAACAGATAGTCTCAAATAATGAAATACAAATGGCCAATAAATATTTGAATTAGACTTCAGTATCCTTAGCCCTTAAGGGAAATGCAAATTAAAACTAATCTGAAATTCTATCTCACCCAAGGCAGAATGGCTATCATCAAAGCGACAAACGACAGGCTTGGGGGATGGCTTGTCAGTAAAGTGCTTGCCATTAAGCACAGGGATCTGACTTTGATCCCTAAAATCAACATTAAAAAACAGGCATAGTGTTGTGTCCTTACAGTCACAGCATAGGGGCTAACTGTCAAGTCATCCTAGTTTATTTATGATTTTTCAGACCAGGGTAGGGGGGAGGAGAGAGGGAGGGGAGAGACAGAGAGAGAAAGAGAGAGAAAGAGAGAGAGGGAGAGATCTCAACTTAAAAACAGGTGGATGGCATTGAGGAATGCCATCTGAGGTTCTCCTCTGGTCTCCACACGCACATATACACACAGAAGCCTATGCATCTATGTACACACACGAACCTGCACACGCAAGAACACACACACAGACCCGGGGGAGAACAGATGAGAATGTAACAAGACGCAGAGAAGGTGGGATCCGTCAAGCTGGTTGGGATGTAAACCAGTGCAGCCACTATGGAAATCACTGTGAATACTTGGTGTTTCTTTGATGATAATAATAATAATAATAATAATAATAATAATAATAATAATAATAATAATAAAAAAACAGAAACTAGAAATAGATCCATTATCTGATCTAGCTGTATTGCTCTGGGTATAAACTTCTATGACGTGGCACTAGAGAGATGGCTCAGTGGTGGAGCAGGCTCGCAAACCATGAGGAGCAAGGCCGTTCCTCTATGGCCTCTGCTTTGGCTTCTGCCTCCAGGTCCCTTCCCTGACTTCACTCAGTGATGGCAGGCAACCTGGGAGTTGTAAGATAAAAACCCCTTCCTCCACAGGTTGCTTTTGGTCATGGTGTTCATCAAACCAGGACAGAAAGAAAGAGAGGTGGGGAGGGAGGGGAGGAGAGAGGGAGGGGCAGAAGAGATGAGGAACACAAGACCACCAGGCTATGGGGATCAAGCATGGAGGTCATGACTGGTCTTGACAGAGAGGCACCTGTGCAAGACAGAGGCCTGGCTGGAGAGGTGTACTGGCCATCTTCAGAAACTCAGGTTTCTTGATAATGAAATCAAATGCTGGGCAGAGTGCATGCTGGTTACCAGAGCCAGGGAGTGAACAGCGCTCTTTTAGGTGAGGACCAGTGTGAGGGAAGTGGACCTCAGATGCTGCCTCAGGGACATTTGGTAGCTTCCATTTGGTAAGGCAGGGTGACAGCGGGGTGACTGCATGGAGCTGTGAACTACATCATGGTCTATTTACTGCAAAAGGAAGAGAAAAACATCTCAACAGCCAGCCATGGTGAGGAGCCCACCAGGGACCAAGCCATCTCTCCAGCTGTGTCACAGAATTTAAGGATGCGCTTCGAGCAGAGGGCAGAGGCCAACTCTGTGGACCACAGCCTAAGAGGGGGATGAAGGCTGACTGCTGCCCACTGGATTCTGGGAAAAAGAAGCTTCCACTAACCTTGGCAAGTCTGGAAGCAGGATAGAATTGGGGTAAAGAATAAACAGGAGACAATGGTTTTCTGAAGGGAAGATGACCTCACACTGGTCTCCAACATGGACTTGACTATAGGGAGGACTACATGTGTCTGGAATGTGGCTGTTCACTGTGCTGGGCATGCCATCTTGGTGAGGACATCTCACCTCTTCCATTCTTAGTTTCCTCCTCTATGAGATGGGGTGGTAAAGGTATTTGCCTTAGGGTCACCTTGAGAGTTAGCACAGTGCCACAATACATACCAGCGATTAATTAAGCACGTTGGAAATGCTTTTGGTTTTTTCCAGTGATGCCAGTGCTGCTGTACAAGTGACGTCGTGAACTCTTAGACCCGACAGATGAAGCTGGAAACCACAGTGGTCAAACCACAGGACTGGGCCTCGGAGTTCCAGCAGGACAGTGTTGGGGTCTGGAGGCTGTTTCCCACCAGGTCTATAGGGTAGCAAGACAGTCTTCTGGAGGGAAGCTCACATGATCCTAGCAAAATGGCCAGAGATGTTGCCTTGGTTCCTGATGACTTTCTAGTTGGCTGCAGGCACTTGCAAAGCCTGGTGGTAAGTCCCGCTTTCTGATACCCGAACACTCCTATGCCGTTTCCTGTTTGTTAAAACCAGTCAGGGATCTTTCCTTTTCAGGCAACACAACCTTTTCCTGTGCGCTTGTCTTAGCCTGCTGTGTGCTACTGCTTGCGCTACTGGGCAGGTACAGATATTTACTTGGCTCATGACCCTAGTAGTGGGAAAAGCTAAATAATATGGTGTCCATGTCTGTCTAGTATCCTACTGGCTGTGTCATAACAGGGGGAGGAAGGCATCACATGGCATCCGGTATTGAGAGGGAGTGGTCTCCCAAAGCCAGTAGAGGAAGCAAGAGAGCAGCGAGTCTAGCTTGATCCTTTATAGCCTGCCCTTGGAAGAACCAATCTATACCCAGGAGACCAATATTAATCCCTTCTGAGGGTGTGTCCCAGAGGCTTCGTCATTCCACTGGGCCCTATCTCTTAAAGATCCATCACCTTACCATGTTACACAGGGACCAAAAATTCATCCCAGACACTTCTGGGGGGGGGGGCAAACTTCCTCCAAAGCATATTCTACAAGACAACTACTGTATCTTCTTAAGTCTAAGATACCATCAAGCTGTGCTAGAACCTGACTTCAGAGGTGCTAAAACATGTGGCAATATGTTAAATACAGGGAGAGCTAGACAGGAATTTCATATAATCTTAATTATTCTTGTGGTCAAGAATCAATATATCCCTTGCCTACAAACTCGGCAAGAGATCTGAGAGTCTGCAGAGCACCTTCTCAGACCTTCTAAGCCTGTCACTTTGAGGTGTCTACCACCAGAGGTCAGCACCCCTTACCTGGCGAGCAAAAAACCTGCAGGCTGACTCTGCCGATTCAGTCTTAAAAGCTCTGAAAGTCAAGTGAAGAGGAACAGCTTCATAGGCACTCCCTCCCCGCAAGGGCAACCAGAGCCATTTGTATTTTTTCCCTTAATTTCCTGTCCTCATGAAAATTCAACACCACACGGAAACTGTGGACCTATCTGTGTACAGCAACCCTGTGAAGCGCCATAGACTGCTGTAATGTCCAAGGTGTGCTGTCTCCACAGAGAACCCATCTTTGCTCACTTCAGGACATTACCTCCCAAGGTGAGGACAACGGGTTATTAGTGGCACAATTTTGTTGTTGTTGTTTGGTTTTTTGTTTCTGTACACTGGTCACTGGATGCTCTGGAGTCTGATTTCCAAGCAAAAATGGAAAAAGCAAGTGTTCGCCACGTGTTAGGCCTGTGTTTGGCAGAGACAGTCCATAACGATAACAATACTAAGAGCCTCCGGAGGCTCTGTGGACTACCCGAGGAAAGGCAGCCATGTCCTCACACAACGGGGCCTAACTCTGAGATGTAGGCCTGGAAAATGGTGCTCACTCTCCCTCACAAAGTGGCCCCTGTTCTTTCTTGTGTGGCTTCATGTGTGTGTACGCATGAATGAATGTATGTGCACATGTGAGTGAAGGCCAGAGCTGGCTGTTGGGTATCTTTTTCAATTGCTCCTCACCTTATTTTTTGAGATAGGATCTCTCATTGAATCTGGACATTGGCGATTCAGCTAATGTGGCTGGCCAGCAGGCTGTCTTCACATCCCCAGCGTGCAGGGATTACACACCTGCACCATGCCAGGCTCTTACATGTGGGTGCTGGGGACTGAGTTAGGTCTTCATGCTTGTTATTCAGTTCTTTGTCCACTTGACACCAGCTACAGTGACCAGGGAAGGGACCTCAAATGAGAACATGCCTCCATCATACTGGCCTGCAGGCAAGTCTGTGGGCATTTTCTCGATTAATGATTGGTGTGGGAGGGCCAGCCTGCTGTGGGCACTGCCACCCCTGGGCAGATGGTCCTGAGTGTTACAGAAAAGCAGGTCGAATGAGCCATGGAGAACAAGCCAGTAAGCAGCACTCCTCCATGCCCTCTGCTTCAGCTCCTGCCTCCGGGTTCCTGCCCTGACACCCCTTTGTGATGAACTATAAGCTGTAAGATGAAATAAACCCTTTCTTCCCCAAGTTGCTTTTGGTGATGGGGTTTGTCACAGCAACAGGAAGCAAACTAGGATACCAAACTTGAGCAGCAAACGCTGTCCTGACTGAGCTATCTCTCCAGCCCCTTCCTTATTCTTCATCACTGTAGACAGCAGGAGTGTGTTTGAGGTCTGGGAACCTGGTAAAGAACCATGGGAGTGGGTTGGGTGACCCAGGGTACACTTGGGACAGATGATGAAGGGTGATGAGAAACCAATCAGCAAGGGAAGACAGGAAGACCACAGCAGCAAGTCACCTTAAACCTGAAACTCTGCAATTCCCCAGACTGTGGGGTTGACAGAACGAAAGCCAAGAACAGACCTAAAGCCTGGAAGAGGCGTCGGAGCTGGTGAACAGTACCAGTGTCCTAGCAGTTTGAATTCCCAGGGATGCATCTACAGGGAGATGATCCTTAAAAGCAGCCAAGGCTGTGCTCAGATGCTCAGATCCAGCCAAGAGACAAACATGGTTGAGACAGATAAACACAAATGCTAAAAAGATGTAACTGGTCCCATCTTTTAATTTAAAAAAAATTAAAAATGCAAACACAAAGCAGTAACTCTGGAGAAGCTCTGGGATCCTATCGGAGGACACCATCAGAGCAAGAGAATGGGGAGACAGGGAAAGTACATAGAGGGAGAGCCTCAGAGAGAAGATGAGATTTGGAATATACCTTGAATTTGCAGTAAGGTTGGTAGGAGGCAGAAAGGGTGACAGACATGCTGAGGGACATGAGGAGCAGAGCTGCCCGTGCTATGTCTAGGAGACAAATCTGGCCCATTTCATAAATCAAGTTTTCTTGGATCCCAGCCCACTGTGTTTGGCCTTGGGCTGCTTTCTTGCAACAAGGCCAAGCTGGAGAGCTATGACAAAGCCTGAGACCATACAGCCCACAAGGCCAGGCCCTCTGCTGCATCCGATGCCCATGACCCAGAGCCTCGCTCATTAAAGGGAAGCCTGTGAAGCGGCAGAGGGAGGTCCACTAGGGCTGGGCAGCAGGAAGCATCGCAGGCCCCATCTGGAGCTGTGCAGTTGAGGGGCAGGAGACTACTGCCTTTTAAAAGGTCTTAGGAGATTCTTCTGCACAGAAAGACACTTGGTAGATCCAAGGCTGATGCACAGACAGGAGAGCAGTGAGCAGGAGCGTCTCCATAACCAGTGCTGTGTTGGGAGTGTCGTGGTTTAGGTTAACAATGACTCCCAACCATGCGGTATAGGTCTCATCCCCACCGTTTTTTCCTCCCAGCTTTACTGATACCTTTGAATGCCTTCTGACACCTGGAACAGAGTTAAAATCCATGAGGAAATAGAAAAATAGTCTGGGTACAACACTATCGGTTCTCAGGTATTTCCATGTATAATAAATACATCATCTTTAGGTCATGCCTCCAAAAGCCAATGTGTAATTGGAGCTATTAACTGGGTAACAAGAAGTTGAAAGATGAACGCTGGATATAGTCAATCTGGACTACTCTGTGGACAGCTAGCATTGTTCCTGGAATACTTAAAGGTGTGATGTCACAATGCTACAGCTTCTTTCTCCCCGGTCAAACAAGCAGCTTTTCTGAATTTCAGATGAACGAACCATTTAAAGTTCCAGAGAAACAAAGCGGTGTTCCGGACTATTCCGCCAACACCATCCCCTCTTCCAGCTCAGCTTGACAGCTTCCAAGTAATTGCTTAACATTCTGCCTTCTTTAAAATCCAGAAACATTTGACAGAGTTATTTGTGGGATTCAGAGTGCTTGAAAGTAATGACAGTAATATGGATTAAAAATAGATGGGTGAAAAAGGGACACTCCTTTTTACTTCTTTACATGCTTAGCTTTAATACTGTACATCCACGACACAGGCAGGGGCAATCCAGAGGTGGAAGAGTGCTCCAGCTAACTCTGAGAAATGAGCATAGTATAAATCCCAAGGGAAAAAGAAAAGCCACAGAACCTGTGTTAAGAAGAATCCCCACATTAAGGCTCAATAACAAAAGCCTTTAAAAGTCCATGGATTTGGCACATGGCTAATGGCACTTAATGAAACAAACGTTTACAAAGCACTGCCTATGGGTTTGCAGTGTCTGAACACTACAGTGCAGATGGACACTAGCTCCATTCTATACAAGGGGAAACTAAGGCACTGAGGACTCAGGCCACTTGTCTGGGGACGTGACAGCCAAGTAAGAGATGGAGGTGAGATGTGAATGTGAGTCTGGGCTCCTCCACATATCAGGGAGGTCTCACTTTAATCTTCAAAGGTTCAGACAACCCACATCAAGAACCCTGCAGCCAGTGGTCACTACCTGCCGTCCAATATATTAACGCCAAGGGATAAGGAGGTGCATCCAAACTAAGACACAGGCTTAGCTTCTGACAGGACAAAACAAAAATGAAACCCAGGAAAATTCTGAAATGAACCATTTGTTAACAATGAAGACATTTCTATAGACCGCATTATGTTTAGGCCAACATACTCGGGAAGTGTTACGGCAAAGCTACAGCAGGCACCGGCCTAATGCTATCAGGGTAGCACTCCCCAGCTAGTTATGAATGCTTATTTAAGTAATTGCCTGAACATAAATGAACAGGGGTATTAAAGTAAAGTTGGCACAAGGGACAGCATCCACTCGGCACATTCTTTGTTTCAGGCCCTTCATTCTGTCAGTACTCTTGGAAAAAGGAGCAGCCGCTAAATAAATCATGGAAGTACACGAGACGGCACAAGGCCTTTTATAGTCTCCAAATGGTCATGCGTCTTATATAAAGTTCGTTTTCGACTTCCCTGTTTAAATGTTAGCAGCCTCAAAATAAGATCCAGGCTATTTACCTGCAAGAAGATACAATTAGAAAATAGGGCAGGAAGAAGAAAAACCAGGCGACAGAAGAGGAGACAGCATAGGATGGCCAAGTGTGAGGGGGTCACCCAGAGTCAAACCAACCACTTCGGGTTTGCAGATTTAACTTTACGCATTGAAAAAAAAAAAGGGAGACACACCCTACTGGAGATATTTCCACAAACAGAGATAAAGGAACCGGTTTGTTATTTGAAGGCATGGGCTGTCCGTGCGATTCCGGGGTGTCCTCGGAGCGCGCGGTGACATGCACAATTAGGGCTGCATGACACCTGGCCCTCGCTCGAGTTCGGGTGCCGAGGACAAAAGGGCCGTCTCTCGGAGCGCGCGGGCGGCTGCTCCCGGGAGCGGGGCTGCGTCCCCCGGAACCCGGCTGCGTCCGCGGGAGCGGGGCTGTGTCCCTTGGTGCTGCATTCCCGGGAGCCAGACTGCATCCCCGGAGCGAGGCTGTGTCTCCGGGAACCGGGGACCAGGCTGCAAGCCCAGGAACAGTGCTGCATCCCTGCAGCCGGGCAGTGTCCTCGGGAACCCAGCTGCTTCCCCGGGGCTGGGTGCTTCCCCTAGAGCGGGGCTGCGTCCCCGGGAACCGGGCTGCATCCCGGGAGCCCGGTGCTTCCCCAGGAGCGGCTGCAGTCCCGGTGCCCGCCGCCGGCAGCGCAGGGCGCGGGTCGCGCACTCACCTTCCTCCTGGAACTCCAGCTTCTCCAGCATGCCGGCTTCCGCGGGTCCCGGGGCCGCCGCCAGCGCCGCCTGAGGGGGAGGAGGAGGAGGACACGGATCAGCATGGGCCGCGACGCTCCGGCTTCTCTCGCCCCGGGAGGAGGGGCCTGCGGCGGCGGCCGGCGCGCGCGGCGGCGGGAGCGCGCGGCAGGCCGGGGCGGAGCGCGTCCCCGCCCGGGCCCCAGGTGGGCCGCGATGGCACGCTCCGCTCCGCTCCCTCCCCCCGCGCCCTTGGTACGGCCCGCGAGCCAGCGTGGGAAGGGGGAGCGGCGGCCCCAACGCCTCGCCAGCCGCCGCCGCGCGCGCCGGCCACCGCGCGCGTCCTCGCGCAGGTGTGGGGCCCGCGGGTACCCGCCGCACCCTCGGCGGGGGCGTGCTTCCCTCTCGGGGCCCCGCGCTGGCGGCGTTCGGCTCCCATAAAAGGAGAGGCCGCCCGCGGGGCCGCGCTTCGGAGCACTTTCGCGCGCTCGCCCGCCAACCCTCCCCCCCCCCCCCCCCCCCCCCCCCCCCCCCCCCCCCCCCCCCCCCCCCCCCCGGCGGATCTCTTAACTGGCTTCCTCCGCTCGCAGCTCGCTCGCTCCTCACCGCCGCAGCTTGCTGCCAAAAGTTCATACAATTTAAATCTGGCCCCGGGCACGCCCGTCGCCCTGGACTCGGGTATCTGAGACTTCCCTATCGTCAACTCGGGTTGGCAGGCGGCGAGGCTGGCAGCGGCCTGCCGCCGGGAGGGGCGGCGCCCGCCGGGAGGGGCCCGAGGCTGCGGACCGCACCTGCGGGGCCGGCGACCTCGGCGGGAGTTTGTCGTTCTCACATGCCCAGAAGCGGGAGGCAGAGACCTCTTTCGTCACCTGAGATGGGTCAGTTCCTAAATCTAAAGCGTCCCCTCTCCCCAAAAAAAGTTCTGGTGAGATGTTTTGTGATTTAAAAAAACGAACAAGCAGTTTGCCATGTTAACACTTGTAAGTTCAGGAGCAGCTCAGGGCTGTCGCTCAACCAAGTACAAGAGATAGAAGAAGGCAGATTTGGAGAGCCTGAGGTTGGGAGGAAAATGTGAGGTGGGACATGAGGGAGAATATGAGGGAAGAGGGGGAATGTGATCAAAACACGTTTTATGTTAGGGGTTCCCAGCACCCACAAGCAGCGCACGACTGTAACTCCAGTTCCAGGGGATCTGGTACTCCTTCTGGCTTCTGTAGACACTGCATGCAGGTGGGTCTCACATACATGCAAGCAAACAGCCATACACATTTAAAAAAAAACAAAAAACAACCAAACAGCTTTTAAAAACGGTATGCATGTATGAAGTTCTCAAAGAACAAAGCATTAAAGAAGACATACTATGTGGAAGAAAGAAATGAAACCATTCAAATGGCAGGCTATCCATGTACAAAATTCCAAAGACTCTGCAACAAGCCAAACTCTTACAACTAGGAAGATCAGCAAGATGGTAGGGTCAACACACTGCTTCTGGTATAATAACAATAAAAAAAAATTGTGCTGATATCAAATACTGTTTACAATCATGTAAAATGCAGGAAATCACATACAGGGTTTATATTCTAAAAATGGCACATAGTTGGTGAGGTGGAGGCAGGGGTAGTCAATGGGGCATTCCAATTCAGAGGCCGGAAGACTATCCTCCAAAGCCATCTTTGGGTTTCTTTCAATACCTGTCAAAATCCCAGGAACTCTGTTGTAGACGCAGATAAGTTGATTTTTAACAACTCTCCTGGGAAGGTGGAAGCTTTGGAATACCTGAAGTAATAACCTAGAATGAAGTGGAAGAAGTCATGTTTCCCAATAGTAAAGCGTGCACACTGAGGGGCTGGAGAAATGGCTCAGTGGCCAAGGGCCCACTGCTCTCTTGCAGAGGTCTACAGTTAAGTCCCAGTACCCACATCAGGTGGCTTAGATCAATCTGAAACTCCAGCTCCAGGGGCCTCCAGGACACATGAACTCATGTGCTCAGACCCACAGAGAGAGAGATAATGCACATAAGTTAAAAGATAATAAAAACAGGCTGTGTGTGGAGGCACACACCTTTAGTCCCAGCACCTGGGAGGCTAAGGCAGGCATTTAGTTCCCAGTTGGTCATGCCTTTAATCTTAGCACAAAGCTGGTTAGTCATGCCTTTGCAGAAGCAGGTGGATCTCTGAGTTCAAGACCAGCCTGGTGTACACAGAGTTCCAGGACAGCCAGGGTTACACAGAGAAACCCTGTCTCCAAAAACAACACACACACACACATACACACCCCAAAAATCCCAAGAGGTTAACAATAAAGTATTATGGCAAACAAAACCAAAAACAAGTTTAGACTTGTTTTTCAAAGACAAGAGAAGAACATATTCCAGACTGACTAATGGGCCTTTCAGAACCAGGACTTGAAGCATAACAAGCTGATCCTGCTGGCCCTGTGGGGTGGGGGAGGGTCCTGGTTCAGGTCTTTCTGCCAATTTCTAATCATGCCAGCACATGTTCGAAAACCAGATATTTTACTTCCAACCACTATGGTTCCTTCCTAACCCATAGCGGATATCAAAATAAGCATTCAGAATGAATGGCCATCTTCAGAGTCTAGCAGAGTCTTCTTTTTGGAAAGCTGGAAGGCAATTCAGCCCAGAGAATCCAGCCGCAAGGGGCTTGTTAGATTAATCCATTTTTTCCACTTCTTGTTTTTATCACACTTTCCTGGAAATGGGCTTTCAGCTGACCTGAACTGTGGGAAATGGTTGCCAGTCTCTCCCAAAAGACACTGCAAAAATAAATGCTCTTTGGAGGACATGTAAATTAAGGCTAGGGAGGAAATAACTTTGATAGCATTTGATTTGTGAAAAGTAGCAAAATGAACACAGCCTTTCCCCCAGGTATCACCAGCCAGAATAAGCCAATTACAGAGCGGAGTGTGTTTTCTGCACCTCTTTCCAGTAACCAACTGTTTACACGTAAGGGGAAATAAAACCTCTGTGTGCTCTGGAAAGGAACAAAGCTCTCAGGATGGACAGCTCTGCCTACTGCATGGACGGCTCCACCCACTGCCTCCAACTTGAGGGGCTGGGCTCTATGAGAGAAAGGTGTTTGCTATTATAATTTCTCATCACTCAAGGGAAAGTGGTTCTAATTATTTCTAAATAGGAAGAGGGGCCACGGGAAGCTTGAGCGAATGGAACGGAATCACCTCTAAACCCATTCACAGCCCTACAATCCAACATTACCTACTGAGTTCTCATTGATTTGCTCACAAGGCACAACTCACTCAAATGTTTTTGAATGCCTTCTATGTGTCAGACTCAGGCCTTACAAACATGAGTCAACCTTCCTCTTCAGTGAGGGTATAGGACTTAGAAGAGGCACAGAGGTAGTAAGTTCCAACCCAAGGTGTTCCATGCCATACAGGTAGAAGTATACTCACGTGTGCACACACACACACACACAAACTAAAATATAATTAAAAATGCAATAAAGGGGGAACCTTTTAGGTTTTATCTATCTAGAATTAGAGAAACTGTATATAGAAATTTTTTTTTGAGACAGGGTTTCTCTATGTAGCCCTGGCTGTCCTGTCCTGTAGACCACACTGGCTGCAACTCACAGTGATCTGCCTACCTCTATGGAATTATTTTTAATCTTATTTTTATTTTTTAAATTATGTGTCTGTATATGAGTACGTGGATGTGAGGACATGTGCCTGCAGAGGCCAGAGGTCAGATCTCTCTGGACTGAAGTTACAGGAGCTGTGTGCCACCCGACATAGGTGCTTGGAATCAAACTCAGATCTTCCAGAAGAGCAGTGGAGGTGCTCTTAACAGCTGAGCCATGTTTCCACCTCATATAATACTCGTAAGTATTGCATTGGAAATTAAAGCATTCAATTATAAAGAGATGATCAAAAAGAAGCAACTGACCAGACAAACTGTGAGGAAGAGAAATGTCTTAGTTACTGTTCTATTGCTGTGAAGAGACACTAGGACCTGGGAAGTCTTATAGAAGAAAGCATTTGGTTGGGGGCTTCCTTGTAGTTTTGAAGGGCTAGTCCATGATCGTCATGGCAAGAAGCAGACAGACACGACGCTGGAGCAGCAGCTGAGAGCTTTACATCCTGATCTGCAGGTAGCAGGTGTGTGGGGAGAGGGGATGGGCCTGGTGTGGGCGTTTGAAACCTCAAAAGGTTTGAGGTTTCAAAAGCACACTTCCAGTGACATATCTCCACCAACAAGGTCATGTCTACTCCAACAGGCCTCTTAATCCTTCCCAAACAGTTCCACCAACTGGAGACCAACATATGAACCTATGGGGCCATTTTCATTCAGATCATGACAGGAAGGCCAGGGATGAATCAGAAGAGGTTTCCTGGTAGAGACAGGATTTTAAAGGAACAGGTGGGGCCCAGCCCAGTAAAGGGAAAGAAGAGCAAATCCACACTGTCATTACTACCCTGTCTGAGTGAGCACACGGCCTACCCCAGGGTCAAGCACAGAAGTATCTAGCTTTGACACGAATCAGATGCCATCATCTACTAGCATTTGAGTTGCAGAAAAACAAAAAAACAACAACAACAAAAAAAAAACCCAGCCAAACTTGGTGGCACACATCTGTAGTCTCAGCATTCAGGAGGAAGAGGCAGGCAGATCCCTATGAGTTCAAGGCCAGCCAGGGCTACATATTGAGCCCCTGCTCAAAACAAGAACAACAAATCCCATATTGTTTTAAGGTTGGGATTTTGTGTTGGGCAGTATTCACAGCTGCAGGAGCTAGCTGCAAGGCTAGCTCCAGGCTGGCACACTGTGCACAGAAGTGTGAGGCAGCTATTGGAAGAAGGCAGGAGGGAAGGAGAAAGGCGTGCTGTCCGGACCCAGGGCGGATGTGGCAGTATATACTGCTGTGGCAGTGGTAGACAAGGAGGCACTTTCACTGATGCAAACTCTTCCAGAACCATCATCATGGTACCATATTCAACAGTGGAACCCCAAACATCTGAGCTCAGGTGTTTTATTGATTCAGAACTCAAGTGTTCTACTGATACCATGTGCGGATCATGTGCAATCAACTTCCCCCACAGAAATCCAACACCTGCAGACAATAAAAAATGCCAAGACCTAGGCAGCCCTTCACCCAACAACGTATAAAGCAATCATTTTATACATAGCTAAAAATAAACTTCCACAACAGGAGGATGCCCGGGGAGCCATGAAGGCTCAGAGACAGTTGGAGATGAGAAACAACTTCGGTTCAGTGCACTGAATTATTGAGGAGCTCCTTTTCCTGTATTTACGGTCGATTTATTTCTTGCAGTAGCTATTTAAGGTTTCTTTGTCTTTTTTTAAGGCAGAGCAACCTCACAGAACCTTGGTGCATCAGGGAGTGCTTTTTGGCAGTTGTTTTATGGTTATGCATCCAGGGTGAAGCTTTTCCTTGTGAGTGTTATTCAGAATACTGTATTTTGCAGTTCCTAAGCACAATTATGTAAGATAGATCTTAATAATTCAGCACTTTTCACTAATCAGGATGCCACACTTGTAACGGCTCCACTTTTTGCAGGCATCCCTTCAGTAAAATCCAACTCGTAGCAAACTGTTCCTCCCACCACAATGGAGCCCTGGAGCCTCAGATTGGCTGCAGAGGCCAAAAGCATACATGTAGAAAAGGCCTCTGACATCACACGGAATAGGACTAGCAAGGGAAACCCCATGCCTCTCTGTCACCAGGAGAGCAATCCAGTTCCTATGGAGGAATTAGCCTCAGAGTGTCAGGAAATTCAGCAGGGGGAGGGGAACTGTTTCTGGGTTTCTAATTCCAAGTAGTCCAGGCCCTGTCCTGACAGTCTGTGATGGATGATGTCATGAGCACACACTCTCCCTGGATGGGGGTACGGAGCCCTTCCCTCCCTCTTTCCGGCCCTGGATTTCCCTGCCTGTCCAGAGCAGCTAAAATTAAGTCTGGCAAAAAGTCTGCTGAGACTTTAAGAAAACATTGCCATAGAAGGGCAACTGAGGACCACCGGCTTTAAATAATTTTTGCCCATGAACTGGTCCTCTTTGGACCCTGTAGACACTCATATGAGTTATCTAAGAGCTTTGAAGGCCCCTGACTTCTTAAAAAGGACTGTGTGATAGAACAGTATCTCACCTGTCTTTCCCCACTGGTCTGTAGCTTTCTTGCCAAGTGAAAACCCACAGACATAAATTAGACTTCACAGCTTATTACATAGAAATACTTGTATTTCAGGCTACTACTGTACAACCACATTCAAGAGAGTAACAGAAGCATGAGCTAGCTAATTGCAGTATCTAGTCTCCATTAGTTGGGGAGCACTTTGTAGGGAGCATAGCCCCTGCCTCTGTTTCCTGTCCATACCCATCTTCCAAGAAACAGCTCATCAGGATGACGGGTGAAATTGACGGTGCTCCTAACCATTAAGAACCAGGAAGGGGAACTGGAGAGATGGCTCAGCTGTTAAGAGGGCGTACTGCTCTTTCAGAAGACCCTGGCTCAGTTTCCAGCACATGCATGGTGGTTGACAACCTTAAGTCCAGTTCCAGGGAATCTAGAGCCCTCTTCTGTCCCTGCAGGCACCAGGTGTACTCACAGTGCACATACATATCTTAAGGCAAAGCACATAAAATAAGACACACACACACACGACAAATAAAGGATTTTTAAAACTATACCAACATTATCACAAGAACAAGAAGGCAAAGTCTGGTCTGAGAATACTCAATACTTACACATTTATCACCAAACTTGCTCTTTTGAGGTAATGGTGGGTTTAGATACAGTTGAGAGATATACCGTGGAGTTGCTGTGGAGAAGCTGGAACCTCATATATACTGCTGGCAAGGGCTAAAGCCATGATGTAACCTAGTTTGACAGTTCCTCAAAACGTTAGACACAAAACTGCCAATAGAATATGACCCAGCAACTCCATTCCTGGGTATTTAATGCCCTAAAATGAAAATACACATCCACATAGACATGTGAACATGAATGTTCACCTAAATTAAATGCTCACCAGTTGAGGAATGGGCTAAATGTGATATATCTGCACAGTGGAGTACTATTCAATGATAAAAAGAAATAACAGCCAGGTGGTGGCGGCTCATGCCTTTAATCCCAGCACTTGGGAGGCAGAGGCAGGCGGATCTCTGTGAGTTCTAGGCCAGCCTGCTCTACAGAGTGAGTTCCAGGACAGTTAGAGTTACAACAGAGAAACCCTGTCTCAAAAACAAACTAAAAACAAAAAAGAAAGATAAAAAACATTTTCAGAAAGCAGGGACAAAAGATCACGTAATGTATGACCCCACGTGTATGAAACACCTAGTGTGGGAACCAATAGAGACAAAGGTAGATCAGCCCCAAGGTGGAGGTAAGCATTCGGCAGGTAATAAGACAGTGGGAATGCAGTTTCTCTTTGGGGTGGTGAGAAGGTTGTAAACTCGGTTACATAACTCCAAACACGCTGAAAATCACTGCACTAAGTGGGAGAGTTGTTTTTCTAATAAAACACATTTTAAAAAATTTTTTAAGACAATTTTTAATTTTTTAAAATTAAATAAATTGTCACTTCTTCCACAAAATTGGCTTGGCTCATGAGGGAAAGACAGTGTGAGATCTTAAGCAGGATGTGGACACTGGTACAGGCAAGACTCAGAACAGGTCCACCACCCTCATGGTCTCCCAAGTTGTCCCTTTATAAAAGTCATGGTCACTTCTGTCCACCCCTGCCCTCTGACCCCTGGCATCTACGAATCTGTCCTCAGTCTCTACCATTTTGTCATTTCAGGGTAGTAACTTGAACATGATGTATGATCCTTAGAAATAGCTTTTATTTGACTCAATTCCCAGGAGACTTGTCCATGTTTTATTTGAGTCAGGGTTTCAATGTGTAGCTCTGGCCAGCATGGAACTCATTATGTAGACCAGGCTGGCCTAGAGCTCATAGAGATCTATCCGCCTCTGCCTCCTGAGCACTGAGATCAAAGGCATCACCACCACGCCCAATTTATCCGAATTTTTGTATGCATAATTGGTTGACGCTGCGCTGTAGCACTTTACGGTATAGATCGCTGGCCGTGTTTTGACTGCTGAGGCCTTTAGAAGGACAGCTGCCGTGAACATCCGCGTACGGCTTTCTCCGTACAGGTGTGCTTTTGTTGCCCTGGGATAAATACGAAGACAACTAACGTGTAATTTGTAGCTGTGCAAAGCTTCGCGGGTAACCGCCAAGGTGTTTTTGGGACGCTCTTTTCATTTTGGACTTTTCGTTTTAGATTTATTTTTAATTGTATGTGTGTGTGTGTGTGTGTGTGTGTGAGAGAGAGAGAGAGAGAGAGAGAGAGAGAGAGAGAGAGAGAAGCCCTCAGAGGCCAGGTGTGTCAGAACTCCTGGACCGGGACTTATGGGTGGCTGTGAGCTGCCCGGTGTGAGTGCAGATCCTCTGGAAAAGAGGAGCAAGCGCTCTGAACCGCTGAGCCATCTCTCCAGCCCCTATGTCTTTATCTACCCCGACAATGCAGCCGTGGTTCTGTTTAGTTCCATGCTCACCAGGATTTGACACCGTTAAGAGTTTTACTTGAGCCGTTCTAATGGGTATGCATTCGCACCTCATGTATTTGAACTTACCCCAAAGGCTAACGGTGACCCCTTTTCATGTGCTTATTGCCATCTCTGCACCACCCACCTCCTTTTCTGGTGATTTGTCGCTTCATTCATTTTGTCTGTGTCCTGACTAGATTTTCTCTGAGTTTTCAGCATGGTTTTTTTTTTTTTTATATTCAAGACACTACTCATGTTTTGATCATGTGACTTTCAAATATTTTCTTGCACTTTGCAGATTTTTGCCATTCTTTTTCCTTTTATGGAGAATGTTTTAGGTGGCAAGTTTCTTTGCTTAATCCGAGGGCCCAAAGATTTTTCTCAATTTTTTTCCTAGAAGGTTCACATTTTATTTGAAGTCTGTGATCCAATTTGAGTTAATTTTTGGATAACATGTGAGGCTTATATTGGGGTAGTGTTGCAGAAATTTATTTTTAGTGATATGTAAAATAATTATTTCATGCACTGTTGGGTGAGGGGCTGTCCAGGGCGTTGTGTATTGCCTGCAGGTGTTGGATTTCTGTGGGGGTTCTTCAGTTGCTAATGATTGCACGTGTCATCGTTAGAATAGCTGAGGCGTTCTGAAAGAATAAAAGCACCAGAGCGCAGATGCTTGGGGTTCTACCGTCGATCGGGTATGGCACTGGTCAGGATGGTGGTTCCCTCTGCTGAGGTCTGGCAGGGTTTGCATGTATGAGAATGCTTCCTTGTCTTCTTTGAGCCCCGGCAGCAGCCTGACTACTACAGGGTAGTTTGGGCTCTCTTCTTCTGCTTGTTTCACCCGATGTCTGGTGACTAGTGCTCCGCTGGGGGTGAGCAGCGCTCTTTTCACACATCCATCAGAGCTCAGTTCCACATATTTAGATGGGTGCACTTCTCGCTTGCTATTGGTTCTTAGATCTGTTTCTCTGCAATTATCACATAGTCCTGGTTACTATAGCTAAACTGTAAGCTTTTGTAAAAGATTTGCTTTGTTTTGTTTGCTTTGGTTAGTTGGTTTTTTTGAGACAAGGTCTTTCTATAGAGCCCTGGTTGTCCTGGAACTCACTATGTAGACAAGACTGGCCTGGAACTCACCCAGTCCAAAGTCTCACCATATTTTGTGAATGAAAAGGTACTGGACACCAATTACTTTTTCAATTCTGAATGCATCAAAACGTTACACTCTTAAGTGTTGTGCTGTTGTAAGACAACACACAGAATAATTTAGGTTCACTAGAACACCTCTTCCCACAGTTTTCTACTCCCTGCCCCAACAACTGACTTGCCTGACAACTCCTTCCTGAGCAGTCTTTTGTTAATATTTAGCCCTCTCTAATCCCATCATTTGTGGAAGCTCTGGCCATAAACTGGTGAAAGGTTAGAAAACTGAGTGAGAGAGAAAGAGTATTTCCCCCTTTGTTTGACTCCATTGCACACAAAGTGATTCAAAGCAAGCATACTAACCAAACTGGAAAGGAAAGGGCTTGATAAGGCTTCCACCACATCTTCCACAGCCGAGGGACCTCTTCCATCTTTATTTATGACCTGTAGTGTTTAAGGCTACTTAGGATGGATCAGGGTAAACCTGGGACACAGCCAACTAAATGTAGGTGGAGGAACTATAGCCTTTGAAGAGCAAGTCTTTGAAGACTGCCTTTTAGTGTCTGTGTTTTCTATTTCAAAGACAGAATTCACATGAAGTCACCACACGAACACTCTACGCAGTCCCGAAGCTTTCTCACAATCTTTGTGCTCCACCCTGTCTTTCTACCCAAGGTCCTAGGCAATTACCTATCAATTGTGTCAATACATGACATAAAAGTATTTTAGAATTTTCTAGAAATAAATTGTACGTGAACTTCTGCATATGGGTTATTTCACTATAGTGGATTTATGTGTTGTATGTGAGTACATGTGTGCAGGTGTGAATGTCTGAGTTAAGTGTGCAGAGAGCAGAGGAGGATGTCAGGGGTCCCTATCTCCATGCTCTTATCCCCTCTTGTGCATGTAGTCACCCTGGTTCAGTGGGTACTGGGATTTGAACTCAGGTCCTCATGCTTGCGTGGCAAGGGCTTTGACCCACTGAGCCATCTCTGCAGCCTTCTGGTAAAGTGATTTGATATTAATTCATACCCCTGAGCACATCAGTGGTTGACTTATTTAAAAATCTTATGTGTGCACACAAGCATGCACACGCAAGCCACTGTGTACATGTGGAGGTCACAGGACGACCCTGGGTGTTGGTCTTCACTTTCCACCTCACTTGAGACAGAGTCTCTTGTTCACCTCTGCGTGTGACGGGCTAGTTGTCTCTCCTTCCCATCTCTCTGCACGAGCACTGGGATTATAGACAAGTGCTACTGTGTTCCAATTTTATATAGGCTCTGGGGATCAGGGCTCATACGTCCATGCTTGTGTGGCCAGTGATTCACTCATGGAGCCGTCGCCCAGCTCAGTTTGCTCATTTTTGTTGCTCAGTGACGTTCTACTGTATTATGGGCCGTGTCTTGTCTATTCATTTAATGGACATTTGTAATGTCCCCGATTTCTGATCACTGAATAAAGCGACGACATTCGCGGTCACAGCTTTGCATGGATCCACATTGACTAAGGAGCAGAATGACTGGGGTGTTTGGTAGGCGCAAGTGCAATGTGAGAAACAGCTAGTTGGCAGGCCGGCTGTACCACCCCACACATTCTCCAGCAACAGAGCTGCTCCGCTCCCTCATCACCTCCGTTCCCTCATCCATCATCTTTATGGTTTTATTTTATTTTGTGTGGAGGGTGGTGGTGGTGTGGGTATGAATTCACTATGGTGCGCAGAGGGAGGTCAGAGGAACTTTGTTCTCTCCTTCCACCATGTGGGTTCTGGGGATGGAAGGTCATCAGGTTTAGCAGTAAGTGTCTCTACACACAGAGCCATCTCACCCACCCTGGTCTTTAATTTTTTTGAACATACTGTAGTTCAATATATACTTCCTTAAAAAAATATATATTTATGTATTTATGTATTTATTTAGAGACAAGGTCTCATGTAGCCCATACTGTTCTCAGACTTGCTGTGTAGCAAGGATGACCGAGAACCTCTGATCCTTCTGCTCCTACCTCCAGGAGCTAGATTTACAAGTGTGTGCCATCATACCCACCTCACATAGGGGACTGAACCCGGGGCTTCATGTGCACCAGACAGGCACTTTGCCAGCTCTATATCCCCAACCCTGGGTATATTTATGAATTATTTTAACTGTACACATTATGAGATGCAGTGAGACAATTCAATACATGTATGTAATATAATGATCAAACAGGGGAGTTAATATTTCTATCTCCTTAAGCATTTAAAAAGTAGATTAATAGCTGGGTCATGGCGGTGCACGACTTTAGTCCCAGCACTTAGGAGGCAGAGGCAGGCAGAGCTCTGAGTTCAAGGCCAGCCTGGTCTACAGAGCAAGTTCCGGGGCTACACAGAGAAACCCTGTTTTGAACACCTCCCCAAAGGATTACGAGTGCCTATAGAGACTTCAGCAGTTCAGAGCACTTGCTGCTAACTGTTTAACTTCAGCTCCAGGAGATCTCACGCCCTCTTTTGATTTCTTTGAGCACTAGGCATGTATGTGGTGCACATCCATACATGCAGGTTAAGACACCCATATATAAACTAAATCTAAGATTAAAAAAACAGAATAATAAGGCCTGTACATGTTTTACATATTTATGGGAATGAATAGATACAGAAAATGTGATTATAAATACAAAGTACAAAATACAAAAGGAATATTTTTTCTTCTCTTTTTTTTGGGGGGGTGGAGTGGGGAGGGGGCAGGATTTTGTGTAGCCCACACTGGCCTTGAACATCAGTACAGCTGAGGCTGGTTTTGAACTACTGGTTTACACGCATTCACTTCCCAAGTGCTGGGATCACTGGTGTGCACCACTATGCCCAGCCGGTGATGAAAAGCACCAAAATACAGCAGTATCTGTGTTGGGGTTCGGGGCGGGGTGTCCATTTACAATAACCTGTCACATATTTGACAAGTAATTCAAGACAGGACTCTAAACACAAAGTAATGATAAAGAGGCTGAAATGTTAACTGTCCCAGTTGTATCAGGTCATATTATACGCATGTACTGAAAGATCATGCGATACCTCAGTGGCACCATCTCATGTGTGTTTAATGGCCATTCGCACATCTTCTCCAGTGAAGTGAATGTACTCTTGTTAAACTTTGATCGTCTTTTTCTGTTGTTCTCTCTGATTTACCGAGCTGTGAGTCGGGCTCTGACATGCCCCCGGGGAACCCAGCTTTACTTCCTGGGGATCAGAAGTCTGTGTACTTTCCCTTCCTTGAGTCCAGGCTGTACCTACGCCTTGCTTCTACCTAAGAGAACATGGCAAAGATGACAGGATATTGTTTACACGAGGAAGTGCTCTCTGTAAGACGTGGCTGCTGTCATTCCAAGAGCCTCTTGCTGGTGCTGATGACGCCATGTTGGAGGGGCCCACGTGGCAGGAACCACAGTGGCTTGGAGATGGAGTCTCTCTCAGTCGGGCCTCATCCTGACCAGACTTCCTGGGGGCCTGCTTTGTGAGAGACTTTGAGATAGAGGTGTCTCTGTTCAACTATCCTTGGAGCATGACCCGCAGAAACCATGAGTGATAAATGCGGGGTTTGGGACACTAAGTTTAAGTTTGTGTGTTTGTGGTTTGTGTGTATGTATGTTTCTGTGTGCATGTATGTGTGTGTAGGCCAGAGGTCCACAGTGAGTGTCTTCCTCAACCAGTCTCCACCTTAGTTTTTGATAGAGGACCTTTCACTGAAACTGAAGCTCACTGATTTGGCAAGACTAGCTGTCCAGTCAGCTCCAGCGACCCTCCTGTGTTATTAAATGTCTGTTGGTGATCATAATAAAACTATTTATTAAAACGTTCTTTTACAAATCTCAGGGGTCCAATACCCGGGTGGCTAACGCACAGAGCTCATTCCAAGGCTTCCTCAACCCACCCTCTCCCCTGGGTTCTCCTTCCTAATCCTCCTGCTCCCTCCTTGCTCCAGCCACCCCCCCACCCCCGCCCCAGGTGTTTTTCTTCCTGTTTCCAGGCAGACCCTCAATAAACAAATGAACAGGAATCTCCTGGGGAGGTTCTGAAGGGGGGAGCACAGAGGTGTAAACAAGTAGAAAGTGGATCTTTTACATGCTAGAGCATAGCTAATATATCCCACAACACTCCTGTCTGTTTCTTCTAGGATTACAGGCTTGTGCTACTATGCCCAGCTTTTCATGTCAAAGCTGAGAATTGAACTCAGGTCCTCATGCATGTGTGGCAAGCACTTTACTGATTAAGCCATCGCCCCAGCCCCCTAAGTTAAAAAAAAAATACATTTAGACCTGGGCACCATGGTGTGTATCTGTAGTCTCAGCTTCTGGAGAGTTTAAAGAAAAAATAATTGTTTAAACCTAGGAGTTTGAAGCCAGCCTGAGAAAGAGCTACCCCATCTTCAAAAAAAACAAACAAACAAAAAAAGATAAACTTACATTTAGGATGCATTCCTGTCAGGTATCTGGTTGGTGAATGTTTTCTCTGTTCTGTGGGCTGCCTTTTCATAGTCCCCTAGCCAGGTCCTTGAAAGAGCAACCGTTTTCAGTTCAGATGAGAGCTGAGTGACCCTTTGTGAAGGACAATCTAGATTGTCACTAAGGGTTGAGAAGCACCGAGGTTAGTGACGTACCTTGGGTGCGCTACCATCTCTCTGCGTGAGGGTTATATAAGGGGAGAGACCTGCCCTCAGTGTGGGCGGTGCCATCCCATAGGCAGGGCCAGAGGGAATAAAATGGGGAAAGAAAAATTGCCAGTGAGCTCAGGCATTCATCCCCTGCCCCCACCTTCTCCCCAGCTGCTATGGTATGCTCCCACCATGCTCTCTGGTCCATGATGGGCTGAAGCCAAGCCCCATTAGTCAAACTAAGCCTTTCCTCTTTCAAGCTCCCAGGCCAACACATCCTCCTCTGATTTGTGTTTTCTGAATCTTTGTCCCTCCCTCTCAGGCTGTGAAGATTTACTTTTTAATGCCCTTCTAGAAGCTTTAAGTTTTTCCTTTGTAGCCTTCAATCCAGCTGTATGTCATCACACAGGTCTCCCCCACAGGACTGAAAGTTCTGGGGTGGGGAAGACTGTTTTCCTTATTAACCACACTATTGCTGGGTCTCTAGCATCTCCCAGGCAGTAGGTGTTCACACCCACTGGTTAGTTTTTTGTCAACTCGATACCAGCTAGAGTTATCTGGGAAGAGACCTCAACTGAGAAAATGTCTCCACCAGATTGTCTAAAAGCACGTTATGGGGCATTTTCTTGATTAAATGATTGGTATGGGAGGGCCCAGCCCACTGTGGGCTTTTACCGAAGAAGAAAGTTTCTTTCTTGTTGGACTGACACGGTTTCCTTTTCTCCCCACTTATATTAGTCAATATTGGGAGAATCTAGAATCACCCAGGAGACACACCTCGGGGCATGTCTGTGAGGCAGCTTCTAGGTTGGGTGAACTATGATTGGGATATCCACCCCAAATGTGGGCTGAGATGCCAAGCCGAATCAAAAGAAGACAGTGACTCACGGCTCTCTACTTGGTGGCTGGTGGCTGGCGGATGCAGTGTGACTTCTCATTCCTGCCACTGTGACGTCCCCAGCGTGATGGACGGACCCCTCCAACTGTGAGTCAGGATATTAGCCTTTCTTCCTCAGGTCGCCTTTCTTAGGCATTTTGCCACAGCATCGAGTGAGTAACAAGTGTGCTGGTTTTCCTTTCCTCTTTCCTTGGCTCTCCTTCCCTGGGGCTTCGCTGTGGACTGGCACATCCTGGTGCTCATGTTTGCAAAGGCTAAGAAAGGGGAGGACGCCCGTGAAGGACAAGTACACGCTGTGATTTGGCCATGGGTCACCGGCCTCCTTCCTCTTGGCCAGGTGCTGGCTGCATCCATGTATTTGGATTGGTGGCCCGATCCACCAGAGAGCTGGGTACTGTGAGTCACACACAGTGCATATTCTGAAAGCTCAGTCCAAGCACGAAGGCGCAAGTTTCCCTGGCCTGGGCCTTCTTCACCTCTGTGTCTTTGTCCCCGCCTCCCAGAAATCTCACCTTTGCCTTTTCTATTTATCTCTGTGACCTGTTTTGCTTCAGTTTTTCACTGTGACACATGAGGACACGGCTGCTGGAAACAGCTTACTCTCCCCATCCAGGTGATCTGCTACCTTTATCTAGAAGCGTTGGCCAGATGTGGCGCTCTCTTTCTGAGAGCTCAGTTTGTTCACTGATGTGAATCTACAATTTTATCATAGCCAGCCTGTCTGAAGACTGGGGCTCTAGGCTACACCTTGGACTCAAGCATCAAGAACCTTTCCAACCTCATCTTCTTTACGTCTCTCCTTTCCTTCTTCCTCCTCCTCCTTTCTCCTTTTATGCCTCTTCATTGTTTAAAAAAAGTTTATTTTTTAAAAAATTCATAAATATTTCACCATTTTTGTCTATGCCCATGGAAGCTAGAAGAGGGTGCTGGACACCCCTGTAACTATAGTTACAGTTGTGAGCCACCGTGTGGGTACTGGGACTCAAATGTGGGCCCTCTGCCCGAGTGCTCTTAACTACTGAGCCCTCTCTCCTGCCCACTCCCACTCCCTTCCTTCTTTCCTCCCCCCTCCTTCTCTCTCGCTCCTTCTCCCCACCACGCCCCCTCTGAAACAAAGTCTTGCTATGTAGCCCAGCCAGGTTGGCCTGAAACTCCCTATGTAGCCCAGGCTGGCCTCATGCTCATGATCCTCTGTCTCCCAGGTGCTGGAATCACAGGAGTGCTGTTCTTCCTTTGAAAA
Source organism: Cricetomys ansorgei (assembly GCA_026225945.1). NCBI lineage: Eukaryota > Metazoa > Chordata > Mammalia > Rodentia > Nesomyidae > Cricetomys > Cricetomys ansorgei. Next base: position 942,295 of record JAMJFZ010004042.1, read on the forward strand.
GTGTCCGTTTCGTAGGCTCTTTGGGTTTTTCTACATGAGAAACCACATTGCTCAGTGCCTTGTACCTTTAAGTCTTTAGTTTATAGTTCCTTGCTAACTGGATTACAAATCCTATGCATTGAAAATGTATGTGTACACATTTACTCAGATTAGAATATAGCATAGTGTTTGTGCCTTTATTCAGATACAGATACAGAGTACAGAGTACGTGCCATATTATCATATGTAACGCAGCATACGGAAGAAAGCGTTTTAAACTCAGCTGCATGTACTTATGAGCCCAGTGTACTGACAAGGGTGCTGTGCACACTGTACTGGGCTGTGGCCCTCTCTGGATGCACACTGCCCTCAGTTACAAAGGATTCTGTAACTGCCTGCCTAGCATCCATTACTCTCCCGCTTCCCTTTCAGAATGTTGGGGTTCATATCCCTTCCACATGTGAGTTACACCAGCTACAGTCTCTCTGGAGCTGCCCTGAGCTACAAGGGAGGTTGTTAAAGAGAGTCAGTTCTACATTAAGTGTGTGTGCCTCTAACCACTATCCTCTCTTGTCACAGCGGGGCATGCAGCTGAGAGCTACTGAGGGCCAGGCGCCTTCATATGAAGTCATGGCTGGCAGAGGACTTGGGTCCTGGGTGATGTCACTGAGTAGGCCTATGGCTCACTGTGTCTGGGGCCTATTCTATCCCAGGACCTGCAGACATGGGTAAATAGTGACCTTATCCTTGGAGCCTGACTGAGGCAGATTCTGTTGCCCTACAGTTCAAACCATGCCAGCTGATACTGGTGTTGTGTCAGAGATAGACCACACCCTCAGGAGGTCAGGGTCTAAGTAGGTGGTGATAATATTCAAAGTCTGGAAGCCAGAGATCCTCACATGTTGAACTAAACATCCCCAAGAAGTTGAAATAAAAGAAGTTCCGGGCTGAGTGTGGTGGCACACGCCTTTAATCCCAGCATTCAGGAGGCAGAAGCAGGCAGATCTCTGAGTTTGAGGCCAACCTGGTCTAAAGAGTGAGTTCCAGGACAACCAGGGCTACACAAACAAACCCTGTCTCAAAAAACAAAAACAGAACTAAACAAAAAGTTCTACCTACAAAGAGCATGCAGATGCTAAAGAACTTTCTGGAATGGAGCTTCCTTCAGAGTTGTATTGATGTAGCTTTAAAAAATTACCTTTATCTATTTATTCTCTCTCTGTGTGCATGCATGGGGTGTGCGTGCAATTCTCTCCCTTTGCCACATGGGTTCTGGGGAGCGAACTCAGGTCATCTTAGCAGCAGGAGCCTTTACTGCTGAGCCATGTCCCTGCCCTGGGTGGATTTTGAGGAGAGTCGAAGGGAGGGGATGTTTCAGATCTGGCTGCAGCAGAGAAAAAGTCCTGCAGGCCAGGATGTTTTGCGACCACAGGCAAGTAGCCAGTGGCTGAAAAAGGAGTTTTTCTCAGAAAAGCTGTGGGAAGATTAGATTAGGACCTCCGTGCAATTCAATAAATAAATAAACAGATAAAGAAAAGAAGAAAGGAAGAAAGAAATAGAGAAAGAAAAGAAAGTGTGCCTGATGACTACAATGTGGCCTTCTTGACTTTAATGGGAACATGAGAACCTAGGCAGTAAGGAATCAAAGCCTGGTTTTAAAACTATAAAGTGTGACCTCCTCATGTACCGTGAGAGCCACTCAGTGGGCCAACAACCGTAAAATAATAGTTTGTTTACTTTAAAATAAAGGAGGATGAAAAGAACAATTTGCATTGCAGATGACTGAGGGTAAAACTTGCACCAAAGAACTTGACTTAATTACACACACACACACACACCACGCACTTATGAATGGCAGGTCAAGATTTTCTCTTATTTTTCCTTTTGATCACTGATGCATGCTAAAGTAGGAAATTGTGTGTGTGTGTGTGTGTTGTGGCTTCTTGTTTTTACAGAATGTTGTATACACATAGGACGCAATTTATAGCATTGTTAAGCTCATTGCTAAATGTGTTCTCTTCCCTTTATCCACAATAGGCATTAGTCTGTGTGTTTGAGAACAACGTGAGGCCCAAGGGAAAGAATGATTTAAACTTGTTCATTCTTAAGCTGCAAGTCAGCAAGTAACAAAGTGAAAATTAGTCTGCCACTTGCTTGCCACGTTGGCTGGCGATTTTTTTTTTTCTTTTTTCGAGGCAGGATCTCATGTAGCTCATGCTAGTTTCCAATTTTGTAGCTGGAGATGACTCCTGATCTTCTTGCCTCTGCCTCCTAAGTACTGAGATTACAGAAATGTACCACCATGCCCGGTTGGCCAGTGCTTTTAGAGGCATCTGCTAGTGTAGAATCTACATCCCCAGAGAGTCAGGGGAAACCCTTGTATGTGCATGTACACATATATATCCATACATCCACAGGAATGGCAAAGAATAGTGTTAGACAGATGTATTTGATTAGAAAATGGTGAGTTTGTTATTTTCCTGGGGAGAAGTAGGTGGTTACCAGACCTGTACCCTTTAGGGAATGTTTCTGTGCTAATGATTGGGGCCATGGCAAGAGAAAGGGTTAAGGCCACAAAACCTCTCAAAATTAGTCGTGTGTTCCCTTCATCTCGAAGAGTGTGTTCCCTTCATCCTGAAGATCTGTAGGTGACAGATGCTTTACAATGCGTGGTGGCTAATGTTGGTTGCCAACCTCACACATCTGGGAAGAGGGAACCTCAACTGAAGGATTGCCTCCATCAGATGGGCTGGTGGCCATGTCTGTAGATCATTTTCTTAGCTGCTAATTGGTGTAGGAGGGCTCGCCCAACAGTGCCATCCCTAGGCAGGTGGGCCTGACGTGTATGGGCAAGGCAGCCGAATGTTTTTATGTGGTCTCTGCTTCAGTTCCTGCCTCCAGGTTCCTTCTTTGGCTTCCCTTGGTGATGGGCTGTAACCTGTAAGCCAAATAAACATTTTCTTCTCCCGAATTGCTTTTGGTCAGTGTTTTATCACAGAAACAGAGAAGCAAACTAGAACACAATGGTGGTATGCACCTAGAGATTGTGTGAGTAGGTCTGAAGGCAGGGTCAGGACTCCTGCATGTCCTTGACATATCTGCAGGGAGCACAAGGGTGAAAGCTTCCTATGCTGACATTAAGGTTCTGTGATAGTTAGTGGTAATTTCTACTTGACAGAATCTAGAATCACTTGCGAGAAAAGCCTTTGGGCATGTCTGTGGGGGATGAGGTTGATTATGTTAATTGAGATGGTAAGACTTGCTCATTGTGGGTGGCACCATTCCCTGTGCGAAGGATTCTGGCCTACATGAAATGGAGAAAGTGAGCCGAGCACAAGAAAGTGTTCATTATTTTCTTGTTCTGATTGTGAACATACCAGGTGTTTTTCAAGGTCCTGTTACCTTGACTTCTCTCAAGGTTAGGGTTAGGGTTGTGAGCTAAAGCCCTTAAGTTGCTTTTATCATAGCAACAAGAAGGAAACTAAAACAGAAATTGGTATCAGGAGTGGGGTCACTGCTGTGATAAACTTGATTTTTTTCCTCCACTGGAATTGTTTCACAGCTGGAATGTCGGAAAGTTTAGGATTTCAGGTTATGGAAAAAAAAAAAAAAAACAGCATGCTGGAAGCAGAGCTTAATGAGACATTCTAGTGGGAACATGGAAGACAAAAAATGCTGAGAGAAATACAGAAAGTTGAGGCTCAGTCCATGAGGTTTCAGAGGGCAATAAAGGCTCTACCAAGATTTGTGACAGTAGCTATTTCTCTGATATTTTAGCCAAGAATCCAAATACATTCTCCCTGTGTCCTGATAACATGAGAGGAATTGAATTTAAGAATGATGGATTGCAGGTGGTTATCTGTGAGCCAGCCTGGTCTAATTCCAGGACAGCTAGAGTTACAACAGAGAAACCCTGTCTCTAAAAACTAAACTCTAAACTAAAATAAAATAAAATGATGGATTGATTTGTTAGGCAGAGGAAATTTCAGTCAGGAGAGCTCTGAAGCTGGTGCCAAGAAAGAGGTTGTAATTGTTAAAGAGATTGGTTCCACTGAGGAGAAACCACCCGTGCTGCTATGGGATGGTATAAAAGGTGCCCAGAGGGCAAAATCCCACCCTGGAAGGCTCTATCTCTCGAAGATCCAGCCTCGGCTGAGGGGGTTCACTCTATAGACTATGGGACATTCATTAGTAAGATTCATATTCCAAATTCAAATAACCTTGAGCTTTCTCTGGCCTTCTGAGGCTCATCAGGTGTGAGGATTAACACTGGACTACATGAAAGACTCCAGGCACAGAAGGACAAACACTGTGTGATCCCACTTCTGCGTGGACTCTTACAGAGCGTAGGACAGTGGTTACCATGTGCTGAGTGTGCGGGTGTTGGGTATATGACTATCATACCACGGGAGTAATAACTCCCAGCGACCCATTCTACTACATGGTGACTGTGGTTAAGAATGATGTATACTTCAAAACCGCTAGAAATAATGAGAATATGAGCTTACATATGTGTTAATTAGGAGAAATTAATCACTGCACAATGCAGAGATCACACTGTATCTCATAAAGTATATTCAATCAGTTGTCATTTAAAGTAACAAAAATCACAGAAACGAAACGGCCATTTGTTGAGACTATCCATGTTTATCAAACAAGGCTACTGAATACAGTCCTGTCTTCTCTCAGTGCCTGTCTATGGTGAAGCTGGATTTTCCTGGTGTACTTCAACAACATATGGGAAGACGCTTCAGAGGCAGATCTGAAAAGCCCACTGTATTCTCTTAACCATACGCTTCGAAGATTATAACAACACAAGAACACCATTCTGAGATGGCTCAGTGGGTGAAGGTGCTTGCTCTGGTTACAGGTGCTTGCTGTCAAGTCTGTTTGCTGTCAACCTGAGCTTGATTCCACCTGATAGAAGAAGAGAACTGGTTCCTCCAAGCTGTCCTCTGATCTCCACCCATATGCCCTAGCACACCTGCACACCTGTACACACACACACACACACACACACACACACACACACACACACACCCCACTGTTTTTAAAAAGACAATTTATCTTTCATAAAAATATATTTATGATCAAGTGTAATGGGCTTATTCTTGATTTTAAGTGGATTTAATGGCTTTACGTTGAGGTGTATAGGCATTCCTTCCTGGTTTTATTGAGATCACTCTGATTAGGAGCTGAGAAAGCTTTAGTCATCAGCACAGAGCCCAGCACGGCTGCAGCTGGGCTCATACCCCTTCCACAGACCAAGCCCTGTTCCCTCGTTTCACAACATTAGTCCTTCTCAATGTGAAAAAATGTTTATGAAATTATGCTTGTTCAAGAAGAAGTCAATGTTTTGTACCTAGGCTTTTTTAAATATACATATTTAAATGTGAGAGGCATTCAGAGCTATTCTAAAGCCAATGGATAGAATTACTTTCAGCTCAAAAATAGGAAAAAAATATCCCTCTAAAGGGACACACATAATGAATTATCCCACTCACTGGCAGGACAGCCCTTGGGACCTCGGCCCACCAGGATCCTGATCACAGCTTGGAAGGTGTGATAGATGGGCTGTCAGAAGTGGTTTGGTCATTCTTTTTACATGTAATAAAAATAAGATTTGTTTTGTTTTTATTTGTGTGTGTGTGTGTGTGTGTGTGTGTGTACATGTGATCTCCTGGAACTAGATATACACATACATATGTATGTATGTATAGATGGAAACAGGGTTTCACTATGTAGTGGCCTAGAACACACTATGTAGAGGAGGCTGGCCTTGAACTCACAGAGACCTCCCTGCCTCTGCCTCCTGAGTGCTGTGATTAGAGATGTGCATCATCATGTCAGGCTCCCATCTTTTTTAAAGATTTACTTTTATAGGCTTATATGCTTTTCACTACAAGTTGAATTCAGTCAGATCCTTTCAGGCTCTGAATGACAGAGATCTAACTTATCCTTAAAGAGATAGAGAGAGGGCAGGAGGGAGGGATGGAGAGAGGGAGGGGAGAGAGAGGAAGAGAGGAAGAGAGGGAGAGAGAATCTTATTTGATAGATGCCTTCCTTATGATGATGGTTTACCTTCTTAAAAACTATTATTTTAACATTATTATTTTAAATACTATTGTGTTTTTGAAATGAGAACTTATTGGTGTTTTATAAATACTGGTTTTTCTCTATCTGTTTTTGGACAAACAAGCCAGTCATTCTGAAATAGTCACACCATGGCCACCAAGTGCAAACAGTTATGTCAACCAGAGGGAGAGCTGCTCCTACATTTACCACTGTCTTCAAATAAATGCTTCCATATGAATGTGGAGTCAATAGTGAAGGTTGCTTACAGCAGAACTGTCATTGGCGGCCCGTTCCAAAAACTGCTCATCATGTGACTCATCCCCCCTCCTCCATGCTGCTAAACCACAGCATACAGGTTTCTTCCCCACTTATTGGCTTTGATCATTTCTATTTGTAGTTTAGTTCTTCCGCAGAAGGTCAAGATCAACACTCTCTTTTTAAGGTGTGTGTGCGCGCGTGCGTGCATCCACGCGATGGGTGTGGTGGGTGCAGGTGGCCTGGAGTTAATTCTGGTGAGCTCCGTCATTGCTTTCTCCTTCATTTCCTCAGGCAGGGTCCTGGTGAGCTCAGAGCTCACAGATCCAGGCCTGTCTATCTAGCCAGCTTGACCTAGGATCTCCTGGCTGTGGCTCTGGGGTGCTGGGCCTCATGATTGTTGCTTTTCAGGTGGCTTCTTCAAGCTCATTAAAAAAATTCCTGTTTAAAATGTCACAATGCTGTGTCTCCGATCTGGCCTTCCTCTTTGTTTTGCTCTGATTTGAGCTGTGACGGGAAATGCCCTCATTCTTCTCCCTGGCTCTCACCTTTCCCTCCATGACCCTCCTTGCTGCATTAATGGTAGTTTGGGGTTGAGCCTCCTGGTTTGATCTCCTTTTCTTTTTAATCAAGTGTGTTTGCATGCATGTGGAGGTGCACATGTGCGCATGTTCTCGTGGAGGCTGGAGGACAACCTCGAGTGTCACTCTCACAAATGCTACCCACCTCCTTTGAGGCAGGGTCTCTCATGGGCCTGGAGCTCACCTATTAGTCTAGACCCTCTGGCTAGTGAACCTACACAGGAATCCTCTTGTCTCTGCCTTCCTAATGCTGGGATGGCAAACACATACCATCATACTCAGTTTGTTTTGGGCCTGGACCCAGGTCCCCAGGCCTGCATGGCAAGTGCTTTAGCAGCAGAGCTGCCTCCCACCCCCGGCCCCTTAGTGGACTTTTATCTTTGTCTTTGGGATGTACCTTCCAGGTGATGGGCTCAGTGTCCCCTTATAATCTGCTTTGGTAGCATCCTGCTCTTGACTCACAGGGGGGCCACCTTGGCCTACTCCCTTCACTGATGTTCTCTGTTGCTTTTGCCCTCACCTTCTGCAGTGGGGTTCTCCTTAAACACTGCTGCTTTTTAGCTTCATCTGATGGGGTGCCCTAGGGAAGAGTCCATTGGATGGAGTCCTTTGATGGGTGGGCTTCAGTCCGATGTAATAAAGCAGCAGGTCAAAGAATTTAGTACCTGCAGCTCCCCACTCTCATGCTTGGGTAATGGGGATTGGGAGCTAGCAGAGCAGTGAACATTTGGGGGACAAAGCAGAGGGCACAGGGGCTGATGGGGTGCTCTGTAATCGACATACGGGTTTTACTTAATCTTTCCATTTATAGATGGCATTCCCCAAACCTATCTTATTTACTTTACTAATGATATTAAATTAGTATGTGATAATTTACATACTCACAGGTTATATGTGACACTTTCTTTTTAGTGTATGGTGTTAGGGTCCAAGCCCAGGACCTCATGCACGCAATAACCCCTACCCTTAATCTTTGCTCTGGGAAGCTTTCTTTCTGTGTAGGCATTCTGAAAGCAAACTCTCTCCTATGATATCAAGGTCTATTAGTTGTCCCACACACTCTACTATCCCTTGCCTTCAGGGTAGCTGCTGCCTTCCGGCCTAACACCATGTTCTCCTTTCTGTTAGAGAGTGAGTTTTGCAAGGATGCACACAGAGGTACCTGTCAAAAGGAAGCCTCTAGCTGCGGCAATGACGTCTTCGTGGAGGCAAAAGAATGCAGTCAGGGTCACAGACACTGCAAAGAAGCTACCACAGCCACCCACTCGCTGAGTGGCCATTTATCCAAGGTCTTTGCCAGTATATCTTTGTTGTTGTGGGCTCAAACACTGGCTCCATTCTGTAATTCTATTCTGTTTCATGGCTCTCCTAAAGAGAATGCAACTTGCAATTTAAGATTTGCGGAGTATTATTTTCTTGCAGTTGTGCTAAACAGTGGTTTGGTCCTCCCTCCAAACAACCAGATACAAGGTTTTCTGGAGCCAGAGCAGTGTTGGACCTAGACTGACACAAGCTATGCAAGCGCGCTACCATTCATTATTATATTATATTATATTATATTATATTATATTATATTATATTATATTATATTATATTCCCGGCTCTATTTCTAATTAAATTTTTAAAAAATTTATGTTGAGACAGGCTCTGCTCAGGTTTACTCAGAATGGCCATGACTCCACTCTGTAGCACAAGCTGGCCTTGAAGTGAACCCCCACCCCGCCCGTTTCTGTCTCCCAATACCTGGGATTTTACAGGTCCAAGCCACTCAGCCTTGCTACAAGATAGCTTTACAACCCCAGATGACATGACCCTTTTCCTTTCCTTCCCCTCAGCACTGTGGCAGACTGTGAGCTTGTGAGCAAGGGCACTGCACAGGGGAGCCCAGCAGGCTCTGCTGCTGCCGGAGCGGCTGGGTCAATGAAGAGGACAGGAACATTCCTTGAGACCCTTGGCGCCAGGTCACAGGTTTCAAGCAGATCTGCCCCTCAGAGTCAAAGACAAAGGCGTTCACTAGGGGATCTGCAGCATGGAGGGAGGGACAGACCTGAGCCTTATCACCCCCCACCCCCAACACTCACTGTCTTCAGTCTGATAGGGGAGAAAGGGCCAGAGACAAGACACTGAGGTCAGATAAGGGAGAAGGACATGTGTCAAAGAAGCTTGGCACATGCTGTGGCTGAGTTTGGTCTTGAAAACAGACTGCTGCCACGTTAAACCTGAGGAGAGCTACTTGCCTACACTACAGGTGTTACTTTGGCAATATGTGAGCATGTGATTATATTCTTATTTTCATTCCTGCGTTGTTTCCTTGGCATTCTTCTGAGGAGAACAGCAGTACTATATACCTTTAGAAGAAATGGAGGCAGAGCAGTACAGCTCCAAGGATGAGCTCAATACACACCGCTACTCTCTACCCCACCGCCCATCTGCCTCTTGGGCCAGACCACCCTGAACATGCTAAACACGTAGGACATAATGTGTCCACTCACTAATCTGGGAAACAGAAACAGACAGATGCTATGGTCAAATTCACCTTTATCCATCTGGCATGTCCTATAATGAGCTGCTTTTTAAACTCTGGGATTTCTGTGATGACTGAAAACAAAATCTGATTTTTTTCTTTTAAACCTGAAATGTTAGTAGGACAATATAATGCTGACTGCCGTTAAGATTTGTGCTGCTTGGTTTCTGTCAACGTGATACGAACCTAGACATATCTGGGAAGGTAGGAATCTCGACTGAGGAACTGTCTCCATCAGATTGGCCTGCAGGCAGGTCCATGGGGGCATTTTATTGATTAACGAATGATGGGGGAGGGCCCCACATCACTGTTGACAATGTCACTCCTGGTCCAGGTGGTCCTTAGGTGTATAAAAAAGCGGGCTGAGCCAAAGGGCAAGAGGTCACTTACCCCTCCGCCCCCACATCCCACTGCTGATCTTAAGTTAAAATTCTAGAGATTATTTTCAGTCAAAACAAGTCACTGGAATATGTGTAAAATGAAATACACAGTGCTGAGGATGAGGCCAATCTAGACTACACCCCCCCCCCCCCGTTTCCTCTCAATCCTAGCCGCACACAGCATTGACAGCAATGGTGTGGCAGATCCACCTCTGTACCTCGTGCTGATGGGCTGCAGGCCTGGCACGGTGCTCGGGCAGCCCAAATTTGGCAAAGTGGAAGGAATGTAGATTTAATAGGTAGTTGTTCAAGTCACATCTCCACCATTCGCTGATCATAAAGTTGGGGACAGAATTATTCTGTTTTTCTGAAACTTGGTTCTTTACCCGTCAGAGTAGAAATAAGAACATTTGCCTTGCAGGCCTGAGATTAAAACGAATTAAAAGGTCTAGGAAGGCCTGACTCCTAGTAGCATGGACAAGTGGGCTTGAACAGACAGCTCTCACTTCATAGCTAAAAACCACACAGGAAGGACCAGTGCAGTGGCCTGTGGTGAGCTGGGCTGTCTTTCTGTCTTTTGCTTTAAGAAGTAAAACGTGCAGAACATTTAAAATTGATTGATAAAGAAAAAAGAAACAACACCATAGTCAAAGAACTGAGGGGAAAAATTATGCCACAGATCCCAGGGCAAGCGCCAAGAGTCGTCCAGGCCCACTGAAGACTACTTTAAGACAGGACATGGAATTTCATACATCATTTGCCATCAAAATTATCTGATGGCATTCAGCATTCATGGTGTGAAATAAGACTGTTCCCATTGTGAGCATGAGCAACACACTTGGAGATGGTTCTGGAATAACCCACAGATCTGGTTATTGTGGCTTAGATGGATGAGGGGCCAGATGACATGATCTGTTGGTTGTCTGTTGATATCATAGGTCTAGGTTAGAAATGAGACACAGTATCTTCTACTTCCTGGCTAATGACGACCCAAGTCAGTCAGAATGGAAGGCGGTAAGATTGAATGAGATGAAGATGGACTAGAACTAACCAGCACACAGGCCCTGCTACCATACTGAGCCCCGTGAGACCCTGTTGCTCTCAGAACCAGGAGGGGATGGCTGTGGAGTCTGCTCTCTCCTTCACCTTTATTAGTGATGCTGTTTGGTTCATAGCAATCAACCCTGGTCTAACGAACTTGTTAAGGCTTGACCTTTTCTTACGAACTCAACAAAATATTCATCTGTTTTTAAAGATAAATATATCCCAGGCTGGCTTTAAACTCCATATATAGCTGAGAACGACCTTGTCCCTTCTTGTTTGTTTGTTTTGTTTTTTGAGACCAGGTAGCTTTGGCTGTCCTGGGACTCACTATGTACACAAGCCTGGCTTTGAACTCACAGAGATGCCCCTGGCTCTGCCTCCCAAGTGCTGAGATTAAAGGCGTGCACCACCACATCTGGCATGACCTTGTTTGACCCTCTTACCTCTACCCCAGAGTGCAAGGATTACAAGTGAGAGTGATCAAACCTGGTTTATGTATTTCTGGGGCTCGAACCCAGCGCATGCCAGACAGGCACGCTACCAGTGAGACGGCTCACTGGGTGAAGGTGCTGGTCATGCAAGTCTGGCGACCTGGGTACCATCCTCTGAACCCACATAGAGCTGAAAGGAGAGAACCGACTCCACAAATTCTCCTCTGACCTCCACAAGCATGGTGTGGCACACGTACCCTTCCAAATAATAAATAATAAAAATAAAAACGAAAAAGCATCTCTTCAGCTACATTCGTGTTTTACGGGGATGAAGGTTGTGTTGCCCCCCTCCCGCAACCCCCACAGCACGTTCCTGTTTTACTGCTGTTTCTAACTCCTGCCTCTATCTTAGAAGAACTGAAAATGGACTTTGCCTCATTCAGAGGAATCCACTGCCTGAACACTCCCTCCCTTTCAAGTCCCGCCAACAAGCTTCTTGCTGACTATGCTCCTGGAGACTGAGTTCCTTGAGATACAAGTGCTAAAAGCCCTCTCTGTTTGCATTTCTGCCTCAGTGGAGGGCAACGGGCAAGTGTTAATGCTGGAGCTTTCCTCTCACATCACACAGACGGTCTCACATAGGGGTCTTTGCCTGGTCATGTCAGCTGCCTGGGGACCTAATACAGTCTGTGCTTCACACCTGGTGGGAAGCAGCCCTTTTCTTCAGTTGTTCATTTGAAAGGTTGAATAGGTAGACCAGTGGTGCAGGTGCTGTGCAAACAGCTGCATCTACAGGCCTGTGGCCCGGGAGCAGGAAGGACCGTATTCTTCAGCTATTCTGACCAAGCCTCTTTGTTGAAGCTGACACTTCTGCTTACTTCATCCTGGAGTGCTAGACACAGCTTCCTGGAGGTATACCATGGCTGTGTCTAGGCACATCAAACACAGTTAATAGAAAGTTATTTTCTACAGCTCATGTTAAGAATGGAGATTCTTAACAGGTAAGCTGCACTAATATCTATCCCAGCTGACGATTGTGAAATACGGGCAGCACTGTGGGCCAACACGGTTTGTTCCTTCCAAAGCTCACACTGGGGCTTGGGAGGTATTAAAAGGGTGGAGACTTAATCCAACTTAGCATTTACTGGTGGGGCCTAGATTAGATAATCATGGGTTGAACCCCCCGATTAAATCTTGGTGGCTTTATATGAGAAAAAGACTGGGGGCCAGGAATGTACCACAGCTGGTAGACTGCTTGCCTAGCATGCATGAAGCCCTGGTTTTGAGATCAGATATGGTATGGGTTTTCTGTCCAACACTGCAGTGAACAAGGTGTGGTGGAACGATTCCGTAACCCCGGTATTTGGGTGGTGGGGGCAGGGGGATCAAGGTAATTCTTGCCTACATAGCCGTTCTGAAGTTAGATTGGGAAAATGAGACCCTGAAGGAGGAGAGAGATAGAGGACAAGGGAGGAAGAGGGAGGGTGGGAGGGAGGAAGGGAGGAACGGGAGAGGAGAGGCACCAGAGAACACACCTGTGCCCTGCTGTTTGCCATGTGCCCCATGTCACCCTAAGGACACTGCCGGTAAGAAGGCCACCAGCAGATGCACCCGTGACCTTGGATCAGAACGCTGAGCCATTTTTGTTAAAATTTGCTTGGTCTGTGGTACTGTGTTATAGCAACAGAAAACCAGACTATTGGGTGCCACAGTTCCTCAGACTGGTACCCAGGTCTCCTCAGGCTGAGCTTCAACTGCCATACACTAAAAAAACGGAGTGGCCAAATTCAAGTCTAGCGATAAGAACTAATGAGGAAACCCCGGTCTTCCTTCCGCTCCTCCTCACCCTGGGGTGAAGTGTTGGCAGGACAATGCTCTCAGTCTTCCACGGCCCAGCAGGTGCTGAAAGGAAGCATCCTTAATTCCACATCTGCATCCAGTCACTAGTGAGCAACTCCAGCGCTCACCAGTAGTGAGCAAAGCAGTGCAGCACCGTCACCTAAACATCAGCTCGATCTCCGTGATGACCTGCGGTGCGGCACGCACGCACTCTGAGACAGTCTCTCTGACGGCTACACAACTATCTTGTCCGTCCGTCCGTCCGTCCATAGCAACTGGCTGAGTAATTTAAACAGGACAAAGTCTTACTCAGTATTGAGTATTGAATAAACTCAATGAAAATGAGGCTTTTAACAAAAACATTTTCCCCACACCGAGGAAAACGGGTGCCTGATTAGAACGTCCAGCGTACAGCCTGGCGTGGTGATGATACCTGCCAAGGGATACCTGGGAGGCTGGGATGTGGGACTGTGAGTCTGAGGCCCAGCCTGGAATACACAGGGAAACTTTGCCCATCAACAGATAGGTAGATGAATATTAAGAGAGAAGGAGATATGCCAAACAGACTCATGAGGCTGTACCCTGTTACCTGTCTCTGTATCTGTGATGAAGGGATGATGGAGGCAAGGTGGCGAGACACCACAGCACGGCTTGGTATCTGTTTAGAGGTTTTGGTTTTATTCCTTTAAGCTTTCCTCCCTGCCATCAAGGAAAATGTAAGTTTGCAAGAACTGTGGTAAAACAGAGCATTTGACTTGCCATCAGCCATTTCAAGTGCACAGCCAATGGTGGTCACACTGTGTGCCAACATCTCCAGAACACTGTCCACAGGAAAGAGGAATGCTGATACTGAAATAGAGAAATGAGCCTCAAAGTATGGTTTGTAAAAGAATGGGAATTTTATTTTATTTATGTATGTAAATTTTGGTTTTTTTTTTGCTTTAAGATTTATTTATTTATTTTGTGTGTGTATGAATGTTAGCCTGAATGTCTGTGCACCATGTGTGTGCCACGCCCGTGCAAAGCCACAAGAGGGCACTGGATCCTCTGGAGCCAGATTTAGAAATGGTTGTAAACCATCATGTTGGTGCTGGGTCTAGAGCCCAGGTCCTCTGGAAGAAGTGCTCTTAACCACTGAGACATCTCTCCAGCCCTCCTGCTTTTTTTTTCCCCCTCTTAAGACAAGGTCTTGCTATGTAGCCCAGGCTGGCTTTGAACTCTGGATTCTCCTGTATAGTGCTGGGATTTTCAGTGGGGGTCACTCTGCTGGGCTCAGAACGTTATTTTTATTTTTAGTCCATTACAAAGTTTTATTACATTTATTGTGTGGTGTGTTCTTCTGTGTGCGTGTGTGTATGTGCTATGGTGCTCCTATGGAAGTCGAGGAGAATTTGTGGGAGTTATTTCTTTCCTTCCACATGTGGGTCCAGGGATTGAACTCTGGCCATCAGGCTCAGTGGCAAGCCCCCACTGAGCCCTCTTGCCTAACCTCAGAATGTTATTTTTAAAAGAGTGAAAAACCTCTCTAGAGGCTTGTAATGTGAAGGTTATTAAACACAAAGGAATGGCTCCATTTGATCCAACCATGAGAACTGAATAACCTCTCCAATCTGAGAAAGAGCAAATGCAAGCAGTAGGCCTGCGGTGAGCTCCTGCTGTGGCGTGTGTCCAGGAAGCCTGCGGCAGAGAAAGAAAGCCCAGATGGAGGCTTTCCTCAAGAGGCTTCTATAGAGCCATCTGCCTTCATGTCCAGTCTGCACAAACTCCCTCCCTCTCTCGCAGTTATGCCCGAGCAGGGCAGCACAGTCCTTAGGACCCCACACAGCAACATATTAGGGTCCCCTGCTGAGCATCAGAAAGAGGAAAATGTGGGTTACAGGGCCTTCTCTTGTAGCCAGGGAGAGGGGAGTGGGTGGTCACTCATTAACTGGGCATGCCCCAGTGCTCAGGGGGACTGCAGAGGAGGCTTGTCTGGGCTTTTCCACCGCCACCGCAGCTCATTTCCACAGCATCATTAAGGCAACGCTATTAATACTAGTGTTATGGTTTGTGTCACTGTTGTACCAACGACAATTCACCAGCTCCAGTTAATGCTTTTCTAAGAGCCGGCAGCCTGGGTTCTAAGCTGAAGGAATTCTCATCTAGATGCAAATTGAGGCAAGCCGTCCATGGTGCATGAGCGAGCAGTAGCAATTTTTCCACCATTTAACGTTCAGCCCCAGCCCTCACCTCCACCCCAGTGCATTTTCACACAAAAATATTGGCAAAGCACTCTCCCTTTTTCTTATCTACATCTGGTGTTCTGAGTCTTGATCCCTTTGAATTAATCCGAGGTAGATAGTTCTGGTTCCCCACATCTCCTCTTCTCTACTTCAGACTTTTAAGATGTTGGCTCCTGATATCTCAGATGTTCCATAAATAAATAAATAAATAAATAAATAAATAAATAAATAAATAAATAAATAAATAAATAAAAAAAAGCCATTTCCTCCTCCAATGAAACATTCTGTCCCAAGGGAGAAGGGAGGCTCTGGAAGCTAGGGAAACCTGCAAGGGTTAAGAAGTTCCTGAAAGTTACAAGATTCACAGGATTCCTCCCAAGGTTATACAAGCAGCGAAACTGCTTCTTCTGAAGCCACTTGTCTAGGGATGCAGTTTTCTTGAATGGTCTCCATGCTAGTGGCCTTTCAGTGATGTGACTGCCTTGAGTCACCCATGCTCCTATGAGTAACCTCAATAAACTCAACACTTGGGTGGAGCGGTGTCTTTGATTGTTGATGTGTCTGTGGTGAAGAGACGCTTGTTAATGTCTCCCCAGGAGAAGTCATTCAACAGTGCCCAGTAGAGTTTACCTTTCACCTGCTCTGCTGTCCTAGATAACTGAATGGCAATGTCGCTCACCCTATCATGCCTCACACCTGCAACATTCGCCCCTCCTCCCACATGCCACGTAACTGGGACGCACCTAGCCCAGTCGACCTTGTTCCATGATGATTCTTTTCATTTAGAATTTTTTTTTAAATTTATTTTTCTTATCGTGTATAATACATCCCAACTCCCCTCCTTCCCTCCATCTACTCCTCCCAGTTCCCCGGTCTCCCTTCTTCCCCAGATCTACCCACCTAACTGTCCCCCACTTCTCCTCCAAAAAGAACAGTCCTCCCAGGGCTACTCAAACAGAGCATGACAAGATGGACTGAGACCGGGCACTAATCCCTACACAGAGGGTGGGCTACGCAGCCCGGCAGGAGGAAAAGGATCCCAAGGGCAGGCAAAAGTGTCAGAGGCCCCCTCCCACCCCAACTTGCAGGAGTTTTGCAAGAACACCAAGCTAGACAACCATAAGATATATTTAGGGGACCCTTCAGGTTCCATGTCTGCCACTGCAGTCTGTGTGAGGTCCTAAGAGTGGCTGTCAGTTGACTTTGCAGGGCTTGTTCTCCTGGTGTCCTTGACCCCTCTGGTCCCTACAATCCCTCCTCCCCCTTTTTTCTGGGATTCCCTGAATTCAGCCTCTGTGTCTGCTCCCATTAGCTGCTGGAGGAAGCCTCTCTGATGAAGATTGGGCTAGGCACCAATCTGTAAGCAAGGCAGAATATCACTAGAAATCATCTCCTGGCTATCCAGTCTAATTCCTGGCTTCTAGTTCTCCTTGCCCAGCAGTATCAGGCCTGGGTTCCCTCCTTTGACATGGGGTTCTGCCCTTCTATTGTCCCAGCAGTTCCTGTACAGAGGAGAGGTTATAGGAGGGAGGTTGTGTGGCTGGGATGGTGTCCCAGTCCCACCACGGAAGCCTTGCCTGGTTACAGGAGATGGCCTCTTCAGGCTCCCCATCCCCCGTTGCTAGAGGCCCTCACTAAGGTCTTCCTCATAGATTCCATGGACTTTCCACTGCACTAAGTCTCCAGGTCACCCCCCAAATGTCCTCCATATATATCATCTCTCCATATATTCTCTCCTTCCATCCCTCTTCCCCCAACCTGGTCCCTTCTGTTCCCTTTCCCATCCTCCTCAGCCCACCTGCACCATCTGTTCTGTTTTCCCTTTACCAGGGAGAACCCTGTATCCCCACTGGGGCCCTCCTTGTTGCACAGTCTCTCTGGGTATGTGGACTGTAGTACCTTTGTCCTTTGGTTAACATATATTAAGTAGTACATACCATGTTTGTCTTTCTGGGTCTGGGTTACCTTACTCAGGGATGATTTTCTCTAGCTCCACTCATTTGCCTGCAAAATTCATGAAGTCATTTTTTAAATAGCTGAGTAATACTCCATTGCCTAAATGTACTACAATTTCTTTATCCATTCTTCAGTTGAGGAGCATCTAGGTTGTTTCCAATTTCTGGCTATTACAAATAAAACTGCTATGAATATAACTGAGCAGGTGTCCTTCTGTTAAGATGGAGTGTCCTTTGGGTAAATGCCCTGGAGTGGTATAGCTGGGTCTGGAGGTAGGTCAATTCCCAATTTCCTGAGGAATCGCCATATTGATTTCCACAGTGGCTGTACAAGTTTGCACTCCCACCAGCAATGAAGGCAAGTATTCCCCTTGCTCCACATCCTTGCCAGCATGAGCTGCCATATGTATTATTGATCTTAGCCATTCTGACTAGTGTAAGATGGAATCTCAGAGTAGTTTTGATTTGCATTTCCCGGACGTTGAACATTTCTTTAGGTGTTTCTCAGCCATTTGAGATTCCTCTTTTGAGAATTCTTTGGTCAGATCTGTACACCATTTTAAAATTGGATTATTTGTTGATGTCCAGTTTCTTGAGTTCTTTATATATTTTGGAACCTAGCCCACTGTCAGAAGTGGAGTTAGTGAAAATCTGCAGCCCATTCTGCAGGCTGCCGGTTTGTCTTATTAACAATTATCCTTCTCCTTTGCCTTAGAGAAGCTTTTCAGTTTCATGAGGTCCCATTTATTAATTGCTGATCTTAATGCCTGAGCTATTGGTATTCTGATCAGGAAGTTGTCTCCTGTGCCAATGTGTTTAAAGGTATTCCTCACTTTCTCTTCTGTCAGATTCAGTGTTTCTGGTTTTCTGTTGAGGTCCTTGATCCACTTGGACTTGAGTTTTTTGTATGATGATAATATGGATCTATTTGTATTCTTCTATATGTGGATATCCAATTAGACCAGCACCATCTGTTAAAGATGATTTCTTTGTTCCATTGTATATTTCTGGCTTCTTTATGAAATATCAGGTGTCCACAAATGTGTGGATTTATGTATGGATCTTTGACTTGGTTCCATTGATCAACATGTCTGTTTTTATGCCAATACCATGTGATTTTTATTACTATAGTTCTATAGTATAGTTTGAGATTAGGAATAGTGTCACTTCCAGAAGTTCTGTTATTTTTCAGGATTATTTTAGCTATCCTGGGTTTTTTGTTTTTCCATATGAAGTTGAGTGTTGTCCTTTCAAGGTCTGTAAAGAATTATATTGGGATTTTGATAGGAATTACATTGAATCTATAGATTGGTTTTGGTAAGCTGGCTATTTTTACTATGCTAATCCTTCCAATTCATGAGCACAGGAGAGATCGTGCCATCTTCTGAGATCTTCTTGTATTTATTTCTTTAAAGACTTGAAATTTTTGTCATACAAGTCTTTCACTTGCTTTGTCTGAATCATCCCTGCATCTCTGGGATGAAGCCTACTTGATTGTAGTGGATGATCTTTTTGATGTGTTCTTGGATTTGGTTTGTGAATATTTTATTGAATATTTTTGCATCTATGTTCATGAGGGAAATTAGTCTGTAATTCTCTTTCTTTGTTGAATCTTTGTGTGGTCTGGGTATCAGGGTGACTGTGGCCTTGTATAATGAGTTTGGTAGTGTTCCTTCTGTTTCTATTTTATGGAATAATTTGAGGAGAATTGGCATTAACTCTTCTTTGAATGTCTGATAGAATTCTGCACTAAAACCATCTGGTCCTGGGCTTTTTTTGGTTGAGAGACTTTTAATGACTGCTTCTTTTTCCTTGGGGTCTACAGATCTTTTTAAATTGTTTATCCGATCTTTGGTAGGTGGTATCTATCAAGAAAATTATCCATTTCTTTGGATTTTCCAATTTTGTGCAGTACAGGTTTTTAAAGTATAACCTAATGATTCTTTGGATTTCCCTGGCGTCTGTAGTTATATTCCCCCTTCATTTCTCATTTTGTTGATTCGGATATTTTCTCTCTGTTTTTTAATTAGTCTGGATAGGGGTTTGTCTATGTTTGCAGTTTTTAGTATTCTTTGTTCTGTATGTTTAGTGTTTTGATTATTATGTGGCAGAGGGACTTACTGCTCTGGTGCAGGCTATACATGTACATCTGTGTATAGGTGCTTGAACATGTGCGTGTATGTGTGGAGATACAACTGACATCCAGCCTTCCTCAACTGCTCTCCGTGTTATCTGAGGCAAGGACTGCCAACTGAACTCAAAACTCACCCATACAACTAGTCTAGCCATCCAGCTTGCCCCGGGGAATCCCCTCTCTGCCTTCCGAGTGCTGGAATTACAGGTGGGCCCCCACACCTACCCAGCATCTATGTAGGTTCTGGAGATCCAAACTCTTGTCCTCGTGGATGCCCATCAAGTGCTTTACCCACTGAATCGTGTCCCTAGCCCTTAAAGGGATCCCTTTACCAGAGGCAAGTGTGGCCCATACATGTGTGTTGTCTAGCTCTCTACCCTATGTCAAAACACCTGAGGCCATTAGCCTGTAACTGTCTTGGCTCACGGTATTGGAGTTTCCAGTGTGTGACTGGTTGGCCCACTGTTCTGGGTCCCTGGAAAGGTAGCTCATCACAGGAGCACGTGGCAGAGTCACAGCACTTACATACAAACCAGGGGGGAGAAGACAGAGAGGGAGGGGCCGGGTCCTACTGTCCTCTTCAAGTACATGCTCCCAGTGACCTAAGGACCTTCCCACAAGTCCCCACCTCTTAATGGCTGCACTACCTAACAACAGCACCATTCTGAGGACAAAGCCCTTTACCAAAGGGGCCTCTGGGTGACATTCTATATTTAAACAGTGACACTTCTCTAAAAAACCACGCAGAGAAGACAGAATACCATCTGTATCCCTGCCTTCGTATGCAGCCCATTCTTACTCTAACATGCAATCCTTTCCATCTTCCCTAACCTTGTTAGGGAATCTCCTCCACCAGTTTTGAAGTGACTTGCATAATTCTATAATACTCTGGGGGAGAAGAGTCACAGGCTTCAAATACTAATTGCGCAGACTTACCTACTGGTTCCCCAACACCATGCACAGCCAGGTTCCCAGGCCTCCTGGGAGGCAGGACTGGTGGCCAAGCTCACTGCACTCTGTGCTGGGCCTGGTTGCGTAGCCTTAGAGCAAAGCCCTCCTGCTTGTGTCGGTCATTCCTTGGGGTAGGGCTCACTGTCCTTTGCACTGGACTTTCTCACAATTAATTGCACACCCATATAAAGAGAAGCTCTGGTATGGATTTGGCAGGGATTGGCAAACTTCTGAAGAAAGGCCACACAGAAATGCCTTGGGCTCTGCCAGGCTGTGGTCCTAGCATGAGACGACACAGAGAAGAGATGAGCTTGTTCCAATCAAACTTCCTAAAATGAAGTGACAGGCCAGATGTGGCTCACGGGACAGGGTGGGCCAAGCCCTTAACTAGGCGTAAGAACTGAGAGGACGTGTCAGCACGAGGTGGAGAGGCATGACTCCGCCACTTATCTTCAGAGGGTGGGAGTCTATGCTAAGAACATGGCTGTGGAGCCCAGTTGCTGTGCTTCAAATCTTGGCTTCCACAATTGCTAGACGCTGAGCCCTTAGATGAGTAATTGTGTGGAATTGTCTTACTGGGTCCTTGTTACCATCTGAGGCAAGCGCTACGTCTCCACCAGCAGAGGCTCGGGGTGAAGAGGTGGGAGGTACAGAGCCTGGAAAGCTATTCCTTCAGCTCATTAACCGGCCCCAGCCACTCTCGCCACTACAGAAATGTCCTCCCTCTGGCTCGTCCCTCACTTCTCTTCACACCAAGCCTGGCAATACAGCAGTCCGCATTCTCAGCCTGTACTTGGCTATCTCACACTCTCTCAGTAACCCTGCCATCTGGCCTCTACCCCCGGCTTGGACTATGATCCACCCTTCCTTCATCTCTCCTCCTCTCCCTTTCCTTCCCCTTCTGTTCCCGTTCATCCTCTCCTCTCCCATCTTCTCTCTACACCTGTCTACTTTCCTGTAATTAAAAAAATCAAAAATTAGTGCGCGAAGTGTTGGGCTTTGAGATGGTATTTCCATACGTGTTTTTGACTCCCCAGTGTCTGTGTCTGCCTCCTGACGATCCCCTTCTTCTCCCTTCTCTCTTAATGTTATGTGTATTCTATCCTCTCTTTACTCCCTCTCCAACCTCCCTTGAAGACTCTCTTTCCTGTCTCATGATCATTTCATGTCCCATACACCACACACACACACACACACACACACACACACACACACACACACACACACACACACAAGATCCAACTCCCAGATCTGCATATTTGTGAAGAGTGGTATTTGTCTTTCTGAGGCTAGCTTATTTCATTAGCACAACAACTTCCCATGCAATCCATCTTCCTGCAAACACTCTGATTTCAATTTTCTTCATGGCTGGATAAAATTCCATCGTGTATATTTATACCACATTTCTCTTATCCTCTCATCTGTTGGTGGATACCTGGGTGGGTTCCATTTCTTTGCTATGGTGAACGATGTGGCAATGAACAGGGATGTGAAGTATCCCATGACGGTTCCTTATTCAAGAAACACACACACAGGTAAGGTCTGAGGTGGAAGCGGGTGATACAGCCCAAGATAGGGTAGACAACCATCGTAGACGCCCCCCCAGCAGGGGGGCTGTTTGCAGATTGCTACAGTACGCTGCAGGGAACACCCCATCTCCACAAGACACCAATATTCTAAGAGTGGTCTCTCTTAGCCAAACGCAGGGTTACTCATTTAAGATGGAAAAATTCAAGGAAGATCCTTCAGTGGCTGTTGTCATGGTTAGAAGATATGGACTGACGTGGATTTAACCATGAGGTACGCTGGCTCCATAGATGAAGAGTAAAGCCATACTGGAAATTTCCATTTTAATTTTACTCTACGTTTGTATTCCTATGATTGAAACAGTGCTGAGTATGACCTCATGTCCTGTGGGTATTCAGTAGTGCCCCCCCAAACCCCACAGTGAGTTCTGTCAGCAAGAGAAAAGGAGGAACACTCCCTAGACTGCCTGAGCTCCAGAGTTCTTCTGAGGGGCCCCTTCTTCCTGTTGGGTCGATGGTCAGGACAGGATTATCAAAATCATCTCTGAGTACTCAGGGACAGCACCCCACAAATAAGAGGGTTTTAGGGAATAACAGCTGAGCAAATGCTTTCCCTTGTGGGTTCCCGGGGACACGGGAGAGGCAGGCAGGAAAAAGGGATTTGCTCAGGTGGTAGAGGGCTTGCCTACCACATCCACAGCTGGGACTCTGACTCCCAGCAAGTAAGCCAGGCGTGATGGGCACACACCTGTAATCCCACCGTTCAGATATGGGTGAGGAGGAGAGGGACAGGGAAAGAGAGGAGAGGAGAGAGGAAGGGAGAGGGGAGAGAAAAAGAGAGGGAGGAAGGGAGGAGAAAAAGGGGGGTGGCAGGGAGATCTAAGATCTAGTATATCCTTGGCACTCAGGTGCCCTGGAGAAAATATTACACAAGATTCTTGAAGACCTGTCACTGCTCAGAGAAGTGGGTGGAGCTCTTTTCTTTGGCTCCGCCTTTTTTTCTGCACCCTGGACTCAGGATCCTGACAGTGCAGGGACCCAGGAAGAATGCAGCCTAAAGTCCTCTCTCTGATGGCTAGGAGAAAAGCTGCTCTCTGGTCTTGTCACAGTGACACTTGTGGAAGCTCCGGCTCTGTGACCCTCACACCAGTCAGTCTCCCAGCAGCTCCCACTCCTCCACCCAATGTCAACCCCCCCAACACTATTTTTAAAATATCTAATCTGTAGTGAGTAATGAGTGATAGAAATGTTAGTTTGCCATCTCTGGACAGACACATTCCAAGGCAAGTCCTTATTAGGTTGTCACTGGCTATTTGAAGTGGTAGACGGGAATATAAACCAAAGTGGTACACATAAAAACTTCTTAATGGTATGTGGTTTGAAATGTTTATAGATTTTTAGAGTGCTTTTCTTTTGAGATTAAAAAGATAATGTAGGGTTGGGGATGTGGCTCATTTGGTAGAGTACTTTTCTGGCAGGCAAAGCCCTGGGTTTGATCTTGAGCACCACAAAAACCAGGCACAGCAGTACAGACCTACAATCTCAGTGCCTTGTGGGTAGTAACAGGAGGATCACAAGTTCAAGATCATCCTCAGCTTCACAGTCTTGAGGCCAGCCTAGGATATATAAGACCTTGTCTGAAAGTTTTTTTTTTTAAGTCGGTAATGTTTGTATGTGTTTATGGGCCAGGATGATGGCTTGCCACACTTATATAATATGTCAAGAGCAAACCAGAGTAAAGAGCTTTTCTATCTTAAGAAAATTAACACAAAATTAAAGTCTGTGTTGAGGATATGCCACAGTCCATAAAGTGTTAGTGTGGGGGTTTGAGTTCAATCCTCAGCACCCACATAAAACCAGGCATTTGTAACCCCAACACTAGGGAGGTAGGAGGAGGAGGACCCCTAGGACTTACTGGCCATCTACTCTAGTTAAATCAGGGAGCCGCAGATTTGGTGAGAGAATCTGTCTCAAAAAATAAGGTTGCTGGGCTGTGGTGGCACACCCCTTTAGTCCCAGCACTTGGGAGGCAGAGGCAGGAGGATGTTAGTGAGTTCGAGGCCAGCCTGGTCTACAGAGTGAGTTCCAGGACAGCCAGAGTTACAACAGAGAAACCCTGTCTCGATAAAACAAACAAAACAAAAGAGGTGATTGAGAAAGACACACACACACACACACACACACACACACACACACACACACACATGGCTATTTGTCTCAAATAACCTTGAAAAGCTTGCTGGCCAGAGATTCCCCCCAATATTCAGGCTAGGTAAACTAGAGACCTTGTCAATGAAGTTGGTTGATGAGCTTTGTAAAAAGATTATCTTTTACTCAGGCCACCTTCCCACAGTGAAATGGGCGTTCTGTTGTCTATTATGATATAACAATTGCCCCCCTAACTCAGCGGCTTCAGACAGTAATAATTTACTATCTGACCAAATTGTCTTTCTCTCAAACTCACGTTGAAGCCATTGGCTGTGTTCTGTGAGACAGAGCCTTTAAAGTGGTAATTAAGTTAAAGGAGGGGCTTGGAATGTGGCTAGATGCACACTGAGGATGCACAAGACCCTCAGCTCTGTCCCCAAGCCCTGAAAGCAAAGTTGAATGAGGTTATAGGGTGGTCCAAAACACCTATAAGGTGGGGTCCTTACAAGGGGAGGAGGGGATATGAAGGTTGCAAGCAGGGCGTGAGGGGGAAGAGGCTACATGAGAACACAGCCAAACCTCTGCAAGTCAAGGAGGGAGACCTCCAAGAGACCAAACCGGACCCTCCAGAACCGTGATGCTGGACTCTGTATTAATCAGCTTTGTATTACTACAGTGGAACACTGAGGCAAGCTGCTTCTGACATAAAGAGAGGTTTATTTTGGGTCATAGTTCTGGAGATCCAAGTTCATGGGGCAGAGCTCCATTTCCACTGGGGCCATATCATGGCTTAGGGTCTTCCCTTCTTCCTCTCTTTCTGAGATTACTCCCTTAACGATGTTCACGCCTCAAACTCTGTTCCCAGGGATTCTGACTCAAGACATAGTTCAAAGGGAAATTTCAAGTCAAAAGTGTGTGTGTGTGTGTGTGTGTGTATGCGCGCGCACGCGCGTGCACGCACCTGTGCATATGGGCACACTTAAATGGTCATAACATAGTGATATAACATAGAGTCTCCTGGGTAGAGTCTCAGTGAGGGATTGTCTACATTGGGGTGGCCTGAGTGCATGTCTGTGGGAGATCGTCTTATTAAGTTAACTGATGTGGGCAGCACCATTCCCTAGGCAGTGAGCCCTACACTGCATAAGAGCAGGGAATCGAGCTGACCGCAAGCAAGCATGTGAGCATCTCCGCAGCCCCTACACCGAGCTTCTTGAAAGAGTCCACACTACCACCACTACTTCTTTAGTCCCAATCACCACTCCACAGTCTGTATCTCTGGCCCGTGGCCATGCGGGGGTCCAGAGTCAGTCTTGCTGAGGTCATGGTGGCATTTGATGATGTGATCCTTCGGCTCCTGTGCCACTCGCTTTCCTGCTTTTCTGCCCGAGTCCCAGGCAGTCTGGAATCCCTTCCCCCTGCCTGTCCCTTAGCCGTCCACTTTTCTTGATTTTCTTTTCACCAGCCACACACTTCCCCACATCACTTCACACACCATTGCGGCCTCAATGTTTAATTTTACATTAAGGTGCTTCTGGTTCTGGGTTTGTATATCCAATCCTCTTTACACTTTCCCGCTTGAACTCAGGAGCCACAGTATCTCACTGTCCCACCCTACACCTACTCACAGTCACAGCCCCCTCCCTCCTTGGTCCTCTAGCCCCACAGATCCACTCCTCTGGTCCAGGCAAAGCTTCTAGAATCATCCCTGATGCTTCTTTTCCTCCTTGAACTAATTATTCACCAGATTCCAAATGCCTTCTGCTTCTTCCTGCTCAGAGCTCTCTGGGTGCTACTGCATCCTCTCTGCCTTCACCCGTCACCAGCTGGGACCATTTCCCACTGCCTCTAGCCTGGGCCCCAGCTCCTCCACACCCCATCTGATCTCCAGCCAGCCAGAGTATACCCCAACATGCAAAGCTCCGTCACTGCTTCTCCTATTGAGAAAGGGATTGGGTTTTCCACTCACCAAGATAGAACGGGTCGCTCCCCCCACAATAACTAAGCATGTTCTGTTGTCCTCCCACCCCGTTTACAGGCAAAGCACCTTCCGATGTTCAACGAGGGGCTGTTTATTGCAGCCCCGTGCCGTACACAGTGCTGCCAGTCCAGGGGTGAGTAAAGCAAATGCGGTCTGGCTCATGAGAGTTGCTCATGTGACTGTCACCCTCTCGCCCACGCTAGCACCAGATCTGGCACCATGTTTTTTTTTAAACAAAGGGTCTCCTGTAGTTTAGACTGCCTGTAGGGTTATTAGGCAGGTGGGGATGACCTTGAACTTCTGATCCTCTTGTCTCTACTGGAATTCTAAAAATCCTCCGCCATGCCTGGTTTAGGTGGTGCTGGAGAGTGGACACTGGGCTTCATGCATTCTAGACAAGCACTTTACCACCTGAGCCGCGCCCACGCCTGTACTTATTTGTTGAATAAATAAAGGATTTCGATGAGTGCCATCACTAAAGACTAAATATTCGCTCCATCCCTTTCCGACTGTAGAGTAAGATTCATGGGAGCTGACTTTAGAAAAAGTGATCTTCATGGTCCCCGTTTATGGAAAGAGTCTCAATTCCAAAGAGCAGAGATAAATTATGTTGAAATATTTTTAGGGCCCCAGAAATCTTTCAGCAGCTCACATCTCTCCATGAAGATTATGCCAGTGGCAAAATTAACAAAATCAGTCAAGCTCTTAAGGAACAGCACATAAATTAAAGACACCCAACAAAATCCAATTATAAAGGGACAGGTTTTGTGTGAATGTCAGATAACCACCCGCTGGCTGCACTGTGGCTGCAGAGGCTGCAGCCAGCCAGTGCCCGGCGGGGGCAGCCCTCCCAGGATGACATTTACAGGTGGTGTTAGGTGTGCTAATGGCAAGCAGCCAGCAGAGACATCCTTTTCCAATTTTTAGTGTGTGATGTGTGTGTGCATGTGTATGAGCATGCACGTGGAGGCCAGAGTGGCCAGCAGGTGTACTCTTCTGTGGTTCTCCACCTTATATTTTGAGACAGGGTCACTTCACTGAACTTGAGGCTTACCTCAAATTAATTAACTTAGCTAGGCTGGAGGGGCAGCAATTTCCAAGAATCTATCTCCTCTCCCTTCCTCCCTCCCTCCCTCCCCAGAACTGGGGTTACAGATTCGTGCCACTACACCCAGCTTTTGCATAGGTGCTAGGGGTCCTAATTAAAGTCCTCGTGTTTGTGTGGCATTACTTAATAACCCACTAGGCCATCTTCTTAGCCCTTCTTCTCCAATACCTGAAACACATCATTTCAAAATGTAGGTGGGAGAGGCCTGGGTGGTCACCCTGGTTTCCTGAAGCTTCAAGTACACACGTGCCATGGACAGGACCATTCTTTTACTGTGACGAGGTGCACACAATGCAGGTCTCAGCAGAGAAGCATTGTAAACATGCAGCTCCATGACATAAATGAAGCCATGCTGTTGTGGAACCACCGTAACACCCATCTCCAAGACCATCTCATAGGGAAGATGGCTGGAGAGATGGTTCGGCGGTTAAGGGCGATTGCTGCCAAGCCAAGGACCTGAGTTTGATCTCTTAGATCCATATGACGGAAGAAGAGAGACTGGAAAATTGTCTCTGACCCCCTCACAAGAGTTGTGACACAATACTACACCCCAACCCCCAAATAAAATGTCATTTAGGAAAATGTCTCCCTTTAGTCCCTGCTAAATCACCACTCCATTTTCCGTCTCCACGGCAAGTGTAGGGACCTTACGTAAACGAGACCCTGGGGTGTTTGTCCTTTGGAGTCCGGCCTATCTCCCTCAGAGTGACAGCCTTGGTGTTCGTCCCCATCGATAGCAAGTGCCTGGCTGACACTCAGTTCCAGCCAGTCACGGCTCCTTTTCTTTTCTAGAAGCTTCTCTTCCGCCTCTCTGCTTATTTAAATTCACACTATTACTCCAGGCTCGGCTCAGCTGGTGCTGTGTCAGCTCCAGTCATTATTCCAGCCGTCCACTTTCCACTCTGACTTAGCTATTTGCCTGAGTACTACTTAGTACACTGCCAGCAGACGTGTGAGCTCCAGAGGTCAAAGACAATGCCTGGCGGTTTAACCCTTGCTGTGCAAATGGACACTGCCAAACGCCCTTTAATAAAGCCACGTTTCATTGAATGGAGGAGCAATCGCAGTATGTTCTCTGCTTGGCAAACGCATTTTCTCTCCAGAGATGTCAACTATGAACAGGGTTGAACAGGGGACACCCTGAAAGACATGCTGATGGTTTATTAACTGTAGTGTTCATGAGAGGGACTTACTTAAACATAAAGGTCTTTGTGGATGTCACCAGGTTAAGAGAAGCCATTAGAGGTGGACTCTAGTTCAAGATGGTTAGAGTCTTGAGGAGAGGGAACTGGGATGCAAGCAGACCCTGAGGGAACGTGGAGTAGGATCTAGAAAAGCCCAGGCTGCTAGATGCTGGGAGGAAAGGAGGCTTTCGGAAGCCCAGAGGAAGTGCCCCCCACACCCTCCACAACACTGGCTTTGGACTTTTAACTCTAGAACTTGGGGGAAACGCAACGTGCCATTTTAAGCCCTTGGTGTGCGGGATACTTGGCTGTCTTCTCCGCAGCTTCTGCACCCGTCGACTTAATAGACTGAAAATTGGAAATATTTGAAACAAGGCTGTCTCTGTACTAGATGTGTACTGTCTAAACCAGTGGTTCTCAACCTTCCTAACGCTGTGACCCTTTAATACAGTTCCTTGTGTTGTGGTGACCCCCAACCATAAAATTATTTTTGTTGGTACTTCATAACTGTAGTTTTGCTAGTGTCATGAATTGTAATGTGAGTATCTGATACGCAGATGGTCTTAGGTGACCCCAGTGAAAAGGTTGTTTGACTCCCAAAGGGCTTGAGACCCACAGATTGAGAACTGCTGCTCTAAACGATGCAACAGACTGATCGTTACATAGTTGACAATTATGTTATCCCAAGATGGTTTAAAAGCCTACAGGGGGATGTGCCTAGGCATCATGTCAAAGCCATGCCATTTTATAAGAAGGACGGAGCACACAAGGACGCCAGTACCCTCGGGGCCCTGGAACCAATTTCCAGTGGACATGGAGGGCAGACTTTGTTGTCACAGCCCCAGGAAAGAAGCCAACATGCCTGAATGACACAGTTTCATCTAGGTTGCTCCGTCCTCACTGGCTCAGAGATGACTCTGGGTCTCTGAAATTAAACTAAACAGGCTGCAGGGGTAGGGTCTCCACGTCTGGGGTACTGTGTTGGGGGGGGGAGGGGGAATCTGGCCTCCTCCATCAGCAATCCCAGACCTCCTCAGCTAACCC
This sequence comes from Cricetomys ansorgei, assembly GCA_026225945.1. NCBI lineage: Eukaryota > Metazoa > Chordata > Mammalia > Rodentia > Nesomyidae > Cricetomys > Cricetomys ansorgei. The sequence goes on from JAMJFZ010004042.1 coordinate 971,656, forward strand.
TTTGACAGTCACAAAGACATGTTGTACCTCAAGTGACTAACTTTCCAAGAACCTACCTAAAGTTAGGTGATGTCAGACCTTAAAATTCTTACTTTTGTTGGTGAGAATTTAGTGAACTAGTCAAGGTAAATCCAAATGGTGCTTCCAAAGCATGAGTTTTAAGAAGTAGAGGGAACAGATTTTTCCTGTCGTGCTCCAAGTGGAAAAGATGACACTGCTTCTCTGATTCCTGTATCAATGGGACCCTACGTGTTTTTCTCAGCCTAACTTGGGACAGCACAATTCACAGACGCTAGCGTCGTTCAGCCTCAGCTGGTGTGGGCAAGAACCGCCCTCCCTCCCATAGCCCAGTCCAGCCCCACCCTGGGGAGAAGGTACAGACTTACGGTTCTTGGAGGAGCATGGTGTGTGGGGGATGCCAGTGGAGGCCGCACTGGACTCTGAAAGGCCAGGCAGAAGCGCTGGCCGGTGTCCGGTGGGGACGAGGAGGCATAGATGCGGTTTTCTAGGCGTTCAGGCTCCTGCTTGTAGGACTCCAGAGGAAATGGGTGCTGCTTGGTCACTTGGGTGGGTGTTGATGGAGACGAGGAGACACTGGAGGCTGTAGGGAGATGGCAGAGCCCTTTAGAAGCGTGGCCTTGGCAGAGGAGAAGAGAGGGCTCTTTACTTCTAAGAGCCCATATCTGCCTCTGACAAGAACCTGAAATATTAAGTTTAGAAATCAGTGAAGAGTTTAATAAGTATATGCATAGCTTCTAGGAAGTTTGGGGGTTCAGAGGCACCCTCAGCATCCATGCTGAGGTGTGAGCAGGTCCCCTTGTTGGGGGTGCTCATATAGTCCTGATGTCATCAGGGCTGGCCTCTTCCACCCTCCCCCCACCCCCGTCAAGGTCTTGCCCTTCTCCTGGCTAATACTGCTTGCTCTCTTCTCCATCCCCATCAAGCATGTGCCAACGGTATGGAGGTTACCTCTAGGGAAATGCACAGAATGCTTAGCAGAACCAAGGCCACTGCTGCAGAAGTCACATGACAATATGGGTGAAGAGGAAAGGGCTTGCCTTGCAAACACAGGGACTTGAGCTCAGAATCCACATAAGAGAGTCAGGCATGGTGGCACACACTTAAAAATCTCAGCACTGGGAAGAGGAGACAGAGACAGGCCGATCTTTGGGACTTGGCCAGCCAGCCTAACTACTTGGTGAGTTCAAGGCTTTAGAGGATAAAAGGTGTTCTCTGACATCCATGTGCACATCCACATATAGGCAAACATGCATGCAAGAGATGTGGGACAGAAACATCCCTGGTGATATAACCCTGTCTTGGGAACACACTGTGAAGTATATGCCAGAAGAGGCTGGCTAAAAAAGAAGCTTCTAAAGTGCAGAGGCCTTACGTGGACAGGCGGAGGGAGGAGGGGAGTGGGGGAGGGGGAGGGGGAGGGGGAGGGGGAGAGGTATCAATAAAAACTGCAGGGAGACGGGGACATGCATCTGGCAGCAGTAAAAGCTGTTACATCACAGGGCTCCTGCAATCCCAGGCTAACTGTCTTTGACCATCACCCGTGCACATCCAAATTGTGTTGCCAGTTAACTGTTATGGGGCGAACTGTGTCCCTGGAAGCATACACTGAAGCCTGCTGCCCAGTACTTAAATGCCACTATATTTAGAAATAGGAGTTTTTCAGGTTAATCAGTTTTGGGTTAGGTTCTGTTGGGTCGAAGTGGGACTGACACAATATAGTAAGTGTCCTCATAAAAGAAGTGTTTGGGCATGATGGACTCAGGAGGGAGGGGAAGGCAGATCTCTGGAAATTTGAGGCCAGCCTGGTCTATATCATGGAGAAGGAGTGTGGGGAAGGATGGAGGAAGGGAGAGAGGAAGGGAGAGGGAGAGGAGAATATTTTAGAGACCCTTGGAGCAGAGGGTGATATATGAACAAATATGAGAAGGCAAAGATGGCTAGCAACACCAGAGGCCAGAAGAGATGGGGACAGACTTGGCCTGCATGCTATGGAGGGAGCACGGCACTACCCATGCCTTGATTTTGGACTTCTGTTTTTCTTTCAGATAGGGTCTCATACACCCCAGGCTGGCCTTGACTCATTAAGTAGCTGACCAAGTCTTCAGCAGGATGCCAGCCTGCCCCCTCATAGTGAGGTCAGAGCAGGCCAGCTCCATCTGTGAGTGTCAACTAGGAAATGTTTCATCCTTACTCCCTCCGCGCAGTCTCAGACAGACACCGGGCCCCACCTTGGTGCTTCCCTCGTGGGCAGGCCTAACTCCTAACAGGCGCAGGATGGGGCTGATGGGGTGAGCAGGATGTGCCAGGCTGGTCAGGATAAAAAAAAAAAAAAAAAGAAGACACACAAACAAACAGACAAACCTGTGCCACATACATCCTAAGGATCTCCAATGGCAAGCCCTTCTAACACCTGGGATTCCCATGTATCCCCAGTGACCTCCAGCTCCTCCTTGGCCCACTGTGACAGGAGGCACTGATACCCAGTCTCCATGGAGCACAGTCAAAATGCTTTTGGACTGTAAATTTAGCTAGTCTCCATTCAGACTTTATGGTCCAAATCACATCCACACACACATTTTCAAAGACCCAGAAGAACATGTGCCTCAGTGGAGGCCATTCTGCTGATCAAAACGACAGATATGGGGCCAGGGGGATGGCTTAGTCAGTAAAATGTTTGCTTTGCAAGAATGACGACCAGAGTTGGCTCTACAGAAACCACTTAAAACAAAAAACAAAACAAAACAAAACAAACCCCAGGTGTAGTGGTATGTGCTTGTAATCCCAGTTTGTGGGTGTTGGAGACAGGAGGATCCCAGGGACTTACCTAACCTATTGGTAAATTCCAGGTCAAGTGCAAGACCCTGTTGATAAAACAAACAAACAAAAGACAAGGTGGCTATCACCTGAAGGGCAAGCACCACCTAAGGCTGTCCTCTGACCTCCACACACAGTGTGCTCCTGCACAGACTTGCAGCTCCCCAGGTGAACACATACACACACACACACACCACACACACACATACACACGCACACACACGCGCGCGCGCACACACACATACCACACATGAGCTCACACAGGCAGACATCTTAGATTATTCCACAGATCTGCTTCTCCTGAGTATCTGGGGTTACACCACTCACACACCCAACTGTTCATCAAGAGGTGGAGTGAGTCACGGCAGCATGGCGCCTGACAGGAAGGGGGTCGGCCTCACTATCTTAATGTAAGGAAGCTGGTAAGTAGAAGAGGCATGGAGCCCTTGGCATGGAGTGATGCCATCTGGAGTTTTTAAGAAGGGGGAAGGATTTTATATATATATACAGTGTTCACGTCCCGCCGATCTGCATATGTCTGCAGCATCCCCGGAAGGATCCAGAAACATCAGCTGTCTCCAGGGAAGGGAACCATCAGGAGGAAAGCTGTTCACTGATACCCTTTTCTACTTCCATGCTTTATACTGTGGGTATGGTGATGTTTAATCTTCATAGTCAATTTAACTGGATTTAGAATCACCATGGAAACACATCTCTGGGGTGAGTCTATTAGGCTGTTTCCAGAGAGGTTTAACTGAGGGTACCATCATCCCATGGGCTGGGTGTCCCAGGCTGAACAAAAGAGAAAGCTAGTTTGAGCATCAGCATCATTCTACTTCCAGACTGCAGAAGCAATGTGACCAGCTGCCTTGGCTCTCACTGCGATGCCTTCCCTTCTTAATGGACCATACCCACGCCGTGAGCCAACATAGACCCTTCCTTCTCTAATCTGCTTTCTGTCAGGCATTTTGTCACAGCAACAAGGAAAATAACTATACAGGAGTGTGTTACATGCTTTGAAAGCTATTTTTTCTATCTATTGTTCTCTTACGAGAAGCTGACAAGCCATGTGTGTAAGCACATGCCCACCCCCTGCTCTGGTCCTCTCTCCAGCTCTGTACAACTTCCACCAGGGCTGGAGACAGGGCCTTCTCATGCCGAGCTCACTGTTGTCTGCCGAGTACAGGCTCCCTCCCTCCCTGCCTCGCTATTTCTGCAGCTTGGTCCATCTGTCCATCTTTGCAAGAAGCTATCTATTCATGCCATTCCCCCAGGAGAGGCCCAGCCACGCGCAGACAGGGGAAAGCCCCTGCTGGTTCTCTGGATAGCTAACATTCACCTTCTCAGAGTAAGCCATTAGAAGACAAGTAGGCAGCTCGCTCAAGAGGGCTCAAAGAGGCATAAGCCATCAAGCTTCCCCCACAGCCCTGATTCCTTGAAGGTTGTTTGTGCGAATGCTGGAAGATCCTATCCCACTGCAGTGGAGGCCAGGAGAGGAGGCTGGAGGCCGAGGGGCACCGGACCACAGCTAGCACTGGCCCAACCTCCGTGGGTGAGGAACAAGCCAAATGGCCTCTTCTGCAGGATGGATATCCTACTGTAGGTGCAGCTGGATGGTTCTCCACCCCCTCAAGAAAACTCAACTCTTTCCAAGGCCATGAGGTGTTTGTATCTTCCACCCAGCCTGTCCCGCCTCTGCCCTGCTCTCCTCCCTGAGCCAGGAACATCCATGGGGGACACGAATGCACGTGGTGACTCCGCAGGCCGTGCTAGGCAGCTTTCTGTGACTATAACACACCCAAGACAATCAACAAGAGAAGGGGATTATCCCGCTTCGTGGACCTGGTCCACGACGGGCTGTCCTGCTGCTTTAGGCCAGTAGTGGCACAGCGTGATAAGAGTATGTAACAACCGCCCACATCATGGCCAAGAGAGAAGGAAGAAGAGGCTGAGGAACCACAGTTCCCTTCAAGGAAATCCCTCATGGCTGAAGACCTCTTACAGGCGCCACCGCTTTAACTTCCTACAAACTTCCCATCAGCACCTAGTTGGGGACCCACCTTTGACACGTGGGTGGCTGGGGAGCATTCTAGATACAGACCACGGCAGAGGAAGACGGGAAATGTGTGAGGAGAAGGGACAGGTGAAATGCCAGATGCAGGGCAGGACTCTTACATACGTGCACATGCCGACAACATGTGATTAGTTTAGGGGTACAGGGAAAGAACCTTCTTAGAATGAAAGAGACACCCTCTTCTCCCTGGTGGCTGAAATGTCTTCAGCCACGTCCTGCTGCCTGCGGAGTTCTGCCACAGACTCCCGGGTCATCTGCTCCTTAGTCACCCACACTGCAGATGAATAAGCTGATGTCAGGGGACATTTAATTACTTATCCACTTCCTGTGTCAAGTCTACAGCTGAGTCCCCACATCCCAATTCCAGAACTCAAACTCCTTTACTGCAAATATATCGAGATGCCACCAAGGGACGGGACCAAAGACATAAAATCAATGTAAAATTCCATTTCAGCCAATTCAGCTCTTCCTTTGAAAGATGGCTTTCACGGGCCCACAGGAAGGAGAGTCTGGAGGTACTGGGTGCCTGGAAAAGGGTGAGAAGAGGAGAAAAGGGAGGCTGAAGGGTGTGCAGAGGAGGGACTGGGCCCGGGACTTGGTGCTCTCCATACTGGGTGGTGTTATTTAAACAGGCAGCTTTCCCTCCAGGCTGGACAAAGATCAATTGTCACTGCGTGGTGCTGGCTTCTCAGTAGTTATTTCGGGAAGGCCATAGGGCTGGTGCGGACATTCCTGAGTGATTCTTCTATTTGAATATTGGTGTCACCATCAGTAGATCAAGGGACAAGAGGGATAACGCTGCCTGGTGTCTATTCCCTTTACCACCCGAAGGCGTGGCGCATCGAGCCTTTTGACATTGCGACAGGCACTGTCATTTATAAAGCTCATGCTCAATAGCCACACAATCAAGCTACAAAAGAAAATCATCAAAGAGCCTCACAATGTTTTAAGTAGGTTTATGACTGTGTCTTAGGCTGCACTCACAGCTCTCCTGGGGTGTGTGCTAGCTGCAAAGGCTCACTACTACTTTCTTGCTGGACAGCCTACAACTTGGCTATCTACAAGAGCCAGATGCCTGCTCTGTACATCAGAAGCTCCCAGACAGCTGCTGGGGGCTCAGCTTGGTGCTGAACGAAGAGCAAGCCAGGGGCCCACCTCAGGTATGGTGGGAGGAATGGGACAAGAGCAAAACCAAAAGCAAACCATCCCCTGTGTTAAATGCCTGTAGCCTCTCAAACACTCAAGGACTGGGCCTCCAACCTGGAGAGCAACATGGTGTTCAGTGCAGGTGACTTTCTTACAAGGTGGGGAATGTCCATGGTAACCCAAGGAGGAGCCCAGATGGCTCCCTTGTTAGACTTCTTCTGAGAAGGCGTCCCTCCTCTGCTTCGGAAGGGTTTTGCTGAGGGCTGTGTCAGCTCTGAGGGTGAACAATGGCTTTGATTTTTTTTTTTTCTGGCTGCCGCCAAACCCATGAATAAGCCCAGTGAGTGAACAAAAACGGACCCTGGCAGCCACACAGAATGCCAGGCAAGTGTCTCCAGACACCAGGGAGCCATGAGCCGGTGACTTCACAGGGCCTGGCTGGCCATGCTGGCGGTGGGAGGTGTGGCTGAGAAGTAGGAGGAGGAGGGAGGACAGAGATGCCAAGGGAGAGAGCTGAGCACTGGCCTTCAGGACTGAAGCAAGAGGCAAGGCTGAAACAGAGGTCTGGCCTTCAGAAGCTCTGGACCTAGATTCACCCCTAACTCACATGGGCCCTGAAGTGAGCCACCTCATATGCCCTGATACAAATAAACCAAGTGTCCCAGTTGGCTATGCATGTGCTCTGCTCCCTCTGTTGTGTGAATGGACCAGGCTGGAGCCATGAGATGCCACCGGCCTTTTCATGGGCAACAGAAAAGGGGGACAGCCTTCACTTTGCTGACTGCAAATCTAAGAGGCCAGGGGAAGAACGACTGTTCGGCTGACATGGGGTGTGGGTGAGGGGCTGACAGTGTGGCTTTCTGAAGCACCAACTGCCTACCACACCGATGAGGGCCTGGTTAGTGCTCCTAGTTTGGGGGTTGATGATGAAGGTCATTGAGGGAAGCAGTGACATAGGGAAGGTGCTGGATGAAAACGCCATGGACAGGGAGAGACAAAAATCCTTGTTGCTGAAGAACCATGCCCTATCAAAGGGGATACGAACCATCAGCGCATACAGGAGTCACAGTCGCTGTGTGGGGCAGCGGAGCCTGAGGGGTGTGGATGCAGAAGCAGGGACCCAGTGTCTGTTTGCTTAGGCTGTCTTCCCTCTAGGAGGGCTCTGCTGTGACTTTTAATTAATTAATTTTCAGTATTAGGATTTGAACCTATGGCCTCGTGCATGCTAGGCAAGTACTCTACCACTGAGCTATATCCCCAGCCTTCTTTTTAGTTTTTATTTTGAGATAGGGTCTCACTAATTTGTCCAAGGTTTGCTAAAGTTGGCCTTGAACTCACTCTGTAGCCCAGGCTAGAGCTGAACTCTGTCATCCTCCTACCTTAACTCCCTGGGTAACAGGATTATACATAGGCCTTTGCAGCTTGGTCTGGCTGCTGTTGTTATCTTTAACAGTGCTTCCCAGGTGCCTCTGTGGCCTAGTGACCATCCAATCCTTCCCATGCTGCCCCTCAACCCTGCATTGTTGGCCGTCAATAGCAGGCAATGCCACCTTGGTGCCCCAGGCACTGCCTCGGGTGCTGTGGTGCAGGGGTGGAGGTGACACCCTGCTCCGGCTCTCGCATTGCTTCTTACTGGAAATGGGAAGGAGTAAGTATGTAGTTCTCTGCTGACCTCCACCTACTAACCATCTGCCTTGGCTACTGGAAACATCTCTCTGTTGATCCCTCTGGCCCGGGTAGGCATGGGCTTCTGCTTCTGCTTGCTCCGGGGAGTAATCCTTGACCTCGTTTCCTTATTGGCTGCTGAAACCTTTCCCACTCCTCTGTGAAGACCCCCTTGGGAATCCCAGCTAAATGTCCCTGTTCCCTGTTCTCACAGAATCACCTCCAGCTTCCAGCCCTCGCTCCCACACTGTTTAAGGGCCAAGGATGGCCTCCGAGCTCTGGAGCAGGAACCTGAGTGCAACCCTCGGTCACCAGCTGTGTGGCCTGAGATGAGTCAGTGCTCAGTGTCTAGGTTGGCACTTGAAAAGAAGCGGGTCTACAGCCATGCTATCCCGGATGCTCAGGAGCTTGTCTGAGAATGAGAGCTGCCCTCGGGAGTTTCGCGACAATTACGAGGTAAAAGTTAAAGGACTCCAGAATACCCAACGACCATGTTCACTGGGCAGCCAGTGGGTGCTATTCATACAAGATCCCAAGTCCACTTAGCTGCCTCTGACCACCTGCCTGTCTCTGTTAGGAGTGTGACGGCTGAAGTTCAATCGGAGTCCACTTCCAGCCACCCTCAGACCTGTGCTCCCTCTGCCGTGGCAACTGCGAGGATGGCAGCAGCCGTCCCTCCTCGGCGGACAGGTGTTTTCCCTTGGGATGTCCAGGTCACAGCCATCATTTGGCACCCCTCAAGTCAGGGCCAGCCAAAATGCAGCTCGAAGTCCTTCTTTAGGGGGAGCAGGTACCAGGACAGCCTGGTATTCCATCCACAGAGGTTTAAGAAATAGGAAGAGCCACGGATCTCAAGGACCACTTCCAAGTACCACACCTCAGGGGCTGGGAATGCAGCTGAGTGGGCGGGCAGAGTGCTTGCCAACAAGCACGAGGTGCTGGGGACATGAAAATGGGCATTGGTGCATGCCTGTACCTCGGCCTTTGAGAGGCAGAGGCAGAGGCAGAGGCAGGAGGATGAGTAGTTCAAGGTTATCTTCAACTATCAAAACTATCAAACCAGGTTTGAGGCCAGGTTGAGATACAGGAGACCCTATCTCAAAGACCAACTAACAGCCAATCCCCTACCAGCCAGACATAAAAAAACAAAAAACAAAAAAAAATGAAAAACAAAAAACCAAGCCCAGTCGTCACCTCACCCAGTTACATCTGTTCTCAGGGTAAGTACTATATCAAGGTGACTTCCAGGCTAACAGAACTTCTTCCTTTAGTGATGTTTTCCACACGACACTGTCCCACCTGTGACTTTGATCATTTTAGTCTCCTTTCTCTCTGACCTACAATTTGAGTTGCTAGGTCACTCTTCTAGGCCACTTCTCCATCACCTGCCTTAGCGGGATACGTTCCAGAGTGATTACAGCCCATCCCACCTGTCCCCATCCCTGGCTCCAGACTTTGCGAGGAGCCCGTGCCTGCTGCTGCTGTGTCAGGCAAACACATTGGTTTCAGGACCCTTTACACTCTCTAAAAACACACTATTTTAACATTATTTTTACCATTTGTAAATGAATCAGTATTTTCACAGGCCCTCAGTTTTAATTTTTTTTCTTCCTTTCCTTTCCTTTCCTTTATTTATTTATTTATTTATTTATTTAGTTATTTTTATTTATTTATTTATTTATTTATTTATTTATTTATTTATTTATTTATTTGAGACAAGGTTCCCTGTTGTAACTCTGGCTGTTCTGGAACTCGCTCTGTAGGCGAGGCTGGCATTGAAGTCCTCCTGCCTCTGCCTCCTGAGTGCTGGGATTAAAGGCACGTGCCAACACTGCCCTGTAGCCTGCCTTCTTATACAGTTCAGGACCACCTGCGTAGGAATGACGCCGCATCCTCCATGGTATAGGCTCACCCACATTAATCACTAATCAAGAAAATGCTCCCAAAGGTTTGCCCACAGGTCAGTCTGGAGGAGGCCTGTTGGGGAAGTCTCTTTTTAGTTATGTTTGAAATTGTTTCATGCACTGTTGGGTGAGGGGCTATCCTCAGTCTAGGGCGTTCTGTATTGTTTGCAGGTGTTGGATTTCTGTGGGGGTTGTTTGATTGCTAACGATCTGCATGTGCTATCAGTAAAATATCTGAGGTGTTCTGAATGAATAAAAACACCTGAGCTCAGAGCTCAGGTTTCCACTATGGAGTCTGGCACTGGCCAGGATGGTGGTTATCTCTGCTGAGGTCTGGCAGGTCTTGCAGATATGAATATGCCTCCATTTCTTCCTTGCTGAGCCACCCCATAGCAACGTACTACTACAGAGGCCTTTTCTCAGTTGAGGTTCTCGCTTCCTAAATGACTCTAGCCTGTGTCAAATTGACATACAACCAACCCACATATGAAATTTGTAGATCTCGGGCCCTCCCAGAGTTCATCAGTTCAACCCTGTGCAGCTGTGTGGATCCTTGAGCAATATGCTCTATTAACTTTCCGTTGGAAGCCAGAGTGCCCAGAGCCCAGTGCCAAGGTCAGGGAGAGTAAAGGTTCAGACTCAGCATCCTAGGGCTGGTCAGCAGACCCTGTTATGTTGCAGAACTCATCCCTATCCCCACCAGCTCAGGCATTTTTGGCAAGGAGGCGGGAACTAGGCCGTGTCCAGATGACAAGTGTCAAGAACCACAGCAGACACCGCTTCTGTCTGGCATAATGACTGTCTCTCTGGCTCTAGCTGAAGAGAAACTGCATGCAAGTTCAACAGGGAAGGGTGCTAGAAAAGGTGGGTAACTCAAGGGGACACCCTGGTGGGGGAGCTCCTCTGCTTTCTGCACTGCCTTCCAAGGAGGTCAAGTTGGTTAGGGATCCTAAGGGGGCCTTAGCCCCGTGTCTCAGAGAACGGGAAGCTATATCATCGGGGGATCAGTGTTAAGAACTCAAGGCTCAGGTGGTTCCCAGGCACAGGCTTGACCCTAAGGTCCGAGCTTTGCTGGTCGTTTTTAGGTCCTCCTTTGTTAAACTCTTTTGGGCTTTAACTCAACTTGGGTAGGGTTTGGCTCCATGGCCTCAGTGGTCAGATACGTCACTGGGAGGGAACATGCTCAGCTGTGCCGAGGAAGACTCTGGCTGATCTCACTCTAGTACGCTTGAAGTCTGGGCGCATCCTGGGCTTGTGATGATCTGTAATGAGGCTCTAGCTCACAGGTCTCTGATAAGCATCCATAAATTTTCCCACTGAACTTGGTAAACATTCTACCTCTGTCCTGCATGGGAAGGCTTCACTCAAAATCACTGGTCTAGCTAGGCCAATGGTTCTTAACCTGTGTGTGGCTCATGACCCCTCTGGGGATTGAATGATCCTTCACAGGGGTCATCTAGGAGCATCTGAATATCATATGTTTAGATTATGATTCATAACAGTAGCGAAATTACAGTTATGAAGCAGCAACAAAAATAATTTTATGGTTGGGGGGGTGTCATCACAACTTGAGGAACTGTGTTCAAGGGTCACGGTGTTAGGAAGGTTGAGAACCACTGCTCTAGGCATTTCCCAGTGTCTTCCCTTGAAAAGATCAATGCGACACACTGAGCAGAGGGCATTCTTGGCTTCTGGGACAGTTGAGGTGTGCTCAGTCCCCATGCCTGCCTGGTTGGAAGAATTACCTGGGGCTGTGACCTGGACTGAGGACTGTTGGGAAAAGCTGGGGTGTGGGGGTGGGTCTGAACTTTCCTTTCCCTTCCTGTCCTTTCTTTTTGTAAGACAGGATCTCATATATTCTAGAATGGCCTTGAACTTGCTACATAACAGAGGATTGTCTTGATTGTGCTATGTAGCTAAGGATAGCCTTGAAATTCTGACCTTCCTGTCTCTACCGTCCGAGTGCTAGGATTATAGCTGTGTGCCACCACACCTGTTTCTGGTTTCATTTTTTGGTGCTGAGCACGGATCTCAGAACTTCCTGCGTGCTGGCAAGCACTACCAAACGAACTTCCAATCTCTGAGGGAAACTGCCTTTCCTGCAGCCAAGAATGGACCTGTGAAGGGGTTCCCTGACCGATGTCTTGTCCTTGACACCAGGTGGTCACTCCACCACTGGACAGCTCTCCTCAGTCCATCTGTTCTCAGCTGGTTTGAAACCTTGCTCTCAATGCTGTAGAGCTTCACACATCCTACAAGCCAAAGCTTTGTTATCTGGACGCCTGCCAGAGCTCCCATCTCAGCTCCCACCTCAGGATGGGCAGAGATGTTGGTCTAACCCAGTGGCTTTGACTCTGTCCCACCACACCCCCAGCTCACTCTTGATTCTTATACTAATTTTGAGTAAGGTTTTGGGGTTGTACATTTGACTATAGGAGCTAATGCTCTTTCCAGTCTTTAATAATTGATATTCTTAAAAATACGTTGGAAAACATCTGATTTATTTTGAAGTCAAAGCACTATGGCAACATGGAGGATGATGAAAAGTTTTTTCCTCTGTAAAAATGACCATGATTATACTTAAAAAATTGCCTGTGTACTATATGTGTGCCTGGTGCCCAGAGAGGCTAGAAGAGGGCGCTGGATTCCCTGGAACTGTAGTTATAGATCACTGTGAACGGCCATGGGAGTGCTGAGACTAGAACCCAGGTCTCTAGGAGAGCAGCCAGTGCTCTTAACCGCTGAGCCGTCTCTTTAGCCCGTCACTTATTTCAACTAAGCTCCTTTTAGGACATCCCCTCTCGTCTAAGAACTAAAAACATAACTTGCTTAGCTTCTGATATCTGGCATGTGGGAATGGAAGACTAGAGAGATTTCTTTAAGTTCTTACTAGTCCAGAAGGAATTCGAGGAGAAATGGTTTCATGGGTGATATACACCCAATTGCTTTCTGTACCCAGTTAGTCCAAAGCTGGCTCCAGCATGTTGCTCTTTTTCATGGGTAAATCAGCCAATCAAAACAAAGCTGAAAGGGAACTAGGGGAAAGAGACAGGAGTCTTGTAGCCTAGCCTCTGTGGTCTACCCTGGACAGAAAGAACTGTCCCCTCTCCATGCTTACCTAGAGGGCAGAGCTCTACTTAAGAGATTTATCGCAACTCTAGACATTATACTTGGGTAAAGGGAAACAGCACAGGAGCAACGGGAGGCTAAGGGGTGACTTGGGGGGGTGAGGTGGGGGAAGCCAACCCCTCGCTTTGTAAGAGAAGACAGATCTGGAGTAGAAGAGAATCCAGAACAGGCTGTTTCCCATGATATGGCTTCTGGAAAACATGCTAAGAATTTGTTACTGGTACACTGGTCCTCTCTGGTGATGAGTTGTTTGTGGAACCACAAATGTGACAGGTGTCATTTGGAGGTGTGTGACAAAGACAGAGCCAAGGGAACCAAAGGTGGTCAGAGTCAGCAGTGGCTAGAGAGCACGCTTGCTGCATCGCCCACTGTATTTAGCGTATGCGCACAGGTGCGTATGTGAGCGCATGAAGACCAGAGAGCACCCTCAGCTGTGATCCCTCAAGGGCTATGCATTGTTTGAGACAGGCTCTCTCATTGGTTTGGGGCTCCATTAGGTCAGCCTGGTGAACAGCAAGCCCCAGGGATCTAATCCGCCTGTGTCTCTCTCTCCAGTACTGAGATTATAAGCATGAACTATTGCATCTGGTCTTTTCATTCTTTCTTTCCTTCCTTCCCTCCCTCCCTCCTTCCTTTCTCCTTCCTCCTCCTCCTCCCTTCCTTTCTCCTTTCCTCCTCCCCCTTCCCCCTCCTCTTCCTCTCCCCCTCCCCCTCCTCTTCCTCTCCCCCCTCCCCTTCCCCCTCTACTTAGATACTCAGGCTTGCACAGCAAGCACTTTACCAACTGAGCTATCTTCCCGGCCCTGTTCATCTACTTAAAAATATTTATATTTATTTGTGTGTGCGCACATGTACATGTATGCCACAGTGCATGTGTGGAGATCAGAGGACAGCTTCAGGAACTGTTGATTCACCACATGAGCCTAGTCCCAGGGACCGAACTCAGATCATTAGGCTTGGCAGCACGAGCCTTCACCTGCTGAGTGTCTTGTCAGCCCATCCCCATCACTTCCTTTTGTGATGGAGGAGATCCAGGCTCTGCCAGGTGAAGTTTCAGCCTGAACCCATGCCAGTCCTGCAACTGCATAGGTCTTCAGACGCAGGTGCAGCTTTCCCACGCCAGCAAAGCTCTCACACACAGATGTTACAACCATCGTCAGTCCAAACAACAAAAGGCAGGAGGTTCTCCAGAGAATGGTGCAGTTATAGGGACCAGCAAAACTTTACAACAAAACACAGGCCATACTAATTATATACATGTGCAAAGAGGCAAGGGGGGGGGCGGTTTAAAGGCAAAGTGAGAACAACACCATAGGTAATTTTGTACCAGAACCCTGGCTATAAGGGTCAGTAACAAGGGTTGCTGCAGCCCAAGCTGAGCCCAGGAAGTCGCTGGGCAGAGGTCTTTGCAGAAGCATGCGCTGTGCCAGGCTGTGACTCTGACTGGGTCTTTTGTGGTCACTCCTGGAATCATAAATTGTGACACAGATCTCCTTCAGACGTGTTCTTAGCTGGAGACTGGATGCCTACCCAGACTTTGATTTCTCTGAGATATCTGTTTACAACAGTATTATTACTCAGGCGGTGGCCACAGCAGGGCTGGCTGCTTAGTTCAGCCAGGCATCTATCTCGAAGGCACAAAGCAACAGAGCTGCTTTGTGGGTGAACTCAGAACTAATTCTGCTGAGTGCGGCATGAGATCAAGGAAGGTCAAGTGGCCACCAGGCCTCCAAATACGGACTTTCCAGATTGACCTTGGCTGGGTAAGAAACTCCAAGGTGGTGTTCCCTCACTGCACTGAGGAATGTGCCCCATCTCTAGCCTCTCTGGGAAGGCCACATGGTCATTGCTTTAGCTGCTGGGATGACTCCATCCTTCCTTCCTTCCTCCCTCCCTCCCTACATCCCTCCGTGTATGCATGCGTGTGTGTGTGTGTGTGTGTGTGTGTGTGTGTGTGTGTGTGTGAGATAGTCTCTCATGTAGCTCAGGATAGCCTCCAAGTCTATGTACCCAAAGATGACCTTGAACTGACCCTTCTGCCTCTACCTCCCTGGTGTTGGGATGATAACCATGAACCACCACACCTGGTTTTATGCAGTCCGCCACATCTAGTTTTATGCAGTGCTAGAGACTGGACCCAGGACTTTGTGTAGACCAGGAGATCATTCTATCAACTGAGACATACATACCCCCTGCCTCCAGCCCCAAGAAGCTTTTAATACTGCTGAGTCCCAGGACCCTCGAGTGAACTGTAATGAGTCACACAAGAATCCCAGCACACACATTCCTTGCTCATCCTGTTTCTGAATAACTTTAGGATATTTCCAACTCCAAAGCTTGGCTTCTAGAAAGTATGTGCCAAGGGGTCACCAAACACTCCCACAGGTCCTTCCCTGTCAGCGGCTTGACTCCCACCATACCAGCTTCTGGCAGAGGCTGTGCCACTCTGCGAGTCTAAATAACCAAATCTGAAACCCAGGAGGGGCCCTGTTTGTTACTTTTCTCATCATTGTGATGACATCCCTGATGGAAGCAATTTTAGAAAGGAGGGGCTTATTTTTGGCTTACAGTTTCAGAGGATATTAACCCACCATGGCGGGGAAGGCACCATGGCTAGGGGCTCTGTTCACGGCGGTGGGAGCTTGTGGCGTGACTTGTTTGTATTCTGGCCAATTAGGAAGCAGAGTACTTGGGCCATAAGAAGGGCTGGGGTATATACCTGAAGGCCAGCCTCTAGTTGGTTATGTCTGCCAGCCAGATTCCGTGTCCTAAACATTCCTAAATTTTCCCAAACCATACCTCCAGCTGTGGACCTACTGTTCAAACCACAGGAGTCGCTCAAACTGTAATAGAACCTTGCCGGGAGAATGCAGGGCAGGCGTCATTAGAAAACTAGTGATATCTGTCTGAGACCTGGTCACCAGAAGTTTCTAGAGCGTGCCTTTGCAAGTCTGAAATTATGCCTTGTGTTTTTTCTGCACTTTTGGTCATTCAGCTATTTGAATTGATTCAGAACCGGTGATGGTAGTAGCTCTTCCTCACTGCGGACAACAGGTTCAGAAGCAGTGATGGTAGCTCCTCTCCACCACAGACCACAGGAGCCCCGACTCTCTCTTTAAAGATCTATTGTCATTTTACCTGAGTGTCTTTGCATGTGTGTCTGTGTACCACATGAGTGCAGTGCCAATGGAAGCCAACCCATTGGAACTGGAGTTATGGACAGTTGTGAGCCATCGTGTGGGTACTGGGAACCAAATCTGGGTCCCCTGCAAGAGCAGCGACTGCTCTTGACTTCCGAGCCATCTCTCCAGTCCCCTGCGCTATCTCTGATGGTTCTGCTTTGCACCTCTTCCACCTCTTCCACCTCTTCCTGGTGGGAAGCTTTACCCTGGAGGCACTGCCTTGAACCTACCCCATCCTCCAGGTTCTGGGCTCAGAGCAGGTGAGAGAGTGGTAGACAGTCCCAGGTGGGCTTTGAGTCCCTCCCCAGGTATGTCACAGATTCCTGGGTGTGCAGCAATCTGGGGAAACCAGAAGGCACTTCCATGTGGGGATGTGGAGTATAGACCACAGTGCTTGATGCTTCCTGGGGGGCCCAGGCTCAGAGAGCATGGGGAGAAGGCCAGGGCTGGCACTGAGGAGGTTGTGCTGAACATTCTCTTGCCTAGCTCCCCTGTGGCGTGCTCTCCCCTGGCAATGGCTGGTGGCCAGTATGGGCATTCCCTTCCAGGAGGCTGGCCACAGCCAGCTGCCATGGGACTCTGACCAGGGCTCTCCTGGGGTTCTGTTGACTTGATACATCATCTGACACAGGCTGCCAGGCCCTTGGGGTGTGAGGTGCCAGTGAGACGGTGAGGAGGCCGGGAAGGTGTCCAGGCCACTTCTGCTCAGTGCCAATCTACTCAGCTGCTCTCCTCCTTCCCAGGATGAAAGGGACTGTGAGCAGTACTGGTCCCCGGACTTAGTGATCAGTGTGTGAGAGTCTCCCTGGAGAGGCAGGGAAGGAGAAGGACCACTCCCATGGGAGGGGACGGAGGATCTCCTGGTGGGGACAAGGGTACTGCCTTCTCAAGATGGTCCAGATCTCAACCCTAGCACTGACCGTTGCCTCTCAATGTAGCAACAGTGTGGGAGTTCAAGGCCATAAAAGAAGATGACAGCAGAAAAATACAGGATCTTTTTCTAGTGTTTTAAAAAGAGAGGTAACACCTGAACCAGAATAAACCCAGACAGGGACCCTCTTTCTGGGGATCCCTGGGTTCCTAATGCTTCCAGTGTCTGATGTTCAGTAATCACCACTGATAGATCACGCATCACAGGGAGGGAGTAGTTGGTGCAGTTTTTAATGGTAGCAAAGTCTCCTGTTCCACATACTTCATCCACTTGACCGCTGCATCGATGACCCAGCTCCCCTTCCTATACATCGCTTTAACTGGTTTCAAACCTTGCTTAACCTTGCCGCCTGATGGAGGCTGGCCTTGATGAGGTCACTAAGCACAGTGACCTCAAAAGGGAAGCAGCTATCCAAAAGCCATGGGGCTGGGCAGGCCTCCAGAGTCAACCAGGCCTTTAGTACATGTGGCTTCCACACCACTTTTCTCTCTGGATTTCAAAAACCAGAAAACCATACTTAGATGAGACTTTCCAACGATCTTGACCCACTCCCAGGCTCCTGCCTCCACCGTTGCTCTGCGCCGCTTTTCAAAGCCTCCTACGCTTTCCAGGGGATTGCTCTTCCTTCCATCTACTTTACACATTCATACATCATTGCGCTATGGTGTGCTGTGGCGCTGGGGTATGAAGCCCAGGCCCCGGTGTAGTCTAGGCAAGTGTTTTGCCACTGAGATGCATCCTTAGCCCTTCATTTTATTGAGTCGGGGTCTCGCTATGTAGTTCAGCCTTCAGCATGCCAGCATCGCAGGTGATTATTTATTCATGTGTCTTGTTTCCTCCACTGAGTGTGAACGGTGTGAGTCTCGGTATTACCATACTTCCCTCATAGAACACTCCTGGCACACAATTTCCACTCAAGAAACACTGGCTGTGCTTACGTGGGACACCTTTGTTTAATAAGGTTACCAAGGCATAGCTCATGAAAGAACAAATGGGTAAACTATATTTTATCAGAATTTAAAACATAAGCACAAAGGAACTGAAAAGGACAAATGGCACGGAGAAGATACTTGCAAATTACATGTGTGATGAAGGCTTGTATCCATTCACAACACTTAAAGAACTATCAGGGCTGGAGGAATGACTCCATGTATGGGAGAGCTTGCTGCATAAGCATGAACACCCTTCCCTATAGAGGCTGCAGGAGGTGGAGGGACACAGGCCGGCTACCTGAGATCCTCAGAGGACAGGCTCTCATCTGTGATGCCTTTGAGTAGACACACTGTAACTCAGTATTCCGTGTCACTGAGTGTCTTTGCTGGAGTGGCTCCCATGGCCGAGGACAAGTCAGTAAGAGCTAGCTGGCCCATGCAACAGCCCACAGCATCCTCTTGACTGGGCCAGCTTGGTGGCCCATGGGAGCCGTGGGGGAGCGAATGGAGGAAACCCGCTGATGGGAGACCCTAGCTGTCATGGATAAGCCATCTAGACAGTGGTACTTTGCCATAGCGATCCAAACTGACTAACACAGGGAAGAAGCTAATTAGTTGTAAGAACAAAATTAAAAGTTTTTAATTTTAATTGTGTGAGAGGCAGCTCAGCAGTTGGGCACACACTGCTCTTACAGAGGACCCAAGTTCTGTTCCCAGTGCCCACTTGAGGTAGCTCACAACTGCCTATAACTCCAGCGCCAGGGGGCCCAACACGTCTGTCCCCTGCAGGCACATGCGCTCATGCTCACACCTGTGTGTGCACACACACCACACACACACACACACACACACAATTAAAAATAAATAGGTCTAAAACATTCACACAGTGAATCATTTATCATTTTAAAGTGGGCGGCACAGTGGTATGCCACGTCACACCGTGAGACTGTCACGTGTCCGCCCCCACGCTCTTCATCTTCCCAAGCACAAGCACCAAAGTCGTTTGTTCTCTCGAGACTGCCCTGTTTCGCTTAGAGTGTCAAGGTCTGCTCATGCTGTCCTGCCATGTGTCAAGATCCCCACTCTGCTTCAGGCGGAATAACGTATACAGCGGCACAGAGAGCTTCTTAAAGCTCCCTCCTGACCCCAATCTACACCTCTATTTCTATGGCCTCATGCCAAAGGCCCAGCACAAGGCTCAAGCTCTTAAATGCTTTACTGAGGTGGCTCCAGCCCCTTTTGGTCAGAACCTGTTTTAGCCTGTGCGAATGCTGGCCCTCTCCTCCAGGGGTCTGGGTGTGGGTGGGTGCCCAGCCCTGGTCATAGAACTGGGTATAGTGAGCAGGCCCAGGCAGGAAGGAAGCCCAGGGCAACGTCAGACTTTCTTGGCCTTCCACAGCCAAGTTTCCGAGGTGCTATTTGAGAAGCCCTGCCAAGGGTAATGTGACATTTACATGACACCAGGTGGGGCTGCCACGGTGACATAACAGGAGGAGGGAGGTGTGTCTCTGGGCATGAAGCCCACAGCTTGGCACAGTCTGATGACTCCGTGTTGTGTAAATTAAAGCACTAGTCACCTGTTCCTCCAAGTCACGGCTGAAACCTGTGCCCTCTGATGTGACAACAAAATCACGATGTCTGTCACCTCTACTGGGGAACTCTTCTGCCTCCCTTCCTAGTTCTTTTCTAAGCAGAGCCATTTGATAGATTATTTGTGAGATACCTTGTTTATACTGTGCCAGGGGCTTGGCAGCACTGGCAGCAGGGATAGTCCTTTGGTCTCAAGGGCTTCAGCAACCACTTTAGACTCTCTCACTGGCTAGGGCTGCTCGCTTACAACTGGTGTTTTTGTCTAACCATCGGTGAAATGGACTAGTCAAAGCTGACCTCTGAACTGGGGCATCTCCACCAAGAGATCGAGCAGCTTCACCCCCAAAGTGTGCATGAGGGTGACTCTTAGCAGAGGCAGTAAAGCCTGGTATTGGTCTGGTTCTTAGACAAGGAAATGGCTATCTCTGGCCTCTGTATCTGGAATCTGGGCCCTCTTGGGGTTTTCATTCCCTGGAGATGGGCAGAAACCATAGGTACTGCTTTCACAGGATGACCATCCTCCTCAGGATGGTTGGCACAGGGAAAACAGTCTGGTGTTGATGGGGCAGGAGGTAGGCCGCACCCTGCATCTATATGATATCAGTTCTTCATGCCTTGATACCCACAGGGCCTGGGTAGCCTATTTGAGTTGCCCAGCATGTCCATGATGGCCCTGAGGTTGGTGTCCCATAGGAGCCTTCTCTTCCACCCTGTCATGACTGCCCAGAGCTTACAGCCTCTGTTCTACTTCACCCAATTCCTTCTCCTCATTCCCTTGAACACGTAGATTGTGATGGACTAGAAGCAGCTGCAGCCGACTGTGCTCCAGGGGATCCTGTGCCCAGCTCAGAACCACTGTGCAGCACCTGCAGCCACGGCTCCCACAGCTGCTTGCACTGTCCAGGAGGGTGTGGGCTCCCCAGCCAGGCTCAGAAACAGCACCTCATGTGGATATGGTAAAGTGGCTGTTCCCGGTGGCCTGGAATGGCGGGGTGGGGGTGAGGGGTGGGCTTTGGGGAAGCAGGAGCAGCCCTTCTCTGCAGGCCCAGAACTACTGAGTCGCTCATCCCTGAACACACCCAGACCTTTGACTCAGGACCCCTTTCCCTGGCCTAAGTGCCCCCAGCTGAGAAGAGACTGTCCTCTGTGATCATGAAAGGTGTTAAGAAAGCCTCACTCATCTCAGCCTTCCTCCTAACACCACACTCCCAGAAAGAGTGTCTTTTGGAAGTGTCTGTGTGGGCATTTCAAAGTCCAGGGTGGGAAGGTGGTTTCTAAATTCAGGGAGCAAGGTGGAGAGGTCTCTCGTTCCAGATCAGGTCAAAAGTGTACACCCTGAAGACCATGCCAGAAAGGGGCAGGCTGGAGAGTAGACAGCAAAGGGAAGACTGCCAGTACTGGGCTCTGGCAGGGTTACCAGGTTGGTGCTCAGCCTGGCTTGTAGTGGGGAATCAGGACAGATCTTCAAAGCACAGGGAAGGTTTCTTGCTCACAGTCCAGAGATTGCCATCTGCAGACTCAGTTTCTCTTTTCTTGCTTGGTGGCCACAACACTTTTTGTGGGGGAGATGGAGAAATGGACCCATGGAGGAGCTGGTGGCCACAGCCTCTAGCAGGTCAGGCAGGATGGGGTGGGTGCTAATGCCTGTTGTGGGGGTAAAGTGGGAGCTTCCCTGAGGAAAGGTACAGAACCAAGCTTGGCCAACTGGGCAACAACCTGGAGGACATTTGAGTCGGGGCATGCCAGGATTGGGGGTGGGGTTGGGTTGGAATAGTAGACTAAAGGATGCACAGCTGCTTGTGTTGGGGGGCTTGACTGGGAGGGAAGGGTGAAGATGGGAGCCAATGGTGCACTTGGGAGCATGCTTCTGGGCATTGTCTATCTACAAGAAGTGCAAGTGACCTGGCCAAGGGATCCTGGGAAGAAGCTGCTGCAGTCACCTGAGAGAAAGAACAAGAGCCTGCGCTGAGGCAGCATGGAGGAAGTGGGGTACGTGGGTATGAAGGTCGAGGGAATGGAAGGCCAGGAGCCCCAGCTTCGTGACTTGGACAGCTGGATGGATAATGATGCTGGCATTTATGGCTTTTCCGAGTGACAGTGTGATATCTGTCTGCTGTGGACAGGGAACTAGAGTCTAACACAAGCGAGGGTGAGGGACAGAAGGGAATAGAGGTGTTGGGAGCAGCCTTCCAATGGAATGGAGCATCAGAACCCAAAACATGCCACATAGATGGCGCTACCCTTCACTCAGCCCTCCACCTCACTGAGCCAGTGGTTCAAGGTTACCAGATGGAGAATGATGGACAAATGGCCAAGGCAAGCAAGCCTTGAGACATGGGTCTGGGGACCTCTTGCCATGGCAGAGGGATGCAGAACAAAGCCAGGGATCAGAGTGTCCCCAGGGAAACATGTCTGTGTGAGGTTCTATAGTTGGATCCCCCACACCGTAGTATAAATGACAGAGGGCTTGAACACTCAGCCATGGCTTTAAGTTAGAGTTGGAGACATACCCTACTAGTTGGCAGAGCTTTCCAGAACCTTTAGGGAGTTAAAGTTTAAGTACCCCCTGAGGTCTGGGGCTACCTTTTCTTCTTTGGCCTGTAGTCCCTGTTCTGCCAAGGGGAGTCTCCCTGTTGCCTGGGTGTCACCTGGAGAAACTGCTCTGTGCGGTGACCTGCAGAGGCCACAGAAACTGGTACACGCCAGGCTGAGAGCAGGGGTGCTGAGACTATTTCCACCTAGAGTCCACTGAGTGTCTCCACAAGGGCTATCTTCTTCCCTAGGTGAGGCTGCTGTGGGCTGAGACCTCAAGGAATACGCCAACTGCTGGCCTGAGGCCTTCACAGTCATTCTGGTCTCAGCCCCTCTGGAAAAGACAGTCGAGGTTGCTGAAGGGTGCTGGGTAGAATTGGTGGCGGGTTTGAGATGGGATGTCCCCCTCTGACTGCCTGCAGTCTCCTAGAGCAGGTGTAGGGGTGGCATCCTCCCCACTGGGTGTGTTCAGCTTAGGTTAAGAAGTGGGGGCCAGGTGGTGGCAGCGCATGCCTTTAATCCCAGCATTTAGGAAGCAGAGGCAGGTGGATCTCTGTGAGTTCTAGAACAGCCAGAGTTACAACAGAGAAACCGTGTCTCAAAAAACCAGGGGGGGGGGGGGAAACAAGAGGAAGAGGAGGAAGAGTCCTTGCGTTTTGAAATTCATTAATGAACCAACAGGATGGCGGTGTCAGCGGGCACCTATAGCACGTTTAGGTATCTGAGCAGGATGCTGTGGTTCCTGTTCTTGGGACAGCAGCATGGAGCCGAGGAGGCAGCCAGGGATGCACAGGATGGTTAGGACATGATACCAAGAAGTGAATGAGCCAGCCTGCCACACTGTCCCCTATAGACAAAGAAAGGTGTTCAGATAAAAATAAACACAAGGTGAGAGAAGATGGCTGGTTCTCCCAGATCATTAGCCAGAGAGGAGGGGCTGGTTCTTGGAGGAGGCTGGTCTTTGGGAAGGATTAGATCTGAGATAAACTGGGGGAGGAGAGGAGTAGACAAGCCAGAGGTTGTAGAGATCTCAGTGGCTTGATGCACAGTCACGCGTGATTCCCTGTCCCAAACTGGAAGCCCCAAGGAGGCTTCCAGATCTGCCAGGCCTTTTGTCAGTCAAGATGAAGGAAGCAGTCCTGTAGAATTCTCCCAGCATGGTTCTGGGAAATGAGGCTTTTATTCCCCAACCTTAGCAGGAAACTAGTCTTTGAATAAGTCACCGCAACCAGCACTTTCTTCTCCTGCACAGACAGTGTAAGGCGGCTCTTAGCAGCTCCCTCTCCAGTCTCCAGGACTGTAAGTTGAATAAACTGGGAAGAGCTGTGATACGCTGAGCTCTGCTCTGGGCACTAGAACAGAAAGGCCATGCCTGGTGGAACTTAGGGTTTTAGAGTTTGCTCCCAGGATCTAGTCTGAGGACTAGTAAGCCTGGTTCTTGCTGTGAATGCCCAGGCTAGCTCAGGCCATCTTTTCACAGTGTCCCTGGTGACTCATGCGCTGTACTGCAATAGAGGGACAGGCTCTAGTCTGGGCCAGAATTTAGTAAGAGTCAGGTTTCTGAACCCTTCCCCAGAAGTCCAGATCCAGCAGCTGGGTCGATGTCCTAGAACTGGCTTTTTTAAAATAGGTTTTCAGGTGATGCCAAGGCTGCTGGCCTGAGATTCACACTGAGGGCCGCCTGCTCTAAGAGGTCATCTGAGTTCCTGGTAAAGAGTTTCTTAGCCAGGCATCCTGGGCTCTGAGAGCAACCTGCTGGGCAGTATTCCAGGCTGCTAATCTACTCTCACACCCCCTAGCCTTACCCAGGGAGAGTCTGGGACCCATGGAGAGCCCCTGGGGCTGTCTGGGGACCCAAGGAGTCCCAGAGCATGCCTGAGGCCAGGGCCACAAGTCATGACGGTAGCCTTCATGTGCCGCTGGAGTCACATAGGCAAAGAGAGGCCCATGGCCACCCCTTCTTTGGGGGCTTCGGCTCAGGGCAGCACACCGCAGCAAGCACATGTCCCTAGCCAGAGTCCCTGGGTCTGGAGGGTGGCTCTGAACATAAATACTTATTTCCCCAACTCTTCCTCTGTGCTGCTTTGTTTCGACAGCTCTGGTAACTGACACGGCTGTGTCATCTGCACACCCAGCGCTCAGTCGCTTCATGCAGTCTGATGCTACCATACCGCACAGTGCCATGCGGAGCACTCCTTTGCAGAGTCTCACCAGCTCCCCAACATGACTTTATAAGAAGCCATAAGCAATGAGCAAGCTTTCAGAAAAAGCCACTGTGTCAGCCCAATCTCATTTTCATGTTCTTTTCTTCTACATTTGTTCCTGTGTACAGGTACATGTATGTGTACGAATGGAGGCCAGAGGTCTTGGGCATTTTCCTTAACTGTTCTCTACTTTATTTTTTGAGACAGGGTCTGGTCTCTCAGTCTCTCTCTCTCTCTCTCTCTCTGGACTGACTCATCTAGGCTGGCTAGACAGAAAACCGCAGGCACCCTACAGACCTCATCTTCCTGCACTGAGATTACTGGTACATGTCACTATGCCTGGCTTTTTAAAGAGGGTGTCAGGGTTCAAAATCAGGTCCTCATGCGTGAGCCATCTTCCCAGCCCCTCCCCATTTTATACTCTTCATATTCTTGGTCCTAGTTCTTCAAAAGGCAAAGGGAACATTCCATGTCAAAGAGAAACGGAAACCAAAAGGCATTTGCTGGCTTTTCTCCTTGACATGAAATGCAGACTTGGCCGTGGCGGCATTCTCATCAGCATCAACAGGAAGTGAGCTGGAGGGCAGGTCCACACCAACCTGAGAACCCAATCAGTAAACAAGTCCCCTCCTGCAGCCATGCCAGGTGGCTCCCGTCTGCTCCTCTTATCTTCCATGCACGCTCATCTTCTCTCCCCATCTGCCAGGAAGCCTGTAAGAGCACCGCCAAGGCCACACTTGGCTCGGGCATGTGCCACTTTGAAGTTTAATACTCACTTAATAATTCATTCCTAGGGATAAAGCATCCATCCATAGGCCTAAGAGCCCCAAGTTTAAGTGACATGGAGAAAGCCCCGTATCAAATGATTAGATGCTAGGACCTTATTGTGACTTAACCTTAGAGTAAAGTCCTGGGGCCCACAGCCCCCAAAGGCAGTAAAGTTTTGCTTCAGAGAGTGGGGTGGAGAGGAAGATAAAAGTCCATAGGATCACGCACCCTGAGTGTGAGGGCCAGGTGTTCTTCCAATGCCAGTAAGAGATAAGCCTGTTTCCTTTTGAGGGACACCGAAGAAATGAAGGGTTGCAAGCTTGTAAGATCTACAGAATAAAGTCAAGTCAGTATCCAACCTCCCAGTGGCAAAGTCTTGTTGAGGGGGCACCCTCCCACAGCCTGCCCCTGCACCCCTCCAGGGGCCATTCCTCTCTTTAGACAAGCTCCTTAAAATGCACACTACCTGCCCCCGCCCCCGAGCCTCAGACTGCCTGTGGCTGAATGGTCTCACCTGTCTCCTGCACCATTCTGCATTCTGTGACTCACTCATCAGTTAGTGTCAGGCAATGGAGGACAGAGAAATGGACCTCTGCATGTGCTTGTGGAGAGGCTGCAGCTGCTCTGAACAAGAAAATCTGCGCTCAGAACTCCTCTGGCTGCTTCTCAACGTGTCAGCAACTTCTTCTATCAATAAGCAAACGAGCTGCTGCCCTACTCCCCTCCGGGGTCTTCTGTCCAGAGCACAGCACATTTTCTCTCAGCTGTTGCCGAGGAGCTGACGACTGCTTGTGTTCCTTGTTCACTAATTAAATGAACCCCCAGAACCTCCCTTGTCTCTCACTGTGCTTAAAAGACTTTCACCAGTTGGGGAACTGGTTCAGTAAAGTGCTTGCTATGCAAATGTGAGGACCAGAGTTTGGATTATCAGAACCCACATAAAGGCCAGTGGGTGTGGTGATCTATCTATAGGTCCAGCCTTGGAAGTCCAGGCTAGTGGACTCCCAGAACAAACTGGCCAGCAAAACTAGCTATTATCAGTGAGCTCCGAGTTTTTTTTTAATGAGGTGGAAGAGCCAAAGGCCAACTTCAGGTCTCCCCATACATTTTCATACACGTGCACATATATGTGCTCCCCAAACATGCATATGCATATATAACAAACAACACCCATACACATAAACATGAAAATGGAAAATGAAAAAAAAAACTGTTTCATCAGAGTATAATACAGAAAAGTCTACAAGCCACGATAGAACCAGTGAACAGATTTGTGCCAAGTAGGAGCATCCCCTGAAAAGTACACAGTTGTCTCCTTCAGGCATCCTGCCTCCTGAGACAAGCACCTGTGACCCTAATGTTTATGTATGCTTTGTTTACATTTGATTTTCTAGGCAAGGGACAATGCACTCTTTAACACCAGGGCTCTCTTGCTCAGAAACTGCAAACCAGTTCCTCTCCCTAACCCCGACCCAGGACATCTCATCACATGACTTTACCCCCATACATTTATTGTTTCTTCTTTGGGCTACTATGAATGATGCTAGAACATTCTGTATGTATATGTATCAGAATTTCTGCTTGTTTTTGATATATTTATTCAACACAAAACATATTACAGGGAGAAGGAGAAAGGGGAGAGGGCTAGCTGGGCATTTGTGGGAGGCCTACAATGTGTGGGGCCCACATAGCTAACATCACACACCCACACCTGTGAGGCAGGTGTTTAGGAGCCCCAGTGCCCCCAGGATGTGGGGGCCCACAGGAAAGCACAGGATGAGGGAGTCTGGTAAGTAGATTTTGGATCCAAGTGAGACAACTTCAAAGCAAAGTGAATAGAAGCAAGAATCAAATGCAGAAGCTTGAACGAGGGTCCAGAGAGAAACCGTACCCCTAGACTGTCATGCTCCACAGCCCTGCTCAGGCAGCCTCAGCCACAGAAGGAAGAGCCCTGGTCTGAGTGAGGTTTCCCTGGTGTGCTAGATGCTATCTCCTGAAACTGACACCTCCAGAATCATCAGCCAAACCACATACACCAGTGATGACTGGCAGGCTGAGGAGAACTTTGCAACATTCTGATAAAAAGTCAGTGCAACGAGGCTAAGCTTTCCCTTGTACAGAATGGAGGTGCTGGTGCCTGGAAATCACTGGGAGAATTCAACTGATTAAGCTCTGCTTAGGAAACCCCTCTGCTATCAGAGTTGGCTGAACAGGAATGCCAGGTGTTCTTTGCATGCCAATGAGAGATAAGCCTGTTTCCTTTTGAGGGACACCAAAGAAACAAAGGGTTATATGCTTGTTTCTTTTGTGAATCTGCATGAATGTGCAAACACACAGACATACAGACACACAGACACACACACACACACACACAGACACACACACACACACACAGACACGCTCAGGGACATCTACGAGAATTGGAAGTTAATCCTGCCGGGAAAGTTGTCTGGAGAGCACTAACCGCTAGACTGGATTATCCCTATAGGCTAAACATACAGCCACACCTGCCCACGAACATCTGTCCAGCACCAAACTGACCTTTTGGAAAGCCAACTGGGACAGACAGTGTAGAAGGGCTACCTATCTTCTTCCTCGTTCCAAGCCTGGTGCAGAGCTCAGCGAGAAGACATGGTATGAGTGCATGCGTGTGAGAGGGCTCGGGAGGGGGGGCCGCCTGTTATCGCCAGGTGGGGGGTGGGGGGACTGTGGACTGCTGTGGGAGGCTGTGATGATCCCACACTCAGTTCCTTCTGGATGCTTGAGGATTAGGCCTGGCAGGCAGGCTCCTGACTTTTATTTTCCTTTCTTTCTGGCTAAGGGATACGAGTGTGGCTGTTCTTGTGTGAGCAGCTGTGACAATGGCAAATAAGGGACAGTGGAACTTTTCAGAGCGAAGGAGATGCGACAGCTGAGCACAGACGCTTGTAAGGGCATCCGGAAAGGAACTATTCTGTCTGTGGGCTCTGCCAGCTGTGAGCCCCCTAGAGGAGCACCTTGGGTTCGAGTAAACGCTGAGCTTCCTGCTGTGCTCAGGTTCTGGGCTCCTGATCATGGAGATGGACTTGGGCTTTTCTCACCCATCACACTCTGGAAGGGGGTGTCATGCATTATGAGGTCCCATGGGCAGGGCTGGCTTCTGAGGGCCTAGCACCACGTCGGCTCTGGTGGATGTTCCTGTGTTCCAGTGGTAAGCCTCCACTTCTCTAACTCCCAAGGTCAGTGCCAAGGGTGGAATTTCAAGCCTACAGCGTATGTAGTCATGGCATTACATCTAGCATGGCTGGGTGGCCAAAAATGTGATGCTGCTGCAGCTGCAGGCGGCATTCTTCAGAAGCATATTCTGTCCTCCACCTGCATTTCAGCTCCCCAGAGGGCTCCACAGCACAGGGGGGCCGGGAGGGTGACTCTGGGCAGCTGCTGTCTGTGCCCTTACCCTTATCTCAGTGGGCATTCCATAAGCAATGCGGTTCTCTGCGTTGAAGCACGGCCATCTGATGCCACCACCTATCCCCAGTCATTTAATGTCATGGAAGGAGTCGCCATGACCCGGGACTGGACCTTGAGTTCACACTCCCCCTGCAGCATCAGACAGGGCACAGAAAGACCTGAGTATCCGGCCAAGTTAAACAAGGCAAGCTGGGGGGCTGGGCCCTGGATAGCCAGGACTCAGAGCGGCTTGGCTGCAGGAAGCCAGGTCCCTAAGGTGGTCACAGTGGCTGGTACATTACAAGCACAGTCAGAAGCTGGCTTTGTCATAAAGATCAGAAAGGCTGGCAGTGAATGGGTGGGTGTCCACTGGAAACTCCTCTGAGGCCCTGGAAGACAGGATGTGCGAGGAAGCGTGGAAAGACGCCTGGAACACCACGGCACACGGGCCGGCCTCCTGCATGAGTCGGGGAGGAAGGTAGGAAGAGACTAGAGACTAGCCCAAGGCCATTCCGGGCCACTTGGCCAAGCAGGACACACACCGAAGGGCTGTCCGGCTCCAAGTCTCCAGGTGCTTTTCCCTTCCAGTTCTCCATGGGACCAGCTGCTGGTAGAGACGTAACGAGCAACTTTTTGTTCTTACTGCCTCAGAGAGCCCTAATTAAAAAACTCAGGGTTTTGGTAACCGCTAGTGTCAGGGCTTCTGTCCTTGGCAAAACCTGTCTGGTGAGACATTTATTGTCCCCTGAAACCTGAGATGTTCTTGCCACAGATGAGAGTAGAAGAAATGGAGAGTGTCAGTGGTGTGTGTGCCCACAACACAGGAATGCATGGTTATGCTGGGTTTTGAGGTACTCAGCCAACTGGGCAGGGCTTGGCCAGTGGGTCTTCGTGTGACCCTGACATCACCTTTATTTAGAAGCAGCTTCCTCCATAGAGCTGGCCCTGCAGGGACCCAGCCAGTGAGAAGACATCACCCACGGTAAGCACGTTTTCCCCTTTCACAGCCCGTGCCTCAGGTGGTGCTGGTAGCGACTAGCGTCTAATGAGACAGACACCGTGCCTGATGAATTATACAGGGAACCTGTACACACAAAAGTCACCTCTGGCTTCATACCCACAGGCACACGTGTGCATATGCGACTGAACACATATGAACACCTCCCCGTCATACACATGCTGGGCAAGTACAAGATGCGGGTAGCTTGGCTCTGAGTTCCGCAGTGACTGTGATACAGAGAAGTTCAGGCACCCGGACCCACAGGCCCTACAGCCCCTCACTTCTGCCCTCACCAGGGCCCCAGGGGCCTCTGTGGTTGACTGACAACTGTGTTTTATTCAACCAAGATATTAGAGGGCATGTAATAATATAATATCTAACTCTTCTCACTAGCACATAAGCTTCACAGGGCCAGGAACTCTGTTCTTTTCTTTCTTTTTTACTTTCTTTCTTTCTTTTTTTTTTTTTTTTTTTTTGTTTTTGTTTTTGTTTTTTGAGACAGGATTTTTCTGCGTATCCCTGGCTGTACTGGAACTCACTCTGTAGACCAGGCTGGCCTCTAACTCAGAGATCTGCCTGCTTCTGCCTCCCAAGTGCTGGGATTAAAGGTGTGCGCCACACGTCTCAGCAGAAGGGAAGTGGTGATGATGATGATGATGATGATTTTGAGAACCGGTTTCTCTGTGTGGCCCCGGATGACCTGAAACTCGCTCTGTAGACCAGGCTGAGGCCAGGAACTCTTATGCATAGAGCACTGGATGCTGAAGCACCAGAAGCTCCACTTCCGGTGTTACCTAGGCCTGGCAGACTTCCTGGTGCTGCTGCTGGGGGTGACGTATCCACCTCTCAGGTGACAGAGCAGCTGTGTGGATCCAGTGTCAGGGTGTGACGGCTGGAGGCAGTGGCAGCTGAGTGTCAGGTGCCACCTGGGACTCTGGGGGCCTCTTCCAAAGCCAGTCTGCACGTGGTGTGGTGTAACATGACTAGGCTGTTTGGCAGGCTCCACCCTCCCTTTCCCTCCTGGCACCCAGCTGTTGCCTGACACTTCCCAGCTCTTGTGGGGGGGGGGGCAGGGGTAGACTGTATAGGGCTCCCTCTTCTGGAAAGATGCTTGGCCACCTTTGGCCAAAGAGGACCAAGTGCCTGAAGCCAGAACATTCCATGCTCTTGATCACAGAGTCAGAGTCCCATCTCTTGTTTCCTTCCTGGAAATGATTATTCTCAGGCTCTAGGTAGCTGCCAATGGTCACACAGGGACATCTCTGCAACAGATGTTCTGGTCTTCAGGAAAGGAAGGTCCCCCTTTCCTGACAGACACCACAAAACTGAACTGAGATTTATGCAGGACCAGCAAGGGGTTGATGGGGCAAGAAACACTGCCAGACCTGAGCCCTGGGGCTCCTGGGCTGTGCAGTACCAGGTAGGAACCCTGAGGAAATCAGGCTCCCGTTGTCAAAAAGGGGACTCCACACAGAGTATGCTAATGAGGGTAAACCAAAGGTGCTCAATCAGCAGGGCCATGTTTTATGGAGAAAGAGTGGAAAAGCAAAACATCTCCTTCTGCCTCCTGCTGCATGGTTCTTCACAAGGTCTGAGGCCTTGTGTAGACTGACAATCACATCTGGTACCCCACATTCACCAGAGCACCCTTTATCCATGGGAAGGTGGCTGTGTGCAGGGCAGGGCAAGGCAGGGCAGGACAACATGAATTGGTTGTGTGTGTGTGTGTGTGGGGGGGCATCCTCTCAGCTCCTACGACCAGCAGTGGTTTCCTAATCTCTTTGATTTCACTTTGGAGGCTTGTGGGTCAAAGAGTCTGTAGGACGCAGAGAAGAAAGACAAAAGGGAAAATTCCAGAAGAACAGGGGCCAGTGAGAAGGAATTTGGAGCCTGACTTCTTAGACCACGGATGCGCTGATCTCCAAAACCACATCACTTCATGGACTTATGGACGTTCTTATCTGATGCTCTGAGGCCCTGCCCCCAAGGCAGAATCCCTTCTTCAGTTCTAGGGTTGGAGGCCTTTCCCTGATCTGCAATCGTGTGCATTAGAAGCTTTTAAAGGGATGCTGCCAGTTCACTCACGTGTATGTAACGGTAGATTGCTTTCATTTTCGGTAGAAACAACCTAAGCACGTAGAAGGAAATAGAGAACTTAAGTTTTCCTGCCACCAGACTACAGCAGCTCTCCACTCGTGAAGACCCTGCGTAGGTGCGGCCCCTGGGACACCTGCACTGTAGAGAAAGCCAAGGCCTAGGGCTGGGACTTTAGTTCAGTGGTAGAGTGCTCGCCTACCATGTATGAGGCCTGGGTTTAAAACGAAACAATAAAATAAATAAAAAAGAAACTGCATGCCTCCCCTCCCCCACACCAAAAAGATCACAATTTAGGTGACAAGTCTGAGAATCTACACCACTCCCCCTCCCCCCACTGTTCAAGGGTTCTGAGAGACAGTGAAGAGTGGTTGTCCTTGTGGGAGTTAGAGATGTCTGGGTGGGGCTCCTGTCTCTGCCCTCTCCCACCTGGGTGATGGAATAGGTTTCCTTTGCCTTCTCAATAACTGTTTCCTGTGAAGGGTAGATATTCCAAGGCTGCTGAGAGGAATCAGCAAGAGGGTGTTGGGCAGTGGCGTCTTAAACATCTGGGGGTATTGCTCACTTACGAATGCTTAGCAGTGTCACCTGGCAAGGGCCCCCGGCGCAGCGCCTTCGTCTCAGCCTATCGCCCAGCTGTCCCTTGGTGGAGTCCCTTCAGAGATTCTGATGAGAGCTCGGCACCAACAGAGGAGAAAAGATATTCTCAGGCCACGTGCGTAAGACAGTAAGCATCAGGGCAACTTTCACGAGCTGAGTATCTCTTTAAGAACAGGCAACGCCAAACTCTACTATTGAAAAACAAACCTTAAAAATTCCAGGTTGAGGGGCTAGAGAGGTGGCCGAGTGGGTGAGAGTATGTACTGTTCTTGCAGAGGGACCCAGGTTCAGTTCCCGGCACCTACATCGGATGGCCCTCAACTGCCTGTTAACTCCAGTTCCGGAGGATCCAGCACCCTCTCGCAGACTGGCGGCACCTGCGCTGCGAATAAAGTGTGAGACGGAGTGACAGGAAGGATGGATGCAGGTGAAAGGGTAATGAGTTATCAGCGAGGGCTTATAGAGTGAGCCATTTTTCTAGTCCAGCTCTGTGGTGCTTTTCCGCCTTTCTCTTTTTTTTCTTTTTTTTTAATGGTGGATAAGTACATAAAGATATGATTGTTAGTGAAAGTACCAAACCCTAAGTGAAGGTACACGGCTTCAGAAATGACCATTCTCAAGTTTTTGAAAAAAATTATTTATTTCATGTGCATGGGTGTGTTGCCTGCATGCATGTGCATCCACCACATGCATGCGGGGCCCGAGGGGGCCGGAGAAGGCAAAGAGGGATGGAGAGGACAGATGGGCTCTGTCATGACAAGGTCCCACTTACAAGTCCTCTGTGCTCACAGGGTGACATTCCTATCTGATGGCCTTCTAGAGCGCCAGGAAGGATTTTCTTTAAAGAAAGAAGGAAGGAAGGAAGGAAGGAAGGAAGGAAGGAAGGAAGGAAGGAAGGAAGGAAGGAAGGAAGGAAGGAAGGGGGAACGTCTGCCTTTATAGGCAGTATGATATATCTTGAACTTGTTTCAAAATGATCCCGTGGGGCTGGCGAGACGTCTCGGAGGGTAGAAGCGCTTGCAGCGCTAGCCTGAGGAGCAGAGGTCAGTCTCCTGCTTCCACAGCTCGCTCCTGAGGGCTGTCCTCTGACCTCGCACACCCCACCCTGCTCCCCATAATAAAAATAAAATAAAAAAGGATCCCCAGCAGGGAGCTGGGTGTGTGGAGAGGACATGAGCTCGCTGGGCCGCTGGCTAGGTGCCCAGCTGGCCAGTGGCTAGCGCGCTCCTCCACGTTCCTTCTCTCTTACATACCTTTGACTTTCTAGAAATTAGGATGCGGGGGAGTTCAGTATTCATGACTATGCTCACCTCACATTTGCAGGGGTTCATGTGTGGATTACCACCCCAAGGGAACCCACAGTGGACTAACCCCACACCTCCAGTCTCTGCAGTTCCCAGGCTCAAACCAGTCACACCTGCTCCTGGGGTTCGATGCAGAGTTTAACCTCCTCTTCACACACAGATGCCCAGGGATCAGTTACGGGGAAAGACGGGAGCCAACGTTTCCTCATTGTGTGGGTGTGAGTGGAAACTGAGGCTTGGACCCAATCTAGTAATAATGTGGCTTCACGTAAATTCATCTTGTAAAGCCTCGGGATCAATAAAATTGCACTGGTTAGTGGTCTGAACGCCTCCACGAGTGGTTTCTACAACAGAGCCCTGGAGAGAACACACAGTTCCTAGCAGGCTCACCCGGGCCACACCCAGAGCTCCCGAGACCTTTTAGGGAAGCGGTGTGGCAGAAAGGGAGGGTGGCAATGACCTTCCCACAAGAATCTGGGGCAGGAAGGGCCAGGAAGAGGCTGCCCTTATAAAGTTTTGAAAGCACAGAAAATACAGTGAGCTATTTGTGAGTGTCCCTAAGAGATGGTAACCATGCAGCTTAAGAATTAGGGGACTCCCCAAACACCACTCAGGATGATTGACATAGGTCACCTCAAGAACATCAGGATAGTACTTTACTCCAACATTCTAAATGTATGGAGAGTGGAGGGATGTTTGACAGGCACAAAATGTGAGTTTCAACTGCGTATCGTGGGAAGGGTTGCCCAGCCACACACCTCTCCTGGACGGTAGCAGTCATTACCTACGGACAGGGTGAAGGTGTTCTAGTATCCACAACCATGTGGGATCCAACCGGGATGAGAACTAGATCTGACACAAATGCATTCCTGGTGTGCCAAAAGAACCCTGAGTGAGTAGCAGGTAACTGAGTGCACGAAGCTGGTGAACCATCATAGCTCGGGTGATCTGTTAAGGAAGTGTCCCCAGGGTGGGACGGGTCTCTGGGCAACTGGCCTCAACCTTGCTTGGGCTCTTCCTCGAACTCACTCCCTATATTGAATGACTAACTGTCATTCCTTTTTGTTCACCCGACATTGTATTATGTCTGTGGGGTTGCATATGTGTTTGCATGTGTGCTGGTGCATTTGGAGGTCAGAGGTCAACACTGCGTGTCTTTATCATGCTCCACCTTATTTTTGAGGCAGGGTCTCTGGTAGACCCTGGGACTCGCTGATTCTGCTAGACTGGCTGGGCACTGAGCTCTAGGGATAGCTCCGGGGAGCTTCCCATCTCCATCCATCATGCTGTGATTGCAGAGTGTACCGCCATGTGGGCACTGGGGATCTAGACTTTACCAGCAGAACCATCTCCTTAACCCCAACCTTGTTTAATATCTACCAAATGCTGGGACTCTGGGTAGGGAAAGGGGGCTCTGGTGTAAGGGTTCTTCAGTATGGGCTTCCTCAGCACCCTGCAGCAATGGCATGCCACAGTGGGACCTTAGGCCTGACTGACGGATGTCCTTAGTCAGGCTCAGCTTCTGCTGCGTAGTGCAGGTGCCCAGCGGGACACTGTAACTAGCTCCGTAAGTGTCAGGGCTGGTGGCTAAGGCCTGGCACAGAGCTGGATGGTCGTGTGTTGCCCCCCTATACCCCCCAAAGAGACCTGTTCCACTTCCAACCCAGCTCTGCTTTCACCTTTAGGGGGCAGGAAAGGCTGCTGTTTCTGGTCTGTTGTGAGACACCAGCCTGCTGCGTTACCAAGCA
Organism: Cricetomys ansorgei; assembly: GCA_026225945.1. Taxonomy (NCBI): domain Eukaryota; kingdom Metazoa; phylum Chordata; class Mammalia; order Rodentia; family Nesomyidae; genus Cricetomys; species Cricetomys ansorgei. Next base: position 1,006,723 of record JAMJFZ010004042.1, read on the forward strand.
ATTTCTTATCCATGGAGGATCCCTATACTCTCGCTCACACATGTCACCCTCTATACGCGTGCTCATGGCCCGAGCCTAGGGAGGTGGAGGGGATGCGGAGACATCCTGACTCAGGCCCTCCACACTGGCTACTCAGAGTCACGAGACCAGTCTTTCCATGGTGCTCTGCGATGGAAGGAGCATGACCTGCAAGCCTTAAGGATGGCAGTTCTGCCTGGCCCTTCTTACTCAGCAGGTGCAGCCCCAGCTCAATTTCTGGCATAAGTTCTAAGCTAGGAAGGAGGGACTGCAGTAAGGAAGATGAAGGTGGTGCTCCACTCACGTCTCCATGACGGTAGCGCCCCGGCCCCTTCAGTGTTTGCCCTGGAATGGCCCTAGCCAATTGCTGGGCACTAGGATCAGCCTCTGGGGGTCGGAGGGCAACTGTGGTAAGTAGCTCCTCGTCCCAGCGCCCCAAAGGTTCTCTGAGTGGCTTCCTTGACAGCCCTTCCCAGGAATCTTTAAGCCATCAATCCATTGATCTGTCTCCCCTTTGTACACCCAGAACTTCCTCCCCCTGTACCCAGACAACCTCTCAGGGTGCTGGCTTAGCACTCACTGTATGGGTCTGGCTGGCCTTGAATTTGCACCTCTTGTCTCTGCGTACTAAGCGCTGGGGTTACAGGCACGCGCCATGCCTGTCCAGCTCATTCAACAGCCTCTGCGCGAGGAATCCTGTGGGAAGCTCCCAGGTTTCTGCTTTGTCCCTGCTCTCCTGCTCTGGCTATGCAGAGCCTACAGGGGCCCAGGGCTCAGTTCTGGGCTCTCAGATTCTAGCTCAGTCCTGCTGGACAGCTCTACTGTCTCAGCCTTTCCCTGAAGCTGGGGTGCTACATGTGAGGAGTTCGCACTCCCAGATTAACTCTCAGCAACCCCAAGACTGGCCGAAGTCCCCAGCCTCCTCGTCAGGCTCTTCTGAAGTGACAGGAGCCCTGGGAACCTACCCTATGGCTACAACTTGGCCTTATCTACCGAAAAGAAATTGTATTTGTTCTTTGATTCAATTATTTTATACACACAGACTTGTTCCACAGATCAAGCTACATGTCCAACACATGCTGGGACTTTATTGAGATGTAGCCTCACTAAGTTGCTCAGGCTTATCTTGAGCTGCTGTGCTTAAGTGATTTTCCCATCTCACCTTCCTGATTAGCAGTGACTACATGGACCCACTCCTCTTGCTGTGACACAACAGTTCTTAAATAAATAGCGAAGGGCCGGGAAGTGGTCCATCGATAGAAAACTGGTAAAATAACACATGGACTGCCAACAGAGTGGAGTACTATACGGCCAGGAAGAGGAACGGAGCATCTCACCTGTGCTGAGAAATGACTAAGCGTACATTGCTGAGAAAAGCTGTCAGAGTCCGGCGGAACTGCACGAATTAAAAACAAACCAACGCGCGAAATAAATAAAGCTTGAAGAGTACGAAGGAAGAAGCCTTATGCTCAGGTCTGATAATATGACTAACACAAGAGGACTGTGAGAGCCACAGTCTCACCCAAAGGCCACCACTACTTGTTACAGAACACGCTTCTTCAAGAGCAACTGCCTAGTAGCTGCCGGGTCAAAGTCACACCGACACCACCCTTGTTGTGATACTGTGGCCAACAGTTACTGTTTCAAGATGACCGATGCTCAGTGGGTGGAGGCGCTTGCTGCCAAGGCTGACAACTGGAGTTTGCTCCCTGGGACCCACATGGTGGAAGGAGAGAACCGACTCCCGCTAGCTGTCTTCTGACCTCCATGCACGCAGTGGCATGCACTCCCTTGCACAAAACACACACAAATAAATGCAAACAAAGAAAACAAAACCCCCCAAACAGCTGGGGCTATCGACTTCATTTTGCCTCTGAAACATCCGCTTGTCCAGAATGCTCCGAATCCAGCTGACTAGGGACTGCACTTCCCACTGTGTGTGGGGGGTGCAGAGGGGCACTGCTGCCTAGAGAATGCATTCAGCTCCAGTAAACCTCCTGCTGTGTAGGCAGACACAGTTAAAAGAGCAAATGGCAGAACAAAATGTATGAGGTGCTGCCATTTATACCAAGTAACTATAACCACAGTAAGCTCCTGAGTTCCTGCAGTGTCTTTGAAGGGCCATGGGCGACTTGCCTCTGGGCAGAGAGAACAGGGGACTGGGTTCCAGAGGGACGAATGTGTTATGTATATACCATGTTGGCTTTTGCCTGGGTGAATGCATTTGTGGGTGCCTACTCACGTGTATACATGCATGCGTGTGTGTATGTGCGTGTGTGTGTGTGTGCATGTGTGCGTGTGTAGGCAAGAGGTCAGCTGTGGCTGTTGCCTTGCTGCCTTCCACCTCGGCTTTTGAGACAGGGTCTCTCACTGGCCAGCAAGCCCTGAGATTCTCTGTCTCTACTTCTCTGGCACACAGTGCACCACGTACGGGTATTTAACATGGCCACTGAGGACTGAAGCAGGCTCGTTCACATGCTTGTGAAGCAAGAACTCTACTGACTGAGTCACTGCCCCAGTCTGCAGGTTTCACTTTTTACTATAAACTTCTAATCTTTTTTGAATATTTTAGTATCACCATGAAATACCTATTTAATCACACATGTGTTTAGAAAACCCTCAAAGCATTAGTGTGGGGCTGAATTTCGTCTTCTCTGAACAGATGTAACCATGTAACCGTCAGTTGCATGCAGGCATGACCAAACCCCACCTCTGTGCACAGACAGCTACAGTCTCACATGGCTACGGCACAAGGAAGACTGGGGCTAATCCAGACAGGGCTTTGGCTAGAGCCCTCTTGGGGCAAAGCTGAGGACTACTTCCCATGTGGAGCTCAAAGACCTGCTGGCCAGCTCTATGGCAAAAGGACTGTTTGAAACTTCCCTTCTGCCCACACTACCAGCCCCACAATCTGCCAAGCTCTTCCTTCCCAGTCTCAAGGACATACCGCCCTTGGCTTCCTTCCCTCTGCTCTGCAGCGAAGCCCGCACAAAGGGCTGGGTGTGGCTCGGCAGTGAGCACCTGCTCAGTGTGCCTGTGGCCCTGGGTTTGTGGCAGCACCGAGACAACACCACCAACATCCATTCCAGAAGGGTCTGGACCAGCCACCCATTTCTTTCCCTCCAGAGTCCCTTCTGCGGACTCTTCCCTCACGGTGGAAAGCAGGGCTTTGCTCCAATAAAGGAAGGCTTGACTGCTATGGTCAGGGGTGGGCAGAATCACGTCTATTCTGAAATACCTGCAAGGCTCTGGTGTTTGTGTGGGGGAAGCACAGAGGTCTGTTGCTCCAAGCGGTCCTGTGGGTCTGAGGAGCACAGGAGCGTGTGCTGTGGCCTTCCCGCCATCAGCAGACAGCTCAACACCACCGGGCCGTGGCTGTCACTGGCGCTTTCTTATTTGGGGTGTGCTGCTAACACGTACCCAGACTGATTAGATAGACAGCACCCAGTGTCTGATTAAATGACATTCCTCAGCTCTTTAAACACCTGTCAACTCTCCAGCTGGCTTCGGAAGCCTCCATCTACAGCCCTGTGCCCTTTTCCCTCAACTAAGGGCACTGGGGCACTCCTTCCATACGTGGTTGATCTATCCTCTAATGCACAGTCACCAGGTAAAGGCTGGAGGTCCCTTGTGGGAGTTGTTAGGAGAAAGCTTTGTGGTTTACTTTCTCAATGATTTGTTGGGGTTCTTCAGGGGAGACCCAGCTGCTCCTTTACTTGAGGATTCTCACTGGAAACTGATGGGAATGGCTAAACTCTACCTCTTCTCCCCTCCCCTGCTTCCCTGCCCCCTGCATGTGTGTACTGATGTGTGTGTGTGTTCATGTGTGTACATGCCTATGGAGGTCAGAGACATCCTTGGGTTGTGTTCCTTAGGAGCTGTCTGCCTTATTTTTCCAGATGGCATCTCTCACTGGTCTGGAGCTTGCTGTTTTGACTGGTCTGGCCAGCAAGCCCTAGGGATTCTCCTGTTTCTGCCTTACCACAAGTGCAGACCGTCATGCATGCCCAGCTTTTTATGCTGGGGTGAGGGATTGAACTCAGGTTCTTATGCTTGCAAAGTAAGCACTTCACTGACTGAGCTATGGACTCTGCTTTTATGGTTCGAGTTACACTTGCTCACTTGAACTCGAACTCTGATGCTAACACAAATCAAGTCCAAACTTCGATGGTCCCTGTTTGCTTCACTCCTGGAAACCAAAGGATGAACTTCCTAACACTGTAGATTGTCACAGGACTGCTCTGATGACTTCTGACTCTGCTGTCCCTTACAGCTCCCTCAGACCAGCTGCCCAGAACCCATGGGCTGGGAAGCCTGTGTGAGCCCCGAGTGGTTTGGGTTGGTCCTTGCCCAGTGGTGCCTTTGAGTTCCACAGCTTCCCTCTTGGGAATTCTCTTGGACTCCCCTTCCCTGTGGACCTCCTCTGTGGTCTGCCCTGTACCATGGACCCCGCACGAGAGCCTGGCTCTCTGGTTCACACTTGGGTGGTGGGGTCTCAGGTCTTCTTGCAGGACAGTGTGACAGAGGGAGGTATGGAACTGCAAAGCAGTGCAGCCTGGATGTCTGCCTTACACACTTAGATTGTAGGGGTGTTAGGGTCCCAGGCTCTCACATCATCACTCCGTCTGTGCCCCAGAACTTCCAGTAGGGCTGTCTGAGGTCAGGTGCTCCAACTCTCAGTGAATACTTCTAGGCTGTGATGTCTCTGACTGGCTGGAGTGTAGCACCCCTGGCCTAGCTCCACCAGGGGCACTGAGTGGTTCTATGGGGGGACATGGGCGCCCACCAGTAGCAAGGACCTAATGCCTTGACAGCAAAGAAATGAGACTGTTGCTCTGTGCCCAGTCCCAGACTGAGAGGAAGGGGACAACTGCTGCTTCGCTTGTCGTTTTTGGACAGGGGGCTGATGTTTCCAGCAGGTGTGACAACGGGACACAGGGCATGCAGCTCAGACATCCTGTGACACTCAACTAAAGGTGTAAAAGGAGTCTCTGAACGGTGGGTGTCTGGATGTCTGGAAGGCATGGGGCAACCTGCCACAGCATGGGAAGGGAGCCACCACCTGCAAGGAGACCTGACGCAGAAGACAGATGTGCCACAGCTCATAAGGGCATGCAACGAAAAGGGCGGAAAGAAAAATGTTGCTCACTTTCACACTAAAAGGTCCCCAGAATCATTAGCTTCATAGAGACAGTAAACTGGGGGATGCCAGAGACTGGAGGGGTCACTGTGTAATGGAGGCAGTTTGGGAAGATGAATTCTGAGAGTAGGTGGGGAGGACTCGGGTTGGGGGGGGGAGGGCACCATAATGTGAATGTGCTTAGTATAGCCAAGCCCTACACTTGATGAAAATGGTTGTCTTGTTTGTTGGCCACAAAAAATTAGCTAGAGGAGAAGGGAGGATAGGAGGAGGAAAAGGAAAAAGTGGGAGAGGAAGAGGGGGAGAAGAGGATGAAGGTGGGGGATATGGAGAAGAGGGAAACGAGGAGGGAAAGGTAGAAGAGGAGGAGAGAAGACAGGTGGATGAGGAGAGGAAAGAGAGGAGGGGAAGAAAGAGGAGGAAAGAGAAGAGAGAGGAAAAAGAGATGGGGGATAGGGAGAGGGTGGGGGAGGAGAGACAGGGAGGAGAGGAGGGTGTCTTTCAAGGGCTCCTGGCAGGGGGGTTTCCAGAAAGGCCCAAACCCAAGCTCCCCAGTGCCCCCTGGCTGCCCCTGGTCTATGAGCAGAGGGTCACTTGTACCATCCAAGTCGTCCACATTCCACGCCTAGTTCTCACGCTCATAAATGGCCACTACCATTCCAGCCCCATTTCAGAGCCAGGAGCTCAGAGACGCCTCACTCACCGCATCTCCCATCACTGTAAAACCCACCAAGAACAAGGAAGGCTACCGTGCACCCACTGTGTGCAGACAGGTGCTCAGAGGGACACAGACTCATTTCATTGAGACTTCCCACCCTCAGATAGGGTGCAGGTGCAACAGCCATGATATGGACCCAGAAGGGACAGGTCCTACTTCGTTTCTGCATAGCCCCTTTCCAGAAAAAAAAAAATCCAAGCATTCTGAAATGTTCTTGAACATTTATGATCTGGACAAAACGATCGGACCCATTAATAGTCATTGCATGCGCCGTGACAGGGAGGGGCTGGCTCTAGAGTGACAAGTTCGGTCTGCCAACAGGAACTCAGAGAACAGACTAGCTCTCCCTCCAGCAGGATGGATGGCCTGTCAAATATCTGAAGGTTCTCCTTCCCCAGGCTCACTCCTGGGGACCGGTTGTGTCCAGCATTCCCGAGCCTTCCAGTATTTCATATGCCTTGAGTAGGAGCTCTCATGCTGTCCTGAGATTACATCCCTGCCCTCAAAAAAATATTTACAACACTCAGAATTAAGATTGAAAAAAAAAAAAACTGAACAAGCCAGGCGTGTGGGTGCCTGCTTGTGACCCCAGCACTCAGGAGACAGATGAGAGGTTAAGGCCAGCCTGGGGTTCCCAAGGAGACTCTGTCTACAAGACAAAACAATGCCCCCAAACACAAAGAATGAAACGGCTTCAGACAGACCCTATCCAGGATAGATCGTGCTTTACTATTAAATGAGCGGACAGGAGAGGCTTACTGCATGGAGCCAGGCCACAGCAGCTCTGAGGGCATTCCAGATGTGTCCCCTCTTTCCTGGTCCTTGTGCTCTTGGGTGTGTGCCTACAGAGACCCCAGCAGCTGCACCACTGCCTCTCTAAGTCAATCTGGGTCCTAGTAACCGCTCTCATTTTCGTCCATTTTTCTATATTAGGGATGAGGTGATCTATTTTTAGTGTGTAGCTGGTGTTAAGTCAGGGGTTGCTATAGCAACGGCGAGTGGCTACAAACCCAGAGCTGCTCAGATTCCCAGTGACAGAGAAATCCCAACACAGAGTCCTGACAGGAACGAAGCCTTGGAGAATGGAGTGGCCCTGTCCACGGGGGTCCCCACCTGCTGTCTTTGTGGAATGCCATGGGCAGGCTGCTAGTAGGAAGTGAATCAGGATTGGGGGCTGAGAGAAGAACCAGAGAGCCGACTGGGAATGGACGCCAAAGCTCAATCACAGGTGAGGAGAGATTGCTGCATTTTTGCAGACCTTAGATAATAAGGCCGGTGTGCACTGCTGGGGAGCTTGGGGTAGCAAGCAGGTCACCTGCTCAGGGCCAGCCAGTGAGGCAAACTGCATGAGCTGAGACGCTGCATTTTTATTTTGTTGGCTTCTTCAATCAAACCCACTATGTAGCCAAGGATGACTCTGAACTCCTGAACTTCCTGCTTCCGCCTCTTAAGAGCTGGGATTACAGACACGAGGAACCACAGTGCTGGGAATGGAATCCAAGCCCTTGTGCATGCTTTTTATCTACCCACTGAGCTACATCCTCAGCCCCAACTGCCTACCTGCTAAGGCTGCCTCTGAGTGCACCTACCACCAGGGACCCCAGACTAAGCCAGGCAGATACACGAATGATCAGGATGAATGTGAGAATGAACCTGGAAACTGCCTGTGCCCATCCACAGAAGGATGGGTGCAGGATCTGTGCTCTGTGCAGATTGTGGCCTGCCTAGTGACTGCGAAGCTGAGCTCCAGGAGACAGGGCTGCACTCACAAAGTATAAGGAAAAGAAACCAAGGAGATTAATGTCTAGCTTTACAGGCAGCGGGAGATGTGCTTTAAAATGTAGGTTTCCTGATGACTCAGGGATAGTGAGGCCAGTGGTTGAGGGGACGGCTTCCATTGGAAGTCCCCAGAGGAGGGGGAGTATCACAGCTATGGAGGGGAGGAACGTGAAAGGGACTATCAGACCTGGTCAGGAAGCAGAGGAGAAAGCAGAGGTAGAGCCTTGGCTCTTGCTTCCAAGGAGAAGAAAGGTAAGGCAGGCTGAATAGACAGAAACTGGCTTCTGTGGATGTCTTGGTGGGTCTCAGCGGTCTCAGGGTTGTCTGTCTGTCTGCCCATCCCTAGCCTCCAGTGACTAGGGCCCCATGGAGTAGGAGTGAAGAGCCAGGGCTCCAGTTGGTTCCTGTGAATATGAAAGGGCTGGCTTCTGGGCAACTCTTGGTAAGAATGGATAACTCTCAGAGGGTATCAGGGTCCCTCTGTAGTCAGGGAGGCCCACGTGCAAGACTACCAAAAAAGTGTGAGAACTGGCTCCATCCCAAGCATCGCAAAAAATGAAGAAAAGATCCAAAATTATCCTCAATACAGGATGCTGTTGTCTTCTGTTGTCTTTAATTTCCAAGTGTTTTCATCCCCATGGCACAGCGAGACTCCTTCCTGAGAAAGCTAATGGGAGGGGAACTGACCCTGCCTCTAGGAAGAGAAATTCTATAGGAAGAGCTCTGAGGTCTCCAAGTCCAGGTTCTTCGGGGCCTCGCACAGCCCAGGCTGTAGTTTGCTTCCCTGGGTGTTTCTTAGGATGAAGCTAATTTGCTTTCTCTAAATGTCACCATCTGTCCCAGCCTGAAAATTAAGGTCAGGGCTGCCTCTTGCTGGTGGCATTCTCAGGTCCTCTCCCACTGAACTCTCAGCTACAAGAGTATCCTGTCTGAGTGTGTAAGATGAGGGCTTAGGGCCATTCCCTCCCATCTAGCCATTACGACTGCTTTTTCCATTGATGAAGTCTACATTTAAAAGGGCTCCCACTGCCTGTGAAGCCAGACTTCTTACACTTATACCCTGTTCTGGTAAATGTCTGTCTGTCTGTCTGTCTGTCTGTCTGTCTATCTATCTATCTATCTATCTACCCACCCACTCTCTACATCTACCTATCCGTACATTTCACTATTGTGCTGGTTAGTTGTTTTTGTCAACTTGACACAAGCTAAAGTCATCTGGCAAGAGGAACTTTAGTTGAAAAAATTGTCTCCATTATATTGTCCTGTGGGCAAGTCTATAGGGCATTTTCTTGATTAATGATCAAATTGGGAAGGCCCAGCCCGCTCTGGGTGGTACCACCCCTGGGCAAGGTGGTCCTGAGTTGTATAAGAAAACAGACTGAGCAAGCTGTGATGAGAAAGCCAGTAAGCAGCATTCCTCTATGGCCTCCGCTTCAGCCTCTGCCTCAAGGTCCCTGCCTTGAGTTCCCTCAGGAACTGTGATCAGGACATGTAAGTCAAATAAACCCTCTCCTGCCCAAAGAAGCTTTTGGTCATGGTGCTGATCACAGCAACAGAAATCAAACCAGGACAACTATCAATGTCTGTCTGTCTGCCTGTCTATCACTCATTTATATATCTATCATATACTTATTGGTATACTCAATAAAATACTGGGTGACAGAATGTATCTGTGGAAGGATATACTTGTTCGAATTATTCTGAGGCTTCTCAAAGTTTCTAAAAGGCCCATGATGGACCCCTGTCACTGAAATCGCCTCTGCAGGCTTCTCTCATGGTACCAAGCAGAAAGAAGAGCACTTCACCCAGCCCATGGGAGTGGCAACTCTGAATTCCACAGTCAAGGGGTGTTGTGTGGGCTGTTTCTGGCTTGACTCCCAGCAAACTGAAGATTCCTGGGAGGAAGTGTGGATTAATGTTCTCTAAAGAGCCTGCCTTTGTGTTAAGACCTTCTACATGGTTTGCCATTTTCTGGGGCAGAGGGAGGCGGGTGGCATCACAGCCTTACGGAGAGATGGGATGTGGAACAAGAGACCAAGGTTCGATGCACGTGGTGGTAAACACCTGTGACCTGAGCCCGTCTGAGACAAGAGGATAGTGAACTGCATAATGAGACACTGTCTAAAAAGCAAACAATAGAAAGGCTGAGTCTCTCCTGGGCGGTCTTTGGCCCCTCTGGCAGCCAGGCGTCATCGGTCTTTGCCTTTGACCTGGAATCTTCATGACTGCTGGATAAGACCCTAAAAGGTATGTGAGGCTGCTGGGCCTCTTACCCCTCCCAACCTCTAGGCTGGGAAGGAGTGGGCACCTGCTTCCTGCAGAACAACCCCCCCACCCCCACTGAAGACTGAATCTGAACCCTGGAGGAGAGATTCCCCACCTCCTGGACAGTCCTGCCACCTTCCTTCTGGGACTCTGTAAGACTCAGTCATCTGTAGGAAGACCATGATCTTTGGGGACCCATGTCATTCTGAGTAATCTGAGTCTGTGTTCCAAAATCATGGTGTTTGGACTCAGAATAAGCCATTTTCTTCTTTCACAATTGTTACTTTCTTTTTCACACTGACAGAAAGAACTAGACGTTATTTGAATTATTTCCAGGGAGGCTCTGGGAAGGCTGACTTGCACTAAATCTTGTTGGTGTTTTCTCTCACTTAGGAAATCGGCGGTGATTGGTTTGTTATCTCTTCCTGTTCAGAGTGGGCCCGGCAAGCACCTCAGGGCCCCAACTCACCAAAACTTCCTTGTGAACGCGTCTGGGGCCCTTCACCTGCTTCCTGCCACCGCAGAACTCCCCGCCCTGGGCCTCAGCCCATATACACAGTCCCCATTTCCCCAAGGAAGCTACCTCCACACCCAGCCACACATGGCTGGGATCCTGGGGGAAGCAATGCTCCCCCAGGGCTAAGACTGCACCCAATCTTTGCATAAGGAGTTTAGGGAAAGGCAGTAGCACCCACTGAGGCTCGGGGCCAAGGATACAGGGTGGTGTGGGGATCGGCTGTGCCTCAGAGAACACTCATTGTTGATTTGTTCTCGAGAAATTCCAAATTCACATGTTTCTCCTTCTCAATTTCTGGAGCACAGACTACAACAGAAGGATGGATTCTGCCTGCTCCCTGCAGGAACCGAGGCACTGGAAGCCTGGTGATCACCTCGGATGCCTCGGCTCTTTGTTGGCCAGGCTCACCTCAAAGGCTGTGGTGACAGGATCAGGGGCTGACTGTGATCCAAGCCAAGTTGTAAGCCCAAACTTGGTGGTGGAAACCGAAGGGGTGTCTCCTGAACTTGTGCCCTTTCCTGAGCTCCCCCACCCCCACTACCTCATTCTTCTATTTCTTCTCAGTTCTGAAGGCTTCTTCTAGCATTTTCGGACACTTTGCAATGTTTCTGAGCACAGCATCATCTGCCCAGTACTGAAGGTTTGCTCAGAACCTGGCTCTCCGGAAGTGCTGTCCCCCAAATCACACTGCTCCCGGGAACCCCAGCCACCCAGCATGCTCCTCACTGACAATGCTCTCTCAGGCCTCCAGTGCCCTGGGCAGAGCAATGGCTCTGGGCACCTGGGATGGATGGGCAAGGGAAAGGTCAGCTGTCCCTGGTGCTATGACCAAATTGCCTGTGGAAAGTTATCTTAGCCACTGTGCTACTTGCCACTGACTCAGCTTCTTGGGAAGAACCGAATCTAAGTTGGCTCATTCCATGCCCGAGCCACGTGTGGACTGGTGCTGGAGGGAAACGAGGCCCACAGGTAGCAAGCTTCTAGGCCCAGACCAGAGTGAGGTGGGCAGGGGGTGGGCCTGGCCCCGCTGGGTTTATAACCTAGAGATGAGCATTTCTAAGTGGGCTGCGGCTGACTCCCGGTCCCAGACACCACTCCACTGGACAGTGAAGTGTTACTACCCTCCTAGGAAGACTCACCCTAACAAAGTAGTTTACCTTGTCTCTAGTCTATGTGGTGCAGAAACACCGGACACCAGGTCTGGGCAGCAACCAGGCTTGCAGGGCATGTGGAGGAAGGCGGGACTGAAGCTCAGCCCTCTCCCCACTGAAGCTTCAGCCACAGTTCCTACCCTCAGCACCTTAGTCCTTTTTCCGACCCTGGGAGGCTTCGCCTCACACAGATACAAACCAGAGTCCTGCTGGTAGCCCACGAGATGGTATTTGAGCGTGCACATCTGCTCTCCTGCTGTCCTGCCGCACTGGGCTCCACGTGTTCCTGGGGCCACTGAGAGTCTTATTTCTCCAGCTGGCAGAAGGTTTTGCTCACAGACCAGCTCCACCCTGCAGCCCCAACCAGTGAGCCTATCCTTCACCCTCCTTTTTGAACTTGCTGCTACCCTATCCCACAAGGAAAAACCCATCTATCTGTCAAAACAAGCCACTCACAAAAGGACAAATACTGCATGGTTCCACTTTTGTGTGTGGTGAGGGAGTTCAGAGGCCAAGGTTGATGTCTTCCTCTGTCATGCCCTGCCTTAGTTTTTGAGACAGGGTCTCTCCACTGAACCTGGAGCTCACAGATTTGGCTAGACTGGACTACCTAGGATCTGCTTGTCCCCTGCCCACCCCTACCTACCTCCACCCCGGTGTTAGCAGAGCAGATATGCACCACACCTTGCTTTCACACGGGTGCTGAAGAACTGAACACAGGTCCTCAGTCTTGCCCGGCAAGCACACTACCCACGGAGCCACCTCCCCAGTCCCCCCTCCCTGGACTCCACTGCTGTGAGGAGTTTCAGGCCTGGCAAATTCAGAAGAGATAGGACAGGGTGGCTAGGCCAGGGAATGGGGTGCGGGAGGGGTTCAGCCAGTGCAGAATTCTGACAAATGTTGAGAAGCTCTGAGATGGGCAGGGAGACCGCTGCAGAGCGGTGTGAATGTCCTCAGCGCAACAGAGCCACACGTTGCTGTGGAAACAGCAAATGCTGTGCGGTGTATATTTTCCATAGTTAAAGCAGAGACCGTCACTGCCTGCCTGCCTCACTGGGCTGGCTGTGAGTCCCACACAGGGCTGACTTCTGTTTGCTGCTGCGTCCTCAGAGCTGGGAGGAGGCCAGCAAAGAGTGGATCCAGTGGAATGGGTAGGATGTGGTGGAGGCCGGGTCTGGAAGTGGGTACCACTGTATATTCTCCTGTGTGTGGCTGAGAATTCCCACTATGAAGAGTTTACAACTGTGTTGGGGTATTTATAACAAATTCACTCAGGATACTAGAAAAGCCAGGGCCAGCGAGGGTAGGAGTGGCTGAGGGAGGCACAGAGACAGAGTGAAGGAGAGGGTGTCACGGGGGAAAGGACGGAGCAGAAGCAGGCAGGCTGACAGGCAGCAGAGCTTGCTTCCTAAGCCTGCAGCCTCTGAGGCAGAGCTCTTGATGTTCTACGAGGACCATATGCAGTCAAGGCCTGTGCTACGGGAGTATCACAGACAGGAAGAATAACGCTTTTCACAAGGTCATGGCACTATCCTGCTGAGCTGGGCTCAGGGGCAGAGCCGCAGGTGGTCACAGGTCAAGGCTCCGCAGATCAGGTTTTATTTAATTATGCCTGTAACTGCAGAGCGTGGAAAGAGGCTGTGTCTATCTTCCCTTCTCTGATTAGTGCTGTCCCCTCCCACTCTCCTTTATTGCTCTTATCTCACATGTTCTTTGTTGACATAATCTGGATCTCTCTCTAGTGAAGAGACGAAAGGTGTGTGTGGAAATTTTCTGTCTGGCACGCATAGCACGAAACTCCACGTGGGAGTTTTGTTGCGACCATGGCTCAGTTCCGTGGTGGGCCAAGCACCCCGTGGCCCAGAACTGCCCAAAGGAATTCCTTCCCTGGCTGGATGTGGTCGGCTTTCCACTGACAGCCTCATACTTCCTAATGAAAGACCACCCATGGCCCAGTGCCAATGGCTCATTGACAGTGGCAGACCTGAGCACTCTGCTAATCCCCTTCCTTGTTCTGGAACGCCACGAGGCTCTCAGGAGTGTGTGTAGGTGGAGGGAACCTCAATTGAGAAAATGCCTTCTGGAGGCATTTTCTTAATTAGTGATTGATGGGGGAGGGCCCAGCCCATTGTAGGTGGTGCCATCTCCGGGCTGGGTCCTGGGTCCTATAAAAAAGCAGGCTGAGCAAGCCATGGGGAGCAAGCCAGTAAGCAGCACCCCTCCACAGCCTCTCCAGGTTCCTTCCCTGTTTGAGCTCCTGTCTTGGCAGCCCCACTGGAAAAAAGTGTTTCGAAGCTATCATTTTTAAGCAGAAAAGGGGCAGGACTGGATATAACAGTTTGAGCCATGGGGGACACGTTTCCCCAGAGACCAGGAAATCCTGGGTAAGACATGGGTGGTCTCACAGAGTGGACTGGGTTATCTCAGCAGAACCCAGGGGAGTTGGGAGGAAGCTTCCTCCACAGTCCACAGCCTTTTCCCTTCATTCAGTGGGTTCAGGCCTGGCATTATGGAGGAGCTGCCCAGCTCTTATCTCAGTGTGATGCTAATTAATTGAAAAACCTAGAGCCCAGAGTCCTGGCACCTGACAGCAGCCTCAGCCTGAGCGGGACTGCAGGTCTGCACTTGTGCCCTAAGCCCCAGAGGAAGGCTGAGTGCTCCCACGTCCCTGACCCAGGGCAGAGCCAGGCTTTGCACGCAAGCTCTTATGATACTTGGTGGAGATGAAAACATTACTTCTCTCATCTTGGTAGCTTAGGAGATGGGATGACAGCCAGCTCTCACACACCAGGGCAGAAACCACTGTCTGGCACACACAGGGAGTTTAATAATGGGTCTGCTTGCCTATCCTCATTAGCAAAAACTAGACTCTGTTCAATAATAGGGTCAGATTTAATTCTATAGTAAATGACTGTTTACTTCTTTGTTATCTAAAACGGGAGTCTTCTTTTTAGACGAGTCATTGCTCTCTGGTCCAGACGGTCCTCCCTCCATCCCTCACTGCTGGGCCAAGCACCCACTCCTCTGTAAATTCACCCTGGTGTCCAATGGGATTCTACTCTTCTGTTCTTCTATTCATTTTGCAGATTTTTTTTCCTTTCGGGAAACTGGAAACTCCTTGACTCCAAGAACCCCACCTCCATGCTGGCCCCCTTCAGACCACCGGGGCTCTGCGGCATACTGATGTATCGGATGTGACAAAAGGTGCAGTCAAACAGAATATCTATTTTTTTTCTTTTCAGCTCACCTACCTTATATTTACTGCTCAGATGTCCTGTCAGAGTCATCATAATACTATACCTGTGACAATTTTTACCATTTGAAATGTCACATTCTACTTTTTTTTTTTTTTTCTGAGACAGCATCTCAAGTACCCCAGGCTGGTCTTGAACTTGATACGTAAACAAGGTTGACCTTGAAATTCTTATCCCATTGCCTCCAGTTCCCAAGTGCTGAGATGACAGCTGTGTGTCACCATGGCCAGTTTCACCCAGTGCTGGGGATCAAACCCAGGGCTTCATACATGCTAGGCAAGTGTTCTGTCAACTGAGTCACCCCTCCAGCCCCAGCCTCAGATTCTTAAAACATGACAGCTACTATCCAAGGTTGAGTGGTGAGATATCATCCAGGTCCCTAGGAAGTACAGAAACCTGGGCTCCACCTGCCTAGCTCCATATGAACAGAACACACAAGCTTCCACACCCAAAGTTTCCTGAACTGAACCACAGACATGTTGCCAGCTCTCCCAGCTGTGCTGGTCTCAACCTCTGGAACCTGAGGTAGCAGGTCCCAGAAGCAATTTCTCCCCAAGGGACACAAAGCAAGCAGGTGTTTTCCCTTCTGAGAGATCCGCCAGATCTCTTTCCAGGGACCAAGGAGGTTTCTCTCCACACACATTTCATTTGTAAACAGTACGAGCTGACAGTTCCCAACCCATTCTTGCTCTTCCTTAAGTCACTGCTTTTTCCTAAACCAGTAACAATCCCAACTGAGCTTTAGACCACATGGAGTCAGGTAGGCTGGAGAAATAAAACAGCTTTAGGAAGAGTGATGGCGGTGGCTGGGCAGTTCCTAGGAACAGCAGGGCCATCAGTTAGTAGGCACCCTCCCACCTTAACCACTGCCTCAGGGTTATGCCCAGAGCAAGAATCAGCAGCCGGCCACTCTCACACATGTGTATGCACGCACATGTGTATGCATGCACTCCTGTGTGTGTGCATGTACACACACGCACACACACACACACACACACACACACACACACACACACACACACACCATGGGATCATCAGAAACAGAAAGAATAGGGTCCTACCAAAAAGGCCATGGGGTTCCGACTGGCGCCTCTGTGTGCTTCGGTTTTGGTCCTTGGGTTTCTTGCTGCCCCTCAGACTCCCGAAGCGCTTCATGAGTTGCTCTGGCCACAGAAGCAGTGATGGGTGAACATATCAGAACTTGAAGAACCAGTGTGAACCTCAGCTGGGGGAGGTGGGTTCACCAGAAGGGGAGCAGCATCAGCTGGCAGGTGCAGGATACCTGGGAGCCACAGCTCACCACTGCTCTGAGAGCCAGTCAAACTCACCCCCAGCCTGTGGGTCTGAGTGTCCTCACCAAGGTCCCTCAGATTAACATGAGATGAGGGTCACACTCCAGGACCAGCCTAGCAGCCACGGGTAATCTCACAACAGTTCTCACCCAGGTCCCTGAGTTTCCCGAGCAAAGCAGTCCTGACTGGCCGCACCTCTCCTCTCCCGGCAGCCTGAGTGTCAGTCTCGCCTGTCCTTAAGTAGGCAAGAAGCCACCAGAGGCACGAACAGAACCTTGCAGGGGATCTGTTTATGTAGTTAAGGTCACCAGCTGACCAACAAGCTCCAGGTTATTTTTTTCTCTTTAAACTTAAAGCAGGAGGGGAGCCCAAATAGGCAGAGCCAGCACCAACCTGCTAGTCATGTGCATATCTGCGTGATGTCTCTTTAAGAAGACTGTAAAAGGAAACCACCCTGTACAGACAATTCTTGGCACCAATTGGCCAGAGCACATTCCCATTATGACATGACATCACACAACTATTTTGATGCATGTGCTTCAGGGCTCTGAGAGCTAGAAGGCTCCAGAGGCTGCCCGAGGAGTAGCCCTGAGAGCACCAGGACTAGACACGGCTGAATCTCCTTTGGCCCTCACTCCTCTAGGGAACACTGCAAGATCACCTTCGAGGAGAGACAGGGCTGCCCTAGGATTCAGTAGGTCTCAAGCAAGCATGGAACCCTATTTGCTAGCACAACAGAACTCAGATTTTGGAGAAATCTCATTTATCTCCTCCTACTGCAGATAGGGAAACTGAGGTTCAGGATAGGGCTGTGACTCATCCAAGCTCCTGCAGTCAATGGCAGAGACAGGACAGGAATACTAATCTCATCTACCATAAACCAAATGTCTGATCTGACAAACCATGAAACCTTTAGTTCACACGTGTGTATAAGTAAGTAAGAGGGTAAAACATGAGAGGGAAGCAAACTTGTTTTTACTGAAGAAAAGTGACTTGCTCTGTTACTAACAAGCCTTGTGACCTTGAGAAAGTCTCTTTCCATCTATGGGTCCCAGTTTTCACCTATGTTAGCCAAGATGAGAACAGGTCACGGCAGGATTTCAAGTTCTAACAGTCTGGGGTAGAGAGATGGCTCAGTGGCATGTACTTTGTTTTGCTCTTTCAGAGAACCTGAGTTCAGTTCCTGGAAACCATGATGGACAGATCACAACCACCTGTTACTCCAGCTCCAGGGGAATCAGATGCCCTCTTCTGGCCTCCTCAGACACCTGCACTCACATGTACAAATCCACACTCATACACATGATTTTTAAAAAACAAGTTCCAATAATCTGAACTAATGGTAATGAGATCTGTGTGGTTTCTCCCCCAAATAACCACTGACCTAAGAATTAGTTAAATGGCTCCCCATGCAGAGGGCGATTAGCTGGGGGTCCTCTCAGCTTCCTGTTAAGATGGTATATCACCTCCCCAAACTGCACCGTTATTTGTGTACTTTTTGTTATCTAACAGGGCATCTGGAAATGAGGTGGATTGGGAGACCAGAGGGTGACACTCAACTTGTGAGGAGGACCAAACCCACAAGAAGCCACTGTGAGTTCAAGGCTGGCTGCTCTTTGCTGGTCTGCCACTCTCTCCGGCAGAGTTCAGCACTGCCAGTTACCATCTGCTCACTGTGAAGCCCCTATGAGAAAATGGTGGATCCCTAGCTAGAGCAACAGGTGGGGAAAGAACAAGCTTGAAGGAGCCTTGTTAAGAGGGCTCTGCAAGCAGGGAGAGGCCGTGATGAGGGGAGTCCAGCACATCGCCTAATAGGAGTGCCGAGGTTTGAATGTGGAGGGTCCCTCACAGGCTCACGATTGAGACTTGGTCTCAGCTAGTGGCACTGTTTGGGGAGGATGCAGGACCTCTGGGTTTTGGAGCTAGCTGTTAGAGCTAAGTCACAAGGGCGAGCCTTTGTTCTGGTTCTGACCTGCTCTGTTTGTTGCTGGTCCATGCCCATGTGAACAAACCACTGCCGCACACCCTCACCACCATGAACTGAAATCCCTTTGAAACTAAGAACCCAAATAAAGATTTCCTCCCTTCAATAGCCTCTATCAGGTTTTAGTCACAGCCAAGACAAAAGAGAGGTTGTAATCTTCTCTTTTGATTGTGTGTGTGTGTGTGTGTGTGTGTGTGCTCTCGTGCACACGCGCATGCGTGTACCAGGAGGGGACTACAGAATCTCAGTTCCTGCCCTATACCTGCTGGCCCCAAGGCCTCTCACTGGCTACAGTGCAGAACAGACAAGACACACATTTGTTCTCTCATGCCTGTGGGGTCCTCAAGCTGTGCCGTGGCTGCCTATGTCCTTGGATCTGACCCCGCTTCCCTCTATTTCTGTCTTCCCCACACAGGCCTCGTCTGTCTCTGTCCATGGTGGCCCCATCATCCTATCGCTGACCGTGGATTGGGATGCTGCAGACCTCGGCTCCTCTCGGACTTGTCTCCACTAGGCTAGCTGTGACTGTCGGGCAGCTAGCTTTAGGGTTGCTCTGGATGCTGTGAGGTAGTGGAACTACCTCCGCCCCAGGACAGCTGTTGGGCTGTCCCACTCCTGGGACCACTTGTTCCAGTCACGCGGGCTGGTTTCCACTCCTGGGGTAACACGTTAGGTTTTCTATGCGGGTGCGGCTGCTTCACAATATGGCCAGGCCTCTAGTACACTAGCAGGTATCTCTGTGGTCAAAATACAGTGTCCCAAACTTACCGTGATTAAACTCCACAAAAGATGAAGTGGGTGGATTTTAGAGTTTCACATTTAGGTTTTTAAAACTTTAAATAAACTCCGTTTAAAACGAAAATTAAACTTTTCTCAATTTAAAAAGAAAATAGTATACACCTTTAACTGTAGCATGGGGAATCTGAGACAGGAGAATCAGGAGTTCCAGGCCAATCTGGGCTACATACTAAGACCTGTAACCAAACAGAAACAAGCACAACAACCAACCAACCAAACAACTTAGTAAAGTAAAATAAGTAGTAAAATGCAAGGACCTGTCTGGAAGTACCACTGAACCAGAAGGACCACATAAAGAGGAGGAGTTCTTGATTAAAAGATCATATAATGTAATCTCTACGTATGTAAAGTGGGGGAGTGTGTGTGTGTACACTTGAGCTCGCAGGCAGAGGCCAGAAGTTGATGCTGGCTGCCTCCCTCAGTTGCCTTCCACACTATTTTTTGAGACAGGGTCTCAAATGAGCTTCAATTCACGAGGAAAATAAACAGCAAATTGAGGCAGGCATGATGCACTTGCATTCATCTGGACATTCACTCAGCAAGTGATGATTAAGCCTCCGGGGAATGTTCTAGGCAGCTGCTGATTGAGGGGATTTGGGTGCTGCAAACCACTCAAAGACACCGCTGTTCTCTAAGAACTGTATTTTCATTAGCAAAATAATAATCACCATTTACCAAGAGCCTCCCACCGAGCAAGGTCCTGGACATCTTAACAACTGTCATTTAATTTTACCCCTACAGAGGCTGAAGGGCGGGTATCAACAGACATCCTATTTAGAGATAAACAGCCCAGAGTCAGAGTAGCAACTTGGTGGTGTCACACAGCTGACAAGCTGGGGGGCATAAATTGGAACCCCGATTCAGATAAATATGTCTTCTCTCTGTGCCATACTACCACATGTACTCGCACAGTACAACATGAGGGCCCAAGGTCAAAGCCCTCTCTGGTGTCCCCAGGCCTAGCCTCAGTGAGTTCCTTGGAAGAAAGAGTATAGGTGAGAGTCTACATTCTTCTCGTTCGCCTTTGACCTTCAGGCTGGAAAAGTTTAAAGGCAAAAGAACCAACCTTGGAAACCTTGATTTGCACCCCAGTTGACCTTACAGGCCCCAACATTCCCACGGGAGCCTGTGGTAGGCCAGGCGTCACCGGCCTGACTTGCAAGTGAACCCTGTGTTGGAAGTGTCAATAGCTGTGTCACTTGGGAATTTCTAGGTGGCTAAGCACAGAAAGGAGCAGGCAATTCCTCTGCCCGGTGGGACCAGAACTCACTGCTGCTCCCCAGCTCTGGGCTTCGCTCTGAATTTACACCACAGGAACATTTGGGGTCTTTATTGGGAAAGTAAAGATGTGACTAATCAGGTGAAGGGAAAAAAAAACCAATTCCCTGTGTCCTTCAGGGTCACTGGCTGATACTGAGGGGGGACATGGATCAGCAAGATTCAGCCCGAGTTGTTTTGGCCTGGCACGAATGTCTACTAAGGAAGTTTTAAGAGAAAGAAGCACTGAAAAAGTAGGATGGGAGAGCTCACAGGATGAGACCATATTTTAAAGTGGCCTGTGTCTTTCTAGAACATGCCTTAAAAACTACAGTCCTGAATGGCACAAACAAGGAACAGGAGTGAGGCTGGGAACAGCATACACCCTCACAGGTCACCAATCGTGTAGAGGAATAGGCTTGTGTGAAAGCCAGGAAGGGTCTATATTCCAGCGGTCTACATGTAGAGGCCTGAGTGGTCTGGATGGAATACAGACAAACCTTTAATCCAAGTATTCAGAAGGCAGTGGTCGTCCATGCCTTTAATCCCTAAAACAGAAACAGAATGTAGATGCAGACACAGGAGGTGGAGCTCCGGAGGTGTCAGTGTCACACAAAAGAAGTGACTTTTGAGATGAATCAGAGTGAATGGCAAAGTGACTAGACAGAAGCTAGAGTTAGCAGAGTGAGTCAGAGAGGACTGCCCCACTCTCATGATATATAAGGAAGTCTCTCAGCTCAGAGAGAGCTAGTTACAGTCAGCCAGTTAAAGACTCAGTTACAGAGTCAGTCAGTTACAGGAGAGTCAGTTACAGAGGCAGGGTGGAGCAGCGAGAGCTCAGGGAAGAGACACAGCAGAGCTCAGCAGAAGTCAGTATCAGATGAAAAGCACTAAGTCAGTTTGAAGCCAAGCAGCTTGGAGAAGAGTTTGAGCCAGAACAAGAGTGAGTTGAACCAGAAGAGTCAGAGTTCAGAAGGGGCTAGTCAGAGTGGCTTAATCAGCAGTAGATCTCAGAGGCTGAGGCTGAAGCCTTCTAGGTCTGGGCTAGTAATTTAAAAGTTCTAGATTGTAGGAAGGATGAAACCTTCCAGCTCTAGGCTTAAGTATAGATTGTAGAGAGGCTGAAACGCTCTAAGGCTCAAGAACTAGAACTGGTGATTGAGTCAAAGAATAAAGTGCCTTTGCACTGAATCAACGTCTACATCTGGCGTGAATCTACACCTACACATTCTGACACTAGGTTTTATAAAATTTGGAGAGATTCAAATCATGTTTCTTTTTCCCACTTTTTGTGGTGTGTACATGTATGCATATTGTGCATGCTTGTTGGTACATTTGTGTCAAGGTGTGTGCATGTGTGTTTGTGTGTGTGTATGTGTGCATGTAGAAGCCCCAGGTTAATATTGGGAATCATACTCAACAGTTCTTCCACCTTCTTCACTGAGGCAAGGTCTCTCAATCAAATACAGAGCTCACAGATACAACTAGTCTCACTATCCTGCTTGTTCTGGGGAATCCTTGTTTCTGCATTTTGAGCCTGGAATTACAGGCAGGTTCCACACCCACCCAGCATTTCCATGGGTTCTGGGAATCCAAACTTTAGTCTTTATACCTGCATAGCAAAGTACTTTAACCACTGGCTCATGTTCCCAGCCCATAGCTGTAAGGATTATTTTTATATGTGTTCTTTAAAAAAAAAAAAAAAGGTAACAAAATTTTAATTAAAATAGAATTTTATTTTCCCCCTTCCCTTACCTCCCTCCAGTCCCTCCCAGGTACCGTCTTCTCCAACCCCCCATGTCCCCCTTCCCCTCAAATTGATAGCCTCTTTTTCTTTATTGTTATTACATACATAGAAATGTACACACAAATAGGTAAATGCAACCTGCTGAGTCCGTTTCTGTTTGCATGTATGTGGTCTCTGGTCTGACCACTTTGCATTTATTGCATAGTGAATAAGGTGACTCATCCGGGGGAGAAGCTAATTCTGGCTCTCCCAGAACTCATTAGTTGCCTGTAGCTCTTTGTCTAGAAGTAGGACCTCGTGAAAATTCCCCCATTCAGCATTAACATATTTTTTGATACTGCCATTGTTCCTGTCTTGTTTATGTAGCCACTTCTAGAAGAGTCTGTTTCACAGGAAACTTCCTGGATTTCTGGCTCTTGCAATCTTTCTACTCCCTCTTCTACCATGTACCTGGAGCCATACATCATACTCCACAGATACTTTCTAGTAAAATTCAGTGTTACCCTAATCACAGTAGCCAGGAAATGAGCGGTCTAAGTGTTCTTCAACAGATGAATGGATAATGAAAATGTGGTATATATACACAGGGAATATTATTCACTTGTAAATAAAAATAAAATCATGAAATTTGCAGGTAAACAGATGGACCTAGAAAACATATGCACGCGCACACACACACACAAGCACGCACATCCAGTTCTTAACATAGCTATCACCCCTCATCAAAGAAGCTTCTCTTCACAGCAAATGAGGACCAGCGCAGGAATCCACAACTGGACACAATGCAGAGATGAATGGACCCTGAGGGCCCAGTCACAGTGGATACATTCATGTGCATTCTCACTATTGCTGTTGGTTTAGATTTCCAGTTATGACTCTGAACTTAGCAACAAGAAAGATTATTGAGCACTGAAGAGCACAGCCTTGGGATATTTCACACTTCCAACTTGTACCATCGTTTTATATCTTGTATGTTAATTTTCTCTCTAGCTTGACTGAAAGCACTGTGCTCACGGGGTTCCCATAAAAGAAACAGAACAGAGCACCTACTGGCTAAGTCCCTGTAGGTGGCTCAGCAGCAGTGAAGTGGGCCAGGGAAGCAGGCGGAGCTTCTTGGGAACAGTTTGTCCCTGGGGCATGCATAGGCAGACTGCTCTGGAGCTCAGGGAGGAGTGTGGTGGCTCTCTAACCTTCGTAGCCCTGCTCTGCACTTCAGTGGGTCATAGGATGCCCACACACCAGGGTCTCCTTAGCCTGAATATGCAGGTTTTATAGGTGTGATGGATGCCATAAGGTATATTACAGCAAAACAGTTTAAATTCAGACTGTTCAACAGTACTGAGGCAGAAGAGGTCAGAGTCACAGACAGGCAGTCAAAGGAGCTGCAGACAGGCGAGGAGCTCGGTGCTCTACTCCAGTGTACATAGGAGGGGTGTTCTCATGCCCTGGGGATAGCACACATCAAAGGCCACACCTCTGTACTGTGGGTGTCATGAGCATACTTTTTGTAGTTCTGAGTGCTCCCTGGTGACCCTAAGACCTAAAGCATGCAAATAATCTATTAAATCCTGATGGTGACTTTCCATGTTCCCACACATGGGAGACATGTAAGACACAAAGACACCAGCTGTCTAGTAAGCTGGGCACATTTTAGACTTGACAGTTGTGGCCTACCCAGAACTGGCTAATGTGGCTCTTGGTCTCCGCTGTGGATACCCCAGTGGCTACCCAACCTCCACCCGTACCCACAAAGACCCCTTCCACACCAGACTGTGTACTGGATGGGACCCTGAGAGCTTCTGCCTCATCAAGCCACACAATTAGGGACAGTTCCATCCTCTTGCCACCTGGAAGTCCATGGAATGCCTACAGAGACTATCCTGGGATTAAAATCACATTTCAGAAAAGCCCTGAAACCCTCATGAGCACTGAAGCTGCTCTGGATGTCATGGCAGATTTCACTAAAATTGTACAAGGACCCCGAAGGGGGAAAAGCAGCCGGGACTCGAGGTGCACCTTAGTCTACTTGTGAGAAGGGCATCTCACAACAGTGCAGAGCCACGGGCCCCAGTGCCAGTCTCCCACTATCCAGAGGTCACAGCTTGCCTGCTAAGAGACTTCCCCAAAGCACCTTACTATGTTCTCAACATTCTAGGAGGAGGAGGCTAGCTGCTATTGCTCAAGTAGGGAGATCCAAGGACAGGGGTTCAAAGGAGTCTCCAGGACTCCAGAGTGGCCTGGAAGACAGCTGGACTCCCTGACCCGCTCCACTGCTTCCTCGTCCAAGTGCAGTTAGGACCCAGCAGCTGCTCCTCTGTTGCAGAGATGTAAGATAAGCAACTGAGGACACACCAACAAAAATCTCACTCTCAACCCTTTGAGGGTCACAGCACAGGGCCTGAAAAAGCACCCAGAGGCTGCTGCCAATCAAAACCTTGGGGTGTGAGGTGCAGATCTCCTTGGAGCTGGGGAGCAGTGTGTACACTGGCCAGGGCATGCTGACTGGTTGCAAAATAGTGTGTCATATTTCATGCAGAGTTCTAAAGGTCACGTTGTACTTGATTCTTAGTGAACTTGCCCTTGGGGCCTCCCTCATTCCTTCTTCAGGGGCTGTGTTTGAGTCACACCCCTGAGGCATGGCCCTTCCCACCGGACTGGGGCAACCATGTGGCTCCGAGTCACCCCAGTCACTCCAGTCCATTCAGGGTCACACCTAGCCTTGTGGTGCCTGGAGGAACTGGAGCTGGGAGAATGTGAGTGACAAGGGAGTGTTTATTTTGGCAAAGACTAACCACCTCAGTTCACCCAGCTCAGCTTACACCAAAGACATCTGAGCCCACTGAGATATGGGAGTGGCCATAGGGAATCCTGCTGTTAACAACACAGAGAGGTGGGCTGAGGAGATGTCTCAGTGCTATGGGTTAGTGTCCCTGCTGTGTAGGCATGAGGGCCTGGGTGAGGATTCGTAGAAGCCAAATAAGAAGCAGGGATGTGGCCATACATGCCTAGAGCTCCAGTGTGGAAGAAGGCAGAGGCAGGAGAATGGCTGGGCCTTGCTAGCAGCCAATCTAGCTGAACCAACGCTGAGCCCCTGCCTGGTACAGTGAGAGATCCTGTCTGAAGGGGATAAAGCAGGCAGGGATAGAGGAAGACAGGTGATGTTGACCTCTGGCCTCTGCACACACACTGGTGGGGTGTGGGGGTGTGTACCTGCCCACATATGCACAGAGAAGTGAACACCTACAGCAATAATTATTTTCAGCTAAAACGCAGGAGCCAGGAAGTATGAAATCTGTAGATCTCCGAGAGTCTTAAAGGGGCACTGTGTGCCCGTGCTCTTGGGGGGCCTTATTCTGTCCACGTGGTCCCTCTATACTGGAGTTGACAGATACCTACTCATCAAGATCTCTGTAAAAGCACATCAGGCACAGGGCTCCAAAGGTCCAAGGACAAGTCAGAAGGACAAAGATCGGCTGCCTTGTGGCCCAGAGGACAGATCCTGGGCTCAGAACACCCTGGGGCGGTAGATCTAAAGGCCAACCAGCAGATAGTCTGAGTAAAGTAACAAAGATAGGAATGTGCTCCAGCTGTGGCAGGGGAAGAAGACCTACAAGCTTCCAGTCTCAGCCAAAAGCCAGCACCTGGCTGGCCTACCCTCACCTGTAAGGCACCTGAGCAGGGATGCCACTTTCTTGGATCCGGGGTTCTTTTGAAGGACCCCAAACTGCTTCTGTACTCTTTAACTTGGAAATTCAATGAAGAGAAGTTCAGAATGTGAGGTCTAACTGAGGGCTGCCTTTGATTGTTTTCTTTTCTAAGTGAAATATGAGATAAAATGAGGTGGTAGACAGAAACGTTTACCCGTACTCTCAGGTCAAATGCAACTCTGGAGAGAAATCTGGGTTCATTCACAGGTCTGAAATCTTGAGCAATTTAATTGGCTCCTTAACATTTCTTCTATAACACAGGTACTAACACGGCAGGCTTAGCCCATTCAGAGGTCTTGAAGGGATGACAAAAGACAATATGGCAGAGACATTCCATAAGAGCTCCAACCACTGGCTCCTGTGGCGACTGCTGTGCTCACACCTGCGCCTGATCTTCACTGATGTCAGCTGCCTCTCCAACTCTATCTTAGAGTCATATAATCACTGGTATCAACCTACCTGATCTTCTTTCCTGTCTTCATTTCAACGAGTTTAAATGTCTACATGGAGCAAGCCTATGAAGGAGCGACACATTGTGATAGTTCTGGTCATCATCAAAACCAAGCTATTGTTGGGCATCAAAGGACTACGTCGAGGAAGTGAAGGTGACTCAGAGAGGAGAGAACATCTCCGAGTCACACAGCTGCCAAGAGTTCAGTGCCCAGAATTCCTACGAACCAGTAAAAGAAAGGGCGGGGTGCTGGAGAGACGGCTTAGTTGTTAAAAGTACTGGCTGCTCCTATAGGGGACCCAGGCTTGGTTTCCAGCATCCATATCAGGTGACTCACAACTGTCTGGGAACCCAAGGCCCTCTTCTGGCCTTTGTAGCCACTTGCATGCATGTGGTGCACATAAACTCACATAGAAACACACGGGCACCCGCATACGCAAACACACACAATGAAAAAAAAAGGGCAGGCTTCATCAGGTACTTCTCCAAAGAAGACCAACAGTGCCACACGCATGCTCGAGAAGTTGCTCCTGAGAACCACAAGTCTTAACCACGAATATGAAGAATGTCTACTGGCAAATAGATGGAGAAACCAGAACCTTAATACATTGTTCGTGGAAATGTAAAATGCCACATCTACCATGGACACAGTTTGGCCATTCCTCAGTAAGTTAAACATGGAATTCCTGTATAGCCAACTCCAGGGTATCTACCCCAAAGAACTGAAGAGAGGTATTAAAGCAGACTGCACGAGAATGTTCACGACAGTACTAGTCACAAAACCCAAAAGTGGGAAACAACCTAAACATCAGTGGATGAGTGGGGAAACAAAATGTGGTATATCTTTGCAAGGGAATATTATTCGACCACGAAAAACATGAAGTCATGATGAGTGGTACAGTGTACAATTTCCAAACAAAATGTGAAGTGAAAGGAGTCAATCACATTGTATGATTCCATTTTTATAAAAACTGCAGAACAGGCAAAGCCACAGAGACAAAAAGGGGATTGATCTTGCCAGTTGCTAGGAGTAGGGGGATGGGAAGTGATGGTTAATGGGGCTGAGTTTCTGTTCGGGGTGACTGTTTGGATCATAAATGTTCCTCGGGGTTTGTGTGCTGCTGGCTTGGTGCACAGTGTGCAATACCACTGGGAACTGATGTCTTATGGAAGAGGGCACTAGTGGCATGCCTTTGAAGGGAACGTTGAGATTCCAGCTTCTCTCTATCTCCTGAACACCACGAGGTGAGAAGCCTCCACTGCCACACACCCAGTACATCCTCTCTGGAAACTGTCTGGTCCTTCCTCAGGTTCAACACAAAGTCACTACACAAGTCACCACAGGCCTGAAGCAGCCGCAGACAGACTCATCTGCAATCATTAACCAAGAAGCCTTCCCTCCTTAGCTCCTTCGGGTGCCTTATCCCGATGACAGAAAGCTAGCACAACAATGAACCATCCCTGGAACTGGAGGGTGGTAACTGCGCAGTGCTGGGAATGCATTTAATGTCACTGCACAGGCAGAATGTCATACAATATGTGCATTTAACCACAAAAAATAAATCCACAAATGCTGGGGGAAACCATGAGTATAGATCACCCCGTATCTCTGTTTCTAATCTTGGTAAGATGTATGTGCTACTGTCAGGGCAATCCTCTTATCTTTTGACAACTGTCTCCATGTCCTTCGCTGTCGTGCTCCGGTGGCGTACTTTTCACAGTTACATAGTATTCTGCTGTGTGGGTAGACCGTCTTTATTCAGTCACTCTCATGTTTATAAGCATGTCTGTAACCAAAGCTGAAAGGTGCTAGATGGAAGCAATGGTACCCCAGTAACAGGGAGCATTCCCAGGGCCAAGGTCTTACTTCTAACTGCTGTTTGTCACCAACAGTAATAAAATGTCAAACACTTATATGCCAGCCAACAGTAATGAGAAGGCAGAAAATGTTACTTGGAGAAGGGGCTCATTCCAGAACTGGGACAGGGAAGTGTAAGATAAGCCAGAGAGTCAGGCAGTGCTTACGGCATAGTGGGGACAGCGGGGCAGAGGCCACATGATGAATGATGTTCCTGCTGGACAAGTCTCAGACAGTTTGAGAGTCAGAATGTGACAATCGAAAATCTTAACTCATTAACTAAAATACAAAACCACGAGTCCAAACATACACACATACATATGTGCACAGACATACAAACACAGACATAAATACACACACGTAAGCATACATGTGCATGCGTATGTACCCACACATATATATTCAGGCACACACACATACATACACATGTACATTCATACATCCACGTATATGTGTGCATCTACATAGACATCACATGCAGATAGGCACATCTCACATACATACGTGCATGCACATAGGCATGTGTATATAAGCAGGCACACACATATATCCACATGTATACATATATACATATTCATGCATGCATGCACATACACACATACATACACAGGAAAGACAGTAGATCTTTTCCTGAGACAGACTCCTCTTCTAACCAGCCAAAGCAGAATCAGTGAGGAATTAGAATATCACTCTTTCAATTTAATTTAATCTTAATAAAAATTAAAGATTCAGTGACGGCTGTTAAAAGTAGCAAGTGAAAGCTGGAGGAGAAAGGGGTTTTTACATAGTATTCTAAGTAGCTGCCCCAGAACTCTGAGTGCTCACAAAGGGAAATGAGCACTTTATTACACTGGAGAGCCTCACTGTGCAGACAGACTCCGACTAGTCACCAGGGCTCCTATCACCAGGAAGGTGCTGAACAGTCACAGGTTCCCTGCTGTGAAGCCTGGGCACAAAGAAGCAGGCTTGTGTCTCGCCTGCCAACAGCTAACCCCTGAATCTGATCATGAGGAAGTGCCGGGCACACCCAGAGCCAGGGCAGCCACACAATAGCTGGCCTGTGGCCTATACCCGCTGGGCAAGGGCTGAGGTCATGGAAGATGAGACAGGCAGAGGAGCTGTGGGGAGCTAAGGGACAGAAGAGACAGGGCCACAGACTCGGCCCTGTCTGGGGTGCTTCCAAAAAAGGATGTCATTAAGACAATTTGCTGAAAGCAAACAGAGCCTGAAGTGTAGCTAATCACACTGTGTTGACATTGGTTTCCCGGACTGGATAGTTATTATTACACTGTGGTGGAACCACCTCGTTTTCACAAAGCCTTCGGGGGTCAGAAGATGTTGCATCTGTAACTTACTCTCAGTGGCTCTGAATCTATACAGACAAGCACTCCATAGGGAGGAGAGAGACAGACAGACAGACATCAGATCTAAGCAAACTCGGAGGGATGTTAACTTTGTGAATTTGGTAACGAGCCTAAGAAACCCCTTTAGATGGTTTAACATACACGTAGTGGGTGTACGCATATGTGCGTTTTCGTGTGGGGGTTGCACATGCATTCAGGTGCATGTGCACCTGCGTTTGCACGTATGTAGAAGCCAGAAGTAGATGTCAGAAGCCTTCCTCTACCACCCTCCACCCTGTTATTAGTAGTATTTTATGTATGTTTGTAATTCTGAAAATGGAATGCTCCTTTAAGAAAGGAATTGAAAGAGGCTAGGGAGGTGGCTCAGTAAAGTGTTTGTCTAACATGCATGAAGCCCTGGCCTTGATCCTTAGCACCACACACAGCACCACCCATAATCCAGTTACTCAGGAGATGGAGAAGGACCAGACGTTCAAGGCCATCCTCAGTTCTGTCATGAGTTGGAAGGCTATGTAAGAACCCTGCCTCAAAATGGGAGGAGGGCTTGAACAGTAAAAAGATGAGGAGAAAGCTGCCATGTTTACTAGCAGTGGCTTTTATTGTTTTCAGAACAGCAGGACTGTCCCCTCAGGCAGGCCCCGGAGGACTGGAAGACTATGACTCACTCCCAACATTCGCAGCCCAGTTTAGGTTAGCAGGGACAAGAGCTCCTTTCTTGGGACAGGTGCGTGGCGACCACCAGAGGGCGCCCTCCAAGAACCGCACTGGGTGCCAGGCCACATAGCTGTGCCATGCGATGGCTGCACTTTTCAGGAAACCCGGATGCCACACATACTTTTCCTTTCTTTGTGGACAGGCTGGATGAGTCACGTTTTTCAGAAGGCTGCAGACCTGCCAGCTGCCAGGATCCGGAAAGCTCTAGCTGTAGCCAGTGAGCACAGGTCCCAGTTAGGTTGGCTGGCCAAGGCTGGCTGAGCTGTGGCCTCCAAAGAGGAAGCTGTGCCTGGGGAACAGGCCAGCAAGAGTAAATCTTGTTTTGTTGGGCAATGAGTAAAACTCATGCTAAGTCTGGATCCTGGCATCATCTGAAGACACACTCTGATTGTTGGTGCAAGCCCCATGTGAAGTGTGTATGTGTGTGTGTGTGTGTGTGTGTACCTCCGTGTATGTCCTGTTTACATGTCCCTCACATGCCCACCTGCAGACCTGTCTTCACCCAGGTGGCACATACAGTTTCTTCCCCTTACTTACTCATCCTGTTTGGAAGGCCTACCTCAGTTTCTCCTAGTGCTCCTTCTTCCTGTGGCCACTATTGGACCAGAGACTTCAGTAAGTGAGGAGGCAACCCTTGTGGCTGCCTGGAGGGTCCTTCCAGGAGCTGGGCAGAGAGGGGGCCTGGCTCCTGGTTGGTGTGGCGTGACATACTCTGCACCGTGCCCTGGCTTCTTGGGAAAGCACCACATTCCCCCTGAAGATGTCTCCATCAAGGGGAGAAGTGTGCTAGGGTCCCCTCTCTGCCACTCTTCCCCTCCATCACTGGCTTCCTCCTCACAGGTTCTTTCTCCAGCCATACTTCAGGAAGGCTAGAGACAGAAATCTCTGTCTCTCCCGTGTTGGAACCAATGTCCAGGCCCATGATGCCTCAGGTACACACCGAACACATAACTACAGACAGAGTAGGAAGCATGCCAGGTGTACCTGAGACTCGGGCTCCCGTCAGTGAAGGTTCTACAACGTTCCATTACCAATCTGCCTGCTGCTACTGTACTGAAGAGTGAGGCTCCTGTCTCTGAAGCGCTGGGAGACCCAGGCCCTGTGACCTGGGCCCACAGCCACTCAAGTGACCCCCTACGCACTGTGTGCATTCTCTTGCCTGCTCCTTGCTTTTCCTTTTCCCAAGGGCCACAGACCCTGCAGAGAGATGCCCGGGTCCCTTCTCAGAGTGGACTTTAAAGGTCAGGCCTTGGGAGATGTGTCTGGCTTGGGTGCAGTCCCTACGGCTCCCATCCCTTTAGTGCAAGGCTCTACTCATGTTCCAGCCTCCATTGTGTGCCCCTTGGCTATTCTACACTATTCTCCCTTTTTAACTTTCCCACCCAAGGTGGGAGGGGGCTTTGTTTCTGATCTCTGGGTTGCCTCCTAGGCTCTTGTAGGTACTTCAGCTCTCCCTCATCTCACAACCACAGAGCCCCAAGACTGTAACCATCTAAGCCTGGACTGAGCCCATCTGTTTTCAGAACACACGAGTTTCACTTTCCTGCAGGACTCTGCCCAGCAGGGGAAGTGAAAGTTATCCCCAGGAGAAGGTGCCAGAGGGTCAGCAAAGCAGTCTGCAGAGTTGCCGGCTGTGCTTCTAGACGGCAGGGCCAGAGGAGCAAACTCACTCCTCCGGCTCAGTCCCAGCCCTGCCATTCCTGCTCTGAACTTGGGCACAATGGCCCATTGATCCACATAGGCTGCCCCACTGCCCTGTGTTTGTTCTACAGGGCAAGCTGGGGCGGGGCCCCCTCAGCCCTGGGGAAGTCCTTGGCATGTAAATTGTAGACTTGGAGACTCCAAATTGAAGCCTTGAAAGCTGGAGTTCATTCTTCCCCACACAGCACAAAGTCTTCAGCGTTTTATGGGAAAACAGACTTTTATTTGAAAAATAAACTCCCAGTGGCTGGGCCATAAAGGAAGGGCTGCCTGGGACCCAAGGCTGCAACGGTGTAAAAGGGCTTGAAGCCTTACGAGTCAAATAAACTCCTCTGCAAGCTCATTTGAATTTCAAAGGTGGTCATGGCACACTCTGATAAAGATCCACACTCAGAGCAAGGCGGTTCACGTGCAGTCCCCTGACAGGGATGCTACAGGACCCCAGTCTTCCTGGTAGAACTGGGGGACTCTAACCACAAACAGAAACATCCTTTGGAGGTTTGGAGTGCATATGACCTCAGTCAAGGCTGAGCTAGTCTTGGAAACACAAGAAGACATACCCTCTACATCTCTGGCCAGAACACATCACATCAGCCCCTCCATCCAGCTGATTCTCCACGCCCTAGCCAGGCTCGCCTGGCGAGCATTCCAAACTCATCTCAGCTTCTCTGACCATGTAGGGTGGTATTTTCCAGACTGCAATCACTCCGTCCGCTTGGCCATAAAATCAGCTGCGTGTTATCTGATAAAACACGCTAAAATAATAGACACAGAAAACAGTCCAGGGGAAGTCCTGTGTCATGAGAAGGGCATTATGTACTAGATGACAACTTCAAATGTATTTTGTGCTCATGTGTGTGTGTGTGTGTGTGTGTGTGTGTGTGTGTGTGTGTGTGTGAGGGGGGGGGGGAGACGGGGGAGGGGAGGAGGAGAGGGAGAGGGAGAGGGTGGGGAAGAGAGAGAGAGAGGATGAAGGAGGGAGAATGAATGTGTATCCAGGTGTGTGTAGAGCCACTTCAGCTGTCCTTCAGGTACCAGCCACCTTGCTTTTTGAGACAGTCTCTCACTGACCCTGGATCTCACCAATCAGGTTAGGCTGGCCGGCCAGTGAGCCCTCAGGGTCCTTCGTTTCTGCCTCCCAGCATCTGGGCTGGAAGTGCATGTCACCATACCCACCTACCCTATTTTACATTGGTTCTGGGGCTTGAACTCAGGTCCTCATGCATGCATAACCCAGTCATCTCCCAAGTGCTCAAATGCATAATACTGCAGATGGCAATCAAGAAGAGATTTCAAAGCCGCTGCAGCAAAGCTGCATGGCTTCATTTGCATGCTTGGTGCTCAGATTTTCTACCACCTGGCAGATGCAAATTGCCCAGGGGCCAGGGTGTAATCTCCACCTTTTGATTTTCACCTGTCCTGCCCAGGGCTGTGGTCATGACCTAGAATAGCCTTTGTGTAATTGGAAGAGGTGAACATCCATGTCAGGGACTTTCTTTTTATTCCTTCTTCCCCTACTAGGGCAAATATAATGTTCCAATGCGCAGTGGGACCAGTACCATCAGCAACATCACTGGGTATGGACCACTGCTCCTTAAGGCAAGATGCTATTTATTGCTCAGTGGGGGCTGAGGAGCCAGCCGACCCATGGCTCCTCATCTCACTTCCCAATACCACAGTAGCATGACCATGGGGGTCTGAGAGGACACCTGCTTCCCAGGTCAGCATCTGTTCACATCTGGTTTTCACGCTAGCTGTAAAGTCCACCTTAGTCTGAATACCTTCGGCAGGACCTATCTGATCTGCAGGAGAAGCGGAAAGAAATAGAACTGAGTTCTGGGTCCCACAGTCCACAGAGAGTAGAAGGCAAAAAGGAGAATGGAGATTTTTCCCTGGTGCTGGTGAAGGCCAGCCTTTCCTTCCAGGTTATAGTGCCTCCCATTGTCTGCCTACAGGTGCAGAGCTCTCCTGTGTGGATGGCCCTCACTGACTGGGACTGGTGGGATAGTGTGGTAGAGGGGGTAGGATTGGAAAAGCTGGAGGAAGAGTCAAGTACAGGAAGAGCTCTCAGCACGTGGTTTTCAAAGAGACAAGAAAGCAAGAAAAGCCAGTCAGGAGGCAACAGACTGCAAAGGTATTTGTGGCAACAATACAGCTCACACTCCAGAGGACTGCTGAAGTCAAGCAGTCAGGCAGGGATTCCAGAGAAAACAGGCCTGAAAAAGATGTCTCCAAGGAGGCTGGAGCCCAGTGGATTGATGCTCATGTCTGCTTCATCGGTCCTCAGATGGTCCTCTTTCTTCCGTCTCTACTTTGTCTACTCAGCAATCGCCACACACACGCCTGCAAAGGGCCTCCTTCTGGCCAACATCTGACGGCTTCCCTAGTCATTTGTTTAAAGACTGAAATCCTGGGCTCCACCAGTGAGGCCCCACCCTCCTCTGTCCTCCCCTGCAGCTTGCTGTCATCCTCCTCAGGTCTGGCTGCACTGACCTACTCTCCGAGGGCTCAAAGATCAGGAGGAAATGTACTGTCATTCCCTTGCCAGGCAGGCCATCTTTGCAGCTGTCCATCTGAGCCCTCCATCCCATCCTGGACCAAATGGCTTCCCGTCAGAGAGGCTGCTGCTGATTTTCTTGCATGTAGCAGCACCCCTGAACCCCTCTTGATTGTCGTCATGGCACTTGACACAGGATGTTTATGCCTAGGGTACATTTGTTTCTCCTGCTCTCAGGATGGACCTTTGGGAGGACAGGGACAAGCTTGTTTGCTGTGGTCTCCCCAGTGCCTATCACTTAGCAAGGCCTTGAGAGGCCCAGGCTGACTGTGAGAGGTGTGCATCTTCTTTAGAGACTGCTCATCCTGCCGGCCCAGCCCGGAGAAGGCATAAACAGGGCTGGTTCCTGCTTTTCTCCTCTGGGCAGGACCACAGCGGTTTCTGCCCATGGCTCGGCATGTGAGGCTGTAGCACCCCCTAGTGGCCATTAGGCCACAAGGCCAGGAAAATGCACACAACTGACATGGCCTACATGGGATCCCAGCCTTAAAATCAACCTATACTCTCACACCGTGTGAGTGAAAAAAGTTGAGAAGATAAAGGGGAAAAGGAGACCAATATGGGAGATACTTAGATGGTGTGTGTCTGTCTCAAGTGGTTAAATGTAGCTTAAGACATCTCGTAGAGGCTCCCAGTTCATCTCAGAGGACATGAAAACCTATCAAAGATGAACTTTTTAGGGCTGAGAAGATAAACAAATTGGAGAAGTGCTTCCTGTGCACATATGAGAACCTGAGTGTGATACCCAGAATACATTAACAACTGTAGGTTGGAATCTCAGCACAGGGAGGGAGGAGACGGGGTTCCTGGGACCCACTGGCTGGCCAGAATAGCCTACTTATGAGTCCAGGCCAATGAAGAGATCCCATCTCAAAAAATGAGGTGGATAACAGCTCAAGAATGATATTTGAGGTTGACTTCTGGCCTCCACATGTAGATGTATGCGCCCATGCGCACTAGTGAGCGCGCTCTCTCTCTCTCTCTCTCTCTCTCTCTCTCTCTCTCTCACACACACACACACACACACACACACACGTAGACTTTTAAAAAGATGAACTATGGTGAGAGAGGATACACAGAGAGAACCTAGAAGACACTTCATGACAACACTTGGGCCTGATGTCTTCCCCACCAGGAGTCTGCCTGAGGAGTTTGCCTGGCCAGTCCCTTCACCAAGGCCGACTTCACCCAGCTGGCGGCTGATGTACTTACTAAGGTGTTTGCGAATTGCCTTTGGCGCATCCCTAGCCTCCTGAGCTTCGACTGGCTGCTTCTCTGGCCCCCGTTCAGTGTCCTTGTCAGAGAGGGTGTGACAGTCTCCACCTCACTGCCTGTCTTCCACACTGCTTTGTTTTCCTCTAATGGGGGAATTACATTTTGTGCTCCTATGCTCCGCTCCACCCCTCTAGCTGTTTTTGGAAAGTCACCACTTGGGAGGACAGCTCACCTGGTCCACAGATCACCTGGGGCAAGATGGGAAAATACGTTCTGATACACACACACACACACACACACACACACACACACACACACACAACTTCAAGGAGTTAAGGAAGCTTTTCATAAAAAATAATGAAGTTAGCAGACAGGCTAAATAAAGTCGAGACAGTATGAGGAGGAGGCACAGCTGTCCATGGCTGTCGGGGCCTGCCACCACCTGTAGTAAGGGACATACCACGCACATTGGTAGATGTGATGGACTTTGGGGGAACAGGGCCTAGGATAGGTGGAGAGAAGCCAAGGGGAACGTCCTGCAGCAGAGAGCAGCATGGCCAGCGGTCCAGCTGCTGTGTGAAAAATGACTCTACAGTGTGCCCTGCAGGAAGGAGGCTTGGTGGTGACAGTACCACACACAGGGAAGGCCGGGCACAGAGAAGGCTGTAGGTAGCCCCTCAGGGCCCCATAAAGAAGACACCACCAAGGACTGGGTGTTACTTAAATCAGGGTAGCACTTTGAAGGCCAGGACAAGCAGTTCACTGCTTCCCACGAGCAAATTCCAGGAGCTTTGGGAGAGAGGCAAACTTTGCGGGGCACACACTTACTGGGGCCACTGAGTTCACATGCACCAAATGCTACCACCAAGCTCCGTGTGATGGTTTAATCTTTTGTCAGCTTGACTGGGTTTAGCGACACCTGGGAGATGGGGTGGTACACCCTGGGTATCTATCTCTGTGAATGGGTTTCCAGAGAGGATTACATGTGTATGTATGTGTATGTCTGCGTGCGCGTGTTACTGTCCCATGGGCTGGGAGTCTGGCAAAAGTAACTTACATTCTTTGTGACCTGGAGCGAGCTGCTTTCCTTCTGTGCCGAGTGTCAACAGTCACCATGCAGGACTGCTGAGGTTCAGAATGAACTGGAGCCCCCACTGGGAGCTTGGGCTAAACACTTGGGTGACGAGAGAAGAATATTACTGCTATGTTAAAGACTGACCCCTACAGCAAATAGGACAGTCATGTGCTCACAAAATAGGCAGCTCTCTTAAAACAGTCCAGAGGAGGGGAATCCAGTGGTGGACTCTGGGAAGACTAGCAGCCTAGTTAGGACCATGAGGTCAAACAAGATATATCCCCCAAATTGACAGTGTGTAAATCAGTAGAACGTACCACACGAATGAAAAGTGTCTACCCATTTGCTACCTGTTTGCCTCTTTTGTGCCCTGTGAGAAGCAAGCCCCAAGACTCAGTATCCAACCCCACCGGGGCTTCTCTCATATTTCTGCCAACCAGATACGGTGGGCTAGAAGCACTCTCCCCAGCCCAGTTCCCACTGGAGAAGAGCTCCAGGCTCTTGGCCTCCGCTTCAAACTTCTTTTCCCTGTCTGTGAAGAGTGAGGACACTGAGTGAGAGCCAGCACCTCCCTTCAGCCTTCACTGAAAGCAAAAGGGAAGCCCACACTGGCTAGACTCAGGGGCTCAGCGACCTGCCAAACACAGCCCTTTACTGTGCATGGCGACCATTTAGAGGCCCAGGGCTGCTGAGAGGAAGAACTAGAAACCAGTGGCCTACAGCAATGGAAACTTGCTTTTCTCCACCCAGAGGTGGGAGGTCCTGGCAGGTAAGAGCAGGCAGGGCTCGGGGTGATGGCGCACACCTTTAATCCCTGTACTTGGGAGGCTGTGGCAGGTGGATCTGAGATCAAGGCCAGCCTGGTCTACAGAGTGAGTTCCAGGACAGTCAGCATTACAACAGAGAAACCCTGTCTTGAAAAACCAAAAGAGTGGGCAGGGCATGCTTCCTGGGAACTCATGGAGGAGTGCTACCTCATCTTCAGACTCTGGCATTGCTGCTACCTTTGTGTCCATTGTGTCATAGTGGGGTCACTCCAGGCCCTGCCTCTGTGTCTGTAACAGGGCCTTTCCTTTACTGGTACCAGTCATATTGGGCCAGGGGCCACGTGGGTTACTTCACCTGAACTAATGGCATCTGCAGTGACAGTTTCCAAATGAGGCTGCGTTCTGAGTTGCTGAGGATGGATGTCAGTAGATTAGTCAGGGTTGGGAAGGACACAAAACAACCCGTAACAGTTGCTGTGAGGATTAAATCAAGCTGTATGCTCAAAAACCTCCCTCCTAGTAGAGCCTGGAATAAAGTCAGCCTGCCTGAACTGCCTTTAGCCTTGTAACTTGACTTGGGTCCCCTCCCTCTCCGTGGCAGTCCTGACCCCACTGGTCACTATGTGGCTGCACTACACATCACATCAGGTGATTCCTGGTGGTGTGGGTTTCAGCCCACAGGAGTACGGAGTCCTGCCAGGAACCGTTAAACAGAAATTTCAGACTCACTTTTATCTCCTTTTTTTGGGAATTACTATACAAGTAGGAATACAAGAGACCACAAAGAAAAGCATGCGGCCCATACTAACATGGGGCCACTACCACTTAAACTGGGCAATAAGGTGGACAGGCAACAGAGTAGAGGTCCGAAGTCTGTCCTGCCAGCTTCATGGACGGCAATGAAAAACGCTTAAGTAATCCCAGCAGGGGCATGAGTGAGTTAGAGGAAGAAATTTCTGGAAGATTTGTCTAAAGGAGTCTTGGAGACAACAGTGGCAGCTGGGAGACTGGGAGAGTGGAAGGGTTGGGAGGCGAGGTCAAATGCAAAATCCATTCAGCAATCTGCACACAGTCACAAGACACCTGTCTTATTAGAAAGGGGCCAGAGGAGCTGGGAGTCAGTGCTCTCCATGCAGGTATGACGACCTGAGTTCGAGGAAAGAACCAAGGTAGGTGCAATTGCTGCATTCCAGCTGGGGAGAGAGACAGGAGGGGCCCCAAGAAGCTTGGTGGCCAGCCAGACTAGCCAAACTCGTCAGCTCCAGGTTCAGTGGGAAACCCTGCCACAAAAACTAATCAGGAAGCAAGCTAATAAATAAGAAACTACGTTGGAGAGTGACTGAACAAGATACTTGGTTTTGGCCCCTGACCTCCACACAGACGCACACACAGATGTACGTGCAGAAACTGAAAGTCCAATAAAGAAGGTGAGGTGATTGGGATCTCAGACAAGCTGTGCAGGGCGTGTGTGGCGATCAGGCCACAGTGAGAAGGCAGCCCGAGGGCAACAGCATCCTTCTAGTGCACGTGACGGTCCACACAAAAAGTCAAAGGATTCCAAGTCCCAGACAGACGAGGTTGGCTTCTACCTAGAAGGCATTCTTTTATTTGTTTTTCAAGACCCTGTGAGGGTGTCTGCATTTCTCAGAATTGACACAGGAGTTCCATGTGAAGAGCAGGGCACAAGGAAGAGGAAGCACATGACCCAGAAGAGGATGGTCTGAGGATGAACTCTTGGAGACCACCTGGCTGGGCCCATGATCCCTTCACCTGTGCTCACCTTGGCTGCTGCCTAGAGTGGACCCTAGGGGCCTCTTGGGCTCTTGTGCAGGATTTACTTCCAGGAGAAGGTGGGATTCCTGGAGCAGACTCCCAGGTAAGGTGCATGTTCAGGGCATGAGGGAAGGTTCTGCTCTGCTAACTGAGCCCCTTCAGCCTTGGTTGTAGAAAGGTAGGAAAACCCTTCCTCAGGAATTGTGGAATGAGAATATGTGGAGGCCCGAACCACCTACCTCCTCCTTCAGTCAAGACTCTAGAAATTCAAATCATAATGCACTGTCTATAAGGGCCTGGCTCTGTTGTTGTCTTTTATTTAAAATGGTGTGTGTGTGTTTGCCATGCGTATGCATGTGCCCCTAGAGGCCAGAAAGGGCTGTTAAATCTCCTGGAGCTGGGGATAGGTGTTGTAAGCTATCCACTAGGGGTGCTGGGAGATGAACTTGGGTCCTAGGGAAGAGCAGCAGCATTCTCATCTGCTGAGCCGTTCTGCCTCCCACTGCTGGTGTCTTCATCAGCCATGGCTGCTTCTTTGGGCTGTCCTCTTCATCAGTGGGCTGGACACTTGTGACAGGCCTCCTCACACTGTTAGACAGCCTGTGCCAAGAACCTTGAACTCCCTGCCCTGTTCTTCCCACCGATCCCGGGCTGTTGGCTTGTGGTTCTCATCCAATTCTAACCCAAGTCCCACCCTGAAAACCCCAACTCCACCCAAACTTGTAGTTCTAATCCATTCGGAGCCCTTGTCTCTGAAAGGTCATAGAAGCTCCATGAAGGGACTGTTCCCCTCAGTGGCCTCATCTCTAGGCGATGCTGTGGCTGGGTAACCAGCTCTCCACTTTTTTCTTTTTAGTCTTTAAACAGAAACGAGAGACAGACACGGGAGCAAGCATCTGCAATCTCAGCACTCAGGTGGCTGAGGCGGAGGATCATGGTTGCTACTCTACATAGCAAGAACCTGTACAAAAGCCAAAGCAAGCCCTCAAACAAATAATAGCAACAAAAAGGGGAAAGCCAAGATGTAGCTGTGGCTGGCGGCTGGCACTCAAGTAGATAGATTTGGTACCCAAGTTATGTCTTTCTCAGAACCTCAGAAGTGGCCTTGTTTGGAAACAGTCACTGCAGGTATAATTCCTTGAGGTGGGATAGATAGGATAGGCCCTTCCCCTTACGTGACTGGTGTCCTTTTAAGAAAAGAGGAAACACTTGTAGAGGGGAGAAGGAGCACATGACAGTGGAGGCGGGGTGTGTTAGTTACATCTGTGGAGCTGTGACACAACACAGGGCCAAACAACAAGGTGGGCAACTTTATTTGGGCTCATGGGTTCAAAGGTTTCAGTTGGTCATGGTGGGGAAGGCCTGTGGTGAAGTTCATGGAGCAGGAACAGGTAGGGGAGGCTCCTCACAGCAGCCCAGAGAGCATCGAGAACCAAGGCTGGGCAATCAATTAAAAGGCCTGTCCCTGAACTGCACCGCCAGCTGGATAGCAGATGCCCATAGCACGTGCCTGTGGGGACATTTCAGATCCAAACTGTTAGAGAGACTGTGTTAGAGGGTCTAGCAGCTGGCCGAGGGCCTGGGACAGATCTTCCCCATGGCACAGATGTACTAAACATGCTTCTGCCAGCCTGCTGATGTCAGCCTCTGCATAGCGAGGATGCTCATCTGCTGACATAGGATTCTATGTCCACCCCCATGAGCTGATCAAGAGCCTCGGCCATCCATCACTCACTCTGCTACTCAGATATACTATAAAAGGAACCAAAGATACAAACCGAGGGGTTTTCTGAATAAAACAAACAATGTATGATTCTGCGGTCCAGCGCCTCCCACCCCCAAGCCAGCAGGATTTCTTCCCTTCCCCAAATCAGAGCTGTGCAGTTAGCTCTTTTTAAAATCCAGATAGATACTCCAAATCCTCCAATAAATTATCTCCCTTGTTTAAAAAGCCATAAGGGAAGTTGGGTGTGATGGCACTTGTCTGTAATTCTAGCATGTGCAAGGCAGGGGCATAAGGATTACAAATTTGAGGCCACCCTGGGCTACACAGCAAACTGGAGGCCAGCCTGGACAACATGGGAAGGCCTCATTTCAAAAACAAAACAAAAACACAGTAGGGTGACAGCGCAAGGATGGGGACCAAAGACAGGTTCAGAAACGAGGCATGACACACCCTCGAGGTTCTTTTGTACAAATGTGGGTCAGAGACAACAGCAGGGAGTACAGACAGGAAACTGGGCCATTTCATGATTACTGTCCACTCTAAGAGAAAGTGGGGCAGCTGATCAGCTATTCTTGGTAAAGAGACCAGACAGGAAAGTCCTCTCAGGACTCTGGGTAATAAGCAGTGCCCTCTTGACAGCCCTGCAATGGACACAGTAGGTGCCATGGGATTGTTACCAGAAAGCTCCTCTGAGCTGCGGGATGGATTCTGGGGCAGCGAGGAGCAAAACGTTGTCTGGGTACTTTAATCCAAGAACAAGTGTTCAAGCCTCAGGGAAAGTAGGCAAACTGTCTACCCTCCAAGCCATCCTCACACCAGGCCCAGGTGAAACTCCAAATGGAGGGAGCGAGGTTCTCTCCAGACTTGCACTTTGGTACCTGGTGGGTAGGAGGAAAGCCCAGGAGCTGCGCACAGATGTTCAAGGGCAACCGCGTGAGCAACTGTCCTGGAGAAAGACATGATCTACTAAGTCTCCCCTCATCCCAGGGGCTTCCCCCAAGAAGCCAAGTCCTATCATTCAAACTGACCAATTCTCATCATTTTGCGAAGCTCAGAGACATTCCATAACTCTTCCTAGCCCAATCCATAGCTGCCAGGGAAGATGGCGAAAGGAGCCTTCGCAAGCCTACCTGGCCTGAACATAAAAGGGCAGGAGTTCATTCTGCTAGAAAAGGGGGCTGTGATCAGCGACTGTGATCCTGCAGCAGCTCCTCCAATGGTGGGGAGCTGTGGTACCCAGCTTTCGACGCAACCTTTAGAGTGCATGTGGCCTGGCCCCATGCTCTTGTCAGCTGACTGCTTTGCTGACTTGGGACAAATTGATGCCCAGGCTTACAAAGCTCACGCACTGCCTTGGCTCAGGACTCAGCACAGGCTGAGGGCCCTGTGCTGAGGCAGCAGCATTTGGTTTCTGGAAGGGGAAGTAGCCAAGGAGCACAGATGCACCTGGCGTGTGGGCACAGGACATGGGCTGTGAACCTCACCCACAGCAAGGCTTCTCAGCCTTGAGAAGGAGCTGTGGCGCCACCCCTCGGTTTCTGAGCCTGCCTCGTTCCCTGCACTTTGGGGGCTAGATATTATGGGAGTGGTTGCTTGAGGGTGAGGTTCTACACCCTCCAGTCTGCAACTTGAACTTCCCACTTGTGAAGACTGAGGATGGCCCATTCTGCCATTCCATGTGCCTGCCTTGCCTAGGATCCTAAGAAAGGGTTCTGGGACACTGAGGGAGTCTCTTAGGAAACACAGACCCTCATGTCAGTATTCTGCATGGGGCAAGACCCAGTTCTTCACAGTAGCAGTCTTCATGTAAGCCTTAGGCAAGTCAGCCCAGTTCAGAGCAGGCATTCCTGCGCTCAATGCAACGGCTCTCGCACCAACTATGCACACCCCTGTTCTGAGCACAAAACCACAGGCCCACACTGAGTGCACGTCATATGCAAAACTTGTGCAAACTCCTCCCGGGTCTCTCAGGTCTGCCCTAAGCCACCTCACACGATAGGGAAGTCTCTCATGTAGTATATAGTTTGTGGGGTGGGGGGCGGTGCCAGTGCCAGTGAGGTCGGAGGACAACTCCGTGGAGTCGTTTCCCTCTTGCCACCTTCACGTGGGTTCTAGGGATGGAACTCAAGTTGTAAGTGCCTTCCTGAGCTGCTCAGATGGCTGCTGAGCCACCTCACCAGCTCTTTCCCTGCATAATGTATTTACAGATGTAACTATTCACACAGCATGCACATTATGCTAGATTTTTATAAATAATCCAGAGATGATCTAAGGTATTTGGAAGGGGGCTGAGAGATGGTTCAGTGGCTAAGCAGCACTGGGTGCCCTT
Organism: Cricetomys ansorgei; assembly: GCA_026225945.1. NCBI lineage: Eukaryota > Metazoa > Chordata > Mammalia > Rodentia > Nesomyidae > Cricetomys > Cricetomys ansorgei. Next base: position 1,049,880 of record JAMJFZ010004042.1, read on the forward strand.
CCAGAGGAAAGAGTTCAATCCCCAGCACCCACATAATGGCTCACAACTGACTGAAACTCCAGTCCCCGGGGGAATCCGAAGCCATCTTCTGGCCTCCTCAGGCACTGCACATACATGGTATACTGACATACAAGCAGGCAGAACACTTACACACACACACACACACACACACACACACACGGTTAAAATGTTTTTTAAAAAAAAACATATGAAAGGATTATATAGGTGTATGCAAATGCTACATTATTTTTATATAAGGGACTTGGGCATCCTAAGGGTTTGGTGTCCTCAGCAGATATTGGGATCAATCTCTTGTGAAACAGTGAAGGATGACTGCATGTGAGGATTTCAGGGTGTGGTCCAGCAATCTGAGGAAGTTCTCTAACATTTCAACATCAGTGCTGAACATTCTTGCTCTTCACTGGGCTCTGTGGGTTCGCAGCTACCTTCCCCTGGGTAATGTTGGTCTCGAGGAGTCCTGTCGTGCCAGCAGTGTCCCAGTCATATATATTATAGTTTGTGTATTACAGGTTCATGGGCATGCAGAAGAGCTGCCATCCTGGGGACATGGCTTTTGAGCTACTAGGAACAATATGCCATGGACCACATGTACACACAAACCAGTAAAGAAAGAAAAACCTCATGAGTGTCTCCACAGCTGGCCTTGCAAGACGAAAATGCAAATGCTACCCAGAGGGAAAGGAATACTCTTGACCCCTGAAATTCAGTGGCAAGATCCTTTGTAATTCTCCACCCAAACATTCTAACTTAGCAGAAAAAACTGGGAAGAAGATACAGGCGGGCAGGAAGCAAGCTCCCCGTGGTCGTTTGAGTGTGGACTGGTCCATTCAGGCTCCTGTTTGAACACATGATCCCCCAGCTGCGGGGCTGTCTGGGAAGGCTATAGAATCTTGAAGAGGTGGAGCCTCACTGGTGGAAGTGAGTCTCTGAGAGGGTGGAGTTGGGATTGAGATTTTTATTTTATTTTTAGCCTGGCCCCACTTGCTCCTTAGTCTCTGCTTCCTGAGTGTGGATACCATGTGACCAGCCAGCCTGCTACTCCTGCTGCTGTGCCTCCCTCACCACGATGGGCTGTATCAATATAGAACTGTTAGCCAAGCAAACTCTTTCTCCCTCAAGTTGCTTTTGCCAAGGTACTCCATCACAGCATCGGGAAAGTAACTGAGACACACCCTTACTTTACAGTTGGCCTTTCTTATTAGGGTCGACGTGCTCAAGTGACAATGTTTACCTTCAGACCACAAGTAACTTAGGAATCAAAAGGAAGCTCTTGCTCCAACACACACATTTCCTCCATGTTTTCCCAACCAATCTGTCCTGCCCCGTGTTTCCAGGTGCCCAGAGCCCCAGAAGGAAAATCTCAGGATCTTCTATAAACAGAGTCATGGCCCCCAGAACCCAAACCCGGGGACCGCAGCCATACCAGGCAGCCCACTGGCCTTGGAAGCACGCCTAGCTTGAGCACTGGAAGTGAACATCTGTCCTCTGAAATCACACTATGAACCTCAGGAAGCTCCTAGTTCATGCACTGAGGTCACACCACCAAGTTCGCCACACTCAAGGACTACTACAGGCAGCAAACAGCAGGTAAAAATGGATGTCACCGCTCATGAAGGCCACCCTGTGGCCCTGGTGCCATTTGGCCTAACAGTCATAAGGAAGATCCCTTGCAGCCCAGCACCCACTTACTTTTTCTGGACCGTGAGAAGAACCTGATGCCCCCAGGAGAGGTAGATGGGTTGGAGTTGGGTGAAGACTCTTTGGATGAGGAGCGGAAGATCCCACTGAAGCTCATACGGCGTGGTGAGCGTGGAGGGGACTCCTGGTAGGAGAATGGGAACACGGTTTTGGGAGAGCCAGGGCTTGTCTTGGGTCTCACAGGAGCAGACACGGGGCTGGAGGGCCGGGGCTGGGGGCCCCTGGAGAAGAGTCCTCTGGAGGGGCTGCCTGAGCTAAAGGGGCTGTCCACCTGCAGAGAGACAGATGAATGAGTAAGGTCACAATGCTCCCAATACTCTGAACTCTGCCTTCAGTAGACCTGTCATTACTGTCCCTTCTTATCTTCACCAAGCAGATAGAGAAGCAGCCCTGAGTTCTTCCACAGAGGTGGCAATGGAATGGTCCAGACATCAGCACCTGTGTCATGGATGCCAGTCCTGGGCTGGCGCTCCCCCGTCTTGGAGCGCCCTGGCCATCCTGTGTAGTGTCTAACAGAGCCAGCCCTCGGGGGGACTTGAAGGGTGTCTAGCAGCACTCCTGCCTCTCGACTGCTCCTTCCATATCCGTCGTCAGTTCCCGTCTGGCTTTCATTCCTGAAGCCCCTCATTGTCCTTTTTCAGGTCCGATGACACAACTGTGGTTTTCTGTCACACCCCGCCCGTCCCCATGAGAAAAAGCATAAGCCTAGCCTCCATCATCCAGAACGCACACTAGACCTTGGGCTCACTCGTGAGGATGCTGGTGGGAGGCGGTGACAGACTTCACTCCAAGCTACTGTGGCATTTGAATGGCTGAGGTCACGGACAGAAGTCAGGAAGAGTGCTAGCAAGACCCCAGACTTCACTGATGACTCAAAACCATAGGCGCAGTTTGAAAAATTATCAGGTCCCACAGCTTTAAGCCATGGCTCCAGCTCACGGCTGTTCAATATCTGCTGTGTGAATGTATTCAGGAGCTTGCTTCCTACAGTCTGGGTTTTTACCTCAGCTCCGCCCCTTACTGTGTCAGCATGTGCTCCTTGGTCTTACTGCCTCTGTGACTTAAAGACAGTCATACCCTCAGTCTGTAGAGATGTTTGAGTGTTCACAAGGTGACATCAGCACAGGGGCTGATTTGCAGCAATGATGTGATGTGCGGTGGTCTGCTGTGGTCCTATTACTTGGTTCCCTTGTGACACTGGGGCTGAAGGGACCTAAGGGGACCCCAGGTCAGCAGCAGAAAAGAATGGAACTGTCACAGGCTTAGAGGATAAGGATCAAACCCTGGAAATGCTGTAACCAGGGCCATGCTAAGAAGGTGAGTCCATGTCTCTGTCCCAGAGTGGATTGTGGACCTACCAGTAGAGGGTACCCCTGAGCTCCAATAGCAGGCATCTCAAAAGACTATGATGCACTGTGGGGACATCCCTTGAGTGACCATCAATATCCAGAGGGTACCACTCCTCTGTGATTCTCCACCTGACCCCAAGGAACTGGAGTTGTCAATGGAGGTACAGGACCCACTTAGTGTCAACACACTTCCACAGGGTGGTGTGTGACCAGGACCTTTTAACTGAGCCACCTCCTTAGAAAGAAGTTCAAATCAGTCCCCTCTGACTTATTGTGGAGATTAGTTAGATTCCTTGCCTCTTCAATTTAGCCACTGTCCCATTTGCCTATGGGGCTCAGGATAACTTCTGATAATAATCTTTAAAGCAAGAGGTTCTTCAGGTGGTGGGCGGGTAGCCATGGGATAAGGATTGGGGAGCCAAGAAACCCTCTTCCGTAGTAGAACCACACATACAGGAAATACAGGGTCTCCTAAAGCAAGATGGTAGAATGAGCAAGGATTTGGACAGAGACCTGATTTTGAGTTCTGCACTATCAGTGTGGATGGATGCCTGGCCAGCATCATACTGTGCATTAAACGGTCCTTGACGGAGAATGGACTTGTAGTCTGGAACAGGAGGAAGACTGAGTTTCAAGAACAGTTTAGTTATGAGAGCAACCTGCTCCCTGACTGCGAGGGGCCATGGCTCCAGAGCCAGGCAGGCACTGGCTGTCAGGTATATGTGAGATCCACCATTCTTCATTACCGGATGCCACCATCTCTGATGGCAGAAGGTACTGGCTGAGACCAGAGTGGACATCAGAAAGTTGGTGTGTGTTCTGACTTCAAGGCCTGCAGCTTTAACCTTGACACTACACACCTCCTAGTAACATTACAAAAATGTCCAGGGGACCAAAGAGTCAAGGCCAGGCAGAGAGGCCAGGAAGGGAATCACTTTTGGACTCTCTGAAGACTGGCCTGTAGCACTCCTACTATGCTGTGTAGCTTGCCTTGCACATGAACTTGGCCCGATGAGGAGGTGGTATGCCAGGCAAATGCCAACATTCAGCTCTAGAGAGAAGACAAAGGCAGGTAGCCCCCACCCCCACCCCAGGAGATCACAGAACAAAGTGAAACACCAGCAGCACTGAAGCAGATGAAGGTATGCCCAGGACAGCAGATCACCTGTCACAGAGATCAGAGAAGACACTCCAGTTTGCATGGTGTTGGACAGCAAGGCAGAGGAGGCATTCTGGAGTGGGATCTGAGAAGGAGCCAGGTCTCAGATACAGAGGGCTAATACATGATCTACCCAGGAACTCATAGGAGGAGTTGAGCTAAACGCCATCAAAGGCTTGAATCTTTTTTGATTGGCAAGGGAGTCCCCAAGACCTTACTGACTGAGAATCCATTCTATATTCAGAATTGCAGGTCCCAGGAATTAGACACTCATCCTTCAGGGCCACAGAAGGGAACCCCAGAAAACAGACCTTCTACAGAGGGTGCTGGGCCCTGCCTGGATTCTCCTGCAGAGACCTGCCCCTGCAGACTGCATCCTTCCCGGCTTGTTTCCTGGAAGGGGCTGGCAGGGAACAGCAGACCATGGGCGCCTTTAGAGCCACCAGGGATGGCCAGGCCCAGGCTATTAGGCTAGCTGAAGTAAAATGATACTGTGATCAGCATAACTGGATGATTCTCTGAGTGTGAGTGAGACTCCCCAGTGTGTGCTGGGTTTCATGGTAGCTAATGGAGGGAGGTCACTCAGGCTCTTTAAGACGGTTTCCGGGACAGGGCAAACTCCATGTTTTTCAAGGAGCCACCAGGCAGGAAGATGAGATGCAGGCTGGCCCTGCTCTGATCTTAGTCATTTCACCAAGTGGAAGAGCAGGCAGCTGGTGAGAAAGTGGCGGAGGGGTCTTGTGGGTGCTGGCTTCAGGACCCACCACAAGGGACTGGTGAGACAGGGTGTCCATGCTCTTGAAAGGAGCCAGGAAGGCAGTTGGGAAGAGGAAGTCCAAAGCTGGGGGACATGAGGACCAGCCTTGGAATCCAGAGATGAGTCCAGCTACTCAGGCTGGAAAAGCTGAAAGTGGGGCAGCTGCACTGAGTTTCCAGGGCTCCCCTGTGGGCTGATCTCCAGAGGAGAGAATCTGAGGGCAGTCTGCAGCCAGCAATAGGTAGAAATCAAGTGATGTCTGCAGTTTTGCCCAGTGGAACACTCTCTGTGAGCAAGTGAACAATGCATGTGGTCTTCCCTGTGGAGTCTCACAGGTACTGCCTGTGCTGATTGCTGCTTGCATCCCCAGACCTGCCCTTCTAGCACCTGCTGGGTTGCAGGCACCTCTGCACCTGTTCCTTAATGATATCATCTAATCCACAATCCTTTTGGCAAGCACAATTCCTGGCCCTGGCTGGTTAGTGGGAAGACATGTTCAAAGGCCACACGTAGGGGATGAGAGGATCAATGCACACAGAAGAAGCCTGTGTCATTTGTTGGGTATTTGCTGGGTCATTCCACAGATCACCCTGGCTAACTGCAGTGCGGCTGGCCACCCCAAAGGTGGCAGTCAACAGTGATTCTCCTCGGCTAGTTCTGGCTCGGTAGCTATATACTAGAGTCACACAGTCAGCTGACCAGAGCACTACACAGTGAAATGTTACTATGACAAAGAACAGCTACCTCTTCAGGACAGGCTACAAGGGAGTGGGCAGAGAGGAGACATGGGAATCCCTCATTTTTTCCATTGATAATGTGCCCAGACAGACTCCTTGGGTAGTCAGGAGCACTGGTGTGGAATGTGTCCTGCTTAGGACACTTCCCTGATTGGCAGTCCTCCAAGATTGAGGCTCAGGATATTAAGGTACAGTGGGGAACATACTGGGCCAGCACCAAGCAACCTGGACTTGGGTCCAGCTCAGTTGCAAATCCATCATATGATTGAGGCAGTGTCTTTTTATCATCCTGATGAAGTTTCTGCAGATAAAAGCAATATGTGAAAGTATGGCATGGGACCCCAGGATCTCTGGACATGCCTAAAAGCGAGAGTGAAGGACAAGAACATTTCCCATCAGTCTTGCCAGATGATGAGGCTGGGTTACATTTACGTTGATTTAAAGAAACAAAAGAAGTAAGGTCCTATCTTGAACACTGAGCTCTTGGCTCCAGCTTCACCCCCATCCACACCTGCACAGGCGAGAGTGACCGGTGACTCTCACATGGATGCCTCATGCAGGCAGGGTGGTTCCTGAGGGCAGATGTGTCACAGTGTCCTGTCCACCTCTGGTCTAACCATTCCCCCAGTGAAGCCCTTCCACCATGAAAGCCCAGTCGCATTCCTCACTCGCCGTGGGCCTCAGGAAAGAGGAAAAGTCCTCAGAAAGGGCCAGACTTAAGTAGGAGTCTAACTAAGGAACCCTTAGGTGTTTCCATTTTGAACAAGGTCAGTGTTGTGAAGAACTGTGTAGGGGTAGAGGCATGCCTTTCTAGGGCAAGTTGGAAATTATTCTAGCTGCCCGTTACCTCACCCTGCCTCCTGAGAAGGCCTCCTTGACTGTCACCCACACTAGAGGTTCCCAGGACTGAGCTCAGATCCCTGAGCACTGCAGATGGCCCCAGGCCTAAGAGGAGCTGCTCTCTGGGGTGAGCACTAGATTGCTATGGGAACTGCCAGCTTTGGGTCCCAGCACCCCTTCCCATCACACACGGCTGCTCAGGAGAGGCTCTGTCTCCAAGCTGCTTCTGGAGATCACCAGTGCAGGAGAGGAACACGTTCTACAGCCCCTGGTCTCCTACAGCATCTGCCACTGCACGACAAGCCCCTCCTCCTGGGATGGCCGTCCTTCATCAGGCCCATAGGGTGGATTAGGCTAATTCTGAGCAAACACTGGAGGAAGGCAAGAATATCTCTATGACTTTCCCTCTCAGCTGACTTTCAGTGCTGACCACAGCCTCTCTCTGGGGTCTTGAGGAAAGCCCCAACTCCCTTGAAGCATCTCTCCCTCAGCCTCAGTTCCTATCAGGCTCTCCATGCAGGAAAGGTTACACGGAACATAACAGGGCAGACGACCAGAGGACATGACCTGGCCACACTACAGACTCTGAGCTTGATGGTGCCTGCCAGCCCAGGCCCGAGGCCATTTTCTGACAGTCTTTCTGGCTGGGTCACAGTCACTGCTAATAAGGTCGTTTGGGTAGGGCAGGGTGGGGCAGGGGACTGGCTGCCAGGCGAGTCCCACGGGGCTAAACCAATGTGTTGATTCAACTGTATGTGATTCAAATGTCCAGAGGATAGACCCCCTTCTTCCAGGATGGGAACTCCCGTCCTAATCCCAGGCTGGAGAGCTCCCAGCAGCCACTCAGGGATGCTGCAGCCCCTCCCTGTGAGCACTTCTGCGTTTGGGTCAGTGTGTGGTAGGACACCATTCCCAGCCACAGGAGAAACCCGCAGGCTGCCGTGACCTACTTCTTTGATGGCCACTGTGACCCCTCGCCTGCCACCACCACCACCTCACCTCTCACTCCTAGCCCGGCTCAGTATGGCTAATAGCCTTGGCTACGTCATGGTTTCTTAAAGGTAGAGAGACAGCTGTTGGGGGAGGGAAGAGCAGTGAGTTAAAGAGAGAAGGGCAAGTGGATGGGGTCAGTATTGGTCAGAGGGGAGATTATCTCACCCCCAAGCCTATGGGCACAGTGGGCAGGGCTAATTCCTGTCTGTGGCAGTGACAGCACCAAAAACCATGGCTATCCCCAACCTTACTGCTTGTAGCCTCGTCTTTGCTATCCAGCACCCCAGCTTGGCTCACTGTCCATCTCCTTCTTTCATATCCACTCACTGTGGGAGACCGGTGATGGCAGTTAGCCCATGGCGAGGACAGGAGGAAGGAGCAAAGCCCAGAGGACTCAGAGCTTGGAGCAAACAACACAGGAAGTGTGGCCAATGCACACGCTGGTGTGAGCCCTGTAAAAGTACACTTGGAAGGGTGTTTCAGACTCTGCCTGCCTAGGAACAACTCAGGTGGGTGGTGAGGAGTTTCGAAAGGGAGCTCTTACCTTCCGAGAAGAATGCTTCTCTGAACTCTCCACATCTCCATCCAGGAGTGGCATGGCAAAGGAGCTCAGGTCCTGGGAGGAAGAGAGAACACAGAGTCAAGGCTCTGGGCCCTGGGGACAGGTGTGCATGCTCAGGAGGGTCACACTCGCTCCAAGAGTCCTCCTGAAAACCAGCCAAGAGGGGGACACAGTCTTAAGGATCCTGGTAGGAATGAAGTATTCTAAGAGGTATTGTGTCCCTCCCTTTGGCTACCAGACTGTTGAAACTATGGAACTGAGAAATTTGTATTTCTTCAGGAATCTCATCTTTCTGAGGAAAAGGCTATATAGCCTTGTGCCAGCCTTGTCTCCATTAAAGAGTTTTCACATCGTTCTGGCAAGCTATCAGACCGCCTTGCAAAGCACGCTGGAACCAAGAGACAATGATGGGTTAATGATGGGTGGACTACACCTTAGCCAGGAAACTTACATATGCACACCTCTTGCCCTCTGTTTAACTCTTGAGTCTCACACCAAGGCTTAGAACACAGCCTTAGATGGGAAGGGAGACCACTGGGCCTCTTTGTTCCTTTTCATAATGGAGCCACATTGAATGAATACTTTTCTGCTTCTCACTATTTGTTTGTCTATTTAACTGGCATACTGAAGAAGATCTGAGTCTAGGTTAAGGATGCCATGCCCAGCCGCCAGCAACATAAGGGATGCTCGCCTACATCTCCATTTCCTTCCAGAACATCAAGAAGCAGCCACCTGCCACCCTCCACCCCCAGCAAGCTAGAAGGAAGACAAAGCCACAGACCAAAGGGATAAAAAGATAAAGAGTCAAGGCAGGCAGGCTGAAAGAGTTGTGGCCTATCTGGAGATGATTTGGGCACTGGCTGATGGATGGGACTTTCTCTCCTGACATGAAACATGAGGCCTCTTTGAGTGGTCCAAGGAAGTGTGTCTCCTGGAAAGATGACCACACTTGTGGAGGGTGGAGCTGGAGCAGTAGGTGATGATGAATGATAGCGGTGAAGATGAATTTGTGTGTGTGGGGAGGGTTATCTTAATTTCTTTTCCTGTTGCTGTGATTAAATGCCCAGGCAAAAGCAACTTCAGCAAGAATGGTTTTCTTTTGGCTCACAGTGTTTGTACAGTTCATCGGGGAAGGTGAGGCACTGGGGGTCTTTAAGCAGCTGGTCACACATCCACAAAGAGGAGCAGAGAGTCGGAAAATGCACGTTTATGCTCAACCCATCTTCTTCATTTTATACACAGATCAGAACATCCACTCAGGGAATGGTCTGCCCACAATTAAGGTGGGTCTTCAATTAATCTAATCGAGATCCAGTCAAGTTGACGGTTCACACTAACCATCACAGGAGTCCAGAGCAGAACGGGGAGGGGCGGGTGGCTCGTGGCTGAGTGGCAGATAAGGCAGAAGCATCCATTTGGGTCTCCAGTCCTGCTCCTCCTGTGCCCTGCATCTGACCTTGGAAAATGCCTGCACAGCAGATGGGACCACCTGGCCACCCTCAAGCCTACAAAAGTCAGCATTCTTAACACTTTATTTTTGTTCATTAAAAAAAATTGGACTAAAACATATACAATAAAAATTACCATCTGGTCCATTTGTGTGTGTGTGTGTGTGTGTGTGTGTGTGTGTGTGTGGTGCTGGAGTGGATCCAAGGTCTTTATACGTCAGGCAAGCACAGTAGCACTAAGCCACCCCCATCCTTCTGCTAACAATCTTTAAGTATATAATTCAGTGGCCGTTAAGTACACGCAAATCGTTTTACATCACCGCTGTAACTGTCACGAGTGTGTTATGTCAGAAGCAGATACGATCATATCTTCCTACAAAGTCAGCATTTATTCAATAACAATTAATTCGCTAGTTACATCATTTTCCTTGGCTGGAATCTGTCAAGCAGTTCCCATTTTCCTCCATAGCCGGCTTAAACAAGCACGGGTTCTTTTATTCCAATCTGAACTGCTAGTATTAACTCTCAGCTCACGCATTACATATCACAAAGTAAATATATCTTTGTGTACATATATGTGTAGGTAACAAAAATGACTATGAATGTTCAGGAGGCCAAGAGGTCAAGGGGTTTCAAAGAGGCCTTGCTGAAAGGCAGATGTGGGATGTGGGGGTGGGGGCAGTGAAAGAGGTTAGATGGGATATTAACTCTGTCAGAGGCAGTATTTGCAGATTCCAGCCAAGCTACAGAGTCAGAGTTGAGTTGAGCCTCAGAGTTGAGTCAGGCTGCAGGAGTGAGGTGTGAGATGCTGGGCTTAGAGGCGATAGGGGCAAAGTACAGAACTAAGTCCAGACAAACGGGTAGACTGATGGATAGCAATGTGACTAGGCTTCATCAAAGCAGGGACAAAGCCAAGCAGTTGGGAGTTCTCCGCCTATTGGTCACACACACACACACACACACACACACACACACACACACACTCACACTCACACACGCAGTTGAGCCTCACCTGGTCAGATGACAGGTTAGTGGGACCACATCCCTTCTGGAAGCTGGGTGAGGAGGTTACACCCTTCCCTCAGTCTGGTGTGTTGGGTAAGTTCTTATGCCTGGTTTTCCTGAGAGGATTTTAATACTCTCATGTACAAATGTGGACTCGATTTACTTTGATAAATCGATAGGGTGGTATTTGTTTTTCTTTCTTTCTTTCTTCCTTTTTTTTTTTTTTTTTTTTTTTTTACTTTTAGGAATCTGTCGTTTATCAGTCTGTGCTGTGGGTGGTACTGGACAGATGGTGTTTACATACCCACCGAGTTGCAGAGAGCTATTTTCCACCCTCAAAATGGAGTCAAAAGCAGCTTATAAAATGGAGTCTCTGGGGGTGAGGCACTGCCTGAAAACCATTGTTCTACACAATATGGAGTAACTATGGGCAGGGCACAACCTGATTTCAGCAGTGTATTTCCAGAAACTTTTCATCTCTCTAGGAAGAAACTTCGTAACCATCATCCCTGCCTTCCAAACCCTGGCAAAACCCTCCCTAGCTTTTGCCTCTATGTATCTGACAGCTCTAGATCTGCAAAAGAGGAAACGGGCCTTGTCTGTTGCTGGCTTATCTCAGTTACCACAGTCCTCAAGGGCTACCCAGGTGTCAGGCTGTGAGATATGAATACCAGATGCATCAGAACGCCTTTCCTCTTTAAAGCTGAACACTTTCCATTGTATGGCAGGCCACGTTTTGCTTATTTTGTCTATAAGCTGATAGGCACTGGGGATGCTCCACCCTTTGGCTCACCTGCAATCCACAAGTTGAAATCCTGACCCCCAAGACTTCAGAGAGAAGCTGTGCTTGGAGGTAGGCTCCTTACAGATGCAATTAAGTTAAAGCATGATCTTCAGAATGAGCGCTAATGAAATAGGACAGGAATGCCAGAAGAAGACATAAGGACACGGACACACATGTGAGGACACAGGCAGAAGGCTCCGGCTATGAGCCTGGAGGTGGAGGGGGCGCGCTCAGAGCCATCCACTCTGCCTACACCTTGACCTTAGACTTCTGGCCTCCAGATCTGTGAGGAAATGAATCATACCTTGCTGTGATGGCCCTGCTAACTCAGAGGACAGGCTTAAGAATATCTCTGCATGGCTTTGCTTTTGATTCTGTCTTGACATGTGTAGAGAAGCAGAACTGCTGGGGGTGAGGTGATTCTACGCTGTTCTAGCACACTACTGTCTGCTATAGCGGTGGTACCACTGGACTCTCCCATTAACAGTGCACAACTTCCAGTTTCCCCACACTTCCTTCATGTACGTACGTATGTATGTATGTGTCTATCATCTATCTCACAGTACTGGGGATTGAACGCTGGGCCTTCTGCATGTTAGGCAAGTTTTCTATCCTGAATTCTGTCCCCAGCAGAAATGTCCCCACATTCTAACTAACCTTTGTAACCTTCTATTGTCTCATTCATAGCAGCCATCCCATTAGGTGTGAGGTGGTACCTCTCTGTGCTACTATTCATTTGCATTTCCCTGGATCCTAGCAGCTTTTTTTTTTTTTTATTGCTGTTGGGTCATTTATTAAGATCTGTTTAGGTCCTTTGCCCATGTTTTTGTCAGGTTATCTATTGTTGGGCTGTGTAGGAATTCTTTATATATCCTGGTCCTTAACCTTTTATCTGATATATGAGTGCAGATATCTTCTTACTCTGTGTGCTGCTTTCTCACTCTGCTGGCTGTGCCTGTGGATGCAGAGACATCTCTTGTTGCAGAAGTTTATTCTTAGTTGTATTTAAAACAATTGTTTTGTGCACTGTTGGAAAAAGGAATGCATAGGTCTTGGCATTCTGGATTGTCTGCAGGTGTTGGATTTATGTGGGGGACGTTTAATTACTTACAATCTGCACCTGAGGAGTTCTGAACCAAAAAACACCTGAGCTCAGATGCTCGGGGTTCCACCATCTAGTACGGCGCTGGCCATGATGGAGGTCCCCTCTGCTGAGGTCTGGAAGGGTTTGAGTCTATGAAAATGCCTCCCTGTTTTCTTTGGTGAGCCACCACAGCAGTTTACTACTACATCGCTAATCTGATTTAGTTGCTTTATTATTTTCGCTTTTGTTCTCTCTCTTTATAGTGTTGTATCCAAGAAATCACTGTCAAATCTATAATCTTGAGGCTTTTCTCAGACACCGTTTTAATAAATTACCTTTTGGCCTCTGATTCACTTTGAATTATTTTTTAGTATGTTGTCAAGGAACTGTGCCACTTGGTCCTTTCACATGTTGGTGTCCCTCCAGTTTCTCCAGTGCTATTTGTTGAAAATATGGCTCTTTCATACATATTGATTTGCATACATATATGTATATATATATATTTTTTGAGATACTAATGCAGACTATCATATTTGTAGGTTGCTCTGGAAAGGATTGGCTGCATTCCAGTCCATGAACATGGGATACACTTCCATTTGTTTGTCTTCTTGTATTTCCTTCACACCATCTTATAGTTTTTCACATAACCCTCCCTTCCCTCTGCCTCAATCCACTTTCTCTTCTTTCTGCAGCTGGGGTCCAAGCTTGCACCAACCTCCACCCCACCCTGTTGGGTGAACTGATTGTTCTAACATTTCCATCTCCCCATTTCAATCCATCATCCTAGTTTCCACTTTGGGGAAGCCACCCTGAGGTTGTGAGTGAGTGCCTGCCTGAGGGCACCAGGGGCTCTGCCAAGGCACTGGCAACAGCTTCCAGGCTGGTGGCCTGGACACCTGGTGAGCTGGCACAGCAGCACGAGCAGTGCCACTACTGCTGTCTGTTCCCGTGGCTCTCAGCCCTGGCTGCACAGTGGGATCTCCTGAAGCTTGGGTCCTTCCATAGACATCACACAGATGAGTGCATAGCACAGTGAAATCACTGACCAGTTTGTGCCTGGTGGGCTCCCCAGGTCTCTGTGGTGGTTGTCTGAGGCAGCCATGAGAAAGGAGCTCTCACGTGGGTTTTGCAGGCTCCAGGCTGCACAGATCTGCTGCTTAAATCTGATGTGCTCTGAGTGCTTACCCTTCCCTCAGCCATGACCAAGGGAGAACATTTGTGATTTTCCCCAAACCTAGCAATGTGTTATAGTCTGCCTGGAGTGCTTCTCAATGGCTCAAACTCTTCAATCCAAGGCCATTCTTCCATAGCTCCTCACTCACTCCCAGGGAGCTGACTGGAGTTTACTTCAACTATTTAGTGACAGTGCCAACCTCACCTCCCCAGCCCTTAGCACAGGCCTGGACCTGACACTTCTTCAATGCCTCAGGCCCACAGCTGCCTTCCAGTGCTGATGCCCCTTTCCTCCCCTGGGCTGGGCTGACCTCTTCCTGCTGATCCCACCCTCAAATTTTGGTTTGTGCAATGAACTCCTCTATGTATCAGCAAAGCCTCATTCAGATATCCTCTCTGACCTTGTCCCACAGAGCTAACTTCCCTCTCATCTGTGATCCCAGTGCTTCAGATGTGGCTTTATTATGGGACGCATGGCTCTAAACTAAAATCATTTATTTCTGTAACTTTGAGTCTGTCAAGGGCAAGGGAAAAGCCATTCACCTTGCCATTGTCTGAGTCACCCTGTGGTAGGCAGTTGATTCCTAATTTATTTGATTTAGCTCATTTGAATTAAGTCCTGACCAAATACCCCCTTTCCCACCAGCCAATGTGGAGGGAGGATATGCAGGCTGTGCAGACGACCAGCCAGTGAGCAGACCCATGAAGCTGCAGGTCATTGGTAAGCAGGGATGGGGGTGGCTCTAACTCTCTTATTGCTGCTTTTAATGAGCACATTCCTCTCTGGCTTCAAACATTTGCTCAGTAGCTGCTGTTTCCCATGGAAAAGCCTGTCCACAAACACTTGTTTGTTCTTTAAATGACCACCCTAAGAAACTGAATGCTTTAACAATTGAGGCAAAGTGGCTTGGGGCCTTAAGACAAGGTGGTCTGTACAGAGCCGGGACCAGAATGCTCTCATCAAGTGTTGCTTTCAGGAGCATAATCTCATGTAAGTGTCTGATAAAGCCAACCATAGCACCTTCGTTGGCTTGGTCAAGCAACCCACTAGGGAAGTACCCTGGCACTGGTGACTAGCTTTGCTGAAAGACTCCTGTGTTCCACATTCTAGGACTCTAATCTGGGCCCTTATCTCTCAGTGTTCATCAAGATACCTGTGCACCTTGGGGGACTGTGTGGAAAATCTCTCCCTGCAACTATGGAAATGAGCCTGTCAGCTTGTAGAACAATGAAGCCCTGGCTTCTCTGCTCAGCCAACCTTGCAGACAGTCAGGGAACCCTGTGCCTGAAGTGTGAGTTCTAACCCCTACCTGAGCCACAGGGTTCCCTTACTGCTGTTGTCTGTCTGCTCCTGACCCCAAACCTTCTGTACACTGTGAAAGCAACTCCCTAGGCTGTATAGAAACAGTGAGATGTGGTAAGGGAGATGCTAGCCAGAGGTGGCCTCGGCACTGGGGCAGGCACCAGCTTTATGGAACGTATCAGACTGAGACCTCCTGCTCTGGTGATAACCATCTAGGTCTCTGGAGAAAGTGAACAGCCAGGATTTGGATGGCTGAAGTCACCTGTTAGGAAACACCAGGGAATTCCTGATGTGTAAATCAGCTTTAAAATCTGTTCACTGCATTCCCCCCAGCCTCACCTGTCTTTAGAAATACAGGCAAAGCCACATTATCACACACACAAAAAAGTGAGCTTTTAGAGACTGTGCCATCGTTAGCCTGTATGTTGTAGAGTGTTATGTGTGTGCACTCGCACGTGCAAGCACTGATGCTCATGCACACATGCTTGAGGTCAGAGGACAACTTCATGTGTCATTCCTCAGGTGCTCTCCACCTCGTTTTCTGAGACTGGTCTCTAAGCGGACCGGAGCCCACCGAATAGGCTAGGCTGGCTAGCCAGAGAGTCCCAGAGATTTGCCTGTCTTTGCCTCACCAGCACTGAGGTTACAAATTGCTTTTTCACAATACTCTCAGATGTCATCAAATACGGAGAAATTGACCTGTATCTAACTGGAAGCTTCACCCTTACTGACTAGAGGCAATAGTATTAAAAGGTACTTTAAATGCTACCAAAAGAGAAAAAGCATCACCATTATCTCCCAGATACACATTCCTAACCTACAACACTGACTGCCTGAAAGAACTGCTGGGACAATAGTGGCACAAATGCTAGGTGAGTGACCAACCACTTTTATACTGGATTAAGGGCCACTCCAGGAGCTGGAACCCATACACTACACTGATAAAGTGACCAAGGATCTGAGACTAGATATGTCATAGGCCTAGAAGAAAACCCAATACTCTTATTCTACTAAAAGAGCATAGCAACAAAATGAACCCTAATGTCATACAGCTATATCCAGGACCAATGCTTTGCTTAGCCCTCACCAGAGGAACTTCTTCATGCAGCAGATAGGAATTAACACAGAGACTCATAACTAGACGAAGTGTGGAGAGTGAGAGACTTTGGTCCACTCAGTCCTAGATGGAATGTCTTCACCAGCCTCCTGCCCCGGCCAAGGCTCAGGGATATATGTAGAAGAGGGGACAGAAAGATTGTAAGAGCCAGAGGTGATAGATGACTCCAAAATATATTGTATGAAAAAAATAAGTAAATTAAATATACAAAATGGGCAGTAAGTAAAAGAAATAAAACAATAAAGAACATAATAAAAGTAAATAACAAAAACAAATTGCTTCTCATTGCACTGGGTTTTTTTTTTTTTTTTTCTTCACATGAATCCCAAGGATTAGACTCAGTTTCCTGTACTTGTTTGGAAAATTCTTTACCAACTGAGCCATCTTCCCAGCCCGTTTTTATTGTTTTTTTGAAACAGAGACTCATGTAACCCAGGCTGGCTTCAGACTGGGTTACAGTCTGGGTTACAGTCCCCAAGACTAGCCTTGAACTCCCGATCCTCCTTACTCTACCTCCCAAATTCTAGGATTACAGGTGTGTCACCACACCAAGATGCATGCTAAATCTCCCAGATGCCCCTCAACAGATCCTTCTAGCAACAACACAAGTAGGAAAGGCTGGAGGTATCATCCCAGTCTATAGATGAAGATGTGGAAGGTGAGAGAGGTTAAAGCCATCTGCCCAATACAAAGACAGCAGCATGCAGGTCCTACGGCACAGCTCTGCCTGCACACAGCTCAGAGGCCTTTACAATAGACTCATCTACCTCCTTGGGTGAGTGTTCCAGGAATAGAGACCAACAAAGGGTCAAGGGCTTTGAAGACATGGCACTCTTCCCCTCAAAGTCAGTATCCAGGACACCTTACTCTCAGAAGAAGAAAGGCCACCAGGATTTGTGCAACTCAGTGACTCACAAAGAGGATTATGATACAAACTTTTTAAAAAGCCTTCTTTGTAACTAAAAGTAACAGATGCCATTCCAAAGTACAAAAAGATACAAACACCAGACCCCCAACCGAAGCAATCGCTTCACACTTCAGTGCTGTTTTGTACAGTTACTTCTCCACCTGGAGACCCTTTCCCCAGCCTCCCACTTACCTCTTATTTCAGTATTTCCCCATAAGACAAACTGACTTGGGGAAGCTTATGACTGCTGCATTTATGGATTATTAAAGGCTGGGGTGTGTTTCCTTCCTGATTTAGCCCTGGCCATAAATGCTAAGGAAGGGACATGATCTGGCCTGTGTGTCTGATGTTCTCTGTCTTTACAGAACTCTGCTGTTGTTGCAGCTGGGACACCCCAGAAAGAGGGCTGACAAAACTCACAGATGCAGGAGCAACAGAACAGCTGCCAGGGTCCCCTGCCTCCGAAGGATACAGGGTCTTAGATGTCAGGGCTCATGGTAGAAAATTCTGGTTTGAGTCCTAGGAATACATCTGGGATGACTTTCATTCTCCACCCTGTTGGGCAGACCTAAGGACCCAGAGTGCTCCCTGGAGCTACCTTGACTGTGAGCCAAGGATCCCCTCAAGTCACCGGGGCAGAGAGGTGAGGCTCCACTCCCTGTTTACTCTTGGGATCTTGGGCATGCCGGCACTGCGGCTTTCCTTCCCATCTGTCAAGTGAGAGGGTTTAGGAAGGTAATTTCAGCTTACACGGTCTGTTTTCAGCTGGACAATGAGAGGGTCCAGGAGCTTAAAGGAGCCCTGCAAGATTCAGAACAGAGGACATCTGAGTCACAGAACTTGTTTCCTATCCCAGACTGCCAAAGTAGGTGCTCTTTCACCTCCAGGGTTTAGACAGCTTCCCCATGAGCACAGGGAGCAGGCCCTGCCTCCAGGGATGCTCCACAGAGGAAGCATTAGGACAGTTACACTCCTGGCTTCCCATCTCTCTGTGCATCTTGCTCAGCATCTTAAATCTGATCCTAACGACCTAGAAGTCAGTGCAGAGTCAGTGCAGTGCTAGGGGATACTCATTATGACCCTTAGAGTGGCCTCCTGGGGTTTGTATCTGGACTTCCTCTTTCTAGCCACCTTTCCAACTCAGAGTCGTGGACATGGTGTGTAGCTCACATCTCTAATTGTGTCTGAACCTAAGATGCCATTATGATTTGAGTCTGCCTCTCCCAGATGTGGCCCTGGCAAGCCCTTCAGGTGGGAGGTGGCTGCACTTGGGCCAGTCTTATCCAACCTCTTAAAACCACCAAATGGGAGGTTCCTGGTATTGATAGGTGATAGGTGAAGGCCAGAGCCATGGTCAATTGGAGTCCTTGAGAAACTCTCCTGTTACAACTGATCTCAGAAGAACAAGGAGCAAATATAGAGACACCAGAACTGGGTAACAAAGGGACAGTGGCCAAATGAGAGAAAGTCTAAACTCAGCCCTCGGAGAATTTCCAGGGTGATAGATTAGGACCCTGTGGTTCTGACTGTAGTCCAAGGGATTTCTTGATGCCAAACCATCCTCCCAGCCCTCCCACCCATCCACATGCACACACAAATTTTCACTTTTGCAGTTACCCTCCTCCCTCACCTAGACCTGACTGAAACCTGGCTTTAAGGACAGTCATTACTCTGGTAATTCCTTACCAACTTATGCCAATGGTGGCTTCTCAAGTATGCTAGAGGACCAAACAATAAACTTTTATTGGTTTGTTTCTTTGAGAAAGACTCTTGCTATACAGTCCAGACTGATCCTCCTGCCTCACTCCCCGAGTCCTGAGAGTACAGGTATGTGCCACTGTATTTGCTTACCCTCCCCCTTGCTCCATTTCTTGTATTAGTGACTTGTTTGGCATTTCAACAAAGCCATACAGAAGGAAGGTTTTGTTTTGTTTTTTTCTGCCTCACAGTTTGAGGACACAGTCCATGCTGGTGGGGAAGACTTGGGGTTCCCCAAGGCCATGCTTGAGTTCCTGCCCTGACTGCCTTTGGTGATAATAGCAATGTGGAAGTGTAAGTTGAATAAACCCTTTACTCTTCAACTTGCCATTTGGTGTTTTGTCACAGCAATAAAAACCCTAAGACACATATTGTATATAATCATGTATTATTGTGTGATTTGATATCTCCTTAATATATGCATAAACATATTTTAAAATAGAAGACAGAGCTATTGATACATATCTATCTCCTTTCTATATATCTCTATCCATCCTCCCACCCATCCATCCATCCCTCTGTAGCATCAAGGTCTCCTATCCCTGAGGTGGGGGAACATAGCAGAGATCTAGGACAACAGTGTGCAGCATTCGAAGGTCCTTGGGCTACCTTCGGTGAAATGGTTCCCTCAGCAGATGGGCAGGTTCTGTATCTGCAGTCATCCTTTTCCCGAGAACCAATGTAATATGCAAAGGAAATGGGTGGGTGAGGTGACAAAGGTAGATGAGGGTGCTTGTCCTGGGAGTGTCCGTAACAAGTGGGAAACAGTCAATGAGTCAGTATAGAAGAACATTCACTGTGTATAAAGGAAACTCCCAGGTTCCCCTCTGAGCCCCACCTGTAAAATGGATGGTCATTCTTTCCTCTTAGCTGGGTAGGAGCCATGTCAGTCTCATCCTGCGTCTCGATGCATGAGGATGTAACCGAGTACACCCTTCTTCCTCCACACACCATCAGTCAGCAGGCAACAAGGACTACTACCTCTCATCTCAGGGTCTCTGGCTATTCCACACTTCCAGACACAGGAAGCACCTGAAGGGACCCCATCTTTCCCTTTGACAAATGGACACTTTAACCATGCTAATGAGCTCATGAACGGGGAGGAAGAGACGACAGACAGCAGCTCAAGACACCACGGTAAGGTAATTGTGTTCTAATATGTATCTTGTCTTGTTCAGGCTTTCTGCAGCAATTACAGGCTGGGCAAGCCAATGGCAAGATGGTCCTTAATTGCCAGGGCTCTTTTCAGCTCTGACACCCTGTGATTTTACTAAGATCAGTTTTTAAAAGGCCAGTGCTGGTACTCTTGAGAGTGCTTATTCACTTGCAAAAAGTCAACTGCCAGCCAAGGCTGCGCCCACCTCAGAGTTCAACCTTTGTGGACACCATAAAGCACCTTGCCAGAAGCTGTCACTACATGCTCTAGTCCGAAGGCTCTCCCTCACTTTATCCCATTGATGAAAATCCCACTGATGGGGGACATGAGATGCTGCCAGGCCTGTCTTCTGGTGCACAAACCCAGAGGCGCCTGAGACAGACCAAGGCTCCCCATGACCTTCTTCTTTACCTGTCTTACCTCATGTTCCCCACGAGTTAAACTCAGTTCATTCCAGAAAGTGAACCAGAATAAAACTGGACCTGGAAACATTTTAACAAGTCCACCTGTGGCTCTGAGACACACATTTCTATACTTGGGAGGATCCTGTTCAGGAGAAGACACTTCTAAACAGGTGCTTAGGGATCCCTCTCACCCCTTCTTCCCGCCACTTGCATGCTGTGGGGCTCTGGGACATGGCCTCAGAGCTGAAGACCACCGTGTCTCCAACTCCACCTTCCAGAACCTGAGTGTCCAGCATACAGAGTCAGGAGATTCTTGTCAAACACTCCTCAAGCCCAAGGATACTTCCCACCCTTTGCGTCCCCCTCCTGCTCTAGGCCAGGCACACAACACATTCTTAAAATCACCAAAGAGTTCCAAGGAAGGAGAAAATACTAAGAAGAAAATAAGAGGGGGGCTTGCCTCTGTGAGCCAGAGGAGAAGCACCTTCATTTATTTGCTCTCTTTCTTTTACCCTGGGTTGGGGGTGAGGCTGGGAGGCTGGTCCAGAGCATTTGGCTGATTTTGCAGACTGAGGATCCCAATCTGTCAGTGGACCATGAAATCAATTTATAAGACAATGCTAAACAAATCTGAACAAATCTCAGGCTGGAAAGATGACTCAGTTACTAAAGTATTTGTCGTACAAGCTTGAGGAGCCAAGGTCAGATCCACAGAACCCACACAAAAGCTGTACAGAATAGCACACACCTCTAACTCCAGCACTGGGGAAGCAGAGAAAAGCAGGTGCCTGGAGCTTGTTGGCAGTCAGTCTAGCCAAGTCAATGAGCTCCAGGTTCAAGGTCTCAAAAAATAAGATGGAAAGTGACTGAGGCAGACACTGTCACCAACCTCTGGTCTCTACATCAGAGCACACATGTACACGTGTATCTGTATGCACACGCATACCTACATGAACATGTACATATATCACACATACATGTTCGTGTGCGTGCACGTGCACATACACACACATGGGGGCTGGAGAAAGAGAGAACAGATCTCTCTGTTACAGAAAGCCTGTATCTTGATTATTCATATAAAAAACAGCATCAAGCATCCGATTTCTCACAGTGTTATGGACAATAAAGTCTGAATGCCTTAGAAGAATTTGGGAACAGTGTAGTCAATTTCAAGGAGAAAGAAGAGTGGATCTTCTGTCTCCAAGATAGAAGGAGAACTACAGAACAGCAAATATTGGTTTTCTGCTCCTGACCCCTCTTTTGCCTTGTGCCCAGAAATAAATACAGTAAGATACTTGCATCCTTTGCCCATTCCAGGCAGGTGGCAGTTTCCTTGCTCCTCACCTTCCACCACATCCTTTGGTCCCTTCCCTGGGCTGCTGCCTTAGTCACTATTCTACTGCTGTGAAGAGACACCACAGCCAAGGCAGCACTTATAAAAGAAAGCACTTAATTGGGGGCTTCCTTACAGTTTCAGATGTTTAGTCCATAATCATCATTGAAGGGAGAATGACAGCACTCATGGTGCTGGAGCAGTAGTTGATAGCTACATCCTGATCCACAGGCCAAGAGAGAAACGCTAGTCTGGTGCGAGCTTTGGAAACATTAAAGCCCACTCCCAGTGACACACTTCTAAAAAGGCCACATCTACTGCAACAAAGCCACACCTCCCAATCCTTCTCAAATAGTGCCACTCCCTGATGACTAAGCATTCAACTGTATGAGCCTATGGGGCTCTTATTCAAACTACCTAGAGGCTCTACTATTCTCAACATCCATTGTGTACCTATACTCTCTGAACTGAAACATTCTCTCCTAGAGGGAAGTTCCTTAAGACTCAGAAAAAGAAACAAGGCTCAGGAAGTAAACAGAACTACAAGTCTCAGGAAGTTCCTGAAACTTACAAGATTCACAGGGTCAGAGAGATAGCTCAGAGGGTAAAAGTGTTTGTTGCCAAGACTGAAAGCCTGAGTTTGATCCTAAGTGGTGGAAGTAAGAGAGTCAACTCCTGCATGCAGGTTGTGCTCTTACTTCCAAGTGTACCATGATGCACACTTTCACATGAACAACTCCCCCCCCTCCACACACAATAAATAAATAAAATTCAATTTAAAAAAGATTCACCTGGTCCATTCCTAAGGTCTTAATATAAGGGAAACAACTGCTAAGGAGAAAAGACTCTTGGATACAGCTTTCATGAGCCTTTGCTCATGGAAGGTGACCTTTTCAGTGATACAGCCGCCTTGGGGCCACCAACACTCCTGCAAATAAACCATAAGTCAATAAACTTACTGGTTCACTAAGCTATACTTGAGTGGAAGTGTTACTCTGGTCTGTTGTTGGTGTCCAGTCTGGGGGTTGCCTGGGTGTCCGTTCACATCCCCCAAGGAAAAGTCACTCAGTGTTCACCACCAGCAGTTTAGTTCCTACCAATCATGACATCCATAGGCCACTTCCCAAGTGGTGTCTGCCACCTCTGTGACAACCTGATTTGGGCCAGATGTCTTCCCAACCCATACACATGCCATGCTCTAATGCCTAACCCAGAGAGTCAAGCAAGTAGGGGATGTTACAGCTGGAAACACTCTAAAATGCTCTTAATCCCTGTGTTACAGGGCCAGGTACTCAGAGAAGGTTGCTCGAAGCCACATGGCAAAGCAGTGTCTCCGCCAGAGTCAAATGTTGGTCTTGCTATTTCTAGTCAAGGTTCCTTCCCATCACGGTTGCCCTCTCCATGCATGTAACTTTCTCCCCCGGGGCTGCCATTGCACCAGATGACAATATCAATGCCCTTACAGTGTTACAACTGTAGGTGGAGTTCCTAGCACAGTGGCTGTACTGGGCACACGTGAGTGTCAGTCATGGTGAATCCAGTCTCTCATGTAAGTCCATGTTGAGGTGGAACCTTCCGTGGGGAAGGTTAATGACACTCCAAATGAGTTTGCCGTTAGCTCTTGAGAAAACCGTTTTGGGATCTATTATTATTATTTTGATGATGACGATGATGATGTAGATTCAGTACCCATTGTTTAAAAAGCCTCTGCCCATGCCCACCACCATGTCAGGTAGAAGAAACCCGTTTCCCATCTCTGTCTTGAGTTCTTCATTGCTGCTTATGAAACCTTGGGGAGGGATCTTATGGACTCTGTAAGTTAGGAGCTCACTGAGGCTTGTGAGTTCCGTTTCCTTCCCCTGTGTCCCAGGCCCTCCATCCCCAGCACCAGGAATGCAACTCACACTTAGGGTAGGCCCCAGAACTACGGCAGGTACACCCTGGCACAAACAGTCGTGGGTACAGAAGGACAGATGCCAATGAGACATACAGCAACCAGGGCTGGGCACAATGAAGGATGGATGAGTGAATCCAGCACTGGTTTAGGGGCAGTAGAACTGTTCCATATGCTACTACACAGGTGGACAGGTGACATTATGCATTCATCAAACCCCCACAGAACACACAAACCTGAGGGTGAGCCCTCATGAAAACCATGGATTTTTAGGTGATAAAGCTCCTGGAAGGGCTCAGCACTAGTAACAAATGTAGCCAACAAAGGCAAGATGTTAGTAACAGGAGAAATGGAAGAAGAGGACAATGGGACTCCTTTTACTTTCTGGTCTAGTAGTCTACAAAGCTAAAGCCACACACCCAATTTTAAAAATTTACAATAACTTTAAAAATAAAATAATAATGACAGCAAACTCCTAAAGATGGCCTTCGTGTCTCCTGTCAGCTAGTCACTGAGACTGGGCAGCTCACTGTTGATTGTTATTGCAGAAGACAGCAGAAAGGCCATGTCCTAACCAGGAGCCTGCCTGGAGTACCTCAGAGGCATCTGAGGCCATTGCTTTATCTGGAGAGAGAAGGCTGGAGGCCAGTCCACAGCCTGGTTCCTAGCAGAAGGCAGAGGGACAGAACGGGTGCCTTCTCCCAAAGCCAGCAGGTCGTGGGACCTTTGTAAGACAGCCTTGGACATACAGGATAAACAAGGCAAGTGAAATTGGCCTTACAGGGGAGGGCGCTGAAAAGCAGGCCCTCAATTCTCATGCAGCCAGCTCCTGCCTTCGCACTCAAGGTGGAGGCCAACACCAGGTGGTGTCCTGAGAAGCCCTAGCACATCAGGGGTGGGACACAAATCTGAGGCCCTGCTCCGCAGCTGGGCTAGTGATGGGGACTAACTGGGGCAGCATAATGCTGGTTTCCTAGTAGGAGACCTGTGGTTGCAGATGAATCTAAACAAGGAAATCACTAGGTTTTTGTTTTTGTGTTTCTTCTGCCAACAGCCCCATTCCATGCCGGAGGGGCTTGTTACATAAAGAAGAGAGGGAGGAAAATGCTGGGGTGTGCAGCTGAAGTCACCAGACAAGATCAGCTGCGGCTCACGGTGGGGGCTCTGGCGGCGGGGAGTCAGGTACAAAAAACAGGGGGTTGTTTATGGCTTTGCTTTTCCAAGGAAGGAAAAAAAAAAAAGCCTGCTTCTTACATCCCAAGTCATCTCTTGGGACTGAGTTTGGATCCTTCAGGAAGGAGGACCTGGTTTTTGCAATGTCCTCATCTCCGCTTCCTCATATGCAGGATGAAATCCACTTGGGACTAAAAACCTCCCTGAGAGTATCTTCAGCAGCTAATCTGCTCTCCAGCAGGGGGCCTGGCATCTTTAATTCCAACTGAGGTCTCACAGAGGACTTCATCATGCATGGGGGTAGCCCTCGGGCCAGGGGACACATGACCGGCATATTGGCTCTGTCTCATCATGAGATACTCCACCAATTTAGGGTGAAGCAAGAGGACCACCCCCAGATGCTGACACCATGCCTCCAGGACTATGAGTGACACAGACTTTCATTCTTTATAAATGATCCAGCCTTGGGTATTTGTTATAGCCACAGACACAAAAAAAGAACCATATGCTCATGACTTTTTGCCCTTTACAACTACAAGGTCCTGGGGACACCTCTCTCTCCAACTGTATAACGTGAGGACCAGTGTCCTAGGACCTTGTGCCCAAAGTGAGTCAACCCTGCCTCAACAAATAAGGTGGAAGAGTGACGGAGGATGACTCCTGACATTAACCTTGGACTCCACATATACATGTAGCCCCTCCCCTCCCAGACACACACCCCCTCACACACCACATGCACACACATGAAGATAGAAACAAAAAGCAAGTAAGATCACTGATGTCCAAGCTCAGGTGACAGGGAGCCCTGCAGCTTCCTGTGGATCCGGATCTGGACCTCACCGCCCTTGCACTGGGAGAACCCAGCCACTGTGTTACTGGTCTAACCACCAAGCTACTGCATTGTGGGGAAACCCATAGCAGCAACGTGGAGAAGGCTGCACAGACCAGCGGGGCATCAGATGTGAGAGGAAGGGAGCCTTTAAAGTGTTCCAGCCTCAGCTACTATCTGACAGAAGATGCAAGTGGATACCAGTGAGAGGGGCTCAGCTGAGACGGACGGCCTGACAGCCAGGAGAGACGGGCGGTTCCGAGCCATGTGTGTGAGGAAAGCGGGGCTGGGGCAACACGTGATCCAAATGCTAAGTACTCTGTCAAAGTTACTTCAGTTTCTGTTTCCTAGTTTAAAAATCTAGAATCATAGGCATCCCTATCAGAAAAATGCATTCACACATGGAAGGGTATAAACACGCACAACAGAGCTAACACAGAAAGAGATTACTGTGCTGCGTGGGAATCATTTGAAAAATGCCA
The DNA here is from genome assembly GCA_026225945.1 of Cricetomys ansorgei. Taxonomy (NCBI): domain Eukaryota; kingdom Metazoa; phylum Chordata; class Mammalia; order Rodentia; family Nesomyidae; genus Cricetomys; species Cricetomys ansorgei. Next base: position 1,075,846 of record JAMJFZ010004042.1, read on the forward strand.
GTCATTACTTTAAAATACTTGGCTGATGTTAGGGGTAAGAGCTATTATTATAGCGTCCAGTGGGCAGAAAGAAGAGACAGACTCTTCTTTCTCAGAGCTTTGATGAGAGGAAAGTAGAAGTGGGGAGTCTCAACCCACCTCTCACAAACACACAGTGAGAGGGCAGTGTGGGCCAGGCAGAATGAGGGGACATGCTGGACCCTGGTGGCCACATTAGGGACACACAAAAGTTCCCAGTTAGCTGAGGAAGATGTGGGGGTACTCTACAGTGAGCTCCAAAATTGTTCAAAGAAGAAAGGGAAGGAGGAGGGCAGACAGTCAAGGAGAAGAGGGGGAAAGAGGGAAGAAGGGAGGAGATGGGGGCAGGAAGGAAGGGAGGGAAGGAGGGTAGGAGGGAGGGAGGGTGGGAGGAAGGGAGGAAGGTTGGAGAGGTGAAGGCAGGCAGGCAGGCAGGGGATGGTGTGGCTGGTGTTCTCTGGTCTAGTGTGGGAGAGAACAAGAAGGAAGACTGCCTCTGCTCTGGTAGTTTTCTCTTTGAAGGAGTAGAGAGGAAGCATTTCCCGGTGAGTGCTTAGAGCGGCCTTGAACAGCTAGTCTCTCCACTCAGCTGGAATCTTAGCGACTCTGGTCACACTGGACTGTCTAAGGCTGAGCAGGAAGGCTGACAGCAGGGATGACTACATGAAACTATCAATTTGCAAATGCTTCCTATATGTAGTTTTTCAAAACTGAGGATAATGGAAGGGAGCAGATATCCCAAGGAAATAAAATACATTTCAACAGCCAGGGGTGTTAGTCAAGCTTATAATCCCAATACTTGAGAGGCAGAGGCAGGAGGATTGCTCAAAAGTTCAGGGCCAGTTTGGTCTACATAATTAGTTCCAGGCCAACCAGGAATACATGGTGAGACCCTGTCTTACAGCAACAACGAAAGTCCATTGCACGTCTGTACTGTGCCACACACCTGCAACCCAAAACTCAGGAGGTAGAGGCAGCAGGATCAGGAAGAAGTTCAAAGCCAGGCCTGGGCTACAAGAGACATCATCTTTAAAAAGTATACTGCAGCTACAGACATTGGCATTACTCATTGGCACACCCATTGAGGATCTGCACTGGGTCTAGAATGGAGGGGTTTGTGGAGTAGACAAAGATAAGACATGGGACCCATACTAAATGGTCTCGAGATGGTGACAGGGAAGGAGCTGACTATGAGGGAATACTGGGTCCTGTCGGGGGTGATGGGAATATCTGTGTCATGATATGGTGGTTACACACTTATGTACATTCATCAGAACCCATCTAACTGTGCTTACAGCAGATGGGTTACACTGCATGTGAGTAACAGCCGGTCAAGCCGACCTACAAGTGACCAGCCAGCTACCACATACCCATGTGGTGGGAAGCAGAGCAAGCTGTCTGCAGAATGTGGGAAATGCCTGCACTCTGCATCCTGGGATGCAGAGCTGTGGGGGTGGAATCTTTTCCATGCCATGGGGGTAGAATCTTTAGGAAGCAACTGGGCTTTGGGAGATGACTAGACTTCATCATCTCACAGACTCCTCCAGTTCAATTGGCCTCCCTGTGCCAAAGCCCCAGGAGCCTGAGATACCTGGATGAGACAGAGACTTGTTACCTTCCTCTTCTCCACAGTGAAGGAAATGGATGGCATTACACATGCCTGAGCCTGGCTAAAGCATCTAAGAAGAGTGATTTGTTAGGCATCAAAGCCCGTGTTCTTCCCAAAGGTGAATGCCTGGCAGTATGAGATGCCACAAGCCCACATAAGTGCCAACACTGCCTGTAGCCACGCCCCCTATTAAGGTCAAGGCAGTATTTCAAGATAACTCAGAACTCACTAAGCCTTCTCTGAGTTGGTGGCTCCTGGATTATCTGATCTCAGAAGATAACTGTATAAGCTGAGGAGTGGGAAGAGGTGAACTTGCATGGGATAGAGACCACCAAACGAGGATGGTACCTGGGCAAGGCCACTGTGAAGGGCAGTATTAACTGTCAGTTTCACAGAATCTAGAATCACCTGGGAGATGGGACTCTGGGTATGTCTGTGGAAGGTTGTCTTGATTGTGTTAATTGAGGAGACCCACTCACTCTGGGCCACACCATTCCCTAGTTGGATCCTGGGTAATATAGGTGGAGAAAGGAGCTGAGCAACTGAAGACAGTCATCACTTTCTGCTTCCTAGTTATGATGTGATGTAACCAGGTCCCTGAAGATCACGCTGCCTTGACTTCCCTGACACGTGGACTGCACCCTTGAACTATGGACAGAAACCAACTCTTTCTCCCTCGGGTTGCTTTTGTTGAAGTACTTAATCACAGCAACAGAAAGAGAAACCAAGACAGCCACTTTTGGAAGCATGGTGGTAGGGATGCCCAGACATGGAAAGGCCTGAAGGTATGGTTCCCCGGTCCCATCTCTCGGTAGCCTGCCCCATTTCCCTTTAGGCAGGTGAGATGCACAGAAGATGGTGGCTACTTAAAATCACGGGAGTTGTGGGTCCGGGCTGGGCAGCTTGCGTTTATCTACCTGGACTTGGGAGCTGCCATTTCAGACTTTGCTCAAGCGGCCATAACCCAGACCAGAAACAGCTGCAGTGCCACAGATTGGTGTGTACAAATGATTGGTCACGTACAAATGATGCTATAGGGCTGTACTTTTGTGACAGCTCACAGACAAGGCATGGCTGGCAGCTCCACGACTCTGGATTATGCACAATATGGAAGCATTTGGGATTACTGGAAAATGCACCTCAGAGTTTTGTGTTTTTGTTACTACTGCACACTGACATGTGTGTCTCTTACTACAAGCACAACCAGATAATGTGATGTGTGTGGTGCTGCTGGACTCAGGGACTACACAGAGCCTGGGCAGGAGGAGCTGGGGATGTGAGCAGGAGAGAAAGAGAAGCTGGTCCGTAGGGCACACGAGGCTTGCCCGAGGTCTGTAAGGTTCACACTCAAGGCACTGGGAGGGGCCCAGGACATCTGTATCAGGGGAAGAGTGTGACACAGGCGAGTGGCTGTGCCGGGGCATACAGTTGAGCTCTGGCCCACTGGTGAAGAGTGGGAAGGAGCTGATGGTTTAAAAGAGAAGAAGAAAGAACAATTCTCATAAACCAAGGAGGGCTTTGGAAAGAAAGAAAGGAGGTGAAGAGGAAAATGGAGTCTTCAGATACCTCTACACCAGTCTCTTCAGAGGTGGTCCTTGTAAACACAGTGTCCCTGTGGCAGTGTGGCCCCATGCCCTGGTTCCAGAAGGTCTGGAGAACCTCCCTAACAGCAGCTGTTCAGTTCACCAAGGGGTCTGGGTGAGCCTGAACTTGAACCCTGGGACCACCCCAAGGGACCCGATTAGAACAGAGGGCCTAGGAGGGCCTAGGCAGATCAAGGCTCCTCCAAGCACTGCCCTTCCCCCCTAGGCTGATCTTCCTCTCAGGTCTCCCCTGCAGGGTGAGTTGGAGACTGACTGGTGAGCACATTTCAAGGCAATGGATCCAAGAGGATAAGTGTAGGATGATGACTCAGAGAGAGTGGGTGGTGACAGATGCCAGCAGCCAGCTCTGAGCCAGGCCTGGCCAGGTCTCTGGAGCTGATGCCTGACATTAAAGGACAAATCCCACCAGCCTTCAAGGACTCTGTGCCAAGTGAATGACTCTGGCCAAAAGCAGCCCCTTCCCACATACTCCACCTACACAGGCCACAGTCAGTAGCTGGGTCATGGAGAAGCCCCACGTGCTGTGTGGGCAGGGATCCAACAGGTCTCATTCCTACACTTGGGTGTGTTTGGAGGGCATCTGTGCAGGCTGCTTGCTGGCTGTGGCCCCTGGCCTCTCCCCACCTTCTTAAGCATAAGAATCCATCTGCCAAGCTGGGTAGCAATGGCTTTGGGTACCAGAAACTCTGGGGAAGAGCAACAAAGGATGAAGTTCACTTGCTTTTTGCATAAGCAGAAATCACCCACCTGCTATTTACTGCAGAAAATACTTCTAGCGTGTCTTGTACTTCCCCTGCTCTGGTGAGGGAAGAAGGAATTGTCTATGGACTTTGATTTCTAGAAAGTACCAGAACTCCCACCTCAGAGCCAAGCAGGGCAAAGTGTTCCGTGCATGAAAGAGCAACAGAGCCCCACACTGCTTGTGGGGCCCTGGCCAGCTGGAGGCACCAGCCAATTCTTATACTATGAGACAACAGGGTTTTGTTCAGTTTCCTTGATACGTTTTCCACCCCACTAAATGTGTCTACCTTTGCACCTCTAGGTGGGCCTTAGACTCTCCAGGAAATCTGAGATACCTCACTCTGACAGGTTTGCACTCCAGTTTCACGTCCAGCCTACAAAACATGATTCCACACCTTTCAAATCCCAAGTCAGCCTGTGGAAAGCAAGAGGCTCACGCTTTGCTGAGGGTCAGTGCTTCATACCTCCTCAGCTCCTGGTGCAAGGCTGTTCCTCTCCCCTCAAAAGCAGTAAAATGCAGTTTTAGGAGACCTCAACTTTCAGGAATCCTTGGCCAAAAACAAAAAGGAAAGCCAGGTCTGGGAGTTCAGGCTTGTAAAAACCTCAGCTACTCAGGAAGCTAAGGCAGGAGGATCATAGACTTAAGGCCAGGCTGGGCAACTCAGTGAGACCCTGTCAAAATAGAAAGTAAAAAAACAAAACAAAACAAAACAGAAACAAAAGGCTGGGATCTGCCTGATGCTAGAGAACTTGCCTAGCATCCATGAAGCTATCCCAAAGAAAGGGAATCCTTTGCTAAAGAAAGGGAAAAGGAGAGGAAAGGATAGGGGGCTAAGGAGGAATAGAAGCCCTGGGTCCCTGGCTCTCCAATGTCCAGAGAAGCACCCCTGGGCTGCTGGAAGCCAGGCAGGTGTTTGGGAAACAGCACTGCAGACTATGGGCGCTAGTTACTGGAAGCAACCCAGCAGGCCCTCACTCACTGGTGACTAACCAGCTGAAGCCATGATTACCCGCAGATGGCTGTCTCCCTTAAAAGCAGACAGACAATAAATGCCACCACACACCTCGCTGGCGAAGTACAATCAAAACAAAAACCTGAGTCTGGCTTTGTTTCCCTTCTGTCTTCTCCCTGGGTCCCCTGTGCTACAGCTTGGAGAAATATGAAAGGAGATGGAGAAGGGAACTCATGTTTCTAGAAAGAGCATGACTCAACTATGACCTTCAGGAGAAGGTCACAACAGCAGACTCGTACCAGGTTACCTCAGGACCGAAGACAGAAAAACCCAGCCACTCACTGCTGTGTGACAGGTAGGACAGGAGGAGGGGAATGGGACTTGGCTCTCACCAAGGACAGTGAGTAACAGCTGGGGCTGGAACAGCTAGAAATCTACAAGACTCCAAAGCCCTTTCAACCTTGTTTGTTGTCTGCTGGGTAACTGTTGTGGTAAAACTTAGAGGCTCTGGCAAAAACCAGTCCACTCAGGCCTGCTCTTGGAGGTGCTTTAGAGCTCTGTGTGGCTCTGAGGAAGCACACCCCAACTGAACATGCCCTCAGACAGCAGAGTCCATTGTTTGTTGAGTGTCTACTGTGTGCTGGGAACCAGTTCTTGGTCAACTGAATGTAGACTCCGCACCAACTCTGAAGCAGACATGCATTTCTAGAAAAAAAAAATAACGGGCCCAGGAAAAGGAAATAATCTTTACACTGACCCCAGCTGCCTGTTTGAATAAAAGACCCCAAGTCTCACGCCAAAAACTGTGGGGGGTCATGAGAGAACAACATTGGGGCTAATGACTCAATTATATGTTTGCTTGCTGGCTGGCCTGTGACAGAGTTTTACTTTCCTATGCAGCACAGACTGGTCTGTTACTCTACATAGCCCGGGCTGGCTGCCTCTTCAGTGCTTGATTACAGCATGTGTGCTACAATGCCCGGCTTCAATTACTACTCCCCCTCCTCCTCTGTCTCCTTTTTAAAAATTTTATTTTGTGTGTATGTATATGTGCCTAAGTATAGCATGTACAGCACGTGTGTGCAGGTACCCGAAGAGGCTAGGAGGTGTTGGATCCCCTGGAGCTGGGGTTCCAGTTGGTTGTGAACCAGCAGGTGTGAGTGCTGGGAACCGAGCCCAGGATCCATGCCCAGGATCTTAACTCCTCAGCCGTCTCTCAGCCTGTGCCTCACACAGACCAGTCTTGCTGGACTTACTTTATAGATAACAACGACTTTCTCCTCCTCCTGCCTCCACCTCCCAAGTTCTGGGATTGCAGAAATTCACACACCACACTGAACTTCAATCATAATTTAATTTCAAAGTTTTGTAATTAAGATTAGAGCCCAGAGACCCAGAGGACCCCTTTATAGGTCTTAGACCATAACTCATGCTTGTGGCCAGGATATTTAGTCCAGACTGACTCTCTCTGTCTCTCTGTCTGTCTCTGTCTCTGTCTCTCTCATACACACACACACACACACACACACACACACACACACACACACACATTGGCTGGAAAGCTCAGAGAGTTCATGGTTTATGTGTCAACATTCTCCAGAACTGGTGTCATATTGTCAAGAACTGGGGAGAAGCCTACCCACACTTTGGGGGCTGAAGAGGTAGGAACACAGGTCTTCAACTGAGCCACCTGCTGAAGGTCCTAATCAAGCTCCTCCTCAAGTCACAATGAGACACAAGAGAGACATTTTCACTGCAGAAACTCAATTCCAGGTCTTGTTCAGTGAAGTGGGAAGGTCCAGGAACTGCTTCCACACTGGCAGAGGACCTAGGTGTAAGCTCCCAGTTCCCAAGTACTGCTTGTTCAATCTCAGCAAGTTGTACAAGTTCATGGGGCCTCAACTCCCATGTGTAAGACAAGGAAAACCTCCTAGGATCATCCTGAGAATTTAAAGAGTATCTATGAAAAAGACAAGCCTGGGGCCGGTACTAGGTATGCAGCTGGTAAACGTGAGATGTAACCGCTGATCGCTATTTAAGAGATTAATATGGAGACGGATCCTGGCAGGAGTTAAGACCTCAGCTGACTGCTGGGAGTCATCAGTTTAATAAACCGGTAAGAACCAGCAGAACACAACTCAGTACTCAATAATGCACAGAAGAAAGCATTCAGGAGTGATATAGATTAGCCCACAGGTGGAGTCAGAGGGATGGAAGGCTTTGCTGGGCAAGGTGGGTCTCTGCAGCATCTTGTGAGATGAGAAACTTGATATGTTAGGAGGGGCTGAGAAAACCTCAGACTGAAATAACAACCCAAACCAAGGTGGTTTAGAAGGTAAAGGTGGTTGCTGATAAGTCTGATGACCTGAGTTCAATCCAAGGTAGAAGACAAAACAGACTCCTCCAGGTTGTCCTCTGACCACATGCATGCTGTGGCATGTACATGCATGTGCAAGCACGCACACACACACACTAGATAGATAGATAGATAGATAGATAGATAGATAGATAGATAGATAGATAGATAAATAAATGTTATAAAAATTCAAAGAGCCCAAATTATGTACCCACATTTCCAGGAAACTCTGGCTAGATAGTGCCATTGGTAGACGAGGTCAAGACTAAACATCTCGTTGTCTGAATGAGAGGTGACTGGTCCACAGGGCTCAAGACTTTGTTTCACACAAGCACGGATAACACCATCCTGAGAACATGATCCAGCTAGGAGCCAGGCATGGAAGCTGGAGACAAAGCCGGTCCACTGATGCCCACCCTTAGCCTCTCTGTTCCACACCCCACTCTCTAGTAGAAAGACCAGATGGAGCCTCTGGAGACTAGGTTTCTCTTGGGGTTCAGCCCTTTCATGACTTTAGGAAAAGCAAAGGTATCCTGGATTCCCCATCAGTTCACTAGGGAATTTGACCTTCTAACCTCAATTTCCACTCCTGTGAGTCTGCACCTGCCTTCGGGCCTACTGTCAAGCTAAACCAAAACTTCACTTCAGGTTCATCTACTCCTCGGATGTTTTGTATGCACATTGGAGAAGCAGCCAGAAAGGGGAGGTGCCCCTAGACCTCCTAGGCCATATTGCCAGGCTTCTGTCCCAAGTCAACCAAATAAGTGTCAGGAGCCTGATAGAGTGGTTATGGGCCCCGGGGTACCGCTGCTCCTGTCACCTGTCTGTCAAATCCCTAGGACAGCCGCTGGCTGCAGTTGGACCCTTGCTCTGACGCTCCCCACACACTACCCTTACTCTTCACACTGCAATCCTCTTTTGTGTGTGTTTGGGAACCTTGAGCACTTTGTGAGCCTTTGGCCTAAGTCTTGGGTATCTCCACATGGTGCTCACTGAGCCCAGGCCCCTCCAGAAGTCTGCACTGAGTTCAGTGTGGGGCTGGATGTACTATGGGGGGCTCACCACGCTGCAGTTATTTAATGCCATCCCTCTCCACCACCTTGGGCTGTGACTTAGAAAGAGCACTGAGCATGTGAGCACCCTATTATGACACCCAGTGGATCGCTTCTAATCACAGGGCATGAGTAGCAGGGAGTCACGCATTCTGTGCTCAAGTTTTCTTTGGGCGTAATTGGTTCGGCATGTGGAAGGGAGTCAGTCATAAGCAACAAACAGAAACCCAAACAAGATAGCAGTGGCTCACTTGGAGTGTTAAGCACCAGCTTCAGAGGAGAGTGGGCGGGGCAGGGCACCTGCAGCTTCAGGCCTAGATCTTGCCAGCCCCAGCTCAGCGAGTCCATCCTGCAGGCTCACCGGCAGCTAGGTCTCAGACTGTCAGTCTGTGTGCTCTGTTCCTGCTGCAGAAGGGAGGGCTTCCACCTTCTCTGCTCTCCCTCCCTTTGCCTTCCCCAACCTCTTCGGTTTATTCAATATCTTCCTCCTCGAGTCAGACAGGCAACAAGCAAGCCCCACCTTCCAGCAGGAGACTGGCCAACCCGCCAGTGTGTCTGTGGTCTAGACAGCCCCAAGGGAACAACATGGGCCAGACCTGAAGTCCCCCTGCAATCGTCCCCAGTCTTTTCCATTTGAGTCAAACTGAACGAATGACTCAGGAAAAGGAAAGCGAAGGTAGAATAGTGTCTACTTCCCTAAGAGCTGCAGCTTCGAGAGGGAACTTTACAGCAGAGGAGGAAGGTGGGGGCGAAGACCCTCAAATCAGAACCCTTTGTAGACAGCCCAGTCTCTGTTCCTGTCCCCAGCGTGGCAGAGAAGGGATGGTCTCTGCAGAGGAACAGTGATGAACACGCCCCCACACACATTCTACCTTCTAAGGTATTCTCTTTAAGTCAAGGAGAAAAAGTTATGTAAGGAACAGACATACAGCTCCGGTGGAGCGAATGAGCATCCTGTTTAGCCTTGAGGTGTTTAATTGAATAAAAGCCTCTGAGAGAACAAAGCACCAGCCGACATCAGTCTTGCATATAGAGGCAACAATATGCACCACAGAAGGAAACATGGGCACACAGGGAGCTCGTGCAACTGCCATGCATTTAGGAATCCAGCCAGGAAGGTCTGCTTACTCAGCCCGGAGGGGTCCCAAGGTCTCCTCTCCCGGATGCTGGGCTGTGAGAGGCTGGCTGGTGGGATGCGAGTAGCGGCAGAGAAGCTGCTCTCTCGGCTCTGACAAATCCTGCTCTCACCAATCTCAGGCCAATCCGAGAGGGGGTTTCCTGACCCCTTCAGTGCAAGCGGTTTCTAAGGTTCCGATGCTCTCAGGAGCTGCTGCTTCATGCCTGCAACAGATGGGGACTGGGGCTGGGCGTGTTCCCAGTCCCCAGAGCAGCGCAACAAGCAGCTGGCAGACAGCATGAGCTGGCCTGAGACAGTACAGGCGACAGTCCTGTTGGTTGGAGCTAGTCTGCTGCTTGAGATGAGAGCTCGGGCAGATACCCTCGCTGTCTGTCAGGACTGCAGCAGACTGTCATTACCACCTGTGTAGGGGGCTGCCTGCAGAGGAGGTAACTGTGCCACACAGGCGGGAGGGAGGGCAGAGCTGAGCCATGGAAATACAGGCAGCCAGATGAATAGAGGAAGGAACCCAGGCCTGGGATGCAACAGCTGAGGTCTCTGGGATCCTTCTGACAGCACCTCCTCCCCCATCCTGTCCCCATAGAACTTTGGGTAAAGGCTAGTTAACTTCAGGGGAGGACAGAGCTTTTCTCTTTTGTAAGAATGACAGCTCCAGCCTTCAAAGAAGCTCTGCTGGTGAAACCCTGATACCACATCCCCCAACTCCAGCCAGATGACCTACAATACCATGCTCCCTTCCATATCCGGCAGGTGACATGGGCCCTGCCTGGATCTCCCTTTGCCTTGCTCTTCGTTTCCTGGCTTCTGGCACCCTGGTTTTGAAAGCCTTTGCTACCTGTGGGGTAGCGAATTCCTAGAGAGAGAAAATGACTCACCTGTGAGCTTACCACCCCATTACAAACAAACCTGTCTAGAGCCCTTTCTCTCCTCACCTCCTCTGTCACGCCCTGGGCCACTGTGCCCATCCCTGATCAGCCCAGAGCTCACTGCAGCTGTTCCAATCAGACAATCCTGAACCTGTCTGCCCCACTCAGAGGCACAGCAGAAGCTCTTGTCACCCCTTTCCCTGGCCACTCTGCCTCCTAACCTAGACTGGCACTTTTCCTGAGTGGTCTTACAAAGTGGGCCCTGCCGCTTGTGTTCAGGAGTCAGTGAGCATAATACACCTGTTCCTTCATAAGGGGCACTCCTGTGTGTGTGTGTGTGTGTGTGTGTGTGTGTGTGTGTGTCTCCCACTACACCTGGTTAGAATGAGTCCTGGGACCTTTTAAGCAACTCTCTATGCCCAAAGGCATGCTTAACATGCCACCCAAGGACCACATGTGACCAAAAGATACCTATGAATGTGGCCCAAGACAACCTTGGAAACTTACAATTATGGGATGTGTGTGCATGTTCGTGTATGTGTGGAAGCCAGAGGATAATCTCAGATCTTGTTCCTCAGGAGCTAGTCATCTTGTTGTTTGAGAATGTCTCTCACAGGAGCTCATAGGCTGGTGGCCAGTGAATCCCCCCACCCCCCATTTACACCTCCTCAACACTGGGATTACAAATGTATGCACCATATCCAGTCTTTTAATGTGAGTTCTGGGGGTCGGTCTCAGACCCTCATGCTTGAGGTCACTTTCAGCCTAGGAAGGAATCAGGCAGCCACTGTTCACCCAATGGACCACTCTAAGATCTGAGGGTTGGGAGAGCATGTCTTGAGGAGCAAGGACCCCTGCAGCCTGGCCCTGGCCCAGCTGTCTGGAGCAGGCAATCACCTGAACATGTCATTTTAAGCTGAAACTCTCTTTTCTCTTCTGTAATCTGAGCAATGTATCACATAATGTACCTCAAGGTCTTTTCCAGACCTAAACTGTAAATTCTGTGACCACAACCCAGGTCTATGCCACAGCTCAGACATTTCTCTGAGCCTTGGTCCTGTCTCTTAGAAAACCATCTGTGTGGAAATACTGGCTCTGAGCATCTCCCAGGGCTGCCGTTGGAATAATGGATGAACAAGCATTTGGACAGAAATGAGCATCAGCTTGAGATGACCAGGATTATTCTGGAACCAGAGGGCAGCACTAGAATAAACACAAAGCTTAGCAAAACAACATGCCATGTACCACTGAGCAAAGGGCTGACATCCTGCAACCAGCCCCCTGGGCATGATGTGAGCGGCCTACCGGAGTTCCAGCCAATCTCAATATTTTCTCCTGCTGGTTCTCCAACTAGCCTCACTGGGTGAGCTGGACCTGTTTTATAAACAAGCCTGGGCTTGGGGTGGTGGGGTGGGGGGAGGCGACTAATTTGTTTTGCCTGGAAAAACTGGAGATGCTGGGGAAATACATGGGTACCACCAAGTGAGAATGACTTACGGGTGCAATGGCTTTCTACAGCTCTCATTGTCAGTGATCCCACGTCTTGGGTTGGGGTATCACTCAAGAGACTGAGGGGCAAAGACAAGTGCCCTGAAGCTTCCAAACACACATGGGGTTTGTCTTCACCTGTGTGAAGTCTTGCTCCCACCGTCCCTACTGAGTGCCTAAGTGGTTAGGGTTTCCCCCTGGGGACATGAGATTGCCTGCCCTCTCGGGTTCTCTTTAAAGACAAATGCCACCAGACAGGAGGTCCCGGCAGAGCCTGAGCACCATTGCTGGTACCTCCCAGTCCCAGAAGGAGCCATGGTGGGATGTTCCCTGACACACACCCCAGTTCCCTCCTCCCCCCTCCAAGTGTCACTCTCAGTACCCTTCCAAGACTGCAAACCAGAGAAACTCGCCAGCTCCAGGCTGCCTGGGGAACAAATGTTTTTCAGCAGGGATGTAGCCCAAAGGAGCCCCATCCTCTCACCTCTTGGGCTCACTCACAGCTGTCACTCAGAGTCCTCATGGTCTCGGCCTACAGGCAGGCATCTGCATACTCTGAATTTCTCAATTCTGTGAGGCCCTAGGCCGGGGCCCTTCCCTGGCTTCTCTATGCTGATGCACAGTCCCTGCCTAGATTTGATGTTTTCATTGTATTCACAATACTGAGCACTCTGCACATGGGCTTCCAGTCCATACAGCAGATAAGGAGATATCACACTATTCTCCTCCTCCTTCTCCTGTCTCTCTCTTCCCCCCACCTCTCTCTCTCTCTGTGTTTTCTGGTGTGTATATATTTGTCCACATGTGTGTAGAGTCCAGAGGTTGACACTAGGTGTCTTCCTCAGTAGCTCTCCTCCTTGTTATTTTGAGACAGGGCCCCTCACTGAATCTGGGGCTCATAGATTCAGCTACAGTCCAGCAAGCCGCCCCTGAGACCCTCTTGGCCCACCCAGGCCTTTTTTCCCCTCTAATGTAGATTCTGGAGCTCAAGCTCAGGTCCTCGTGCTTACACGACAAGCACTTTGCTAACCGAGCCATCTCCCCACACAACAACTTCAAACATTTTTTCAAGAATAAGAAAAGCGAGGTTCTGAGAGGCTATGTTGCCATGGTCACTGTGATGGACTGTCTTGGTTGTCAACTTGACACACCTGGGAAGAGGAACCTCAACTGAAGAATTTCTAGCAGACGGGCCTGTCTGCATGTGTGGGATATTTTCTTGATTGCTAATTGATATGGGAGAGCCCGGCCTGCTGTCCCTGGGCAAGCCTCCTGAGCCATGTAAGAAAGCTAGTCCAGCATGAGCTGGAGCAAGCCAGTAAGCAGCCTTTCTCCACAGCTTCTGCTTCAGTTCCTGCCCTGACTTCCCTCAGTGATGGACTGTGACCTGTAACCTGAAACAAACTTTCCTTGTTTCCTTTTCCAAGTTGCTTTTGGTTGTGTTCATCCTAGGAACTGAAAGCAAACCTGCACAGTTACAAACCATCCGGGATGCTGATGTTGCCATGGCTCCATCACAACCTGCACCTCAGAACCACACTGTTTTAAGAGTCCCAGCCTTTTGTCTCTGTGTTTTTGCTTCTTTGCATCTCCCCACCTCGCCCCACTGTGGGCTGTACTTACTATTTTCGTAATGAAAAACAAGATTACGGGGCTTTCACGATGGCTCAATGGATACAGGTGCTTACCCTACAAGCCTGATGATCTGACTTCAATCCCTGGAACCCACAGGTACAGGTGGAAGGAGAGGACTGACCACGCAAAGTTGTTCAGTGACCTTCACGCATGTGTTATGGCTGTGCACACCCCATCTACATCACACACACTATAATAATAAATAAAACAAATTTATAAAACACAATTACATAGTCTCTGAGGCACATTATGTCACAGCAAACTGTCCAGCCTCCTCTGATTAAGCCAGTGTATTATGAAATTACATTAGAAATTTGAAACAGAGCCGGGCGGAGGTGGCGTACCACTTTAATCCCAGCACTTGGGAGGTAGAGGCAGGCGGATCTCTGTGAGTTTGAGGCCAGCCCAGTCTACAGAGTGAGTTCCAGGACAGCCAGAGTTATAGCCGAGAAACCCTGTTTCGAAAAACCAGAAACAACAACAAAAAGAAACAGGGACTTCAAAGACACAAAACACAGTAAATGTAGCCAGAAAATCTCAAGCCGTGCATAGTATTTCCCGAGCCATACCAGTGACACAGAAGGCCAGAACACATATGTGTAAACCTTGTACCTTCTACTCTTGTCCATGGATAACAGACCTGGATGGATTTCTCAGCACCCCAGGACCTAGCACCAACACTTGCTGATCCCACACCATCATTAGCCATGTACCTTGTGAGTTAAATACAGAGATGCTGCTCAATGAACCTGTCCTCCCTCCTTAGGGTTGATGCTACTCCTGCCTTGTAGCCTGCAATCTCAAGCCTGCAAGGTCTGGGAAGGACAGGCTAGAGACCAAGGCAGCAGAGTTAGTGAGATGCTGAAGCAAGAGGGGTCTCTGTCTAGGCATCTTCCCTGAATTCAGCAACCTGGTGTGTTATGCAGAGTGGTTTAGTGGCCTCTGAGACTGTGACTGGAAACCAATGCTCCGGAGAGGTCCACTGGACCCTGCGGGAATGCTTAGGATTTTGCAGTGGATTGCTTGCTAGGTAGCTCAGGGAAAGCTAGAACCCCTGGATAGCCTGGCTCTCTCCCCTAGATTGCTGCCCTTGAGCTCAGAATCCATTGATCTGAGTCCCTAACTTCAAAGAACCCTGCTGTGGTGCTTTGTCATTAAAAACAACACAAAAACCTTTGGGCTCTGAGTGCCACCCTGTAGGAACACACTCATCTGATACAGCCCTGGGTCTGATCTCTGCAAAAAAACAAAAACAAAAGCATAGCTCAGAGAGAATCTGCCAGAAACTTCTGGCTGCGGGGAAACTTCCCCTGAACTCCAGAACAGGTCGGACTTGCCACCTAAAATCCTCACAGGAACTTGAAAACTACTCCAAGGTTTCCTTTCTCTGTCCCTAGCTATCAGGCAGCGTATGGCTGTCCCCTCTCCCGGGGCCAGCCAACCATGGTAACCAAATGTTTGCCAGGCCTCTGAGATTAGAGGGTCCAAGTTCACCACATAGCCAGTTCCTGGTACTTCTGTCAAGTAGTTCTGAAATTCTTAGACTGAGCCAGGCCTGGTGGGGCAGGCTGTCACCCCAGCTCCTCAGGAGGCTGAGGTAGAATGATGGAAAGTTCAAGGTCAGTTTGGGTAATGAACGAGTGAGACCCTGTCCCTAGACACAGGGTATGAAGAAGGGCTGGGGTGGAAGTAGAGTGGCTGACAGGCTCAAGGCCGTCTCTTGAGCTGCAAAGACATTAGGTGTTGTTCCAATCTTATACCATGACTTCCACAGAAAAGCTTTTCCATCTTTCAAAGCCATCTCTAAACTCTCAAAGGTTTTAAAGAGCCTCGAGCTACTGCCTGAAGCCTCACATGTGGAAAATGTCCCCAGGGTAAGGAGCTCCCCTGCGGCTAGAGTGTGGACCAGCCTGACCCCTTCATTCAGAGCGTGCTGTGTGGATCAAGAGTTCATGTGTGGATTGTAGCAGTCATTAGTGTTTGAACCTGTCACTTGTCGACAATGGACTCAGGACTACCAAATGAGCTCAGACACAAAATACCCTTCAGCCCACATGACCACTAGGTCAGCAGCTTGCCTCTGATCTCACAGCTGGCAGGTGTGGGCCAAGGCAGGAACCCAGTCACTCCTCATTCTTACCCTCTGCGCCTGAGGATGAAGAGACTATACCCATCCACTTTGCACGTGACTGAACAAACCTGGGGTATGCACAATCCAAAGATCAGAAGTCAGCTGTGACAGGGTTTTTCATGAATGCTGTAGAGGAGTCCTTTGTAGTAATAATTTGATGTGTGGAGAAAGCATTCAAGGATTTGGGGTAAATAAGACAGACACACACACACACACAGAGGGGGGAGAGCAGATACACACTTACACACACATTCGTCTCGATCCAGGCCTTGCCTCCCCCTGACCTGATGGCTGATAACATTCACAACACAGGAGACTCTGGCTCACATCATTTTAGTTTAAGGTCTCCACCCTGTATAAGAGGCACACACTCCTTTGGTGGCTCCATCACCCCTGCTGAATGTGAGTATCTCACACAAGTTCATCTGCCAATCCAGTGTAAAGCTCCCCAGACCTGAGGAGTAGGAGCTGGTGTCTAGGAGAGGAGTACACTCATGGTGTAGACACCAGGAAGAAGATATTTACTCTCTGTTCCTTGGTTAAGACAGGTTGCTTCTGCTCTGTCTCCTGGGCCCCCTCCCTGACTCAAGCTGGGGCACAAGAAAAAGAGAAGACAGAGAGGACTCCCAGCCACCCACACACCAGCATTGTGGACTTCAGAAAGGGTGTCATGGAGACAAAGAACAAGCATACTGGAGCTCACAGCAGCTACCTGAGAACTTTCCGGCAGGAAAAGCTGTGTTGGAAGAAATCCCTAAAAGGGGGCTTCATGAAAGGAATGAGGTAGAGGCTGGGGGTGGGGTGGGGTAGAAAAGTCATGAGGCTCCCTGGTGCTGTCTGACTCTTTGGTCCTAGATAAACTACAAAGGTTCTAGAAGAAGGCTCTGGGAGGTTTATAATAACTAGTTCCTCCTTTTAGCTACAAGCCAGGGCTGGGAGTTGGGTCATCTACAAGTCACTGGCTGGTAAGCTGGCTCACCTCAGACAGGTGCTCCAGTTCCGAAGGTCTGTGACCTAAATCACACCCACCAGCTGTGGCTGAGCAGGAGGCCTGGGCTGCCTGACACTCAGCAAATCAGGCTCCCAGCTTAACCAGAGCCACAGGAACACAATGGGCACCTAATGGTTTTCCACACTTGCCCTCAACAAGGCCACCCCCCAAGCAGATCCTGTCTTAGGCACTTGGGCTCGTCTTCCCAAGTACCCCGTGAAGGGTGAAAGCTTTACTGGTCCTTCAGAATGAATTCTACTTTTCTGTGGGTTTAAATCCTACTATTGTCGTTTACCAGCACCACGACCAGCACACTGGGGAAGTCATTTAATCACTTAGGCCTCATTTTTCTCCCTGCACAATGAGATTGGTAGACATGCCTACTTCACAGTGCAATAAGGATTAAATCCACAATGCTGGGGAGATGGCTTGGAACTTTAAAGCATGTGTTGCTCTTACTGAGGACTGGACACACCCCCATGCATAAACAGATATAAAAATAAAATCTTAAAAATCATGCATACACACACACACACGCATTTGCACAAATGCACACACATACGACAAGTTTTACAAAGTCATGACCATTTTGGTGATGTGTGTCTTGGATATTAAACTGACCCTATTTGGAGGTGTTATCTATGACAGTTGACAGTGAAGAGAGCCACAGAGACTCTAAACCCTAAACAAGGTAGGAAATGGCAGAAAGAAAATCACAGAAAGATCTGGTAACTCTCCTTTGGTCACTTCTGGGGTAGGACGTTCACATCCTGCCAAGTCTGGACTGGTATCAGAGCCTGAACATACGCACCCAAGAAAACGAAATCCTTTAGCCTGGGATGACGTGGCCTCAAAGGAGGCAGTGGGCCAGGGGCAGGGCTTCAGGGACGTCCCTGCTGCCTCAACCCCCCTCATCAGCTCACCAACCACAGCTGCTGAGCTCTGACTGTGTCAGGCCCTGCCCTACCCTGAGGGAGTTTTGGAGTCAGGCATGGGATCAAAGTTCAGACATACTCCTGTCATCAGCTGCAAAGTGGAAAGGGCTACACTGGGCTAGGTGGGATAAGGTCAGGCTGGGAGGGGCAGAACAGGGCAGATCCAGGGTGGGTGAGTGCTGCAGGCTTGCGCAGAATATGAAAGGAGGGAGGAGGTTCAGGGAAATTAGGAGCAAGGCTCAGCAGCACAGCAGCACTCAGCCCTTGCTTCAAGGTCCTGGCAAGGTGGACAGGATGGGAGTGAGGTGAAAGGCACACAGCAATCTGGTGGCCCTGTGCACCCAGCTCCAGAGGCTCTCCCCTGCACCCCTGCAAGTCACTTAGATCCTTCCTTCCTTTTTTTTGCAAATTGCTCTGGGAGAGAAGGGGGCACCGTGAATCTATAATGGAAAATGTTAGGCCCCCGATTCAAAATGTGAACAAGCAAACTGGCCTTCTAGCAATTTCTCAGCTCTGGGAGGCAGTGTCACTGAACACCTAGTACTCCCCAGAGTCCTGCCAGAAGCTGGCTCTCAGCCGTTCTGCCTGTCACTCAGGAAACCCGGCTTCAGCTGTCGGACTGCCCCTCTGACCTCAGCTTTTCACAAATGGGCAAAGTGACCAGGGCACAGGGCCACTTTCCTCTCAGCCAGGTGTGAGCCATTTGCAGTTACCCAGGGATAGGAGCAGGAAGCTGGGGATGAGCAGGAAAAACCTGTAGCTGGTTTTCTTAGCTAAGGGATTCCATAGTGATTCTTCTTTTTTTCCCCGAAAAACTGAATAAACATCAAACATGGGCCGAGACTTTAAAATCAGTCTAACCATTTTATAAAGAAACTTCCCCTTGCTGCCTGGGTCGACTGCATATCCCCCAAGAAAACATCAGAGACAGCAGTCCATAACACGAAGTCAATCTTACTTGCTAACAGAGGTTGTAGAATGCAACCATTTATGAGTACTCAGCCGGTGCCCAGCACCATGGCAAGTCTCTCTCTGCCCAGTGTGTCTGGGACAAATGAAGATGGGAAGAAGTGAGAGCCACGCCTGGGCCTTGCCAGTCCCCATGGCAGGCTGTCATTGCACATTGCACCTGCAGAGGTGTCAGTGGTGAGGGTGTGTGTGTGTGTGTGCGTGTGTATGTGTGTGCAGAGGAGGAGAAACTGGCTGCCTCAGGCTGCTTCTAGAACCCTTCTTAGTCTGGTCCTGGGATCCTTCTCCAGGCTAAGTCCAGAGACAGGAGCCCAAAGCACTCTGGAGGGTACCGACTTAAAGGAGTTCAAACTTATCCTTAGTGGTTCAACCTAAAGTGAACATGATCAAAACCTCAACTCCACTTATGACAACTTAACTACATCAGAACTTCTGGTGCCTGGGGAAGGGCCGTGCCATACATCCTAAAGTCCCACTGATTCAGCTCAAGAAGCTCACATGGCAAGAGAAGCAGAAGTATCCAGCCCTATGGTTTGTAGGTTTGGAAGGGGCTTTGAGAACAAAGAGGAAGTCAGAAACCTCTGCTCTCCTTTAAGAAGGAACAGGACTATGGTTATTCAAGAGTTGGGAGGGGGAGCGGTTACCCTAGACCAGAATCTTTATACTATTCTATGGATAGAAGCTTTGCAGTTGGCTCCAGTCGAAGGTCTTAGTTCAGGCTGCATTTTGTTCTCCTTGCCTTTCCACCCTCTATCGTCCTGGTTCCAACATTGTTCAAAATGTGGTCTTCACATAGTCTAAGATGGCTTCTAACTCCCTATATAATCAAGGAAGACCTTGAACTCCTGATCCTCTTCCCTCTTCCTCAAGAATGGCTGGATGAAGGTGTATGCCACTGGTTTACCAAGTGCTGGGGGCAGAATCCGGGGCTCTGTACATGCTAAGCAAGCACTATCCTAACTGAGCCACATCCCCAGCCACTGGCATCCCAATTCTAAGGAGATGCCTGTGACCAGTTCATAGTTCCCAGCATTGCTTGGGAATGATACGGCAGGTAATGTATGAGGTTATCAGATTGGTTGATGGCAAGGACAGAATCCCTACAGAGTGGCTAGAGTACTTTATACCAGGAGATGGGTCACAGTCATGGTCACCTCCCTGTGGACCCACCTCCACCCCCAATCATGACTGGCCATGTGGCTAGCCTGGCCCAGAAGTAATGTGTGCTTTTTCCCAGAAGAGCCATAAGAACTGTCTTGGGACTGGAGAGATGGCCCAGTGCTTAAGGTCATTAGCTGCTCTGCCAAAGGACCTAGGTTCGACTCCCAGAATGCACACAGTGGCCCACAACTATCTGTAATTTCAGTCCCACGGGACTCTATGCTCTCTTCTGGTCTCCTAAGCCATACACACACACACACACAGGCGTGCACAAACAAAACACTTATGCTTATGAAATAAGATAAAATTAAATAAACTTTTTTTTTCAAAAGAATTGTCCTGTGCCTGATACCTTTTTCTTGTCTCTGTCACAGCACAGATCCAGGTAGAGACTGCCCCTTCAGCCTGGGTTCCCAAAATAACCAGAGTCTGGAACAGGGCCATGGCTGGGTAATCAGTACAAGAGAGAAATCTGTGGCTCGAGACTGTAATTCCAGCACCTGAGAGGTAGAAGCAGGAGGATCAAGAGTTCAAGGTCATCCTCAGCTAGATCAAATGAAAAGCTAGGCTGGGCTACCAGAGACACTGCCACAAATAGCCCAAAGTTCTGTCCATTGCTTCCCATTGAGCACTGGGGTCTTTTGTTTCCCCAGGTACCTCAGCTCATACTTCTCATACTCACCTAGCTTTATTTGAATCCTTATGAACTTGAGGCAACCTGCTATGGGGAGAGCCATGCACCTGGGTTACGGGCCCAGGTGTCGTTTATACTGTGATATATACATTTTTTTTTCTTTTTTGTTTTGGAGACAGGGTCCCACTCTGTAACTGGTACTACCCTGGAACTCAAGGGTCTCCCCCACCTCAGCCCCTCTGGTGCTGTAGTCACAGGTGAGTGCTATCATGCCTGGCTGGCTACTATCTTAAAAAAGGACGTGACAAAGGTGACCTTTTCATAAACACACATAACCCTTCACCGGGGAGCCACACACAACTGCCATGTGCTTCCTCTCAACTGGATCCAACTCAAAAGTACATCAGGGATAGTTCTTGTGCACCAAGCCCTCTGGCCAACAAGGGCTCCAGAGGGACAATGGCTTTGCCTCAGCAGGAGGCACACAGAGAGACAGGAAGCTCCCTGGCTGTTTGTCCCTTGGCTTGCCACTTCCCTTGGTTGCCTTTCCCACTTGAAGCTGGGTGTTTGTTCAGTGAGTCCTTTCCCTTGGAACAGACACTTAGGTAAAGGCCTCTCCAGCACCACACACAAGGTGTTTCTAGCTCCTGTCATTAGCAGCAAGGTCACACTTCCTTCCTACCCTAAGACCCCTGCACTCCCTTTCCTGTCCCAGAGTGCCTCCCAATAACACAACCGTGGGCAAACAGCAGCTCCTGGCTAGCGCTCAGCACAGTTAGGTTTGTTTGTCCCAGACAGTCCCTGGTAAACACAAAAGGCCCCTTATCCCAGGAAACCATCTTTGCAAACTCAGGCAGCTGGTAACCCTGGTAGGAAGAGGATCCAAGAGGTCCACCCCCAAGTCTCAATCCTTGTCTTCACATGGCATCACCCTACCTGAGGATCTGTACCCAGATCCCTGTGAGTGTGAGTGAGTGACTGTGTGTGTGTCTTCTCCCTCTGTGTATGTGTGTGGTGTGTATGTTTACGATCTATGTAAATATGTATGGGTGCCTGTACAAAGGCCAAAGGAGGACATAAGTATCCTATTCCGTCACTCCCGCTGTCTTACTCTCTTGAGACAGAGTCTCTCTCTGAAGCTGGGACCCCAGGAGAACCCAGCAGTCCTCTTGTCTCCACCCCCCAACAGCACTGGGGTTAGTACATGGCTGTGCCCAACTTTTTAAATTTTTATGTTATGTGCATGGGTGTTTTGCCTACATGTATGTGCACATGTGTACCGCTTTATGCCTGGTGCCTATAGAGGCTAGAAGAGGGCATCAGATACCCTGGAACTGGAGTTACAGACTTTTGTGAACCACTATGTGGGTGCTGGGAATCAAACCTGGGTCCTCTGGAAGAGCAGCCAGTGCTCTAACTGGTGAGCCATCTCTGCAGCCCCTTGCCTAACCAGTTGATTACTGCCTAAGCCAGTAGGTGCTGAGATTCTGACTCAAGCCAGTGCTCCTACCTACAGAGCCACCCCCAACCCCAGTCCTCCTTTTATAAGGGCAGCAGTCTGACTGGATTAGGGTCACATACTCAACTAGTTACGTCACTTTTAAGTAAGGTCACATTCAGGGTACTAAGGGCAGGACTTAGATCTTGCTTTGAGGTATGTGTTTTAATCAGTAACAGCATAATCTTAGAAAGTCTTTAAAGGCTCTCTTCTTCCCTCCCTCCCTCCTCCTCCCTCCCTCGTATCTTTCTACCCTGGGGCATAGGCTGGCCTTGAACTCACTAAGAAGTTGAGGTTCTCCTGCTCCTACCTCCCAGTGCTGGGATTACAATAGAACCCAGGGCTCCCTGCATACTAGGGGAGCACTCTACCAACTGAGCGATATCCCCAGCCCCTCCTTCTCATCGACACCATCACCCTCATCTGTGTCCACAGCTGGTCAGAAGCACCAAAATTAGGTCTGTGGTATATGAGCACAGTGCTTCATGGACCCTGCCCACTCTGAGGTCAAGCTGCCCCAGCTGCAGGACAGGAATCCAAAATAAGTTTATTTCCAGCCCCTTCCACAACAGCAGCAACCACAGCGGCTTATAGTTTGGTAGCGCCCTGTTCCAGGAGCACTGCTTCTCTTTAGAATACTGATGAAATTTGTGGCCCACTTCCAAGAGTGGGCACCTCAGCCTCTTCCAGAGATGTGTTTTTAAATTGCCATGGCCTACTGGTCAAATAAGGGTCATTGCTATGGCTAGTGATCCTACTGCAGGGATCATTCCCTATGTTCGCTGGGCTTGGACACTTTTTGGTGCTTGCCAGGCTCACTGGGTAGGGTGGCTGTCATGGGCTTGGGGCTGCTGCCAGATGTTGCTCAGGATACTTGGGGCAGGACAGACAAGCATCCACTATGATGAAAATGGAACCTGTCCCATGAATGGGAACCTTGTCACTTTCAGGTCAGGGAGGCATCCAAGGATGGGGATCTACCAAACACAAGCCACAGGCATGTCCAAGGACCAGTGTACCCAAGCTGAAATACCTACAAACAAGTCTAATTTTGGAAGCACACAGGACCTAAGGCATATCACATTGGCCAACTTACCTAGAACCCTCTGGTTTGTATGTGTGTGTGCACATGTGTGTTTATATGTACACATGTGTGGACACCTGACTGTAGAAGCCGGAGGTTGATGTCAGGACCTTTCTCGATCACTTTCCATGATATCTGTATGTGTTTTGTTGCATGTGACACATGTATGTGAGTGTGCAAGTACAGGAACACACGTGAGCCACTATGCCATCCCCAACCCGACCTCTGGCCTCCTGTGTGGATGAAGGTCATCCTTCCTGTGTATGGAGTCATCTAGTATGTTCAGGCCATACCTTTTGGACTGGAGATCCATGTGAAGGCAGGACCCAGTATTGAGGGTTCCCCACCCTCTTCTACTGGCTAGCTTTCTATTAAACTAAATCTAGTCTGAGGAGGCCTCTGTGCCTTGAGTCCCTCCATAAATTGTTGTCTTAGTATATTTTGGTTTGAGAGTCTGTCTCCCAGAAAACTAGTTTTGGAAACCTGATACCCCGAAGCCCATGTTCCTGGTATTTGGAGGTAGGACCTTTGAAGTGTGTCCTAGTTAGGGGTAATACTGCTGTGATGAAACACTGTGACCGAAATCAAGTTGAGGATGAAAGGGTTTGTCTGTCTGTCTGTTTGTTTGTTTATTTATTTGTTTGGCTTATGCTTCCACATCACTGTTCATTACTGAAGGAAGTCAGGGCAGGAACTCAACAGGTCAAGAACCCGGAGGCAGGAGCTGATGGAGAGGCCATGGAGGACTGCCTGCTCAGCCTGCTCTCGTATAGAACCCAGGACCACCAGCCAAGGGGTGGCACCGCCCACAATGAGCTGGGCTGTCTTCAATTCAATCACCAGTTAAGAAAAGGTCCTACAGGCTTGTCTACAGCCTGATCATCTAAAGACATTTTCTCAATCCAGGTACCTTCCTCTCAGAGGACTTCAGTTTGTGTCGTCGATATAAAACTAGCCAAGACAGAGAGGAGTATGAAGAGAAGGCTCTGTTCCTGTGAATGAACTAATCCACTCAGTGGATAAATGGGTTTCTGTGGGCGGGAGCGGCTTTGGCTCTTTGGAGTGTTTTGCTAGCACTACACACCCTCAGGGTATGGTACTGTGCCCACCAGCAAGAAGGCCATCCCTAGATGTGGCCCCTTGGCCTTGGGACACCCAACTCCAAGATCATAGGAAAGCTTCTCTTTTTATGGTTATTGATAATTTTGTATTAATTAGAAATTAATCAATCTTGGGTATACTGTTATAGCAACAGAACACGGACTTAGATGATATGAAAACAAGCTGAAAGCTTAACTGAAGAGTATATGATTTAAAAAAAAATATTGATTAGCTGAGTAGCAGCCCATGATGGCTGTTAACTGCTGAGGTCATATTCAAAAGAGGTACACATAGCTGAGATCCACTAAGCTCTCTCTAGCTCATTTCCTATTTCTGCCTGAGTCTCTGTGTCCTGCCTCTTGTAATCCTGCCGACTGCCTGTCTGGTAAATTCAATTAACCCCCATTCAATTAAACCTTCCAAGTTAAGTCCATCTACAGTCTGTCACCTAACAAGTGACTGTTTCACTTAACACTGTGATAAGCCCACTTAGAACTCTGAAGAGATGCAGAGGTAGAAGGAGAGTGGGGAGAGTTAACACCACAGGGTTCCGCTCAGGCAAGTTTGCAAAAACGCCCCACACAGAGGTCATTCAGCACAGAGGCCACTCAGCCCATGAGCCAGCGTTTTCCTGAGAGTTCTGTTTAAATTCAACCTCTTGTTCCTTCAGCTATGTGAAGCACTTCTGGGTCCAATGGTGTAGATTTGTAATCCCAGCTACTCAGGAGGCTGAGGCAGGAGGATTGCAGGTTCAAGACCAGCTTGGGCTACAGACATCCAAGAAAAGCATGGCTACATGCAGCCCCCGTGGAGCCTAGCTCTCCTTGTTGACAGACATCACAACACACGAGTCCCATGTAATGTGATGCACCAGGGCTCACAGAGGGGCAGAGTGAGTCAGACCCACTGCGCCAGGTTCACCACAAGGAAAGAAAATTGGTTAGATTTGCTGTTTAATTAAGAGAAAGTTCAGTTTCTTAATACCACAAGTATTTTGAGATGACCTTTAATTCCATAGGGATAATTCAGAGGACTAGGAGGAGGATAAAGAGGGAACGCACACAGGGAATAACTGTGGGAGAAAGAAACGATAGGGCTGCAGGGGAGAGGGTCGCAGAGAGGTCAGGTGTGCCACACTTCCTCACTCGGACCCCAGCATCCATCCAGAGCATTGCCACTGCCGGAATAGCAAAGCCAGAGACATAGACAAGTGTACAGCCACCATCAACATGAAATATGGTCTCTTTAAAGGAGCTCAGCTCCCAGTTACAAAGCGGGAGGTGGTTAGCAGGGAGAGAGGACAGGCGAGAGATTCTGGAATGTTCTTAATAATGGCTGCTCTTTCCTCCACCACCTTTGGCCTGAGATATTACCTTTAAAGTAAGCTGGAAAGATATCTTACTCAGTAAAATGCCTGTCACACAATCATGAGTCTGAGTTTGATTCTTAGAACCAATGTAAAAAAAAGGCCAGTCCACATGGCGGTACATGCTTGTAATCCCAGAACCGGGCAGATGGAGGCAGGAGGATCCACAGAGCACACTGGTCAGCCAGCCTCGTCTACTCGGTGAGTTCTAGGCCACCGCGTGATGCTGTCACAAAAAAACAAGGCTCCTGAGGAGTAACACCCAAGGTTGGTCTCTGGTCTCTGTATGCACGTGTACACAGGTGCGGGCACATTTACACATGCCACAAGCATGCACACACAAGTCATGTTATCGAGCAATTACCGGTCACCTTCCCCTTATCTTCACGGCCCTGCCTGAGTGGGTCTGTTGTCCACCAGTGCAGGAAGAAATTATTTTGGGACTCAACCTAAGCACATAGAGAATCTACAGTTCCTGCAATGAAACCAACACAACAGGAGCTAGTGGCAGCTTGTCCAGCTCACAGGGCTCAGAGAAGGAACTCCCATGGAAAGAACAGGTGGACAGGGAACACGTGGTGGGAACTGGCTGGGAATACTCAAGGCCGTGTGAAGGGAGAAGGAATAGGGAACAGGTGTTCTAGTCCAGATTCATTGTCACTCATAGTGGTCTCTCTGCTTCTAGAACAAACAACAGCAACACCAGACCCACAGCCAGAAAGATGCTGGCAACAGCTCCTTGGCTATAGCACAATTCCATGGCTACAGCACACTCTGGGGTCCCCTGGACCTGGTAGGCAGCACCCCTGCCAGGCTTAGCTCCTCTGCCTTCCTCCATCTCCTCAACACCAAGTAGCCTTAACCGGCCACCCTGCTCTCAAGTTCCCTGGGTATGTCCTATCTGACTTACTGGCTGCGGAGCACCCAGATGCAGGAATCGGTCTTTCCTAATCTAGAAGGGAACATATTGTGCCTTCGCTGCCCCCAAATCCAAGCTTGCTGGCTCCAAATCTACCTAGAAGAAAATATTTTTCAGAATTAGAAAATAAGTGATATTTTTGGTCATGAGCCAATTACAGGGATCAACTGGGAGACAGGAGGAAAATGCAAAGGATAAAGAAATTAAGTAACACTAGAGAGCAAGGCAGGGTTGTGTCTGGAAAGCACCTAAGGAGCTATCCATGGTCCCTGTCAGTCATCTCTGTCCAATCTCTTTGGGCCTCAGTTTCCCCACCCAGGCTATAATGACTACCCACAAACCTGCTCTTTCTCTCTCTTTATTCAGCAAACCCATATTTGGCACCATATGTGAGCTGTTCTGTTTGCCCTCCTACAAGCTGCTGACGTACTGCTCACATCCTCTCTATAAATCATGGTTGGAAGCTTGCTACTGCCTCACCTACAAAAGTTACTTCTTCAGCAGAGTTTAAAGAAATGCTGCCTCTAGCTGTGGGAACCACCATGGCAAGAAGTCTCTACAGCATCTGATTCTTATTTGGGATCCAGGACTCTGTTTGTGATCCTTTGGGTGCTGAGGGCCAAGTTCACCTGCAATGTTATTGATCCACTAGGGAAAAGCCTTCACAGAACCTGACAGGGACTGGCTAGACAGCTCAACATGGCAAGACCGTCCCTTCCCTGCCGACACCATCTGGTCAAGAAGCCACAGCAAAGGAAAATGAGCTCCACAGTTCTAGGGGATGAGACTGCACCTATATCCCCAGGATTCTGAGAGAGCCAAGTAGGGCTCAACAGGAAGACTTCACTTCCTCCTGACATTTGCATGGAGGCTGGAGCAGCTAGCTGGAACACTGACAGAAGAGTGAACCTGAACCTGTGTGCCAGGTCTTGCAAGCATTGCAACGCATTTGTAATTAGAGAGGTGAGCTTTAAGAAGACATTATCTAGGTCATGTACTAGTAGAGGCAGATTCATCTCCCACCCACTGAGAGTCATGGCAGGGCAACAGTTGATATGGTAGCTGTCTTAGTCACAGTTATATTGCTGTGAAGAGATCTGGCCAAGGCAACTCTTCTTTAAAAAAGCATTTAATTGGGGGTCTTGCTTACAGTTTAGTCCATGATCATTATGGTGGGGAACATGGTGGCACACAAGCAGGCATGATGCGGGAGAAGTGGCTGAGGGTTCTACATTATGATCCATAGGTAGAGGGGGGGGCAGACTCTCTCAGCTTGGCAGGGGCTTTTGAAACTTCAAAGCCCACCTCCAGTGACACACTTCCTCTAACAAGGCCACACCTCCTAATCCTTTTAATCCTTTCAAACAGTTCCACTTCCTGGAGACTAATATTCAAATATATGCGTCTATGGGGGACATTCTCATTCAAACCACCACAGTAGCTGAGCAATAGCCCTCAGGGATGATGGGTTTAGAGGGATAACGGGCTCTGGGACCCCACTACCAGCCCTTATGAGTTCCCTTTGAGGGGTCTCCAGAGAGTAATGGTGGCAATGGATGATGGTAATAGTGGTAATGGTGAGTAATGGTGGTGATGGTGGGTAATGACGACGGTGGTGAAAGTTGGTAATGATCACTAGGGTGGGTAATAATGGTGCTCACAGTAATGACTGCAATGATAGCGGTACAGGTGGGTAATGAGAACGGTGATGGTTGGTCATGATGACGAGTAATGACATCGGTAACAGCAGACAGAAATGGTAGTGATGGAGGCTACTATGGCAGCGTGGGACCAAGGTCACGTGGCTAAGGATGCTACAGGAAGGGGAAGGAAGAAGATGTTTCCAGCAATGACTTACATCTTCCTTAGATGCATCACTTTTTTCTGTCAAAATCTCTTAAGCAATTCTGGCCTTCAGAATGCAGGTGGAAACGGGTGAATTATGGGCTTATCTTCAGGGTCCAATTTTACTCCAGCCCTCCTAGAGGATGCTTGGCACTGACTCTGCCCATTTGCTGATCTGGGTATGTTGATGGAGCCTTGCAGTTAGTACACAGGCATTTAAAAACAATGGGCAAGCTCTTTAGACTTCAGACCAACACACACGTGTCCATATCTACAGGAGTGCACAGCCTTCTGAGCATGTATGTATATATATATGTGTGTGTGTGTGTGTGTGTGTTTGTATGTACATATACAAATACAAATACATATACATATACATATGCACTCATCTCCAGTCTCCACAAAGCATATACATACACACATATATATATATATACACATACATATGTACATATATATACACATACGTACATATGTATATAGTAATCACAGTGAAGACTCTGGGGCCCACATGCCTAAAGCCTCCTTTCAGCTCTAGGATTTCTACAGGATCTGGCCCCACCATTCCCAAGGAACATGGCATGGGACCACTGCCAGTCTGGCTCAGCTATCCCATAGCTGTAGCTGTTGCTATGCTTTTCAAAGCTGTTACTTTGTTATTTCCCCTAGAGTTTAATAAATCATTCACCCCTCCAAAAAAAGCTAACTTGTGGAGTAAAGTTGAGCCACTATCTTGCTGGTGTGCTTCCAAAAGGGATGAGTGGATTTTTGCCTGAGGTTTTCATTCCCAAGGCGGTGTGTTTGAAATGCTGGTCCCAGGATCTCACATCCCTAGCCACACTGGTGGGGTAGAGTGGGGAGGAGGATCCCAGGGAAATTTAGTGTGGATCTGAGACCACTTTTTTAGATTAATTAACTGTTAATTAAATCAAGAAAGAATTTCATCTGGAATCAGCTGTCTGAAGAATCAGGCCCAGTTAAAACACCTAGACCCAGACCATTGTTCTCTGCAGTGGTTGGCAACAGATGAAAGTTTGCATCCCTTTCTCTCCCACCCAGGATAGATGACAGCAAAGTGCACTCCCTGCCAGTCCTTAAATGCTTTGACTACAGTGTGCAAAGCCTAGGCCAGCAGGAGGAGGCGAGATGCTCAGGAGGGAAGCAACCAGGTTGAAATGGTTTTGGAGCCTCCCTGTGAAAATATCAAGACATTGAAGATGGTGGCCTTAATCCCAGTCTCCGGGCATCTAGTGTCACGGTGGACACACAGCAGCAGCCATGCAGCTGGCCCTAGACATACTATGCAGCTGAGCTGGCATTGGCAGCATTACTCCTCCTAGGCCAGGAGTAACCAAATAAGTAACCAATCCAAAAGGAAGCCCCAGGTTGCTGCTTCTTCCTCTGTCCAGGAGCAAAAATCTCTGGAGTGGTAAGCTGAGCTGAGATGCGTAGGAGAATTGCCACTGGCGGACATTCCTCCATGAGCAGCACCGTTTCTCCTTCTCAAGTCACCTCCTCTATCTAGCACTCATCTCCAGTCTCCCAGTACAACAGTTCATCCTTCCTATGGGTCTTGGAGCCTAACACCTCCACAAAGCATCCAATTAAGGCTGTCTCCTTGTTGTCCCTGGCCCCATCTTGGTCCTATCCTGGGGTTTGGTTCAGTCTTTGAAAATATGATTCCTATGTTCCCTGTATGAGTGTGAGCCAGTCCTGAGAATCCAGGCTCTTTAGTGCTGGGGATTGGCCCAGTCACACCCCAGGCCCACCCTCCCTGCCTAGGCGCTGCCTCGCCTTGTTCTCACACAATATGCCTCATTCCTCTGTAGTATCAAGCCAAGAGGTCACACCTCTATGGCTGATTCTTGGCAGGGAGCCTATCAGGCAGGAGGAGCTGGCAGTCAACACAGGCTTCTGGGATCCCAAAGCATCTTTTCCTGGCTTCATTAACTGGTATCCTGCTGCACTCTGACACAGGGAGGACTTACACCACAGCAAGCAGCAAACACCGCACATCAGAGCTGCTCTCCTATAGAGCTGGTTAAACATTTACCTGTACCCCAGGGCCCACAGACTGGCACCCCTTAAACATGCAGGGTAGGGATTGGTCAAAGTGCAGAGAATGAGTGTTAGTGGAGAGCTCGACCACAAGTGGGAAATCTATGCACACCTCCTTCCCCCAAGACTCAGGAACTACTGAGGAAGAGGGAGCAGAAAGATTTTAAGAGCTAGAGATCAGGACCAGAGCGAAACAGTATCTTCGGTGCTCATCAACTCACAGAAGCTGCCACTGTCTGTAGAAGCCCATCACAAGATCAATACAATCAACCTTCCAGTTTGGAGCAGGGGAAGGGGTTGGGAATCCTAGCAGAGCAGCTACAGACAGTCGATGGCTTTGGGGGGGAAGGAGAGTCAGGATTCTTTAAGAGTATAACCCCTGGTTCATCAACCATGCCAATGGGTGGCCCTACACCTAGGATTATATGGACAATACGAATTGATCTTTGTGGAGTCGGGGGGGGGGAAATGCCAGGGGGAAGAGTGGGGATGAACATGACCAAAATACATTATATGTATATATGAAATTCTCAGTGAAATAATAAAATATTATAAAAATAAACATACTGTTCAAGGATCCCTCTGTCCCACCCTCCCAGACTGTGGTCCAGTTGCAAAGATGAGGCTAAGGCATTTAGCTTTCAAGCAAAGACCAGCTAAAGCCTTAAAGTCTGTGTGTCCTACAAATTCCAAGGAGGAATAAATTCAGTAGTGCAGAAGGGGTTAAAGGGCTTGCCCTAAGAAAAGGATCAGTGCGCTCGGGAGTGGAACAGGCTAGGCCTGCTCTTACTCTTCTGCCCTCCACTGTAAGAGGCATCATATTCTAGAGACCATTGTGGAAGCAGATGTCACCAGACAACAATCTATCGAAGGTTCTAGAATTTGAGAAATAAATGTCTATTTTTTTTTTTTTTTTTGCATCTTACCCAACCTTGAGCATTTTTTGTTATAAAAGCACAAACAGCTGGGAAGTGGTGGCACATGCCTTTAATCCCAGCACTCAGTAGGCAGAGATAGGCAGATCTCTGTGAGTTCGAGGCCAGCCTGGTCTACAGAGTGAGTTCAAGGACAGCCAGAGTTACAACAGAAGAATCCTGTCTCTGAAAAAAAAAAAAAAAAAAAAAACCAAAACAGCAGACAAACTAATTCTAAATGTCTTTGAATGTATCTGGAAATGAGACAACAGAGCCAAGTGTAACTAACAGCTAGCTTTAACTGTTAAGATGGAATTTAGCTAACATGTGCCGTCTCATTTGCCCTCCACAGTTCAAGAGGCCAACAGGGCCTCATCACTGTCCCTTGTTCCAGATCAAGCCATGGGGGAAGGCGGCTGGTGTGCACAGAGTAGATCCAGCAAGGCCGCTGGCTGCTCCCACAGTTCCCTTTGGTACTCTGAATAAAGACGAACTGCTGTTTGGGTGGTCTTATGTGACCTGGAACAAGAGGAAGAAATGAGTCAGGCGCTTCCTCTGCCTTGGCACACTGCAGGAATGGAGAGGCGAGGTACCCAGGAACAGGTTTCAATCCTGGCAGTGCTCTCCATCTCCATGATACTTGGCTCTCTCCCTTCGGTGAAAGTGAGATACACAGAATGACTATAGGGGAAACCTATAGTCAAGACTCTCTGTGCCTCAGTTTCTCCAGGTCTCTGGTAGTCTCTAGGTTTGGAGGGGACATAGAAATACGGACAGACAGTGAAAGGCAACTGCCCCTGCTGCATTCCCGTCCGGGCACTGCTGTCACAGTGATAGGGGCAGGACTTAAAACAATAGCAATATATTGTCTTGCAATTCTGGAGTCAAAAGTCCAAGATGGAGGTTTGGGTAGTGCCAGGTCCCTCTGAGTCATGTAGAGGAGACTCCTTCCTTGCTTCTCCCAGCTCCTGGTGACCCTGGCTCACAGGGGCAGGTTCCCCTCTGCCTTTGTTGTCACACATGGACTCCTGTGTTTCTCTGCCTTTGATGCCCATCTTTTCCTTTCCTGGTGAGGAGATGCCAGACAAAGACCATATTCTGAGACAGACACATATGGGTTTGGACACCCATATACCTTTAAGGGGGACATAATTCCCCCATCTTTGCCATTGCTGAGTGGGGTGTGTGAACAGAAGTTCCCAAAAAGAAGCCATACCTTCCAGTGAGCCTTTTGACAGGTTGATGAACTGATTAGACCTTCAACAGTGGTGAAAAATTTGAAATGTTGAAGGCCCACGAGCCAAATTCCAACTTAACCTTGGCTATCTTCAGCCCCATTAACAGCTATTCCTTACCCACCTCTGTGTCTGACATAACTAATATCCTGTGATCAGGCAAACTCTTTCAAATGTATTAACGTAACAGGTCGCTAATTTCTAGCAAGGCTAAGAATGCTGCCAGACAGCATGTGAGGCCGACAGCTGATATTTCCCCACCTGGCTGTAACCCACCTACCTCATGTTGCCATCTCATGTTGGAAAGTGCTTCATTATGACCTTCTTTGTTCTGTTACTATAAAAAAACTTCATCAAACTGTTACTGCACTGGAACGGGGAATTTGAGGTGGCCCGAATCTGTGTTCCCAGGCCAGGTTAACTCAGATTTGGCTCCAGAATATCCCTTTTATGTCTCCTCTTATCCCCTTTGAGATCAGAGTTGTGCTTTTTACCTTGACAGTTATAGTCTGGGGAATCTGATTCCTACTGCCTCACCTTGACCTGCCAGTTTCCAGAGCATACAGTGGCTGTGCAGCCTCTATTGGGTCTTGGGGTTCCTGCATAGGAAACACAAGTGCTGGGAGGTGGGCAGTGGGGCAGGCAATGGCAGTGAGGAGGCAGGGCCTGCCTGCAGAATGAGGCAAGACAAAGGTGAGGAGCCATGCCAACGCACACCCATGCTAGGCTCTTCTGACAACCACCTGCAGACCCTGACTGGAGATTTTTGCCTTAACTCTTAATTTAACATTCCAGAGACTTCCTGGGAAGGGAAGCATGCCCATGTGGGCACCTTGTACTAAAAGATGAGATCAAATGTGCCCACTTATTGAAGTAATAAAGAAACTAGCCAGCAGATGCAATATTCCCCAGGAACATCAGGCAAATGGGAACTAGGCTCTAGCTCTGTAATAGTCTAAGTTGGTGGAGCACCATCCAGTAGAAGGTAGGAAAACAAGGCTCAAGGGAAGCTACTGTTCCTCCCGGGTAAATGAGCTGAGATTCACACCAAGCAGAGGAATCCTAAGCCTGGGTTTGAATCAGATGGGTAGATATCCAGACTCTGAAGTCTTCTTCTTCCCATCACCTCCACTACCAGGTGTTGGGGAAAGATGCTTCTTCAGCCGGCTCCGCCACTGTCCCATCTCACCCAGAACTGGTGCGAGGGGAGAATTCAGAGGTGGGAGACAATGCTAGGGTAGATCAGTTCAAATCACTGAGGTGTTTTGTGTGAGGCAGGGATGAATGAGGTGTACAGGGGTGGTTGTTTGAATGGGTGTGTGTGTGTGCTTATGTGTGTGGAGGCCAGAGGCAACTTCAAGTTCCTCAGGATCCATCGTCTACTTTGGTTTTAGAGACAAGGTCTTTCACTGGGATCTTAGGCTTCATTGACTAGGCTAGGCTAGTAAGCACTTTACCCATTGATCCATCTTCCCAAGTCTAAGTCACTGAGTTTTAACTCTGTCTGATGCCAGGGAGATTAAGGAAGATGCTAAAGACCAATTCTCCCCACTCCTCCTTGGCTGCTGACAATCCTGTTAGAAGCCAAGTTTGCTAATATATAGAAGCAGCCCTCAGTCAGCAGCTGACATGATCAGAGAGCCAGAATCTCTTTCCTCCCGAAGTCTGTTAAGTAACTTGCCTTCTCAATGTCTGACTGTCACCTGAAAGTGAACCACTACATCTTCACCACCAAGACAACTGGCACGTAAGGTTTCCTTCACTGGCCTACAGGGGAGACATGGGAAACCAAATACACCCAGATCTGGGAAACAGACTGTAGCACATGTCAGAATTGTTACGATAATAAAGCCAGGCCTCTTCCTGTGGCAGCTGGGAGCACAGCTTTCCAGAACAGGAGCGACTGCTGCTGCAGAGTGCTTGCTCAGAGCGAGCTCTCTTTTGAGGCCTGTGGTGTTTGGTGTCTCTGGCATACAAGCAGCTTCTGCTTTTGCTAAGCCACTTCCCCTTCTAGAACCTGCTCCTCTGTCCCCCTTCCTCCATGTATCAGACCTCTGCAATGACAGCTGCTGGCTGTGATACCTGGGTGTGATGCCAGGCATTAGGGTGGGGATCTGTGCTATGCACTACAGGTCAGGGCGGCCCTCAAGCTCATTCTGCCATGGATGCTTGGCTTTTCTCCAGAGGTGATTGCCCAGAGACATCTCCACATTCCCAGCCCAGCGAAATTTGCTGGCTTTTGGATTCATCCTCATTGTTTAACCATTAACCCTTGACACCCAAGGGAGGTCATTCCTGAGCCTGCCACTTTACTTACTAGAGAACAGTGCCAGTAGATACTTATAGGAAAAAAAAGGGAGCACAGAACATCTTCCTCATCCGCAGAGCCCTCCAGATCTCATATCCCAAACATCTTAATCTTCTATGCTCCTTTTCAAAATGTACATATCTTCCACCTAGTGCTTCCAAAGCACAGACTGCTACACTCCACTTCTAGGATGG
Organism: Cricetomys ansorgei; assembly: GCA_026225945.1. NCBI lineage: Eukaryota > Metazoa > Chordata > Mammalia > Rodentia > Nesomyidae > Cricetomys > Cricetomys ansorgei. Next base: position 1,110,649 of record JAMJFZ010004042.1, read on the forward strand.
GTTACCAAGAGAGGGAAGCCAGGTCTTCCTGCTCATCCAGGTGAGGCGAAGCTGGCAAGAAAGCCACCAGTGAGCCCGAAGCAGAGCTAAACTGAAAAGGTTCCGAGGCGGGCTCTTGGCTACCCCAAGAGTTTACTTTCAGGCCTAGAAAGCTGCTTGCTCTGAAGCATGTTGCTAATAAACACAGCTTTATCAATGAGCAGATGGATATGTGGGTGCAGGGTGCCAGGCCAGACTGAGACACCATTAGCATGTGTGCTAGGGCTGGAATAAAGAGAATCCCAAGATTGTGAACCTTAGAAGAATAGGAGTCTCATTTGTTGCCTAAGACATTCCTAGGGTCTGTCTCCAGTTTATTAACCATAGTAAGGGGTGTTTAGGGCCTGAGAAGTAACAAGATACCCAGAGTCACACAGGAACACTGTCACATTATTAACATTTTGTCCTGTTGGACTTGTAGGGAGGAGGTCAGGGAGAACGACGCCAGGACCAGTAGGGAAGTGTTCAGCACACAACTGAGTGTTCTGTAAGTAGTAGATGTTGCCATCTGCCTAGAGCTCTGAGGAACTGCTCTCCATCCCTGGTCTCCTACCTCTTCTATTTCAGCAGCAATAAAGAGGCAGAGAGAGAGAGAGAGAAAGAGAGAGAGAGAAGCATAGCCACCACTGGATCACTATTCCAGCTCTGATAAAACTTTGACCTCTCTATAGTAGTTAGTTACTGTGTGGGCTCAGCAAGGAAGAGATGGAGGCATATTCATAAGTGTAAACACTGCCAGGCCTCAGCAGAGGGGACCACTGTCATGGCCAGCACCTTACTGGACAGTGGAACCCTGAGTGTCCCAGCTCAGGTGTTTTTGTTGATACAGAACTCTCAGGTGTTCTACTGTAGCACATGCAGATCATTAGCAATCAAACATCCCCCCCACATAAATCCAAAACCTGCAGACAACACCAAATGCCAAGACCTAGACAGCCCCTCACCCAACAGTGCACAAAACAATTATTTTATACATAACTAAAAAACTTCCATAATACCTCTCTCCCCACAAAATGGAGTCCCAAGAGCTCCCTGTGTGAACTTTGAGTGTTTGGAGATACTTCTCCCTCTCTCCCTTGAAGCCCTTTCCCCCTGGAGATGTTGGGGGAGAACCTGTTTTTTCTGCTAGAACTTAAAAAACAAAACAAAACAAAACAAAAAAGCAGGTGGTGATCATAACAAGACCACAAAGAGCTGGACTGCCATGTAGTACTATCAGGCATGGCCTTCTGGAAGCCATTGCTGGATGAATGTAGCAAGAGCCTGGAAAAAGGAAGTGAAACTGGCAGACTCAGCAGAGGGGGAGACAGCAAAATGACAGGGTTGTCAATGGATGATCTGTACTTTCAAAAGATCAGCTGTTTAAAAATGTTCTAGCAGGTCATATGGCGGTGAGCCATACTCGGTTGAACTCTGTAAGGTTATCATTTTGAGGTTTAAAAGTGATCACCAGTTGGACACGCCACATGTTAATCTGCTATCGTCCACTGCTCTTCACTGCTCAGCAAACTGAGGCTCATACCAGAGCTTCTGACCCCAACTCTGGCCCTTCCTATCAGACCATACTGCTTCCTTCCGGTCTCTGCAGCAGAGCTTGTACCTCTTACTTCATAGGTGAGAAAGCTGGAACCTCCATGCGGGTCTAGTACACCCACCTCGTCTCCTGCAAGAGACACCTTCATGACTAGACAAGAACCTAAAGGCAAAATCCATCTCATTCTTGTTCTTCACAGTCAATCTAGCGCTTCCTGATGGACAGGAGCGCAGAGCTGACCCTTAACTGATTAAAAACCATAAAGGATTTAAATTTTGTATTTGGAGCCTGGATCATACTACAGTGTGCATATATGTCTCTTTACATGGTCTCCCTACAAATACATGCCTACACACACACACACACACACACACACACACGCACATATGCAGATGTGCACATGTACACATATTACCCTCCTAGAAACACATACCATGTATGTATCCAGAAACACATTTCATGTTTTAAAGTTTGGGGGAATGAGTTTAGCAACGTCTCTGACCTCCATCTGCATGTGAGGCACGAGGCCACAGTGCCTCTCTGCCTAAGGCTCCCTGAACATCTCTCGGTAACCCTTCTGCCACGTCACAAGCACTTAGAGGAAGATTCTGGATGCCCAGAGACAAGAGCTGTATGGTATACCCGCCAAAGCCAGGCAATGTAAATCTAGCTACCAAGAGGTACGGACTCCGAGTCTGAGGACTCCAATGGATCCTGAAGACCACTTACAGCAAGGCCACGGGGGCCTCTGACGCTGTCTCATTAACAGAGTAAAGCCAAGTAAGAACCACAATTCAGCACTTCTGGTCCCAGGGCTAGAATTCAGGGTATGGGGACAGCCAAGAACCATGGTGCAGGCCTCATGGGCCATAGGTTCAGGGATTTTCGCACCACTGCCTGCGGGAGAGTGGACACCAAGGGAGGTCTCAAGTCAGGACCATACCAAAGGTCACAGCAAGAGAAAGGAATGACAGAGCAGGACGGGGCAGCCCCTCTGCCCAGCCTTCGATGACTGTGGGTGCCACTGCTCTCACATGCAAGGGCAGCAGTGGAGCAGGCCCCACTCACCAACACGCCGCTGACTAGGCAGACTACTCAGGCTCCGGGATGCTTTCACTCAGAGTGGCAGCAGGCAGACAGGTGCTTGTGATTGCACCATAAGGACAAAGTGGGTGGGCAGGACAGGGAAGGGAGCCTGTGGGCAGAAACCAGCGTGACGGGAACAGGCCCAGAACCATGCCCACATCTCTACCATATGGATCCCATGGAGATGGCCTGTTGGCTTGCTTAAACAGAAGTTACTTCATTCCAATGACAGTTATTAACATCGTCTCCACTACCAAAAGGATGCTATAACATGGTAAGATGACAGAAGGAAAGCAGCAGCAATGGGAAAACAAAGTAAGGTGAGGAGGTGTGGAATGAGGTACACATACACACACACACACACACACACACACACACACACACACACACACACCCTCTTCTCTTGCCAGATTTGGGACACATTTGATCCTTGGTGTTTCCCCAGTAAGTGAAGAAAGGTTATGTTTTTATTTATTTTCTATTTGGTTTTTTGAAGCATGGTTTCATATAGTTCAGGCTGGCCTTGAACTCATTATGTAGCTGAGGATGACCTTGAACTTCCAATCCTCCTACCTCCACTCCCACCTCCTAAGGGCTGAGATGACAGGCATGCACCACTATGCTTGGTTTATACAGTTTTGGGGAACTGAACCCAGGGCTTTGTGCATGCTCCGGTTAAGATCTTTGTATGGTAGATTTGATTTTCATGACAACCCTCAGGGAGGTATTCCTACTGCCATTTTACTAGTTAAGTGATGCCAAGGAGCTTGTCCAGAGTCACTCAGTTAGTGAGATGGGCACCAGGAGAGAAGCCAGGTTCTCAAAGTCCCTATTTGTCATCATGATCAATCCAAGGCCCATAATACCAAGGAAACCAGAGCAAGTGTGCCAAGCCACATCCATCTGGGCACAGCCTGCCCTTCTCATGGGGCTGGCAGCTACCGGGAAAGCATTTTTGCCTTCTTTAGCTCCCCAAGTAGGATGTGGAGGGGGAGCAAGAAGAAATCTTGCTGGAAAAACTGTGGATTTAAGAGACAACCCACTGGGTTCAAACTTCAGCCCTGCCCGCACCAGCAAATGGGCAAATGACTCATCCCATCTGGGCCTCTATTCCCTGACTTTAAAATTGGGCAACAAGCAGAACCAGGTCACCCTGTGATGCACTAAGTGACAGAACATTTAAAAGAGGCTGGCATGGTGCCAAGTGCTGAACAGTGTCCAGCAAAGACCAGTGTGCAAATCTCTTTCAAAGATGACCCAGGATCTGAGATGCAGCTCTGCTGTGCACACCTTGGCGTCCCAATGGAGCCTGGCCCGCCCAGGGTTGGCTTCTGCAACCACACCAGGCACCAGAAGTGGGTCAGAAGGCAGGTTTTTCCAGCCTGGTGAAATTTGGCTCTTAGGAGACAAAATAAAGGAAGAAACGAGACAGAGGTATGGAGACAGAAGAGTAAGAGACAAAGAAAGGAGAGATGGGCAAAGGAAGGAAGATGGTAGCAAAATACACTGCTGGGCTGTAGCCCCAAATCGTAGTACAGGAGGCAGTATTCTCCCAGGGCTCCAAAGACCACAAACTAGCATGGCTGTCAAAAGCAAAGTCAGAGGAGGGAAACATTCTAAACGCCATACCTATCACAGGGAGCCAAGGGTAGCTCACTCCCATAAAACATACCCACTGGAGACCTGAGTGTTCTTAGGGAGTGGGCGCTTCAAGGCAGAGAAGGAAGTGAACAACCTCAGTGCCCATGTGGAAGATTACACAAGAGACCAGAGCTGGAAACTGGCATTGTTTCTGGCTGGGTGGCATTCAGGACCTTCTTCTTTGCTGGCTCCCAACTGCGAGAGTGATGAGACTTAGAAAGCTCTGTGAAAATGAGGAGCAAAGGCAAATGCAGGGGTTCACCTGGCTCTAGGCTGCAGAACCAGCGACAGCTGGAGGGCCAGTGTGGGGGCGTGGGAGGGACTGCAGACATCCATAAATCAGTCTATAAAAATTATTGGAAATCAACACCTTCCTCCCTCCACACACTTCTCAGGTTGCACACTGCCTTCCAGAACCATCTGTCTGTTCACAACGGTTCAGCATGTGGGCTCAGGTGCCAGGCGGCTCCAGCTTGATGCCTGGCCTTGCTGCCCCTACTGTGTGGCCTGTTTGCAGATTTTCCCACCTGCACAATGGGGACAATTATGTAGTAGCACCACTCTCATGGCCACTACAGATGGAGCAGGCCATGCAGAGAAGTGGTGGTGGGAGGGGTAGCCCAGGGGCATTCAGCCTCTGCAGAATGACCTTTATATGACCTTGACAATCAATGGAACCAGGTACCAGATTGATGAGCCCTGGAAGCCCATACCCATCTCACACACTCCCCTCACCCCACCCCATTCAAGAACCAACCTGTTAAGAAGTTGACTGATGCTTTTTGTGTCTCAGAAATGCAGAGATTGTTTTAAGTTTGTATTTATACACGTCATGGTGTCTTCTGTCACATTTTGGTCTCCAGGTACCACGAAGGTATCTGTTCCGGATTGGACTGAGAGGGTCTTGGTGGGCATTTAAACACCCATAGCTCCCACATGCTTCAACTCTGCACTGTTCTTCTCCCTACTCTCTCTACTCCATGCTCTGGAGGAAGACAGAGAAGACTTAGGGAAAACAGGAGGTCTTGCCTCCCCATGACCCTGGGCCACACCATGCCTGATGCTGATACATCCCCATAGCCACTTCCAAGCATCCTGTGATTTGAGTTTTCTAAGGTTGAAATTTATTTGGCATGATCCTCTAAACCAGAGGTGCCTTAGTAGGCACTGAGGCATACTTAGGCAGTGTCCATGATGAGGGTGCACTGTGAGGGGCTGTGACAACACATGGAACCCAAAAGCTAGAGTGGGGTGGTATTAGCCTCACTCCCAGAGACCTTTCCTTCTTTTCCTAGTCAGAGTCACCAGCAGGCCAGAACTCCCTGGTCTGAGTGATACAGAGTTTTTTACAAACTTTTCAGGCCAAGGAAAATTCTAGACACTCAATGAAAAGAGGTGCCACCTCTGGTGCCACCCAGGGAACACGCTTCCTGGGAGCTAAGGAACTGAGGAGACAGTGGGTCACTGGGCTGGGAGAAAGCCACAAATCGAGCCCATCTGTAGAAGGCAGTGAACTCAAGACTGTACAGTCAGACCTTTCTAACATGTCAACAATACCTGAGCACAAAGGGCAAGGGAAAGTTGCCTGGCGGTACAGTATGCCTCTGCAAAGAAGACAGCATGAGCTGCTGGAGTGCCAAGGACTGTCACTTGAGGGTGGAGCCCAGTGCATTGCCGTCTTCACATACAGCTGAAGGAAATAGGCACAGATGATGTCAGAAGATGACAGTCATGACAGATGGGGAGGCTGACTTCCCAAGGATGAGGGCAGGGGAGTAGACATGAAAGACTCCAGGCTACACCTGCTGCCCAGGCCCAGGCTAGTATCTACTCATTCTCTTGATTCCCAGTGGAAGCTGTGAGTTAACATTAGGCCATGAGCCCTACTCTCTGTCCTCTCTTCATTGTGCTTCACTCTGACTAATGTGACAACTGAGTGTCCCCCTGCACTCACTCATTTAGTCAGAAACCATATTATAGTGTCGGGTAAGAATTTGAGATCCCAGAACTTGCTCAAGTCAGTATTGCTAAAATGAAGATTGGGGTTCTTCTTCTGATACCTTTGTCCTCATGCCCTTCTCCTGGCCTGTGACTGTCTCCAGGGGTACCTGCAATGTCCTAGTGATAATCCAGCTCCTGCAACAACTCCCCATGATGTGGCCCTCAAGTTCCTGGTATGTGGACATATTTCTATGTTGTCTAAGCCAGGGCTCAATACCTCAGCCCACAGCCCAAGGAAGCTTTCCCTCTAGGCCCTGGGCCTATCTCAGCATAAATTAGGACAGCTGCTAGATAAGTCTGGAAATGTATTTAGCCAAAGCTTTACCCTGGATAAGAACAAACACACACTAAAATGTCCAAATGACAGCATCTTCCACCACAAATGTTCTCAACCTGAGACCATCCCAGTCACCACCAGCTGGGCTGGTGACCTCAGCTTCGTTCTTAGGTATCTAGCTCTCTAGTGAGGAGAAACAACACTTCTAGAACTTCTGTGTCCTTCCCCTTCACCGTGGAATCTCACTTTATAATTCTCAGTCCTGGGGGGTTCATAACCCACATTCTGCGTCTATGGAAACCAACTCTCAAATACCAGGAACCAAAGTGAGAGGCCAGGGGACAAACAGTGATGCTGAGATTGCAGTTTTATCCCCGATTCCCGAATACGTGCTCACTCAGCCACATCCACCTGCTGTGGAGCGGGTGAGCACCATCCCACTTCCTTGTTCGTGCCAAGATCCTGTTCTTGAGGATCTACTAAGAGTGACAGCCAAGTCCCTGCTGGAGCCCAGCAGGTGGCTACTCCCACCTCCTACAGCACCAAGAACTAGAGGTTCCTGGAGCTGATGAGGCATAAGGGCTGGTGCCTGGCCCTTGGCCCAAGGGCCCCCACCTTCTCTGTTTGTTAGGTTAGGTACCAGAGCAGCTTCCAATCAAAGGATTGTCTTATCGCCAAAATGCCTTTTGGCAGAGTTAGAGGTGCTGTTTCCTGTCAATTAGCTTGAGCAAAAGGCCCAAACAACTTTCCCAGGTACGAAATGAAAGGGGAAAGATACAGACACAACGATGTTTCCACGATTTGTCCCCTCCCCTCATTAAGTCTACAATATGCAATGTCTCTGTCTCTCTCTCATGTGTTTGCGCACATGCATGTCCATGTGTGTATAGGTGCACGTATGTGTGCATGGAGGGATCCGAGGTCCAGCTCAAGGGTCTTCTCAGTTGTCCCCACCACTCACTTAACTTGGAGCTCACTGATTCCCTAGTCCGGCTGGCTAGCAAGCCCGAGGGCCCTGCCTCCTCAAGTACATGTACCTGCCACCACATCTAGTTTGTTTATCTAGGTTTTGGGGACTCAACTCAGGCCCTCGAGCCTTCACTGCAAGCACTTTACCAATCAAGCCATTTCCCTGGCCCTTCGCTTTCAGTGAGTGGTTTTCGTAAGATTAGTAGATAATGGGCTCACTCTAACTTTGAGACATTAGCTCCTAAAGAGAGCTAAACATTTTGATTCTCAAAGACCATCTTGGTTTTATTCATTCCACTCTTCAGCTGGCTTGGACATTTTCTCACTCTCTCTAGACCGTGAGCATCAGCGGCAGCAGTGTAGGAAGTACTTCTGGGCTGACCTGAGAATCCATACTTGTCATCTTTAAAGGGACTTAGGGTCTAATTAAGGAGACAGGTGGACATATCAAAGAAAATTAGGCTCAGAAGAGATAGCTGCTAACATTCTGCTAATGCCTGGTCCAAGCTTTCCTCCTCTTCCCAGGGACCACGAACACAAACGCTTGTCCTTCTCTCCTCTATCTAGAGTCAACTCCAAAGGGCATCCCACTTAGAATGTCCCTTGGGGCTGGCTGGGACATTTGTAGTAACTGCTTCACAGCCTGCTTGCCATCTGATTCAGCTTGCTCTTCTCTCCCACCACTGTGGGGCTAGAACTGGCGTAGAGAATCATGGGTCAAGAAAAACCCCAAGGAAGGGGACTGACAGTACACTGACAGCCTGTGTCATCACTTAACAAGAAACAGACAAGTGTGCCCTCCTAGCCTCATGGCGCAGTGGAGCCAGCACTGCTACCCAAGGGACTCTACCTCGATCCTGTCCTGAGCCAATGGTATTGACTTGACCATAGAAGACAGAGAACCCAAAACATCACAGGCCAGCCTGCAGCCTAGGTCTGGGCTCACCTCTGTCCCAACTGTTGCTTTGAGCTAGCACATAACAGAACTGTCTTATTGTCATTGTTTAAGGCTATATTCTAGCCTCTAATGAACAAGCAGGGGATGTGGACCAGGCAGGTGGGCCTCACCTGCAGCCTTGACAACTTTTCCTCTCTTCTCAACTTGATTAGAAGACCTGAGTTTGAGCCCCTGGTTTACTACTAGTATGCCACGGGACCATAGTGGGTCATAACCTAGGCAGGCTGGTTCAGGATGAAGTTCTGTTCTCCCTGGATTCCCAGGAAGCACCACAAGCCCTTTGGACCACTTCCTCTCCTGGCTGGTACTCAGCAATCCAAAAGAAGGCTACCTGGCCCAGGTCTTCTCTTAGACTGTTCGATATTACAGTCCAGTAGTTCTCTGTCTTGCAGCTGAGAATATTTTATTACTTGTGCCCCAAGGTCATTTCATAAATCTCAAACTACATTTAACAAGTAATAATGGTGTAGAGACAAATAACCTTTCTATACTCCTGGTCCTGTCTTCTCTCCAGAGCCAAAATACCACCTTGGGCAATCACTCACCTTTGGTGATAGAAATAGGATGCTGTCAAATGCCTACCTGTGAGCGAAACAGCTCCCCAGCACCTCTCCTCCCAACCTCACGTGTGGGCCTTTGAAGACCACCCTGGACCCAGGGAAGGCATGGGAAGCCTGAATTCTACAACTTCTTAGACTCTGTGGTATCCAGAGAGCATAGACCTCCATGGAACAGCATAGCAGAGAACACACAAACATAGGGATGGACAGATCCCCATGTTCTGGGCCTCTAGGCATGACCTTAGAACTGAACCCACTTATCTCATGCCTATGTCACAGGTGGTCCATCCATCCTTGCCTGATGAGTGACATGAACAATTGCAGTAGAAGTGTTAACTCTTACCTAGCTCCCTATCCTCTATGCTTGCTTAAACTGGTCCCTGCTGGTAGAAACAGTTCTAACTACTGGAGATTGGCCTGGTGATAAAGGCAGACACTTGAGTCCTGGAGTCTTCTACTCAAGGACTCACCATCTGGCAGTGAGCTGGCAAGTGGGTGATGTCTTATCTTCCACACTTGGTGCTCTTGGTAGGGTCGTCTGTGCTGTGGGTACTTTTCTCTGTCTATTTTCTTTCAATGGCCCTCCTCAAATAAAACCTAGAAAAAGGTGTCACTGTTACTAGTCTCCACTGAAGGCTGTGTGTACTATCACGGTTGATACAAGACAATCAGCTAATCCTAGACTGTCTGGAAAGGAGTGAAAACACTTTGTCATCACCTCTTCCTCAGCCCATGCTTCATTTAGGTAACCTTACAACCAGTTTGCAGTCTGGAAAACCTTCTGAAAAGTCAATGGGCTCTGAGGGCTTCTTGGAAGTTGTTTTCTCTTCTGTTTCCCATATCTTCCCTCCGATCTGCTCAGCTCCCTGCCAGGGAGGTCAGCTTCTTGTACCTTTTGCTCTCGTTGGGCACTCCAGATACTTGCAAGAGCCCAGTGAAAAGTCTCACCCTCCCAACTCTGGGACTCCTGACTTTCTCCATTTCTGTGTACACTTCCTTTGACTCAAAATATGAAGAGGGAACTGGACCACCCAGGACACACCCGGTCTGCCCATTTCTTTCTATAGGCAGCTAACATCCAAATTCCTGTGCTTGTCAGCATCTGCTGAAATATGGCGCACAGGCTCATAAAGAAGTGCTGAGCGTTGAGGTTAGAATGGGCTTCATCTGCTTGGCTGGTCAGCTGTGACCTCACTCTGGGAAGAGTAGCGGAGCCACGTGAGAGGGGAGTCATGTCTTGTGGACTTAACCAACAGGGAACTCTCAGAGGACGCCACTGCCATCCATGCTGTGCGTGTGCAGCCAGACCAAAGGAAATGGTTAAACATTAGCTGGCTGTGTGCCCCCCAAGCTGGAAAGCACCTCCAGTTTGACTACTTTTTCATTCAAATTTGTACTCATCTCTTCCTCTACCTACTTTGAAAAGAACTAAATCTCTATCCTTTACTTCCTGTTGACAGGAAGCTTTCTCTGCCAACTCATAGCTTGCCACAGACCAACAGGATAGCGCCTGGGCCGCAAGGCTCCTGGCAGGGCCCTGGTGTTTTGGTGTTCTCTGGCTGGGCAGTGAAGTTGCTGATGAATGTTCAACAGAGACCAATTGCTCCCAGTAGTCCCAGATTCCCAGTGGCTTTTCTGCAAGGCAGAGGTCCACCCTCACTGTGGGAAGCTTGTTGCGCAGCGGTCCCTAGGCAGGGAAGTCCTGCGGGAGGGCAGTCTTGTAGGGACTTCCTCTTGTGCCAAGAGGACCAAGAGGAAGGATACCACACGGTGAAGGCCTAACTTTTAGAAAGAGGGAAACGACCCGCTGTATGTGTAGATGAAGAACTACCCATTTGCTGCCAGGCAGGACGACTGTGGGTCCTTTCAAGTCTGTGTTCTGGGTCCTGTGCCTGGTGGGAGGTGCAGAAATGACAGCTCAATATGGGCTACCCCCAGCCCTGGAAGCAGAGTCCCCAAGGCCAAAAATTGCTGCCGGAGTACTAGCCCACAATACCTTGTTTGAAATAGGAGCTAAACTAGGATGATGTCATCAGGGTAGACCGTAATCTTATTATGACTGACACTCTCTAAAGAGGAAGAAATGTGGGCACAGCCACCCCTGGGAGAAAAGGCCACATGAAGATGGAGGTAATATTAGAGTAATACTGCCACAAGCTAATAGATGTGTGGCTACTAGGTAGTAGGCAAGGGGGATCCTCCTCTGGAGACAGAATATGGTCTTGCTAGCACCTTGTCATTGGACTTTTGGCCTCCAGACTCAAGCGAGGTAGCTTCTTGTGGCTGCACGTCACCTGGTTCGTGCTGTTATGTTATAACAGACCCAGAAACCTAACTCAACAGAGTCTCTGCCTGAGACGCATGATAAAAGTGTTAGCTCCCCTGTTTCAATAGAGACATGTAAACAGGCCGTGGGGAAGATGTGGAAACAAGTGAAGGGTACCCTAGCCTGGCCAGGAGGAATCCTTGCCTTCTGTTTTCGGTGGCTCCCCTGCATTGTTCCCTTCACCATGCTGGGAATCTTAGTATGGTGAGACAGAGAGGGGAAGCCTGAGCATGTGATGAAGGCTGAAGGCAGCTCTAGGACACACCCTGCTCTGTTCATCCAGAGCACCCTTTCTTGGCCATGCAGTGTAGCCTCTGAGACTCACATCCTGGGGTTGGGGGCCAGAGAGTTATCGAAGGGGAACAAGGGCGTCTCTGCGTCCTCCTAGTTTCCAGTCTTCCATACTCTGATAGTCCTGCCTTGGGTCTGTACTGCGTACTTAAGATCACTGAGCATTAGCACAGACACTGAGCCGGGGAGATCCTGGCTTTGCTCTTCTGTCTTGCTTTACTCACTTCTGACCTGTAGCAGGTACAATACAAGGCCCGGGGACTTCACTACAGTGCAAGGCCTGGGGACTTCACTACAGTGCAAGGCCCGGGGACTTCACTACAGTGCAAGGCCTGGGGACTTCACTGGCACCAAGATATCCATGACCCCTCCTTCCCTACAAGGGTAACCATAGGCACCTGCCACCCAATCAACACTGCCACTGCTTTCTGCTTTCACATATGATGAACTGAGGAGACTTAAAGCAGCAGGCTTTGATTCTCTCTCTCATGATTCTCTACATCCGCTGGAAAGTTCTTATCATCTAGGTTGATCTCTGGGGTCAGCTGGTAACTCAGCTGGGGTGTAGGTCACACAGCCCTCCTTATGTACCAAGCTGACTCCACAATGGCCAGGCAATGGTAGACAATGTGGCTGTGTGTCTAGTAGGCAGTTCAATGTAGCCTCAAATCTAATGGTTCCTACAGTCTGTTGGTCACATGGAGCCATAGACTCTGCCTCCAGACAATAGGGCCACAGATCACAGTGGGAGAAACTTGAGTACTGTTAACAAATCAGCAAATAAATTTCTAGATCCGACTAATGTCCCTAAGTAATTAATACACATATAATTCTATTATATACTATTTAAATTATATGAATTTTAGTATATATACTGTGTCATACATACATATGTATACATATGTGTGTACACACACACACACACACACACACATACATCAAGGTGGGATTAAAGTCTCCCTTTAACTCCAGTGCCCCAACTGTATGGGCTATCATACAATTGTCACTTGTCACGCTGTGTCCACATTCAAGAAGCCCAGTCACTGGCCAGATCTTTCACCTGAAGATACTGAGACACAGCATTTAGGCCAAACCTGAAGTCACAAGAGAGTCCTGGGGGGAGGGCGCGCGTTGCACTGAGCTTCTGACATCTGAGTCCTATAGGAGTTCATGTTCACAAACACCCCACAATGCACTAAGGCATTGAAGCATGGCCTAAAAGGCTGACTCACATTGGGTTACCCCAGCTGCTGGCTTAATTTTTATTTGGAAGCCATAAATACTCTGCCATTGACAAACAATCAGTAGTAAAGGGTAGTTCTTCTCAATGGTGGGTGAAATGGTGCAGATGATTTATGAAAGACAGATGATGTACAGATAGCGATAGATAGATGATTGATGGATGGAGATGACAGGTAAAATAGACACATAACACATGGATATGAATATTTGGACAGATTAGATAGATGAAGGATAGATAATGGAAATATGGATAGATAGATGATGGTTGGATGGATAGATGGACAGATGATGGACAGACAGACAAATGTTAATGGATATTTGGGTAGATTAGATGGATGACAGATAGGTGATGGATAGTCAATGAAAGGAAGGATGGATGGATAGAAAAACAGAAGACACACAGAGCCAGAGACATGAGAACAGAAGAAATGGCAGTTAGAAACCAACTGTTTTTAAACCCAGGAGGCATAAAAATTCATGGAGAACTTAATGAATAACAAAATCACAGGTCTTGTCCCAGAAATTCCAATTCAGTAGTTTTGGACTTGATATTTTAAAAGCATATTGACAATGCTATTATACTTAAGCTAGTTCAAGAACCACGCTCTGAAAAGCCCTGCTCTAAACTCTAGCCATCAAAGAGCACGTACAAACCAGTCTCAGTCAAGGTCAAAGCCGAATGTCTTCCCCAGACTCCAGTTCAGGGTGTTTCCGTGGTGGGAGGGATAGAGAGCATATTGGTCACTTGGTCCTTCAGCCTCAAGTCAGAACACAATTCCTATTCCCATGCTCTGCAAGGAGTGTGGTCACAGGCCCATCTCCAGCACAGAGGGCCCTGTGGGCTCAGGCAGGGTGAGATGCCCCAGCTAGCTGCACAGCAGGTGGCGTGTCTTGAGCAATGGGTTCACTCAAGCCCAGTTGTGTTGCCACAACCTTCTGCCTGGCCGGCTGTTCTTGGCTCTATTTTTAGTCTTGTCTCCAGTGACAGTGAAGGATTTCAGAAGCTTCTCTCCCAAGAGGGCTGGGAACATGTGTATTCTGTCACTAATGCCTACTAAGTAAAGAACCCAACCTCTCTGGGAGCTTTGGTGTCACACAAGATCCTGCCTCACTCAGGTCCTCCCTTCCATCTTCCTCAGAGCATTCCCCAACCACCTTCCCTTACTGAAGGGCCCTCAGACTCTGACCCCCAGAAGTCTGCCTAACCACTTCATCTTGCTGGCATGTCTGGCTTCTTCTCACAAATTTTTTGTTCCTCACATTTTAATGGCTTTTCATTATAGTCCCCTGAAAAAAGGCTCCCAGACAAGTATTTAGGTCTTGGTGGATAGTTTAAATTAAACAGCATAAGCAAAGGAGTAAGGAAGAAGTTTCAGGAGGCCAGACAGACCATGAGGATTTGTTAACAAGTGGACTCCCTCAAGGGCAAGAGCAGCATCGTTCTGGGTTCTCCAGAAATGTGCAGCCACATCATAACTATCTACACAATGACACCCTACTTGGTGGAAGTCTGTCCCTTGGGCACTGTGGTGGTTTCAATGAGAATGGTCCCTAGAAGCTCAAATATTTGAATACTTGGTCCCCAGTTAGTGGAACTGCTTGGGAAGGATTAGGAGGTATGGCTTTGTGGATGAGCTGTGTCACTCAGAGTGGGCTTTGAAGTTTCAAAAGCCCATGCCATTCCTAGTTAGCTCCCCCAGCCCTGCTCATGCCTGTGGATCAGATTCAAGCCCCCAGCTACTATTTCAGTGCCAAAGTAACTAATGCAGACATTATCCCAGCACTTCAGGTGCCCCAACATTCAGCTGAATCAGCAGCCAAAACTGGGAGGAGTCTTTCAGACAGGGAGAAAGACACAAGCCCAAAGCTGCTCACAAAAACTATGGGGGTTTGGAGGCAGGCTTGAACATAAGGGGCAGGTTCTTTGCTGCAATTCCTCTGACTTTGTGAGCAATTCTTGAGTCTTGGCTGGCCTGGAACTCATTAAGAAGACCAGGCTGGCCTTGAACTTACAGAGATCTCCCTGCCTCTGATTCTGGAGTACTGGGATGAAAGGCAGGCACCATTATGCCTGGCAGGGCTTGACCCTCAAGCCAGGGTTGTCTGAGGAAATGCAGGATACCCAGTTAAACAGTGATCTGCACAGCAATAGACCTGTTTTACTGTGTGTATATTCCAAACACCGCATGGGACATACTTAAGGCTAAAGAAAAAAAATTGTATGTCGTTCTAAATCCAGTTTTAACTGGGCTTCTTTTGCTTACTTTCTGGTGATCTTCCTTCAAGGTCCTGCTTGATCTGGTCTCAAGACTATTCTCTTCACTCCATGGGATACTGCAAGCCCCTGGATCTAGAAGCACCATCTCCCTCTGCATCTGATGTGGTTATTACTCAGTACCCTCATCTCCACAAGCAGCTGCCGTGGAGCTGACCCGGTCATCGTATGTCCTGGTCATCTTATGTGCTTAGCTATTAAGCACGTGTCCGAAGTCCCTATTTTCACAGCCTATCCTGGCACAATGATCGATAGGTCACTATTAGTGGGTAGATGAGAGGAGCCTCCAGTTCCACCAGCAAATACAAGCACTCTGAGGAGACAGAGCTCTCTCCCTTGGACCTGGACCCAATTCTAAAGAGAGCACCAGGCATAGGTCACATTTGGTGAGCAGCTGTGTGACAATGGAGTGAATACAGCTTTCAGTAAGAGCTGGTGAGAACATGCTAGAATGTCCCAACTTTGACATTGGTTTTCAGAATTCATAGAGTAGCCTATCAGTCCCTTAGCTGGTCCTGGCAGAGTTCAGAGAGTAGCCTATCAGTCCCTTACATGGTGCTGAATTTTGCCCTATACTGCCACTCATATCACCCCACTCAGATGACATTCACACGAGTGGGGGGCCAGCCTTCCACTTGGCCTGAATTCATTTGGCTTGCAAGCGTAATGGACACTATTGCCTACTCCTGACTTTCCATCCCAGCCTCTTTCCTTGCCCTTATTTATTTATTTATTTATTATTTATTATTATTATTATTTTTTTTAAGACCATTTGCTATGTAGCCCAGGCTACTCTTAAATTTACAATAATCTTCATGCCTCAGGCTCGTAAGTACTGGGATCTCTCTCTCTCCTGCTCTTTCCCTAACCCCCCCTCCCTCTTGCACTTTGGCATGTACGTAATAACCACATGAGTATATAGCACTATATATCGCAAAGAGCTTTCCCATTTATTATTTTATTTCAATCTCCCTACAAGATGGGCAAATTGGCCCTATTTTCTCAGACAAACAGGACAAGCTCAGTAGTTAAAGAGCCAGCTCACATGGTCACTGTTAAAACAGATCTTAGCAGCAGGGTCTAACTTTCTATTTAAAATAGGTTTAAATGTCTTACATGGGCAATGCAAGTAGGAGCATTTTCTCAAATAAAACCCTTATTCCTGTATGTTCAGGTCACCACGGGACTCATGACTTGCCCAGATGTCCAACTTTAACTCTGCTCCAAAGCACTCATCAGATGTGTGGGGCTCAGTATTGCACTCCTGGATTGGAATCGAAAGGGGATGGGGGTATCTAAAAGGAAGAGCTTGGGGCAAACACAGTAGGGAAAGCCTACTACTTACTCTTTAGGGTGAAAACGGGTGGGTAGTGCTGGCTAGTCAGCTCTGCCTATGCCGTGACCTGTGACGTGGTCAGCGCTGACACCATCAGGTAACATTGCCAGGACATGGGGCTCACTGTGCTGCCCGACACTGTCCAGCACGTGCATTTGTAAAAACCTTTGCTTGGTTGGACACTGCCAGGATGTAACCAGGTGGGGGTCTCCTTTAAGTAAAGCTACGGGCTGGGGTACACCTCCTGATCCTGCTCTAGGCAGGGGAGAACAAGCACCCTTGGGCTACCCTCCAGGGCAAGCCGGACTGATGCTCAGCACGGTGAGCAAGCTACTCTGCAAGCTACTCATTCTTGCTGTTTAGATCAATGTCGTCAAGGTCCAACCGAGGTGGCAGCGTGATCTAGGCTTTAGTTAGCAACTGCTCCGTATAGATATGGGCACCTCAAACCACCAAATTCCACAGAGGCCCAAAATGTTCTGGGGCCAAACCAAATGAACCGCTGGAAAGGGGCCCCAGCCTCCCTGAGGAAATTGGCGCCGAGGGAGAGGGATTTGGGGGCGCAGCCGCGCCATGGCTCCCCTGTGATGTCCTTTCCTAGGTCCCAGGCAGCTGCGCACAACTCCACCCCCCCAGAGCTCAGTCCACACCGTCCTCTTTCAGCAAAACAACACGACTTACCACCCCCCTCCCCAGCACCCGCACCGGCCGGATCCGGGGCTACGCCCAGTCAGCCACTAGACTATGCGCACCCGGGAGCGCGCTCCGCGTCCCCGCTTCTCTGCAGACACCCCTGCCCCTGTCTCGGACAGTCCCGGAGCTCCACTCGAGTGCGGACCAAGATCCAACCTCAGGCGCTGCGGCCCATCTTGGGCCCTGCCCCTCCCCCTCCCCAGCCGCCCGTAGGGACAGGAGGGACAGGACGGCGCGTGCGGGGTGTCCCGCGTTAACTGCCTCGGCGCCGCCGGAGTCTGGAGCTCCGGGAGTCGGACTCACCGGAATGTGCACTCGCAGTGACCGCCTCTTCAGGCTGGGGTTTTTTTTGCCGCCGCTCCCGCCAGGGCTGGAAACCTCTTTCTTCTTCTTGATGTCCATGGCTGCGCTTCCCATAACTTTAGCCAGAAGTTAATTCTGGTGCCTTGTACCCAGGGCTCGGTCCCCTCGCTGCCTCCTAAGGCTGCTGCCGTTACACTGGAGCCGCGCGCTCTTTATGACTGTCCTTCCACCCTGAAAACACCTCGTGGGGACTTCCGCGGGGAGGGCGGGTGGCGCAGGTAACACGCGGGGCGCCACCCGAGGGGCTGGTGGTACACGGGATGCCGGGTCAGAGCGTCCTCTTTCTCCTACGGAATCATCGGGTGCAGAGTCGCGGCCCGCGCTGCTTTTGGTTACGCGTGGCAGAAGTCTCGTGCTGGGTGACAAAGTTTTCCTCCTTCTGCAAAGCAAAGCAACATTTTCCACCTCTCGGCTCCTCCCACAGATTCCCTGGGGTAATAGGCCAGGCAGGTGCAATTAAGAACAGCAATTTGGAATACAACCTTCCCGCGACTGTGCCTCGATGGAAACGGTGGCCAGAGAGAAACGCTTGGTATGGAAATGCATAACCCCGGGCCGCACAATAAAGCGGCTGGGAGCCTGGGACCCGGAGGGCCTCCTCTCTGGGCGAGAGGGAGGGCAGAGGGGGAAGAGGAGGTGCAAAGGCGAAGGCTCGTCGCAATTGGGCTGGCGCGTGGCCGTAGGAATAAACTGTGGCGGTGGCTAGCTGGGTTCTGCGGGCCGAAGGGCGCGCCCCAGCCCCTAGGGGAGAATGGGGCAGGGCGCCCGCCCCGGGCGGCCTCCTGGCCGCGTCCCCGAGGACCCGGGGGACTGTAGGGGCCGGGCCTGGCACCGACGCAGGCTCTGGGAGTGTTGGGCGGTGGAAGGCGGCGCGCGTTGAACAGGAAGTGCGCTGCGTGCGGCGCCACTGTCCCACTCCACGCCGCCCACGCCGCCCCTGGGTCGCCATGCACTGTCTGTCTCAGCCGAGCCGGCTCCGGACTCGCCCGGAGCTGATTTCTGTTCAATCTTGTTTTGCAGTGTCTCTGTTTAGGTCCGACCTCCCGGAAACACGCACCCGCACACCAACCACGCCGCGATTGAAGCCCGGGTGTAAGTGGCTCCGTTGATCCACATTTGCTTCGCGGAACGCCGCCGCCCTTCAGCATGGGGCCCGCATCCCGGGTGCCGCGGGGTGAGTACGGGCTTTTCTCCCCGACCCTGTTCTTTTCAGATTCATCAAGGGTTGCGCAACCGATCCTCTGGCAAAAGCGCGCGCGTCCCAGTAAAAGCAGAGGTCCTGAGACCACCGGAGAAAATGGGTGTGTCGGAGCCTGAAATCCAGGACGAACATGCCACGTGCTCCAGGACCTTCGGAGCCACTGGCCGCAGATCCTGCACTGCTGGCTGCTCAGGGGCCAGGTGTTTCTCCCAGGCAGCTTGACTTTGGCTTCTGGGATGGGGGGTGGGGTGGGCTGGGGTCGCTTCCGCCCCTGCTCAAAGTTAGAAGACATGGATGACCCCACAGATCACTTTAGCCCTCTGAAGCTGACAACAGTCCATCTGCTCCCTGTAATCAGTAATGTACACATGCTATCCAGAGAATGAACGTGATAGGGGTGGGTCTCTGAGGAAGACAGCATGGGGCAGTTGAGGTGGCCTTTACACCTCTCTCTGCTCTCTCAGAGGAAGGGACATGGTTAGCATGCTTTACAAACCATAATTTAGGAAAGGACCTGTCTGTCCCATGAGAGACAACCTAGGTTCTGCTATCCCCTGGGGTTTCCACTTTTCCAGTCCAGTTCCTGCAAATTAGGTAAAATCCCTACAGTTGGGGGAAAAGGAGGTCCCTGGTTCACCAGGTACGTTTGTATACCACCCCACCCCACCCACCCCTGCTTTCAAACCAAGGATGAAGCACACTCCCTCCCAAATGCCCCCCAACCAATGTCCCTAAGCAGTGCCTGGAAGGCAGTCTGAGAGAACTTGTTTAGGGTCAACACTCAACCGGTTGTCTTTTGTCCCCACCTAGGGTGTAGGTTTCTTGCCTGGCTCCTTGCTAAAGGACTTCCAGAGACTTCGAAAGACATTACTCTAGATATTCTATCTGCATGTTCAGATTGCTCAGTAGAAGCAGAAGTGAGGGGTTTCAGTGGAATGGGGGGGGCACAGTGTAAATGTCCAAGGAAGCCACCCTCAGCCACTAAAAAGCACTCCAGGACTGTCTAATAATTGTTATCTTTCTGTAGCTTGAAATGTCATGATGATTTGCCAGGATGCATAAATAGCACAAGATGAGAAATGGCTTTGGAAGAACAAAGTAGCCATCAGAAGAGAGCAGGCTGACAGGAAGGGAAAGAAAGACTCTGAAGGGGAAAGCACAATGCTCCTTATCATGTCACCCACCTTAGTGCACGGCCCCCATCCTGTGTGTGTGTGCCCGCGCACGCGTGTGCGTGTGTGTGTGTGTGTGTGTGTGTGTGTACTAGCCTGTGTGAGCTTGTGAATGCCAGAAGTTGGTGTCAGGATGTCCTCCTCAGTCCTCTCACAACTTTATTTTAAAGACAGGCTCTCTCACAGAACTGTGTCGGGATTTCAGCGAGGTGGGCTGGCCAGGGAGCCCTGAGACCCACCTGTGTTTGTGTCCCACAGTGCCAGGGTTACTGAAGCCTACCACCACCATGGGCTTCCTGTTTTTATGGAACAGCATTTAGCAATTGGTATATTGTGTACTTTTGTCAATGACATGTGTAAATATGTATCTTTCATCACCAAATAAAGTATTTCCCTTGGCTTTATTTTTTGGAGTGCAGACTTTGGGACGTTGGAATCCTATATCTAAATATTGGGACTTGGCTCAGTGTAGCAAGCCTGATGACCTGAGTTCAGTCTCCAGAACCCATGTGAAAAGCTGTGTGCAGTGATGTGCATCTGTAATCCCAGAACTCCTATGCGCAAGTAAACGCTGAGAAACCTTGCTTCAAAAAAACAAGGTGGAGGGAGAGAACTGATTCCTGAAAAGTTGTCATCTGACCTCCATACGACTGTGGTATATACACATCTGCACTCACATGTGTACACACACTTACACTTTAAAAAATTAAGTCTTTAAAAATAATTTGTGGACTGAAGAGATGGTTCAGGGATTAAAAGCACTTACTGTTCTTGAAGAAGACCTGGGTTCAGTTCTCAGCACCCACATCATGGCTTACAATCACCTAAAATCCCAGCTCCAGGGAATCCAATGCTCTTTTTCTGACTTCTGAGAGCCCCAGAACAAATGGGTACAAATACATGTGCTCGGTAATACACAATATACATAAAATCAATCTTAAAAGATATATTTTATTAGTCAAACATTAGTCACACCTCTAATCCCAGCATTCAGGAGTCTGAGGCTGGGGTGGGGGTTGTCTGAAGTTGGAGGTCAACCTAGGCTATATTGTTGAGACCATGTCTGCAGAAAGAAAAAACAAATGTATGGTATTGCATATTTATTTTAGGGGCTTGGGGACGGTATATGCTAACGTTTCTGAAATCTGGTTGTTTCATAATCAGCTGTGTTTTCCTTCTTAAAATATATTTATGTCATTTTTCTCTGGTCAGAGGAGTCTTAGAATGGACAAAATAGGACAACTGTTTTGCTTGGAGATATTTTCTGACACACACACACACACACTCCCCTCAACATGAGTGTGTGAGTATACATGTAGTTTGTTTTGGTTTTAGTTTTTTGAGACAGGGTCTTACTCTGTAACCCAGACTGGCCTTATAATTCTAACAATTCCTGTTTCTCAGCTTTCCCAGAACTATGGTTATGATCAACCAAGCTCAGCTTAATACCCTGTGGCCTTAGGAGCATTGTCCATACAATGATCTATCGACTTTGCTGAATGCCCTACATATGATATTTTTTAATTAATGCAATAAAAATCTGTGTTGAATGAAATTATATATATATATATGTTAAACAGGGCCTCCAAGTGCCTGTGGGATATCTGGGCACATTCAGTATGTCCAGGTGCCTGTGGGAGGCCCTGGTGCCTGCAGGATGTCTGGGTGCCTGCCGGATGTTGGGTACCTGCATGTTTGTGTGGGGAGCCCAACTTCAGGTTTATTTCAGTCATGCTTGATTTCAGGCTAATGTGGACCAGGTCAATGTCTATGATTAGAATGATCTGCTGTCCCCCAAAACCATGGTGATGCTGTGATCCACACTCACACCACATAGGCTGGATCTAATTTTTATCATCATCATCATCATCATCATTGAGAGTACAGGGGTGGAGGATGGACCATGGAGGAATGGGAAGAAGATGTGGTTGAGATACATTGTATGACAATCAAGTAATTAATAAAACTATTATAGAAAAAAAAACAGGGCCTCATTTAACCCAAGCTGGCCTTGAACTCACTTTGTAGCCAAGAATCTCACACACACACACACACACACACACACACACACACAGAGCCGACCTCCATCTGCTCCACTCTTGACAGGCAGAAGGTAAGAGAGCTTATAGGCTTGTGGAGAAGCACCAGTTGCTCCTCAAGTCCACTGTCAAGCTGTGGGCCAGGACAAGTTAGTTTCTCCATCTGTAAATGGACCATATGATCTTCAGATTTGTAAGACTTTAAAAAATATATTTTTTCTTCTCTCATATAATATATCCTAACCCCCATCCTCCCTTCACATCCCCAGACCCACCTCCTCACTTCCCCTCAGAAAAGAGCTGGTCTACCAGGTTACCACTCGAACAGGGCATAACAAGATGGAACAAGGCCGGGCACAACCACCTATATCAAGGCTGGATGAAGCAACCCAGCAGGAGGGAAAGGGTCCCACAGGCAGGTAAAAGGGTCAGAGACATCCCTCACTCCAAATTTTAGGAGTTCTACAAGAACATCAAGTCAGACAACCATATGATAATGTAGGGGGTCGTGCAGGCTCCGTGTATGCTACTTCACTCTTAGGGGTGCTGGTCAGTTGACTGTGGGGTTTGTTCTTCTGGTATTCTTGACTCCTGTGGTCCCCACAGTCTCTCCTCCCTCTCTTCCACAGGGTTCCCCAACCTTTGCACAATGTTTGGCCCTGGGCCTCTGCATCTGCTCAAATCAGCTGCAGTAAGAAATCTCTCTGATGACCATTGGGCTAGTCACTGTTCTGTGAGCATAGCAGAATATCATTAGGAATTGTCTCTGGGCTATCCAGTTTCTAGTACCTGGCTAGCCCTGTAGTGTCAGGCATGGGCTCCCTCCCTTGGCATGGGGTTCTGCCCTTCCATTGCCCTTAAGAGATCCTGCTGGTGGGATAGGTTATAGGTTGAATGTTTTGTGGCTGGGATGGTGTTGTAGTTCCACCTCTGGAAGCCTTGCCTGGTTACAGGAAATGGCTTGTTTAGGCTCTCTATCCCCCATTACTATGGGTCCTTACTAGGGTCTTGTAACCAGGGCTTATATGCTGTCTTGATTATATTTGATTATATTTATTATATTGCATTACTTGATTATATTGCATGATTTTGTTAATGTTATAATTTTTAAATAGGCATTTATGAAAGTATCATTGCATTATAAATTTAAAACAGACAACAGCAACAGAAGCACCCCTCTACTTATGATTTATGATTATGCACATCCAATGTAGGTGCTACAAACCCTCTTTAATACAATATACTGTATCACTACTGTGCTACCACAGGAAAATCACCCCCACATTTGGAGTCCCAATTTCTGAATGCTGTTACCAGGACTCCTGTTCAACATGCTGACCCATAATGGTAGTGCTCCTCTTCCTCAACCAGGGCAAAAACTATATGTAAAGGAATAGTCCTGTGTGATATCTAGGAAAGGATCAAATCCAGAGGTCTATATGAAGGGATCACATTCAGAGGCCTGTGCGGTCTGGATAGAATGTGGAAAGGATGTTCAGATTGTTGGTACACACCTTTAATCCCAGTATTCAGAAAGCAGTGGTAGCATACACCTTTAATCAGTCAGACAGGAAGTGACATCTGAAATAAGTCAGAGTGAAGGGCAGGCAAAGTGACAAATCAGAGGAAGAGTTAGCAGAGTTGGTCAGAGTGAGGACACACCCAACTGTCACGATAGAAAAGGAGGCTCTCAGCTCAGAGAGTCAGAGAATTAGGCAAAGAAGCAAAGAGGCCAAAAGAGGTAGTATAGGGCAGTGAGAGAGAGACAGAGACACAGAAGCAGTCTAAGGCAGTGTGAGGAGTCTGAGGCAGAGACACAGAAGCAGTTCGGCAGAAGTCAGTATCAGATGGGAAGAGTGAATCAGTCTGAAGCCAAGCAGAGCAATTTAGTCTGAGGCAGTCAGGAATCAGCCAGAGTCAGAAGAGTTCAGTCAAAAATAGTCAGTTGGCGCAGAAGGTCAGTTTGAGCCAGCAGCTTGGAGAAGAGTTTGAATTAGAACAGTGAAAAAGAAGAGTTAGTTGAGTTTAGTATAGCTCTGAGTTCAGAAGGAGCTAGTCAGAGTGGCTCAGTCAGCAGTAAGTCTGGGAGGCTTAAACATTTTAGATTGTACAGAGGCTAAGGCTGAAGCCTTCTAGGTCTGAGCTACCACCTTGAAGATTAGATGTATGGAGGCTAAAACACTCCAGGTTTCCAGGACTGCTACAAACAGGGATTGAATTAGGCAAAGAATAAACTACTGAATCTACACCTACATTTGGTGCCCAGCATGATTGGATGGCTAATGTGATTGGTCAGCTACAGCTATATTCAGGGCCAAGGTCTATATCCAAGTTGAGAAGTAAAATGCCAAGAGTATAAGAGTTAACATAAAGTTGGTATGATGGTACATGCCTGGCCTTCAGCAACTGGAGAAACTGGGTTAAGCTCAGTAGTTCAAGACCCGACTAGGAAACAGTGAGGAGAAGCAGGGATGGAAGGGAAGAAGGAGAGGGAAAGGAAAGGAGAGAGATTTTCATTCATTCTCCATCCAGAGTTTATGAAAGGAACATTAATAGTTTAATTTCACTTAATCTAGTTTTCCCCCAGCACTGCATTATTTTTTCACATTAATACCCCCTCCCTTAAATGACTATGATGTTGAATATCATGGACCACTTTTGTAGATCATTGATAACTCAGAAGCCCTCATGAATTCAAAGTCCATACCTACCTTGTGCTCTGGGAGAACATAAATTAGAAGAGCTCTTGGGGAATCTATAGATGAAGATGTTTGATGAAGGTCTATACTTGCTGCCACTGGATACCACGCTGGAAAGAGGACAGTAATGAGCTTTTCTTCTTATAGTGTGTGTGTGTGTGTGTGTGTGTGAGTGAGAGAGAGAGAGAGAGAGAGAGAAAGAGAGAGAGACAGAGAGAGACAGAGAGACACCTGGAGGACAACTTCTAGTGCCCTTCTCAGGAACACCATCCACCTCCTTTTGAGACAGTCTCTCATTGGCAGGACGATCACCAATTAGGTTAGCTTGTTTGGCCAGCAAGTCACAGGGATCCTTTTGTCTCTGCCTTCATAGTACTAGTATTATAAGCCAATGTCAGCATACCTGGCTTTTGGGGGATCAAACTAAGGTACCCATGCTTGCAAGGCAAACAATTTACCATCTACACCATACCACAACCCCAAGAATTAGCCTTCTGATCGCCTCTGACATGACCAGCATTGAAGTAGATACTTCATGTTAACGATTCAATATCTATCAGAGCCCTCTGAGAGAACTATCACATGCACTTTGCAGACCAGAGTGGCTGAATCCTGGGCTGCTGGCTCGTGTTTTCTGTTCATTTAACTTCTGTTTGTTGATTGTCATTGCTGTGTCCTTTGGGACAACAGAAAAAAAGGTGGCCTCTTCTATTTTAAAACCTTTATACCAGACTTACAAAACTCTAGGAAATGTCTCTAGGGTGACCTTGAACAAACTACATAACATCTCAGCTGCCCTGGTCTTCTGGCCTGTGACACAGTTGGTGAGAGCAATTGTCTGTGTGTTTGGAACACAGTGACTTGATTCTGTGCAAAAGGCAGTCCTTGGAGAATGAACTAACTTCAGGGCTTCTGTAAATGCTGCAGCAACTCACTGCATGCCCTCCTAAGGGGTCATTATCCAATCATGACAACCAAAACAGAGCCACATTCCTGTATTTACTTTCCTCTAAGCTTGGGAACTGACGGTGTAATCTCATGATGGCTTCTGCTCTCAGGATCAAAGAGACTTATTGATATTGATCCTCCAGGGACATGGAAGAAGGGCCTAAAGGCAGTGGGAACTCTGCCTTGGAATGGCCTATCTCTTGAGTGATCCCTGGGCTTTCATTTAACAGGGAACCTGTTCTAGCCACCTTCACTCTGTACACTTCCCTTCATCCATAAAACTAGTTAGTCATAGGTGATCCCATCACTGAAATCCAGGAGACCTGGATTAAAGGAAAGGTGAACTCTGTAGCAATGCCTTGTCTTCTCTCCAGAGAACAGCCAGGCTGCTGACAGCTCAGTGTATAAGTCCACACTCAGCAGTTCTTCAGTGACAGAATCAGCAAGCAGGGATTGTGTGGCCTGAAATGTGTCTGTCTGCTAAGTGGAAGCAGCGATAATTCTAGCAATTATATCCCAGTGAAGGGCATTCGTCATGCTAACAGCATTAGCTGGGAATAAGGACCCAGTTCTACCAATGCTGCCTTCAGCATTGCTGCTTAGGACGTGAGATGTTTTGTTCTAGTTTTTTTTTTTTAATCTTTTATTTATTTAGGGTGGGGTGCATGCCACAGCATTAATGTGGCGATCAAAAGATAACTTTATAGGATCAGTCCCTCCTTCCACCTTTACATGGCTTCTTGAGACTGAACTCAAGTTGCCAGCCTGTATGGCAAGTCCTTTACCCACTGAACCATCTGTCAGTCCCTGTTCTAGTGACCTAGTCTTGTCTCCCATTGGGCAGAAGGCTTGGACTCAGGTAGCGAGGTGTGTGTATTCATCCTCTATTTAGTTGTGAGTTTGAGCATGCAATGAGTAGATATAAACCCTGAGAACTTGTGATTCTCACTGTTCCCTGAGTATGGTTCATGACTGATTTCTGACCTCTCATTCACCTGCCTAGTGGCACATAGTGAAATAATACACATTAATCACAACAATTTCCTTGGCAAATAAAGTTACCTTGGTAATTAACCCACCCCTGAAATCCCTACACCACCATACAATCTGACCTGTCTTATATAAGATGTCAGTAGCTCTGGCTTCCAACACTGAGTGACTTGGAGCTGGCATCCAGACATGGGCTCTAGAATACCAGCAAGGTCTTCCGATGAGATTCCAGGGAAAAACATGAATTTACATGTTGTCCATGCCTTGGTGTGGGTGGCATGAGGTGAGTGGGGTCACAGTGCACACAGGCTTGGAATCCTTGACCTCCAAGCCTCCCGGGAAAGGACAAGCACCATCCGGGTCCTCAGAGGAAGAATATCCCTACTAGGAGGGCTAGACCAAATAACCAGTCTAACCCATGCACAACCTTGCCAGACTACAAGTCTGCCCTTGCCCCATAATCAATCAATATCTACTTTGCCAGGCAGACAGATCCCATAGGGACACTCAGTCCAAGGACTCTTGGTGTACAGGGCATCTCAAGGCCATGGTGGGTTTCGACAGCTCCTCCTTGTGCCATGTGGGTCAAAAGGTATTTTGTGAAATGTTCCTAAATAGAACTCTGAAGACTCTCATGAGGTCTGGGAGAGACGTCAGAGGGGAGGAACATTCCAAGCAGGGCCTTCCACTGTGGGCTTGGATGAGGTTCCTTTAAGTATCAGCCACGCCTGCAAGGCTAGAGGCCTTTCTACTGAAGGCCTTGTTTTCTAGCTCCACGTGACACAACCTTTTACCTTCTAGGTTAAAAAAAAAAAAAGAATAAGGAGAAAGTAAAGCATAAGGACAAAGCTCTGGCCTGCCCATTGTATGTAAAGACACTTTCTTCTCACTGTGGGACTTGTTCACTCATGACTCACAGGCTTCCCAGAATCTTAGGTGGCTGGGTAAAGGTGCTGCAGGGGAGAGCTGGCTAAAAGGTTCACTGGGAACACACAGCATGCACAAAGAGATGCTGGCCTTACTGTGGGCAGCCCTGAGTCCAGCAAGCATCATGGCGACTTGTGTGGTTGGCAAGTCACATAACCGAATATGAGCCATAAAAAATCTGGCAACAGGAAAAGGCTTCTGAAATTGCAATGAGAAAAACTGAATTCAAGAATCAAATGCAGAATGAATCCGAGCTATTTCTGGTGGCACTTGCCTGTGTCACAGCACTACCTCACTGCAGTCCTGGTTCTGATCTCACTGCATGTGCACTGTGTGAGTGAGCCATCATACCATGCAGAGCCTCTTGAGCTGTCTGAGACACCTCAGCTCAGATTCAAGACTAGGAAATCTATGAATGGTGGTGTCTTTACTGTCCATACAAAGTTCTCTGCACATACAGAAACTGTGGTCTAATTACAGAAAGCAAGGACTATGAGAATTTTCCTGCTGCTGTTCTTCAGTATGCAACACACTGGTGTATGTTCGGACTATACCATGTTAGTATGTTTGATCTTTACAACTGCTGTTTGAGCTTTGGCTTGGGATGAGAATGGAATTTCCAACAATTTCTGAGATGGTTCTAAATGCACTCCTGGGGTTTTACACTATTTATGTGCATGAAGCAGTGTTCTCAGTGTTGATTATAAAACCAACAGCTCACTCGACTCTGGAAACGGGTGAAGATGCACTACGTCCTTCAGTGCCAGATGCTCCGCCACGATTTAACTCTTTGCAAAAATAAGCAAACACATTCATCTCATTAGTGTGGAGATTTGCCTTCATTTCTGATAAGTGACAAATACCAAAGAACTGTTTCAAAATAAATTTCTTTGTGGTTTATTATCAGTGAATGTTTGATTCCTATATCTATCTTATATACCTATTTAAGTAAAATTTCTTGGGCAAAAAGGAGTTGTGAAAAAGTTTAAGAAGCTCCAAGTTAAGGGAAGAGTTGCTTCCCAGAGACTCAGTGGGACCCTCATCCTTGGCAGTTTTAAATGGTTACTTAATATTTCCAGAGAATTGTGTCTTTACCACTCCTGGGAAGTGGATGTGTGTGTTAACAGTGTGGAGATGCAGATGGAGTCCACCCACCTGATGGACTTTTTTTGTGGCCATCTTCCTCTTCCTACAGCCATTTCCTGTCTGGCTCAGCTCTATACCTGGATCTTTGGCCTTGGCCAGGGGGAAACAGTAGACAGGTCAGCAGACAGCAGTGTGGGAAGGGGCAGGCCAGAGGGGCTTCATCCCTAGGATTTGGAAGTAGGAAGTTGGGTGAAAGGGAATATGGGGGAAACAAAGTAAGGCAATTTGGCCTGTGAGACTGTGAGGATGTTGGCTATTTTCTGAGTGCGATGAGATGATATTGGGGAAGGTCATCACAGAGGGCAGAACAATGTGTGAGTAGAAGCCTGGCTGCAGAGAACTTACGGGCCATGGAGAAGAGAGTAACATGGTAGATACCCACTTCTAGAACAGCAGGACGGCAGGGTGGTGGGATGAGGAAGGCTTTTGTTTTCAAGGAGGACTCTGGCAGCATCATGATAATGCCATGATTCGAGAGTGAGAAGGGTAACAATGGTATGGGAAAGAGCATGAGCTAAGCCCTCCAAAGGCACAGACTGAGCTGTAGCAAGTATGGCAGGCCCCACACAGAAGCCACTCTGTCCAAATCCAGAAGTGTATCACAAGCAGCTGGGGAACCAGGCTCTTTCCTGGGTGCTTCTGTCTTCCTCCAGAGAAAAAAAACTATGCCACATGTTGCCCAGAAGGAAGGTGCTGGGGAGAAAGGCAGAGAGAAAACATGTGGAGGAGTGGAACATGAAGCACCCATTCACAGGCAGGCCACTCAGTAGCCCACTGTGTAAAAAGCATATCATTTCCTCCCTGTGTTTATTTATTACATGATATTTGCAAAAGCGATGGTGCCTCCCACACTGGAAAGGAGATGCAACTCCATGTCACACAATATGGAGTAACAAAAGCTTAGCAACAGGCAGGACAGCAGCTTAGCTCTGGCGTGTTAACAACTTTCTGCGGACACCAGCTTTGTCCTGCTTTCTGGAGGCTGTCACCCTACACTGTCACCGGGCACAGGCCACTTCCAGCTTAACACCTGCCAGGTGAAAATCACATCTCATGCTTTCAGTGTGCATTTTCTTTGCTGAGAATGAGGCCAGATGTCTTTTGTCTTGGACTTGTATTTCCTTTACCACTAGCTTCCTGTGAGTGGTCTGTGATCTCTCTGTGTAGTCTCCTACTAAACAGAGGTGGCTGGTCTTTCTCTTATCTGCCTGTAGAAGCCTATATGTGAAAGGGTCTTGAGCTGTGGAGCTATCTCAGCAGGTAGAGGCACTTGTCACAGTCAAGACTCAGAATTCAGTTGTCACAAGCAGAGAACCCAGGGTCCTCCATTGATCTTCACATGCATGGCATGTGCTGCCCCACTCCCTCCAAATCAATGTTGTTAAAAAACAAAACCAAACAAACAAACAACTGAGGATGCAGCATCCTCTCAGGGTCAGGGACTGCCTAGGCTACTGTCCGCTTTATCAGTCACATTATTTTCTGTGCAGAATTTTCCTTCTTGTAGAATTCATTTTAGGGATTTACATATATGGGTTCAGAGGTTTTCTGCCAGATTTATAAGCACAGCATTCTTCCTACCTCAAAATTATTTCTAAAACTTCCCCTCTAATTGCTTTTGAATTTTTTATGGCTTCTTTTCTTTCTTTATCATTTTCTTAAAGACAAATTTTCACTGTGTGATCCTGACTGTCCTGGAACTCCAGTGTAGACCAGGCTGGCCTAAACTCACGGAAATTTCTCCCTCTCAAGTGCTGTATTAAAGGTATGTGCCACCACGCCCATCTTGGTTTCATTTTGTTAATTTATTTTAGGGGTGTGTGTGTGTCTGTGTGTCTGTGTGTCTGTGTGTGTATGTGTGTATGTCTGTGTGTGTGTGTGTGTGTGTATATGTCTGTGTGTATGTCTGTGTGTGTGTGTATGTGTGTGTCTGTGTGTGTGTCTGTGTGTGCGTGTGTCTGTGTGTGTGTGTATGTGTGTATGTGTGTGTCTGTGTGTGTGTGTCTGTGTATGTGTGTCTGTGTGTGTGTGTCTGTGTGTGTGTCTGTGTGTGTGTGTGTGTCTGTGTATGTGTGTGTGTGTGTGTCTGTGTGTGTGTCTGTGTGTGTGTGTATGTGTGTGTGTGTGTGTCTGTGTATGTGTGTGTGTGTATGTGTGTGTGTGTGTATGTGTGTATGTGTGTATGTGTGTGTGAGTGTATGTGTGTGTGTGTAGGACGGGAGGAAGAGAGGGAGGGAGGAGGGGGGTGAGTTTATGTGTGTGTGTGTAGGACGGGAGGAAGAGAGGGAGGGAGGAGGGGGGTGAGTTTATGTCATACCCATGCGGGTGCCCACAGAAGCCAGAAGAGGAATTATAGATGGTTATAATCTGCCTGATGTGGGTGTTGGGAATCAAACCCAGGTCCTCTGGAAAAGCAGTAAGAGCTCCTAACTGTTGAGTTATCTCTCCAGGCCTGGTTTGTCCCTCTCCCTCCCAATATGTACCATTTCACATTCAAATCTTGATCCCTCTGGTCTTTATTTTGGAGTTGTAAAGCAGTAGGGGAAGGGAATGTCTTACTTTCTTTGAGTCATAAATGGTATTTTTGAATTTTTTATCTCATATTACTTTGTCTAGGCATTTTTTTAAACCTTACTGATCTTTTGCTTGTATATTATGGTTCCCGAATTTGTATTTTTATTGGTTGTGTATGTGTGCGCACGTGCATGTATATGTGTTTCTTGTGCCTTTTTCTCTCTTTCTTTAAAATTGTTTTAAAAATATTTATTTATTGCCTGTTTGTTTTCTAAAGAGAGAGAAAAAGAAGAAATTGAATGGGTGCGAAGTAGGGAAGATCTTGAAGGAGAAACCATGATCAGAATGTATTTTTAATTAAAAAAAAAAATCCAGCTGGACTTGCCAATCACTTGGTCAGACCACCCCTCCAGAAAGAAGATTCACTAAAGCCTTGCTACGGAGATGGGAGGAATAATTATTCCCTTAATGTGATAATGCATTTTCTTTCCCAGAAGCCCCTGTCCAGTGCAGATGCTTGAGTAGCTTTGGTCTTGTAACAAAGCAGTCTGCCAGCTTTTCTGAGTTACCTGAAAAAGCAT
The DNA here is from genome assembly GCA_026225945.1 of Cricetomys ansorgei. Taxonomy (NCBI): domain Eukaryota; kingdom Metazoa; phylum Chordata; class Mammalia; order Rodentia; family Nesomyidae; genus Cricetomys; species Cricetomys ansorgei. The sequence continues at coordinate 1,142,457 of JAMJFZ010004042.1, forward strand.
ACTTTTTATTTTCTCACTATCATTTTCCTTCATGCCCTGACCAAAAATGCTAAGCATGTTTTCTTTCCCTGGAACTGTGGGCTTTTTCACTCTTTCTCTGAAGCTTCCTACCTCTTTTGCCATACAGCTATTGACAAAGACATGGCTTTCTCTCTTCCTCTTCTCTATAGCAGACAGCTGCCAAGATTAATAGCTTGTCTGCCCTAATGTTTGTTGCTTGACCTCAAATAAAACTACTCTCAAACGTAAAAATGAAAAAAAAAATCGAATCACGCCTGCCAGGAGTGAGCCTAGTCCCCAGTCCTGCGTGGCAATCACCTGCCAGTGGGTCCATCCAGAGTTCTCTGAGCCTTGGTGTCTAATGGGAAGGCAGATAGGATATCCAAGTTCTTCTCCACCGGACAGTTGTCAACCCTGCAAAGGATGTCCTCTCCTTTTCTCTTGCATCCTTGCAGACCCCAAGTGAATACTGAAAGTGTGTGTGGTTGGTACAAGGAACCACTGCTCCTTCTTCCTGCATCCAGACAGTAACTCCTTATTATTGAGTGCATATTGGGCAACAAATGACAAAACCCTGTCTCCAACTGGAGGATCTCAAAAGCTCATTGTAGTAGTGCTCCTACTGTGGCAGGTCACCAAACAGGACAAGGAGGCATTTTCATATGTGGAATCCCTGCCAGACCTCAGCAGAGGGAACCACCGTCATGTCCAGTGCCATACTCATTCAACCCGAGCATCTAAGCTCAGGTGTTTTTATTCTTTCAGAACTGCTCAGGTAGTCTACTGATAGCACATGCAGATCATTAGCAATTAAACAAATCCCACAGAAATCCAACACCTGCAAACAATACAAAACACCCTAGACAGCCCCTCACACAACAGTGCATAAAACAATTATTTTATATATAACTAAAAATAAACCTCTGTAACAGCTCATCCTATTGATGGCGAATAAGTAGCACCACCCTCAGAGGAACATGGAACAAGTATATGTCAGACATATAAGTAGGGAATCACCAATGAACATATTCTTGTCACAAAGTAAGGGACAAACACATGGTACTTTCTGTTTTAGATTGTTCAGTAATGGAGCCTATTTAATTATTAATATACCAGGTTCAGGAGGCTAAGTGAGTTACACAGAGGATCTGTCTATCATTCTATGTATGTATGTATGTATGTATGTGTGTGTATGTATGTATGTATGTATGTATCTATCTATCTATCCATCTATCTATCAACAACTCCTAAAAGTAGGTTTGGCTCTGGTTGTTCTGACCCTGCCGTGTACCTTGATGAACTCATGGAGTTTGGGATGGTGGCTATAGTATGTCAACTTGACCAGCCTCTGATGTCTGCAGATTGGTTAGATGTTAATGCAGTTTGTTGTTGCAAAGATATTTTCAAAGATGAGATTATACTTCAACACAGAGAATGTAAAGCACATCACTGTCAATATGGTGGGTCTCATCTCATTAGTTGAAAGCTTAAGAGAAAAAGCTAGGACTCTCAAGAAATAAGGAATTCTGCCTCCAGACATCCTCAAAGTCAAAACTACAACTCTAGCCCCTACCTTCACTCTCAGCTGTTCTGCCCTATAGATTTCAGAATTGCTAGCCCCCCCCCCCAGTGAGCCAATTCTTTAAAGTAAACCTCTCTTTGAACCTGACCTCACCTTCTCTCTTTCTCTTGCCTGGAAAGCTACAAGCTCCATGGCAGGGGGCTTCTTAACCATCCCCAAAAGTCTGTGGCCATGGAGGACCTTGGAGAAAGGCCTATGCTGTAGAGGCTGAGGCAGCAGACTTCCTCTGCACAGCAGGGAACAGGCAGATGGGCTTGTTACTGAGGGGATTAGGTGAGGAACTGTGAAACCCAAGTGCTCAGATCCCCTCCAGGAAGAACAGCTTCCTCTGAGCTGAAGAAAGCCTGCCTCACACTCACTAATGACTAGGCTTAGCAATGCCCATTGTTGCTTTTTCACATTACCTGAACAAGAAAGAAGTAATTACGGAAGCCAAGCCTCAGAACTATCTAGAGTATGTTGGTCATTATTGTGACAGGCGTAGCTGGGATTCAAGTTATTTATGGCTAACTCCCATGGCATTGTAACCAGATAACCATGGCAGCAGGAGGATGGGCTGAACAGTGAGAAAAGAAGACTCACTTTCCATTTTTTTTAAATATTTCCTCATTTTTTTCACCCTAATGTCGCTTTTCGAATTCACAAAATGGTTGATTTTAGAACTACAGAGATGGCAAAGCACCTTGGTTTGCATTCGCTTCTTCATTTCACTTTCACTGAGGGCGTGTGTGTGACAGAACATAGATAACATAATTATATTTAAGCGGTACGGTCTACATTTATATCCTCCCCCTCTCCCTGTGTGTGTATGTGTTAATCTAAGGTCAACTTCAAGTGTCATTCCTCCGGTGCTACCTACCTTGTTTTTAGAAACAGGGTCTCTCACTGGGCCTGGAGCTAGCCTAGGATGGCTTGCAGCAAGCCTGAGGGGTCTCCCTGTTGCCACCTCCCCACGACTGGGATTTCAGTCTCAGGGTTCTGGGGATTGAACTCAGGCCTTCATGATTGCATGGCAAGAACTTTACTGAGTTATGTACCCTGGCCCAGTCTATATTTACTCTAGTGAACTTCTAATTGCTCAAAATATATTGGAACTCCATCTTAGACAATTGAGGGTCAGATTTTGACATGCAAGAGGCAAAACTGTCCATTTGTGCCTGATGGAGGCTTTGTGAAGGAAGCTAGCAAAAGTCACCTAGTCTCATAAATGGCCCACCTGAAATTTCTGCTGGAGGTCAGTGTGAAATCCCTCAGTCACCATCTCCACCCACACCTTCAGCCTGTGAGTTCTGCTCTGACCCTCACCAGTGAAAACTCAGGCCTGCTTCAGGCTGAATACCTGATAACCTCTCTCTCCTTTCATGTACACACTACTCCCTGCTTCCTACCCAATGTATACATCAGCTGGGATCCCTGGAGAGGTGGATGCCGAGAGATGAGACATATGAGAGAGGTGACGGGCGAGATGCCCATGAGAAAAAGGGGAGTCAGAGCTGGAATGGGTTCAGAGATCTGCCCTGGTAACTGCAGTAGGAGAGTGGCAGGAGAGATGGACATGAAACAAACTCCAGTGTCACATAGACCAGAGAGACACAAGGCGGTCAGAAGAGGGGGTCAGGACACCTCTGCAGGCTGATGTTGTTTGGGGTTAGTGGGGAAGGGTGGAGGACTAAGGTGAGCCCTGGGCTTTGGGCTGAGGATGTCTGTATTATGGACTCCTTGGAAGAGGAGCTAAGCAGCACATTCAAGCCCCCAGTCCCTGCACCACACAGGCCATGTTCCCAAGGCTCCCCCAGCTTCTCATACCAAAAGAAAGTACATCAAAGAGGAAGGACAGGAGTGACATAAGCCCCACTGCTGTCCCTGGTGCTGAGGCCACAGCAGCTATTCAGTCTCCCCTCTTATAGCAACCATGCTCAATGTGGTGGCTAATTTAGTGCTGTGCCCAGACCTTGGTCCTGGGAACCTAAGCCATGGTGATGACACCTTCCTAAGACAGGTCACTGCATGTGAGGGAAGAGCTTCTGCACAGGCTCCTCCTGGGCCACTGTGCAGAGGCAGCCCTATACCAAGAGTGACTCTTCACAGCTGATCTCTACATACTTAGGCCAGAGTGTCCTTCCTGGTGGCAGCTGTAGCTTGTGGTTTAATGGGATCTTTGCTGTTTTCCTTTGAGGTACCCCTTGGGGGACCACGGTTCCATTGAGGCCTGCCCCTGAATGTTACAGAAACACTACCACACATTTGCAATGACTCTTTCAGTAAAACCACCTGTCTATCAAGCTTGGTCTGTAGGCTAGCTGGAGAAGGAAGTGGAGACATGTGGGTGGTCTGGTTCAGGGACATCTCAGATAGTCCCCTATCTCCTCATCTTTTATGTATCCTTCCTATCTTCTGATAGCCTGATGCTGGGACCATTCAAAGTATGATTTACGAGTCTCCTTGGATCACAGTGAGACCTAAAGCCAAGTGTTGCTTCTGCTTCTGCATCTGATGCTGATGCTGTGGATTCTGTCCAGTCCCAGGCATGATCTTATGTCACACCTCCTCTCACAGTTGGCACTACCTGCTACAGCAGGTTCTCTGGGAGGGGATCCAGTTAACACCTCTATGTGACAACATCACCCTCCTCTATGATTGCCCAGAGCCTCTTTACCCCAACTCTTCTCTGACCTCATATTCAACTCTTCTTAACACTGTCTCTCCAGGAGCAGAAGCCTGGTTTTTGGCCCATATACATGCTGTTTGCAAGATAAACTGTGCCCCTTAAAAAGGCATGCAGTAGCCTGGTGGTGGTGGTATACACCTTTAATCCCAGCACTTGGGAGGCAGAGGCAGGCAGATCACTGTGAGTTTGAGGTCAGCCTGTTCTACAGAGTGAGTTCCAGGACAGTCAGAGTTAACAACAGAGAAACCATATCAAAAAACCAAAACAAACCAAAACCCAAAAAAAAAAAAAAAAAGAAAGAAAGAAAGAAAGAAAGAAAAACAGGCATAGAGTATTATAATTGCTAACCTGTAAGGTAAAATGTGCCTGCCCCTGGTACAATGGTAGAAAACTTGTTATAAGAGTAACCAACTGCTTTCTGATCAGAATTGAGGCCATTTCATAGAAAGCAATTCACATCCAATTCTGTAAACCTAACCAAAAGCCCATGCTAAGGAAATCATAGGTCCTAGCAGATTAGCTTCAGCTGTTGTTTTGCTAAATGGACATTATGTGCTTATCAAATCACCTTCTTAAGAATCATGCTTATTTCCATAGATGAATGTTGCTGTTAGATTTAGTCAAAGAGGCTTCTTTTTGCAGCAGACAACAGCTACTTCAGAGACTCTCATAACTGGTCAAAATGCTGAGAATAAATATCATCCTCCCAAGGCTCATGGGACGTCACAGAAGAGAAGGCAGAATGAATATAAGAGCTGGTGCATGGGCTGGGGTACTGTGGCTATTTCCTGTGTATGCTATTATTATTGCAGTCTTTTAAAAATATTTTTATTTTTAACCATGTGTATGTGTGTATCTGTGTGAGGATAGGTGCATGTGAGTTCAGATGCAGAGACCAGAGGTGTCAGATTCCCCCAGAGTTGGAGTTATAAGGCAGTTGTGAACCACCTGATGTGGATATTGGGAATCAAATTTAGCTCTTTTGTGAAAGCAATGAGCTCTTAACCATGGAGCCATCTCTCCACCTGGTGATTGCACTCTTCTGCTTATAATGGTTGTGAGTACCTGCACAAGATTAGGCCAATCAACACCCTGCTATGGAAGGTGAGTTCTTCCCCAACATGCATGACCTCATCTAGCCACTGTGGCATTTATAAAGATCCCTTTTCCAAATAAGTGGGGCTGGAAGTAAAGCTCGGTGGTAGAGAACATGTGTAGCAAGCTCAAGATTCTGGGTTTGATATCAGGATCAACTAACCCACCAGCAAACCTCACCACCAAATAAGCCACACCCATGGCACAGTGGAAGAACTTTCACATGTCCTTTGATGTGTGATGCATGCATGAGACAGAAAGAGGTTGGGGGAGAGATGTGGGTACATGTGTGTGGTGGGTTTGCTTGGATGTGAATGTGGAGGCACACCATCTGTGATCTCAGGACTCACTCTGTATAGCCATGTTTGATTTATGGCTGTATCTTACCTTGCTCCAAAAAAAGGACTTCAGGCAATGGCTGCTTCCACTGTCTGCCAGTAGGTTTGTTTCTGTTTTGACACTGATTTGATTGCTCATGTAAAAAGCCAAGTCGGCCCGGGCCTCAGACCTCAGTCTGGTATACAACAGGCTCCAACATGAGATATCTAGGGCCTGCAGGGAGAGGCACCACAGTTTCGTGAGTGTTAACACCCAGATATCCAAGACCAACTTCCAAACATCTCCTGGTTCCAGAAGACTCCAGAAGTCCTTGGGTCTTCAAGGACAAGCCCTTATCATCTGACCAGTCAGTAGACACCAAGAGTACCCAGGAGTAGGACAGTGGTAGGGGTGAAACTGGTTGGGTCTCCAAATTTAAACACATTCAAGCATCAAATGGCTCAAGTACTTTAGCAGCTCTCAGTAACAGAACAAATGGAATGGAAGGTCCTGCCAGTGAAAGCTACACACAGAAGGGAGCCACAGGACCCATGGCAACAATCAATCAAAGGCAATTTGCAGCCAGTGTTTCAACAGCACCTTTGGTGCCGTGAGCTCCAAGGTTTAGTTTTAATTAGGGTGGAGTGGCTCATCTCCAAGCTAGGCCTGGGAATTACCAGGTTCTCACAACACATCATGTAATTTGGCAGAGTGGCTTTCCAGGGAGCTGTTGGAGTGATTGGGCTGTCTAAAGCCAGCTGTGCTCTGCATGGTCCCACTGCACTGTCCCTGAAGCTGCCTCTGGAGGGTTTATTTATGACCTGGGATGCAGAAGCCAGGGGGCAAAAATGATATCCTGGGACAGCATCACCTCTACCCCTCTCCTCTCCTCTTCTCTCCTCATCCCTTCAACTCCTTTTTCTTTTTTTTTTAGTTACAGCATCTCATGTTATAGCCTGGGCTGACCTGGAACTTCTTACATAGTCAATCTAGAACTTGGAATCCTCCTGCCTTAGAAAAAAAATTTTTTGAGACAGGGTCTCATGTAGACCAGGCTGTCCTGGAATTCATGATCCTCCTGACTCCAACGAGGAGGACACAGTCCAAAGATCAAGAAGCATTCATTATAGGTCATGGGGCCACAGGTAAGCACTCAGAACCACCATTCTGTCTATTGCCAGCTTCTGTGAGAAGCATCCTATCTCCTGCTATCCATGCCAGACTGCTCACCACATCCCTTGCCCAGCACAATGCAGATGCCACATGTCCAGCTTCTTCCTTGCCCAGTGAACATCTACTGTGTGTATCTGTCCGTTTACTTAAGATTGAAGGAGTAAGTGCAGGAGCCCGTGGGTGTAGATGTAAAGCCTTCTGTAAGCCCTCAAATATAAATAGCCGCCACACCTGTGTATGATATCTGTATATGGTATCTAGACCAATCTCAGTGCAACAGTCATGAGGCAGCACACTGGCTGGGAGCCACAGAGTCACTGGTAATAGGAATCTCTCAGTTCACTGTACTTTTGCATTAGTGGTTCTCTTATATCTGTGCCTAATACACAATCTCACATATTTCTTCTACAAATCACACTTCATTTCTAACCCTGCAGTTAGGGCCAGGATCTGTGTTTAAGGCAAGAGGGTCATGGGAAACACCCCAAGAAGCAGCTTGCCCCGAGACAAGGACTCATCACATGACTAATCACTAGGACCAGCTAGTTCACTGAGCTATTTCTACCATACGTATACCACATTCTCTAGTAGATGAAGGGAGACAGTTCAGGTCCCACCCAAGTCAGTTTTCTGTTACTGTGACAAACATACAAGGTCATCAAATCAGGAAGAGATTATTTTAGCTCACAGTTTTTGGTACTCAATTGTAGTACACCACACAGAGGGAAGATGGGGCTTTTCTAGGGCACAGCCTTCCTAGGTTGTCTTCACAATGTAGCCATCGCTGCTGTGTTAGTTAGTTTTCTCATTGCTGTGACCAAACACCTGAAAATAGCAACTTAAGGAAAAAAAAGTTTATTTGGATTCACGGTTTTAAGGGACAGGATGGGAAGGCACGGAGGCTGGAGCATGGGACAGCTGCTCATGTGGCATGCAGCATTGCAGCCAGGAAGCAGAGAGCGATGAACCCTCTCCTTTTTATTCAGTCTGAGACCCCAGACCATAAAATGGGCTGCCCACAGTTAGGGTGGGTCTTCCCACCATAATTAACCTAGAAAATCTAGAATTAATCTAGAAATTAATCTAGAAAATCCCTGTCTCCAAGGTGAGTCTAGAGCCTGCCAGGTTGGCAATGGGTACCAACTGTCACCCTACTGTTCTCAGACTGACAGCTGCTGTGCTGGGCACTGTCGAATCTCCACTGCCTTTGTCACTGCTAGATATTATCATGAAGTCACAAAAAAAGGAACCGGACTCTAGAGACTGAACATCATGATTGCAATCACTCAGGAATGAGGCAGAGCCAAGACTTCCAGAAGCTCTGCTAGCTGGAAGAAGAAGCCCAAGGCCAGAGTGCAGGGACAGCACCGCTAGCTCAGAGGTCCTGCTTCAGAACACTGACCCCAAAGCCAAGTGGTTCCTATGTTCCCTGTGACCACAGCAGACTCCCCAGTCCCTACCCAAATGGTGAGTTTTACAAACTCCTGCTTCCCTCCCTCCCAGCTTACAACCTTCCTATTTCTCTGACAACTGAGACAATCAGAAGTGACATTTTTTTCTCTGGTCCTACTTCACACAGCCCCTGTACAAAGAAAGATCTTGTCTTCTGGCTTGGCAAAGCACTCGGGTGGCCTTGCAGGACACTCTTCATTATTTTAGACCCTTCCTTGTTCTACCACACAAGCCATTGTTCCCGTTCTTTCAGCAGAACACACATCTGTCCCTTTCTCAAATGTGATGATGGTTCTTTACCTTTTCTGTACACTGGAAGCCCTTGGAAGGCTTAGGAAATACAGATGGGAAACCCAGCGTGCTCACAGGTGGGTCTTCTGATGGCTCCCAACACTGCTCCTTCTTTCTTCTCCCTCTTGATTCCACATCCCTTTGGCTCCCATTCCCTTCTTTGCTCTCCTTCACAGCAAAGCCCTGCAAAGCCTGTCCAGCCTGTCCGCCTCTCACTTCCTTCCTACTTTTCCTCGCCAGCGCCTGCTCCAGTAGGACTTCCTGCCCATGCAACAAAATGCCATGGCTGTTTTGTGGCTACATCAATCTGCCAGCACTTCAGCCCTGGTTGGCTAAATTCCAGCAACACTAACAGCTGGTCTCACCCACAGTCCTATTCTTTTCATGGACTCCTGCCACTCCTGACACCCACAATTATGGTTCCAATGTGGGACTCTTTCCCTCCCTCCCAAGCTGCAGCTCTTGGGTCTAAACATCTTGCCAGCTCCCTTGAAATCCTGATCCCCATCCTACCATTCTGCCTGGGATCTCTCCTGTTGCTTAGGGCTGGCCAGTCTTTCTGTCACTCAAGTCCAACCCAAGTTGCCCTAACTTTTCCTCCTTCATGCTCATGCCCACCCATCAGAGGACTCAGATGTCCTACTGTCCAGAGGTTGTCAGATCTGCATTCTCACCCTCTTGCTGTGCTTGTTCAGTCCTAACTGGATCATCAGTTGCTAGTAACCAGTTTCCATTCTCATACTGCCCCTACATGACCAATCTACAATAGTTAGAGTGATCCTTTGCCAACCCCTACAAAAGGCTCCTCACCCTACTCATAAAACTGGGATCTCTCTCCACAGCAGCTTGTGTGTGTGTGTGTGTGTGCGTGTGCATGCACGCAAGCAAATAGAGGCCAGCGGTCAATCTGGATGTCACTCCTCACATCTATCAGCTTGTTTTTGATACAATGTCTTTCACAAGACCACAGCTTACACGTTAGACTAGGCTGGTGGCCACTCAGCCCCAGGGAAATGCCTGTCTCCACATCTCTAGTACTAGGACTACAGGTACATGCATTGTGCCCAATGTTTGCTTGTTTCTTTTTTCTTTCCTTCTCCTCTCTTCTTTTTTCTTCTCTTCTCTTCTCTTTTCAAATTCTGAGGATTGAACTGTTCCTCATTTAGCCCCTCCTTGCCTCCACCCCTGTCCTCTCTCAGGACCATTGCCTGTGGTCTCTGCCCAGACTGTTTTTTCTCTAGCTGCCTAGATGACTTACTTTCCTCTTTCCTAAGCTCTTCTCAAAGGTCTCCCCTGGTAAGTCCTCCAAGACTGCTATTTAGAAATAGAAATCCCCTTTCCTGGCATCTCCACCCATCTTTTTTGCTTATCTTTTCCCATAGTATCTGTCGTCTCCTAATACACCATGTAACTTTCATACATATTATGCTGACTGTCTGCTCCACAGTCTTAAGCTCTACGAGGACAGAGTTGTCTGTTTTGTCTGCTGCGGGGATGTTTATTGAATGAGTGAAGGTGGTGCATTCTCAGAGGAAGCAGTTCATGAAGGAAAGAAGGGCACTATGAAAGTCAACAGCCACAATTACTAATACTCAGCATTGAGACTGCGTCATGGAGCCCTAAACAGAGTCTGAAAGGATTAAGCTCGATAATTATAACAGTACTTGGGATAAACTCTATGACTGAAATCCCAGGGACATCACATCAGAGTTCTACTCTTAGGTAGTGGGAGGGACAAGGTCTGAAGAAGTCAAACTCAAGGACAGGGTAGGAAGCTGTGATATATTATGTGTTGTTAGTGCAACTGGATTGATGACACTCAGCAAGGCAAGGGCTCCAGATTCTGGCTTCCAGCATCTTGGTGCTGTAGTAAACTATCAGCCCTGTTGCAGAAAGGTCGTAAGAGCCAGAGTTAATGGACATCTACAGCAAAACAGTGTTTGCTGAGTATGACAGCACAGAACTCACATTGGCTATGAGTGCATGCACAGGACCTGCACAAGATTAAAATGCCAGCCAAAATATCAGCATGGATGGGGAGGGGCTAATGAAGTCCCAGCCGTAGCTGAGAAGCTATTGGCAACTGATGGCTGATGGGGGAGAATTGGTTTTTATCGGGGATGTAGCCACTGAGAGGCTACCCATGCTCCACTGGATGTTTCCACACAATGCATATACAAAAGAATAACACATGAAGTTGGTAAGGGAAAGGGAGGATAGGGAAGGAACTGGAGAGAATGAATTAGAGGGTAGATCTGACAAAAAATACATTCTATGCATGTATGAAGTTCTCAATAAGAATGTAAGAACTAAAAATAAATAAAAGAGCTTCGTTCCATAGAAAAATCTCCCCTTCCTTCTGTTGATCCGCATGAAGGAGACTCATGGCTTGCAGTGAGTGTTACCGTCGTGCCGCCGCCTGTCATGGCTCTTTGCATACTGTCTAATGAAATCTTTTGATGGTGACGGTGGAGAAAGTCTTGCAGATCAATAGTCCCTGAGGATGCATTGTTCCTAGCCCCAGCAGATCCCTGGTGATCATGCGTCACCATGACGACAGTGCCATTCCAGACAGAGAGGATTTGAGTCCATGAGATACAGACCTGCCGTTAGCACTTTTCAACCTCAGTCTGAACTGTGGAAACCACAACCTTTGCTCTCAGGATCCCAAGGTGAAAGCCCTCAGGAAAGCGGGTGGTGGGTGGAGGGGAAAGTCTCAACTTTGCTCAAACCCTCTCTGAAACACAGCTCCTTTCCCATGCGTTCACCTTCCTCAAATTTGCCTCTACCTTGCTTTAGCCAAATTAACTCACTCAGAATTTTCTAAATGTCCTAAGAATACCAGTATGTAGACCAAGGAACCAGAGGGTGAGATAGCATGGAGTGGTGGAAACTGAAGCCGGTTTGGTTTGGTGTGGGATGCATTTACAGGTCAGGGTGAGGTAGCAGACATGAGGCTGACTCTCATCCACCACAGAGCCTGAGGCACTGGGCAAGTTCCTCAGTCCCCTCATTGGTCAGCCAGAGAAAGTGACACTGGATGTCCATGATCTCCACACTAGGGATGGAGGCAGGAGGATCGAGCGTTCAAGGCCAGCTTTGGCTACATATTGAATTTGAGTCCGCCTGGGCTACATAAAATTCTATCTCAAAAAAGCCAAAACAAAATAAAACAAAGAAAGTGGCACTGCCTTGCAAACCTCTGGGGAGAAGCAATTAAAGTCCAGGCAGCTGAGTGTGTCGTGTGGAGGTGGGCAGCAGACACTCCAGACAGAGCAGCTGTGTGTGATGATGGAAGGAGGTCCCTGTAACCAGACACAAGGAGCTGAGGCATCGGGGGCTGGAGAGATGCTCAGCAGTAGAGCACTTGCTGCTCTCACAGAGGACCTGGAGTCTGCTTCTAGCACCCATATCAGGAAGTTCATAGACGCTCACAACTGCTTGTACGCCCAGCTCCAGGGATCATGTGCCCTGGCTTCCATGGGTACTGTGCTCACATGTGTTGGCACACACACAAACACAATTAAAAGTAGTCAAATAATCCTTAAAATTTTGAAAGAGCTGGGTGGTGGTGGTGCACACCTTTAATTCCAGCACTCAGGAGGCCGAGGCAGATGGATCTCTGTGAGTTCGAGGTCAGCCTGGTCTACAGAGTGAGTTCCAGGACAGCCAGAGTTATAACAGAGACCCTGTCTCGAACAAAAATTTTTTTGAAAGAAGTTGGGGCTTCGGTGAGCAGTGGGGAGGCATAAAAAGCTTTAAAGCTAAGGAACAGTGGTGACTACTGTGAACCCATTTTACAGACTTGGGCACAAGACGGGGAAGTAACTTGTTCAAGGCTGCCGTGTTACCAGGTGACAAGTCTAGACTTGAACTCTAGTCTTATTTATTTCCAAGCTTCTACGGTGTTATTTCTCCTCTTGTCAGAGAGGACGATGAGGGCCTGGATGCCTGTTGAACTGTGTCGTTTAAGGTAAGTGAGTACTGGACTCTTTTGGAACTTCACCTATGGGAAAACCCAGTGGATTCCCCATCTGAGAACACAAGCTCAGGAGTCTCTGTGTGTACAGCACTCTCCCATTCAAGGTCCCGGCAACTCCTCCCCTAAGTGTTGGCTCAAGAGAAATGGGAAGGCATTTTCAAGAGACACGGGAGAGGATGTTTAGAGCAGCTTTGCTCCACAGGGTTGCCTAAGGAGAATTATAGCATAATTCATACATGACCTGTCCATTCACAGGAGAAGAGGCACAAAGGCACACAGGTTTCCAAGTGTGACGCTCCTCTTCACCATACGTTGTGGGTGTGTCTATGCAGGCATTTCCAGATAGGCTTAACTAAGGAGGAAGACCCACCCTGTATGTGTGCAGCACCATCCTCTGGACTGGAGTCCCAGACTGAAGGAATGGTTCAGTCAGTAAAGCACTTGCCATGTAAACACAAAGACCTGACACTAGATCCCCAGCACCCACATTAAAAAAAAAAAAAAAAAAGAAGCCAGCATGGTGGTGGCAGTCTGTAAGCCCAGCACTGGGGGCAGTACATAGAGCTTCAGATGGATCCTTAAAGCTCATTGGCCAGATGGCTTAACCAATCTGTGATCTCTGGGGGCCAGTGAAATGCCCTATTTTAAAAATAAGACGGAGAGTAACAGAAGACGCCCAGTGTCAATCTCCTGAACCCCACACACATGTATCCACATATAAATGTGCACCAGCCTGCAGATGTGTACACCCTCACAAAATGTACACACACACACACACACACACACACACACACTGGAACAAAGGAAAAAGCATCTTGAGCACCAGCATTCATCTTCTTCTGCCTACAGGACCTCACACTCCTGCTACCATGTCTTCCTGCCACATGGACCGTGAGAAGTAAACCTCCCTCCTCTAAGTTGTCTCATCTCAGGTGCTTTGTCACAGCAACGAGAACAGTAGCCAGTGCACTGGAGTACAGCTCAGATGAGCCCCTCAGCAGCCACGCTCCTGGTCGCATTCCTGGCAATTAGAACAGTGGGCTCTCAATTAGCCCTGGAGGTACATCCAGCATCTGCAGCCCCAACCTCACGAGGCAAATGGCAGGAGAGGTGACTTTAATGGGGCTGTCTCACTGTAGTGTTGATGTTCTCTGTGCATATGGAATGCCTCAGAGGATTGGAAACTCTCCAGCTGACTCATGTGATACCCTGTGCCTCAACTGTCACATCCCAGATTGTACCAAACAGCACCTTCTTCACACTTGGGAAATAAACCTCCGGCTCTGGACATCATCCCCAAAGCCCACCTCATGGGAAAAACGCTCCTCTCTCCTTCATGCAAGTGGGCGAGGCCTGGGCTGGGAGGTGTCGTATCTCATTTCTGTTGCTGCGGTAACCACCCTGACAAACAATAACTCCAGGGAGAAAGGGCTTATTTTGCTCGCAATTTCAAAATAAAGGAAGTCACTGTGGGGATGTCAAGGTGGCAGGAACTTGAAGTAGCTAGTGACATCATATCCATAGTCAAGGGCAGAGAGCAACGAATACATGCATGCTGAGTGCTCAGCTGGCTTTCCCTGCTGTCCCAGAGCCCCAAACCCAGGAATGGGGTTGCCCAGTCTCAGGCTGAGTCTTCCTATATCAACTAACAATCAAGACAATCCCCCACATGCTCTCTCTCTCTCTCTCTCTCTCTCTCTCTCTCACACACACACACACACACACACACACACACACACACACACACACACACGCTCACAGGATACAGGACCTAGATGGTCCCTTGCTGAGACTCTCTTCCTAGGTGATTCTATGCTCTGCCAAGGTGACAAACCAACCAGAGGGTCACCCCAGCTCCAGAGCACAGTACTGATGTGCCTAGGCTCTGCCACTGTCTGCCTTTTACCACAGGGATTCCACCCAAGCTTCTAAACGGAGCTTCAAGTACAGAGCTCTTCTCTCTTTTGGCCTCAGATTCTCATACCCTGAGGGGAGTAGTGCGCTTCCCTCCAGCCTGTTTGAGTCCTCTGCACTAAAGGTTTCATTACGTTCATCCATAGCACTCCATGCTGTACACGTGCACTGGGACCAGGCCACAGACCTCCACCCGAACAAAGCGCGACACTCATCTCAATTAAACAAAACAAAACAAAACAACAACAACAAAGAGAAATCATAGTAAAAGAACAAATGAATGGTATTTCTCCCATGTAACAAAAGGTCCTGGCAGTTACTGAAATGAGAGAGGCAGTCTAATTTGATACTGGATATACCAAGAATTAAATACAACAAAAGATCAAGATTTCCTATTTGATAATATAGTCACCGCCTGTTAATTGGAATTGACTGAAAACTCTTAGAATGAACAAGGTAATTCCATAAAGGGACGGGGGAAAAATACTCATATAACAATAATCAGCTAGAAAAGCAGTGAAGGAAGAAAGAAACAGTTCATAAAAACAAGGCAGAAGTAGCAAGGTGCAGCTCCCCATGGAGATGACGAAGCTCAGAGAAAGAAGAGACAGAGCGACAGGAGAGGCAACCATACTGTCCAAGTGTCCGAAGCAATGGTATCATAGAACTAGCATGCTTCCCAAAGTCTTGATAGCATCACACACACACACACACACACACACACACACACACATACACACACACACACAAAATTTTAAAACATGCTAACATGTTCTCCCAAACTTTCTCCAAGGGGATTAATAGTGCATGCAGAAGTATGTCACAAATGAGGTGTGCCATGGGAGAGTGTCTCTGTCAGGTTACACCAGCCACTGCAGGAAAGGAGCAGGTAAATGAAACTCAAAAAATCACATGGCAAGAGAGGACCGCAAATCATAGCCCATCTGCAGATGTAACTGATGGGCTATGTCACACTCTGGGTACAAAGGGATGGTGGTGTTAGGAGTCAGCTTCATTGGCTCTCCTTGGTATTTTATGTCTTCATATAAATTTTTAGATTATTTTTCTATGTCTGTGAAGAATGTTCCCAGAATCTTGATTGGGAGTGCACGGAATCTGTGGATTGCTTTTGGTAGAATGGCTATTTTCACAATATTGATTCTTCTATTCCATGAGTATAGAATTGGTGCTGGTTGGTTCTTGTCAATGTGACACAAACTTAGACGTATCTGTGAGAAGAGAAACTTAGATGAAAAAAAATGACTTCATAAGACTGTCCTGTAGACAAGTCTATAGGGCATATTTCTTTTATTAATTATATGGAAAGACCCACAGCCCACTGTGGGTGGTGCCACCTCTGGGCAGATGGTCCTGGGCTGTATAAGAAAGCAGGCTGAACAAGCAGTGTCTGCTTCGGCTCCTGCCTTGACTTCCGTCAGTGATGGAGTGTGATGTGTTATAAATCAAATACCCTTTACTTCGCAAGGTGTTTTAGTCATGGTGTCTTATCAGAGCAATGGAAACCCTAAGACAGATGCCTTTCCATTTTCCAGTGGTGTTTTAAAGTTGTCATTATAGAAGCCTTTCATTTCCTCGGTGGTTTAGTCCCAGGTACGGTGGGGGTGGGGGTGCTGCTTCTGTGAATGGGATTGTTTCTCTGACTTCTTTCATAGTATGTTTTCACTAGTATATAGGAAACCTGCTACTAATCTTTGTGTTTTTACTTTGTATTTTGTCTATTTGCTGAAAATGTTTATCAGTTCTAAGAGGTTTGGATCTTCGGGGTCTCTTATGAGTAAAATTATATCATACACAAATAGGGACCCTTTGGCTTCTTTTCTTATTTGTGTCCCTCTTGTTTCCTCTTGACTGACTGCTCTGGCTGAGACTTCAAGCTCTGAATTGAACAGAAGTAGAGCGAGTAAACACCTTTGTCTTGTTCCTGATCTTAAGTAGGAATGCCCTGAGTTTTTCTCCATTTAGTATGATGCTGGCTACAGGTTTGTTGTATATAGTCTTTATTACGTTGAGGTAAGCTCCTCCTTCTATTCCCAGACTCTTCATGACTTTTACCATGAGGGATGTTGGATTTTGTCAGTCTTTTTCTTCATCTAAAGAGAAGACCATGAGGTCTCTGTCTTGGAATCTATTTATGTTAGGAATAACATTTAATTATTTAAATATGTTGAACCCTCCCTGCATCTATGGAATAAACTCAGTTGTGATAAATCATCTTTTTGATATGATTTTGAATCTGGTTTACCAGTATTTTATTAGGAATCGCATCTATGTTCATCAGGGAGAGTGTTCTGTAATTTTCATCTTGCTGTT
The DNA here is from genome assembly GCA_026225945.1 of Cricetomys ansorgei. Lineage (NCBI taxonomy): Eukaryota > Metazoa > Chordata > Mammalia > Rodentia > Nesomyidae > Cricetomys > Cricetomys ansorgei. The sequence goes on from JAMJFZ010004042.1 coordinate 1,159,263, forward strand.
GCTGTGTCCTGACTTGAAGATTGTTCCACAGGAGGGAATTCATGCCTGGTACTGTAAACATGGGTTTGGGAGGGAGATATGATGTGAGGAATCCTGGGTAAATTGGAGGGAAATGAGTGGTGAATTTAAACAAGATAGACTATATACATGCATGAAACTTTCAACTGAAGAGTTATTAACCACTCTGGGTGAACAGCTGCCTCTTCCAGGCTGCCTGTTTGAATCTGTCTAATTTGCTGCAGAAAGGCTTAAGAAATGGAGGGGTTACTCAGGCTTCTCTTTGCCCCACAGTAGTATTAATTCCCAAGTCTTTCTCTTTTAAAGAGTTATTTTTAAGTGTGTGGGTGGGTGCACGTGTGCATGCATGCACCTGGAGGCCAGAGGTGTTCCTGGAATTGTAGGTATAGGCTGTTGTGAGCTGCTGGACATGAGTGTTGAGAACGGAAGTCAGGTCAGGCCCTGGCTCTGGGTATCAGGAGCACTACAGCAAGTCTGCAAAATCAACTGCTCTCCAGAATTTAAAATGCATCTTTAGAAATTGCCTTGGCTTTGGCTCTGCTCTGGGCCATTGGCTATGAAAGCTTGAGTAGCCACCTGTCTCACCTGAACACCTGCTGAGCCCTCTAGTCTCAGTACTTAGTCCTCTAAATGCAGTGATGCTGGGGTCAGGGGTTAGTAAGCTGGTTAGGTGAGGGTATTGCTGTGTTCTGTTGTGTTTTGATCTGGTTTACTTGGTTTGAGTTTTAAGCTAGCTCTTCTCTGAGCTCCTAGAAGTCCATAACATGACAGTCAGAGCCTTATTTCCTACTTGAGAAACCACATTAGAGGAAAACACTATTGGAAACCTCCAGCCCCTCATTTTCCCATCTCAAATTTGGCCCTGTGAATGGCTTTCAAAGAGACACATATTTGTTCCCCATCTTGCCACATGACATTCGTATGGCCTCAGGACATGCCAGCAGGATAGCTACCACCAGATGTGGCCCCTCGGCCTTGGACCAGAACCGTGAGCCAACATAAACTTACTTTCATTAAAGGCCCCAGGCTGTGGTGTTGCCTTCTTAGCCACAGAAAACAGACCAGCACAATCACCCATTTGTCTATCTTGAGTTCACAGAGAACAGTTGGGTTTTTATTTAATGTTTCTGTATTCCACCTGTGTCTCCTTCTACACCAAGATGGGGGGGGGGAAGCAAAATCCTGTAATGACTCATTCGTTTTACCCTGAGTATCCCAGGACAACTTTACAAACACACAGGTTAAATATGAAAACTGAGAACACTCAGTAAGTGCGGTGGGTGCAGCCCAGTGGTAGAACACTTGCCTGGCTAGTTCCACCCCTAGCACTGTGCCGTTTACCAGGCTTCCTTATACGCCCATCTCCGTTCTCCCATATTTACACTCAGACCATATCATCGAATCACATAATCACCCCTTTCAAACCCTACCCTCTCTTAGTTTTACAAGTGATCATATATGTCTTAACTCTAGTCCACATGTTCAGACTCATTTGTCTGAAACCTATTGCTAGTAAATTCCTTAGAAAAAGGTAGGGAACTCTCTCAAGTTTGCCCGTGCTAATAGGATGTGTACTCTCATTTTAGATAAAGTGCTTCAGCATGCACAAGGCCTGGCTTCCATCCCAGACCCAAACAAAAGAAACAAACAATCCAAGTGTGATAGTTTGAGGAAGAAATGTTCCCCATAAACTCCAGTATTTGAATGCTTGGTCCCCAGTTGATGGCACGGTTTGGAGAAGTTTCGGGGGAAGTGTGTAACTGGGGCAGGCTTTGAGAGTTTAAGGCCTTGCCCTACTTCCAGTTTGCTCTCTCTGCTTCATGCTTGTGGTTGAAGATGAGCTCTCAGCTTCATTGTCCTGCCACCATGCCTGACAATCAAGGCCATGCCTTACCACCACAATGGACTCTTATCCCTCTGGAACCATAAGCAAAATGCTGGTGATGATGTTTTATCACAGAAACAGAAAAACTAAGACACCATGTATGTTCTTTATGCCTAAAGGAACTTTAAAACTCTGTATGAAATCCTTGGAGCTGGTTGTGGCAGGATTGGCCTGTGATCCTAGACCTTAGGAGGCTGAGGAATGAAGATCACTAAGAGTTTGAAGCCTGGGCTACATAGCAAGTTATAGAGTAGACAAGGCTACAGAGGAAGACTCTGTCTCTATAAAAGAGGAGGAGGAAGAAGAAGAGGAGAAGGAGATGATCCTTGGTTCCTATTCCCCCCAAGTGCCTTAACTATGTTATTTTATGTATGAAGTGTTGCTGTTGAAAACTCTGATAATAGACTCTTTTTTCTTTTAAGTTTTACAATTGATTTCTGAAAAATTCCCCCTAAAGTCCTGTCACTTCACTAGATTATATTTTGGTATTATCTTTATGGCTGGGTATTCCTATGTACTTTCTTGCAACATATTCATTTAAATGCTTTTCGGGTATTCCTGGCTTCACAGTTTGGGACCTTTGTCCCTCCTCTGTTTCAGCGTTCCTCCCCAGGGGCACCTGTGTCCCTGAGTCTTCTTCTCCAGTGGCTCCTCCCCAGGGGCACCCGTGCCCCTGTGGGTCCTCTTCTCCACCAGCTCCTCCCCAGGGGCACCTGTGTCTGTGTGGGTCCTCTTCTCCATTGGCTCCTCCTCAAGGGCGCCTCTGTCCCTGTGGGTCTTCCTCTTGGCCATCTGTTGTGCTCCTGGATCCTTTTCCATCTTCTTTGTCCTCTTTTTAGTTTCATTTTAAGATTTAATTTTTATGTTTATTATATGTATTTATGTATACATGGGGGATACGCACACTGTGAGTGCAGGTGCCCATTGAGTTCAGAAGAGGTTGCTGAATCCCCTGGGGCTGAAGTTTCAGGTGGTTGTGAGCCACCTGCTGTAGGTGCTGAGAACCAAACTCCAGTCCTCTGCAAGAGTAGCGCCACTGCAAACCACTGAGCTTTCTTCAGCCCCATTTGGTTTTCTTAAGCTCCCCTTTCCTCCCTTATGTTTCTTTAGATTATCCGAATTTACCTGGCCTTTTGTTTATTCTAATTCAACCCTCATGGGTTATTTCTATTTTTCTTTCTGTCCACTTGTTTCTGAGAATTTTCTGACTTCCACTTAACACTGTTAAAGGCACACGCCTTTAATCCCAGCACTTGGGAGGCAGAGGCAGGCGGATCTCTGAGTTCGAGGCCAGCAATACAAGCCTTTCACAGTCAAATGTTATGGAGGCATGACTTCTTAATGGATGCTGGCATCTAGAAGGCACCAGCCACTCCCTTTCTTCTTCCTCTACATAATAGCTTTGAATGAGTTAGGCCTTCATGCTTTCCTTCTGCTTTTCGTGGGGTGGGAGTGGGAGCAGTTCCTGACTTTCAGGGAAAGTCTCAGTAGTCTAATGGTCTTTTTTCTTTCAGTCTTGTGCTGTGCTCATATGGCAGCTTCTGGCTGAGATGTACTGGCCTGCTTCCCACTTTAGTCTGGATTATCTGTCTCCTAGCTGCTGTTAGACTATTCTGTTCAACCTTCTCTTCTCCTGAGTGTGTGGCTCTATGGGAAGAGGGCCAGTTTCAAGAGCTCAGGAGGCAAAGCCATGTGAACTGAGGCATCTAGCAGGCTCTTCTAGTTCTCTGGCAGCACCTCTTCTTCCCTGTTTCCTTCCACGGATGCTGGCACTGAGCAGTAAGCTTACTTGCTGCTATTCTGCAGTCTATGGAGATGCTTTGATACCTGATAATCTAAATAAATGTGTGTGATTTTGTTTTCTCTCAGTGCTGTCTGCTCTTACTTGAAGTTTGTGGTATTTGTTATAACATGTTCAGGAAGCTAATACCAACTGAAACAGAAAATGTAGTAGTAAGCTGCTGCTAAGGCAGCTTGCCAAGGATGACAAGGAGGTATAATCATAGGTGAAAACCCTTCTAGACCTCAGCAGAGGGAACCGCTGTACTGGCCAGTGCCATACTTGATCAACGGTGGAACCCCGAGTGTCTGAGCTCAGATGGTTTTATTGATTCAGAACCCCTTAGGCACAGATCATAAGCAATCAACTTCCTCCACATAAATCCAACACCTGCAGACAATACAAAAATGCCAAGGCTTATCCCTTTTTCCAACAGTACACAAAAACAATTATTTTAAACACAACTAAAAATAACCTCCACAACATTTCCTCTTTTCTGTATAAAAAAATGCTTTACCTTTACAATACAATTTAACACTACACTAGCAAAACTATTTACAAGAGGAACAATCACGAGGGTTGTTAATGCACAGGACCAAATGAAACCAAACATCTATCAAGCTTTTTAGAATGTCTTTGGACAGCAGAAAAACATCAATGTCCAATTATCTGGAATTCACTTATGATCTCTGGACTCCTCCAAAGGGCTTCTCTTCTCTGGCTCTGCCTTCTACAGCACGCACAGTTTGTCCTTCAGGCCCCAGCTGGCTTGACTCCACTGCTGCTGCTCTTGGTGGCCATCCCATGGTACTGGCATCTTCAGGACTGCTGGGGTCCCTTGCTACAACTGGGCTGCACTTTCACTAAAGGCATCTACTGGGCTCTCTTCATGGTTTCAAACCTCAACTTCTTTACATGAGTCCTTTAATCTGGGCCTTCAACTACTACAGTGGCTGCACCCTTACCAATGGCCTCTCCTGGCCTCTCCTAGTGCCAAGTCTTAGCAGCTCTCCATGACCCCTTCATGCCTTCAAAACCAGTACCATCTGGGTAACTCTTACAGTACCAAGCTACCAGCATGAGATACAACTAGTCTTTGTCTGCAGGAAGGGTTCCCTCATGGGGTAGAGTTCTCATCATCATAGTATCTGGACCACTTGTCTTTCTCTTAGGTTTACAGGGGAGAAAAACTGGTCAGTTTAGCTAAGTGGCTTTCTGGCTCTAAGCTGTGGCTCCCACAACAGCAGAGAGTCCTTGGCCAGTAGGAAGAATCTCTGGCAAAGTCTTGGCAGTTTGGCATTCTTTTTCACGACTACTACAGGGAAACATACACCCTTCTTCATAAACTTCAAACCAAGATCTACTTGGGCTTCACACACACACACACACACACACACACACACACACACACACACACACGCCATCAACAAACTCAGTTTATAGAACAGTATACTCTGGCTTCTGTTTCCTGTACCCTGGCTGCTGTCAGCGGCAGAAGGGAGCATTGGCTCCATGATCAGGAAGAGTGGTTGCAACCTTGCTTTCTTCCCTGCTCTCAGTTGAACTCTGTTTTCACCATGAAAATTCATCTAAAACATTTGTTCGAAACATGGGTCTTACCTAGGAGCTTCTTCCTCATTTACAACTCTCTTACAGAACTTTCCTTTTATTGATACCTTAATCTCTGCCTCTGGGAACTGCTCTGAGCATACTTTACCAGATTCTTTGAGGTCTGGAGTTTCTTTCTCTTCTTCCTTGTCTCCACATATGATGTAACTAGCATGATGTTGTGTCCTTCTTTATATTCTGCCTACCATGTTGGGCACCATTTGTAGTTGTAGGCTGCTGTGGCAGCTCACCAAGGAAGACAGGGAGGTGCTTTCATACAGATACAAACCTTGCCAGACCTCAGCAGAGAGAACTGCCATCCTTGCAAGCAGCATACTGAATGGAACCCTGAACCTCTGCGCTCAGGTGTTTTATTGATTCAGAACTCCTTACGTGTTCTACTGATACCATGTGCAGATAGATCATCAGCAATCAACTTCCCCCATAGAAATCCAACCCCTGCAGACAATACAAAATGCCAAAGCCTATGCATCCCTTTTTCCAACAGTGCACAAAAAATTATTTTAAACACAACTAAAAATAAACTTCCACAACAGAAAAGCACAGGAGTGTGTCCCATAAGATTCCCCCCTCAAACCATGAATTAGAAGTGTCAAAGGGCAAGCTGCTACTACCATCTTGATTCTTCCCTTAACTCCCCTGGAATCTCTTCTCCATGACTTGAGAACACTTACTCCCCAGAGAAGCTAATGAATTTCCTTTAAGTCACACAGCCAAGGGTGGGAAGAGCAACATCTGAACCTCTCCTGACACCACAACCCTTAATTTCCCCCCACTGTACTTTAAGTAACTGCTCTTGCTCTAGCAGTTTCCAGCTTTAAGAATGAAATCATTTCTTTCATCTAAACAAATCTGTGTGAACGCTATTGTGAAGAGCTCTCAACTTCTCCAGCTCCCTCAGACATACCCACTGGCCTGAAAGGCATCTGTCTTCCTTCCCGAATCCTTGATCTAGTGCTCACACATCCCTTACCTGGCCTTCAAAGACCAACTCAAGCTCCCCTGAGCAAACCAACTGCTGTGACCCCCAGTGACACTTTGAATTCATGGTTTGAATGGGGAGACTCCTGAGACATGGTTCTGTGCATTTCTGTATCTGTTGGTATTAGTTTCCTGCACATTCTATTACAAAATACCCCAAACTGGAGACTTGTGATCACAGAAAGCTACTGTGCCATGGTGGTGAAGGCTAAAACCCCCACACTGAGACGTGGGCAGGACTGTGCTCCTTCGAAGCCTGCAGTCAGCTTCTTCTCACTCTCCTGGATTCCGGAAGCTGCCGTCAGTCCTTGGTGCTCTTGGCATGTAGCTGCATCACTCAGTCGCTCCCACCCTCCCTGTGTCTGTGTCTCCCCCTGGCCATCTTCTTCTAAGGACTCCGGTCATACTGGACCATGATGCTCCAGAAGGGCCTCTTCTGAACTGATCACATCTACAGCTGCCCTATTTCCTTACAGAGTCACATTTTGAGTAGTGGCATGGAACTTACAGAACTTTCAGTGTGTCTTTTAGGGACACAAGTGAGCCCATTGATGCTGTCTCTCCTCCCACATCAGTGGGCTTTTTTTTTTTTTCCCCTAATCTTTCGCTTTATAAGAGGAATGGGAGACCCAGAGAGCCCTTCTCACTTCTGTGTTTTCTAGAAGCCTTAAGACAGCTGGGTGTGGATGCAATGTGGTCAGAAACAGGAACAAGAGGAGACTTCCTTGCAGACTGAGGTAGCTGGGTTCCACAGTACAACAGCCACTCTGCTTGGCCCTGTTCATGACTCTGTTCTCTGCTCCCCCATATCCCTGATCCCTGGGCAGCCAGGAAGCCACGAGAGCCACTGATCCACAAGAGAGTCTATCTCATGACTTGTGTCCTACTATTTCTGTCTTCAGAAATAGTGTGTGTGTTTAGACGTTAACAGGAAGGCAAGGACACTGGAGGAATCTGCACACCAGCAGAAGGCTTTGGTTCCCTCATGTAAGCTAGGCAAAGAATCTCCATGGGCTCTCAGCATTCTCCCCTAGGCCATAGAGATGACTAGAACCCAAATTGTAGGGGGTGTTTGCTAGCCCAACATTGTGAGAGTAATAAGCCAGGACAGCCTCAGCTTCCTGATCTGTTGAATGGATGTGACCGTGTTATCACAAACTGTTGTTTAAGATTGAGAATGTGCATCTGTACCTCAGCTGCAGAGTGCTTGCCCAACATGCCCAAAGCCCTGTATTTGATACCCAGCACATATAAAATCAGGCATGGTGGTGCATGCCTGTAACAGCAGCTCTCAGGAAAAATCAAAATTTAAGTTTAAAACTCAAAGTCAAAGTTTAAGATCACCTTTGTCTATGCAGCAAATTGAGGCTATCCCAGACTACATGAGACTGAGGTTTTCTGTTTTGTTTTGTTTTTTATGCATGTGAAAATAATCTGCAAAACAGCCATAAAATATCTGCTCTTGGTTTACAGCTGCCTGAAAAAATTTGCTAGGACACCCTGGGAACCCTCAGGCCATTCCTTCAGGGAAGCAGGTAGGCTAACTGCAGCTTTTCACCTCTCTCTCAGCTCCTCTCTTCACCCGTCTTCAGTGGACCTCATAGACCATCTTCTTCAATCTTCCTTCCCCAGACTCATCGCTTTATCCTAGCCCTCAACTCCAACAGGCATTCCCTGGGAACCCTCAGGCTACTCCTCCCAAGGAAGTGGGTAGTCTGACTGCAGATCTTCACCTCTCCAGCCTCTCCTCCAAATCCAATCTTGCAGTCTCATCCTCATCTCTGTAACAGACCACCTACTGTGACCTCCCTCTCCTTTTTGCTCCCAGTGAACCACACAGATCTTCTTCTCCAACCTCCTTCCCCCCATCCTGTTATCCCAGCTCCCAACTCTAGTAGGCATTCTCTGGGAACCTGCCAGCCAAGTCTAGAGAAGCAAGTAGGACAGAGAAACAGGTAGATGAGCTTCAGATTTTCATTCTCCCTCCTCTCCTCCATGTCCAATCCCCCAGTTGGGTCTGCAGCTTCATAGCAGACCACATGTTGAGGCGTCTCCTAACTCTCTGCCCTCATTTCCAGGGATTTGAAGAGATCCTGGTGTAACAACTTGTTTTCCTCCCTCCTGTGGACCCCCTCAGTTCCCTGCCATTGTCCTAGCCCTTCCCCATTACTAAGTGTCAGATTCTAATACCTAGAAACATATTTTATCACAAACCCCAATGGCCACATCTACCAAGATTCAGGAAGAATTTTTTACCAGGAAAATTCAGCCACTTCAGTCTCCTAAGAACCAGAGAGAGCAAAAGAAACCAAGGAATCAGTACTCAACAAAGACATGACCAGACATCAACACATAGAATTACAATCTTCCCAAATCCATATGCCTGGATGCCAGCATAAAAATACAATCAATAATAGCTAGGAGAATATGTCTCCACTAAAGCCCAGCAACCCTGCCACAGAAGGCCCTGAGCATTGCAACACAGGTGAAGCATAAGGCAAAGACCTTAAAAAGCCTTCAATATAAATGGTTTTTTTTTTTTTTGTCTTGTTTTTCAAAATGGAAGGTTTCTCTGTTGTAACTATGGCTGTCCTGGAACTCACTTTGTAGACCAGGCTGCCCTTGAACTCACAGTGATCCACCTGCCTCTGCCTCCTGAGTGCTGGGATTAAAGGCATGTGCCACCATTGCCCAGCTTAAAGATATTCTTAAAGAGAAGAAATCAATGAAAACACAAATAGTGAAAGAAAATGAATTAAGCAGTTCAAGACCTGAAAGTGGAAATAGAAACAATAAAGAAAACCCAAACAGAGGGAAATACAAAAATGAAAAATGTAGGAACTTTAACAGGAACCTCAGAGGCTAAACTGTAGTAGTACACTGCTGCGGGGGCTCACCAAGGAAGATAAGGAGGTATTTTCATAGGTGTAAACCCTGTTAGACCTCAGCAGAGGGAACCACTGTCATGGCCAGCACCATACTCAATCAACACTGGAACCCTGAGCGTCTCAGCTCAGGTGTTTTTATTCTTTCAGAAATACTCAAGTATTCTACTGATAGCATATGCAGATCATTAGCAATTAAACAAACCCCACAGAAATCCAACACCTGCAAACAATTCAAAACGCCCTAGACAGCCCCTCACCCCTCACAATTATTTTATATATAACTAAAATTAAACTTCTGCAGCAGCAAACCTCACCAACAGAATATAAGAGATGGGAGAGAGAATCTCAGGCATTGAAGATACAATAGAAGGAACAGATACATCAGTAAAAAGAAGAAGAAGTAGAGGATGAAGAAGAAGAAGGAAGGAAGGAGGGAGGGAGGGAAGGAAGAAAGGTAAAGAAAGGTTAAATCTAGAAAAAAGGCTGGCATAAACATCCAGCAAATATGTAACACTATGAAAAGATCAATTCTAAGGATAATATGAATAGAAGAAGGAGAAGAAATTCAGGTCAAAGACACAGAAAACATTTTCAACAAAATCATACAAGAAAATCTCCCTAGCCAAGAAAAGGAGGTATCTATCAAGGTACAAGAAGCATATAGAACATCAAATATATTAGACCAGAAAAGAAAGTCCCCTCAGCACATAATAATCAAAACACTAAACATACAGAACAAAGAGAGAATATTAAAAGCTGAAAGTGAAAAAGATCAAGTAACATATAAAGGCAGGCCTATTAGAATAGCAGCTGAGTTTTCAAAAGAGCCAGAAGGGCTTAGACAGATGTTCTACAGATTCCAAAAGACCACAGATAGCAGAACTTCTATACCCAGAAAAACGTCCAATCATAATAGATGGAGAAAAAAAGACATTCCATGATACAACCAAATTTAAGCAATATCTATCTGCAAATCCAGCCCTACAGAAGGTGCTAGAAGAATTCCAACTTAAAGAGGTTAGTCAAACCCAAGAAAAGGAATAAATAATCCAAGACTAGCAAATCAAAAGAGACGGAACACACGTGCGCACACACACACACACCAGGACCACCAGCACCATCACCATCAGCACCAGCACCACCGCCACTGCCACAGTCACCGCCACCACCACCAACACTGTCTCAATTCCCAAATAAAAAGACAGAGTAACAGAATGGATGCAAAAACAGGATCCATTTTTCTGATGCATCCAATAAGCACACTTTAACATCAATGATAGACATCACCTCTGGGTAAAGGAATGGAAAAGGATATTACAAGAAAATGCACCTAAGAAGCAAGCTGGCATAGCCATTTTAACATCTGAGAAAACAGACTTCAAATAAAAACCAGATGACATAGGGAAGGATACTATATACTCATCAAAGGAAGAATTCACCCAGACGACATTGCAATTCTAAACATATATGCACCAAATACAAGAAAACCCAAATTCATTAAAAAAAAAAAAAAAACAACACAACAGTACTATAGCTCGAATCACATGTTGACCCTCACACACTGATAGTGAGAGTCTTCAGTAACTGTCACCAATAGACAGGTCATCCAGACAAAAACCAAACAGAGAAATGCTGGAGCTAACAGGTATTATAAACAAAATGGACCTAACGGATATTTACAGAACACTTCACCCAAACACGAAATAACATACCTTCTTCTCAGGAGCTCAAGGAACTTTCTCCAAAATTGACCACGTACTTGGACACAAAGCAAGTCTCAACAGATACAAGTAAATATCTGACCACCATGGATTAAAACTGGATATCAGCAACATAAACAACAGAAAGCACAAACTCATGGAAACTAAACAACTCACTACTGAATGAAAAATGGGTCAAGACAGAAATTAGGAGAGAAATTAAGCTTTCTAAAAGTGAATGAAAATTAAAACACAACATACCTAAATTTATGGGACACAATGAAGGTGACTCTAAGAGGCAAGTGCATAGCACTAAGCGTTTACATTTTTTAAAATTGGAGAGATCTCATACTAGTAACTTAACAGCACACCTGAAAGCTCTAGAACTAAAGGAGGAACATCCAAAAGGAGTTAATTGGCAAGAAATAATCAAACTCAGGGCTGAAATAAATAAAATAGAAACAAAAATAAATAAACAAAAAACATTATAAAGAATCCATGAAACAAAGAGTTGGTTTTTTGAGAAAAGCCAGTAAGATTGATGAACCCTCACCAAATTGACTAAAAGGCAGAAAGAGAATATCCAAATTAACAAAGGTAGAAATGAAGAGGAGGACATAACAACAGACACGGAGGAAATCCAGAGAATCGTGAAAACCTGCACTCCACCAAATTGAAAATCTGAAAGAAATGAGTAATTTTCTCTATGTGTACCACTTGCCAAAGTTAAATCAAGACCAGATAAAGAAAATTTAAAAGACCTATAAACCTTAGTGAAATAAAAACAGTAATTAAAAGTCTCCCAACCAAGAAAAGCCCAGATTGTTTTAGCACAGAATTCTCCCAGACTTTCAAAGAAAAGTTAATGCCAATACTCCTCAAATTATTACACAAAATAGAAGCAGAGGAACATTGCCTAATTAATTTTATGAAGTCACAGCTACCCTGACACCAAATAAAACCAAACCACATAAAAAACCTAACAAAAAAACTTAACAAAGAGAATTACAGACTAATTTCTCTTAAGAATATAGATGCAAGCATTCTCAATAAAATACTTGTAAATCAAATCCAAGAGCACATCAAAAAGGTCATCTACCATGATGAAGTAGGTTTCATCCCAGAGATGCAGGGATGGTTCAATATATGTAAATCAATAAATGTAATCCACCATATAAACAAGCCAAAAGACAAAAACCAAATGATCATCTCATTAGATGCAGAAAAGGCCAGTGTTTGACAAAATCCAACACCCCTTCATGATCAAAGTCCTGGAGAGATTAGGGATACATCAGACATACTTCAACATAATAAAGGGAATTTACAGCAAGTCCACAGCCAGCATAAACTTAAATGGAGAGATACTCAAAGCAATTACACTAAAATCTGAAACAAGATAATGTTGTTTACTCTGTCCATACCTATTCAATATAGTACCTGAAGTCTTAGCTGGAGTAATAAGAGAACTGAAGGAGATCAAAAGGGTACAAATTGGAAAGAAAGAAGTCAAAGTATCTTTATTTGCAAATAACATAATAATACACATAAGTGACCTTAAAATTTCTACCAGGGAAAGGATTTGTAGAAAAGACTACAGCTGCTAAACACTTCCAGCAAAGTAGCTGGATACAAAACTAACATACAAAACTCAGTAGCCTTCCAATATAAAAATGACAAACAGACTGAGTAAGAAATCAGGGAAACAACACCTTTTACAATAGCCTCAAATAATATAAAATATTTTGGGGTAATTATAACCAAGCAAGTGTAAGCTCTGTATGATTAAAAAAAAAAAAACTTTAAGACACTGAAGAAAGAAATTGAAGATTATCAGAAGATGGAAGGATCTCCCATGCTAATAGATCATTCGTATTAATATAGTAAAAATGGCCATCCTACCAAAAGCAATGTACAGACTCATGCAATTCCCATCAAAACCCCAACACAATTCTTCACAGATCTTGAAAGGATACTTTTCAGCTTCATATGGAGACACAAAAAATCCAGGATAGTTAAAACACTCCTGAATAATAAATGACCCACTGGAGGCATCACTGGAGGTTTCAAGCTGTACTGCAGAACTATAGTAATAAAAACATCACTGTATTGGCACAAAAACAGATTAAAACACTGTCTGAGAAACACTTAAAGAAATATTCAACATCCTTAGTCATTCATGAAACACAAAGCAAAACTACTTGAGAGTTCATCTTACACCTGTCGGAACAGCTAAGATCAATAAAACAAATAACATCTCACGATGGTGAAGATGTGGAGTAAGGGGACACTCATTCATTGCTGGTGGGAGTGCAAATTTGTACAGCCACTATGGAAATCAGCGTGGTGGTTCCTCAGGAAGATGGGAATTGATCTAACTGAAGATCCAGCAATACCACTATTGAGTGTATACCCAAGGAACTCTTTCTTCTACTATAGAAACACTTACTCAACCATTTTTTTTGCTGCTCTATTCATAATAGTCAGAAATTGGAAACAACCCAGATGTTCCTCAACAGATGAATGGAAAAAGAAAGAAAGAAAAAAGCAATGGAGTATTACTTAGCTGTTAAAAAATTAAATCATGAACTTTGCAGGTAGATGAATGAGGTAACTCAGACCCAGAAAGACAAATATGGTATTAATTCATTTAATGGTATTAAATTCATTCATTTAATATTAGCTATTAAGTCAATGATAGCCAAGTTATAGTCTGTAGAATCACAGAGGTTAAGTAGCGAGTAAGGGACTTGTCAGGTACAGATAGATCTCCCTATGAAAGGGAAATAAAATACATAGTTATGGGTGAATGGGGGTGCTAGAATGGGAAGATCAAGTGGGAGAGGAAGGGGAGAGAGGGACAAGGGAGGATACATGGATAGACAGCTAAAATTAAGGGCTTTTTGAGGGGTAGCATGGAAACCTAATACGTGTGTGTGTGTGTGTGTGTGTGTGTGTGTGTGTGTGTGTGTGTGTATGGGCAATCTAAATGAAATAGCCAAATAAGGTGGTCACAGAGCCCCAATAAGCCATCTCTTGTCACCAAATGAAGCTTCCAGTACCTGATTGGATTACATCTAATTGAGATGTTGACCAAAGGAGTCCCATGGGAACACCCAAACAACCCAGGCTGTTGCCAAGACTATAGGTTGCTCTCCATAAGCTAACAGCAAGGCCCCATTGCTAAAAACAGCACCCACGCAGCTCATTAACATAGAAATGTCAAGCTGGTGCCTACCTAGAGCTTTCACCCATATTGAATTTAGCCACATTGACTAGTATCTTTGGTACAGAAAAATACTCTGCATGCTTCCTAAGGAGAAACATAAACACCTACAGCTACAACCATTTTGATCTACAATAGTGGCCTAGCTTCAAGATATGCTAGTGCAATGGTGGCACAACACTTGTGGGAGTGACCAACTAAATATCTGATTTGACTTAAGGCCCACTCCATGAGATGGAACCCAGAACATTGCTTGAGACTAAATACCCCAGGGATGTAGGGTAAAACCAAATACTGCTGATCTAAATAAATAAATAAATAAATAAATAAATAAATAAAGGTTAACAATAAAATGACTCCTAAAGACATTTTGCTATTCTCATAGATCAGTGCCTTGCTCAGCCATCATCAGGGAAGCTTTCTCCTGCAACAGATAGGAGCAAATATAAAGACCCACAGCCAGACATTATGCAGAGAATGAAATAACACTCAACCCTAAAATTTCTTCATCAAATTTCTCCCTTTGAGGTTCAGGGAACCCTGTGGAAGATGAGGCAAAAAGAGTATAAGAGCCAGAAGGGATGAAGGACACCAAGAAAACAAGGTCCTCTAAATCACCATGATCAATGCACATCTGAACTTAGAGACTGAAGCAGCATGCCTGGGACCTGCACGGGTCTACACCAGGTGGGGTCCTAGAGCTCAAAGAAGAAGTAGACAAATGCCTCCATCCCTAACCCAGAAGCAATCTCCAACTGATAACCACTTATAAATGAGAATTTAGATTTCTCCAAGGGAGTTTCATTGTGGAAACAAATTATTCTTAAAGGAAGTCTGCATGCCCAGCAGTAGATATTATGGCAGATAGTATAGCAGTTCTTATTCCCGACAGAATAAATGTGTGTCTCTGCTTTGAGCTCTTTTCCTTCTGTTTGTTTTGTCCTATCCCAATGTGTTTGTTTTTTGTTTTATATTATTATATTCTATTTTATTATTATCTATTAGAAACCTGTTTTTTTTTTTCCTAATGAGAGACAGAAAGGGGATGGATCCAGGTGGAAGGGAAGATGGGCAGAACTGGGAGGAGTAGGAAGAGGAAACCATAATTACTATACATTGTGTGAGGAAAAAAACTATTTTCAATAAAAAGGGAAAAATACTAGAACAAGTCTTTTTTAAGTTTGCCAGGATACATCGATGGCAGCCTTTGCTCAGGAAAGCTTCACCAGGTGACTGAGGGTCATGACCAGGACAGGGCATGACCTTTATTTGTGGGGCAAGAGGACAGATGCTGGTTCTGTTACCCATGCAACCCTTCGCAGGGACATTTCCTTCTTCAGCCCCTTTCTCTCTTGGATCTGCCTTCTCAGAATACCCTTTTATAACAACAGGACTCTTCTAATACCCATGTGCTTAGCAGACTGGCTCAGGCTAGGCATTGTTGGCCTGCCCCAAAGGCTCGGCACACAGGAGTCTGTCCAAGCAATAGCATGCCATGTCTTGCCAGTACATTCCTCACGCCTTCTGGACATATTGACATCTTGATGACTTTGGATCCCAGATGTCCTTCACCAATTGTTGTTAATATGCCTTCTTACCTGCTGTGACACATGTTCCCTTCCCATGGGGTAGCATAGTCATTGCCTCTGTGACCTGCCTCCCTGGCATGTGTCTGGCCTGGGTGCTTCAGTGAATATGAGGGTGCTAAAGAGCAGCCACAGTCAGATCTCAGCTCCCCCTCCCCCACACACCTGGGTTTGAAGCTGGGGTAGTTCTGTAGAAGGCACAGTGAGAAAGTGTAGACACTAGTGCTGCCTTCTGTACAGGTTATCTGTAGGCATATCAGATCATTAGCAAGATTTAACAATCCCTGCCTGTGAGCAAGAGCTGTGGTAAAGAGGTGTGGCTTCTTAACAGGTGTGAAATACAGCTGCTGGTGGTAGTAGCAAACAAAGTATATTTTAAAATGCATCCTGATGTTAAAGTTGTTAAAATACTGAAGGGAGTCTGTCTTGGAATTGGTGGCATAAAAGTTACTGTGTCACCTTTTGGAAAATTGTGGTATGGCATCATTGGAGAGAAAACACACAGGCACACCCAATAGCCACTGGGGACAGACTAGCCTCTGCTGGACCGCGGAAGGAATAGTGGCACTTGAGGTACATTGAGGGTTAAGATTGTGCAGTGGTTGTTACTGGTTAGGTCTTGAAATGCAGACTTGAGCAAGGTCACTCACACAGAATTAAGGAGGGCCACTTAGAAGAGTGAAGGACAAGCACAGGAAACGCAGTGTGGGAAAGGTAAATGGGTAGGTCTGAAGGGAAGAATAGGAAATGATAAGACAGGAAAGGCCATCTGGCCTCCAGATTATGGTTACCTCAAGGCATTTGGATTGTATTCATTGAGTAGCAGGAAGTAGAGAGTCTAAAGACAGGGAGGGTGCCTCAACATTGGCTAGGAATATTAATGTGGTAGTGACCTGCGAACCTACAGGAGGAAGAGACTGTGGGGCAGGGCACCTGTTCAAGAAGCAGCATCAGTAGTCCAGGCAAGGAGCAGAGGAGGAGTGTGGAATAGAACAGAAGGGATGCCAGGAAACAGAAAAGAGCAAGCAGCAATGCTAGGATAAGGGTGTGGACAACTGCAGATATGATGCCAGAAGTCAGGGACCAAGAAGGCCTTGTGATTCCAGAGGCCTGACTTCCCATCCCAAGCATTCTTGAGCATGACAGAAATCATCCTTGTACCCCTAGGTGATGCATCCCTCAAGATATCCCAGTTGGAGGCTCATGCTGTTTGTTATGGTTTCCTCTTCTCTCTCTCCCTTGTGTGTGTGTGTGTGTGTGTGTGTGTGTGTGTGTGTGTGTGTGTGAATGTGCGGTGTACACACATGTGTGTGTGTCCATGCAGGTATGTGCTCCCATTCAGAAGTAGAGGCCAGAGGGGGTCATTGGCTGTCCTTCTTTATTGCTCTTGGCCTTATCCTCTTGAGACAGGGTCTCTCACTGACACTAGAGCTAGGTTGGCATCCAGGAAGCCCCAGTCATCCCCCTGTCTCTACCACACGCCTAATCCTAGGGTATAGGTATGAAGTAGTTCCCAGCTATTTACATGGGATTTTAACTCAGGTCCCTGCGATTACACAAGAGCTCTTACCCATTGAACTGTCTTCACAGCTCAGTTTCTCCTTCTCTAACATGTTCCTTATGATGCTGATATCTTTAATGATGCTATATAAGGGAAAAAACCCACAATCTGTGGTAATAAATCCAGCAGGAATATCCCAGGCAGCCTCATTTGCTACTGCAACACTGCAATACAGAAAAGCAAGAGCACACCAAATGACCTTTATAAAAAAACGAAAGAAATCAGCAGCAAACCTGGGAACTCGCCCAAGGTTCCAGTTTCATGGATGTGTCTCTGTGTTTGTTTACCCTAGACCTTCTCACCTTTGAAGAGATCAATGGGCTGTGTGAACGTCAGGCACCTTGTGAATTCTAGATCATGTCCTTGCTGCTCTACTCCACCTGAGAGATGTTGTGTTCGCAGGAGAAGAACCCTCCTGTTTGAGTTCTGTGTCCAGCTTTGAGATGCAGGTGGAAGAGACTGGTTGGCCTCCTATGGGTGGTTGGCCATCATTCTCAGGGATCATGTCCTTGACTGTCCATGGCCCTGATGCCCACATCAACCATGGGACTCTGAAAGGATGCATTACTTTTCAAAGCCAAGGCCCAAAGAAGCCAGAGGTGTGGATCATTTTGTTTTCCTTCCCACTTGAGCAGACTTGCCCATGTACTTAGGGGTAAGTCTGGCTCTACTCCATATGTTTCTAATGGGCTCTGAGCTGTGTCCATTAGTGGAGAGATGAATTATTGAACACTTTCTAGCTGTTGGTGCCCAGGCCTGGTTCTGTGGGGTGAAGATGCCACTGGGAAGAACATTCTAGAAAAACTGAGATATGGCAAGTAAACAGTAAAGATTATTTTGATGCTGATGGGACTCTGAAGAAAATAAACAGCTGCGCAACACGAAGGGCTGCTGAGCTCTGCGGATGGGGAAGGCCTGTCTGAGAGACCAAAGGGATGAGAAAGGAGCCTGCAGTGGCTGAGGGAAACACTGGAAGCAGAACACAGCACAGATACCAGCCCCAAGGCCAGGGAGGCCCAGGCAAATGGCAGGGGAAAAATCAGCCTGTCAGCCTGGTGGCAGAGAAGACAGGACACAGTGGTGCAGGGTCCACTCATAACCAAAGTGAATTAGGGGAGACCCAGTCGGATTCCCACTGCAGCACATTCACAGAGCAGATGCAGGTGGGTGTGCTATGGGTATAGGGGTGTGAGCAGAAGCTGGGACTCAGGAAGTAGGCCAGGTGGGAGAACTAGAGCATCCTAATGCTGCACCTCTTTAAAACAGTTCTTCATGTTGTGGTGACCTCACCCATAAAATTATTTTCTTTGCTACTTCAAAACTGTAATTTTGCTGCTGTTGTGAATCATAATGTAAATATGTGATATGCAGGATGGTTTTAGGCAACCCCTGTGAAAGGGTCATTTGACCAACAATGGGGTTGTGACCCACAGGTTGAGAACCGCTGGTCTAGAAGAAGGCTCTAGCACAGACCATAGTATGGCTAAGGGGTGAGAAAATGTGACTCATTCTGGCTGATTTGCAAGCTATAGTGGAATGGAGCAACCCATCCTCAGAAGCAACAAAGCAGAGGCAATAGACAATGTCATGAGCCTGCTGTACTAGTTTCCCAGGGCTGCTGAAAATGCCAGGTTGCTCAAAACAGCAGATAAGTATTCTCCCTGTTCTGGAGGCCAGAAGTCCAAAGTTAATGTGTCAGGAGGACCAGGCTCCCTCCAAATCTTCCTTTTCTAGCTTCTGGCTAATGTTCTACAGCACTGAATTCCTGGGCTCACAGCTGTATTTCTCTAGTCTCTGCCTCTACTGTCACATGGCATTCTGCCTTGTGTCTATCTGTGTCCCAAGATGGTGACCCTTCCTCACCAGCTAGGGGATTAGGCCCATGTGAATCCAGTGTGACCCCCTTTTACTTGATCAAACCTGCAAAGTCCCTGTTTCTAAGGTGCTGGTGGACATGAATTGTGGAGGAAACTGTTCAACCCATATGTAGCTCCCCAGGGAAAGGGTGTAGGTGAAGAAACCTGGTAAGTACAAAGCACACAAGTTCCCATGCTTGTTTCTATTTGCTTATAATTTATCACATCATGTTTTAGTGTATGAGTTTATGTGTGTTCATGTGGTGAGTGCACATGTGTGTTCATACAGGGAGAGTCCAGAGAACAATCTCAGGTGTCACTGGCTAGGTGCTATCCCCTTGGTTTTTTGTTGTTTTGTTTTGTTTTTGAGATTGTGACTTAAATCCCAGAGAAGCATTGTGTTAATTAAAGAATGCCCATCATGTTGCATGTAACTGGTCAATAGGTGTGAGGCATGATGACCTTTCAGTTTGGAAACAGCAGGATGCTGGGTGGCTCTCGAGTCTGTGATGGTTCATCTTGATGGTCAACTTGATTGAACTGAGCTGCTCCTAGAAGATTAGTATAGCACACCCTTTGGTGTGTCTGTGAGGTCATTCCTAGAGAGGAATAACTGCGGGAAGAGACCTGCCCTGAATCTGGTGGGAGCACCCCACAGGCTGAGAGCAAAGTGAGATAAAGGGGAGCAGTACCCACAGCAGGCATTCTCATTCTCTCTCTCTCCCAAGTGCATGAGGCCAAACAGCCATGGGCTGAACCCTCTGAGGTCACAGGCCAGAGTAGGTCTTTCCTCCCCAGAGCTGCTCCTGTCAGGTGCTTGCCACAATGACACAAAGTAACTACAAAGAGTCCCTTCGGTGAAATGGTGGGGCAAGGGTGTGACTGACTCGGGTTGAAGATACTGTGAGAACAGCAGAAAAATTAAACCAACAAATGTGGATACCACTTTCCCTGAATCTTGAAAGTAGAGTAGGTTGGGATTAAAAGTTTTAGGGTGTTGATGTGTGTCTGAGAAAGACAAATGAGCATAGAGCATCTACAGAGCAGGGGAGCCTAGGAGAGAAGGCAGGCTGGGCCACTGGAGTGAGGCCCTGGGTGGATGAAAGCTGGGACTTTGTAGCTTGTTGGAGCAGGAACAAGCTAAATACTAACGGGCAGAAGCGTGTGACCACGACCACAGAAATGTCCAATGGTAGAGTCAAGGTGAAGACAATACGTTCACTTTGACAGAGGGTCTGTCACATCTGAGACCTGGGAATGGAGGAGGTAGGACAACAGCCATGGAGGAGGAGATTTAGAGAGAGGCAGAGGTACTCAGGGTGATCCAGGACAGGCACTTAGCCTATGGAAGTCACAGGAGATTGACATGAAAGGGGAATCTTTAGCTCCACCCAGCACCCTGCTTGCTAGATGTTTAGAATTGAACATTGCTGGTGTTCTTCCAGAGAAAGAATGGGGACAGGGGGCTGAAGAGGTCACAAGGAGCAGTTAGAACAAAAGCTAGGTGAGTAGGGTTAGAATTGACAGTGGGGTTGTAGCAGTATGTTGCCGTGGAGGCTTAGCAAGGACGACAAGGAGGCATAATCATTGGTGCAAACCATGTCAAACCTCAGCAGAGGGAACCACTGCCATGGCAGGTACCATCCTGGACAGTGGAACCCCCAGCATCTGAGTTCAGGTATTTTTGTTGATTCAGAACTCCTCAGGTATTCTACTGATAGCACATGCAGATCATCAGCAATCGACTATCTCCTGCATAAATCCAACACCTGCAGACAATACAAAATGCTAATGCCTGGTAGTCCCTCACCCAACAGTGCACAAAACAATTATTTTATACATAACTAAAAATAAACTTGTACAACACAGGGTAGTGGAAAGGGGGCCACACATGCTAAAGGGATCTCATAGTAGGAGAGTTGTTGACAGGGGTTATATAGAACACATGAGCAAGACAAAAGGAGGCAGCTGGTCTGAGTGAGGAATGAAGTTTTAGAAGGGGACAGTGGCTGTTACAGTCTAGGTCTCAGCCATGCGAGCCAGTGATCAGGTGGGTAGAATGGAGGAGGCAAAGGAAATACAAGGCAAAGGCAGCTGCAAATCTTGAGCTATGCTTGTGCTGAAAATCTCTGATCACTTGATTTTCCCTTATAAGACAGGACACAGAAGGCAAAGGAAAGAAAGCATTTGCCGCCGCCACTTGAGGAGCTGAGAAGGCAGAGGTCAAGGAACTGCAGGGAAGCCTGTCTGACCACCTTTCTGACTTCTGACACTAGCAGAGGCCCAGTGCACAGACGAGAGGCCCAGAAACCAGCAGCACAGGGCACAGCCAAACTCTCTTCCAAGAGATCCAGGAGAAAGGGAGCCAGAGTTCTGCACCTGTCTAGGAGGAGGGACCCAGCATAAGTCATGCACACCTGGAGGCAGCAGCGACAGGAAAAGCTTCTTCCTTAAAGACCTTGAAATTCGATTAGAGATGAGAATGAGAGAAGGACCTAGGCATTAATGAAGGAAGGGGAGTCTTCATAATCCACCAACTGTCATCATAAAACCAGCAAAAATGTATTCCCACCTCTCCACATTCAGGAGCACATTTTTACTTTGCTATCATGATCATCAAGCTTTAAATATAAAAATCCTGGCTGGGGGTGTATCTCAGTCAGTGAGTGATTGCCCACTGTACACAAACCCTGGTGTCAATTCCTTATCATGGTATAAACTGAGCATGGCCACGCATGTGTGTCACCTCTGCATTCTGGAGGTGGAAACACAGGGAACAGACGTTCAAGGTCATCTGTGGCTACATAGTGAGCTAAGGCTAGCCTGTGCTCCATGAGTCCCTGTCTTTAAAGTAGGGAGGGAAGCTGGAGAATTAAGAACACTTGCTACTGTTCTAGGAGACCAGAGCTTGGGTCCCAGTACCCATGTCAGGGGGAGCAGACAATATCTTCTGGTCTCCAGTTACCCCCACAAATGTGTCTATATTTACACAGAGTTACACATATACATACACATAAATAAAAATAAAATATTTTTTTAAATAAAGAAGACAGAGAAATATTTCATAGGATACAATTCTTCTAGGCGAATCAAGGCTTTTCCAAGGGTGGATTTGTTAAATATTGAACAAAGTACCTGGAAAATTCAGTGGAGCTGACAAACATGTTTGCCTTGGCAAAGGGGAGTCCTGAGTCATGTCCCAGCTCCCTGCTTCCCTGGGTTTCCTTCCATTGCAGTTTCAGATGTGCCTTGACAGAGGCCATAATACATGTCCACCTCTCTGCAACTGCCTAACAAACCTCAGATGATAACAGCCACTGAAGGAGAGTGAATGATAACCACAGTCTGTAAGGGTTAGAAATGCTGAATAAAACCTGTCAGTCCCATGTCCCTGTTTTACAAGAGTGAATCGACATGCAGAACTGGTAAGTGACTTGGCCTCGAAACCTGGGAAGACTCAAAACCAAGTCTGCTGATGTAAAGCCCAATCCTGTCCCATAAGCTCACCACCAGGTGGGGTGGATGTGTTCTGGAATGTTATTCAGTGCACTGGACGATCATCAAATAGGAAGAAATGTCATGATTGTGTTAATACTCAGCCAGCCTGCCTGCCTTCCTTCCTTCCTTCATTTATTCATTCTCTTTGTCTCGTAAATGTAAATGCTAAGTCCATTCTCTGATGCAGACACTCCTGGGGGCTGGGACCATAGAACAAGGAATGCAGTTGACTAAGTCCAGCAGGGAGTCAGAGAGCCAACAGCTGCAAGGCCAGGTGTTGAGTGCTGTGGAGAGAGTGTGTGGCTCTCCCAGGACTAAGGCCACTGGAGAAGTACCAGCTACAACCTCGCTGCTTAATAATAGAATCGCTTGCCACCGTGGCCCAAAATAGAATGGTCATTGCTGGAGATGGGCGCCTAGTAGACTTAGTTGGAAAGTAAACATGAAACTGGATTAAATCTGAGACTCAGTGGTGTTTGGAAGCATCCAGATGTGCTGAGTCTCTCCTGTTCAGCTCTGCAGGACTGTTTTCCTGCCTCCTCCTTGCTTCCACTATATCTGGGGGACTGTGCTTGTGGGCTACACCTCACCCTGACTTCTAGCTTGTGGTTGCTTGAACCAGTAGAAGCCACACCAGAAACTGGACTGGGAGAAGACAGTAAAGCTGGGAACCCATTCCTCCCATACCTTCCCGGTGGGTGGCCTTGGCCTAACTGGCTTTTTCACACCTACATGAGCTTGGTGGCTCCCACCCTCACCCCTGAAGTCTCCTCTTTGCCTTGCTCTAGGCAAGGGTGAAACGGCATCTTGATGTCACTAACCCCAGGTCCTACCTCACCCTACCCACTGCCCTCACCCTTGTAAACAGTTCAGTATTGATCTTTCCTCAAATTACTTCCAATGACCTAAATTGTGGGAGCTGGGACCCTGATGAATACACATCTGGTTTCGGGTCTGAGTTCATTTTTGCTATCTACTGTGTTTTGATAGCTCTCTATAATAACCACTTCTGGCAGTATGTGGTCAATACACAATTCCTTATTTGCTCTGAGAACCACCCCCAAATCACAGTGTGGCCTAGGAACCACATTTGTGGCAAGTGCCCATAATTGACTGAACTAAAGGCCAAAGGTCAACTAGGCCTACCAGATGGCATATCCCAGAACTCCAGCAGAATTGTGGATTTCTGTCAGCTTTGACAAATCAATCTCACAAATACAAAAGGAAGCTTAGCTGTGGAATAAGCGGAGACTCTTAACTAAGACTGATGGCTAATGTGACAGCTAATCTTGGTTGTCAATTTGACTACAACTGGAATCAACTGAAACCCAAGCTGCTGGGCACATCTGTGAGGGATATTCTTGATCACAATATTTGAATCAGGAAGACCCATCCTAAACCTGGCAGCACCTTCTGCTGGCTTTCAGATAAAACGACAAGAAAGAAGTAAACTTCTTTGTACCTGTGTGTCCTTGCCTGGCTGACAAGTGCATCCATCCTGAAGGCATTCCTTCACCTGTATTAGAACCTACTTTGGGGGATTCTGATGTAGACTGAAGACCAGCAGCTCTCCAGGAATCCTCCAGGCCTCAGTGCCTGGAGGCATTGGGATTGCTGAGATATCAGCTTCCTGGACTGAACAACTATGAGATTCTTGGCCTTTCCACCGTGAGACAGCCATTACCTGGACTGCATCCTGCAAGCTGGTCTAATGACACCCCCACCCAAATACGTGTATTTGGAGGTATGTGTATTCATTCTATCACTTTTGTTTCTTTAGTGAATTCTGACTAATATAACTACCTCCAGCTCTACGTAAGCCTGCTGTCCTTAAGGTCCTAGATACTCAGTACTACAACCATGTCACCACCTCCAACCTTTAGCACATATTAAGTTGAATTAACTTCTGATACTCACAACCAAATGACTCCTGAATAACGACTGTAAATTATTTTCAGAAGTAGAAAATAATAGTAGATAGATTTTAATGTTTTATCTTTACCTTTGGAGTGATTATAGACTCACAAGTACAAAAAGAGTTCAGAGTCCTGATACCTTCCCAGTACTGAAATATTATCCTATCCCTATAGTTCAGTCCCAACACCAGGAAGCGGGGCTGTTGAGATGGCTCAGTCACTAAAGTGCTGGCTGTGCAAGCAGGAAGATCTGAGTTCTTCCCCAGCACCCTGGGGGAAGCTGGTTATCAAAAGCTGGTTGTGGTGGTGCACATTTGTAATCCCAGCACTGAGAAAGTGGAGCTAGGCGGATCCCTGGGGCCTCCGGGTCACCCAGCCTATCCTGATTGGCCATCCCCAGATCCCAATAGATCCCTATATTAAAAACCAGAAAATAACAAAATAGCAACAACAACAAAAGATGGATGGCTCCTGAGGAACAACTGTCTCAAAGACCAAGATGGAGAGCTCCCAAGAAGGAAGACCTGGAGTAGACTTCTGGCACATGCGCGCACACATGTGAGGGCAGGTGGAGCAGAGGAGACTGACGCTGCTCTGTCACAGGTGACTAGACCACGTGACTCAGTTCTCACTATTTTTCAAACATTTGTTTATATTATTCATAAACAGGGTGAGTGGTGTTTGTGATTCTATGCAATGCTATCTGAAAAGAAAATAGATTCATACTTTGAAACCTTCTAATTAACCTGATCTTCCAGCATGAAAGGAGCTGCCTCTTCCTGGCTGTGCCTACCCTGTCACCATGCCACTCTGGATCTTATGGAGCTCACTCTGGGTCCAGCCCCTCTCCATGCCTGCAGAGGTATGGGTGCCACAGTGACATGTGGGTCAGGGATGAACTGCATGTATCTTGCAATGGTACCTTGAGATAACAGACCTGAAGAATTCCAATCACTGAGGTTTACTACACCCTTTATTTAAATGCATTCAGACACATGCACACAATTGTGCTACAGTTGCTAAGCGTGACATGCTGGGCAGGTGTGCAACGGGGATGTATAGGCCACGGTATGTAGGTTTGCTTATGCAAATGCTGAAGACACCTGACAATGATTTTACATAATTTTACCAACTGTTAAGTGACACCTTGGGGCTGCTTTCTTTCTTGATGTCCCTCCAGGCTATTGTTTGTACTAACAGTTCAGCCCTTATTTCTGACTAACTATCTATCTAACTAACTAACGTATCATCATCGTATGGATGTGCCAGCGTTTGCTGAGTCTTTTGCTTATAAAAGGACACATGTTGTTCCCAGCATCTTACCTGACATATTCAACTGCTATTCACAACTGAGTGGCTTTTTATACTTTAATATTACTGGGATAAATGCCTCTAAGTGGTCTCTCTTATGGCAAGCCTACGTCTAGGTTTTTGTTTTTGTTTCAAGACAGGGTATCATTATGTAGCTCTATCTGTCCTGGAACTTGTATGCAGACTAGGCTGGCCTCAAACTCACAGAGACACTCCTGCCTCTGCCTCTGTCTCCTGAGTGCTGGGATTAAAGGTATGTGCCACATTTAGTTTTATATGACACTACCGATCTTTTCCTGAGCAGTCACTTCACACTGGTCACTGGCTGTGACTATTTGCCTTCCACACTGGTCAGCCCTGAGAGGTCTATCTCCATTATTCCATCCCACTTTTCTGACTCCAGGGTTTCCAAACACAGAAAGACAGCTGAGTGAAGACATGAGGCTGGCAGGGCAGAAGCAGGCCAGCAGGCACAGAGGAGCACACGCAGCAGTGGACCCAAGCATCTGGATGGAGCCTGACATCTTGGAAAGATGAGACCACATAAGGACAGAGCAGAAGGCTCAAGGTGGACGCTGATAGGATCAAGTGCTCTTATGGAGGAGCCATGAGGGTGGGACTGGGTGGGGACAGAGGGGCCACCAGAAGCAGAGGAAAGAGAGTCACAGTTTGCCAGACACACAACTTTGTCATACGACAAATACAGCATCACATGTTTGGCCATTTGTAGCATGCTACATGGTGGATATTCTTCTTGGTTAAATAGTAAGTTTTTTGATTATATTATTTCTCACTGTATGGATAGTCTTGTGATTCATGTCTTTCAATAGTTTCTCCTGGCAAGATGGCTGATCAGGTAAAGGTGCTTGCCACTAAGCTTGACTATTTGAGTTCAAACCATAGGATTCACATGATAGGAGAGAACTGACTTATGAAATTTGTCCTCTGACCCCCTACATGTGAGCCATGGCATGGACACATAAGTGCATGCACACACATACACACACAAATAAATGTCAATATATATGCATATATGTATATATACAAATGTGTGTTTGTGTGTGTATGCATATTTTTTTTCAATTTCTCTTATGACCTCATCTGGGACCAAAATCAAATGTGTTGGTCTGGAGCTGAAGAGATGACTTAGCAGTTATGAGTACTCTTGTAGAGGACCTGGGTTTGATTCCAAGCACTGACATACTGGCTTGTAAACATCTGTAACTATAGTTCTAGGGACTATGACACCCTAATCTGACCTCCACAGGCACCAGGCATGTGTGTGGTGCACATACATACATGCAGGCAAAACATGCACACAAAATAAAATAAAATTTTAAAAATGTAATGTCTTGGTCTGTATTATGTGAAAATACTCTTGGCATTCAGGTCCACCTCCTCCTACTCAGGCATCCTGCACACATGCTGTCTCCCAGTACCCTTTGAAGCACATCATACACTCACTAATGTTTTCTGGATGCTTCCCTCACCCTTGACATGTAATTTGCTCAAATCAGAATCATACAATTCATCAATAAAAATTAACATTGGCTGAGTCTGGCCCTGGGCTAGATCCATGTCATACCTCAACTGTATGTATACCCTCCCACCCTGTGTAACCTTCAGGACCATTTGTGCACAGGGCACTGTCAGCTTCTGCTCAGGGTGAGTGGGTTTTATTGTGTGGAGCAGAAGGTCAGGATAGAGCTGAGACCCCAGGTTCTTTGCCACTGTCTAGAGCTTAGCACAGCCTTCCCTAGACTCCTGCTGTGCCAGTGTTTTTATCTGCTTCAGTTCACCACCTGTCCCAAGCAGGGAACCTCTTCCTAGTTCTTGTTTCTCTGAGCACAGTATGATCTGTGAGCCCTAGTCGTTGCTGGGCTTAGCTTTTCTGCATCTGTTTCACCATTCCCTTCCTGCTTTATGTGCGACCAGCTGGAGAGAAGTTGAGAAGGAGTTTAAGTCTGGATGACCGAAGTTTGAATCTCAAATCTTGGCAACAGTCATTTTCCATCTGTGTGCCTCAGTTTCCTTGGGTGCATATAACCCTTCATTATCCATGCCTCTGTGCACTCACTTATTCTGCATCTGGACTGGAGTGGGACTCAGTTTGCCAGCAGAAAACAGGGGACATGATGCCCAGCCATCCCTAGTCTCAGTCATAGGATACCTGCTAGCCTCTGTTTCCCTGTTTTGGGGAGTCCTATATATCCTGGAAGCAGGTCAGCTGCCCTGCTGGCAAACCCAGCAAGAAAGCTGCATGGAGAGACATGAGGAGGTTGGGGAGGCCCCAGTCATCTCATAATCGATGCTCTAGAGCAGCCCAGCCCCTCCAGGCCACAGATCCATGGACACCATTTGAGACACATGAACATCCTTTGAGTCTGGTCAATCCACAATCAGGAAGCTGAATGGCTAGGAACTGGAGAGATGGCTCACTGGGTTATAATACAGGCTGCTCTTGCAGAGGACCCAGGTTTGAGTCCTAGCACTCTCATGGCTCACAACCATCTGTAACTCCAGTTCCAGGGATCCAATCCCTCTGATGTCCTCTTCTGGCTTCGACGGGCACCAGGAATGCAAATGTTGTACGAACATTTATGCAGGCAAAACACCCATACACATGAAATAAAAATACAAGTTGGTTTTTTTTTTTAAAAAAGAAGATGCAGCTGAATGTCTGCTGCCTTGAGCCACTGAGGAATGGGATGCTTTGAGGCAGCGATGAAAACCTGAAACAATGCTAAGAAGGATAGGAGTATAAAGTGCTTCACAAAGTACCCAGTACAAGACATGGAAAGTACTGTGACTTTATCAAAATGAAGAATAAACTATGAGCTCCTTTGAGGCTAATCTCTTAAATTTTTACATATAGGTCTTGAGCAATTGAATCATCTTTCTTTCTCCACTCAGTGCCACCACCAGAATGGAGGCTGTCTCTGTTCCTGGGGAGATGCAGGCACACCAGGGACTGACCCCACTGCCATAACACTATACTCCACTGCCAGTTCTGTGACCTCTGCTAAGCCAGCGCTGGGCTCACGTGGCTTGGGAGCTCTAGCAGGAGCCTTTTGTGGCTCCTGGAAAGGCCTAGAAAGGTGTGATCAACCTGGCTGATTTAGAATCAGCCTGGAAATATTCCCCAGGGTATGTCTATTAGAGTGTTTCTAGAAAGGCTGAACTGAAGTGGGAAGACCCACTCTGACTGTGGGCAGCACTATCTCAAGAGTCGAGGTTCCAGACTGAATGAAAAGGAGAACGTGAGCTGAGCACCAGTGCTCACTCTGCTCCTGACTGCAGATGCACTGTCGCCAGCCACCTCACGCTCCTGCCACCACGCGTTCCCTGACATGGTGGTCTGCTACCTCAAACCCTGAACCGTAATATGCCCTTCTTTCCTTAAGTTGCTTCTGTCAGCTACTTTTGTCATAGCAACAAGCAAAGTGACTGGTATAGAGGGTAGCCCTCTCTGTGAGACCGGTGTCCTTCCCCATGGCAGCTGGGAAGAACTGGCTTATCCTACCTGTGCTGAGGGAGGAAGTCTGAGGGGCAACATGGTTCCACCTGTTTCTTTGCTCACATAGCACTTTCCCCTCTGCAATGATGTCAGCTGTCTTATCTGGAATCTGGATCAAAAAGAGGAGAAACTAGGAAGCCTCCCAGAGTGGTAACAGGTACAGCCATCCTAGAAAGGCACTGGGGTGCTGCCCTCCATCCAGAGACAGTGACTATCAGTAGATGATAAGGCTATGCTGTTCCCTGACACACAGGGGTCGAGTCATATTATAGTTATGTTATTAGGTAATGATAAAGATAAAAGCACTCCTTTGCAGTGATAGGCAGTTAAACACAACACACACAGCATCACTTTAAGTCATTCACACATTGTGACCTTGATACACTGAGGATGGGGTGTTAGGCTCACTTTTCACAAGCTGATGAAGAAGCAGCTTCTGTAAGCAGCTTCTACCTCACCGTTTATGTTCTCAGTGAGCAAAGCTCAGAGACTTGAGTGTGTTGCAGAGCAGACTGAGGGGTCCTAGCAGTTTGGCTATTCTAGTGTGAACACAATCCAGGGTGAGACAGCCTAGGCTATGCCACATCACCCACGAACACCAGCAAATGGAACATTTCCTGCCCTCACCTGTCCCTTCAAAGCCAGCTCTGGAACCCTGATTTGTCTCTCTATAGTTAGCTAGTCATCTGCTTCTTGCTCCTGAGCCCAGTACTATGATTGGATGCCCACAAAGACAGACTCCAATGCTGCCCAGGTGCTGACTTTACAGAAGCAATGGTTTTACAGTTGTGAATCATCCCGATTATGAGCCTCTCCCTGTCTTGATGACAGAATATGCTTGAACATTGTGACGTGTGATGAATCTAAACCAGCCAGCAAAAAGCTTCTACATTAAGTGACATTTTGTGAAACTACTGAGATGAAAAGACAATCCCGACATTACTACCAAAGCCCCAAAAGCTAAAAAGTGGACTAAACTTTAACTAAGGTTGGGCTATTGTGCTTTGCTGTTATACAGAGATTTCACTCTGGCCACAGGGCATCAGCCCATATATTAAATCATTATAGCTCTGGAACACTATAAAATTTACTTTGTGAATTGGTGTCTGTTGTTGAGTCAGTGCAAGAATTTCAAATTTTCATATAATTAAAGTACTTTGCATTTGTGACTTTAGAGAGCTTTTATGGTTCTACAGGAGGAACATGTTTGCACTCCAGAAAACATGGTTATCTACAGAGATCACATGGTATCCACAGAAATGTGGGTGTGGGGGAGACAAGAAAGGTGGGAGGAGCTGTGTCAATGTCATGTCAGCCACATCTCTGAGCTACTCCAAGGGACCTTTGAGGGCTGCCAAGGGGAATGTGGGTGCTACCATGGGGACTGTCATGTTAAGGGAGGCATTGGGAGCCAGGCTCCCAGGGACTCTTCTGGATGGGCTAAGACACAAAAACCCTCACTCACCCTCCGGAGATTTCTCCTCGTCTGGCAAGAGCTGGAGGCAGGAGTTAGGCAAGAGGATTAAATGGGCTGACAGTGGGAGTCAAAGCCAAAGCATCTCTTGAAGAACAACTGAGGGGGTGGCCTGTGGAATCTGTGGCCTCTTCAGATTATGATTACAGTTTGTCATGGTCACCAGAGCATCATACAGAGGTCATGTGAGTGTAGAGGTGATCTTGGGAACCCCATCTGTTCCCATTCACTCACTCACCCTGCAAACTATTCATAGGAGCAAGACCTCAGGCTATGGGCACAGGCCATCACGGGGCATACAAGAAATGCAGAGAACAGTGAACCAGGCTAGAACTGCTAGCAAGTGGCTGCAGGAAGCCCATGGGCAGGACAGGACCCAGGGAGCACAGCTGAGCTAAACCTTGGAAGAGCAATGAGGCTGGCCTGGCTAGGACTGTAGCAGGCCAGCAGAGCTGTGTGGCATCTGATGTGGGGACAGAGTGATGCTCTCAGCAAGGAGGGATAAAGGGAGCCTGTGGTGGAGCACAGGTAGAGTGGGGACCATATAGGTAGAACTGGATCAGGTAGCTTTTTATACTGTTGGTAGAATAGTATTCAGTCCTTTAACCCACCAAAAAAGGAAGTCAATGATGGCTTGGGGTTGCCTCTATGGGATGGTGTGGAAGAAGGCAGGGAAAGGGAACACCATTCCTCCAAGTCCCACACACTTACTTGGGAGGTACTGCAGGCCTGAGAACAGGCTGCATTTCAGAGTGCCATGGGGTTTCATGAATCCTATGATTGAGGAAGGAGTGGCAAACAGTAAGCATGATGCCAAGGTCTTGACCTTAAGAGACAGGTTGATTTTGGCATCGTGGGAGACAACAGGAGAGACCTGAAGGAAGAAGGAAACACATTTGGCTTGTACCTGTCAGGCTCATTATGCTGGAGAGCAAGAACAGTTTAGCGTGAGTGGACTGGCATGGAATGCAGAGGGTGAAACACACTGGGAACAGAGGCAGGATTGTTAGCACAAATACACATATACACCATGAGTGGGAAAGACTATCAAAGGGAAAATGCCAGAAAACAAAAGGCAAATGTATAATACACATATCAGCAGCCTCCTCTCTGTGCTCATGGTAGACATTGCTAAGAAATCACAGCATTCTTTCTTTTAGAACCCAGTGCTGTATAAGTCAAAAGCAAAGGATGAGTAGGAGAGCTTGTTAACAGTGTCAAATGTTGTAGTAAGATCCAACAGGATGAAATCTAGAGCAGGCTCCTGGAGTTGACAACTGGGACATTGGTGATCATTTTTTACCTTCTCTACAGAAATGGGGGGTAGGTGGTACATGTATTTGTGCACATGTGTGCTGGTATGTATGTGGAGTGCTGCTGTCAGGTGTCTTTCTCAATCATTTTCAATTTTCTTGAGACAAGATTTCTCACTGAACCTGGAAGCCACTGATTTGGATAGACTGGCAGGCACATGTCACTGCCTGGCCCTCACACAGGTTCTGGGGATAGAACTCAGGTTCCTATGGTTGCTCAGGAAACACTTTACCAACTGAGCCATCTCCTCAGGCCTTAGAAATGATTATTTTTTGATGCAGAAGTTTATTTTTAGTTATGTTTAAAATGATTGTTTTGTGCATTGTTGGATTAGGGGCTGCCTAGGCCTTGGAATTTTTATTGTCTGCAGGTTTTGACTTTATGTAAAAGATGTTTGATTTCATGATCTGCATATGGTATCAGTAGAACACCTGAGGAGCTTAGGAATCAATAATACCCCTGAGATGAGACGCTTGGGTTCCACTATCCAGTATGGTGCTTGCCATGACAGGTGGTTCCCTCTGCTGAGATCTGGCAGGGTTTACATCTATGTAAATGCCTCCATGTGTACTTTGCTGAGCCACCACAGTAGTAGTGTAGTAGTGCACTGCTTCAGTTTTTAATGTCATATTTTTTCATGTTAAAACTATTTGTTTTAATGTATTCTATCTATATTTTCTTACATAACATAACATGCAAAATTGTAAGTACTGAATAACACAAAGCAAATAAGTCCCCCATGATTCATCATTCATTGGCAATATTATGCTGCTTCTTTCCATAGACACATCCCATTGCATAGCTGCAAATGTGCCAGATGCTCTCTCTGCATGCTGAGCTTTCAATTAGCACATCATTTCCGGTACCTGCCTCTCTTCACAGCTGAACACGTGGGCAGCTTTCAAATTTGTTACTAAAATAATGGCTGCAAGAAGCAGTTTAAAACATAATTTCCATTTAAATTTGAATGTTTACTTAGGACTGATTTCTAGAAGTGATCAAAATACTGAAGCAGTTTAAGTCTCTTGATATAATAAAATGCATTTCAGAAACATTATGCTAATTGGCACTCCCACTAACAGAGTATAGAATTATTTATGTGACTTCACAGTTCTTAACTATGCTTTTTTCCCACCCTTAGGCTAATGCAGATCTCTTTTTCTCCGTATTTATATATAAATATATTGATAATAAATAAGATGTTTATCAGCATATAAAGACCTATGCAAATATTTGTATATATTTATGAGTACACACATGTATGCATATTACTATGTTTGTCCAAATAACCATAATGATCTGGACACCAATATAAATGCAAATGGCCAGCATGATGGTGGACACCTGTGATCCCATTACTCTAGAGATGGAGGTATAAGGACCAGGAAGTCAAAGTCATCTTCAGCTACATAATGAATTGGAATCCAGACAGGGATACATGAAATCTTGTCTCAAAACAAAACATACAGAAATATTGTTCTTCATAAATGTAGCAGTGTTTTTATAACCCCTTCCACAACATCATGATGGTAAAGCTAATGCCTTCATCCTCTGCTTAAGACAAGCAAAGGAAACCAACGCTTACAAAGCACACTACTGACTTGCTACTAAGCAAGTCAGTTTTAAATGAGTCAGTGAATGAGACACTCTATCAGTACAGATTTCATTCTTAGAGCAACTAGCCAATTATATTAAGTAACATAAGCCAATTTCACCAAGGAAAAAAACATACTTAATGATGTTAATTAGCTTACCAAGGCAATGCCATTAACAGGTAGTAGAACCAGCATTCACACCCATTTCCGTCTTAGCAGAAAATCTCTGATTTCCTTCCTGTGAACTATATTTCAGGGGTGTAGAGAAAGGTGAAAAGGGGGGGAGGAAGAGGAAAGTAGAGAATGAAGGGGAAAATAGAGTAGGGCAAAAGAAGAGGGAGGAAAAGGGGGAGAGAGAGGAAAGGGGGGAGAAGAAGATGGAGATGGGAGAGAGGAAGGGAGGAGAGGAGAGGACTCTTGAATGGCCAGATCATCTTAGATGAGTGAAAAGATGAAGTAGAAGGGGAGCCTGTTGCTTCCAGAGACTTCTCCCTGGTTCTGGAACCCTCAAAAGAAGCTATTCTTACAGGTATCAGAGCACTAGTCCTGCTCTTCCTCTGAACACCAGTCTGACACTCACAGAAATCAAGCAGCTGGCCCTATTTCTAGCATCTGTAGGACCATGGTCTCTTAGCTCAGAGATTTCACAGAGGCAGCTTTTGTTCTGCATTCCAGAATCTAGAATCCACAGGACCTTGCTTGGGACTGACATTTAAGATATTGGCACCTGGGTTGTAAAATCACCTTCTGCTCTTGAGAATTAAATTGTGATAAATACTCCCTGACTCTTCTGCCTACCCCAACCCCATCCCTGCTCCAATGACTCCTTTCTCATTTTCTCTTCCTCCTTTCACCCATTCTTTCTTGGATATCACCAGTTTGTTTGCTGTGGTTTGGATCTAGAATGTTCCCCCAAAGGCTCGTATGTTAGGCTTAGTCCTAAGCTTAGCACTATTGGGAGGTGGTAGAACTTTCAGGAGGTGGCCTAGGGGACAGAGATGTAGCTCAGCTGGTAGAGCCTAGCACACACAGGGGCTGGGTTCAGTATTCAGTGAGTCAAAATAAGCCTCACCTCGTTTGAAGGTGATGTCTCGGGTATATCGTTAGAGTGATGGAAAGCTAACATATACAGGTGGCAAGATGCAGCCACATTATGTATTGGCAGGAAGACTTCTGCCACTCTTTCCTCACTGCCTGGGGACCACTTGGTGACTTCCGTGACCTATGTGCTTGAGGTACTCAGCTGAAAGGGCTTCCCACTTTTTTTCCAAAGTGTGTGTGTGTGTTTGTAGGAATGTGTACATGAGTGCAGATGCCTCCAGGGAACAGAAGAAGGTATTGGATCCTCTACAGCTGAAGTCACAGGTAGTTATGAGCTGCCCAACATGGGTTCTGGAAACGAAACTCAGGTCCTCTTCAATGGCAGTATGCACCCTTAACCTCTAAGTGGTCTCTCCAGCCCCAGTTCTTCCTACTTTCTGTTGATGTTTCTGCTTCTAGCACTCACCCAACAGATCATGCTTGGGGGACCATACCTGGGGAAGGTAGGCATGGAAGTGACTCCCCTTTGGCCAGTCTTGGGGAGTCCTGACACAAGGCAAACTTCAGTCTGCTTCCCTTTCCTTTAAATGTGTCCCCAGGAGGAAGCAGCTCACCCTACAACCACACTGAGGTCCAAGGACCATTCTCTAGGTCACACCCATCCAGAATCTTTCCACAAACAGAAGGAATTTGCCTTTCAATTTCTTCTCTTTATAGAGTTATTTTTCTTCATTTTAAAAGTTATTAAAATGTTACATCAAAACCAAAAATTTGCCATTTTGGCTAACCTTCAGTGTATAGATCAGAGGCGTTTAGTTAATCACAGTGTATGGCTGCCACCACTGTCCATTTGGAGATAACAGCTCTCAACTTCCTAAACCAAAACACTACTACCATTCAACACTGACCCCTGGCTCAGCCTCCCCTGACCATGGCAACTGCCATTGTACTTTATTGTTTTATTTTTAATCTTTGTGTGTATGCTGTGTGGGAGGTGTTGGGGTGTGTGTATGCTGGAGCCATGGCATATGGGTGGACATCAAAGGACAACTCAGCCTTCACCTTCCACCGTGATAAAGGGTCTCTTTGTCATTTGCCATTGCTTACCCTAGCTAGCAAGCCAGAGAGCTTCCAGGGGTTCTCATGTCTTGCTCTCTGATCTTGCTGTAGGAACACTGGGATTACAGACACATGTTACCACATCTGGCTTTTTCATGTGTACTCTGGAAATCTGAGCTCAAGTCCTTATACTTGTGCATCAAGTACGTTGCCTATTGGGCCATGGCCCTCACCATCCTACTTTCTTTTTTTAATTTATTTTATTTTACATGTACTAGTGTGAGGAAGTCAGATCCCCTAGAACTGGAGTTACAAGACAGTTATGAGTTGTCATGTGGGTGCTGGGAATTGAACCCAAGTCCTCTGGAAGAGCAGCCAGTGTTCTTAACCATTGAGCCATCTCTCCAGCCGCCAACCCCACCATTCTAGTTTCTGTGCTATGAATTTGACAACCATGGGGACCTTGTAGAAGTGGAAGCATGCAGGATTTGTCCTTTTGGGGCTGGCACATTTCACTGAACATAATGTCCTTAGGGCTCTCCCTGGCTGTAGCATGGGTCAGGATCTCCTCTATTGCAACTGTGTGGATACACCATCGTTTGCTTATCCAGTCATTCCCCAGTGGACTCTGGTCATTAATTTAACAAACATACTTTGCGCCAATGATGAGGCAACCACAGTATTTGCCACTGGCCACATTATTGCTTCAGACAAAGTAGAACCTGGACCTCTAAGGTGAAGCACTACTGAGTAATCAGTAGAAAGAATGGTTCCCTCTTGTTTGAAGAAATGATTATTGCACAGACTATTTAACTTTATGTAGATCCCACCATTTAAAAAATCCTTCACATCTGCATAGAAATCAATTAGTAAGCTGTAGGAACAGTCAAGGAAAAGCGTGAAAACCACTGTGTATGACATGAATCTTCTAGGGAAAAGCAGGTTTCAACTGCAGATCTGACAGCTCTGCTTGTCTAGCCCTCTTTTGTCTGGCTCTGTGGCTGCAGGAGCGTCTCTGAGTGCTGGGAAGACACAAGCAGAGATCCTAGTACTCTGCCTCGTCCTCAGGGGCGATGACTCCAGTGCTAAGTACAGGTGCCAATGATACCATGTGTCGCTGGCATGCTTGAGCTCTTGACACCCTTTCCTCTGGCTGCTGTTTATTATTAGCTCTGCAAACAGTTAAAATTGTTTTGTTTTCTGAAATAGGGTCTCAGGTGTGTATAGGCTAGCCTTCAATTCCTTATATAGGTCAAGATGGCCTTAAATTCGTGATCCTTCTGCCTCAGCTTCCTAGGTGCCAAGATCTGTCTAGTTAGTTTTTAATTTTTCCTCTTCTTCCCCTCGTCCTACTCCTTCTCCTCCTCCTCCTCTTCTTCTTTTTTAGAAATAGAGTCTCTTGTAGCCCTGGCTAGCTATGTAGCTAAAAATAGCCTTGAACTCTGATCATCCTATCTCTGCCGTTTGAGAGCCGGAAATACAGTCATGCTCCAGCATGCCTGCTTCATCCCGTGCTGGGGATTGAATTCAAAGCTTTGTGTACACCAGGCAAGCACTCCACCAACTAAGCTACATCCCCAGCCCTAAACTGTTATATCCTAAAAACATTCCTCAGTTTTTCACAGGGCTCTATGATAAATTCTGGAACGTACAGTAAGGGAGTAGGCTTCTACACCAGAGACTATGGGAGGTGTCTCCACTTGCTGCCCAGGATTCCCACCAAGCATCACAGGGTGCTGTTTTCTTGATTAGCATTTGATCACTGAATTATTCTACATCTCCCTCTTGTGGGCCATCAGTGAAGTAAAACATACCAGTTACTTTTAATACATGTGATAATGAATACTATATCTAGGTTGTGAATCAATTGCTGTGCCTTCTGTAAGTTGATCAAGACCCTTAAATGTTTTTATTATGAAATATTACTACCACAAAATGTGCATAGCATGTAACATAAAAAACATGTGTCCATAAAACAGCTTTATCAAATCTTAACTTTATCCTATATGTATTATTTTATTTATTTACTTACTTGTGTAGGCACACGTGTGTGCCATAGCACCTATGTGGGAGTTAGAGGACAATTTGTGGGATTCGGTTCTCTCCTACTTCGCAGCTCCTAGGGATTGAACTCAGGTTGTCAGGCTTTGCTGTAAGTGCCTTTACCTGCTGAGCTGTCTTACTGGCCCCTATATTTATTATAGATCTCTTACCATAGCATATTCCACAATTTGAACTTTATTCTGAATTTGTATTTATTGTTCACATACTTATTCTTAGACTTCTACATACATATGTGTCAATATAATAATATAAGCTATTACAGACTTTCAATCTTCAGAAAAAAAATTGTCACACTAAAAAAACCTGCATACTATTTTGTAATCCACTTTTTTCCTCCAAATTACACTTCTGAAGTTTATCCCTGTGATGATTTCATTGCTTTTCCTCCAAGGCATGCAGTCATGAACATTTCCTAACAAGACTTTTGAATCTCTTAATTTTAAGAGACAGAAGAGGAAGAGTTAGGTAATGAAAAGAATCAACAGAGCTGCCCCATCATCTAAGCCTCCACATCTACTTAAGTAAAGATGAAGGTGATGAGGGTTTTCTGTTTTCACCACAGTGAGGATGTAGGCCCATAGGCTATGTATGAGACTTGTTCGTGTTTATGTTACTTGAAAAGGAAATGACTTCCAAAACAGAGCAGTCAGAACAAATTAGAAGTGAAAGTTAACCGGTGTCACAGGAAGTCCAGAGGAAACCAAGCAGGGTTGATGTGGGAGTGAAACAGCTAGAAGCAGTCAATGAAGGAAGCTTCCTACGTGAACCAAAGGGCATGGTTCTGCAGTTTTCATGCAGCAAAAGTGTACTTGCACAATGAAAATACAAAAAGGTTCATGCATCCAACTTCGCCTTTCCCTTCTTAGTTCCAATCTTTGATATTGTACTGCTTACAACACTCTTGCTACCCACTCTTCCCATCAGAATTCTAACCATCCCCTTCGGGACTTAGTTTATTATTTTTTTATAGGAGAGGTGAGATCCATGACTACTTAACTCAAATGTGACTATGATATGATATGATATGACTATGATAAAGCTAAGACATAGGACAGATGAATGGTCCAGAGGGACAGGATTGAGAGAGGCCCAGCATTGCACATGAAACTGTGGTTGTTCTTAGTCAAGTGTGGGTTCAATAAAGAACAGAAAGCTATTTTAGGATGCAAACCTCAAATTCACAATAGCTTAGGGTACAGTCTCAGCAAACTGAACTCAGAGCT
Source organism: Cricetomys ansorgei (assembly GCA_026225945.1). Taxonomy (NCBI): domain Eukaryota; kingdom Metazoa; phylum Chordata; class Mammalia; order Rodentia; family Nesomyidae; genus Cricetomys; species Cricetomys ansorgei. The sequence continues at coordinate 1,198,382 of JAMJFZ010004042.1, forward strand.
CACTTTGTTTGAGTACTTTATTGTTTGAAAGGCAAAGTTAATTAGCCTCCCCCACCAATACAAAGGCCTTTTTGCATAATGAACAGAACAATATGGCCTGCAGTCTCAAGCTAACCTGGTGCCTACACAGAGCTTCCGGAAGCCTAAGGACCACAGGTGTTCCTTGAAGTCTCATTGCTGATGGCTGTGAGGTCCATAAGGTTTCTTCATCAGCAATATCATAAACAAATGCCTTTAACATGTAAGAATTTAGGGGCAGGGTACTTTAAACAACAATTGCCCAAGCCAGGGTTTATATCAGTACCCATTACATCTCAGAAAGCAGTCATTAACAGTTACCCTTCATTTATAGTTTTTTTTTCCCCTAAATCCCAAGTTCACACATTCCAGAGAGCTGCAACCCTTTCCCCCAGCATCTTATCCTACAACTAACAATTGCCTCAGAGTCTCAGGAAGCACACATTAAATAATCAGAATATTTACAAAGATCTCCGCAAAGCTAAAGTGTGACTTATCATTAAACCACTTTCTTACATGGAACAGCAGCCACCCAGAAATCAGTGGGGGAAATGATGAGCTATTTCTAGGGTTTGGGGGGATGCTTCAGTGGAAAGAGAAAACCCTCAATACCAAAAGACTATTCAAATGAGACTGTGGAACATGAAAGGCAAAACGGCAAGCTGATGAAATTAAATGTTGGTTAATTCCTTCATGCCTCAAGGTTAGGGAAGAAATTCTTAGATAACATTTCAAAAGCACAAACTATAAGGCAAGAAAAGAAATTCATCAGCATTTTTATTGAACCAAAATTAAAGACTTCTTCTAGTGGACTAAGGAGCCAGTGACAAAGTTACCAGGGAGAGGACAGAAGAAAAGAACTTCAGTGTTCAAGGCTGACAAAAGAAAATGAAGAAAATTCAAGGATCTTCTGTGAGTAAACAAGAAAAAACCAACAATGCAGGCTGGGGTGTGGATCATAGTAGGGTCCTTATCTAATGTGTGGACCTGGGCTCAATCCCTAGTAACACACACACATACACCACAGTAAAGAAAGAAAGATGAGATTATTCATCGATACTCAGTTCACAGATGACACCCAAAGACTGTCAAACATGAAAGAAGCTTAGTTCCTTTAGAAATCAGAGAAATGCAAATCAAAACCACATACCTTTGCATCTCTTGGTGGCTGGGCTACTGCCACAGAAGCATGGAGCAAGGAGCCTTACCCATGCATGGCTCAGGATAGGCCACAGATTAGATTGCCAACAGCTTGGTAACAGGGGACAGGAGGAATAAATAGGGGAACTTACATATTCTATATTATAAGGACATTCCTGTACTCTCTCTTGTAGAAAAGAACCAACGTGCTCTGAGTCATTCTCAGTCAACCCAGATGCCCCGTAACAAGGTTGGTACCAGCACCTAACTTGACTGTTTCAAGAAGCGCCAAGCCCACATCCACAGAAAGAGGGAAGAATGTAAAGAATGATAACAAGGGAAGCCCAGACATCATAAGTCTCAGAAATGTGGGTGACCACCTGAGCAGAGAGGCAAGGATGAGTTCCAGATGATTGGAGATATATATATTATACACACACACACACACACACACACACACACACACACAAACCTTGATAGATGTTTGGTCTCATTTGGCCCTGTGCATCTTAGCAACCCTTGTGATTGTTCTTGTAAATAGTTTTGCTGGAGTACTGTATGTATGTGTATATATGTGTGTGTGTGTGTGTGTGTGTGTGTGTGTATATATATACATGCATATATGGAGAGGAGGGAGAGGGAGAGAGACAGAGAAAAAGAGGGAACTGTTGCAGAAGTTTATTTCCAGTTATGCTTGAAATGGTTGTTTTGTGCATTGTTGGGGGAGGGTTGACTATGTCTTGGAATTTTGTATTGTCTGCAGGTGTTGGTTTTATATAAAAGATGTTTGATTGCTCATGATCTGCACATGGTATCAATAGAACAGCTGAGGAGCTTAGGTATCAATAAAAACCTGAGATTAGACCCTTGGAGTCCACTGTCCAGTATGTGCTTGCCATGACAGGTGGTTCCTCTGTTGAGGTATGGCAAGTTTGCCCGTATGAAAACGACTCCTTGCCTTCTTTTTGGACCACCACAGTAGCCTAACTGCTACAGTATGATGCCTTCTGGGAGTGGTGGTGGGAGTCAGTTTTCTTTAAGGGTCTCCCACTGGAAGTTTGAACATGCTCCAATAAGGATTTGGCAATATAGAATGAACTTTGTATTTTTTCTTTTTCATTCTTTTTCTTTTTTTGAAAATCACAGGGGTGGGAGGGTGGACCCTGGAGGAATAAGAAGTGGGTATGATTGGGATACATTGTATGAGATTCTTAATTATAAAAAGTATTATGGAACCTGAAAAAATTTTATCTTAAAAAAAGAAAATAAAAATGTATTTTTTAAAAAGCCTTTCCCCCTGTTAATGGCTTGAGCATCACTACAGACTTTTTTCTGTATCTAAGGGAGAGCCTATCTCACTGTTCAGTGCCAAGAGCCATTAGCGAGTTCAACCAGTCAGCACAGAGAAGGTACTTAAAGATGAAAAGTCGTCTCCCTCCAAGCGGTCACATCTTGCCATTGTGTGAAAACTCTCTTTTCTTGCCCTAAGGGTTACAATCTATGTCAGATAAACAAAAGTCTGGTTTCAGACAGAAGCAATCACTTACATGGTCTCTCGAAGTCATCTTTCTTGGGTATTGTACCAGTAACTTTTCTCATGGTAGTGATCAAATACCTGATAGGCAGCAACCTAAGTGGGGATGATTGGGGCTCGTGGTTTGAGGATGTGCTCTCATGGTGGGGAAGGCAGTGTGGGCAGGAAGGCTGTGGCAGTGGGAAGGTCAAGTTGCTTGTTCACATCTCTTCACACCAGGAATCAGAAACAGGACAGGAAGTCAGGTCAGGCTTGATTACAAATCTCACTGCCCACCCACCAGAGATCCACTTACTCTAGGCAGGGCCCACCTCCCAAAAGTTTCACGGCCTCCTAAAACACCACCACCAACTCAAGAGCTGCAGAAGTAAAAGGACTCATTTCATCCTTAGGAGCCGCAGTCTGGAGAAAGCATCCCATAGTTCTGGTTTCTGAGGAAGGCAGGGACGCAGGAGCTGAGGTGGGCTACTGAATGCTGAGAAGGAGCAAGGATTACAGGATGACTGAAGTATAAATAGAACAGAAATGTCCAAACAGCAGAAGTCCAACAACCTGCTGATATGCGTCTTGTCCAGTTATTCTGGTCACTCCAGGTGTCTAAGGTCAAAGTGTGGAGGTGAGCAAAGTTCATGTTTCACTCAGCAGCTGGAACCCTGCATCAGAATTGCCATTTTTCTTCCTTTGCAAAACTTTATCAGTATTGGCTTTGGTCTGGCTTCTTTTTGCCTGACATGTATCACTATACTATCTTTCCTATCCCCACCCAGCCCCAGTCATGGGCTCACTCTTGAAGACAGGAAGCCATTAATGTCAGTGAGTGCTGTTCATGTTATATCCTTGAGTGTGAGTTTCCTGAGATAATAGCCACTTCTGTGGGAAAGGATCACTCCATGGTTAGAAGGGAAAGACCACTTGTATTCCAGATGGCCAGTTCCCAATGATGAGGAGAGTTTGAATGGTCAGGTGATCAGCATGAATAGAGAATAGATTATCCATAGAGCTTTTTTCTAAGTATTTTATTGTTTTGTGTGTATGGATGTTTTGGCTGCATGTGTATAGATACACCACTTGTGTGTCTGGTGCCCACAGAGGCCAAAAGAGGGCATTGGATGCCCTAGAATTAGGAGTTACAGACGGTTGTGATCCACCATATGGGTGCTGGGAACCAAACCTGGGTACTCTAGAAGAGAAGCCAGTGTTCTTAACCACTGAGCCATCTCTCCAGCCCCTCCATAGGGTTTTTAAGACAGGAAAGAGCACAGGTTGGTAAAGCTGGCCACTAGCATTTGGGGGACTTAGAGATGAGAAGGAAAACTGGAAACACAAAGAAGTCTACAAGCCTTTGCCTTTGGAGCAATGCATCAGACAGAACTAGAACTTTAGCAGAGGGGAGCCCAGATGAGCAGATTGTGAGGAGTCTGAACTAAGGACTAAAACTAAAATCATTTAATTGACTCTTAACATTTTTTTCAAAAACTTATTTTTATTTATGTGTATGTACACCATGTATACACAGGTGTCTCTGATGTCCAGAAGAAAGCATCAGATCCACTGGAGCTAGAGGTAACAGACAGTTGTGAACTGTCTGATATGGTGCTGAGAACTTAATATAGGTCCTCTAGAAGAGCAATAAGCAAAAACTGAGAACCATCTCTTGAGTACCACCCCCGCCAACACACTTCTGTTTTTATCAAAACAGAGTCTCACTATGTACCTAGGCTGGCTTCAAACTCACAGAGACTGACATGCTTCTGTCTCCTGAGAGCTGAGATTAAAGGTGTGCACCACTATTCCTAGATGTTCCACTCCCCTTTTAAAACAAGGTCTTATGTAGCTTAGGCTGGCCTCAAACACACAGTATAGTTAGTCAAGGATGACACTGAACTTCTGATCCTCATGCCTCTACCTCCTGCATTATGGGATACTAGGTGTGTACCACCACACCAACTCCTGAGATAACAGGCATTCACCTGTGGGAAAGGGTTACTACATAATTGGTCTTATTTTGTATTTTAGAACTGGCCAACACATTATCCCATAAACACAGAATAATTGTTCCCATGGGCTGAGCAGAGGAGGTTGGCTTTACAGATAGAGAAGAACTGAAGAAAGCAGCAACAAAGAAAACAAAAAAAAGCTAGTTATTTCAAAATGACATTCTTCATAAGATGGGGGCAGGGAGGAAGAACAACAAGAAAGTAACTGGTTGAGGACAGGTTACTGTTTTAAGGTAAGGATGAAGACAGATCTCAGGTGAATCAAATCTGGCAAACTTGGTCTTGGATTTCTGGCTGCTGGAAATAACACAAATCAGTTCATGTTGTTTGATCATTGCGTTTGGTGGCAGCCTTACAAGGTATCCATAAATAAAAACAACTGGCTGATATACAAAACTAGAGTAAATCTCAGAAAAATGCTGAAGGAAAGAAAGTTCCCACAAAACACTGCTTGTCTCATGCCTCTATTCAGATTATGCAATTGACAAAACTAATAGTTCACGAAGAAAATAGAACTCCAAAAGGTGGTCTGTCTCTGAAGAGGGTCCCCCTCCCAACAAGGTCCTCTCTATTAACTGATCTGGGGCCAGGGCTCCAGCCCCATGCCCCTCAGCAGTCCACAGCTGGGGCTCGACAGACCCCTCTGTGTGGAGGGAGCTCCACCTCTGCCCCCCACCCCTTGCCAGGCCCAGCCCTCCTGGCCCTACCTCCTCCAGGTGTCTAGCAGTCAAGCCACCTCAGCCAGCCCTGGGCTGCTTCATAGTGGGCCCTGAAGGCAGCCACGGCAGCAGGTGGATTGAGGTAAAGACTGGGCTACTGGCTACCTGTTTCCGGCCCAGAATGGCACTATACTGCCATTTGTGCTTCTGTCAGGGAGTAAATCTGACTTTTCCTAGCAGCCTGGCCCCTCCTGCTGCCAGCTGCCTTTTGGGGCTGCTGCTTGGCTTCCTCACTACCTTGCTGGGGACCCTGGGTCCCTGGCCACCATCCTGTGCTCACCATGAGCCCCATATTTCCCCTTTGTGGGAGTCTGGCTCTGAGAGGCCTAGCTCTGAAGCATGAGGACCCCCCCCATAGGAAAGTTCCCCTCCCCCAGGACTATGAGGGACCCCACTCCTGGTTGGCTGCAGGATCTCCCAACCTGGAAGAGCAGCGTAGAAGCTGCCTCAACAACACACTTGGCCCTAAGCTGGGACCCTCAACCCTCTTGCCAAATAAGGGCAAAAAAATCCCACCAATCAAGGCCACCCTAGGAGCCTCACATACACATTCTCACATTCTGAACTCTGCTCAGTAGCCTTCCTCCCAAGTGGAGGCAGCCACTAAGAGAAGAACTGAAGAAAAGAAGCAGTGAAGAGAAGAGAAGCAGCACAGAACACCTCAGCTCATCCAGAGCACCTCAGCTCAGTTGGGGATATTTCCCTTCAGAGCTGCAACACTGGGGAAGCTTCTCCCCTCAGAATGGAGCAGAGCTGAGTTGAGAGGAGTGGGAGAGGCGTTGGTACATTGTAACTCCAGCTCAGATAGGGAAGCCTTCCCTGCCTCAGAGCTATGAGAGCTGTGTGGCTCCTGGCTTCTTGAATGTCAGAATACCCTTCCCATTGGGGACACCTTCCCTACCTCAGAGCTGTATGGTCCCTGGCCTCCATACTGCCAGGGCACCTTCCTGTCAGAGCTGTGTGATTCCTGAGCTCCCAAATGCCAGGTCACTTTTCCATCTCTGTTCAAGCTGAATAAAAACACTAACACCTGGAGCTTACCAAATTAGCTACATTGTCTGGCTAGCAAGTCCCAGGGATTCTCCTACCTTGTGCCATCCCTGGGCTAGGGTCACAGGCATGCACTGTAATGACTGGCTTTTATGTGCATGCCAGAGTTCCAAACTCAGATCCTCACACTTGTATGGCAAGCATTATCCCAGTGGAGCCATCTCCCCAGCACATTCGAACGTTTTTCACGTTAGCATCATTGCTAAACGGCAAAGCCCCACCTTCCCATCCAGCCTATGCAAACGAGCACCCAGATTTATGCTGGGGATCATCAATGCCTTCATGTCTGCTCCAGGAAAGGGTCTAGAAGAAAGGCCATAGCACACTTCTTCCTCTATTTGCGACGACAAGTTCCAAGCAAACTGTTGGGGCTCTGAACATGCAGAGTCCAGAGCACATGCCCCACTTCTGGAGAGCCCTGGCCCCTACCCGGTCCGCAGCAGTGTGGGGCTTCTGCTTTGGGAGGACCTGCTCTCTACAAAGTCCCCAGCACAGGGCTCCCTGGTCTGGAGGGCCCTGTCCCCCTACACAGGGCTCTCCCTTTCTGGAGGATTCCACCACCACCACCACCACCACCACCACCACCACCACCACCCCACAGTCCACAGTGCAGCCGCCCCGGCTGTGGAGAGCTCCACCCCTGACACGCCTCTCCATACTTACTGAGGGGAGGGGGGCTATTCCCCTCAGCATCCACAGCCAGGGCTCTGCAGACCCCTCTGTGTGGAGGGAGCTCCGCCTCAGCCCCGCCCCCTGGCCAGGCCCAACCCTCCTTCAAGTGCCAAACTGTCAAGCTAGCTGCCTCAGCCAGCCAAGAACTGGTTCATGGTGGGCCCGGCGGGAAGCCATGGCAGCAGGCAGACTGAGGACTGGGCTGCTGGTTGCCTGCTTCTGGCACACCAAAATGGCACCTCACAGCTATCTGAGTTTCTGCCGGGGAGCAAATCTGAGTTTCTCCAGCAAGCCTAGCCCCTCCTGCTGCCAACTGCTGTTCGGGACTGCTTGCCTCCCTTGCTACCCTGCTGGGGACCCCGGGGCCCTGGCCACCACCCCTTGTGCCCATCATAAACCCAAATGGTGCCAAGAACCACTGGGGAGCCAGCTTATTTCCCCTTTGGGGGAGTCTGGCTCCACAAGGCTGGGGAGCTATGGGACTTGAGACCTCCCATAAGAAAGCTCCCCCCCCCCCCGGACTGCTTGTTGAGGGGGGGAACTTCCCTTCCCAGCCTGCTTCGGGGTCCCCCAACCTGGCAGAGCAGCACAGGAGTGGCCTCAAATAACACAACACAAAAGGGCCCCTCATCCCTCTCTGGACTTGCCAAATAAGGGGAAAAAAATCCCACCAATCACAAGGCACCCTAGGACACTCCCCACCCCCAACTATATAAAGAGCAGTCTTCTGGCCTCTACCGAGGGGTGTGTGTGTGGGGATGCGCAGCTTCTGCTGCTGCCTTCCTTCCACATGGAGGCAGCCACAGAGAGAAGATGCATGAAGAACGCCTCAGCTCAGCCAGAAGCAAGAACAACTCCTCAGCCAAGGATATTTCCCTTCAGAGCTGCAACATTGAGGACACCTTCCGGAACCTCAGAGCTGTATGGTCCCTGGGCTCCCAACTGCCAGGGTACCTTCCTGTCAGAGCTGTGTGGTTCCTGGGCTCCCAAATGCCAGGCCACTTTTCCATCTCTGTTCTAACAGAATAAAACACCTTATCATATAACCACCAAGTCAGCCTCCTGGGGGAGGGGTTCTAATCTGCTCAGACTCCTGAAAAAGGAATTTCACAAGTCCCTGGCTGACCTTGTTTACTGCTATCTAAATGTTGAGCAATAGATTAGAGAGTAAAAATTAAAGGCATCCAGGTGGCCCCTGGCCTCAAATTTCAGTTTCTCGAGGTATTCTGAAGGACAGCTGCTTTCTTAAGCTTATTTCACAAGAGCTAAACATTAGGCCAAGCCTACATACCCTAGGTTTTGACCTTGATTCTCATGAGGCTTTCTGTTTCCTCAGCTGAGGAGAAAGGACATTCAGCCAGTAGTTGAGCTAGGCCCCTGTGAACTCCAGCTCCCTGAGTTCTAACTGCTTGCAACAATGCCTTGAGTGATGTCATTGCCCTGAGGGGCAGCCTGGGGGGACATGTTGAACATTCTGCTGCTGCAAGGCAACCCAGTATGATCCAGCACCATCTAAAATAAGTTACATCTTTTCATCATTCACAGACCTGATTTCACTTATGACCCTGCTTTGCACATAACTTGCTTTCAAAGCTGTCAGAGTGGCAACCTCATTGATAGGTAAGGGGCTAGGATAAGGGATGGAGATAAGGAAGTCCTGGTGCCTGGATCAATGGGAGCAGGGATTCTTGTCTCCAATTCTCCAGTATTGGGATTGCAAGTGTGTGCTGCTACACCCAGATTTTTTTTTTTTTTTTTAAGATTCATTTTATGTGTGTGAGTGTTTTGTCTGCATGTATGTATATATCAATTATGTCTAGTGCCCAAAGAGGTCAGAAGAGGGCACTGAATCCCCTGGAACTAGAATTACAGATGACTGTGAGCTGCGGGGTGGGTGCCAGGAACCAAATCCAGGTCCTCAGCAAGAGTAGCAAGTGTTCCTAATGGCTGAGCCAACTCTCCAATCCCAACGTACCTGGCTTTTACATGGGTAATAGGCATTAAGCTTGAGGCCCGATGTTTGCAAAGCAAGTACTTTACCCACTAAACCATCTCCCTAGCCCTAAAGTGTGTGACTGAGTGTGTGTGAGTGTGTGTGTACGCAGGCATACATGCTATGGCAGGTGTATGAAGGCCAGAGGACAACATGAGGTATTGATCCTCATCTTCAAACTTGTCTGATACAGCCTTTGTGTTGCTCACCACTGCATGTGCTGGCAGAGCAGAGCCTTCCAGGGTTCTCCTGTTTCTGCCTCCCATCTCTTTACAGGTGCACTGAGATTACAAGTGTGCAATACTGTGCCCAGCTTTATATAGGTTATGAGGATACAACCTCAGGTCTCATGCTTGAACAGCAAGTGCTTTGCCCACTGAGTTATCTCCCTAGCCCAAGTCTCACATCTTAAAGCAAAGTCAATGGCTATAGATCCAGATTTATGGTTTTGTTGTACTTATACGCATAAATGTTTACATGTGTGTGTGTGTGTGTGTGTGTGTATGTACACACGTGTGTGTCTACCTCTTTTTGCCTTCTGCCTTGATGGCATTTATAATCCGCATGTATCCCCACTAAAGGAAGAGGAGGAGAGAGAGAGAAGCAGGATGTGATCATCTCCTCTCCTCCACTCCTTCCACAGTTTTCTGGAATTCACAGCTAGTGAGATGCCCCTGGACAAAAGCCCCATCTTTCTCAGAGGTCTTCCCTCACTCTGTCATTTTGCTGTACTTTCTAGAAAATTCCCTTCTATTTTCCAATCTTCTGCTGATTTTGCTAACGTACCAGGCATATTTTAAATTTCAACCATCCCTTTTTGTCCTCTGCTGTCTTTTCTCTGGTTTGTTGAGTGTGGTATCCTTGACTTCTCAGAGTATTTTGCAAATTTCAGGTTCTTTTGTGGTCTCAACACATTTTTTTTTCCTTTCTGAAGGTTTTCCTCAAATCCTCTGGTCAGTCACTGGCATCTGTATAAGTTCACATGGGCTAGTGAAACAAAACATCACTGGGTGGCTGGCTAATACTAGGAATTTATTTTCTCACAGCTGGAATACAAGGTTGAGACCTTGGCAGAGTAGTTTCCACTTAAAGCCTCTTCTTGACTCACAGATGCCCCTTCTGGGCAAAGCCTCACATGCCCTTTCCTCTGGGCATGTTTCTGGCTATCTTATGAGGTCACCAGCCCTGCAGGTTCAGGACCATCCTATGAGCTCATTTACCCTTAAATCACTTCCCTAAAGGCTCTTTCACAAATAAGGTTACATTAGTGGTTAGTGATTTGACATAATTTTGAAGAGTTGTGGTTCAGTCCATATCAGCATTTCACTCCAATTGAAAAGCAGGAAAAACAAGCTATTGGGCAGCCTGAGTACTGGAGCAGCTTTGGCCACAAGCAGCATATCTTCAAGGTATCTGCAGAGGAACTAGCATCTGTGGGAAGCTCTGGGACCTTAGTACGTTGGTCTTTCCCCTGGGCCAATCTCCTAAAGCAGTTCTCCCTTCCCCACCTCAGTCACAGCAGCCTCAACGTTGATTGTGTGTGTGTGTGTGTGTGTGTGTGTGTGTGTGTGAGAGAGAGAGAGAGAGAGAGAGAGAGAGAGAGAGAGTGTTGAGCATGAGGGCTCTAGGTGGTGCCTAAATTTCACACCCAGATGTTTTAAATGATACCAGCCCTGAGCTTCCTCTGTGGGCTGAGTGAGCCTCTGTAGTTATTTATCCTGCCTGGGCTTTTCTGTGCACTGGGGATGAAGAGAGCCTCTCTTCTGATTACACATGTGTAGACTTGCCAAGGCCCTGCTCACTCCTAGCCCTGAGCTGCTGCAGCAGCAGCTCAACCTGTTTCTGCTTCACAGCCCTCTCATTTCCCACTCAGGCTGTGACCTCCTCTTTCTTTCCAAATTGTGAACACACGGCCAATAACTTGGTCTTGAAAGTACGTGTGAAAATCTCATGTGCTCTGGCTGCAGATGTGGCTCAGTTGGTAGAGTACTTTTCTAGCACACACATACCCCTGGGTTTGGTCCCCAGTATTACCTACAACCAGGCATGGTAACTCGCACCTGTGATCTCAGCACTCGGCAGAGACAAGTCAATCAAAAGCCCAAGGTCATCTTTGGCTACAAGTGAGTAGAGGTCAACCTGGACTACATGAGACCCTGTCTTAAAAACAATTGCATTCATGGCCCCCAGTCTGCTCCATGTGAATCACCAGGCTCTGCTGATCTGAGTCTTTTTGCCACAAATGCTGCAGAGTTTTCAGAAGTCAGCAAATGCTGACTTAGGCCAAACATTTGGACCCTGGCCAAACACTGGGCAGGGCTCAGGGAACCCCACAATATAAGGGGTGGAGAGATTTTGAGGACCAGAGGGAACAAAGACACCAGGAGAACAAGCTCAACAGAGTCAACTGACCAGCTATAGTGGCTCACAGAGACTGAAGCAGCAGACATGGAGCCTGCATGGTCCCCTACATATATCTTATAGTTGTCCTGCTTTGTGTTCTTGTAGAATTGCTAAAAATTGGAGTAAGGGAGTGTCTCTGACCCTTTCAGCTGCCATTTGGGACCCTTTTCCTCCTGCTGGGCTACCTCATTCAGCCTTTGATGTAGGAGTTCAAGACCCTGCCTTGTTTAATCTTGTTATGCCCTATTTAAGTGGTAAGCCTGGGAGGCCAGCTCTTTTCTGAGAAGGAGGGGTAGACCCGGGGAAGAGGAGAGAAAGGGGGAGCTGGGAGAAGTTGAGGAGGGGAAGATGGGGGTAAGGATATATGAGAGAAGAAAAAATAAATTATATATACACACACACAAACATATAAATATATACACACACACACACATATGTACACACACACACACACATACACACACACACATACACGCACACACATATATGAATGCAGCAGGCTCTGCCAGGGTTTCCCAAGCATCTACTGCATATGAGCTGCCATGAGCAGGGACATTGTTCATCATGTTCTGTGTACTACACGATTATACTGCAATTACAAGTTGTTCTGCTTGCTTTTTTTTTCTCTGTGCATGTATGTGTGTGTATGTGTGAGTGTGTGTGTGCATGTGTGTGTCTACGTGGGAGGTGCACATGCATGTGAATGTACATATGTGTGGAGGCCTGAGGTCAATGCCAGGTATCCTTTCTTGCTCACTCTCCTCAGTTATCCTTTGAGACAAGGTCTCTCACTGGACCTGAAGTTCAGTAATTTGTCTAGGCTAGCTGGTCAGCTTCAGGGATCTGTCTCCCTATCCTCCTTAGTACTAGGGTCACAGGCACATACTACCCTGTCTGGCTTTTTATGTGGATTCTGGGGATTCAAACTTAGGTCCTCCTGATTGCCAGCTTCCTGGACCCTTCTGCTCACTTCCTGCTCACTATGTTTTTTTAATTTGCTGCTGAGAGCTCCAGCTGTTAACCTCACCATGGAAAGGACAGGACAGTCTTACTTTTACAATTCTTCTGCTGAGAAAAGCTTCAGTTGCACCTAAGTGTGAATGGCAATGCCATATGGAGACAATCATGTATGTGTCTTAGGGTGGGGATTTATATCCCACCTTCACTGGTTAGAACCTAAACCACTGGGTCCATTTACAGTCCCTTCAGCAGTGGAACACAGTGCGTACTTTTGCATTTCAGTGTGAGTGCTGTCTGGTCAGAGTTTTAGAGATCTACACTATCTCTCCGAGTGGGGTGGGCATGGATAAGAGATGCTAATGCTCCTCTGTGTTATCTCCTCATCTCCTTAAGTTCTGGGGAAGGGCAAAGATTTTAAACTATGCTGCCTGATTCAGAGTGACCTATCCAGATGTTAACCCTATGGATTTCTGTGTGAAGAATTTTTGTGACAGAAAAGAGATAAGCTTTATATATTTGAAAAGTATCAATATGGTTGTTTTTAAAACACTGAAAACAGAATTTAAGCCAAATGGATGATTCAAACTCCACTGAGTTATCTAATACAGATTCTCTTACAATGATCTTGCCTAAGAAAACTGGAATTCATAAATGTGAAGTCCACAATGAAGAATACCATAGTTCAGTATTTATTCTGGGGATCCGTGGCCATCGGGCTCTGGACAGCTCTGTTACTCATGTATTTCCACTACAGTCAAGAGAGCAGACACCACAAGGAAACCCAGGAACGCAAAAGGGCTAGGTCACTTGCAAAAAATGTGGACCAGCAAACTCATGACTCAAAGGAAACTCTCACGCAGAATAAGACTGGTAAGTCGGGTGCAGATGAACCTAGAAAACCAAAATTATATCCAGGGTCAAATTGTGATCTGTTTCTGTTAAATACTTTCAAGGGAAAGCACAAATCTGGTATTTGGAAGAGTAAGAGAATGCCCTCCTTGTGGTAATTTAACTTTCACAGTATGAAATATTTCATATATGAATATATTATACACAGAATCCGATAGGGCATATACATATGCATTCACAACCTCAATTTATCATTTTTATGTAGTTTGCTATACTGGCTTCAGGCAGCTGTTTTCCACAGAAATGAATTGCAACGGGTGCAATAGAAATGTCACCCCCAGTCCTTCCTCACCTCAAAGACTGGTGTTGCTTGAATCCACCAGTGTCCTTCCACATCCTCTGCATGCTATCCCTCAGCAATTCTGGTATTGCATAGTTTAACACAGCTGCGGATATTCTGTGTCAATATCCTCTTGGAAATTGCTGTCCTTCAACACTCACTGTTGCAAGACGTGTGCTCTGTTTGCACAGGTGATGACCTCATTGAACAAAACAAGCCCCCAAGGATTAAGAGGATAATAAAGAGATAGCTAATGGCTTAAAAGTCAGATCTGTGCCTGGTGGTGATGGCACACCCCTTTAATCCCAGCACTTGGGAAGAAGAGGACGGCAGATCTCTGGGTTTGAGGCTAGCCTGGTCTACAGAGCAAGTTCCAGTATAGCCAGGGCTACACAGAGAAACCCTGTCATGAAAAACCAAAACAAACAAAAACAAAAGTCGGCTCTGTGTTCTGGGCTCTGCACTACTCTGGAGCTCTGCTGACAGCACCGTGTAAGAGTGAGACGTAGAATGGCCCTCTGCAGCATCCCTGCCCCACTTCACACTATACCTTATTCTCTGCTTTCTCTCTTCTCCTTCTGTAACTCCTGTAATACAAAGTTAGCTCTTCAGTTATGCTATGGGCCCCTGAGAATCTTCTTCTTTCTAGTTCATCTCTCTGTTCATACCAATCCAATTGAGCTCCAGTCCACTGGCTCTGCTCTCTGTGTAGCTTAACGACTACTTAGAGTTACCCTAATTCTGCTTCGGTTACTGCAATCATCATGCCTATCATTTCTCTTTGGTTGTTTGTTTCAACTTCTGTCCCATAGCTGAGCTTCCCCTTTTCTGTCTGCTTCTGGTGCTGCTGTGGTGGTTGCTTTAGGATCTGACTGAGTCTGGTTCAGGTCAGTACTGGCATCTGTTGGTTGTCCTTTTAAATTCCATTTGGGACTTTCCAGGTTCTTGGTATGACGTTTTCTATTGTATCCTGAACATGAAAGATATTGTAAGACACTGTAGCGTGATTCTACTCAGGTCTCCTTCACTGAAGTGTAACACAAGTATAAGCAAAAATGGACCCTAGTGCCTGTCACTCACAAGAGCCAATGAGCAAAGGCAGGGACTGAATCTTAAAACTTCACTATATTCAGGCAGCAGTGATCTGAGGGGACAGAGGATTCCATTTCATCTCCAGTCCACAGATTATGTAGGAGGGTGGGGACAGCAGTGTCAGTTGTTCAGAGCTCAGTCTCACCTTCTGGTTAAGGTGCTTGACCACATCTTTGAGGTTTTTTTAATGTCTGTTTTTCATTGTCACCTTTTACACTTTCCCTTCACTCTGTGGATGTCTGGGCTCAAGTAAACAATGGATTAGTTAGTTGCTACTGGTACTAATATTGTACTCCTCCAGGGGTGGGCTAGCACAGAGTTACACATAACAAACAGACCATAAACAGAGTGTAAATGCTAAGCTAGTAATAGTTAAGTACTGTCTCCTTTCTGCAATACTGAATACAAGTGTGTCACACAGTCAGAATGTGAGAATGCTCCTATTGGCCCCTTCTGTCCTCTATTAGAAGGAAAAAGTAAGTGTGTGAGTTCTGCCCCACTCTATGCTAGAAGTCCCTCCCTGCCCCACCTGCCTACAGTACTATGTACACACCGTCTCGTGGTAGACAGGTGAAGTAAGAATTCAGATCCCTTTGGTTCCCACTGAAATGGAGCCCTGACTTTCACAACCCTTGTCACTAGGCACAGTGTCAGCCAGTCCTGCCTCTTCTCCCTCCTTGTGCCCCATTGACACCAGGGTTAAAAAGGCTCAACTGTCCACTAGTCCTCACTGGAGCCATGTTCAAAGAGAAATGGAATATCAACTATTCTGGTTCCCACTGCCAGTTTCCTCATTTCTGCCAGATGAAAATGGACATTCAGCTTCCCACTAGGCCTGATGAGAGGCAAGGAGCCCCATCTTGCTATCCTGAGGGGTTGGAGGTTCAACATTCCGCTAACAATATATCAGGGAGACCCAGTATCATCTGCTTCTACCAGGTGAGGCTCTAGAGCTCCTCCCTGATCAGTCTCCCTACATCACCCAGCTCTGCCAGTTGCTGACCAGTGGAAGATTAGGCTCTGTTCTGTTCTACTGACACCACCAGGTGGGGCAAAAGGGGTACTGCTGTTTGCTTCCTTAGTGTGAGGGTGAGGTGAAAGTCTTTGGGCAAGTTTGGCTAAGGTTTTCTGTCACTAGGCTACCCTTTGTCCTAGCTCTTTCTTTGGCTAGGGAAAATGAGTTTATTATTTTGGAGATTTGCTGATGATGTTTTATCTGTGATCACTTGTGTTTCATCTGGGGGTTTCTGTAGCCCCTGTGTGGCATTTATGGAATATATACTATATAATACACACACACACACAGCTGTGGGAGAGAGAGAGAGAGAGAGGCCATTCCCTAGACTGCATAAAAGAGAAAATGAGCAAGCTTAGCACATTGTCCTCCGCCTACTGAGCGCAGATGCAATGGGACTAACTGCATTAGGTGCTTGCCACAGTGCCTTTCCCTCCATAATGGACTTCTAGAACTGTGTCAGAATACCCGCCTTACAACCTAAGTTGCTTTTGTCGTATTTATCAGAGCAACAGAAAGAATGATTGATGCAGCACTAAAATTAAGGTCATCTAAAATTAATGACAACATTTTACTGAAAACCCTGCTTGGTTTATGTAAATGCTTTGTGCTTTCTTTCACCTTTAATCTTGTTGTCTGGGAGTAGTTTAGAGGTCAAGAAAATAACTGTTTCAGAAAACTCAGGATAGTGCTGCTCTTGAAATTTACATCAATGTAGTGAGCTTTTACTTATGTGACTCAAATTACCTTTTCTTGCAGGTAAGATTGACTTTTTAGACCCAGAATTTTACAATGGATTTGTGCGACATGGATTTAATACCAATATCAGTAGAAGACTGGGCATTGAGAGACAGGTGCCAGATTCCAGGGATATTATGTATGTTCTCCCACTAATCCAGACTTTAATTTTAGCATATTAGAAATCTTGTAGTTTAGATTCCTGGTCATTGGACATCCCATTGGGTAATGTCAAGATTCTGGTGTTTATGGTGTGGAGACCACCTTCCCCACTGGCAGAATATGTTCTAGAGGTTTTGAAGAGTTAAACAAATCCCTTCAGGATTTCTACGCAGTCACCAGTGAGGCCTAAACATTAATTCCCAATAGGAAATACTTTGGACATCTATCCAACTTTTTTTTCATCATCTGTTTCACTTTCATCATGCCTTCAATTATCTGTGTTGATGTTAATTATGGTAAAAATGCACATAAAACTGCTATGCTAACAGTGTTATGAACAATTCAGCAACATTAAGCACAGCCACAGTGGCGAGCAAACACAGCACTGCCTGAGCTGAAACTCTGCACGTCTCCTTTTCCCCTGCCTAGAAATGCCCAATCTATCAATCTGATTACCTCAGGGACCTCAGATTAGTAAAAGCATACAGAATTTGTCTTTTGGAGGACTGACTTATTTCACTTAGCACAGTGTCCTTGAGGTTCGTCTGTTCAGCATCATGTCTGTTGATGCCTTCTAAATATCATTTAGGTTCCAATCAGTTCCTGGAAAAGAATATCAATTCTCATTTGCTAAAAGAAAAATGTTCACACTAAGGAAAACATAAAAGAAAAATTTTCACACTAAGGAAAACATACATCTTCCAGTAATGCCACATCCTGGGAAATTGGAAAGTAGGCTGTATTGCCATATTGTGTGATATGTGTGCAACATATATTTGAAGCCACAAATTCTGCTCATGATTGGGCACACTCAAGAGATGTAATATTTGCACACAATGACACAGTGCAACTGAGTCATAAAAACAGAAAAAAAAACTTGGGCTGTGGATATAGTTCAGTTGGAGTGTTCACCTGACACACACAAGGTCCAAGGATGGTTCTCAGGGTCACATAAACCAAGAGTGGTGGTACATGCCTGCAATCGGTGTTTAGAGGTGAGGTAAGAGGATTAGAAGTTCAAGGTTATCCCCAGCTATATGTCTCCCTTCCATAAAAAAGTAAAAAGAAAGAGAATGAACTGAAATGTGCTCAAACTATAAACATGGTATGAATTTAATTTGGAGGACAATCTTAAAATCAAGTTAAGATTTAACTACCACAAAGATCAATATTTTAATTCCAACAAGTTGTGAATTTCTCTCCATGCTATTATTTCCCCCAATATTGAATCTAAAATAGGTCTTGTTTCCTTTCTTTCATCACTTACTTACTTGTTAGAAAAAACAAAGTTGGAATATGGCTACTTAAATAAGACTTGAACAATGGCAGCACCAGTTAGCTCATCTGCCCAGGCCTCCTGCCCTGGAACCATTCGGGAAACATTTTTCCTTTTACATTATTGCAGCAGGAACAATGATTTTATTCTTTTGACCTTACTTGTCTGGCCCTAGTTAATTAACTCCAGGGTGGCTACCTAGCCAAGATGAGCCAATGAAGTTTTCCCTGGTAGTTTTTGTTGGTGAGGAAAAGAAAGTCCTTCTGATTTATCCGTGGATGCTGGACTAATAGCTACAGCTGTGGAGGTATATACCTTTAATCTCAGCACTCAGGAAGCAGTGACAGGCAGATCTGAGTTCAAGGCCAGCCTGGTCTACTCAGCAGGCCCAGGCCAGCCAAGGCTACATAGTTAGATCTGCCTAAAAAACAAAAACAAAACCCCCCGAAATAGGCTGACATTCACCCCAGTTCCTACTCTGTGGCATTAAAGAAGTGGAAACAAGCAAGGTTACAGGTTGCAGGTTGAGCCTTGTGTAGAACTACATTCCATGTAGAACTACATGTAGAACATGTACTACATGTACTTCGTGCAGAACTACATATGTAGTTACGACATGCCAGGCAGTATTCTGAGCATGCTACCTGTGAACTCACTGAATCTTAACCTCTAACGTAGGCTGGAGATGCTATTAATTATCATCCCAATCACTATAGCCAGAGTGACAGAGAACAGTCCAGATGGCCCTCAACCCTCTGACTCCATTAGTTCCTTGAGATCTCAGCCACCTTCCTATAACTAGGACTTGGGAGGTATTTGAGTCACATTACAACACATTCCCTTCTATTCTGCCGAGTTTAGCTCCAAACAAAAATATACTAGATCTCAACTTCTGTTTTTCACTTGACACAAAAATAATATGACCTTTTGCCAGTTCTTGGAGGACATGTAGTCCACCAATTCCATTACAACTCTTGGCCACAGAAGGTGACACAGATACAAGAATATAGCCCCCAAAGCAAAACAATGAATACAGCACAGTGAGTTTTGAGTTTACTTTAAAGTTATCTTTCCATAAATTTAGACATCCACTTTTATAACAGGCACTGATATATGGATATAATCTGTATTTTATGTTGTCTTTAAAGTAGACCTAAGGTTATCAAAATGGAGTGTCAAGAAAAAAGTAATTATAAAGAGGAAAATAATTCCAAAGTATAAGAACAGCATAAGAATTTAAGTGGGGCCAGCAAGGTGGCATCTACACACCTGAGCTTGATTCCCAAAGCCCACATGGTAGAAGGAGAGAACTGAGTCCTGTAAGTTGTCCTTCTACCTGACACGCCCACCATGGTATGCACATAAATCCCTTCCCCCATTCGCAAAACAAAACAAATAAATGTAAAATATCTTAAAAGAATTTTAGGACAAGCTGGAGAGATGGCTTGGTAGTTAAAAGTCTATTCTTTTATTCTTTATTTCAGAGGACCAAGAGTTTGATTTTTGGCACCCAAGTCAGCTCACAACTGCTGCTAACTCCAGCTCTGGGAATCTTGTGCTCTCTTCTGGCCTCCACAGGCACTTGCATGCACGTGTGTATGCACATATAGATGCAGACATACACATAAATAAAAATAATTTTTAAAAAATTTAAGGACATTTGCATGTTGACTTTTGTATTTTTAAATGTATTGTCATTTTATCATCCTAATGATCACTAAAGGAAAGAAAGTGAAAGTAAGGGTTGGCATTTGAAGAAGACACCAGAACACTTGAGGCCCCCTAGATGACTCAGTCTCTCCTTACTTTTTTCATTTTTGCAGATGTCATCAGAAACACTACCCATTCTATCTACCCACTGCCAGCGTTATCATATGCTTCTATAATGAGGAATTCAATGCCTTGCTCCGAACAGTGTCTAGTGTGATGAACCTCACTCCACACTATTACCTTGAAGAAATAATTTTGGTTGATGACATGAGTGAAATTGGTGAGACAAACACTGAAATAGTTGGAAGGTGGCATTCTTCTCTGGTGATACTTGAGATTTGTTTTTGTTTTGGGGGGGTATGGTCTCATGTAGCCCAGGCTAGCCTTACTTTGAACCACTGAACCACTGACCCTCTTGCCCCCACCTTCAAAGCGCTGGATTCATGAGGGTACTTCACCATGCATGTTCTGGACTTGTATGTTTTACACAGAGGAGGTAAGTAGGTGTTGAGGGAGATGATACACCTGATGTATCAACTGCATGTGACGGGTGAGATTATCCTAGACCCTGTCATGAAAGGTCCATGAAGTCAGCCCAGGGGGCTAACCTTGACTTCAGGGATCACTTCAGGAAGAAGTGGAGAGGCACAGGTGAGTTGAGGTTGCCCAGGAAGGAAGGAAAGGAACATATTTGAGGTAAAAAAAAAAAAGGCACTTTAAAGGCCCAAGATGAGACAAAACAAGGATGAGCATGGAATACTTCTGCATTTCATGAAGTGTAGGAATGAGTACGGAGTTGGAAGGATGGGGGAAAGGCATAAAGCTGGAGTTATTTAAATGGGGCTACTCACAAAGAATATTTTTGGAATTTTATCATAAGAATTTGGGGGAGCTACGGCCAGGAATATAGCTGAGTTGGTGGAGTGATTGCCTAACATTCATAAAGCCTTGGATTCAGTCCTCAACACTGCATAAGCTGGTGTGTCAGTGTACCTGCAATTCTAGCACCAGGGAAGTGGAAGTAGAGGATTAGATGATCAAGGTCATCCTTGCTTATAAAACAAGTTCAAAGCAATCTGAGCTACCTGAGAACCTGTCCAAAAATAATTAAATAAATAATGAATGTGTGGATATGGAGAGCAAGGTAGGGCTTAACATAGGGAGATGGCCTAATCCAGGTACTTCACAGGAAGAAATCAAGTGAACCAACTGCAAATCAGTGATGATTTCTCTATGCTCACTTTTAAAGAAATGATACTAGAACTAGAACTAGTAAGCTATGCTTAGACTCTGAAATTAGTTGTCTGTTTACAACTGAGTACAAACCTTAGGGAAGCCAGGAGTGCCAGGACAATGATGTCAATACTGGATAAATTTCAGGCCTACAGAGTCACCCAACCCACTGGGAGCCTGGTCCATAATAAGGTTGAAAGGAAAAAGATATGCTGAGGAGAAAAGACATTCCAGGAGGGCCACCCTGTAGGAGTGGCACTAGGATGCTCTGGGTTTGACCAAGCTAATGTTTCTATGCTTAGAGTTTAGATATTGGCCAAGTGCCTATCATAGAACAGTTCCATAGGGGTGTCATCATCATCTGAGTCTTGTACATGGGATGGTGCTACTTCCTACATCCACACTGCCTTACCTGCTCAGTAGAGCTGAGGAGATGTCTGCAGCTTGCTGGGCAGGTAATCTCAGTGAATCTGGGTGCAGGGTGCAGACGTACCTGCTGGGCAGGGGAATTCGGCTTTCTTACTCAGAAGTTCACGAATGCTACAGTGGACACACAGTTCCAGGAGTGACCATGTCTGCCAGGCTTTCAGCACAGCACCAAGAGTCTGGAGACATACTGGTCCCCTGTCAGTCTGACAAGGTGGCTTGAGCAACACTGTTCTGAGACTACGGTGCTAACAAGACCAGGTTGTTGGTAGAGGCATTCTTTCTGGTTTTTAGATCGATGCCCTTTTGCCCATCCTCTTTGAATCAAGTGAATTCCTGGACTTCTTCCTATAAATCCCATTCATGAGGACTCCATCCTCATGATCTAATAGCTTCCAAGTCGCTACTCCTAGATGCCATCACATTGGTGATTTTGACATATGCATTTGGATCTGGTGGACACAAACACTCAGCCCATGCTATCTATCGACATGCTTATATATATACATCTTATAATCTCCTTCATAAGAGACAAAGAAGGTCACTCCTAATAGCCAAGACCCGAGTGTGCTGCCAGACTAGTCACCTCTACTTTTCCTTGACCTTAATCTTGTACGCAAGTGGAGCCTCAAACACAGGACACAGGGTACTGTGTTCCAATGGAACTCAGAATAAATATATTCCTGACTTTAATTCATAATGACTTTATCATGAATTGTAGAACAAATTTTGAACTGAAACTTGTCCTGAACGACACGTTCTTTCCTGGACGGGCCCACAGACAGTACCAATTGGTGTCCTCAGCTTGAGGGGATCGGGGCAGGCAGTTCTTGAACTTGTTTGGTTTGATGACTCAACTTCAAGTTACTACAAAATTAGAAGCAAAACTGATCACAGTACAACTTGTGTGGTTACCAGGTTATACCAAACGACCTATACTTTTTCTACCAAGTTTTAATAATGATTTAGTAAAGCAGAGATATGTCACTAGAAGCACAAAAAGCGTGCAGTTTGATTATGAATCACTTTTTCTTGTGGATTTGAGGCTAGCCAGGGCCACATTAAAATCTACACAGTAGTAGGTTTTTGTTTGTTTGGTTTTTTTTTTTAAGATATTCGTCATAACGATAATTGTTAAAATTTCTATAGTTGCAGTTTATAAATTATCAAGTGTCAAATATTTTTTCCAGATGACTTGAAAGAAAAACTGGACTATTATCTGGAACTTTTTCGTGGAAAGATTAAATTAATAAGAAACAAAAAGAGAGAGGGTCTCATTAGATCAAGGATGATCGGCACCTCCCGTGCTTCAGGTATGAATACTCTGTTAGGCCGTGAGATGGTGTGTTAATTACTTTTCTTGTTGCTGTCACTCAGCAGAAAAAAAGATTCATGTGCTCACATGAATGAAGTACACAGTTTATCTTTACAAGGAAGAAGCGGCAGCAGGAGCAGAAGATGATTGAGCACATTGTGTCTGCAGTCAGGAAGCAGAGAGTGGACAGGAAGTGGAGTGAGCTATGAAACCTCAAGGCTCACCCTCAG
The DNA here is from genome assembly GCA_026225945.1 of Cricetomys ansorgei. NCBI lineage: Eukaryota > Metazoa > Chordata > Mammalia > Rodentia > Nesomyidae > Cricetomys > Cricetomys ansorgei. Next base: position 1,221,254 of record JAMJFZ010004042.1, read on the forward strand.
TGCCTAACTGTCCAGAAAGACTCCACCTCAATAACTTTCCCAAACTGTGCCACCAACTGGGCCCAAGTGTTCAAACACAAACGCCTGTAGAGATATTTCACATTCAAACTACAACCAGCTACTGTGACACGGGAACTCTTCCTTCCTGCATAGAACAGTCTTCCTTGGAGACCTCTGTGCCACAGCAGGCTCGAGTTTTTGATCTTCCATTGCTTCTAAAATATTCTTCTCCAAAATATCATTTCATATGGAAGGTAGTTTTTTACAAAGACCATGGCATCAGCTCCATCAGAGACTGAGTTTCCTCAAGGACAGACTCCAAGATGGAGTTTTAGATGAATTTTAAAGGGTGACAAGATAGGCTCAATGGAAGGTCCTTCAGAAAAGCTTTACCAGGGGAGCTATAGCACCCACCCATTGACAGCAATGATGGGACCCTGACAGCAGACATCCTTCCGTTCTGGAAAATTAGGGGAACTTCTTGCTGTTTCCATGAGTTTGTTTCCATGAGCTATCAGTTTCCTAGGGTGGGTGGCTTCCACATGGCATGATCTAGCCCACATGCTAGGGGTCAATAAATTATCATTCACAGTTGTCTTGGTCTCCAGAAGCTGTGAGAGGAGAGAGAAGGGCTGCATCTAGAGATGACTGCAGAGCACAAGGCCAGATTTGTGAGACCAGAGCTAGAGATCTAACACTAGGCAGGAGACCCAAAGAGTCCACATCTGCACAGGACTAAGGAGAGCAAGCCTAGCACAGGCAAGCTGAAGTGCCCACTCACACTTACCTCTATCTTCCCTCTCCCCTCTTTCCTTATGCTAACTGCATCTACGTCCAAAAGTAAAATTGACTTATAACTTTCTTTTTCTGTATTATTATACTTTGCTTTACTGGATTCATAGAATGGATTCATAATATGGGTTTGTCCTTTTTATCTGAAAATCAGCATACAATGGAGTATCTGTGTTAAGTGAATTATGCAAATTTTCCCCATATCTTGTTTAGGCATTTTTAAAAATATAGTTCTTTTTTGAGTGAAATATAAAGTTTCCAGACTTTAAAGGACTCTTTTAAAATGTAGCACTTTTAATGGTTTAGATGAAATATCCCCTTTAAGTCTCAGGTACTTGAACATTTGATCCCCAGTTGGGGAAGGATTATGAAATGTGGTCTTGACAGAGGAAGGGTGGGCTTTGGGCCTCCCACCATCCCCAGTGTGTCCTCTGCTTCCTGCTTGCACTGGATGCACTGTCTCAGCAGCTGCTCCACATCATGCTTACCTGCCATGATGAGTGATAGGCTCCTATCTCTCAGGAACTGTAAGCCCCAATGTAATGTTTCCTTCTACAAATTGCCTTGGTCATGGTGTTTTATCACAGTAATAGAAAGGTAATTAATATGTACCTATTACTATCTTGATTGTATGGTAGTTATAGATACTTATGAATAGTTATAAAGTAGTAGGCCTATGTGAAAGAAAAGAAGGGTCTGTATTCCAGGGGTCTATATGAAGGAATCACATTCAGATGCCTGTGTGGCCCAGATGGAATATAGAAAGAATGTTGAGAATGTTGGTAAACACCTTTAATCCCAGGATTAAGAAGGCAGTGGTGGTCCATGCCTTTAATCTCTAAGACAGAAACAGAGTATGGAAGCAGACACAGGAGGCAGAGCTCAGAAGGAGTCAGTGTCAGATTGGAAGTGATGTTTGAAATGAGTCAGAATGAAGGACAAGCAAAGTGATTCATCAGAGGAAGAGTTAGCAGAATGAGTGAGGACACACCCATTTCTCATGAGGAAAAGGTAGGCTTTCAGCTCCAGAGCAGTCAGTTACAGAGTCAGTTATAGAAGTAGGCAGTATGGAGCAATGAGAACTCAGTGAGAGATACAGAGATAGAGGCAGCTTGGCAAAAAGAGTCAGTATCAGACAGTAAGAGTGTGTCAGTTTGAAGCTAAGCAGAGCAGTTCAGTCAGAGAAGGTGTGGAGTCAGCCAGAATCAGAAGAGTTCCATTAAGCCAGAGAAACATTAAGCCAGTTCAGAAGGTCAGTTTGAACCAGTCAGCTTGGAAAAGAGTTTGAGCCAGAACAAGAGTGAGTTGAACCAGAAGAGTCAGAGTTCAGAAGGAGCTCCTCAGCTGGGCTATGGTGGCCCACACCTTTAATCCCAGCACTCAGGAAGCAGAGGCAGGCAGATCTCTGTGACTTTGAGGTCAGCCTGGTCTACAGAGTGAGTTCCAGGACAGCCAGTTACAACAGAGAAACCTGTCTTGGAAAACCAAAAAAAAAAAAAAAAAAAAAGGGAGCTAGTCGGTGGCTAAGTCAGTAGTGGGTCTCAAAGGTTTATTAGATTGTACAGAGGTTTAAATGTTCTAGATTGTACAGAGTCTGCTGAAGCCTTCCTGTTCAAGGATTAAGAGTAGATTGTACAGAGGTCAAAACACTCCAGGACTCCAGGGCAAGAACTAGTGATTGAATTAGCTAAATAATAAACTGTCCTCTGAACCAATGGCTACATCTTGCATCAACGGCTACAAATAGTTGTATTATGGTTAGAAATTTGATATTTGTGAAGGAAAAAACATTTAGCTTAAAGTGAATTTGAATTAAAGGTGAGAAGTATTTTTCAAAACTTCTAAGTACATTCTAAAATAATTTTAATCATTTTCTCTGTCTTCTTGTAATGTAGGTCCTTTCTAACTTATATGTCTGTATTATATAATTTTGTTATGTTAAAATCTTCAGTTACTAATCATGAACTTGTTCATCCACATTTGCCTTCTGTCTATCATATCCACTTATATTGGGGAACCACCTTAGCTAGATATGGGCCCCAGTTCAAGGTTGTGAGGTCCTGGTATATAGACAGGCATGTCATTAAAATTCATTGAGTGATCTAGTCAATCTGTGGCCTGTGCTGTGCTGTTCATGCAAATTTATTATTATCTGGGTTGTTTGTTTGTTTTGAGACAGGGCTCATCAATTAGCCTGGATGGCTGGCCTGGAACTCACTAAAATCCACTTGCCTGTGCCTCCTCCTGAGTGCTGGAATTATGGGCCACCATGCCCACCACACATAACTTCATTTTTATCAACTCTTCAAAGAAGCAATTGACATGAAGCAAACAGCACCTACTGTGCATGGATGTCAGTTTCACACAACATATGGTACTTGTGTTTTGAGCCTTACTGTCCTCCTGAATAGCTGACATTTCCACTGTGAAGTGATTGTCTCTGGAGACACAGTCTAGAGCCCTCTAGCATCTATTCCTCAATCAGAACTGTGACCTTGTCATTTTCAGTTCCTCCTTACTCTCCCTCAAGGGGAGAGTCTTGCTCTTCTTCAGATGAACCAGGTATGTTCTTGCCTCAGAGCCTTTTGTACATGGAATATCCTTTCAGGGTCTGCATGACCTGTTACCTTATTTTGTTCTCTGCTTAAATGTCACATTATCAGAGAGACTTTTTCTAACTAACCCGGACAGTCACCTCCTTTTATATATGGTGATATATACTAAGACCTTCAGGGGATGCCTAAAGCTGCAGAGGGTACTAATGCTAAGAGTACAGTACCAAAGTACTGCCAGCTGATACATGAGCTAACCTGTCCTGTGTCTTACGCCTCTGCTGTATCACTATTCTTGAGCACGGTAGTCATTAGTAACACAAACACTGCCAACCTCTCTCAGTTCATCTGAAACCTTAGACAGCCAAGCCATTAATTGGTATGTGGTGTGTACAGCATGAAGATATTGGTTGATGATTAATGTGTCCTGAAGAGCCAAGAGGGACAATGTGAATTCCATTGTACTGGTCAGAGTAGTGTGTAGCTTAAAAATTACTTGTTTCTGTAATTTGTCATTTAATATTTTCATACTTCAGTTGATCTCAAGGACCTGAAGCAATGGAGGCAAAACTTTGGGTTATGAGAGATGGCTGTCTAAAAATAGCAAATTCCTCCACTTCTCTGCCCTCCAGTTAAAGGTGTGGACTAGAGTCCATATGGTATCCTCTGAGATTTCCTGGTCTTGAAACAAAGAATTAGAGGTCAAACAGGCATCATTTCTCAGGTGCCATCTCTGTTGCTTGTTTGAGACAGGGACTCTCAGTGATCTTGAACTCATCAAGTAGGTGAGGCTGTTTGGCTAGCATACCTCAGGAATTTGCCTGTTTCCAACTCCCCAGTGCTAGAAGTAAGCAAAAGTCACCCAGATCAGACAGATCTTGGTTTTCAAATGTGGGTGATAGGGATTGAACTTATCATGCTTATAAGGCAAGTACTTTAATGAGGAGCCATCTCCCCAGCCTCCTGAATGATCTTTGAAAATAAAAGCTCTGCTCAGTTCTATCTACTCCACTACAGTTTTCTCCAAGCCACCCTCTAGCCTCCCCTGAACATGCATGGTACACAGGGTCTTAGCTTTCTAGACACACAGAGCATGTATTTCTCATTTCCTTCAATGCAACTAAGGAACCAAGCACATAGGAAACACTCAATGAATATTCATTGCATCCAGCTTGGATTTGGACTGCATACCTTTCCACCAGGGAACTGTGCTGGCTGGTTTTATGTCAACTTGACAAAGCTAGAGTCATCAGAGAGGAGGGAGCCTTAATTGAGAAAATGCCTCCATAATGGCTGTAGGCAAGTCTGTATAATAATTTCTTAATTCATGATTGATGTGGGAGCACCTAGCCCATTGTGAATGGTCCTGGGTTCTGTAAGAAAGGAGGCTGAGCAAGCCGTAAGAAGCAAGCCAGTAAGCAGCACCCCTCCATGTCCTCTGTATCAGCTTCTATGTCCAGATTCCTGTCTTGAGTTCCTCTCCTGACTTCCTTCAATGATGGACTATGATGTGGAAATGTAAGCCAAATAAACCCTTTCCTCCCCAAGTTGCTTTTGGTCATAGTGTTTTATCGCAACAACAGTAACTTTAACTAAGACAAGGACTGATATTAGTCTGCTCTTGCCTTTACAGGAGACATCCTGGTGTTCTTGGATAGCCACTGTGAGGTGAATAAAGTCTGGCTGGAGCCCTTGCTGCATGCTATTGCTAAGGACCCCAAAATGGTAGTGTGCCCTGTGATCGATGTCATTGATCACATGACCCTGGAGTATAAGGCGGCACCTATTGCAAGGGGAGCTTTTGACTGGGGCCTGAAATTTAGATGGGACAAAGTTTTCTCATATGAGATGGACGGCCCAGAAGGTCCAAGTAAACCCATCCGGTGAGATTCTTGTAGTTTGGGGGACTGTAATGAAAAATCAGTGCTTTGCCATTTTTTCTTTTCTTTATTTCTTTTTCTTTCCTTCCTCCCCATTCCTCCCTCCCTCCCCATTCCTCCCTGCCTCCCCCTTCCTTCCTTCCTTCCTTCCTTCCTTCCTTCCTTCCTTCCTTCCTTCCTTCCTTCCTCCCTTCCTCCCTCTCTTCTTTTCTCTTCTTTCTCCCTCTCTCTCTCTCTCTTTCGAGAGAGGTTCTCTATGTAATTCTGGCAATCCTAGAACTCTCTATCTAGATCAGGCTATCCTTGAACTCATAGAAATCTGCCTGCCTTTGCCTCTTGAGTGCTCGAATTAAAGGCGTGCACCACTATGCCCAGCTTGCCACTTGGCACATGTTTCTCAAAGTATTGAATGCCAGAATTTGGTACAAGCTGTTTGTTCAAGGTACACTGTGCCTTGTGTCCCATCCCATTCAGGAAGCTACCATGGTTGATGAATGGTGCCCTGATTTCCAATGCTCACTGTGTGTGTGTGTGTGTTTCCATGAGGTGTGACTGTATGTCTTTGTATGCATATGGAGGTCAATCTTGGGTGCTGTTCCTCAGAAGCTGTCTACCTTGGTTTTTGAGACAGTCTCTTACTCACCTAGAACTCACCAAGTATGCTAGGATTGCTAGCCAGCAGGTTCCAGGGATCTGCCTGTTTCTATACCCTCAACACTGAAATTTCAAGTGCATGCCACCATGCCCAGGTTTCTTTATATTGATTCTGGGGATTAAACTCATATCTTCATAATTGCAAAGCAGGCATTCCACTGACTGAGCCATTTCCCTAGCCCTGAGAATCTATCTTTTAATGGTAGGAAGGAGTTGTCTGCTGACCAAGGAACAAACTGCCATGGTTAGGAAATGGGCATTTTTGCCAAATTCACAGAAAATCTCTACCACATTGTTTTCAGATGTAACTTCATAGGTTGAGAGGAACATGATTCTCCAAGCTCATTTGTCTTGGAAACTGTAAATGTGAACACAAGGTGACCATATCTGTAGGGGCTTCTTCAGAATAGGTATGTTTCCTGGAAACTCTGATGTGAAATGCACCCTTTCTCTCATTACTAACCCCTTTGATCCCCAGACCAGGTAGCTGCATTTTTTAACTCTGTAGTAGAGCTCTGTATAGTCATGATGCTCACACTTCCTTACTGTAAGTTCTAGAGTACAATACTCTGCAGGGTCTATAAAGTTGGCCACTACATGTGGACTGCCGTCTCCTGGGTCTTTCATCTTGGTACTACTGGACCTGATAACACATCCCAGAAGCTTGCTGTCTCCTGTTCTGCTTCTCAGACACCATCCCTAGACCTTTGGTCTCTCCCCTTCCCCTCCTCATTAACTTTCCTCCAGCTGACACCCCAGTGACCGCATCCCCCCGCTTACTGCAGCCACACATCTGCAGGTCTTTGGCACCAAGCCATTCCCACCCTCTATGCTCCTTGCTTCTCCCCAGGAGCTGATGAATTCTGCCAAACTTGAGCAGACAGGAGCCAATGTTATTCCTCCATTGGGCCACAGTCCATGATACTTTGCACTCCTGTTCTCTCTCACTGTCTGTTCCCTAGTCCAAACTTTGATTGTGTTTCTTAACTATACTGTCTGGCCACACCTGGACATGCTGCTCTTGAGAAGTGGTCTTGACTCATAATTCAAGGATGAAATCAAAACAACACAGGAAATAGAAGGGATAGTTGTGAAGTTACATAGTAGTTTATGGAAGAACCCTCGGGAATATTATGTAGTCCTGAAGTGTGAACCACATAGAAATACCAGGCAGCCATTTTCCAGCACTCCACTGTCCACTTCCAACCCCAAAGATTGCCCAGCCCCAGAAGGCCTATTCTCAACAGACTTCACATTATACCTGCCTATTCCTCTGGCTGTCCCCAGAGATCAGTTTTTCTCAGCCTGGGGTCAGGCCACAAAAGACAGATGGTCTGCTGGTTCCCTTTCCCACCCATTCCGATGGTACTGAGGATAAACAAGATCCCTGCTCTTGAGTGTGCACAGACTAGTGAGGAGGCAGGTGGGTAGCGGTGTGGTACCACACAGTGCTACCACAAGGGGGAGCTTGGATGCTCCTTGCTCGCTGGCTGTCTATAGTCATGGTCTTTTAGTGGGCCAGTGTGCCAGAGAGGACTCGTGCCACCCAGTGCTCCAATGCGGACACGCAGCACCCAGTGTACTAGACAGGAGTATGAGGATACAGACATCCTGCTCTCTAATGAAAAACAAACACAGCTTTACTTCTTTTGACCCCACTTCCTGTCCACCCGCCTGGCCTTCCTCTCTCTTTGTATTACAGGCACTAAAAAGAGTTGTATCATTTTCTACCTTGAACTTTGGTGTTTTAAACTCATGTCAGTAAGAATCTGTCACTTCTTATGGTTAAAACATGTGACCTTATGACCTCCATCTCAATGTCCAGTTCACAGTTTTCCTGCTGGTGTGTCTGACCACTGACCACCCTCTTCCCTTTGCACAGACCCATCCCATGCCCCCTCCCACCTTCTCTGTCTCCTCCCTATCCTCTCCGCTGAGCATCCCTCTGCAAGTGCTTCACCCTGTAGTGCCCAGGGCCCAGCCCTTGTCTACCTCTTCCCACCCCCAGACAGATCCTTAATCCATCTTACACTGATGACTCCTGGGATAGTTAATAATGATTTTGAACTTGACTCAAGTCCTGGACTTGAGTCACTGCCAGGTCTGCTAAGAGTGGGAACCTATCATCAGTCCATTTCTGACTCCAGTGCAATATGCAAATCTAATGTCATTCATATGCATGAGACTCTTCGCTTTTCCAGATGCTCATAACACTTTACACACCTTTCACAACTGCTTTTTAAATACTTCTGTTGGTAAAGGCAGCAAGATGACTCAGCAAGAAAAGGCACTTTCTAACAAGCCTGACAACCCAAGTTTGATTCCTGGGACCCACATGGTGGAAGAAGTTGGCTCCTAAAGTTGCCCTCTTGCTTTCACACACACGCACTCTGTTTCACAACTTTAAAACTTCTTTCTCTGTTACATTAAATATATACATAAAATAAATTAATTAATGTTAAAAAATACTGACTATGAACTTGACGGGATCTAGACTCACCAAAGAGACAAGCCTTCTGGGTATGCCTATGAAGGAGTCTCTTGATTGTTAACTGAGGTGGAAAGCCCCTCTTTAAGTGTGATTGGCACCCCTATGGGCTGGGGTCCTGGACTAAATAAAAATGGAAAGCTAGCTGAGCACCAGCATCTCCCCTACTTCCTGACAGAGGGTGCAATGTGACCACAGCCTCATGCACCATTTTCCTCCCCCTGGACCTGTGAGCTGAAATAATCCTTTCTGAGTGGCTTTTCCCAGGTATTTTGTCACAGCAATGAGAAAGGCAAGGAATTCAGCTCCCAAACTCATGTCTCCATCCAAACCTTGAAGACCTGTGGGCTCTGGTATTCATATACCTGTTGCCCGCTGGGCCTTCCCACTGAGATGCTGACTGCATACCTCACATAGACCTGAATGTTAAGCTTTCTTTGAAACCATGATTTTCCGTTTCTGTGGACAGCAACTCTATGTGTATGTGGAAAAGCCCTGAAGTCAATCTGGATTCATTTTCCCATACTGTTGTCTTACTCATCAGCAAATCTGTTAGGTCCATCTTCAAGCTAGACCAGTAACTGGGCATCTCTGTACTCTCATCATTACTGCTCCCTTGGCCAGGGTACAATCCCCTTTCATCATTTTCCTCCAGGATTACTGTGATAACTTCTAATTGGCAGCACTTAGGAGGCAGGGATAGGCAGATCTCTGTGAGTTCCAGACCAGCCTAGTGTATATGGTGCGCCCCCCCCCCCCCCCCGCCGGCCATCTCTCAAATATAAAAAGCAAGGCATGGCAAAGGGAACTAAGTAGTATATAGTCGCTGCTTGCTGGTTGTGAATATAATGTGACTAGCTCCTCGTGCTCCTCCTCAGCCTCCCCACCATGATGAACTGTATCCTACGAAATGAACCCCTCTTCCATGTAGGGAGTGAGTAAAGTCCTGAGTGAGTGTGAATTGCTGGCACGGGCACATCCATGTCAAAGACTCCAAAGCCTCAGCCATGGGAGTGGCGACCCCCCTCCCAAGGCTCAGAGCAGTGGAAAATGAATGCTGACAGTATGCGCAGAATGTCCACCACAACCCCCTGCCTCATTTTTAAGGCCTGAAGACTGTTCCCCTACAGAGACTGCTCCTACTGAGTGAGATTAGCTAAACCTGCCTCTTTTCAGCTGTGTGTAATAACCCTGCCTCCATGTCCAACTGTATATAATAAACACACCAAGCTTCTAGAGTGCTGTGCATATACTCCATCAGAGCTACCGAAGACCACCCAATCCCAGTTTTTCCCTGGTGACGTGTCTGTGTGTCTGTCGTTTCCTCATTCTCTTGTTGATCATAGCCGGAGTTCCAGGACCAAGGCTGTGCAAAGATGTAGGAATACCCCCCCAAAGTCGCTTTTGTCACAGTATTCTATCCCAGCAACAAGTAACTAACCCTACTGCGGTGGTGGTGGCACATGCCTTTAATCCCAGCACTCAGGAGGCAGAAGCAGGAGGATCTTTGTGAGTTCAAGGCCAGCCTGGTCTACAGAGCGAGTTCAAGGACAGCAAGAGTTACAACAGAGAAAGAAACCTGTCTCGAAAAACAAAACAAAACAAAAAAAACAAAGAGTGTAACCTTATCTCTTACCACATAGAAAAGTCAAAACAAATTTGATGTAAATATAAGACCCCAAATTATGCTACTAGTTGAAGACATACTTTATGACATTCAACCACGCAAAGATTTTGTGACTAAGACCCTGAAAAGCACAAATCATAAAAGCAAAAATGGAGGATGAGATTATATCAAAATAAAAAGCTCCTGGAGAGCAAAGATAACAGTCAACAGAGCAAAGAGAGGGCCCATAGAATGCAGGAAAACATCTGCAAATGCATGTCTGAAAATTAATATCCAGAACACAGAAGGCACTCAAACTACAAGAAAAAAGTCCATTTAAAAAAATAAAAGACACAAATACACATTTTTCAAGAGAAAACATAAACTGGCCAATGGTACATGAAAATGTCTCAGCAGCACCCCTCCTCATCAAAGGATGCAAAGTCGAGCCACATTTGGTGCTAGCTCACTCCACTAAGACAGCACAGCCTTGTCTTCTATAGACAAGAATGTAAATAGATGCTAAGAAATAGCATCATGGTTCTCCAAAAATTAAAAGTATAATAACCGTATGGCCCAGCAACCCCACCACTGACATTATGTCTAAAGGAAATGAAGTCAGCATGTTGAAGGGACATTTGTACTCCCATTCTTGCTCTAGCACTACCAACATCCATGAACCAACCTGTGTATCACAGCTGAGTGGAAAAATGAAATGTACTGGATACACACAGGGGAATAATATTCAGCCAGGAAGAAATGAAATCCTATCATTCGTAAACAACATGGACGAGCCTAGAGGGCATTACAGTAAGTGAAATGAGTCAGCCTCAGACAGACAGATGCCACACCATCTCACACAAGAGGAATCCAAGAGTGGATTGTCTATAAGCGCAGCATGGAATGGTGGCTGAGAGGAGTACAGACGCCACAAGAGAGCACCAGATCCCCTGGAGCCTGAGTTACAGGTGGTTGTGAGCTGCCTGGCCTAGGTGCTGAGAGCCAAGCAGGTCTCCAGAAGAGCAGTAAGCACTCTTAATCGCAGAGTCAACAGCAGCATTTCATATGTTTTTAGGAAAACTAGAGATCACTATCTCTCTGGAATTGATTTAATATTTTTGACTCCTTTCTAGGTCACCTGCAATGGCAGGAGGAATTTTTGCTATAAACAGACATTATTTTAATGAACTTGGACAGTATGACAAGGGCATGGATTACTGGGGAGGAGAAAACGTGGAACTTTCTCTCAGAGTAAGTCAGACTTCCCTTTGTTCTGTTTTGTTTCCCCTACACGGTTGTGTTTCATTTCCTTGTGGTGAATAGAACCCAGTTTGTGCCTACTGGCCCAGAGCTCTTTGACTGAGCGAGAGTGCAATCTGACTTTTCATAGTCACACTGCTTCCTCCGTGAACACGCAGGACTGTTCTAGTGACACACTTAAGGGTATGCAACAGATGACGGGACTCCCTGAAAGCACTTGGTAGAACATTAAAGCCCATGACCATATGCCATGTTCTTTTCTTCTTCTTAATTTTAATTTTTCTTCTCTCATATGACTTAACAGAATATGTCCTGGCCCCCCTCCTCCCATCCCTCTACCCCTTGTCTCCTCCCATCTCCCTCAGATCTCCCTCCATCACCAATGCTTTGTTATTTTCAATTCATGGTGTGGAAAACTAGTAAGACATTTTAGGTATATGAGGGTTCTAATTGTCCTGATAGTTATAGCCCCCCCTTTTTTCTGTTTTGGACTTTTTCCTCTCCTCCCTCCCTCCCTTCTTTTTCCTTTCTGTCTGGTAGCTGGCCATTTCAGTCATTGTATGTATGAAGAGACTTGAGGTCATTCTTCAGGTCTTGTCCCATTTGTTTTTTTGAAGAAGGCCTAGAACTTGCTGGTTAGGCTGTCCTAGGAATTCTCCCATCTCTGCCTCCTCAGTGTTGGGATTACAGGTGTACACCACCACACCCAGGTTCTTCTTGTTTAAAGTGGGTTCTGGGGATCAAACCCAGATCCCCATGCTCATGTGGCAAATACTTTATTGGTTGAGTCTTCTCACCAGTCCTATTTTATTCATTTTTGTCCATTTTTCTGGTCCTTTTCAGCACAGACTTACTTCATAGGCGTACTGTGTATACACAGGTATCTCAGTAATGTCTTCCTCAAGCTCCTACTTGGCATCGTCTTACACACTTGGTACTTTCATTATTTTTACTCCCCCCGCCATTCATGCATTCCCTTCTGATCAAAGTAGTATCTTATAATACCCAGGCCTCTGAATCTTTCTATTGTATTTGGAAATTCCTTGTTTTATTACACTGCTCTCTAAGAATATTACCCAATAAATTTTCTTCTCTTAAAACTTAACTATAAGCACATTCTGTCTCAGAGTAGAACTACTTTTGTGAAGGTATGTGTATTTGCAAAGCAAGTGTAGGAGCCCTTGAGATGGTTCTGTGGGTAAAGGTGCCTGCTGCCAGGTCTAAGGACCTGAGTTCAAGCCCAGGGAACCCCATGGTGAAAGGGAAGTTGTTCTCTCACTTCCACATGTGAGCTGTGCCACCTACCATATGTGTATATGGACACACACATGAACAGGCACACATGGCTACACACGCACACATACAAAACACACACACACACACACACACACACTGAATAAAGGTTTTTAAAGATTTATTTATTTTATTTATATGAGCACTCCATCTGCATGTACACCTGCATGCCAATAGGGCATCTGATCCCATTATGACAGTTGTGAGCCACCATGTGGTTGCTGGAAATTGAACTCAGGACCTCTAGAAGAGCAGTAAGTGCTCTTAATCATTGAGCCACCTCTCTAGTCCCTAAATAAAGTTTTCAATAAAGAATGTAATGAAATTATTTATTTAATAAATAAAGAATTTAATGGAAGGCAAGCATGTCCCATCTCTGGCCCTACAGCCTCACAGACAACAAATTACGGCTAACACCCTGTTCAAATGTATCAATTTTCCCTGCTCCAATATTTCCAATGACTCTATTTCCAATTGCTGCTTTGAATCTCTGAAGTATGCTTGGGTCTCTCTTTGCCTAAACAAGCATGTGAATTAGTAACTAATTCAAGTACTATCTTGATGCTGGCCACTAGAAAAAATCATAAATGTTAAACTGAGCATGGTGGCACATGTCTTTAATCCCCAAAGTTGGGAAGCAGATGCAGGAGGCTCTCTTGAGTTTGAGGTTAGCCTAGTCTACAGAGTGAGTTCCAGGACAGCCAGGGCTACACAAAGAAACCCTGTCTTGAAAAACAAAACACCCCAAAAGATCATGCCTACAAATGGCTCCCGTGGCTAACACATATCAGATGACTACCAAAATCTGCAGCCAACTAGAGACTATCTTGTTGCAGTATACCTATTGGGTCTGCTCAGTAAAGAAGACAAGGGGGCATTCTCATAGGTGCAAACCCTGCCAGACCTCAGCAGAGGGAACTACTAACATGGCATGCACATACTGGACAGTAGAACCCTGAGCTTCTCATCTCAGGGGTTTTTATTGACAAGAAGCTTCTCAGGTGTTCTATTGATTGCAGGTGCAGATCATAAGCAATCAAACATCCTTTACATAAAGCAGATAATACAAAATGCCAAGGCCTAGGCAGCCCTTCCTCCAACAGTGCACAAAACAACCATTCTAAACATAACTGTAAATAAACTTCTGCAGCACTATCTATTCAAAGGATCTATTAAGTAAAATTCAATTCAGCCAACATTGAAGGAGTTCATCTTCTCAGGCAGGCTGTGCTGCAGGCCAAGCACTCAGAATATATACACTCTGTGTAAATATAGCACCACCTTCCCTTTTCATTCATGAAGCGATGTTTACTGAGGACTGTATTAGTTACCTTTCCCATCCTATGACAAAATACCTGACAAAAGCACTCAAGGGAGGGTTTAATTGGGCTCATGGTGTGAGGACACAAAGCAAGAGAGAGATGAAGCACTTTCTTTTTTCTATGTTGTCCAGGACCTCAGTCGTGGGATGGTATGGTCCACTGTTAACGACAGTCTTCCTGTCTCAATGAATCCAATCTAGAACCCACCTCCTAACATGCCCACAGGTTTGTCTCCTGGCTGGTTTTAGACCCTGTGAAGCTCACAACCAAATTAACCATAATAAGGACCTTGTATATACACAGAACTGTGCACAATACAGCATCACACAGCGTAAAAGTAGCTTCTGATGCCATGGCTCCCATTCTTTAAGAGTACCAGTTATTTAATTTTATTTTACTTTAGATAAACACAATACTGTGGTCATATAAAAAGTGAATTGAGTCATCTTTTTGTGGAGGAGTCTCCCACGACCCTCCTGAAGTAGCACTTGAGGTGTAAAGGATTAAATGTGTGTTGTTTGTTGGTCAGGCTCTTGTGCCTAACACACTGCTGAAAAATTTTACAGACATTAAATTCACTTAACCCCCACAGACCTGTAGGGTGGGTGCTGCCATTGTCTCGTACTTTTAATAAGAAAACAAAGACACAGAGAACTTATTTCCCAATTTCACAAAAACAGTAAGGACTATGCTCCAAACCTATTGCTTCCCACCTCACATAGAGACTCAATTGGGTCTCTGTCAGCACATCTCTACTGTTTCTCAGTCAGTTCTAGCAGATACATGTGTGGGAGAAGCCTCCCACACCCTGAGTTTGCTTTGGTTGCTGGGTTCAGTGGCTGCCATGGGTCATGAGGAGGAATGGTTCACTGGATAACCATGCAGCTGTGCTCCACATCGAGGCTTTGAATGGTTTTCATATCCAACTTCAGAATTTTGCAGCTTAACAATTCTGGTTGGCATCCAACGGCCTTGACCACCTGAAATCTTGCTTGCCATCTTCCAGTACCTGCTTTCCATCCAGGCATGCCTCCATACTACCAAGCTCTACTACTCCAAAAACTGAGAGACCCTGACTTCTGCTTTGAAGGGCGACCACTTAGGGAGTCCCATTTCCAAATATCACCCCAAGACTGAACCTCTTTAGATATAGACGCCAGCTTAAATCCTGCCCAAGATCACTAAGCATATTGAATGCACTGATGTAAAAACCAACTATGTGTCCACTACAGAGTCCTCGTACATTGACATAATGGAAGCTTAAGATTTCTCAACACTTTCCTCCTATATGGGCCATCTGTCCACTGAGTCAATGGGTTACTCTTCTTTGTTCATCTGCCCAGAATTTTAATTACTAAGGAGATTAGGAATTAACTCTCACCACAGTATCTATCAGTTATTACCACAGTTATGCTGTGTAACAAAGCACCTCAAATACTAAAGGTGTAGAATAAAACACTTACCTTTCTCTTGCCTATGTCCATGGTGGCTAGGATGACTCAGCAGTGGCTGGCTGGGCTGGGCTGTAGTCTCTGAGTTTAGTTGAAGTCTGGCATTATTTTCATGAGTGGCTACCATACACTGAATGGCAGGAAGATCAAAGTCAAGCCAAACCACACGGCATGTTCCAGTGTCTGTAGTCATGATGTGGGCTGACGTTCCCTTGGCCAAAGCCTGTGAAACACAAGTCCAGAATCAGTGTGTCCTCAGATCTAAGATGAGGGATGAGGAGTGAGACCAGAATTGAGTCTGTCACTCTGGGTTTGTAGAATGAACAACTAAGTCAATGGAAAATTGATTTAAATGAAATCCACATTAGGAGAGCAGTGGTGCCTTGTCTATCAGTTAATATTTGTCAGTACATTTTAATTTACTCAAAATTCAGTAGCTTAAAAACCACAAGCAATTGTTATTCCACTCATTTTTTGTTGTTGCTGTTGTTATTGCTAAACTAGTGCTGGTCTTGGCTAGAATGTCTGATTTCTACAGATGTTGCCACCTCTGTGTTTACCTGGAGCCCATCCAGAATGGCTTCTGCCATATGACTGCCTCAGTACCATCTGGGGCAATGAGAACCACTTGGTCATTTGTTAAGCAGGGTGGCTGGGGCTGACACTGAAGAAGTCATAAGGTTCTCAAAAGTTATGTGAGAGGTCAAGACCCAGGGAGCTGCAGGCACTTTTTAAGTATCATGCAACTGGTCAAGCACTCTCCAATTAGTTTCATCCAAAATCCTGCTTCTTGTTTATTCTAGATTTGCTCTCAAAAGGGATACATCCACATGGATATATCCTCTGCTGTGCTCACTGTCTACATAGGCACAGCCACCGCTCTTCCTCTGTTAGCCTATAATCTTATCAGTAGTGGAGTATGTTCATTAGGATAAAGGGGTATCTGTGACCAGCCTAGTGATGTGGCTCAGTTGATGTTGTATTTGTCCTGCATGCACAAAGTCCTGGGTTCAACCTCAGCCCCATACAAAACTAGGCATAGGTAAATGCCTTGTAATCCCAAACCTCTGGCAGGAGGATCAGAAGTTCAAGTTCATCCTTGGCTATACAGCCAGAGGCCAGTCCATTTCAGAACAACAAAACAAAATGAAAGAATAAACAAACAGCTATCTGGGACCTATGGAAATGGGGCTAAAAGCTACTGCTTTCTTCAGCTTGTTTCTTGACAAACCTTTCCAGGAAATTTTTAATTGTATTCCCCACTTTTTAAAATAAGTTGGCTTCTTTTTACTCTTCCATGCCATAGTCTCTTGAAGCCAATGAACATCTCAAACAAACAAACAAACAAACAAGAAAAAGAGGCTAGAGAGATGGTTCAACAGTTAAGAGCACTGGTCAATCTTCCAGAAGACCAGGATTCAATTCCTAGCACCTACTTGGTGGTTCACTACTAACTGTAGCTCCAGTTCCAGGGGATCAAATGGAAAATAGTATTTGTGGCAATTATACAAATAGTAAACACATTATCAATGTAACAGCTTTTCAGATTTCCTTAGTTTTTCTTTTAAAAAGAGAATGAAACATAGATCATTCCTGTCTGTCAGCTTTTGCTGTATGACAAAGCATGCAGGACAGAAGTCTGTATTAACAACTGTGTAGCTCACAATTTCCTGTGAAAATGAGATCTGGGCAGGGCACAGGCAACCAAATCATTGGCTGGGCCGATGAAGGAACCTAATTGTTTGGACTTTTGGCCTAAGGCCTCTTCTTCTGTGTTTTTTAGACAGGTTTTTTATATAGTCCAGCAATTTCTTCCCTTACTACATCTCCTTTCTCTAAGACAGGGTTTCAGGTAGCACAGGCTGGCCTTGAACTTCATATTTAGTTAAGGAAGACCTTGAATCTTTGATCCTCCTACTTCCACCTCATAGGTGCTGGAATTGCAGTTGTGGACCACCACACCCACTGTACATTGTGCTGGGAGTTGAATCCAGGGCTCTATGCACACAAGACAAACATTACACCAATTTAACCATATTCCTAGCACCACACAGCATGTTTTAGTGAAGATCTTAACTTCCCATTACTGTTTTCTAATGATTAAGTGAATTTCCTCAGAAAAAAATATCTGCAAAATCAGAACTTATGGTCTTGATGAGTTAGAGGGTCTTCAAATCTGAGTTGCATCAGAATCACATAAAGACCCTGTGAAAATGCAGGGTGGGGCCCAACCCAGGGATTCTAAATCAGTAGGCATCAGTAACCTATGGGTTTTCATTTTTACCAAGTTTCCAGGCAATATTGGTGATGCTGAAGTCCAGGAAACAGAATGGCCACAGCAAATGTGCCACAGCATGGACAAGTCATATACACAAGATTTATATTAGAACTACAGTCCTACATTGTGAGGCTGTTGAGGTCATTCAGTGAGTTAAAGCATTTGCCACCAAACCTGATGACATGAGTTAAATCCCCCAAGATCCACATGGTGGAGAGGACCAAGTTCTTCCAAGCTATCCTCTGACCACCACATGCACATTGTGGCACGCACCCCCCCCCCAGATAAATAGATGAAACTTTCTTAAAGATTAATTTGTATGAGTGTGCACATGGAGGGAAGGCATGCATTGCCACGGCTTATGTATAAAGGCCAGAGGACAACTTATAAGGGTCAGTTTCCTCCCTTCTCTATGTGACTCAAGTGGTCAGGCGTGGTAGCAGGCACCTCTACTCACTAAGCCATCTTGCCAGCCCCTCTGTGTTATCATTCATAATAATAAAATGGAAACTTCTAAAATTTCCAAATAAGACTTTATTTTTTGGTATGTGGTGTATGTGTGTATACACACGTGTGTGCATTATATGCCTTTGCATGCAGAAGCCAGGAGGATGTCTGGTGTCCTCTGTCGTTCACCTTTATTTCCTGAGACAGGATCTCTTATTGTCTCTGAAGTTTACTATATTTTCTACTAGGCTGGCATCCAATAAACCCCAATGAGCCTCCTGTCTCCATCCCTGACCCCCAGTACTGGGATTACGGCCATGCCCAGCCTTTTGCAATGGATACTAGGAGTCCAACTCAGGTCCTTATTCTTGTGGTAAAGTTCTTTTAACCTATCCAGCCATGTTTCCAGCCCTTTGAAAGTTTCCAGGTCTTTAAAATAAGTTCTATACAACTCACATGAAAACAGTAAGTTATCTTAATGGGTACATTTGGGTGTCAATATACACACTGAATTATACTGACTGTGTCAACACACATACTTGAAATATGTTGACTAACTCCAAGTGTTAGGGTGTACAGTTTCCTATGTTTATGATTTCAACAACCATGTCTTGTTTTCACATAGTGAAGATACTACAATAGGTGCTATGAAGTGTTTTATGTATAAACTGCAAGTAACTGAATCCAGCCAGAACTTGCCTTTCTCTTGGTATTGCTCACACCTAGCAACAAAGAGCAGGAATCATTTACCATTTACCAAAAGTCATTTACCACTCAGAACTCAAGATCTCAGGATAGACTTCCTAAATTTGAATCCGAGCTCTGCCACTCAATTGTTCCACGTTACTGGGCAAACTTCTTAATAAACCTGTATGTTAATTATCTCACAGCACCTACACTGTAAGACCTGATGGATTTGTTAAATTTTTACATAAAATAAAATAAATTGAATACATATTAGAGATTGGGGCTGGGAATATAGCTCAGCAGGTAGAGTACTTACCTAGTATGCACAAAGTCCTGGATTCCAACATCGTATAATCAAGTGAGATGGTACACTACTGTAATCCAGCACTAGGGAGTTAGAGGCAGGAGGATCAGAAACTCAATGTCATTCCTAGAGAGTGGGTTTGAGGCCAACCTGGGCTACATCTCAATAAACAACCAACCAGACAATTTTTAGGTGTGTGTGTGTATGTGTGTGTGTTCTAAAGCAACTGCCAGTTACTAGTAAACAATAATTAATTATGGTCTTGTCTAGATTTGGATGTGTGGAGGCCAACTCTTTGTAATTCCTTGCTCTCGGGTTGGACATATCAGTAAGATACAGAATCTAAATAGCCCTGCAATCAAGAAAGCCTTGTCACAGAACTTACTGCGAGTGGTTTGTGTCTGGTTGGATGAATACAAGGTGAGTGGTGCCTCTGATTGGGGAACAACACACATATGCAAGAGCACATTCTAGGCTGTTCTCAAGACTCTGCCACCTTTCCAGATCCAAACTGTATTCTCTTCTGTGTTTTTGTAAGTCAATGGATCCCCTTGAATTTCTCACCCAGTCATCACCAGACTGCCTCAGAATTTATTTTTTAAGTTTTAATTTCAGGAAAACTTACATTTCTCAGAAGTGAATCATTCTGCAGAGTCTTTCCTCCACACTTGAATCTATTTATCACTGGGGAATTGCTCTTCCCTACCTCTGTCAAACATCCCCTCTCTGCTGTAGCATCAGGAGCTGATTTCTTCAGGTTTTCCTACCAGGCCACTGTTAGTTTTCCAGGGGATGTGGCCAGTGCAGGCCTTGTGCACACATGTGAACTCCTTTTCTATCAACAGTCAGAGATTCCCATGTGTAAGCTATGCCTCTTGATTTATGTGTGTCCCCAAAGGTGAAGCCCTTGCCATGTTCTCCATGGGTATGTCTCTGTCCAGATGCCACACATAAAGAATAAGGATAGACCCCTTGAAGATGTACTGATAGTGTGTTCTGGTCTTCATCTTATGTCTGTCCTAGTTTGCTTTTCTATTGGTGTGATAAAACACTGACCAAAAGCAGCTTGGGGGAGGAAAGAGTTATTTCCCTTATACTTCCACATAGCAGACCATCGTCCAGAGATCCATGGCAGAACCTCAAGGCAGGAACTGAAGCAGAAACCACAGAGGAAGACTGCTTACTGGCTTGCTCTCCATGGCTTCTTCAACATGTCCTCCTTCGTTCGTTTGTTCATTCATTCCTTCTTTCTTTCAATTATTTATTAGAATTTTTCTACTCTCATATTGCATTCTAATACCCTTCTGTCCCTCCCTTCATTCCTCCTGGCTCCCATCTTCCCTTTCCTCCAGATCTAACCCATCCTCCCACTCCCACTCCGCCTCTCCCCAAGAAAGAGCAGTCTTCTCAGGGTCACTGCTCAAACATGGTACTACAAGATGGAACTGGATCAGGCACAATTCCCTACTTCAATGTTGGACTAGGGGACAAGGTACTCAAGGGCGGGCAAGAGGTTCAGAGACACAGCCTGATTCCAGTCTGTATGAGTTCTATAAGAGCACCAAGTCAGACAACCTCAAGACATATGTGGGGGACCCAGCAGGTTTCATGTCTGCTGCTTCAGGCTCTGTGAACCCCTTATAGTGCTGATCAATTTATTCTCCTGGTGTCCTCGACCCCTCTGGTCCCAGCAATCCCTCCTCTACTTCTTCTGTGGGATTCCCAGAACTCTGCATTTTGTTTGGCCCTGGGCCTCAGCTGAAGGGCCTGCTCCCTCCAGCTGCTGTGGGGATCCTCTCTATTGAGGATTAGGCTAGGCATTAATCTATGAGGAGAGCAAAGTAACATTAGAATAACACTAGTCCTCTCTGTCTGTCCAGACTCTAGCTCCTGGCCTGCCCTGGTGTGTTGGTGATGATTTCCCTCCTTTAGCATGGTGTTCTGCACGTCCATTGTCCCAGTGGATCTTGCAGGGAGGATAGCCACAGGTTCAAGTTCAACATGTTTCTTTATACCATCCAGGACCACATATGCATGGATGACACCACCCACAGTGGGCTGGACATTCCTCTAACAGAAATGTCTCACATGCCAATCTGATGGAAGTAATTACTGTCTAGAGTCCCACTTCTCAGGTGACTCCAGTTTGTATCAAAGTGACAAAAACTAATCAGTAGTTTCTATAATTCAAGATTTTTAATTATGAAAGTAAAAGTGAGATTTCTTTTATAATCAGGGAATTGGCAGGGAATTCCTGCTGAAGCAGAAGGATTGCAAGTTCAAGCTAGTCAAGGCAACTTAGTAAGACCCTGTCTCAAAAACAGTAGAACAATGGGGCTGATGAGATGGCTGAGAGGTTAAGGGCATAGACTGGTCTAGTAGAAGACCTGGGTTCAGTTCCCAGCACTCATATCCAGGCAGCTCACAGCCATTGTTAAGTCCAGCTCCAGTGGACTGACCCCCTTCTGGTCTCTGAGAACACCTTCACTCAGGTGTGCATACTTTCACATTGACACATACACACAATTAAAATAAAACAAATGTCTGGGCATGGTGGTACACCCTTTTAATACCAGCACTCAGGAGGCAGAGGCAAGTCTCCATGAATTCAAGGCTAGCCATGTCTTGAACTCTGTCTTATAATAATAAGAAAATCTTTAAAAACAAGGGAAAAATGAATATAATAAATATATTTGGTAGTGGTATTTCTATAGAGTACTTTAAACCCGTAAGCTATAGATACCTATGTAACAACCACCATGGGTGCATCTATTAGGTATAATGGTCAATGTACATTGTATTCTCTTCCTATGAAATTAAAAGTAAACAAAATTAAACTTTAAGATTAAAACTTGGGGGGCAGAGGCAGATGGATCTCTATGAGTGCCAGGACAGCCTGGTCTACATAGTGAGTTCTAGGCCACCAGGGCTACCCTATGAGACTCTCAAAAAAAAGGTGTAGAGGCTAGAGAGATGGCTCAGTGATTGTATTAGTCATGGTTTTCCAGAGAAATAGAACTGAAAGAATGAATACAGGTCTTACAGGTTGTAGTCCAGCTAGTCCAACAATGACTGTCTACCAACAGGAGGCCCAAGAATCCATTAGTTGTTCAGTCCAGGAAGCTGCATGTCTGAGCTGTTTTTACGACAGAATATTATAGAATCCAGAGAAGGAATGGACTTCCCAGCAAAAGCAAGAACAAGCAGGCAGAGAGCAAGCTTCTTTCCTCCATGTCTTGTATACAGGCTGCCAGCAGAGGGTGTGGCCCAGATTAAAGGTGGATCTTCCTGCCTCAAAAGACCTTGGTTAAAAGTGGGTCTTCCTACTTCAAATGATTCAACTAAGAAAAAAAAAATCTCTCATAGGTGAACCCAGTGACTTGGGTTTTTATTCCTTCCAGATGTAGTCAAGTTGACAATAAAGAATAGCCATCACATGTGAAGGAGAGTTTAAGCACCCGCATGGTGGCTTGCCTCTGCAGACATCGGGCACATATGTGTTGGCAGACATACATGCAGGCAAAACATCCACACACATAAAGTAAATTTAAAAAAGAAATCGAGCAAGAAATTAATGAAAGGACATAATTATAACAGTTCTGGGGTGCCAGTCATATTCATCTCATAGGCACAGTTACTGGAGCTAATAATTCAGCAAGATAAACTTTTAATCTTGTGTCCTTTTATATTTTAGTATATTGATTTTTAACAATTATTACCATTAGTTTCTTTGAGACTGGGTATTGCTATAGAGCTGTGGCTTGCCTAGTACCCACAATGTAGCATAAGCTGCTCTTGAATTCACAGTAATCAGCCTCAGCCTCCTAAGTGCTGGGATTACAAGTGTGTGCCAGCATGCCCAGATTTTTAAAAGTTAAAGGTATAACATGCTTATTTTAAAAATTCATATGATCTTCAGGAGTACAAAGTTAATACTACAGGAGCCAGACAGATGGCTAATTGGCTAAAAGAACTATGTGTTCTTACAGAAGAACAAACTTCTATTCCCATCACCCATATGGTCAATACTGCTTGTTACTCCAGTTCCAGGGGATCCAAAACCTCTTTCTGGCCCCCACAGGCACCTGACAACATGACATATGATCACACAGACACATATACTTAAATAAAAATTAAAATCAAGTTGCTGGAGACATGGCTTAGCAATTAAGAATACTTGCTGTTCTTAACCTGGGTTCAGTTCTAAGCACCCATGTGGCAGCTCACAACCACCTGTAACTCTAGCTCCAGGGGACTCAGTGTCCTCTTCTGGCCTCTAAGGGCACTTCTAGCCTCCTGCACATGGTGCACATATATACATTCAATGCATACACACACAAAATAAATGAACAAATCATTAAAAATAAAAAAACAAAACAAACAGCCTATAATTCCACCCTCAGTGTGATCATTTAATTACTTGTTGTGGTTAACACACATGCATGCTAGAAGATACTTCTTTTCTTTTCTGTAATTTTTTTAGACAAGATTTCTCTATATAGTTCAATTTGGCTTGAACTTTGATCCTGCTACCTCAATGTCCTCAGTGTTGGGAAAAAGGCCCAGGTTCATTCACAAGATTATACTACATAATGTTTATCCTTAAATCTTTGCATTTATTACTGTATTTTGAAAACACATTTAAAAACTATCATTCAAAATCAAAAATCTCAAGTATCTTTCTTCTTTAAAAAGATTTATTTTTATTTTATGTGCATGAGTGTTTTGCCTGCATGTATGCCCGTGTACTGTTTATGTTCTTAGTGGACAGAAGATGGCATCAGATCACCTGGAACTGGAGTTACAGATGGTTGTGAACCCACACGTGAGTGCTAGAAATTGAATCTGCATCCTCTATAGAGTATCAAGTGCTCTTAACTGCTAAGCTATCTCTGCAATCCCAAATGTCTTCTTTTAAAGCAGTGTTTCTCAACCTGTGTGTCATGACCCCTTTGGAGATCTAACAACCCTTTCACAGGAGTCGCCTAACACCATCTGTATATCAAATTTTACATCACGATTCATAATAGTAGTAAAATTACAGTTATGAAGTAGCAACAAAAATAATTTTCTGGTTGGAGGTCAGCACAACATGAGGAACTGTATTAAAGGCTCACAGCAACAGGAAGGTTGAGAACCACTGTTCTAAAGAGTCCCTTTGGATGGTGGAATGGGCCTACCACAACTGATGCCTTGTTGATAAACTTTCTGATTATATGTGTGTGTGTGTGTGTGTGTGTGTACGCGTGTACACACTTATCAACACCAAAATGAACATCTTCACACATATCTTTGTGTATATTTATACAACTATATCTTTGGAATAAATCTTAAGACATGGAGTTTCTGGCAATGGCTAACCCATTATTAAATACTGATGGGCAATATCCAAACTGTCCCCTCACCATCTTTGTAGTGATCTGCATTGTCATTGTAGGTATATAAAAAGGTCTGTCTCCGTACATTAGATAAAATTAAGCTGTTCATTTCTCCTAACATGAAACATTAAAATGATAGTTTCCAATCATGTATTTCTCTATACTTATTAATTTATTGTATGTATGTGTGCCATGATGCACATGTGGAGGTCGGAAGACAACTTAGGAGTCAATTCTCTTCTTCTATTTTATGGATCCTGGGGAACTGAACTCAGGTCATCAGACTGGGTGGCAAGTGCTTTTACCTGCTGAGCCATTCACTGGCCCTGAATCATCCTTTTTTTTTCAAGACAGGGTTTCTTTTTGTAACTCTGGCTGTTCTAGAACTCACTCTGTAGACCAGGCTGGCCTTGAACTCACAGAGATCTGCCTGCCTCTGCCTCCTGAGAGCTGGGATTAAAGGTATGTGACACCACTGGGCTTCTGAAGTATACTTTTGATGAGAGATCTTGAATTTATTTTTACAGAGTTGATGTTCCCCTTCCCCCACACCTGTGAATTCTAGTCATGGATCTAGGCAGTTGAACACTGTATTTACTGAGGTGACTAAGTTTCACAAAGGATATACTGGCAGAAAGTTAATTTAAAGACCCATAATGTAAACCAAGCGTAGTAGTGCATACTTGTAATGCCAGCACATGGGAGGCTGAGGCAGGAGAGTTATGAGTTTGAGGCCAGTTTTAGGTGTGGACTGAGATCATATCTGTAAAGTTATATGTAAAATCAACAGCTTATATGAATGGAAAATCTGGTGAGTGGTGTGGTACAGGAGAAGGCTTTGCAGTGGGGAGATGCTTCCCAAGGTTACTCAAGCCTTTACTTCTCCAAGATGATGGCACCTTCCCCTGCCTTCAGCAATCCACCCTGGGAAGCAGGTGGCAAAAGCTTACAATCCTCAATCCTCAAGAAAAATCCAACACAGCAGGTACCTAACACACTCACTTGGGTAAGCAAACTCCCTCTCTCATTTAATATTGTTGCTATCCTATGTGGCAGCACTGAAAAAACAAAGATGAAAATATAAGGGCTCTGAATTCAGAGAGCCCCTGATTTATGTAGAATGCCTCTTTACCATGGAACAAGGAATATGGCACTCGTCCTTACCACTTATGTCAGAATACACTAAAGGAACAAAAAACAAAACCCACAGGAGGCTAGGGATGGAACTAGTTGGTACAGCACTTACCTAGCATACACAGGTTCTGTCCCTAGCATGTCATAACCTGGGTACGGTGGTACACACCTATAATCCTAGCATTCTGGAGGTAGAGCTGGATTAGAAGCTCAAGGCTAGCCTCAGAAGTATAATACGTTCAAGGATACATGAGACCCTGTCTTGAAAAACAAGACAAAATAAAAACTAAGCAGCTATGGTATAAGAAAGGACCAACACAGACCTAACACTACACACCAGCCTGCTTTCTCATGGGCTTTGTTTGCAATGTAAGTGCTCAAGCCTCACATCAACCTCAGGAAGAAACTTGCCCACAGTCATAGGTAATTGATAACAAAGCCAGGAATGAATCCCAAACTTTTTAGCTCCAGAGTCCTTTTGCTTTTGTTACACTAGACCTGCTCTGGAAGTATGGAGGTATTGATGGAGACCAAAGAATAGGAACTTAGTCTTTGAGTGGGTATAGGAGAAAGAAGGCATTAGGATGAGAAACTGTGACTTTGGGTCTCTTCAGAAGCAGGACCCAGTCTTTCTGGATCCCATTGTGTTAACCATCACAGTGTCACGGTGGATACATGATGATGCACTGGTATCAAAGCTGAGGTCAAATGTTCTCATTTCCTGCACAGAGGTGTGTGACAGTATTCTTGGGGAGATACAAACAAACATCTTATTCACTCCAGGTAGGGAACTAATGACATAAAAGGATGGATACCACCCAGTCCAACTTGGTGAACCCATGAGTTTTACCGGGGTTACTTACAGGAGTAGAAATGACTCAAAGCTGAATAAAAAAAATCCCCACAAAACAAACAACCCACTCCCTGAGACTGGAGAAATGACTCAGTGGTTAAGAGCCCTTGCTGCTCTTCCAGAAGACCTGACACCATTTACTATCACCCACATCAGGCAGTTCACAACTGCCTGTAATACAGCATCAAGGGACCTGATACCTTCTTCTGGCCTCTACAGACAGTGTACTCATATGCACAAACTCCCATACTTACATACATATACACACAAAGTTTAATTTTTAAAAAGCCCATCCCAGCATGGGTGACAGCTTGTGAAAGCTAGGAACCTGGAGCATGCTGAAAAACCTCCAGGCAGCTCAAAATGTTGAGGAGTGTCTTTTCCAGGGAGTGCAGAGCCTTTTCCACGCAACTCAGCAGTTTGCTGGTTTCTGTTTCTTCCAGGGTCTTGGTTGGTCAGAGTCTCTCCTAGCCAGTTCACCTTGCCTGAAAGTCTCAGCAGTCTTTACTGCAACAGACACATACACACATTCATGCTTGGGGATGGATACACTAGACCTGTTCTGGTAGTATGGAGGTATTGATGGAGACCAGGGAATAAGGGATGGATACTAGATGGCCTAGTAAATCTGGTTATTTTCAGGGACTTCCTGAAGCCACTGAATTGCTTACTACTTGGGCTTAATGAGCCTCCCTGAAGGATGGAATGTTTTACCTTCCTTAGTACATTGTTGTTCTACCTCCCTTAAACAGCTTGTCTTAAAGTATCACTTCCTCTTTAACATCCTGTGTTTTAACAAAGCTTTCTGGGAAGATGGAAGGTTTTAATCTCATGGAAAACTGCTATACAACAAGAGAAAAGGGCATTTTTACTTGCAATGATGAAAATGTATCTGGATGTTTGATATCATGACCTGATTACCAAAAATTTGTTTGGTTTAATAAAATGATTTTTTTTCCATTTAGGATAATTTTTTTCTTCAAAGACCTTCTTTGAAATACATATCCTGTGGAAACATTACTGAGCGTGTTCAATTAAGGAAACAACTGGGTTGTAAGTCATTCCAGTGGTATTTGGATAATGTCTTTCCAGAGTTGGAGCCACTTACATACACTAATAATGAAACATCATTTCCACTAATGGAGGATAAAAAAGTCCTCTAATTCTTCAGCATATTGGCACCACAGGACAAAAATGGAACATCATGGAATTATGTGAAATGCAATGAGAAATACAATCAGAGTGGCCAATCTCTCAGGAGTGCCTTTTCTCTACCTCTAGTGACAATTCTTTCTTTGTTACTCATCTGCCACTGAAGTTCTGGGCATAAGGATCTTGACATTAGAAATGGAAGCTGTCACACAGTTCAGATGCTGGCATGTGATGGACTCAGATAAAGTGTATTGGTTGTGATTATTTGACCAATTCACTTGGCAGTGATGGTCTATCGGAATCTGCTCTGCTCTTGGAGCCTTCGCCAGTCTGATGGGCTGACATGGCCACCTTAGGAAAATGTTCACCAAGAGGTGTAAAGTGGCTGAGTTGGATTAAGCTCCTTTCTTGCAGCCAGTGTAGTCTGAGGCTGCCTCCTGGCTTGGTTGGGTTCCTAAGTATCTGATAGTCAAGTCACCTTGGCTGGGTGTCTCAGTTACATTCTCCGGGCAGATTCCTCAAGTATTCCTGTTGGCCTTTCTATCCTGATCCACTCTTCTTTTCTGCTTCTTAGTATTTTCATGTCTGTGACCTTTGTCCTTTGACTTGTGACCCACAGCTTTCCTGATGCTTCTCGAATTATGCCCTGTTATGTTCTAACCAACTCTCAATTGTGCAGATAGGGCTGGGACAGAAGCAGCTGGCTCCCTGCCTGCCATAGCCACAGATTCTTCAATGCCTAAAGTACTTCTTTGGGGTTTGAGGAATGCTGTAGGGTTCACTCTGGTGAAGGTGAGTTTAAGAAGGTCAAAGAGGAGTAATTCACAACATCTCCAGTGAAAATGAGGGAAGAACACACTGAAAAGACAAAAAAGGGGGAGACCTCTGACAGGATCACCAAACATAACCTATCCTAGTGTCTCTCATCACTGTCATAATGTCTCTGAGGGCTTTCTAGCAAGACTGAGCGTCCAGAATTGAGCTGATTCACTGCTTTCTTATATTTAATAAGCTTTGCCCATGTAGGAATACTAGGAGAAATGTTTAACCATCACTTTTGACAGGATTTGGAATCACCTAGCAAATATATCTCTCCTGGGCATGTCTTTAAGAGTGTTTTACTGAGAGGTTCAGCTGAATAGGGAAAGCCCACCTGTAATGTGGGAGGCCATAACACATGGAGCCGGGATCAGATTAAATAAAAAGGAAAAAAGGAGAAAGTAAGCTGAGCATCAGCCTCTCTGCCTCCCGTGGATACGATATGACAAGCTGCCTTAAACTGCTGCTGCCATCGCTTACCCGCCACAACAGAGGCTGGACCCTCAATCTGCCAGCCGAAATAAATCCTTAAGTTGCTTTTGTCGGGTACACAGCCACACAAGAAAAGTAACAAACACATTGTGATGGTGCACAGATGCATTTGGTACTACTGTCCTTGCAAGCGAGAGCCATCCTGAAGTAACGACTAGTTCCAGTTAGGAGGAATTGCTGATACTCTCTGTGGCTTTGGATAACAGCTGTTTGAGGGCAATGGCCATGGAGGGACACAGGGTCATCAGGACCTTAGTCCTGTGGAGAGACCCAGGAAGCAGCATCACACAGCATCCTACACCTTGGCAATACTAGTAGGTACTCGGCAGGGCCACGTATGGGTTAATTTTGTGCCACTGTGACCAAAATATCTGAAAGAACAGCTTAAAGGAAAAAAGATTTATTTTGGCTCATGGTTGCTGAGGGTTTGTTGCACTTGGGCAGAACATCAGGACAGCAGTAGGACATGAGGGATGTTATTTACTTCATGATGGACAGGAAGCCCAGAAGGAGACTTGAACTGCTGGACCAGGTAAGACCCTCAAAGGGACATCCCCTGAATCCTCCTACCTCCAGATTGGCCCCAACTCCTAAAGTTTCTAGAACCTTTGGAAAGTGTACCACTAGCAGGGACCGAGCTCCACACATAAGCCTGTGGGGATCACTTCAAGTCACCATAGCCCATTAAGAAGGAATGGATCCTGGGTTAATGCTAGCTAGAACGATTCATTGGTTTGGTTCAGTTCATGCCGTTTTCTTAGTAATAAAGGATGCAGAATTTCCTACGTGTGTCCTGTTCCTCTACCAGACATCGTAAGACAAGGGTTTAAAACAACTGTTTAAGGTCTTGACCGAATAGCATTTATTTCAGAGATGACAGGATTAAATATTTAGATATCAAAGTAACGCAGCATTCTGGACCAAAGACCAAACCCCTTACCATTCCGTAAGAGCTGTTAAGTTCCCTCTAGCCGGCTTGTGCCTTCCTCACATTCTTCCCGGGAACGAGTCATCCTCTCCTCATTTACATTTTTCTCTGGCGCGACCGTGAGCTTCCCTGAGGAAAGCGCTAGGGCCCTGTGGGACAGGGCGGGGCCGCGCCGGGGCCGCGTGACGCCAGGCCACAGGCGGTGGCGTCATCCGCGGGGGAGGGGCGGGGGCGTGCGTGCGGTGACGCGCGGCGGAGCGCCGACCCGCGCGGCTGCGTGTGCTGGGCCGTGGTGCGCGCCCCGGCTCGTGCGGCTCGGCCCGGGCTGTGGCGGGAGCGAAGATGCCACAGCCCGCGCCCCGGAGCGCCGGCGTCGCGGGCTGCGGGTGTCGCGGTGAGTAGCCGGCGCGCGGCGCCTGACCCCGCGCGGCCTCCGTCGGCGCCCGAGCGTGGGCTGCGGCCTGAAGCGCACGATGCGGCTGCTGTGGCGGGCAGGCTCGGTGGCCTGTGAAGCGCGAGCCGCTTCGTGCCGTAACAGCGGCGATGGGCGCTGCGAGGGGCCGAGCCCTCGGCGGCTGGAACCTCCAGACGGTTGTGATTTATCAGAAAAATACCGATTTCCTCACTGTTGCTTTTATTACGGTCCTTCTGTGCAGGTCATGATTTAGACCGCATCCGCAGTTGAGACGGGAAGATAGGATGCTTGCCCCTTTTTTTTCTTTGCAATATGCTTGTTGAAGAAATTGTCCTGTAGAGTTTCCATACACCCAAAACTAATGCATTTTGGATAAATATAAAAACATCGAGGTCCGCCCCCTTTGTGTTAGATCTCTCTCTTGGATGGATATTAGCATGCTCATGATGGATTAGCTTCATTTTCACGTCAAAGATTTGGTCTAGTCCTTTTACTTTATGAGAGCCATCATGGCCCTGTGATTGGTTGCTTGCTAGCTTGCTTATCTTCAAACATAAAATGAGACTTTGAAGATTTTCCATACCACATCTGTGCGTCCACCAACATAGTTACTTCACACAACAGGAGCAGGCCCAATTTGAAATTAAACACAAACAAACTTACTTGTTTTTTAAGTTTACAATACTGCTTTAGGAAAAATAGGAAACAACCCTTTCAAATCCCCGGTGTGTGTGTGCCACAGAGCCCTGCAAGTCAGAGAGAGGAGTCCATACTTTTCGAGTTGGACAATTGCCCTGCAATTTGATTTCAACATTTCTGTGCTGTTTCTTGCCAGGAGTTTTTCCTCACAGTTTTTTTTATTACTGTTTTTATTGTTAAGTATACATAATATGAAGTTTTAAATTTTAGTATAATAGAATGACATCAAGTACATTCACAATGCTTTGTTACAGGCAGCGCTATATATTTCCAAAACATTTCTGTTACTCAGGACAGACACTCATAGGGCAGAGACCCTGCCCCTTCTGCTCTTCAGTCTCTATGAATTTACTGGGCTTGGATACTTAATTGTAGGTGGAATCCTACAGTGTCTGTCCTTTCATCCGTCTTTACTGTATTATTTGAGTCTCTGTGGTGGCTATTCTTAGTTGTGTACTTGACTACATCTGGATTGAAATAAAACCTCAAAATGGCTAGGCACACCTTTGAGGGATTTTTGCTTGATTAAATCATTTTAAGTGGGGAGATCCAATTCTAATATGGCTCTTTCTGGTTTGGAAGGCACGCCTTTAATCTGGACGTTTTAAGGTGGGAAGATCCACCTTTAATCTGGACCACACCTGCTGGTAGCCTATATAAAGGACATGGAAGAAGGAAGCCTCTCTCTTTGCCTGCTTGCTCTCAGCTTCATTAGGAAATCCATTTCTTTACTGGCATTACACCTTGCTTCTTTTGGATTCTAGTGTACTGAAGACCAGCGAAGACATCCAGACTTGTGGGCTGAAAACTACTGGATTATTGGACTTTCTTGGTAGACAGTCATTGTTGGTCTAGCAGGACCACAGCCTGTAAGTCATTCTAATAAATCCCTTCTCTCTCTCCCTCTGCCCCCCCCTCTCGTGAAGGTACAGTGAAGCCTGCATGACATTCTGTGGAAGAATTAATAGTGAGGAAGAAATAGCTGATATGTACAATCATAAGATGGACTAGAATCTGTGCTCTTTTACTCCATGGACTAGAGTTAACTAAAGGCCAGTGTGTGTATATGTTGTATATGCCTATCCTCTGAGTCAAACAACCACCATCTTCGGGAATTCACCTGTTGGTACTTGCTGGTTGATTACATCCTCACATAGAGGGGTGGGGAGAATCAGGAGACCTTCACCTGAGTATCCAGCTGCTTCACACAATCTATTGTATGCAACTTTGCCCTTACTGCCTTTGGGAGAGGCTAGACTCTAGCCTCTACAGTATATAGGCCTGCAGACTAAGGTAGGGACTGCATCTGTGCAGCTGTGGGAAAGCCACCACACTAAAGTAACCTCTTAACACACTCATTAGTTCCCCAGAGTGAATCTTTGGGAAATAATGCCTCATTTTATTGTTAGGACCTTAGGAAGAGGGGTAGACATTGCTTCCATCTCCCTCCAGAAAGAAATTTTAGCCATAGTGTCTGTGTCATAGCCTCTAGA
The DNA here is from genome assembly GCA_026225945.1 of Cricetomys ansorgei. Taxonomy (NCBI): domain Eukaryota; kingdom Metazoa; phylum Chordata; class Mammalia; order Rodentia; family Nesomyidae; genus Cricetomys; species Cricetomys ansorgei. The sequence continues at coordinate 1,253,631 of JAMJFZ010004042.1, forward strand.
AACCAAAATCCATAAGGAACCCATCATCTTAATATAAGCATTATCAGGGCATTGAGGGAATGACAGTTGGCTCATATTTTCTTTATAAAAAGCAGTTTATTATGAAAAGTTTTAGACACTAAAAATTAGCAGTTTGAAATCTATTAATATTAATCTATTTTCATCTCCAGCCCCTCATTGTTTATCTTGGTTAATTGAAGCACTATCAGATATGATTAGATGATTTTGGCAGAAAAAACCAATCTGTGCTTTGACCACCATTCTAAGCTGTTGATTTTAGAGTAGCTACAGATTCACAGAAATCGTGATAACATGAAGCATTACTGTTCGTGCTGTAATGGTTCCAACGCCGTGTGTGTTGCTCAGATGTTGACTCTGCCCACTCACTACTGTTTGACCCTCAGGTTGCAGCACCTTCTTACTGTCTCTGCCTGCCCATGTCACTCAGGGCTGCTGTTGCTGAGTGGTAGGCATTGCTCAGAGGAGGCACTAGGGCAGCGACCTGCCTCTGCCTACCCTGGCTCACTGACCTGCCCCAAGTCCTGAACTGAGGTGGTTTGCTGGTTGCCTGTGTCCCTGTTTCCTGTTCTTTGGTGTATAAGTTTGCTTCTTTCTCTCATTACCTTGTATGTTTCTTCTGATTCTGAGCTGTGTTAGTACTGTAGTATTTGTGGGGTTTTTTGTTTGTTTTGTTTTGTTTTTAATTTAAGGAATGTTGCTGTATTGTTTGTTGTTTTTACTAAGCTGAGTTGCCCAAGCTAGCCTTGAACTCTGCATTCCACTGCCTTCTTAATGCTGGGACTATCAGTAGAGGCAGGGATGGGGGGGGGGGAGAACGGGACACATGGACGGTGGGACGGACACGACACACCCAAGGAATTCTTTTAGATGCCTTTGCTGAGGTGATACTGAGAAACTTGACATTGACATCGAAGAAGAGAATTTTTTAGGACCAGCGAACATGAAGCAGAGGTGGAATTTATTAAGATTTATTATTTTTTTTCTCTAACTTTTCTTTCAAAGGGGTCTCATATAGCATAGGCTGGTCTTAAACCTGCATGTAGCCAGTTTTACTTTTAACTTTTTAGCCTCTTGTCTCCACCTCTGGGAGTGCCAGAATGACAGGCATGTACTTCTATCTCTGACAAGAAGGATTTTAAACTTAGAAGCATGTTTCTTTAAGGGAAGTAGTATCACACACCCTATGTGGATGTGGACTTCTTACTGGAAAGATCCGTTTGAATGTCTTAGCCTTATCTGTGATTAAGGTCTCAAGTTGCTTTACTCAGGAATTTTTTTTTTTTGTTTGTTTGTTTGTATTTTTCTTAGAGTCTCCCTGCTTAGCTTGGTGCCTGAAACTCATGAGCTGTCCATCTGTCGCATCTTCCTGAAGGTGCGCCATTCCCTTCCTGCTTTTCTTAAGTAAATGAAATCATGGAGTAACTCAGCAATTTCTGAGGTGTGCTTGACAGTATGACAGGGTGATAAGATTAAAAACGTAGGTCAAAAGGGTCAAAGAAGTGTAGGTCACAGAATTTAGACTTGACTGTAAACGAGGTTTGTAATCCTGTTTGTGATTCTATCAGAAAGTTAGAGTTTTTTAGTTGAGACAGAAAGGTAAAGTCAACAGTCATATATACTTTGGTCTGAAACACGATCCCTTCTTACTTTAACACTTTTTAAAATAAAATTAACATTTGTTTGGAAATATCAGTTGATTTTTTTGAAAAAGATTTATTTTTATTATTTTTAATTATGTTTCTCTGCATGTGAGTTCAGATGCCAAGGAGACCAGAGATGGTGGATCTCTCAGAGCTGCCTGACCGGGGTCCTGGGAATCAAACTTGGGTCTGTTGTACCCAGAGTCCAAAATCCCCCTCCACAAGTATCACCAGGAGCCCAGTTCTGAGCAAAAGCAAGGAGCCTTTATTCTGCAGAGCAAACCAGCATGCTGGGGTCAGGCACCAGGTGAAATGGCCGACCCTGAACAAAGGCTTGCTGGCCTTTTTATAGACAGTAAGAGGGGGTTTCAAATAGGTGAGGTAGCCTGGTTTCTAATTGGGGGACAGAAATGCAGTTTACAAATGTTTAATTTTGATTGGCTCATGCTCAAAGGACTAACTGTTCACATTCTTAAGCTATATCTGGTTAACCATGAAAGTCAAGACATTTGGTTTATGGCCCCTAAGGCCATCTGGCCAGATAAGATAGGGGCCATACCTGCACTGCTTCTTCTCTCTGATTGGTTGCCCTCAGAGTGGGGGTCCTTTCTCAGGTTATCTAAACTCCATTTGTTGGATACATCTGTCATCCTGGCCCGTCAGTCAGCCTTTTGGTTCACAGAAGGGACTCCTGCAGTCTCTCAAGGAACAGGGTGGGGGTGGGGCCCTTTTGAGTCCTGAGGGCCTGTGGCTCTTCTATGGTGGAAGCCCTTTCCATCAGAAAGAATCATCCAGGTCTAACAGGTCCACTGGAAGAACAGCAGATGCTCTTCTTAACTGCTAAGCTATACCCTCAGCCCTTAACACCCCCCCCTAAGATTTATTTTTATGTGTATTTAATTTTGTGTGTATTAGTGTTTTGTCTGCATGTATGTTGGTGTACCACATGTATTGCAGTGCCCACAAAGACCAAAACGGGGTGGAATCTCCTGGAACTGGAGTTACAAATGGTTGTTAGCCACCACTAACAGTTTCACCACTGGGAACTGAACCCAGTTTCTCTGCAAGAGCAGCAAGTGCTCTTGACTGCTGATCCATTTCCCTGTACTCTATTTTTACATTCTTATTTGAAATGTCTCTATTTTTTAAAAAAGAACTATTGAACTATATAGACTTCACAGTTGTGTCAAAAAAATTTGACTATTAGTAGATGAGAGACTTCAACTAGACAGGAGATGAGGGGCTCGTTTCCCTTCTGTATCCTTGTAATTGTCTCCATCTTTACCTTGCCTCAGGCATTTACCATCATGCCCTGTTTGTTTTCTATGGAGAAGTGATTCATAAATACTAAAGGGCTTTCAGAAGATCTTTCCTAGGGAGCATTTGATGTTTGGAATTTAATTTGCTCAGAACCTTGCCTATTTGGTACTCTGCTTACTGCAGTTATAAGCGTTGCTGGTGCTCTATGCATGCTTTTAGTTTTCCAGCATAGGTAAGGGGTGAAGGGTATACTGTGTTTTTTCGTGTTATTATCACCTGGTAATTTCCCAGGTTGTGGTAGTCACAGCACGGCTGTAAACCCGTAACCTGTAATTGTATTCACATGAGTAGCTGAGTTCAGATGTGGCATGTCTCTTTTATGGAAAAGGCTGACAAATGCTTGTTCTTTGACAGTTTGTATACATCATATACACACAGAAGACAGCTGGGAACTACTAAAAGGTAAGATCTTAACATTTAAAGAGACATTTTAAACTTCATTAAGCATTATGGGAATTGTTTCTGCTAAGAAAATGAAAGCCTTCTGTTTAGACAGGTTCACCTTATTAGCCGTATGCTACAGGATGTAGATTGTACAGGACCCACGGATTCAGACTCTCAAGGACTTAAAAAAAGTGTTCTTTGATCTTCCATTTATAGAGTATTTGCTCAGTGTTTACATTTTCTCAAACTTTACAAATTAATGAGATTAAAATATCCATCTTTCCTTTCAGGGTGCTTAAAGCACATTGTTTTCTTTGCACATTTTGAGATGAAAGCTCTCTTTGCATCTGAGAGTAGGAAAAGACCATACATTTCATTGAAAGTCTTAGACTACTTATTTCTCTCCAAGGTTTTTCTTACATTATGGAGTGTTTTCCTAGGAAAGGTTTTTTAGCCTCTTTTGTTAAATGATTGCATCTGATTTATAGAATATGTTTGAAATAAAGACAAGTACAAATTGAGTTAGCCAAAATATCACTAACCAGAGCCCATTAATATTATTTCCTGATAACTGCCAGCAGCAATGGCAACAGCAGTATAGAGACTAAAAATAAGCATCAGGATGTATCATAAAGTAATACTAGCCAACTTTCAAAGTTATTTCAAATATTTCCTTTTGTTTATCTGTATCTTCTTAGTCCTTAAGTGCAGTAGTCGAGCACCCTCCTGCTAGTAGCTTTTCCTTCAGAATTATTTAGTGACTTTTTAGATGTTTAGTAGATGTTTAATAGAAGAAGACTATTTAGTATATTGTTATGCTGTGACAGAAGATTAGTGGAAATATGCAGTGTCGTGTAGATGAGAATTTAACAGGCAGATTAAGGTATATGTACTATCCCAGTGCTTTCTTGATTTTATTAAGATAAATTATTCTAGCTTCTGGGATTTCAGTAGTACCAAGTCAGCTGTGGCCTGGGAGATGGTGTCTAGCTTCTCAGGCCTCCCTTGCCCCTAACCCTTTCTCTTTTCTTCCTTTCATCATAGAAGTGACTTTTCTTCTCCATGGCTTATGAGAAAGGTTAGAAACCAACTCAGTTATTCTGCCTGTGGCTTCATTCCTTGGCTTTTCGTTGTTGTTTCTTTTCATTTTTACCCCTTTGGTCTTATTTTTTTTCTGAGGAACTTGTTTGATGACTTCATTTTCTTTTTTTTATATAATGATTTGTGTGTTTGAATTTTTTAGAGTTTGGGTCAGTTAGAGTACATTGTATTTTCTTTTAGAATTATTCTTCTAGGGCTGTAGGTGCTGCTTAGTGGCTGCTTGATGAAGTTCTGAGTTCAATCCCAGCATCACAGGACCAAAAAAAAAAAACAATTATTCTGATTTCCAAACAGATTTGGATAGAATTATAAAAAGGTGTTTTATTATTTTAAAATTTTCCTTTCAGTATTTTTACTTTGTGGGAGGTGCTTGTGCACATGTGTGCCGTGCATGTGGAGGCCATTTGGTGTCCTTTTTAATTGTTCTCCACCATATTTTTGGATATGTGGTCCTTACTGAACCTTGAACTCTCTGATAGGTTAGGCTAGGCAGCCAGTGAGTTGCAGGAATCTATCTGCATTTCTCTGCTTTACCTAGCACCAAGATTACAGTTGTATGGAACCACACCCTGTACAATGCCGAGGATCCAAACTGAGGTCCATATGCCTTCTCAGAAAACATTTATTTTTATTACCCCACATGCACTGCGCTCACACTCTGCTGGTAGCTAAGATTTCACATTGCTCTTATAACTTTTTGAGAAGAAATATACTTTTAAAAAGTATCCAAGCAAGTAGTTATTAATTGTTAACACTAGGCACTGATCACCATTTGGGTTTAAGAAGATGGATCCTGTGTTCTGGTATATGCTATGGCCCTATACGGTTCTCTGGGTGAGGTCTTTGTAACAGCCTTGCTTATACTATGAATATATTGTTTATTGAGATGTCTTCATTCACAGATCTGGAATTATCATTCTGTTTACAGGTGTTGGGCTTCTCATTTTCCAACCACTTTTATTCACTGCACTCTCGGGTAACAGCAGTTACTCAGCCACTCAGGAACCTTGAATCCAGCAGCCTGTTCACATTTTTCATCCTAGTTCTTTCTCACCTCATACTTTTCTGCTTGTCTTTTATTTGTGGTCTCTCTTCACTATAATCATCATGCTGTGTGTACTTTGCCCACCTCCTCTCTGCTGTCTGAGAGCAGCTGCCAAACCAATGAAAGAAAAACATTAAGTCAAACTGGCTTGTTTCACTGCTTAGCCTGTCATTCATTCAACACTTGACATCCAATTGTGACTGTTTTGGCTTTGTTAGCCATTTATGTTTGGACTGAAAAGTTTTTCATTGGTTTTTTGGCTTGGTACTAATTGACCTTACATATTTGCTTTGGCCTTCTTTTTAAGTATGTTCAGCCTTGGATATTGGAGCCAGGGGTAATTGCCAGTAGAAGACATAGCAAAGATACAAAGACTGTTATGTGCAGACTGGACTTGTCATTTGTCAAAAAAGAGATCAGATTAGGATTTCAGGTTTTGATTTTTGTTTGGTTTTAATGTCTAAATAGCAGGCATGTGTTTGCTATGTATCTTTTTATATCTGATTGTTGATCTGTCTAAAATTAGTGCCTCTATTGCTTACAAGCACTGTATGGCTAATTATGGAAACGGTTGATTTTATAAAAGTCTCTTATTGTCTTAGGGTTTCTATTGCTTCGATGAAACACCATGACCAAAATCAAGTTGGGGAGGAAAGGGTTTATTTGGCTGACACTTCCACGTTGAAGTCCATCTTTGAAGGAAGCCAGACCAGGAACTCAAACAGGACTGGAACCTGGAGGCAGGAGCTGATGCGGAAGCCACAGAGGGGAACTGCTTGCTGCCTTGTTTCCCCTGGCTTCCTCAGCCTGCTGTCTTATAGAACCCAGGACCACCAGCCCAGGGATGGCACCACCCACAATGGGCAGGGCCACCCCTCACTTGTTACTAATTAAGAAAATACCTTACAGCCTGATATTATGGGGGCATTTTCTCAACTAAGGTTCCCTCTTTTTGGCTCTCTCGTTTGTGTGTCAAATTGACATAAGACTAGCCAGCACACTCATGTACAGTGATTTGCCACTTGTAATATGTTCTCAATTATAACATGGCTAAGGGAAATAATAACTACTTAATAGGGTTCAGAATTAATACATTTTACTGTCGTTGATTTGAGCTGATATGGCTATGATGATAGGAGGAGGTGATGTTCTGTAAAGACACTAGATCAGCAGTTAGGGTTAGGTCAAAGGACCCTTCCATGGGGTAGCCTAAGACCATCTGCATATCAGATATTTATATTATTATTCATAGCAAAATTACAGTTGTGAAGTAGTAATGAGAATAATTTTATGGCTGGGGGTCACCACAACATGAGGAACTGTATTAAAGGGTCGAAGCATTAGGAAGGTTGAGAGCCACTGCTCTAGACAGAGTTCAACTAGCCCAATGGGTGGCCTCTTTGGATAGAAACTTTTTCATTTTGAACTTAGATGTTTGCAGACAACCAGGAAGAGGAGAAAAAACAAAGATGAGATTGTGAATAAAATGGAAAGAACTTTTCTGTTTTTACTACAAATACTTTTATTTAATATTAACAATTGGGCAAGTTCCTTGAATTGTCTCTTACTTTGCCAATAATAAATATGAATGTTGTTCTAGCATCATTTTCTTACTGTTGTTAGATAAGGTGGTCATGACTTTCATTCAGAGCATAAAGGTATTACTTGATCCAAATAAATTAGGAGTGATATGTTTAGAAATTCCTAGCATTTTGGAAGCATATTGACAGTTGTCTTACACAACACAACAAGACCAAAAGGCTCTTGCTCTAATGTTTCTCATCTTCCAGCATAGAGGAACTAAAAGTGATAAGTTAGATGAAGAAGTAACCATGTGCATATATGAAGGATGATCAGCTGACATCTAGTGTCTGAGTTACACTTTAAGGTAGGTGCTCTAGGTATAGGGCCTTGTTGAGAAGGCCATATTTGAATAGGGAGTAAATAGGTAAAGGAAGCAGCTATGAAATCACCCAAGGAAAAGTATTCTAGACAGAGGGAAGAGCCAGTGCACAGTCCCTATGAGAATGATGGATGTACTTGCTGACCTTATGGAGATCTGTATCTAGGGCAAAACAAATGTCAACTGTCCTAGTTTTGATATGAGGGTATTAGAGCCTCTGAGAGTGAAATGGGGAATGTCCCTTGTTTCTGTTCTCTGAAGGTAGTCTCATCACACTAAGGCCATCTTCTCCAGAGGTTTGGTAGCTTAGGTTTTTGTGAGTGCAAAACCACCTAGAAATGTTTTAATGAACATTTAACATTTAAAAGGACTGTAAGCCACCCTAGGCTGTCTGATTTTCCAGAGCCTGTGCTCTTCTAAGAACTGACCTATTACATCTGAATACATCCACAATCTCCTCCCCTGCCCAAGAAGGCCGAATGGAAACCTACAAATGTAAATTTTTTTCTAAAATACATCTATACCTAGGTATGGTGGCTCATGCCTTTAACTGGTACTCTAGAGGCAGAGGCAGATGGATCTCTGGGAGTTCAAGGTCAGCCTGGTTTATGTGGTGAGTTCTAGGACTTCCAGGGCCTTGTAGAGAGACCCTCTCTCATACAGACAAAAAGTACATCTATACACGTACATAAAAAGTTAAAATGGAATTATCCTTGAGTGTCAACAATATCCCTACTAGACACCTACTAGAGGCTAACAAGCCCAGTGCCAGGAATGTTTTTCTCCTTTTAAAGTTGGAGGTTCCAGAGGAACCCCCCCAAACATTATAGATTACTGTCATTGCTCCTGATCACCTTCCAGAATATGAGTGATAACCTATTGCTCAATTTACTACAGATTTGAGTTACAGAACATCAAGAAATCAGCTGGTACTGGCCTAGAAACTTTACCCCTACTGGCTAGCTTTCATAAAAGTGCTGAAGCACTTTATGTGCTACTGGAAAAGAAAAATAAGCATCAGTCATACCCGGCTGTGAACTCTACAGCTATAATCATGACTGGCCTGGCAAGACCTGCCCACTGGTTCAGTAGTGGCACAAACATGAAGTAACCAACCACTTTCTGATTAGATTTAAGGCCCATACTTGGCACCATTATTGGGCTGAGAATCTGTGACAGGACAGGTTGGAGGCCCTAGGAGAGAACTTAACTACTATTACTCTGCTAAATAAACACATTAAGCCTACTCCTAATGACTTACTGTTATACCCATAGATTACGGCACTCCTCAACCCCCTCACCAGAGAAGCTTTTGTTTGCGATGGATGACAGCATAGAGACACGGAACTGGCCAAGATGCAGAAAATAAGATACAAAATGTTTAGCTCTAAAGGGAATATATATTTCACATCCTCCACTCCTCAAAGCTCAGGGATCATTGTGGAAAGAGGGAGATGGAAAGTTTAAGATCCAAAGTGAGTGGATGCCCACAGGAACCAGTGTCTTCTGGACGCAGGAGGGCCACTGCACATATGACAGCATGCACAAGACCTGTTAAGTCCAAGCCAAACCAAATCCCAGCATGGAAAGAGGAGGTGGGCACAAGGTTCTACCCTTCGCTAAGGTGTAGTGTATTGCCAATTGTTCACTTCTGGGAGAGGGTCAGTTTTTTTTTTTTTTCTTTTTTTTTCCCTAAGAGTGTAGCCCCTAATAAGAAAACTGTGTTAATCTAAGAATATTTGGGCAGCACAAATTGACACTGACAGGTGGCAAGGTGGGGTGGACACTGTTTTGTTTTGTTTTTTAAGACAAATTTTTACTGGGGCCTGGGCTTCAACAGTTAGGCTAGGCTGGCTGGCTAGCAAGTCCCAGGGTCCCACCTGTCTCACTTTTTAACCTTGGGATTACAAAGCAAGACACAGTCAGTGGTTAAGAGCATTTGTTGCTCTTGCCCATGACCCAAGTTTCATTTCCACAACCACATGGTAATACCCTAATTCCAGTTCCAAGGGACCTGGTGCATGGACACTAGACATACATGTGGTGCACATAGATACATGGAGGTAAATATTCATAAACTAAAACAAATTAATCTGAAAAAGAAGAGGAAAAGAAGGAAGAAAGAAAAAAAAAGACTGAAGATTGCCACAATTTCTGGTCTTTTTACATAAGTTGTATGAATCAGGCAAACTCAAGTCAGCAAGTACTTTGCTGACTGAATTATGTCTACAGCCATGAAGGTTTTAGTTTATAATTGAAAGGGTAACTGTATCAGTCTGTACAGTGTTGCCTAGGAAGTAGAAATGTACAGCAGAGCTCTGGAAGGCCGGGAAAGCTGGGTTGTCTATGGTTCTTTTAATGTGAAGCAGGTACAAAAGACTTCTAGGTGGTTTTTCAAGTGTCTCACCGGCCTAGAACGTGCCCGAGTGTGAGAGGCTGACAAGCTGTCTAGACACAGGGATCCACTTGTCTGTCCTTCCTAGGGCTGGGGCTGGAAGTGTGCTGCCACGCCTGTCTTTACATAGATTTTAAGGAGGAAACCAAGATCTTTACAACTGAGTTCTCTCCCCATCCCCTTGAATCTTGGTTTTGAAGGACTTTAGACTTGGCCAAGATAGTGAAAATCAGGCTGAAGAGAAACAAATGTTCAGTGTCCACGTGTGGTATAGTGCTGCTTGCCGGAACAGCTGTTAAATCCTGGGACTTTGAAGGGCTTGGCTGTCTTTCTTCATGTCAGCTTTGAATGGCTCCATTCTGTGTTGAGATGCAGGAGTCCACAGTGGAGGTAGGAAGGCCTGGAGTGGCTTGAGAACCATCGTTAAATGTCAGTTTGCTACATAGTTGGTGTGGGTCAAAGCAACATGCTTTTGGCCTGACTTCAGCATCTCATGGCCTTCTGAACACTCTGTACTTTGCTTTTATTGCTGTTTGCTTGCTAGTTGTCTGCTTCTAAGCCAAGATAGTAGGCAGTTAAAATGTCTTTCTTAGTTGAAATTCCGTGTTTGTCTTAAAGGTCATTGCTCCATCTTCCCATGCTACTGCAAATTTGTGACTTGTTTTTTTTTTTCCTGATAAAGGTTTCTTGAACCTTTCTTTCAGAACATTTTCTTACTGTTGGATTTTTTGTGTATATATTTAGTTTAAAAGGTACCACCAGCTGCCAGGGCAGCTATTGTGGCCTAAACCCTTTGCACTGTAGTCATTCAGCTACTCTCTCTTATTAGTATTACTGTGTTAGTTTTGCTCTGGATTACTTTTGTTTTTTAAGTTGACTTGTGAAATATCTAGTAGTTCTTGCTTGGCAAATAATTAAAAAACGGCTATTTACCATCTAAGCTGAGGGCATAATCTTGTTCAAGAAGCTTAATGTTTAAAGTGAGGTTTACTGATTAATTTGCTTTGTCTTGTTTTTGGTTTGGGGGAGGACAATTTCTTTTTAATTGTCTGTAGAAATAAGTAACTTATAAGTTGTATCTTCGTGCAGACTTCTATATGTGTGCATTTCTTGTCCTCAGCTCACTTGGACTATTTTATATGTGCTGCTATTTGATGCGATATTTTGTTTTGACACTGTTTAACATAATATCCTAAGGAGAGAAAAACAGAAATATTGAAACTCTTTGACAATAACTGTTAGAACTAGAGTAGGCTCTGGGATAGGTGAGACCTTTGATTAGAAAGTAGGACTGTCTTTTTCAAGTTGTTTATGGGGTTTTTGTTGGCTTGTGTTTGTTTTTAATTTTTGAACTAAGGTCTCACTTTATAGACCAGGCTTGGAATTCACTGCGTGGCACAGACTGGCCATGAACTCAAATGGTCATCTCTCTGTAGCCTCCCAAGTGCTGAGATTGTAGTATGAGCCAACACTCCTGGCTGTCGGGAATACTTGACATGTCCTGTGATGTTACATGCGGTGCTTGTATTTTATTCATGAAAAGTTAAGCCTTGAAAACAGTGCCCAAACTGAAAGCAATCTAGAGCAAAGGTAAAGAAGTGTTCATTAACAGGGCAAGCAGATATGTCAGCTATTTTGCTGCTTTGTTTTTCTGTGTGTTAGTTAACTCATTGTGTATTCTGGTTTCTGTTAACAGTGGGTGGTGGGTGGTTTGGGAATCAGTGAGTGTGCATTCAGTAGCTGATGGAGGAGTGCTCTGGAGGCTCTAATGTGTGTCTTTCCTTTTTTAGGAAACTGAAAATGGCCCTTGAGCTATGCTAGGTCTATAATGGGAAGCGTCACAGTTCGTTATTTCTGTTACGGGTGCCTTTTTACATCTGCTACCTGGACAGTTCTGCTTTTCATTTATTTCAACTTCAGTGAAGTGACTCAGCCCCTCAAGAATGTGCCCATCAAGGGGTCTGGGCCCCATGGACCATTTCCCAAAAAATTCTATCCACGTTTTACTCGGGGTCCAGGTCGAGTATTAGAACCACAGTTCAAAGCAAACAGAATCGATGATTTGATGAACAATCACATTGAAGATCCAGATAAAGACCTCTCAAAATCCTCCTCTGAGCTGGGTAAGTAATCAGGTCTTTACTCTTTACATCATGTGATGTCAGGACTAGAAATGCCCTATTGTTCCTAGAAGTTACATGGTTCCAGTTAGATCAGGAGCTGCTGACAGGGAAGTAGTTTAAAGTCTGAACCCAAGACCATAGGAGCCCTTTTTATACAAAAGCTTATGTGTAAATTTTTGTGGAGCCTGGGTTTGTACAAAAACTCGATGAGACTGGGTCCATTGAGATTTAATAATCTAGTGCTTTTATGATACATGTATCGTATTTTTATCTGGTCACAGATAAATTTGTCTTGTGAATGTAATAAAACGTGGGCTTTTTTGTTTATTTATTTGTTTCGAGACAGGGTCTCACTATGTATCCCTAGCTAGCCTTGAACTCACTATGTAGTCCCGGACAAAAATCTGCCTGCCTCTGTCTCCCAAGTACTGGGATTAAAGGTATGTGTGCCAACATGTAATAAAAAGTAATGGTTTTGAGCAGTTGTTCATGGTTAAGGCACATTTGGTTTGTATTAAACTGATAAGAATCTTACATCAGCTTCAGCTTATTCATTTGAAACCCGAAACTACAGGCAGCCAGTTTGAAAAATAGGGTGGTGTCATCTGATTATAATAAAGTCATGGCTTCTGGGAGATCATCACTCAATGATGGGCTTTTGTGATCATCTTTTTCAGACCTGAGGCACTGACTGTAATTTCATTCTCTTTCAGGTATGATTTTCAATGAACGTGATCAGGAATTGAGAGACCTGGGCTACCAGAAACATGCCTTTAATATGCTTATTAGTAACCGCTTGGGATACCACAGAGATGTGCCGGACACCAGGAATGCAGAGTATGCTCCTCATTGGTTTCTGATGATTTCCAATGACAGTGTTTTAATGCCAGTATGAGCAGCCAAGGGCAGCGTTCAGATTTTGCGCTTAGTATTTCTCATACCAGAACAGTGAGCTGGGTCCCCCTCCTACTATCCTTGAAGCCCCGTGGTCTGAGAGGATAGTGATGTAGTTTTAGAGCTTGCTGTGTGTCTTTGGACATTTCAAGTCAATAACCTGAACCTAAACTTAAAAAAATTTTTTTTTTTAAATTTATAGCAACAAGGAATTAGAACTAGTGAATTACTATCTTTTTCATATTTTTTGTATTTTATTATTTTCTTTCTTTTAGAGCCTTTTTGTTCATGCCAGTCATTACATAGACAGTTGTTTGTTGAGCACCTTCAGTTCACTATGCAATACATAGGCCCTGAGCAGAATTAAGATGTAGCCCCTGGCTTCACAGAGCTCAGTCTAGTTGGGGCAGTGGGGAAAGAAATCATTGCAGTAGCATGAAGTAGGGCTTAGACAGGAGCTGGTGTGGGTTGGCCTGGCGGAAAGTGGACTCACTGACTCACTGTAGCAAGGAGGCCTTTCCGCATGTAGAGACAGCACAGAGAATGCTCTGAAGTATGAGTGTGGCTGGTTGAAGGGACTGACTGACCCTCATCTACTTTGGCTATGGTGGGACAGACATTGCAGAGCTGTGAGGCTGAAGGAAAGAAGTCAGGACCCTGGAGTTTATCCTGTAAGTTAATGTTGTTGTTACTCAGAGCCATTTATCAAATAGTTACTGTGTCCATGGAAGCTCTTACACCATCTAAGAACATCACAGTTTACTCAGATCTTTTTTATGTTGTTGGGCAAAGAAATAAAAATGTCAAAGACAAAGTTTTATTATTGTGTTTCTATGTGAAAGTTCATTGAGAAGCTAGGTATCAACTTAATGAGTGCTACACATGCAGTAACTTCACACACACACACACACACACACACACACACACACACACACACACACACACACCAAAAACAAAAACAACTCACTATGTAATTTCTCTACCAAAAGCAAGAAACCAAGTTTTAAAAATAGAACTATTAACATGATATAAAGCAAAGAATAAACTGAATAAACTACAGTATTTTCCTAAATGCTTAAAAATCACTATAATGTAAGAAAAAGCCAAACAAGGTGGCAGGAAATAACCCAAGACATTTAAGCCTCTTAAAGTGTCAGATTTTCTTGTTTTGATTGATAAAGGTGTAGAAGAAAGTCCTACCCGACTGACCTGCCAGCTGCTAGTGTTGTTATCTGTTTCTACAACGAAGCTTTCTCTGCCTTGCTGCGGACTGTGCACAGTGTTGTGGACCGCACACCAGCACACCTTCTCCATGAGATCATCCTTGTGGATGACAACAGTGACTTTGGTAAGTGACGCTCTGAATGTGGTTCTTACTCACTGTGTGACGCAGCCACAGCTGAGCTTACAGCCTGCCCATGGAGTACAGGATGATTTTGCTGAAGAACTTTATCTTTATAATCTGTTTAGTGTTATCCAAATTTGACCCTGGGGAGTATCCCCTTGGCTTGCTTTTAAAAATGTCCATTATGAATTAAGTTGGGATTCATAGGAAGTTATGAAGACTTCTATTTGCCCTTCAACCAATTTCCCACACTGATTGTCTTCCACAGTACAATATGGAAAGCAGAATTCCACAATGGAGAAGTGTATTTATCGTGCATGAAGACAGTTGTCAGCACCACCATAGTCTTGAAAAGCACCCACAGCCCCTGGTGCTCCCTTTAGAGTTATACTCTGTCTTTGTGCCCCCATTACCTTTCCCTGGCTTCTGGTAACCTCTGACTTCGTCATTTAAAAATGTGATATAAATGGATACACAGCATGTGCCCTCTTCATGTGGCACAGTGGACTATGCTCACAGAGGAAGGCTGCTGTACCAGTAGCAGAGTAGAGTGGACTGCATTCGGAAAGCTCTTACATGCTATATGAATGCCAGTTAGAATTCTGAGTATCACTACATACTTTACACACCTTTCTTTAACTGTCGATTTTTGCAAAGAAAAGTTTTACACTGTTTACTCCTGTACAGCTCTCAGCCTCCTTTAAGATGAGTAGGATTCAATTGCACAGAGATGGAGATATAAGAATAAGTGACTTTGCTCAGGACCTCATTTGAGTAGTAGAGTTGAGGTTACACCTGATCTGCCTGGTGTCCAACCTTCTCCCTTCTCTTCTGCACAGCACTGCAGACCCAGTGATGAGGTGGCACAGAGACATGTCCATGCACTCCACAACTCTTTAGAATCTCTGTAGCTCGAGCAGAGCTGTGTATCAGTACACATATGTACTCATGAACACCCGTGAGACCATAATGCTCAGACCTAGATAAATAGAGAAACTTTATGGGAAAAATTTTGGGAAGGTTCATAGACATCAAAACAGGTTTTATGTTTGTAGACCAGGCTGGCTTTGAACTCCCAAGTGCTGGGATTAAAGGTATGCACCACCATACCCAGCTTAGACTTCTTTTTTAAAGACAAGAGCCTCTCTTTATAGCCTTTATGAGTCTCAAAGGGTATTGGACTTACAGCAATCCTCCTGCTTCAGCCTTAAGTGCTGGGATTGCTGGCAGAAGTCCTCACATTTGGCTTCATTTCAGACCTTGTCTATGGAAATACACATCTAAGGCAGCTGTTCCTCTTGGCTGAGTTCCACCTTTCACTCTGAGTTTCTTTTTCCTTCTACAGAGGATGCTAAGATGTCTTACAATGAGGCAGAGTCTAACACATTTTTTTGATCACTTGTAGATTTTGGCGCACGTGGCAGATGGTGTATGTCCTGTATGCTTGAGTAATTATGGAACTATTCTTTACAGATGACTTGAAAGGAGAGCTAGATGAGTACATCCAAAGATACCTGCCTCCAAAAGTCAAGGTCGTAAGAAACGTGAAACGTGAGGGATTGATCCGAGGAAGAATGATCGGAGCAGCCCATGCTACAGGTATATCTGCCCCATGACACTCTGATGTTGAATGCCTACAGAGGTCCACAAAAAGCCAAATGCCTATTGTTCTGTTGCTGTGAAGGGACACCATGAGCAAGGCAGATTATAAAAGAAAGCATTTAATGTAGGGCTTATGGTTTCAGAGGGTGAGTCCATGACCATTATGTCGAGGAGCATGGTGACAGGCAGGCAGGCATAGCACTGGAACAGTAGCTGAGATCTCACACCTGATCCACAAGCAGGAGGCAGGAACAGAGCTAATTAGGCCTGACATGAGTATTTGAATGTCAAGGCCCACCTGTAATGACACACCTCCTCCAGCAAGGCCACACCACCTTCTAGTCCTTCCTAAGCTGTTACTCCCAAGTGACATGGGGACCAAGAAGTATTCAGACATGAGCCTATGGGGGCCAACTTCATTCAGTCCACCACACCATGTTTTCGTTGGCTATTGCCTGAAAGAGCGAGGCTTTCCTGTTTGGAGAGATTTTGTCAATCTGACTTGCTGCCCTAAAGCACAGAGTACAGAAATTGCTGCTAGTGCCCTCAGTGGCCTGTTTTTGTAGTGGCCTCTGGTTAATTATTGGCCTCTCAGATTTCTTATCTTGCTTGCTTACATAAGTAGAAAAATCCAAGCCAACATGTAAGTGAACTTTTAAAGATTTAATATAGAAACATTTAATCCAAACTGCTTGACTTGAATTATGCTAATAATTGTTAGTGTGGAGTGCACATCTCTGCAGTGAGCTTCAGGATTTCACTGGTAAATAAGATTGGTTCCATAACTGTAAACAGTGTTATTGGGAGGCTTTCAAGTCTGTCATCCACCCGCTGAAAGTAAAACCAGGTGTCAGACTTAGTCTTCTTCAGGAAATATACTTTAGTGATTTCCTGTGTTTCTTTCTTGTCTTTGTTTTGAGGCCAGGCTGGCTTCATACTTGCTATGTAGTTGAGCATGATCTTGGACTCTGGGTCCCTGCTTCTACCTCCAAATACTGGGATTATAGACATGCACCACCACACCTGGCTGTATTTCTTTTTTATGTTTACCTAGAAAGATAGAGGTATATGGTTGGCATTCTTGATTTTATTTTATTGAACTTGATTAAAATGTTTTCTTTAAAAATTAATACAAATGGATCTGTTTAAAGTAGCTAATGGGCATACCAGAAGACATGAGGGCAGTTTGGCAGTGCCGACTGGAGCCCTCATAGTGATGTCATGTTCTTCCCTGCTGTGCACTGCTCTGCTTCAGAACAGCATCCCCCTCCCCCATCCCAGAGTCTGTGGTGATAAGCACTGGGCTCCATCACTGTCCACTGTAGCTATGGCCCATTGCACTTGCTGGCTTGGTTGGGACTTGACCTTTGGGATTTTGTCTTTTTCTCTAAAAACCTACCATGATCTGAAGCAGTGGACAGGACAGGAGAGCAGTCCCTTTGTATCCAGTGCCCTGGGGCAGAGTGCTGATCTGCCTCTCTAGGGCTTAGCCAAAGACTGAGGGAGTTGGCTGTGCTGTGTCATTGAGGATGGCAGATTAGAGAAAACTCTAGAGCTTTGAAGTGTATACCATTTGAACCACTGTACAGACAGTGCATATTTGCTGTTATTTTATGATCTGATTGTCTTAGTTCAAGACAGTTTGAGGTTACTAAGGCAGGCTTGGTGTGACTGGGGGTATCTACTGCATTTAGTTAATTAACCTGGCCTCATTTGGAAGTAGTACTTTCAGAATTAAGAAGAGCTATGAAGACATTTCTCCTTAAAGAAACCTTGACCTTATTTCCTGTTGTGCACTGAGGAGGTGCGTTTTACCTTAGGTAACAGCTAGATGTCTTATGTTCACATTGAGCTTTTGGACAAACATAACTAACTATGAGACTAATTTTCATCATTGAAAATTTTGGGTTTTTTTTTTTTTTGTCAATAATTGATGTCTTAATAAGTCACGTAAAATCTACTCTGCTTATTTAGAATAATACTGGTCTTTGATAACATTCAAGTTTCTCAAGGAAATTTGGAGTTATCAAAACCAATAGTCCTCAACCTTGCTCACATTTATTAAAAGGACTCAAACAGGATGAAGTTTTAGTCATTTGTATTTTGCTAATTAGAAGATTGAATGAACTTCTTAAAGCTCTGTGAGAAATGGTAGGTGAGCTGGAAGTAGCACAGTGGGGACTGCAGGGAGAAAGGTAATGTGTATGGATGGTGTCCCACTGTGGTTGGCACAGCAGTCTGGACTCCACCCTACAGGCCCCACTCCTTTCAAGAAAGTTATAATGTAGTGGTTACCAGTTCTTAATGATGCTGAGCCATAGATGGCTCATGGTTATGGTTATGGTCTCAAAGGCAGGAATGTACTAAATTAGATACTACTGTCACTGCACCAGAACACGCTAGGTCTGGCTGTCACTGGAAGAGGAGGAGCCTCCTGGGTTACCTGACAGTTTGTTGGGGTTGTGCATGTAGTTTTTAGCCTTTCTGTGGCAGTGTACATTTCAGAGCAAACTTGACCACACAGCATCCCTTAACCCAGTTGACAGCACAGTGTGTAGTTTCTTGATGGGGGTGGTCATGGTGGCCATCCATGCCCTGTACATAATATCCCCACCCACTGGTCAGCTGCACTCTGGCCAAGTGTGAGGCACCACTCCCCTATCTACTCCCTTCACCTCTCCAGGAGAAGTCCTGGTGTTCCTGGACAGCCACTGTGAGGTGAATGTAATGTGGTTGCAGCCCTTGCTGGCCATCATCCTTGAGGACCCACATACTGTGGTGTGCCCTGTGATCGACATCATCAGCGCTGACACGCTGGCCTACAGCTCGTCCCCAGTGGTTCGAGGAGGTTTCAACTGGGGTCTGCACTTCAAGTGGGATCTGGTTCCCGAATCTGAGCTGGGAGGAGCTGACGGGCCCACTGCACCAATAAGGTAAGAGAGGTCAGAAGAGTCAGTAGTGGCCCTCCACCGCACCCACATACCAAGTGCAATGGCTCTAAATATGTGGAGTTCTAAAAATGCTCTAACATTATGGATATTATCCGTTTGAGAGCCACTGCTGATGTTTGTTCAACTCAGAAATTGAGACAGTCTCTGTGGCAGGCCCTGGAGTCAGTTTTTGTTTCAGGCCATCAAAAGGATTTACAGTCATTTCAGTTGAGTTTCTGTCAAACTTGGTTACAGTAAGAAAAGTACTTTGCTACTTGGAAAAGTTACATTATGCCAGATACCTAATACAGTCCTAGCAATCCATAGAGTTAAGGTACGTGGCCTAGCTTGTTCCCTATTAGATGAAAATGTTTCCTCTTTTATCTGTTACCCTTCAATTGTTTACCTTTTCTCCAAGGACAGCGACTCTACTGTGTCCCAGAGCCACAGAGACTTTGTAAACAACAGGTAACTGGTTCTACTGAATGAGCGCAGGATGTGGTCCTTTTCTAGGTCACCTACAATGGCTGGAGGACTATTTGCCATGAACAGACAGTATTTCAACGATCTTGGACAGTATGACAGTGGCATGGATATCTGGGGAGGAGAAAATCTGGAAATCTCGTTTCGGGTAATTTTGGTTTATGTATGCTCCATTATTAAACTGTCTATATTGGAATATAATTGCAGTTCAGGGGCAAAGAGAGCTTCCTGAGCAGGCCCCACCTACCACCCATCTCCTGGACCTGTCTGCAGAGTCCCTGTCAGCCCATACACAGTACTTACACACTTCTGTTTATAGTTTGGAAAACATTCCACCACGTGCTTTAAAGGCAGTTTTTCTCCATAAGTTTTTCAGATTGAAAGTTTATATAGATATCATCCATACTTCCTTCTTTCCTTGTTTCCTTCTTTCTTTCTTTCTTCCTTCCTTCTTCCTTCTTCCTTCCTTTTCTTTCTTCCTTTCTTCTTTCTCTCTCTTTCTTTCTTTCTTTCTTTCTTTCTTTCTTTCTTTCTTTCTTTCTTTCTTTCTTTCTTTCTTTCTTTCTTTCTTTCTTTCTTTCTTTCTTTCTCCCTCTTCCTCCCTCCCTCCCTCCCTCCTTCCCACAAATGTTAAGTGTATATGCACTCTCACACATGACATAGCATTTAAGGGAGCAGAGGACAACTTAAAGGAATCAGTTCTCTCCTTTTTATTTTGTTTTGGTTTTTGAGACAGGGTCTAGCCTTGGCTGTCCTAGAACTCACTTTATAGACCAGGCTAGCCTCAAACCCAAGAGATCCACTTGCTCTGTCTCCCAAGTGCAGAGATTAATGTGTCACCACCACCCAGTGGTTCTCTCCTTCTACCATGTAGTCTTGGGGATTGAGCCCACATTGTTAGACTCTGTGGCAAGTGCCTTTCTCTACTCAGCTGTTTTGTCAGCCCTGGAACTAAGTTCTTTAAAAAAAAAAAAAAAAAGTGTGCACAAGCACATGTGCTATGGTGCACATGTGGAAATCAGGGCACAACTTACGGAGTTGGTTCTCTCCTGCTAAGGGGGTCCTGGGGATTGAACCTGGGTCATCAGGCTTGGTGGCAAGCACTTATACTTACTGGGCCATCTTACCAGCCTGGAACCAAGTTCTTTTGAATCTGAATCACTCTGTATAATTTTAAAAGAATACTTTTTGGAGTTGGGGAGATAGCTCAGTGGTCAAAGCACTTGCTCTGCAAGTAAAGGAGTCTGGTCCCCAGAGCCTGCTTAAATGCCATTGGCATGGCTACTCACCTGGAAAGCTACCAGCCTTGGAAAGCAGACACGGGGTCCCCAGAACAAGCTGACTAGTGAGACTAGCCATACAAGTTAGCTCTGGATTTGGTTAAGACCCTACCTCAAATGTATAATGCAGAAGAAGGAAAGAAGATCCCCCCCCCAAAAATTTTTAGATGTATTATTAATGTAGCTTATGTATATGGGTATTTTGTCTGCACACCAGCAGAGGGCATCAGATCCCATTATAGATAGTTGTGAGCCACCATTTGGGTTCTGGGAATTGAACTCAGGACCTCTGGAAGAGCAGCCAGTGCTTTTAACCGATGAGCCACCTGTCTAGCCCCAAGATACCTGATATGAACCTCAGGCCTCAATGTCTGTTCTTATGCATGCAGGGCTGCCACACAAACACATCAGAACAACAGGTAAAGTGTCTATGAGAAAGTACATGAAAAACAGAAGAGCAGCTCATAACCATCTCTTGTCCTTAAATCCTTAAGAGCAAGTCCATTAGTGCAACAAAGGATAACATAATTCAGACACATGGTAGCAAATAAATGTTTCAGAACTTTTTGCATTTTAAATTTCAGAAACCCCTAATTTTTAAATTTCCCTACTTTCTTCTGAGTATGTCTAGTACAAGGAACATCTGTAAGTTGCATAGCTACCATTCATAAGGTTTGTTCCATGAAGATGCATGTGCTGCTTCACGGAATGAACTATCAGTTGATGCCTGTTTGCTTCTGGCTAGATCTGGATGTGTGGTGGGAAGCTCTTCATAATCCCCTGCTCAAGAGTAGGACACATTTTCCGAAAAAGGCGACCATATGGATCTCCTGAAGGCCAAGACACCATGACACACAATTCCCTGAGACTGGCACATGTCTGGCTGGATGAGTACAAGGTGAGTGTCTGTCTGGCCGTTCCTTTGGTGGTGCCTTTCATTCAACTCATGCATCGTTCTCCTTGGCTGACCTTCGCTGTTGTGCCCTTTCTCTGTAGGCCTTTTCCCACCCGGGACTCACTGTTCTGCTTCTCCCCTGGCTCTTCTGAGTTTGACTGTAAGCAGAGCCTACCTGTAAGCCTACTTCTACCTCTAGTGCTGAGATTAAATATGTGCACACCCATGCCCAGTTCAGAAGCAGCTCTCTGTCTTTGAGTGTTGATTCCTCTGGTCCTGTCAGTTAGGGACTCCACAGAACTGGCTGTGCTTCCTCACCACTGGACTTCACTGCTTACTCAGGATTGTTTCCCATTTCTAGCCTTCCTTGTACAACTTTGTTGTCTTTGCAGCAGCCTCTTTATCATATCTAATTTACATGTCAATTTTAGAGCATTTTGTCACATTGAAAAGAAACAATGTAACATTCATGAGTCACCTCTCTGTCCATCATCCTTAAATGACCACTTATCTGTCTCCTGACTCCAGTTTTTTCTTGGCCTCTCACACATGTGCCCTTCTGTGGCTGGCCCTGGGCATTCTTGTTTGCCCAGGGATACTCTGTCCATCTGTTCATCACCTGATGGACATTTGAGTTGTTTACATGTTTACATTTTTTGTCTGTTGTTGTTTGTTAAGTGGTGCTGTTTTGAGACAGGGTCTTACCATGTAGTCCTAACTGGCCTAGAGCTTCCTACATAGACCAGGCTGGTTTTGAACTCACTAGTACTGATTAAATGTGTGCACATCCATGCCCAGCTCAATTTTAGTTTTTAATATGGTCAGTGTCCATAGATAATCCTGGATCTTCATCTCATGCTGAGAATAAAAGACCCGAGGCCAGAGTTTGAGAGTCACCATCATTTGAGAATCATAGTTTGTCTTCTGTGAAATCGAATATATCTTGAGTCTTATGCAATGGTGACAGGCATATGAAAAATTCCCATTGATATTTTCTGATACATTAAGAAAATACATAACTGCATTTTCCTCACAGGATGCATAGCATATTTTCAGCAAATTCTTTTTTTTTTTTAACCTCAGGAGCAGTATTTTTCCTTAAGACCTGATTTGAAGACCAAAAGCTTTGGAAATATCAGTGAGCGTGTTGAACTGAGGAAGAAATTGGGGTGTCAATCATTCAAGTGGTATTTGGATAATATTTACCCTGAGATGCAGATATCTGGCCCAAATGCCAAACCTCAGCAGCCTGTTTTCATCAACAGAGGGCCCAAGCGCCCCAGAGTCCTTCTCCGTGGACGGGTGAGATGGCGGAGCCTTTCTCTGGGGAGGGTGCGGCAGGAAGGGCTTTTGAAGCACTGTGATAAATGATGATCCAGATTTAGTTATGTTCTTTTGGGAACATCCTTCTACTCAGGTAAAAAAGCTTAGAAATCTGAATGTGTTTGCTGTTTACACCAAGGTTAAGATCCTGTACTTGCTGCCTTGAGGGACTGCGACCGTATACAGCTACAGCAGGGACAGAGGCAGTGTGAGACCCGAGATGATCCCTCAAAGGGGGTGAGCAGGAAAATGCTGCAGCTGTTACTGTTTAGTGTGAGCTCTAGGAACCAACTTCAGACAGAGACTGAAGGTGACATGCAGTGAGATTTCACACCAGTGCACTGGCATTCCTCTGAGCTTAGAAGGCACACTGGATGCTTTCCAATCACACTTAAGGTTTAGGGGGTCTGTCCTGAAGTTACACTGTTCTGAGTATGGAGCTATCGAACACTGAGCAGGTGTGGCAGACTATTGTAATTCCAGTGCTTGGAAGGCAGAGCCAGACCAGCTGATGAGCTCTGGGTTTGAGAGACCCTGCACCCCACAGTGAACAAGGGAAAGCTTGTATGAGCATACACACACACACACACACACCTGCCCACATCTGTGCAAATGCCACACATTCAGCCAGAAAGCTGATGTTCTTCCTGATTTCCCTCTATAGCAACTTTTGTATTTTAGGAGAATTGAGCCTAGTACTCTTCTCCTCATGTTTATTTTCTTTTCTGTTTAAGTGAAAGAGATACCGCATGCTCCCATACAGCTGAAATCCCTTTCAGCATATCTCTTGCTCTTTGTGTCACTGTTGAGAGTCTTGGTGGCTGTTTCCAGGTCAGCATATACATAGTATACTTACATACTTTAAACAAGGTTTTGCTATGTAGCCCAGGCTGGCTTCAAACTCATGATTCTCCTGCCTCGGCCCCATGAGTGCCTGGCTTTATTTCCTTGTCTTGTCTTATTTTAGCTCCTAGGTGCTTACTTGGGACTATGGAACAGCATTCACTCCATGCTCCCATTTCCCTAAGCCCCAAGATGTCTGGGAGCTCTCAAGAACACTGTCCTCTTTTGCAGCTCTACCACTTACAGACCAACAAATGCCTCGTGGCTCAGGGCCGCTCCAGCCAGAAAGGAGGCCTGGTTCTTCTTAAGGCCTGTGACTACGGAGACCCAACTCAGGTGAGTGAGCCTCCCCGGGCATAGCCACGGGACATCAGAAGTTTATTCTGACTTTGCTCAAGTCTTCTCTGTTTCTCTGCCTCTGATCATTGCTTGTGGGTTGTTTTCTGCTGTGGTGTGGGAGTGCACTTCTTCAAACCCTAAGTCCTCAGTGGATGAACCAGAGTCAGATTTTCCTGACCAATTTTTACAGCTTATTAGAGGGCACCACAACAGAATTCTGGTTCATTTTGTCCTTTTAGTTTCAGTTAGTTGTCTTTCAACATTAATATGTAAGCAAATAACTTAAGTTTGTTACTTCAGGCTAAGTTATAGCATAACCTAACAACGATTTAAACTGACAGGTCTGTCAGAACTGGCCTTTATGCAATTGTCACTCCATTTTAGTGGTGCACAGTAACACGATAGGAACAGAAACAGACACCTGGGCCTTTGATAAATAGAATGTATACTTCTAATAATGATACTAGAGCCACAGCTGGCTGTTTAAACAGTGCAGTTCCACAGTCACACTTGTTTCAAGTGGCCAGTGCAGGGTCTGAAACAGAACAGCACAAGGTTTGAGCAGGGCTGTCTAGTATTTGGAGCTCCTTTTGTGACTGCACCTGCTGGAGTTTCTCACTGCAGCAGTGTCCGTCCTGTTTAAGGCCTGTGCATTCACACCCGGAGGGAAACGCTGCTTCAGGGTGGTCCAAGGGAAATCCTTCATCTCACAGCAGACATTGCTACCTGGAATTAGGGTGTGATACTCTGCAGAAGGGCTGGGGTGGAACACCCAGCAGAAGGACTGTGGTAAGCAATCAGCTCTACATGCTCTCGCCCACACCTCTTGTGGCTTTACAGGCCTGTGAATTAAGAGTCTTCTGTCACCAAACCCTGAAACTGGAAATGATTTACAATGATGTGATCACTTGAATACAGTTAAAACAGTTAACAAACAAAAGTCAGCCGCTGCTTGGGTTCTTCCAACAACACTGTGATCAGTTGGCTAAGAAGAGAAAAAGAGGAGCGGCTTTGTTTTGGGCTCTCTTGGAGGGCTCTGTCCATGGCTGATGTTTCCTTGCCACAGCATAGGGGGCAATCATGTTGGGAGCAAATGGCAGAGGAAGCCCCTTCACCACCTGTCCAACAATGAAAGGGAGAGGACAGTGACCCAGAGACTTGTCTCTCGGCCTTCTTCACCTCCAAGTTCACTGGGTCAGACAGCTGAGGCAGTACTCTCATCAGTGTGTCTGCTTGTGGAGACCCACAGAGCACACTGAAGCATCATCCAAGACTTCGTTCTAGTACCTAAGCAGCACTTGTTTTTAAAATCACTTGTTGTTAAAATCTTTATTTTTTAATTTTTGTCATTAGATCTGGATTTACAATGAAGAACATGAATTGATTCTAAACAACCTCCTTTGCCTCGACATGTCAGAAACTCGATCATCAGACCCACCCCGACTCATGAAGTGCCATGGATCAGGAGGATCCCAGCAGTGGACCTTTGGGGTAAGGCGCTTGCTTATAAATGTAGGGAGTCAGGAACCTGGGCTTTAACTAGTCCTGATGCTTCTGCATCTTCCCTGCATGCTGCAAGGTTTGTTTGTTTTTTTAAAAATAAAAGCAAGTCCCATTTTTCTTGCCCTTTTTCAGAAGAACAATCGGCTGTACCAAGTGTCTGTTGGACAGTGCCTGAGAGTGGTGGACCTGATGGATCAGAAGGGCTCTGTTGGCATGGCGATATGTGATGGTTCCTCCTCCCAACAGTGGCGCCTGGAAGGTTGAGGTGGGCCCTGGCCGGAGACAACGTAATTCACTAGGTTTTGTTACACCGCCATAAATCAAGGTGCTTAATGAAGTGTTGCTGGCGGAGGGTGACCACCATAGGAGTAGAAGGTGCTTCACTGGAACTTGGGCTATTTCTGAGCTGCTGTAAGGGACTCGTTTATCCAGGGAAAACAAAATAATTCTAAAGAGTTTTGATCTATATAGTACGAACCCAGGAAGTAGACATTTCTATTCATATTTATTTTTCTTTTATGCTCCCTTGGAGATAGAATGGTTTCTGTCTAATCAGGAACTTGTCACAATTTCCTTTCATAGAGGACTTCATAGGAGTCTATTATCTATCATGTTTAATGATCCTAATAGATTTTAAAAACTTGTTGAGTGCATATTGCTTTTTAACTTCATGTATATTTAAGAGGCATTTAACTATTGTAAATTATTTTGATGACTTAATCTACATTAAATAAATAAAGGGTCTTTCTGATCATTTAACTAGGATTTTTGCCTCTTCCATCTTGCTGTAGGGCTGGCCTGTGGTTGGAATGACATGGAAATATGACAGAAAATACTTCACGATTTGACTGATGACCCATTAAGCAGTCACTAGCTTTAGGAAGTAGCAGACCCTTAGCTTGACCTGATGGATACATCAGTTTGCCTCTGAAACTCTTCTAAAACTCCACATAAAGTGTGCAAATACTCCAGTACCAAAATACAAAATGACACCCCCCCTCCAGTTTTTTATTTCAGAAGTGTAACTCATATTGTAGAGGTAATGTTATCTTAAAGCACAAAGCAGTTTAAACCCCATTTTACATATGCAATCTGAATCCTAATATTTTACCTGTAGTAGACTTCAAAGACCACCTGATTCATCTACGAACCAAAAGGCAGTGAGTGGGCTTAAACCCACTTAAATCACATTAAAAATGACAGGCTACTGAATGGAAGATTTCCTTTGGAAGGTTAGGTTAAGATGCTTGCTTTAAAAATGGATGGGCCACACTATTGTGAAGATCATTACCACATCTATTCTATATAGCTGTGCTAACATGAGGTGTAGAGTAGATTTTAACAGGGGTATTCCTACTAGGGGTAGAAAGAGGGGTCTTTTCCTTTGACAGAGTTCAATTCATCCACAGGAAATAATCCCAAACATTTATACAGCTATTAGGCTCCAAATACATGCTGCCAGAACTAGAAACTTGAACAAGCAGATCTGTCTACAATTGTAATGAGATATTTCAGCATGCATTTTAAAACCTGATAGACCCTAACCCTAACCCTTGACAATACACAGCGTCACTAAATTGGCCTGGCTAGGGAACACTCCACTCGGCACTACAATTCATGTTCTTCTCATGTACACATGGACCAGGTAGACATATGGTCTAGGGTATCAAATGAAAATCAACTATAACCCCCGGCAATAGTTTGGAACTGGTACACTTCCTCTTGTGGGTCAAAGATGAAATTAAAAAGTTGTTTGGTATTTTATCAAATTACTTGGAAATTTTATAAGCACTAGTTACCTGTAATAGAGACTAAGTCTCAACAAATTCTACCTTAGATGGAAAAGGCAAATTTGAAGCTCAAGGCAGAAGTAAATATGAGATGTCAGAACAGAAACAAAATGGGAAACAAAATTTTCTTGAGACTATGAGCTGTCTTGTCAGTACACTGATAAACATCTGGCTAAAGAAAGAAAAGCTCGGCATCAGGAATGAGTGGTGAGCAGCCACGGATGTCGCGCTGGAGAGGCAGATGCTGGAGAGGCAGACGGGTCTTACAGGCCAAGCTGTGCTCCCTGCTGTTTAGCCAGGCGCCTCAGACACTGTCCATATGAAAGGCTGCACTCACATTCACAGCAGCTTTTATTTATTGCCTAAACTGGGGAAAAAAGTGGCAAAAAACAGTCTGACAGGCTAGATCAAAGCTCAGCAAAACCTGTTGGGAGAGCTGCCCAGAGAATGAAGAAAGCTAGATGGCACACTGTCCTCTCACTAACTGCCCAGCCAGGAAGAACAGAGCCACAGCAAGGGCTCCATGAGACCTTCTGAAGAATGCGGAAAACAACTAGGGCTCCAGGGATCTGAATCCTTGAGAAGTGACAAGGCCGAGAGGCTCCTCAGCATCTGACTCTTGCTTGCTGACATAACACACTTAATGAGCAACAGTGGTAGAGATGGCTTGCCAACTGTGACTTTAGGAGATGGAGTTGTGCATTTTGAGTATATTTATGTATATAGAAGTCTGGCACCCCAGATTATAGCTTTGCACAAGGCTTTTGTATGATTTACTTTGTACAATTACCTCTGTTTGGTGATATACTTTAATAAAACTGTTAGTAGGGAGGAGGGGGAGAGCTAGAAATGGAAGGAAAATTCCTCAGCCAAATAAAGGACATTTATAGCTAACTTTATTCAGTGTGAAAGTGGTTTTGTGCAAAAGGCAAGGATTCTTATTATCTCTTACGACCAACTCAGAAGGCTTATGCTTAGGACCTAGCCAGGGCAGTCCAGCAGGAAGACAGACATGGCCTTGGGACATGAAGCAAGCAAAGTAGCTTTGCCTGTCTTAAAAACAAACCTGTAACAATAAAACAACGAAACCTCCACTCAAGTGTATTCAATACATTATTTGATATAACCAACACCTTATCATAGAATGTGCTTGTTCTGTTCAGGGTATTTCCCCAAATGCAACCTGATGTGTACCTTGTGTGTGGTATTTAGATGAGGCTAAACTACCTTTAAAAGGCAAGGAATATTAAATGCACTTTCAACTTAGGATCTTTCCCACTACAAGGGGGCTTACTGGGCCATGGCTCCATCATAAGTCAAAGAGCTTCTGCACATAAAAGACTCTACGTAAGTTATGAAATAAAGAGGCAGCTAAGAAAGTGTTCTACATATGTGCAGCAGTTTGCGACTGAGTGGGGCACTGGCTGCAGTTTGCAGCAGCACTAGTGAGCGGGACTCAGAACAAACTAAGGCTCTTGTGACAAGGCAGAGGGCTGCTCAGAAGCTGCGGGCTGAGCAGAACAGCTGGGAAGTGACTTTCCAGAGTTTGATCTAGGGGTGCAAAGCTAGTCTTCATCAAAACTCCAGCTGGCCTTTTTGGATGATAAACTGAAAAGAAATACATTTGGAGGACTTGGACCAATTCAAGACCACTGCGGTACTGACTTAAGGCAAGTGTGGCCAGTTGAGTTATAGCCAAGAAGCCATTTCAAAGCCCCAGGGAAACCAGTCTACACTTGCTCCAGGGATTCCTCCTCTACCTTCATCACACTGAGAATACTTGCACTCACCTGGCTTTATGCACATCTTAGAGATGAGCATGGACTTGCCTGCATGCCAAGCACTTTACCTGCTGATCCATCTCCCTAATCCCCTCCCCATCCTTGACTGAACACAAATTTATTTCAAGACAGATACAGATCTAACATAAAAGCTATAATGAAAAAAACTTCGAGGAAAATGCAGAGTATCTTCATGACTTCAGAGTAGTCAAAGATTTGCCAGATAATGCATTAACCTGTTCAAGACAAGAAAACGAAAAAGCGTGCAACTTGTATTTATATGCAATATTTGAAATTCGGTTGTCCAATCCCTGCTTTTTACAATGCACAAAAGAATTGACTGAACACTTAATGGGGTTGTACACAGTTCACCATATGAAAAGGTATTCGGTGCCAGTCACTGATGAAATGCAATCCAACCACATCAACCACATCAGGTGCTGCTTCACAGTCATTAACTTAAAACAACCTTGTAGCTGTCCAATCACACTGTGTGCCTAATGTAGCTGTTGACTCAGGGCAACATTTTTTGGTCTTTGTCTAATTGAATCCCGGCCCTAGTCCTCAAGCCGGGGATGTTTTGGCCTCCATACAACCCAAAATATTTAAGCCCAAAATTGGAAGGCTCCAGCATCAGCCTCCGTGCAATGTAGAACAATTAAACCTCTGAGACTCACTGCCAGCTGAGCGACCCTGACTAGCTCCCTCCAAACTCAGACTCTCCAGACTGTTTCTGTCTCTGTGAGCTCTCACTGCCCCATACTGCCTCAGTCAACCTGTTTCTCTGCCTTATCCCCAGTCAGACCTCTTGATTGTCTCTGTGTCTTGTCCTCTCTCTGCCTCATCCTCCATACTGCTTAACTCGGAGCTGAAAGCCTGCCTTATATATTGTGAGAGTTGAAAGTCCTCATTCTGACTCACTCAAACTCTTGCTCTGATTTGTCACTCTGCCTGCCTTTTATTTGGACACATCTCAGACATCACTTCCTGTCTAACTGACTCCTTTTGAGTTCTACTTCCAGTCTCCCAAGTACTGGGATTAAAAGTGTGTACCAACATTCTACCCTAGAGCAGCCATGCTGATGGATTAAAAGATTGAACATTCCTCTATACAACCCCTGCCCACTGGGAGTGGACATGAGGCAACTGTGATAAAGGCTGCAGAATATATATCTTAGGCCTCTCTGCCAATACCCATAGGAACCAGAGCAACTAGTAAATACGAATGTGATAGTACAAGACAACAGCACATTAAAGCAAAAAAATTTGACAAGCTAACTTCCACAACTGTGATGAGGCAGAAACAGTGAAACCATTCCCTTATGGCTGGAACTAAAGGAGACAGATTCAGCTCCCATAGCCTCCCCTGAGGCAGTCCCAGTGACCTGGAGACCTCCCAATACCACCACATCTTAAATATCAGACTAGGCCAGAGCCTCCTACACATGGGGTCCAAACCAAAGCAGGCAGCAGCTCTTTTCAGACACTGAGTCATGGGGACTGAAGGACAGCATTCGTAGGAGACAAGATGAGACCTTGTATCATCTAGAATTAGGCCCAGAGCCTAGGGACAGATTGAGAGAGTGGTTTTGAAGAAAATGAGACTTGGCACATAGCTTCTACAGGGAACTGAGTACACTGCTGGCCTCCGTGCGAGGATCTTAGAAGCAATGCTAGGGAAGGAGAGAGCAGAGGCGAGCTGGGGAATGGCTCAGGAGTGTGTGAGCAAAGATGGACATACATCCCAAGAAGAATCTAAGACTTATGTGAAGGCTCCATTGAGGAAAAGGAGGCAGGGTGTTTACTGTATTTTTGTGGCTAGAAAGAATGAAACTGAGCTGAAAGAATTCTCTAGGAAGAAATTTTCAAAGATTAAGCCCTGTTTTTCAGAACAGAAAACTTCAAAACCCAAATCAGGAGCACTGCACAAGCTGATGCAGACACGTGTGCAGCCACCCTGGGAAGACCTCTGCACACCACATGCGAGCTTAGCAATCAAGAGTGTGCAACAGACAGGGCTGGCAATAGACCAGTACTATATGAGGTTCTGAGGAGCCAGGTTCCATTTCACTAGGGAAATCCCAAGGCACCTTTAGCAGTGACAGGTGACACTTCGGCATGGTGCTAGGTTCCCCCAGTGATGGCAGGCCAATACCTTGGATGTCAGTCTGCTCACCTGGTGAGGGAACCACTGCTTGGCATCTGCTGGTTTCTTTAGTATGCAGCAAAAATGTCTAGTGTGTCAGGTGAGGGGCAGGCTCATCCCAGGAAAGCATGTGGTCCACAAACAAGGGTCAGAGACAAGTTTAAAGTAACAGTTGTCAACACTGTCACTTAGTGTAAGGAACCTTTGAGCGCAAAGTGAAACTAACCTGTTTTTGTCAGACAGCTCTGTGATGCTGGACTCATTGTGCCCCCAGTGCCTGTGCACCCAGTACACGGTGCCAAGTGTACTCAAAGAATTACAGGCAGCTGATGATACAGCTGACCAGTCTGGGACAGCATGGGGCCAAGGTCTTCAGACTGCTCCTGTTTTCATGCTTAGGAAACCCTCACTGTGAGGTTTCAAAGCTAGAAGAATCCAAATGGCCATGAAAGGTGCTGGCACTGTACACTGTCTTCTGCACACAACCCCTCTTATGCTCTCAAGCCCCTGGGACTATATTTAGGTGACTGATCTGATGGGTAAGACTGTCTTTCCCTTACCGGCCTTGATGAGGCAGTGAGGAGCCAGCATCAGTAATAAACACAGAGGGCCTGTCCTTTCCTCAGCAGCTGGTAGTAAGTGTGTCTCTGGAGGCAGGAAGGAGAGATGGCATCAAAGCAGGAGCTCTGCACCCACCAGATTAGGGAAAAGGGGCTTCTGGGAATCTTAATTCTTAATAGCTTCCTTCATTCCTGAGAGATGGTCTTGTTTACATAGATGTAGCCCAGGCTGGCCTTAAACTCACCTGAGATTCAAGGTGTGTGCCACCAGGCCTGCTCTTTGCAGCTGCATTAAATGAAATGTGAAGTACATTCAATCTGATAGGTCTCTACCACAGAGAACCAAAAAGTAGCTTGGAAGAAGGAAAATGGAAAAAAACAAAAAAACAAAAAACTTGCCCGAGTGGCCTAGCAGCAGCACATACCTGAGTCCTGGGCTGCGGAGGCAGCTTGAACATGGGCAGCACAGTGAGACTTCATCTCAGACATGTGCAAATAAGTAACTGAGACCAAGCTCACCAATAAACAAGAACAGGTTTTAAACAAGCAAATAAGCATAAAGTGACATTTAATCTGCCGTGTAACACACATAATACAGGATTTCTTCCTTATTTGACCGAGGGAGGGAAGCCAACAGATAGGGAGCATGGCTGCATTTACATCTGGGCATCCAGACTCTGGCAATTCTGACAGATACCACGCCAACCCAAACTCCAGACATGACCACGGCCAGCAGAGAACATACA
Organism: Cricetomys ansorgei; assembly: GCA_026225945.1. Lineage (NCBI taxonomy): Eukaryota > Metazoa > Chordata > Mammalia > Rodentia > Nesomyidae > Cricetomys > Cricetomys ansorgei. The sequence goes on from JAMJFZ010004042.1 coordinate 1,286,023, forward strand.
GCAGATTCTATAGATGTAAAATATTTTATTTGTAAATGGTGATCTTCTAAATCTGTGTCCACAAATTCCAAAACCCATAACACTCTGTATACTTCAAAAAATTCAATTTTTGCCAACATTAGATACTATTATACAGAACAGAAAACAACGAAAACCCGGTAGGACAAATACTGGTAGGATGTCAGAATATTGTACAAGAGAAGAAAAATATTCAAGAAACAAATTTCATACAGCTATTTATCAAGAGAAAAATATATACAATTGATTTATTCTGTAAGATAAAAATACATCATGCCATATACATTACAAGCTGAGAGCCGCGTCACTGAATGTACCCACAGCTCACAGTCCACTCAAATTGTGCACACAAAAACTTCATTTTATACTTAGCCCGTGAAGTGTCAGTACCAGAATTTTAAGTACAAAATAAAAAGCTAACCTGGTTCAAATGCTGATTAAATTTCTACAAGCAAACACAAAACAGTGTGTTTTTTTTTTATTAAAGAAATGTAAACAAACAGTTCATACAAACACATTTTAAAATTACATCTTCGAAAAACCCTATTGCCGGAGTCCTGCAGCTGGGAGCTTAATCACATCTCACTCTCTCTCTCTCTTTTTTTTTTTTTTCTTTTTCCGATTTTTATGTTAAATAGAAGGCTAAGGAGCTGGGTTAGGTCCCTGCTACATGACTCTCATGTTTACATGATTCTGTGTGGTCGAAAACAAGGTTCTAATCAAAACTACTTTTGCTGAAGAAAAAATTCAGCCTCCACTTGGGTGTGTGTTTAAGCAGTTATTCACAGTTATCACAAATTGTAAGCACAAAAAACCTGACTGAAGAAGTAGGGATGCAACAATATAATTGAAACATCGGTTTAAATCGCCAACAGCTATAAAAGTTGTCGGAGCACACGCGTTGCTCTGTCAGAGTTAGGTGTAGAAAACAAGCACTAAGAGACAGTTTCCAAAAAGCCCAGACACTCTGGGGCAAAATTTTGGTTATTACATAATTATAACGGCATATTTAATAACACAAAATTATATTGTAACATCCCTACCACGGTTATAAGCACCCGAGCTGCTGCAGCGCCTGGTAGCATTTGGTCAATAACTATTTTTATACTGTTTTTCTCAAAATATTTACATATTTGTACAAAGTAACAGGGTTTGTTAGTTCTGCAGGTAACAGCAGCAGCTTGGCTTTCTTCTAACTTTTATTTAAAAATAGCTTCATTCACTTATTCAATAATAAATACAAAAAGTTTCTCTTATTTTACAGAAATCAAAAACTACAATAAACTGACTCATGGAATCAAGTATTCAAATGTATTTAGTGCAAGTTATTATCCCTTAGCTCTATCCCTAAGGAAGTCATCTCAGTACATTCCTTGATCAGTGGTGTCCACTTTAGTTAACTGAGGGCCTGCCCCTGTCAGTAAGGCGTGGCCAGCACTCTGGACAGCCCCTTCGCTGGTGATTTCAGTCTTACATTCATAGGAAGGCCCCCACCCTGGGGCAGGGCAGCCGCCGGCTCTTTGCCCCAGTAATATTTTCTCCTTAGTGAGACTAACAAAACAAAACAAAACAAAACCCACCCACAAGGAAACAAAAGGAGGGAAAGAAAAGAAAAAGAAAAAAAAAGTGCTGAACCATTCTGTGACTCTGGTGACCTCAGTGCACAGCGAGGCAGCCTCAGCTGGCCCCTCTGTGCTGTGCTTCCTTCAGACGAAGGCCGAGGAATCAGAGCTCCCAGAAGCTGTTTCTCAAAAAGTCAGAAAACAAAAAACATCTTTCTGTCTGTAAAATCCAATGAAGTATTGAGTCGCCTCTTCCTAGGAACGAGCCGCCCGCTGAGATAGCAAGGAATGCATTCAGTTCATCCACTTCCGGCAGTTCACCGCTCCACAGTGACACGGAATCTTGTGCTGGTCATCTTCAAAGTCAAACTTATAATCATAGCAGAGCTGCCCATGGCAAAGACACGGTGTGAGAGAGGGCAGTGCCCTACTTCTATCTCCCTCATATCTCAAAACCAGCAAACAAAACAGACATAAACCATAGACCAGGCTTGTTGAGGTCCCATGTTACTTTGGGGTGCGGGTACCCCAAAAGGAAGTGAGTCTAGAAGTGTCACACTTTATTTAACAGGAAGTAGATTTGCAGAAAGGTGATCTGGATATGCTGAGTTCTATGTCTTCTCATAGTGCTCTCTCCACCACCTTGGGCGAGATGAGGACCAACACTCCCTCAAACCACAGAAGGCTCCCCTTGTTTGGACTGAGATGAACTTGCCCTTGTCAACAACATGACTTTCTCCTTTTCCTCATGTGGACCGAAGTCTCTGGAGAAATCTACTCAGAGCTCCTACAGACTGATTAGCTGACTAGAATTTGCCACCATGGAGAGAGGAAACATTGCAGATCTACCATAAGAACGATATGGGGCTATGTCCCATCCCCATCATTGCCTTCATTTCCGGCGTTTGTACCTGGCCTAACACCTTTGCGACTATAAGACAACAATTCAGAAGGTTAATGCTAACCTCCACCAACCCAAACCTATCTTCAGACAGCATCTAAAACCTACTGACACTTCAAGTCCTGCCAATTAATGCACTGACTGAGGACTTTCTTTTGTCCTGTGATGACAAAAGTTAATGCCACCTTCTCCACAGTGGAACATAATGGTGTTCTGGGTATCCTGAGTCTGCATTTCCAATCATGGCCACTCATATTTGGCTCAGGATGATCTAGTGTCCCCTCACAGAAAGCTATGTTTTGGATCAACAAAATTCACGAACTATAAAATTCATACTCAAATTACACCAAACCAACTAGGTGACTGGGAAGCAGCATGACACACACCCCCCCAACTCCAAATAAGCTTTACTTCCCTGCCTCCTCCACCCCTGGGACCTCATAAAGCCAAATGAGGGGGAAGTATGGTAAATTTCTTAGGTCTTTCCTAACTCAGACATCAGATGGTATGTGGAAGACTACACAAGAAGGGAAAAAAAAATGCCCCTGCAGAGCAGCTGTGTTGAGAAAAGAAGTTACTGACTTTTGTTAGGTGTTTGCCGAGTTATTTCTCTTATGGAAGGAGACTGTCTCCATTTTACAGAAAACAGAGGCCTGGCAAAACTAGAGTATATGCAAGATGACACAGACAGGAGAGTCATGAGGCTGGGCTCTGCAGGGCCTGTTCTGGAGCAATGTCCCCGTGTCATGGCACCAGGGTTTCTTACATGCCTGTTACTGTGAATTACACAGTGAGGCTTAACCTAGCTATATAAGGACGTTCTTAATTTTAAAAGCAAATTTTAAAAGACCAAGTAAGTAAGTGTGATCTCACATTCTGCTCACAGAAGCCTGAGGCTTCATCACAGTAAACACCCCCAGGCCTCCTGACACTGCAGTCTTCCCAAGAGCTTTGCAAGGACACCAATTCCAGACTTAAGGCACTAGATTCAAGGTGCTGACATCATGTGTGAAAGCCAGAGCTGGGAAATGTAAATGGTGCAATTAAGGCTAACAATAATCTTAGGTGAAAAGCTAGACCAAAGTTATGACCTCTGTGAGATACTAAGAAACAAATGTCAAGTCCTACATAAAATGTTTTAAATACAGAAAACACAAAACACCTATATTACATACTGATGTGGATGTTTCTAAGCGTGCACAGGCGCACAGGAGCATGTGGCTCCCCAAACTTGTTCCTAAAGCCCTTCCAATAATATACCATGTAAGTTATCAAGCCCTTATGATTGCCAGAAGCGGCAATTCCATGTCTTAGATGGAATCAGTGACAAGCATCTTCTTGAGAGGGGCATATTAGATTGTCCGGATCAGGGATAAAGGAGGACCCTAAGACATGTGGTTCTAAGAACTACCGCACAGGCTAGGTGGTAGTGGCGCATAACTTTAACCCCAGCAGTTGGTAGGCAGAGGCAGGCGGATCTCTGAGTTTGAGGCCGGCCTCATCTATAGAGTGAGTTCCAAAACAGCCAGGCCTGTCTCAAAAAACCAAAACAAATAAAGAACTACCACACAGAAGAAGCTGGCATTTAAATGTTTGAAGTGAGATTAACAGATGGCAAAACTCTGACAAGTTTCTAAGAATAATGTGATGGAATTCCAGGGCCATGAACTGCTACATCCTGGTACAGACAATAGACTCCCTCTCCTCCACACCTTACCTCTTCTCCTTTCTGGATTCTCCTGTTGGAGCTGATGATAATCTTGTGGCCCCTCTCAAAAGTCACTACTTCAGCCACGCAGTTAGGGGCACATGAATGGTTGATATACCTACAAGACACAGCAGAAAACTGAATGTGAAACAATGAGAGAAGCTTTCCCCTTCCCCACTTCTACTGATATGTTAACAAAGCAAGATCTCCAGTCCACTGTCCAGCTGTATTGGGAACGTTCCTACCCAGGCAAAGCCCTCTGGGCTATGATCCTCTTGCCTCACCTTGCAGGCCCTCCTGTGAGTGTGGCATCAATCACGTGGTCATTGTCCATGCGGAACATGTACACGCCTCGGTTCTAAAGAGAAGGCAGGCAGTAATCAATGTGATCTGAAGTTCCTTTGCCTCATACTAAGTCTGTGCTGAAAGCACCTTGGTCACATTTCTGTGAATCCTACCAAACACAACTGCTGTATTTACAAAGGGTCAGTGTGAACATAAGATGAGGTGTTTTTAAAGCTAGGTTTACATATGGGCAAGTAACACCAACTACAAAAAGATGGTGGTGAAGGGAAGAGACAAGCAGTATGTTAAGAATGTGTAGCTATGGCTTCTGTTCACAATTATGAACACATGGCTGTTCTCTTCAGACGTCTGCCCGTGGTCAGTTTATACGGTACCTGAGACTCATAAAGCTTCTCTTTTCTGTTTGCAACTTCATTTCGAATAATCGTTCCAATGTACTCGATGACCATGGTATGTTTTTCAATGTCTCTAGCAGCATACAGGCCCAGCCCCTAAGTGGAAGGAAAAAGGATTGCACACATTTCAGTATACCCAAGAGACCTGTATTCTCTTCATAAAAATGTGCTGCCCTTGGGGTCTTCTCAAAAGCACTGTTTAAAGTGTCACCTACATTCAAGTGAGAGACTCTGATTGTACTGTTTTTTGAAATTTAAAAATCAGACAATCCTGGTCCTTTCAACTTTAGCATCATTACATTGTTCTGGTGTCTGTACACACTTCAGGAATGGACTACTGCAATGACTGTGGCAGCAGGTTAGCTCTCACAGGATGATTTGGGATGGACACCATTCCCTTCTCTCTGTCCTACCTTTCTGCCTTTTACCCTGGAAAGACACAGCAAGGACCTCACTAGATGTGGCCCTCCCAGCACTGGTCACCCGTCATCAGTACAGTAAGACAAGAAAACTGGAGTTGACAAGCTGCTCACTTGCAATGTCCCACAACAGCAGCACCAAATGAACTGAGACCATCTCTGGACTGTCTTTGCAATGCTACTGTGGACCTGCGGACTGCATTTACTAGGCTTGCTAAGTTACCATCAGCCAGGTGAGCTAGTGTCTTCTGTATGATGTTAGCCCAAGAGAACTCCATACAATAATATATTCAATAGAGCAGGAAGAGGGAGAACTATAAGGAATTATGAATACTAGAAAGTAGTTCCAGATTTGACTCTCAGTTCTCTAGAAATAACAGAAAAAGACAAAAAAAAAGAAAACATTACTTTCCTCTAATTATCATGTGGGTTGAAAACAATTCAATTTTGGGAGTTTTTCCTTAATAAAAAAAATTGTGAGGTTAGTAGAGAAATGTATATGATGCTGCCCCTTAAGCTCGCTATTGGGGATTGAACCTATGGCTTCACCCTTGCTAGAAAAGTGCTGAAATATATTTCCCAGTTCTTTTAAGTGTTTTTGAGACAGGATTTCACTAAATTGACCAGGCAGTCCTTGAACTTGTCCTCCTCTTGCCTCAGCCTCCTGAGTGATTGGGTGACAGAAACCTGAACTGCCCAACACACTGAAGCCTTATTTGGCAGCTTGTATGGTCTAGGCCAGTGCTTGCTGAATTTTGTAACGTACTGTCTTAGAAGTAGTAGGAAACGAACCTGAGGGAAACATCACACTTTAAAAATAAATAAATAAACAAACAAACAAAACAAAACATTCATGGATGATCTGCATTTTCTTGCCTTAATTTGGGTTTTGTTTTCAATCCTGATCAGGGGAGAAACTGTGGAGAAAAGGAGGGATGAAGATCAAGACCTGCTCATGGAATCTGACAGAGGCTCCTCACTGGAGCTCACAGGAAGGAGTTGGCAAGTCAATGTCAGCATGTCACTGACGTATCTTTAAAAGAAAAAAGAAACCTACCTATGCGGTTCTATCTATGATTTCAGGTGTGACTCAGATGTGAACAAACCAGAACATAAAAAGAATGTGGGTGCAGATCAATATTTAGATCAGTGTAAGCAAGCAGACGCCAAGCTGATGCCTGTGTGTGAGAACAGGTACAGTGATAGCAATGGCTGCAAAAATTAAGTTTAGCAGAACAGGCTATATGCTAACTGGTATCACAATAACTGGCTACATAACAAAACTTTTAAAAAAATCAAGTTTTTTTGTAAGGATTAAAAAAACCTAGAAGAATACAACCTATGGTGTTTGCACAGAAATGATACAAAACTTGTGTTTTTTTATATAAGAAAATAAAACCTCTGTAAGAAGAAAGCTACTAGAGTTCCGAGTGGGCATAAGATGTTTCATATGGGAAAACACTGCAAGCTGGTGCAAAGTGAAAAAAGGACAAAGATCACAAAACATGAAAGTTTACAAAGTAGGAGCTCTAAAATTCTATTTTAGGACAGGAGAGGTGCTAGTTAGACATGTCAATATTGAGACCACAACTCAGAAGATGAGGCCTACAGGTTTAATTCTAAACACTTAGTCACTGTGTAGCCTTACATTTAGGTACTCCTAAATGTCTACCAGAAATTGGCAAAGATTTCATGAAAAAGCAATGCTCAAAAGATGTAACTTCCAAAGCCAGTGTCTCATGAAAATACCAATTTCTCGCCCCCCCTTCCCTGTGTGTGTCTGTGTGTGGTGGTGGTGGTGGTGGTGGTGTTTGCTTAAAACAATGTAGCCCTGGAATTCCTGATTGTCCTGGCTCTGCCTTCCAAGGGCTGGCATTCATTTTTGCTTTTCACATGAACTTGTTAACAGCTCTACTGTGCCGTTCAAAACTCAGGACATGGACAATTCAGTGCAACCTGTTTCCCTACAGCCTTTAACAAGACATAAAGAAGTTAAGTGGATTCCCAAGGCCCGCTTTCTACTCAAGGTACAGAACCAACTTCTAAGGCTACAAACCGGAGTCCTCATGTTTCAAACTGACAAGGCAGAACACGCATGATTCCAGGGCTGGGATTACTCAGTGGTAGAGTACTTCCTTAATTCACAAGGCCCAGGGTTCAAATCACAGTACCACCAAAAACAAAATTCAAACCTAATTCTATTTCTGCAGCCAATGTGTAATAGCTTTTCATACTGGGTATCAGATCTAACTCAACTTCATTGCTCACCTGGATCCGAGACCGGGCCAGATACACATTAGATTTCCATTCTGTCTTCATTCTCCGGTACTGTGATGATTTGGAGTGGACGAATTGCTTACTGTAGGGTGCATTCAGCTCTCCAGTGACTGTGCTCTGAAATGACTTTGAGGTGCTGGTGCTATTCAAGGTGTGAGGCCTACAGATGATGATGTTCCAACAGGAAAATAAAAGGACAACTGAAGATACCTCTGAATATGCAAAGCCAATTAAAAGTCTTACTGACAAACACACAGAAAGCTGCCTAGCAGAGACAGTGCATCTTCTGAAGTTGTCAGGCACATACACAGCCAGAGACAGCAGGGTTTGTAAGCAGCAGACAAATCAAGCACAAAACCCACTAAGGTGCCTAGAAACCCTGGGCTGTACTATGTGAAGATGAAACAAGATACCTTAACACAAACCTCTTGACATGGGCGCTCATTTTAGGTTCAGAACGAGCACAACCTGTGGGGTTAACAGCAAGGGGAAGCTCCATGAGAGGATTGCGGCCATATCGGAAGGTGTAGTTTTCACATGCTTCAACCCCAGGAAGCTAAAAAAAAGAAGGAAAATACACAAAAAGGTAACTCATCTGTTCAAGGATATAATCTTCAGCTGGCCAAAAGATAGCCCAGGGTTTTCTGAAAACAATTACAAATGGTTTTTTTCCCAGTCACTGAATAATGTATAAACCCAATTTCAAAGCAAAACTTGGTAAGCCCAGGCCACTTTTCCTTGAAGAGAAGATTAACTCCCAGAACCATTACACCAACCAAAGCCCTCTTGAGTGTGACTTAGGATCTGATGTTTCAGTCTACAAACGGAAGGCAGTGGTCAAACCCTAGTGAATGCATTTGTCTGGATGTTTAAAACTCAAAGCAGCTAGAGGTCACCTGTGTGGTTCAGTTTCTGGGTCACTTTTCACCTCCGTTAAATGAGATCATGATATGAGGCTGCCACTCTCACTGTTCTAGCAGTTAAATTAAGGTTTAAAGTAAGGTTTACTAGAAAAGTAATTGATACATTCAAAGGTCTTCTTTCCTCTTTTAAGAAAATTATAATATTTAATTCTTTTATGTATTTATGGAGAGAGAATGAGTGTGTGCATGTGTGTGCATACGAGTGCCATGATGAGCCTTTGGAGGTCAGAGGACAAGTTGTAGGAGTTGGCTCTTTCCTTCCACCACGTAACTCCTCGGGACTGAATCTCGGTTGTAAGGTTTAGTGGCTGTGTTTTTTCTACAATGTTTTCTTACTTTTTTTTTCTCGCAGGTTTAAAAATCTCACCTAGGCCTCCGGCATTCAAGGCCAGAACTGTACCATTTAACTAGAGCCTTAACCCCCTTTTTGCTTTTTTTAAAATTCTGAGATAAGATCTCACTAGGTTGCCCATACTAATCTTCAACTTATAAGTCTAGTTCAGCATCCTAAGTATCTGGGATTATAGGCCTTCACCAACAGGCCTGGCTCTAGAACATAGTCCTAGTGAAATACATTTCTCCAGTGTTTTAAGAGTCATTCGAAACACATAATGCTCACAGAAGACATTAGTCAGTGCTGTTGTAACCTACTGTTGTCTGGAACCACCTGCCCCTACGTCAAGAACAGGAGAATGTCAAGAAAAATTAAGAAAAAGGAAAAAAAAATTCTGCAAAAGGCCAGAACTTCAGCAAGACAATGCTGTCTCCTCAACCATATGGATAAGCAGACATGGAGACACAAACTGTTCCTCTGAGAGGCTGTACTAAACTCTCCCACTCAACCATCCATATGGGTCAGTCTGTGGGCAGCTGTGTCCTGTGAAGTAGGACTGTGCCCGTGGATAGTCCAGTGAACACGCTGAATTAGGAAACAAGGGCAAGTTGAGACTTTGATCAGGACACTTACTGATTCAGCGATCCGTGCCACTGCAGAGACAGTTAAGCCAAACAGGTCTTCTCCCTTCAAATACGCAGGGAAAAGCTGCAGCATTTCAGATTTTTTCCTCACACATGCCACAGGCTCCAAAATTTTATCCCAAACATCTACAGATGAGCAAGAAAATAATATTTATGATGAATTTCCCCCTGGCTAAACAGAAAGACTAGACATAGCACAAAACCAAGAGAGGATAAAGAAGAGTTACGCACAAAGACCTACTAGTTTTCAAAAAAAAAAAAAAAAAACACCCGTTGGGCAGCAATGAAACAAACACCCTTGATAAAATAGTAGCAACTATTTTAAAGACTCAGTGAAATCTGGGGAAATGCTACCTTGAGGACATCAAACAGTAAACATGAAAGTTAGTGAGTTCGATTGGATATAAAAGAGACTGGTCAATTGGTTAAAAGAGACTAATTCAGTTAGCGATGGCTATAGACAGGCATTCCCTCAGAAGGGAATTAAAACACAAAACTGGTAGTTTCTTTGAAAATATTTTTAGATGGTCCCATATGTTTTTTAAAAACCATGAAAACATTTAAATAGAGCTCTTTAGTACTTTCTACATTAATAGAAATGCAAAGATGAATATGCCCAGTTGTACAAAATGAAGTTTCTAATTCCATCTATAAATTGAAGCTGAGATCGGACAATATCATAACAATGCTTTACCTATGCTTCGTGCTTTCTAATAACTGACCCTATGAGGGGCTGCAAGGAAAATCAGTCAGGTCTTACCCACTCTTCTGCTCAAACCTGCATAAATTGCAGAGCAAAGAACAGAGTATGATAACACAAAGAAGCTAATATTAAGCATTGAAGAATAATAATAAATCCTCAAGAAATGATCATGGAAAAAACAAAAACTGACATGAAACAGCCACTGACAACAACACAGGCAGATCTTACCTTTAGGTGATGAATCACTTAAGACCAGATCCTCATGGCCTTGCTCTACAATCCTGATGACAAACACTGGCCGCCCATCTTTTTCCTCAATGGAGCACAGGTAGCGGCAGCGCCGGTTGGCATATCGAGTGCTCCAATATAACCGGCTGGCTTCATAGCCCACTGGGAAGAGTGCTTTAGGAGAGTGAAATGCTTGCATCTGTTGTGGAAGCAGCTGACCAATGGTATGGAAGATGAGGCTTCCAACACGAAAGGTATGGTCCCGCTCTCCCCGCTGTACGATGCTAGCAATTTGCCGCACCTCATCACGTTGCACATAAACCCTCCTGAAGACTGCAAAGTAACTTAACTCTTGCTCGTGGATTCCCTTTGGTTTGTGCATTGGGCAAAGCATTGTTTTGTCCTTAAAAAACATGCATTGTGCTTTAATGGCGCAAGTAAAATGATAAATGTTGGTGCATCGAAATCTGTGACATCCACTGGTGGCACCTGTCTTATGACAGAAGACACATTTCATTTGTAGTCCTCTCCTCAGCGCTAATTCGACATTTATTAAGGCACCAGCCTGTGTCTCATAGACCTCTGTGGACCACAGAGCACAATTCAAGTGGACCCACAGGTCCAAGTCAAGGTTGAGCAGCCTTGCTGGTCCATCTGTTAGCCCATCACCTTCTTCATGACAAAAGCAACACTTTCGATAGTCTTTGGGCACAGGGTCAGGTTTAAGAGAAGTGCCCAATTTCCTTAGAAACTCATCGATTTCATCCTCACAAGGTGGTTTAAAGGTTCCCTTGGGAATGACAATATGAATGCTCCATTTCTTCCATTTCATTCCTCTCCATTTTTTATTTAGTGGTCTACAATCTTCAAGCCCACCATGAACAGTCCTCAGCCGAGGCTTTAACTTGACTGTCACCTTGAGCTCATCAGGCTTGGACTCTACTTTGGCTGCTTCAAAGGCTGGAGGGAACGTTATGGGAGGTGATGGGGGAGGGGAAACTTTTTCCTGGAACTGAGGGAGACAGTGTACATCCAAAGTAGAGATGTTGTTGCTGTACTGGTGAAATGCTTTGGAAGGCTCTTTCATGGGTGACTGTGGCAGTGAAGGAAGGGATTCCTGGGCAGCAAAAAGAAACCATGAGAAGAGGGAGGGATACAGATGCCCTGAAAGCAATTCTAGTTACAGTGAGAAGTTTAATGGTATATGACTTGAGGGGCAGGCACAGGTGAGTAAATTTTTAGGCATAGCAAGTTGACCTTGAACACTGAAGATGGTTAGTTAGGATTAACAGAAGCTGATGAAGGTAAAGGATGAGAGGCTCGCCAGGCCTCTCCTACTAAGTCACAATCTGGAGAATGTTCTGCTCTTTAACTTTCTTGGGACATCCCTCCTTCCTAACTGTAACAAAATCAAGAAAAAAAAAATCAATGATTTAGGAGATCTACTTTAATTTGTACAACAGATCAATGTTTTTAAGAACATGGCAGCATCTCCTACAAAGGTTCATCTGCTATAGAAGTTTATTTTTAGTTGTGCTTAAATATTGTAAATATTGTTTTGTGCACTGTTGGGTGAGGAGCTGCCTAGGTCTTGGCGTTTTGTATTGTCTGCAGGTGTTGGCTTTCTGTGGGGGATGTTTGATTGCTAAGGATCTGCACGTGCTATCAGTAGAACACCTGAGGAGTTCTGTATCAGTAAAAAAACCTGAGCTCAGATATTCAGGATTCCATTGTCCAGGCTGGCAGGATGGTGGCTCCCTCTGCTGAGGTCTGGCAGTGTTTGCACCTATTAATATGTCTCCTTGTCTTTGCTGAGCACCACAGCAGCACACAACTACATTCATCTCTACCGGTTAAATTTTTTTTTTTGTCTGTTAATCTTGGGATGAATCAACTAGCATGAAAGAACAGAAAGGAACGCAACACCCTGTCAATGAGTAAATCACACATATTTTTTGAGCTTTTTAGCTAACACCAGCTGCTCAAGGAGCAGCCAAGAGAAAATTACCAGCACCTCCTAGGTATGGGATAGACTGCCATGAGTCAGAAACAGCAAAGCCATATGCTACCCACTCTGATCACATCCTTATCCTAAAAGGTGCTTAACATTAAATGCAGAGTAGGCCACCCTATGCACAAGTTTAAGAAACTACAGGATGAAAACCCACTCCGGCTCACTATGAATACATTTTTAATTAAAAGCTCAAATTTATTTGTCAGCTTGGATTTTTATTGTATTAGGGACATGTTAAAAAGTAGTATGCTTCTTGAATACTCTTTTGTGAAAGTCGTTTAGTGAAATTACTTGAGCAGTAATGGCTGATAGCATTACTTTATAGGAAATTTTTTCCTTAAAAAATACATCATTAAAAATATTTCATTTGAACAACTAAGATATACTTAATCTGAACACTATCATAAGGAGAAGCTGGACATGCACAAAATGATTTCTCTTACAATCCAGGAAAAGACCTTACTGTCTTTTTTAGACTCCTTTCTTATTGACTAATGAAATGAAGAAGATTAATATTTAGTAAGATATATGTAATCAGAATAGTGTAAGATTCTAGTACCAGAGCTCTATTTAATTCTACACTCTTAAAATGTACTTGTGGTAGGGGCTGGGGAGATGGCTTGTTAAAAGCACTGCTGCTCTTCTAGAGAACCAGAGTGCAGTGTCCAGCACTCATGTAATGGCTTATAACTGGTTGTCAGTTCAGCTCCAAGGGGTCCAATGCCTCCAGAGGCACCCACACACATGACATATATTAATGCACATTCACACTATACGCATATATATATGTAAATAAATCTAAGAAAAATACAAAAAAAAACTTTTTAAAAAAGAAAATGTGATTAATCTTTATATGGTGGCATGCCTTTATAATCCCAGTACTCTGAAGTCTGAGATAGAAAGGTGACTGAGTTCAAGGCCACCTTGAGCTACACAACAAAACTCCTTAAGCAAAGAACAAAGGTGCAGCAATCCACAAATGCAGGGGGGTCTTCAACAGGAAGGGCCTCAGTAGGGACACAGGGATCTCCCTGGTAAAGGGGAAATAGAACAGAAGATGCAGGAAGGACAGGAAAGATGGGAATGGGAAGAGAAGGGACCAGGAAGGTGGAGAGGGATGGAGGGGGAGAATATATTGAGAGATGAACAGAATTGGAGGACATGTAAGGGAGAATCGGGAGACCTAGTGCACTGGAAACTCATTGGAATCAACGGAGACCCTAGTGAAGACCTCTGGTAATGGGGGGTTAAGGAGCCTAAACAGGCCATCTCCTATAACCAGGAAAGGCTTCCAGTGGTGGGGCTGGGATACTATCCCAGTCACAAAAACTCCAACCTGTGGGTTATCCTCCCTGCAGGATCCACTGGGACAACAGAAGGCCAGAACACCATACTAAACGAGGGAAGCATGACTTGCAGATAGATCCTCCAGGGCATGCCAGGAACTAGAGTCTGGACAGTTAGGAGAGGACTTATAATGTTTTCTTCCTTTCCTCCTAATGCCTAGCCTAATCCTCAACTGAGAGGCTCCCTATAGCAGCTGAAGGGAGTGGATGCTGAGGCCCAGGGCCAAACAAAATGTAAAGTTCAGGAAGAAGTGGAGGAGGGATTGCTGGGACCAGAGGGGTTAAGGACACCAGGAGAACAAACTCCATGGAGTCAATTGACCAGCACTCTTAGGGGCTCACAGTGCCTGGAGTGGCCGATATGAAGCCTGCTGGGTCCCCTAAATATTTCTTGAGGTTGTCTGACCTGGTGCTCTCATATAACTCATACAGACTGGAATACAGTTGTGTGTCCCTGAACCTCTTGCCCGTCCTTGAGTACCTTGTCCCCCTACTAGGTTGCCTAGTCCAACATTGAAGTAGAGAATTGTGCCTGACCCAGTTCCATCTTGTAGTACCATGTCTGAGCAGTGACCCTGGGAAGACTGCTTTTCCTTGGGGACAGGCGGGGTGGGAGTGTCAGGAAAGGGACATAGATCTGGAGGAAAGGGAAGATGGGTACTGGGAGGAATAAAGGAGAGGGTGGAAGGATGTTGGATTGTATACATGAGAGAGGAAGAAAAAGTTTAATTAAAACAAACAAAAAAACAAGACAGATAGGCAGACAATCAGGGTGTGGTGAGGAATCCTAGCCAGCAATAGATCAAGGCAGGAGAATGAGTTCAAGGCAGCTTAGTGAGACCTACCTCAACAATAAAAATTAAAAGAGGAGTAGGATATAACTCAGTGTTAAAGTACTTGGCTTGCATGTACTGGGCCCAAAATTCTACCCTCAATACCACTAAATAAATAAATGAGTGTTAAATAAAATGTAATTTGCACCTTTCCACTTTTTTATCAACTAGGTTATTTAATAGGGAAAAATATAGTTGAAGGCTCTTTCAGGCTTGTCTGTCAACTCAACCAGCATCTGATTAGAATTTCCCTGTTCTGAGGAGGGACGTGTACCCATAAGGCAGAAATCCCTCATTGCATACTTTCCTAACTTTACCTTGTTTTCTGGATTTTTTGCTTGTGCAGTTGATGAATAAAGAATAAAGCAGTTATTACTACAAAAGACAATATCCTTTTCCATCCTCTTGGTGTTCTCTCGGGAACCCTGAAAAGGAAAGGAAAATGTTTGGGAACTCAGTAGGCTACAAGCTAATGAACCAGCACCTCAGGGACTGCTAATTCTCAGATGATATTCAAGTGAGTGTACCCTATCTTCCAATTGAGATGGCACTGTCCCAATATTCACCCTGTGATAATTTTCCACATAAAAATAATGCTGAGCTGGATAATTCCAGCACTTGGCAAGGAGAGGTGGATCCATATGAGTTCAAAGCCAGCCTGGCTTATAACAGCAGGGCTACATAGAGACACTGTCTCAAAAAAAAAAAAAAAAAAAAAAAAAAAAAAAAAAAGGCAGAACTATACTGTCCATATCTAAGTTTATTTTTAAAATGTGCTCCTTGGATACTGGAGAGATGGCTCATCAGTTAAGAGTATTGGCTGCTCTTCCAGAAGACCTGAGTTCAATTCTCAGTCCTCATGTGGCAGCTCATAACTATCTGTAACTCCAGTGCCAGGGGATCTGACAACTTCACATCAAATTAAATAAATTAAAATGAAATAAAGTTTTTTTAAAGTGTTCCTCTTCATGAACAATTTAACAGTCTCCTGTAGCTATTTGGTTTGAAACTGAGCACACCTAATGCATGCTTATATATTGTATGCCATGAAGCATTTTGTTCTGATGCAGGAGTCATTGCCAAGAACATGGAGGTATGGGTGGGTCATAAGACAATAGTAAAGTACCTTGTTCACAAAGTTCAGATCTTTGAATGACTTCCGCACACCACTTCCCAGAATAACTACTTTGCAATGACAACACCACTGTGGTCGGAGTGATGCACTTTCTGCAATGCCATGACTGGAATCTTTATAGCCAGAAAGACCTACAGGCAATGGACATTTTTTAGCAACCAAAACTGACCAAAGATACAGGTAATACAACAGTATAAAATTAAACTATATCAGTCAATTATTTGACTTACTTTATATGATACTTTAATAAAAATCTTCTAAGTTATGGTGACAGGGCATCTAATATTTGACACTGAGGTACAAATAAAGGAAAATACCCACTCCCAAATAGCTGAAAAAGGAGGCTAGTATGAAAAAAAAATCAAACAAAAGCAAAGCACTAAGATCCTCAAATATGTACAGTGCATAAAGAGTGATCAGACCCATTTCTTGATAGGTAAGGCAATACAGCAAGTTCTATACAAGATGAAGAGCAATGAATAAAAATGACTTATACATGATTTACAGCATCAGACAGAAATTTGAGCCAAGGTATATTATGAGTAAGGACCGAGAGATTAGATGAGCAGATCTATACAGAGAGCATCTCTTGGGGTGGGGGTAGGGGTGAGATCAAGGTAGAAAATGTCAGGAAAAACAAGAAAGCAGCAGCCAGCAGATAAGATAACAAGGAGTTAAAAACTTTAACATAGGTAATTTTCAAAAAGAGTTCAAAGATGAGAAATGAGAAGCAACTGGATTCTAGTATAAGTTTAGAGGATTAAAAGGAATTCAGGGGATGAGGAAGCAGTAAGGAATGGGCTGGCACATAAGCCATTGAGTCACAAGGAAAGCAACCTCATGAAAGGCCTAAGGAAGATGTGCTGGTTCTCAGAAATGGTGACCCAGGCATCCCTGTGGGAATAAAGATGCCTTGCAGAAAATATACAAAGGCAGACTGAGGGAGTGATAGCAACAGCGCACAGCAGAAGAGAAAAACAATACGTCATCTATAGCGTCATCTCACCACATGAAGCAGGCAGACTGTGGCAAGTGGTTCAGGAACACAGAGAACAGAAATTGCTAAAGGGTCAGTAAGCTGAATCGTCCAACTGCCTGAACAGAGGACTACAGGCAGTCTTGTTGCCAGCATGATGTCATAGGCCAGAGCATAGAAATTCACATCATACCACAGGAAAACAACAGCCAGAGAAGGTTAACTTATCAAAGACTACACACCAACACATTGCCTATTATTTGTTAAAAATTAAACCAAAATTTCAAAAAGTAGGCTTAACTTTTTAATCAAGAATGGATTTGGAGTTAACAAAAAGCTCACTAGCTCACCATTGCTTGTTGGAGGAAATGGTACATTAGGCTGCTTCAGCCGGTAAGAGCTCGCTAATCTGGGAGGATTTGCAGATCCTGGTGGAGGCCCACGAAGAAGCAAATGCTGTCGATACTCCAAACCTGGGTTTACTCTGTGGCTATTGACCAAACCCATGGATGGAACATCTGGAGCATTACTAACCTCATAGCTGTTAGGAATTCTCACGTGAAGGAGGTCGGAAAACGCAGCCACAACACTGCTAATGTTCTAAAACAAAATATAAACACTGTGTTACTCATCTAGAAGAAAAGTGAGTCACTGAGGAACAATATATACTTAGGATATATAATGCTATCTTTATGATACATATAGTACAAAAGAACCCAAACTACTTTTATTTGAACTTAAATTATTTTCATAAACTAATTATATACAAACAAAGCCTTCATAAACAGAAATCTTCAGGGTTTCAACTGGCATTGGTATCTGTACACAGTAAACTACTCTAGCTACCTTGGTATCCGACAGGCCTAAAGGACACACCACAGAGAACGTGTAAGCCCTCGCTGTTGTGCTTATGGGACAACTCACTTCACAACACTTCTTTCTAGCTCTGGAAAACGGTCAACACAGTCCACAACAGTGCAACTGAGGCTCTGTTATGCTGACAACCAAAACATCATGCATTATACTATAAATCTGATCTCTAACAAAATTTATTTATAAAACTTCGAGTTTTTAAAACAAATCTTTAAAACATCATTGAGTGCTGTCAGCACAAGCTTCCTGCAGAGTTACTATTGCTTATGTAGATTTTATTATTGATGATTTTTTTTTAATGGTAAAATTTTTTAACATGGGCAGTTGTAAAAATGCTTCTTTCTGGTGCTCTCTAAAGAACACATCTTGCACAAGAGCACATGAACTCTCAGCTACTGTTTTTGCCTTGGTTTAGGCTTAGATAAACCTCATACTTAATATTACTCAAGAACAGCCTGGATGTCTGAAGGGACTCTCCACCCTACCTGTATCTTTTGTTCTGCTATCCCACATTCTGTTTCATTGTAAGTCACTGACAGAGCTTTAACAATGGGACACACTCCACAGCATAAGAAATAATGTCATCTTTTACCTCAGCAGCTGTAGGATGCAAGGTGATTGCTACAGATATTAGACCTGATCTGGGACCATTTGGGGATGAACCAAAAGGTGAAGTAAAAAATAAAGTGCCTGGCTCAGTTTTGATGTCATTTCTTCTTGATTCTGAACCTAAAAGGGGTGGAGGAGAAAAAGAGTATTCAGAGCTTTCAAAAGTCAAAATATTTACAATAGTAACTTGTAGACTAAACTAGTAAGGCTAATCTCTTACTTTTCCCGGAAATGCTAGGAAGAATGGGAATGATGGGGGATGGCACCGGTTCTGGAGGTTCCTCTTTTACCAATGACAGATCTGGGTACCTATGCACCTCCACACCAACCACACTCTCAGGAGAAGATGAGGGGACAAAACTGTCAGGAGTTTCCCGGTCACCATAGTGATCCTGTATCCTGAAAGAGGAGCACACACATTACAATGTGCAATTCCACTGGGATTTCTCACCAACTCCATAGAAACAATACTCTCGGCAACAGTAACAATATAACAGTAACTGTAACTGGATTGGCTACTACTCTGCTAGGAGTAACTAGGCTTACCTACAAGAGAGTGTAAATAATTATTCCTGTGATAAAGCTTAAAATTGAAGTTTTAGGACCTGCTAGAAGATTCAGACTACAGCATAGCATGGGAATCTGACAACCTTTACAAAATGATGATGATGATGATGATGTCACTGAGACTAAGAGACAAGCAGAGGCTGTGCTAAACTGTTTATACTTCAGTCACACCTCCATAGACCATGGATACACTTATCCTGTTGATGCTGTATACAGTGGCAAGATGAGAGGTAACAGTCACTGTGGTGCTATTGGCACTTAATTTTCTTAATAAAATATGGTGAAAAAAGAAGAAAGAAGAGGAGAAGAGTTCAGAAGGAAGGAAGGAAGAGGAGGAGGAGGAAGAAAAAGGAGGAGGAAAAAGAGAATGAGAAAGGAGGAGGGAGCAGACTCTTATCTCAACCAAGGTTCTGTTTTACCAGGGAGATGGTGAGGCCTCAGGCTAAGAGTGTGGAACACTGCCATGGATCTTCTCTCATTTCTCCTACTCATACTAAAGGAGACCTGAAGAGGACTACTGGGTAGTCATGTAAAGTCCAGGGATTAAACAGACACCGTGTTTTATTTACAAATATGTGTGTGGTGTACACACACACACACACACACACACACACACACACGTGTATACGTATATTATATAACAATATACATATATATATATGCAATTATATAAAATGTTTTTATATTTTATATAATAGATAAGCAACTATATACTCTTAAGTATGATTGTTTTTACAAGGCTGGAAAGAGCTTCACTCTATTCGCACAGTTGGAAATTCTTAGCTATCAGGTAAAAGAGAAAGGAGACCTGGATTCCAAACCCTAACCAGTGACACATCCATGTGGCTACAGAAAACATCTATCCTGCTGCTGTTAACAGTGATAGGTTTTCTCATTAATAAAGTAAGAGACTTGAATTATATAGACATCTCAGAATACAACATTCATCAAATTTTCCATGAACAGACAAAATTCTAAAGTTCATACAGACTCTTAACTTGTTGGGTAGTATTATCCACTAAGAGAAGCTGATTCTCCCAGTAAGATTCTTGGGGCCAAAAGAACTAATACAAATCAGCGATGAGCCCCCTGTAGCACAGCCATTCTTTTTCATAATACCACTTTGATGGTTGAGCTCTCGTTTTATATGTCTACAGGTAACAATAAATCTAACAAATCACACAAACAGCTTAGAAAAGGAAGCTGTGAAATATTTTACAGGCAGGTTTTTCCGTGACCTTAATGTCTATTTGATCATTGTTGTGTATACTGCTTAAATTATGTAAGACTTTAAAAATACACAAAGGATTTGCACTTTAATTAATAGTAACAATGCCTTGGACACTTTATATTCAAGAGTATTTTGTACCTCAAATGCTTTTATACACAATTCCTAAATACATTATGCTAAGCACATTTTTTAAAAGAAGGAGCTAATTTTGAAAAAGTAGCTTCTGAAGCTTGAGAAATGGATCAGTGGTAAAAGCATTGGCTGCTCTTTCAGAGGACCTACGTTTAATTCCCAGCATGCACAAGGTGCCTTTCAACCTGAAACTCCAGTTCCAGGAATATGATATCCTATTATGGCCTCTGAGGATACCAGATTTGCATGTGGTATTGAGACAGACATGTAGGCAGCACACACGCACACAAACACATTTAAAAAGTAGCCTCTACCTTAATTCTTCATGATTATTATGAGGTGGTGTTGGAAGTGAGGCAGGAACATCCACTGTCTTCGGGCCTTGAGCAATAGCTCGAGCCAGCAAGTCATCCTGAGGTCTAAAAGGCAGCTGAAATGGCTTCGGTCCTAAAGTTCTGGCAACTGCAAAAGCAAGCAAATAGAACCAAAGTATGGAGAGCAAAGTTAATACACAGGTGGAATTGTACAGTTCTGCTGATATTTCACTATACACAGTTTTCAAAGGAAGACTCTGCAGAGGTTCAAGATTTGGATGCTATTATCATACCTTCATGGCTCACCAACACGCCAGCTTTTCCAGCAAGTTCTTCAGTCGTTGCAAAACCATTTGCCATCTTCTGGCAAGCCATAGGAGGTGGTGTAGGAGGAAGAGAGGCAGGGGGTGTTGGAGGATTACTTAAATTATTCTGCTGCAGGAGACCAAAAAATTTTAAATTATATGCTACTGAGCAAATATGAATTGACCTTGCTAAAACCTAATTCTGTGAATTTTTAGCACATGGAAGCAAGGCTACAAGAAATATAATCCAGAAGCATCTCCATTTCCAAATGCACAAGAACAAAACTACACACACCACACACACACAGAGCCAAGTGGCTTTCAGAATGGGATGTTGTTATCTACTTCCCTACTTGGCCCAACTTGAGCATTCAACCTTGAAGTGAAGAACCCGTTTTTGTTATACCTAATTCTATTTTACTTAACTTTTCTCAAGTGTCATGATTACAACCAATGAAAAGCAGCTTTAAAATTGAATAAGCTGCACAAAGTAGTTAAATATTCCTTTACTCAATTTTCATTAAGATATGTCTGACCTCTATGAAAATGTAGAATTTGTCATCTTTAACCTATAATTGCAATTTGCAACTGAGATATGAGAACCTGGACTGTCCAAGATCTCTAAAAGAAGCAAAAAGAGTAAAAATAATACTAAAGGTACCAAATATATTAGCAAATACAGTTCAATTCAATTATCTCTGAGTCTTACACTTGTCACCAATTTGTCATTTACGGCTTGGTCTCTGTAAGGAATGCTGGCTAACTACACGTAATAGTCAGTGAAAGGTGAGGTTACAAGAAGTGACATTGAAGAGCAACCTGCACTGAGGAGTTCTAACTGAAGAATAGGCCATAAGGACAATAAAGGGAGCATGGAGACAGTTATCTTAATAACAGAAGAAAAGCCACCAGGAATACAGACACTCTCACATATTTCTCAAAATAATTGCTTTGTATAAATCAGATATGAAGTGAAATGATCTTACGATGCTATTATAAAAACATTCAAAAAGTGATATTAACATGATTGACTTCGTGCTATTTGGTAACCTAAGAATTAGTGCATAATTTCAATTAGCACCTACATTATTTGGTGAAATATGTTAAAACTTTAAAAATTAATTTTCAAGGTAAAATCTAACCATACCTTTTATTCTTGCTATGTACCGTCAATTTGATTCATTTTAAGAGTTAACAAAGGTTACAAGGAAAAACGTGTTTCCTTTACTATGGAAAGATATAATGTATTTTTACCTAAGAAATTCCAAGCATACATATTAGAAACACTTAACCAGATACATTTTTAATCTTTTAGCTGAATCTAAGTTTCAGTGAAACTTGGAGACCTTGTGTAAACTAGATGTAAAACTAAGCCACACTCCCCAGTGGTGGGAAGTTCTCCAATGAGAAGCAAGGCGGCACCCTGGCAAAGAAACATACCTTGTAGATCAACTGAGAATAGTAGTCTGAGACCCCTTCAAGGGCGGCACTGCCAAAAGTTCCTAGAAGTCGAGTCCCACTATTAAATTGGCCACTGCCATAAGGAAGAAAGTGCGCAAAGTTCACTCCAATGATCGGTTCCATTAGAGGGAGCAGAGAGAGCTGCTATTAAAAAACACATTTAAAAGTAATGTACATGATTAACAAACATGGAAGTGTTTCTGGGCTTCCTAAGACCTGAAGTCAAATAAGGATTGTGAAAAATAAGACTTAAAAAAATTTCAAGATTCAAAATGCTGCAAACTACAGAATCTCTGGGATATACATCAAAATAAGTTTTACTCCCATCTGTTAAAAAGATGCCATCATGTGCCTCACCAGAAAAAGATGCTCCTTAATTTTTGCTCAGGAAAAACCAGGGCATGAACTGAGGCCAGGCACCATCAATGGAAACAGAGGGTTGTGGGGGAAGATGTGTCCCCTTCCCACTTTGGTAGTAACTACAAAGGTGTAACAAGCAGAGTTTAAATGAGAATCCATGGCTGCATTTCTTTGGGTCAGAGTCACAAGAAATGGGGATACAGTGTTTCTTGGTGTTGAGGCTGCTTCTGAACATACATAAATCCTGACTATCACCTACCAATCATCTACCAGAATGTAAATCTCAAGTGCCAATAAGATAAAGTGAAGGTTTGCTAGCTAACAGTTTATTATGTTTCTTGTCCAGATGTCCTTTATCCCTGAAGCTCTCTACTTCAATTAGAAACTAATTGTAATGAGGAAAAAGCTTCCATTTCACAGGGCTGAAAGGCACTTGGCTCTTTCCCCTCATGGAAGTGGCAAAGGGCTGTTCTGACAGCTCACCTGTTTCAAGTGGGTGAAGGAGTCAGAGCTGGAGTAAAGAGCCTGCTTTTCCTCTTCGTCCTTCTTCCTTTTCTTTGAGCGAGGTGCTGCTTTCTCCCCCGTCCTTTGAGTCCGTTTGCTTCGCTGTTTCTTGGTTTCACTTCCTCCATCTGTTTTTGGCAACTGGCTGTTGCCACCTCCAAAACCACCTTGCATTTGAGCCCCCAAAGTTTGCTAATGTAATTGGAAAGGTTAAGAAGTAAGTAACTACCCACATGTTTGATTCTTAGTTCATGCTAGACCAGCTCCATCTTGTGACTCCTATTTCTAACATGGCATCATGTTAAGGAGGGAAGGTACACAGTGAGATTGTTTTCTGAAAATAACTGTTCCCCCTTCCCTCTGCATTCAGGTATATTTTAAAATATGAAAAATAGCCAGCCTCAGCATCTTAAGAAAGTATAGAACTCCTAAATATAAGAATGAAATATGGCTCCTCACTGAGCTGGGGCACAGGAGGCACCAAGCCAGATGACTGGGCAGCTTCTGCACAGTGGCCTTGACAATTTATTTTTGATCCACCATAGTAACTAGGAGCTGTTATAATCTGAGATATGGAGCTAATTTATAGGTTTCAGGGACATTTAAAAGCCTATGCATCTGAGGTGAAAAAACAGATGCTAGAAAGCACTAAGAAGTCATACTGGCCCCTCAAACCAAGGACAAATCCTACATTTGAATCAAAAACATAATGGCTATATCCCTACAAAGTCAAAAGAAGAGAACGTAGATAACAGCAAATTAATCTTTCCTTGCTTTAAAAAAAGATTTATTTATTTTGTTTAATGTGTATGGATGTTTTGTCTGTCTGTATGCATGTATGTACATCATATGCAAGCCTGGTGTTTATGCATATGATACGCCTTAGGCCTGGTGCCTAAGGTAGTCAGAAGAGGGCATTGGATCTTCTGAATCTAGATTTACAAATGGCTACGAGCCAGCACGTGGGTGCCAGGAACAAAGCCCAGGTCCTCTGCAAGAATCGCAAGTTCTCCTAACTACTAAGCCATTTCTATCCCTAGGCCCCTCTTTCTTTCCTTTTGTCTTCATGGTCATGAAGAAGTGAGAGTTATACAGGTCTTGAAGAAGGTTTTACCTAAGTCTGGAGGTACCAATATTAAAGCATAAGAATATTTTTCATGCTCTCTCATTTCTAATTAGTATCAATAGTTTGTTACAGACAACTATAGCTGCAAAACTTAGTATAATCAATTCTGCATTTAATTTTTGAATGTTTTGAAAACTATTGTTTCTAGTTATGTCCAAAGTAGCATCACCATGGGTGGCAAAATTATACATAAAGGGAAATAAGGTAACAATTTTAATGTGTGAGCCATACAGTCTGTCTGAACTGCTGGCTCTGGTCTCGCACTACAAAAAAACAGCTGTATGATTTTTATAAATAAATTGGCCATGGTTCAATAAAACTTTGAAAATTCATGGACAAATTTAAATTTCATATCATTTTAATTTCTCACAAATTACTACATTTTCTTCAACTTCTCTCAACCATTGAAAACTTTTTTAAAAGTTCTTGATTCATACAAAGAAGAGGGGAGGTCGAAGCAGGCTTACATTGCCTATACCTGGATAGACCCCTGCTTCACTAACAGAGAAATACATTAGCCCCTGGACTGACTAGAAATGCAGATTCTCTGATCCAACCCAACACCAAATGAACTGGCAATCTCAGTCTTAACAGGACTGTAGTAGTACAAGAGATTTGGTATGCTATAAAATCACCCCAGGTAATATGGATACTGCTGGTCCTCAAGGATTGCATTTTAAGTATTAAAGGCCTATGAATTCTGTAATTGGCTATAACTATATTTTAAAGGACAATTATAGAAGATCAAAAAAGATTTTAACCGTTTTGTTTATTCTGAGTGTTCGGAGTTCTGAGTAAAAGTTTCACCTTGTAGCTCAGCCTAGCCTCAAACTTGCAACAGTTTTCCTGCCTCACTTCTTAGGTGCTGAGATTACAGGTGGGTACTACCATGTAAGCTTCACATGCTTTATGTTTTTGGTTTGTTTTAATTGAAAGAGTCAAAGGCTCATGCTCATTCTAATGTATTAGTTTCTGCTTTTTATACTTGACATGTGCCTACTCCCTGTGTCATTAAACATTCCTGATGGTGCAAATTTTAGTATGAACATGATATAGGTAGATTCTATGTGAGCAAATGTGATGTGAACATATGGGTGTCCACACACATCTGAGATTAAACAAGTTTAGGAAGCTATCTACAAGGTTTCAGAACCAAGTTTCACAAAAGAAAAAGACATTAGGAAAAGATAGGAAAAAGAAAGGAGTGTAGCACATGGTGCACAGAGGCCAAAGATTAGAGCATTCAGTATTCCCAGAGGCAAAATGCCCTGGAGACAGCAGCCAGGGATTGGGCCCAGGAGGCATATCTACTGGTGACAAACGACTAGAAAAGCACAACCACAAGATGCACTGTATGCATGCATGGAACTGTATGCATGCATGAAATTTAACAAATTAAAATAAAGAAGAGACCACAACTGCAATATTAGACAAAAGTAAGAACTCTGGGGCAAAGTTCAATCTCTACTGAATGATAGACAACAGAGAAAGAGTACAGCTAATATGGCCAACAATTGCAAAAAGACAAATGTCATTATTCCTAAAATTGCAAATTTGGACAAGAAAAAAAAATATCACTACACTTAAATTAAAATGTGAAAATAATAAAATCCAAACTGACCAGCACGCTAGAGAAGTTTGTGAATGCACTAATAACTGTCACTACTTATGAAAGACAAGGAGCAAAGCAACAAGCAGACCTATTCTAAGGACAGAGAAACATCTTAACAAAATCCACTGAAAAGGGAAAAAGGGACACTCTGTATTCAAAATGTGTATTTAAAACTGCCTAGCATAGAAATGAAAAGCAAATCCAGTGTTAACACTTAAAATGGGTAGAATATCGATACATAGAAAACTACAAAGATGGAAATAGTATCCACATCTAAGATCATATTATTTTTATGACACAATAGGTTACCAATAAGTGTGATCCCTGAGAGTACTCAAGGAGAGTAAGACAAGTGCAGGAGCTGTCTTCTAAATTTTAAAGAGGCTAATGGAAATTATGCACTTATTTATAATAAAGGTCCACACATTCTTCTTTTGCTATAGTTAGTCTAACTTGGACGTGATACCCAACTGATAGGTATGCATAATGCACACATTATAATAAGATGTTTACTTTATATAACAAGCAAATGAGTTACTTGTTCATTTTGTAAATATAAGTAAAAAACATGGTTCCATAGAAATAAAGACAATAAATTATTCTTTAGAGTAAGAAAGTTGTAAAATAGTCTTAAAATTAGTAACCTGTTGATGATACTAATCAGCTATAATAGCTTAAAAACAAAGGCAAGTTACAGTTTTCACAATTGACACTTACCAATCCTTCTGCTGGGTTCTGCTTCTCAACCAGTTTATTTTCCTTTACAGAGCTATCATCTGCAGAGAAAGTGCTCTCAGGTCTCTGTGTTAGAAGGGAAGAGGCCTTTTTATTTTTTAACAAGTGCTTCAGTAGTTCATTTCCTGTATCCCCTTTGGTAACAGGGGCTCCAGTAGAATGGGAAGGGCACTGTATTGAGGAGACAGGACCAGTCATGTTGTCTTCTATCTTACTACCAGTTTTCTCTTCCACATTGGTATCTTCCTGACTTGGACATGGCTCTGTCTCAGATTTTTCCAGCTTTATCTCTTCAGTTTTATTGGGAGTTTCCATGGAAGGCTTGTCTTCCTCTGAACTAACATGTATCTGTTGATTTGGAGTTCCTTTTATGAATTCACTGCTGGGAAGTTTGTTTTCTGACTCTACACAGGGCTGGCTTGTTGCCATTTTGGGGGTGGGTGGGCGGACTGGCCCCACTGCCTCTTGTTCTCTTTGCTGAGGAAGCTCACTGGGTGCGCTCACTGGAGGAGTGGAGGTAGTTTCTGAGATGCCTGGGGTGAGTGGAGCAATTGTGTCTGAGTGGGGGGTTGATGGTGCTTTGGTGGACTCTGCATCATCTTCTTTTTTCTTTTTTCTTGTTCTTTTCTTTTTCCCCTTTTCTTCTGGGATTATGTCAGAATACAACTGAATAAGAGACTGGCTTGATCCTGAATAATTTTGTCCCTGGGTTACAGCAGGGTCTTGGCCACATGGAAGATTGCTATTGGCTACTGGAGGCGTTCCTGGTAAAACTGGTGTGAATGGAGGCCTCAATGGGGACTGCTGAAAGCTGGACCCAGAAAGACTTGAGTGTCCTTGCTTAACAGAATGAAAGTTTGGGCTCCCACCAGGAGCAGATGGTGAATCTGGAACAAAGGAGGGAGGTCCTACCTGCCTTCGCTCATTAGTTTGCATGAAAGTTTGGTTTGGGGGTGAATTAACAGACCCTTGTTGGACATTCTGCTGCTGTAAAACTGGCCCCATTTGCTGCTGGTGTTGAGGAGACTGCTGAACGGGTCTTGGGGGTTGCAAAAAGTCACAAGGTCTGTCAGAACCATAGAATGGCATCTGGGGCACAGGTGTCCTGTTGCCTAGCTCAGCACCCATCAGACCATGCTGCTCCATTTCCATCCTCTGCTGCAGAGCCCTCTGTCTGTCCACTTCTTGCATCAGTTGAACTCGCTGTCTTTCCTGTTGTTCTCGTAAGCGTTCCTTCCTCTCCCGCTCTTGAAAACTTTCACTGAAAGGGTTGTTGTCATCAAATTCCACTCGAGGTGGTGGTCCACTCTGTGGATTTGCACTTGACACTGGCCCTGGGGCTGGTGTACAAGTTTTTATAGATAGTTGGGCAATTGGGGGTTGAATCCTAGGAGGATTGATGGGGAGATGAGTAGGAGCACTGTTAGGTTGCCATCCAGGTAAACTGGGCATTCTAGCAGGGCTGGTATGGCCTGAGATGACTGCCGTGTGCTGCTGGTGCTGAAGCGGCTGTGACATCATGGGGAAGCTAGGTTGGCTCATGGTGGGTGGAGTGGCACCTGCAACTAGAGGTGGCTGGGGCTGAACCCCTGGCATGAGGATGGGCGGTGCAAGGGCACACTGTTGCTGCTGCTGTTGCTGCTGCTGTTTGATCCGATAATCTTCAATCAGTTCAGCATGCTCTTTCTGTTGTTTACGAATCTGAAACAATGAAAGTAATCATTACTCGTGCATATAGAAGGTAGGCATCACACTGAACCACTGGCTGATAATTTTAGTAGCCTCTGATCTGAGTTAGATCCCTGGGACCCACATGGCAGAGGCAAATAGCTAACCACTAAAAGTTATGACCACACATGGGCTGTGGTACATGAGAGTGTGTGTACACAAACAAAAGTGTTAAAACAATTTTTTTTACTTGTGAAAATTATTCACATATTAAATATCCACAAAAATTATTTTTTTGAAATAAGCATTAAAGTCACAAGACATTTAAACTATAACACACTCAAGAGTAAGATAAAAGAAAACAGCTAAGTATGATGCCACAGAAGTTATATTGATACACAAGGTTAGAATAACTGACATCTGACTAAAATTATAACCATTTAATGAAATTTCATTTCTTAAATACGTAAGATTTCATGTTTTTAAAGAAGATTTATTAGCACATATGCTTATCCCTCTCTTAGATTAAAAAGATTAATAAAACCCTAAATTTGACAGATGACACATTCAAATTATAATTTCTGAAACCTATCTAAATTCTGAGGTGAGTATTTTAAAGACTCTAATTAGATTCTTACTTGTTTTGTTTTTTTTGAGACAGGGTTTCTCTCTACATAGTCCAGGCTGTTCTGGAACTTGCTATGTAGACTAAGCTAGCCTGGAACTCAAGAGATCCACCTGCTTCTGACTCTTGAGTGCTGGGATTAAAGATGTACACCATCATGCCCAGCTTTTTATTTATTTTATTTATTTGGTTATATTATCAATATATAATTACAAAGGTCAGTTAATTTGTTTTAAAAAATAGCATTTGTATAATGTAACATACTCTAGGAAAAGGGCAGTAAAGATGCAATGTATTTATTAAGGCTCCCATTCTTCAGGTAGAAAACTGGGAAGAATGGTACAAAGTGATGCACACACCTTTAAAAAGTAGTCACCATCTACATCTTGTATTAACATATTTAACCAAGTACTTTAATAGTAATTGAACTTACTTTCTTGGATTTCCCAGGCAAGCTACCACTTATTTTGCATAATAAAAGTGTTTGATCTCCTCTCCAGTAGTGTATAACTTCTACCTTTTTTTTTTTTTTTGAACTTCTGTTTAAATATACTGTATGTATGTGTGGGCGCCCACATACCACAGGGTGGGTGTGGAGGTCAGAGGACAGCTTGTGGGAGTTGCTTTCGTCCTTCCACCGAGTGAATTCTGGGGACGGAACTCGGGCTATAAGGCTTGGCAATACACACCTTTACTCAACAAGCCATCTTGCCAGCCTATTCATACATTTTTGAGGATCTTTCTTACCTGTTTACTGGTTGGAATTGAGAAATTACAGTAGATTGATGACCAGGGGCAGTGAGATATACACAGAGTACATAGAACAGTATCTGAGACACACACAGGGTCCTCAATAACTTTCTACTGACATTTGAAAAAAAAATGATTATTTGTGTCTGGGAATGTACGCACTCACATATGTGTGGAGGTCAGAGGCCAAATTTCAGGCTTGATTGTATCCTTCCACTATGTGAGTTCTAGCAATCAAACTCAGGTTATCAGTCTTGGAAACAAGTGTCATTAATTTACACAGTGGTTCTAAACCTTCCTAATGCTGTGACTCTTTAATACAGTTCTCATGTTGGTGACCCCAACCATAAAATTATTTAATTGCTACTTCATAATGTATTGCTACTGTTATGAATAATAATGTAAATATCTGATATGCAGATAGTCTTAGGCAACCCCTGTGAAAGAGTCATTTAACTCCCAAAGGTTGCAACTCACAGGTTGAAAACTGCTGCTGTACACAATAAAGCATCTCAATAACTGTCTTTGACATTTCTTACTACTTCTAAAAACATCTCTATTGGTGGGGATTATAACTCAGTGCTAGAGTGTTAATGGTTACTGTTGTTAACTTGACAATCTAGCATCACATAGAGATGGACTTCTAGAAGGTATCTGGATTATGTTAAGAGGTATAGAAAGATCCATCTTAATTTTGGACAGGACCATTCCCTGGGTAGGGGACCCAAAACCATATAAAATGGAGACAGTGAACTCAACACCAGCATGCAAGTGTTTTAATATCTGCTTCTTGACTACAGATGCAATGTGACCAGCTCCCTCAAGCTTTTCTTGCTGTGACTTCCCTTCCATGATGGATTGTATAACCTGGAACTGTGTGCCAAAATGAATCTTTTCTTATGCTACTCTAGTCTCAGCAGCAGGACACACAGTAAGTGCAAAGACTTATATTTACTTTCTGGTGTACATATACAAAGTTTTTAAACTATTTTCTTACTGAGATTACAGTGTTATTATAAGCAGCCCTGTAATAATGATATGCATGTTTAAATTTTCAAATAAGGTAAAATATTAGTTCATAAATAGGGATCTCATCAATTGATTTGAAAAAACAAGGCTTTCATCAAAATCATGCTGCTTCTACTCAGGACACTTTTGAAATATAATTCATCAAATGCAGAAAAACAACTAAAAATACATTATCTGCTTTAAAGGGTATTTACCATCAATGTACAGAGGGCCAGAGAATGAATCTAAAGGTACACTGTGTTGGCGCCTGTGTCTTGGAGGAAGACAGTTGAGTCCAAAGCCCTAGTTTAACAGTTAACTAATGAGCAAGCATGCTACCTAACCCACACTGATTTGCATAGCTCAGATAGGACTAGGCAGCTACTTCCTCAGTTATTAAGTGGTCCTTGAGTAGCATAATTTGCATCCCATTTAACAGGATAAACAAAAATCTTTTGCCAGTGAATGAATGCCACCAAAACAGATCCTCAACTATGGACTGCTTCCATTTTACAAACCTGTCTATTACCTGCTCGAGCTGTTTCTGAACCATACTCTGCTGCTCAGTAACATGCTTGAGCTGCTCTGCATCCTCTTCTGGGAACTCTCGCCCTGCCTTCTTTGCTGTGCGCTGTTTGGCTGAAAGAGCTTTCTTAGATTTTCTGTGTGCACCAATTTGTTCTTCAAGATACTTCTGTTGCATCTGAAGAAGCTGCTGAGTCTCCTGCAGCCACTCTTCATACTGCTTACGTTGAGAATCATCTGGGGGAAAAAAAATCAAAATTTCAAGTGTGTTAATTTTCTAAAGAGTCCAAGATTATTATAAGTTAAACAAGTTCATTTATAGGACGATACAATTTCATCATGAATATTTAAAATATTTAAAAGAAAAATTGGAAACAAAGTTATAAATATTAGAGTTGTGTATAACTATCAGCTTTTAGAAAAGCATTTAGCATTTACTCAAGAAAGCCAGAGAATGCTCAATTAAAACACTGGTTAACTTAATGCTTTTAAGTTCTGCAGCTCCAGTCTTCAAAAAGAATCATCGAGAATTATCTAATCCACAAACCAAACTGTATATTAAGTTATATGTGCATTTCATTAATTCCGTTTTACAGATCAAAGAGGCAAGGAAGATACTCCACTAACGTCCTGAGCATGGATTAGGTAGTCATTTCCCATGCTGATTTCTCTTAGTTTATAATGTCTTCCCTACATCTTAGTAATGGAGGGGATGTGAAACAGGGAGATGAAACCCAAAACATTTTAGAAGAAGCAATTTAAAGTCTACAGTTTACAAAGGAAATATATAAGTTGAAAACACTGCTAACGTTCATTAATGTTGTTATTTCTACATCTACAAGGGGAGGTGATCGATAACCGAGCAAATTCTTCTCAACTCTTAAGACTGCTGACACCTCTCCCCATCACATCTTTGTCTCACACTAATAATCCCTCCTTGTTCTCCTAGAGCACTTTATTTAATTGATGCCAAGTCCCCAAAAAAAGTCATCTCATGTAGTGAAAAATTCTGAATATTCTTTTTTGACTGACTACAAGACAAAGAAAAACACAATCCTAGTAGGACATTAGCGGAAAATAACATCAGTGATAACAGAATATTGCCATACATTAAGATCCAACCAAATCCAATGGGCACAATACAGCCAGAAAAAGCCAGTTGGTTTTAATAGTTTATTTGTTTTTAATACAAATATGTATTCAAATTATGATCATAATTAATATGGGGGAATTTCAAAAGGTCAGACTTTGGGTTTGTTCCTAAACCCAGAAGTTCCAGTATATGTATGAATGTGCAATCTAGTGCACTAAATTTGAAGGGCATTTGTCAAGAACAGGCTTTTTCACAAGGTTTCAGAAGTTCTGCTTCTGGTAGAATGAGACCTACCGCAAGGAAAGCCTTTCTGGTTTCTGGAACCAGGAGAGCAGAGGTGAGCAAAATGAAAGATAATGGTGAAAAAAGTTAGCTAAACAGTCTGAAGATTTCAGAAAGGTTCAGTTTGAGGGAACGTTAAATACTATTCTGAACCACCTTGGGACCCCTAAGTACAGCTAGAAGGGTTCAGTGGCATCTTGCACACTTGACCTTCACACCATGCTACAACCCAGCTTCTTTTAAACATACTCCCTTTGTTTTTCCCCATTTAGTGTCCTTGTCATAGGCAGACTGTCAAGAGAGCTATAGATTCGAAAGTGCCAAATCTATTAAAAAAGAGTAATAATGTTGAAGAAAACAGGGAAGATTATTTTCCTGTATTAAAGTATTTATTTCTAACTAATTCTTCATGCACAGTGGAAAAAAGCAATGAAAACACATGCCTTGATGTAAAGATGCCTAGAGGACAGTGAAGTCTGATAAAAGAGGAGGGCACTCGGGCTCTCGGGCTCACAGTAACACTCCTACTCTAACTCCAAGGTTTCAGAACAACACAAATATAGTCAAACAAGCAATCCCCAGAAAAACAGGTAACTTATTAGATTTATACTTACTGACAAAGCCTGGACCAAAATTTGGAGGATTAGGCCTAGAAATCTGATGTGTTATACTGCCATCCTAAAATAAGTAAAATTTACAAATATGTTTAATTCCATACTTCAGTTTAAGGGGGGAAAAAACTTCAAAATGAAGGGGAAAATGAAAAAATAGAAAAATTTTAATTTTCTAAAGCATCTTTAAAGTTTTTCTTTTCTTATAAAAACTAGAATGAATTAGTTGGGCAACAGTTTAATATCTGAACATTTATTGCTATTTCTGAACTATATTTTCCATATTTAGTTGAAAAGCAAATAGTGAATTATTCATCTGAAATATAATACTAGGGCAAATCAAATATTGTCATGGTGAAGCTAAAAATCCATATGAAATCTGATGTTTTGATGATGCCTACCTGGTTTCTTGTGTCAATAAATTCATAAACACAGGGTCTAGATCCACTAAACACTACTGTGTAGCAAAAAGCTAATTATAACAAGAATAAATGTAGTACACATATAAATGAAAATGCACTCATTAGAATGTTAGTCTTGTGTTCTAACTAATACCTTACTTCTTTCACAGTGATTGAATAGCTGATAATTTCACAATTTCCTGGCAAGGACCTGATGAATAGAATCTTGAAAAAACATTTACCCAGTTGATACAAGTTCTGTTAGACATGAGCTGTGTTCAACAGCCAGGATATGTCACATTATCTTACAGCACTGCAGGGTAGTTGGTGCACCATTTGATACAGCAGTAAAGAGAGGCTCAAGATCTTGCCAAAACTTCATACTGAATTAATAGTAAAACAGAGAATTTTAAAAACTTAGCTACAACATTTATGTCTTTCTAGTGTATCAAAGGGTGTTTTTCTCTTGGTGAGGAAAAAGCATAAATTATCTGTATAATGAGATAAAGTATAACTGGCAGAGTATAAGATAATTCCAGATCAAAGTCCCCCTGCCCCAGGCAGATACATGTTTTAAAAATCAACACAAGAAAATAACATATGAAAGGAGTTATTGTTCCCAGACTTGACACCTGACATAGCATCAATGTTTACACTTAGAGTTGATTATAAATGCTCAATATTCAAAAACAAAGTCATCTCAAGGAATAATTATACATAAATAGAATGATTACAGACATTTCCCCCACTGTTTACACCAGTTTTATATTTTAAATTTGATGGATTAATTCTAATGAATATATCTTTATGGAGTAATAAATGAATATAAATGTACTTAGTCTCCTTCCAAGTGACTTTCTATCCTTAAAGTGTACAGTAGTCCTTTGCAGAAATTCCAGTTTTTAAAATCTGTTATTTGCACAGCAATAACACATCTTTGAAGATTGGTTCCTATTCCTTTCTAGGAGGGGCTTCGCTATGACTTGTGTTTGGTAAGACACAGGTCCATGTGTCTTCCATAAACAGTGATTCGAGCAGCATTACCTGAGCTACAGCTTGTGGCACCAGACTCTGGCCTTCACTGTTTTGTGTCCCAGCCACTGATGGGCCCATGAAGGGGAATCTATAAAGGAAAGCACACAGTATCAAGTGATGAGCTTAGACCCAGTTAACATAAGTGGCTAATAACATTCTCTTCCAGGGAAGAAACAAGCAGTGGCAATGCTTTCCAGTGGAGACTTACTACAACTATCTTCTGGGAGTTCAACAGATCTCTTCTCTGAACTCAGTACCCTCCTATCACTATGGATGAAAGTTCAGGAGGATTAAGCAACTATCTTCATGAGGACCAGTAAGGCTGCATAGGAAGACAGGTAAGCTATTCCAGAGCTTGGGCTCTTATAGGATTATTTTTTTTAGGATACAATTATGGTGAAAATCTAGCTTCAATGCACACACTAAGGAAATTTTTTCATGTTGCAATCTTTATTAAAAATTAACAGGTTCACAAGAGGAGGTTGAGGGAAGAGGAATGCCTCAAGTTCAAGGACTGCCTGAGCTACACAACAGTTCCAAGCTTGCTCGTAGTATGGAATAAGACACTGGGGCTTGGGGGTATAGGAGTGAGGATGCTACTTAGCTCTTTTATGTTGTAAAACAAAAATGTATCTCAAAAATTTCACACATTCTCATACGTAGGTATTTGTATCTACTGATCAAACCAATTTTAAAACAATAAAACTGGTGACTAGCCTCCATAGTTAAATCCATCTGGTAAGACGTTATTTATTCCAATTAAACCACTGACTGCCACTGAAGAATTATAACTTATCTGAAAACATACCTGTCCTATTAAGTCACTGAATGGTTTAACATATTAAGGTATAAATACAACACAATTTAAAAGTATACCCCAAGTATTGTAAAGAAGCATTAAGTGATATTAGACTTTTTATTTGTGATTTCTTACTCAGAAGTCTGATTCACTTATCTCCCTTCTCCCTACCACAGCTCTGGTACAGAATAATCTCAACCCAAGTATCACTTGCTGTCTGCCATCATCATTCAACACACCACAGTACTCTCAGAAGGAACTATGTTAGTTCTGCATAGCACTTAGAATAGTCACCAATACACTTACCATGTGGCTGACAAAGCATTGCATGACTAATGGACACAGGCACAATTATGCTAATACACATGACATGCTTACAGTTCTGATTCTGAGGCTCATGTTTTAAATTAGGAGCCAAACAAAATCTAGCATTTCCTTGACTCTGAGTAGCAAGTTAAAATATAATATTTATTAGCAGTACTATACTCTCACCAGTAGGAAACATACCATTTTCCTATCAAGTGTTGCACATACCTAAAAGGTTGCTACCAATCATTACCTTGGAATTATGGTAGTTATGAAACTTACTGCTAAGTTTGTTAATGTACTATGATGTGCATATATCATAAATATAATCATGTATTAGTTTCAAATGTAGTTTTTTTCAATTTTTTATTTATTATATATATCTGTGAAGAATTTCAAAGATTTCAAGGCTAAAAGGACTTGTGCCATAAAAAAGTAACTCTATGAGAGGAACAGTGCTAATAAATCCTGTTCAGTAATGAAAATCTTTACATCCATTATCTCTATTTTGACCTCAGAAATACATCTTAATCAGAAATACATCTTAATCATACTCAAGAGTATCTGCACAGTTCTCTAAAGCATATGCCTGTATCTTCAATCTATATAGACTCTATATCCAATTCCACAATCATTTACACTCCCTTTTATGATTTTCCAAGGGATCATTACAATAAATTAAGGATCTGTTCACTGTTCAGTTAGAAGTCAGAAACAATAATACAACCAAAGAGCTATTCAAGGTTCTGGTCAAAAATCCAGACTACATACTGTAGTAAATGCAAAGAAACTGCATTTAAAAACAAAAACAGAAAACAAGCAAACAAAAAACGACTCACATAATTCTCAAGTTGGAAAATGATCAAGATTTATGAAGCAACTCTACTAGGGTACACAACTACTCTAACTTAACAATTACTCCACTCTAATAACCTTCTTGAAAGCACAAGTTCCATTTTGCTATTAGGTATTAAAACTACCCAACTCCCATTATTCAACTGTCCCATGAGCTGCTGTTTTCCCTTCTCTAATTGAAAGTCAGTTTGGGAATATTTCATTTCAAAGCGGAATTTACATTTTCCTTAATCACTAAGCCTCTCAAATGAAAAATCTCTTAATGCTAACACTTCTTTAAATTTCCTCAATGACCAAGTCAGTCTTCCCAATGTTTATGTGGTATTTTATTTATTCCCCTTAAATTGTTTTAAGTTAATTCTCTGCATCTGCATAACACTTTATGTATGCTCATATCCAGCTGAATAATATTCTTCACTTCCAAAAGATAGGCTTTTGAGTTTTTATAAGCTCTAAGAAGCAGTAGAGTTTTCATGCTCATCTACATGCCCAGGAAGAAAAATAGCACTCCCACCTACCTGCTCATTACCATTGGTGGCATGCCCAGACTGTTCTGCGCCATCACTTTATTTATGCCTTTAAGAGCCACCATTTTGGCTTTCATTATAGGATCTGTAATTGCATCAAAATCTAAAGAAGAAATGTATTTTGACATTACTTACTTCATAGTTCAAGTTTATGGTTCAAGATATACAAAGTGGTAAAC
The DNA here is from genome assembly GCA_026225945.1 of Cricetomys ansorgei. NCBI lineage: Eukaryota > Metazoa > Chordata > Mammalia > Rodentia > Nesomyidae > Cricetomys > Cricetomys ansorgei. The sequence goes on from JAMJFZ010004042.1 coordinate 1,323,238, forward strand.
TTAAGTACGGCAACCATTACATAATTTATAGGTTTTTATACTTTATCTTTTAATAATCATTATATGTTTCCATACTAATAGGAAAATTCAAAATGGTAACAACCTAATCCTGAATTTAACTATATTTCGTATATCTGTAATTGAAGCATTCTTTAATACATTGGGCCTCCAGTGAGAAGAATAAATTTGTCAGTCTATAGGTGATCATAACAATAATATACACCAATGTAATTTTCACTGATTCAAGCCTGAACCATGATAATTAGAATATCTTTAGTAACACAAAAGATGTAAGAACTTCCAGATATTTCCAATTCTACAAAATCAGTTATCAGTTTTTTCAGATAGGAAAAAATAAAAATAAAAACTATCAATATCTCTAGGATATGCCTACATAATAAAAGCACTGAGACTGAGAGAGTATCTCTTTGTATTTAAATGGAAAAGGCCAACTGAAGGCATTTGTAGTGCATACTGATACAAGATGCTTTGCTGTTGTCACTGTTGTTTAGAAGAGCATATTCCTCAGATATGTGTCTGCTGACTTTTAATTCTTATAGGCAGGGCAGGGCATTTGGGTTGCATGAATCTGTATTTTTTTCTTTTCTTTTGCATTTTTGTTCTGTTTTGTTTTTTGAGACAGGCTTTCTCTGTTATAACTCTGGCTGTCCCGGAGCTCACTCTGTAGACTAAGCTGGTCACAGAGATCTGCTTGCCTCTGCCTCCTGAGTGCTGAGACTAAGGCATGCACCACCACTGCCTGGCTTGCATTTTTCTTAAAACTAGTAAATCAACAAAAATAACTTGAAAGGAGCTTGGGGGAGAGGGGGAGATGTTGAGTATGACTACCATACCCTTGTATACAAAAAGACAAGAAGTCTTATTTCTATCATATTTTCTTAAATTTATCTTCTCATGACTCTGAAGAAAAAGATTCAGTGGTCATAACTGGCAGATAAAACTAAAAAGAAGGATTAGTTTACATTAACACCATGAAAAGCTGAATTGAATAAGGTCACAATTCAAGGTTTTCATCATTTTGACTGACCTAGAAGGAATCTAAAATTCTTGCTTTCAGTTTAACGATCCAAGCAAGAAGACAGAAAATTCTCAGTGTTCTACTCCAAATGTAATTTCAATAATGAAATCTTACAAGCATGTTGCATGTACTCAAATGCCCCCGTAATGTATTTTGAGACACAAGGAATTTCCTACCAATGTTAGGGAAGAATGGTTCTGACCGCTGACGAATCATGGCTTGCATTTGTCTTTGCTGCTGTTGTTCTTGCCTCTCTTGATCCAAAAGGTCTTGTAGAAGCAGAGGTTGTTCCTCTAAAAGGAGAGGTCTCTCTCTGTTCTGCTGTGCTAATGTTTGAGGCATCATTAGCTGTTGCGGTCCAGACATGCCACTGGTGCTGGACTGATTTGTGAGAGGCACAGTTTGATTTGTAAGTTTACCTGTCCCTAAATTATGGTTCACTGATGCCTGACCGTGAATGAATCCTGGATTTACTGGTACACCCTGAGAAAAAGCATGGTTTACCCTAGGGACCACTGTTACATTAGAATTCATGGCATTCTCCAAAAGAGGGCCAGGTGGTGCTATTAAAGCAGGAGGCAAATTCGACCCATGAGTGGATGGTGAAATGGGCAGAGCTGGTGGAGAAGACCCCAAAGGCCTAATGTCTGAATTATCACATTTTTCATTGGAAAGTAAACTTGAGAGGACTGGAGTTGATCCGGTTATATCACAAGAGTTCATCACATCCTGAGCAGGCAAAGGAGTGGACCCTTGAATGGCACTGACACCAGACCCAGCATTTTCCTGACTGTTTCTTTTCTCAAGCATATCTGAATCAGTAGGCAGCAGAGGGGTCTTTTCCCTGTCACTGTGGTCTGTATAAGCAGAAGCCTGTGAGCACGGAGTGTCAGCATCACATTTACTGTCATCACTTTTCTTAATTTCATTCTGTGTTTCTTCTTTAGAGTATGGAGACAGAACTTCTGTCTTTATCTCACTAGTACCAGTGGATTTTTTCTGTGGCAAATCATCTTCAAGAACCATAGTTTTGTCTTCTTGATCCCTTTTTTTTGGTTCAACAGATACACACTGATTATCTAGCTTATCATCAATTGGAACATTAAGGTCTAATTCCTCATTGAACATGCTTTTTTTATCCCCTAAGTCAAGTTCTGGATCTGTGTATGCAATGATATCAAATTCCCCTGACCTTAGGAGGTCATCTAGGTTAGGGTCATTTGTTTCCAAATTATCTAAAGTGTCCAGATCATCACCCTTGCCATCTTCTGTGTCTAAATTTAAGTTTTCTAGATCTTCATCATCTAAGTCCTTGACTTCAACTCCCTCCAGGTCTTTTACATCCAGTTCTTTCACAGAAGGGTCATCAGAGTCTAGTTTTTCTTCCAGACCATCAGAAGACTGACCAGCTATCTGTAAGTTACCAGGTGTTGTTTCGGCTGGGGTAGATGTTGACAAAGGACCCTCAGGAAACTCACCACCTAAGGACTGACTCATAGACCTCATGACAATAGAAGATGGGTGGGGAGCATGAGCTTGTTCTTGCTGAGATGGTGGAGCCTGCTCTAAATGTGAGTGCATGGGTAGCTGATTGGGTAGACACTGCGGAGGTCGTCTCATGTGGTCTGTGTGTCTAGGGCCTGGAAAATCAGGACGGGGAAGGAAATTTCCATGTCTGGGATGAGAAGGTGACTCTATAACACTGCCAGGAGAAGCAGTGAATGGCAACCGTGACCTTCCTTCAGGAGCTCTATGCCTCAACTCAATAAATGCTTGGCCTAGTATGTTATGCTGCTGAACTGGCAGACCCTGTGGTGGAAAGTGCTGAGGAAGCCCAACTGGATTATTTATTGGTGTGTTATTTGAAGGTCTAGGCATTTCCATAGACATTGATCTTCTTATGTGTGGAGGAATTCCAGATCCTTGTATTTGCTGAGGAGGCATATGGAAGCGATCTTGGCTTGGCATGGGACCATGGCTAGCTCCTGGAAATCCAAATCTAAAAGCAAAAAGAAACCAAATAATTAATAATGGTGGTCAATTCAGAATTGGGATGAGAAAAGTTTTAAGTTTGTCTATAGATGAAAGAAAGGAAACAAAGAAAGAAAAGAAAGAGAGAAAGAAAGGGAGAAAGAAAGACAGGGAGGGAGAAAAACAAAACTGTAGCTAAGCCCAATGACAGCAAAAAATGCAAAAGACTCTGAGAGGAGTTGGGAGAGGAAAAGAACATGATCAAAATGCATTATATGAAAAAACTTTAATTTTTTTTAAATTTTAAAATATATAACACTGGGATAGTGAGATTGTTCAGTGAGTAAATGTGCTTGCCCTACAAACCTGCTGACCTGATTATGAATCCTGAAAACCATGAAGGACAGAACTGATTCCACAAAGTTGTCCTCCGGCTGCCACAGGTATCTTGTGGCTTATACACCAAAATGGAATTTTAAAAGAAAAAGGAAGGAGGCCATAGACTAGGGGGATAGCTCAGTAAGCACTTCTCGAACAACAAGTGACAAATACACTTTGTATACAATGTATACATACAAAAAAGTCAAGCATGGCGGTACATGCCTGTAATTCTAGAGGGCAGAAGGAGACACGAGCATCTCTACGGCTCATTGGAAAGCTAGTCTTGCAACATTGGTGAATTCCAGGTTGAATGACAGACTTTATCTCAAAAATATAAGGTAAAGAGTGATATAAAAAGACACCCAGCACCAACCTCTGACTTCTACATGTACATGTACATACACACCCCACACAGATAATTTTTTTAAAATACACAAAACAGCAATGGGCACAATCTACTACTAAGGTTTATTCTACTAGCGTAGAATAAAAAGGGAAATAAAGAATATAGCAGATACAAGTATAAGATTAAATTATGAGTCCTCTAAAAGACAAATATTAAAGAGTTCTCTCCTTATAAGTCAAGCAAGTCTGGGTTTGTCATATATCTTGACCCACTCTGACATGCAACTGTATCACTCAAGTTTCTAACGGGAGGTACCTTTCCAATTTGCAACTCTTTACAAACATCTTGCCACCATCATTTGCCACATCATGAGAAGCTTCATTAGGATCCAGTAGCTACATTTTGGAAGATAGTATTTGGCTGGCACGATAAACTAAATCATTACGGTTACAAGTAATTCTGTCAATACTTAATGACAAAGAGTCTATCAAGTGTCTTTAGAGTTCTTAGTGAAAAGTGCATGGACCTCTCTTTAGTTAAAAACAATAATGACTGTATCTTACCATAATGAAAGAAGTAGAAAACCATAACAACTTCTTGCCTAATAGTAATGCTATCTGTCCAGTCCTTCTTCCAATATTAACTTAAATCTAGTGGGAAATTAAAACCATTACCTAAATCCATGAGGTCTCATCCCCATACCAGCAACCTCAGGAGGATAGGGTCCACGCTGGTCTTTGGGGAAAACGGCATATCTAGGTCCTAGTGGAGGGATAACAGGTGATCGAATGTTCCCAGGATAGGGAGGTGGCGGTCGAGTGAAAGCCTGGTTGATGCTCTCTGGCTGCCAGTGTGGAAGGGGCATTGGGTGAGGTACTACTGGTGCATCCTGAGGCCCCTTCTCCTGGCGACTAGCAATCTTCTTCTGCTGCTGTTGCTGGAGAATGATTTCACGCAGCTTCTGCCTCTAAATGAAAGAAACAAAATTGCTGGGATTTATAATTAAACGTTTTTTAAATTCACAATGTTTCTATGACATGAGTATATAATAGAATGTTTAAAGTTTCAAAATATTTTAAAGCTTCATTAAACACTACTTACATTTAACTACTAAAAAAATACACACACACGCTCACACACACCCCAAACAAATGACAACAAAAACTGATGATTTGGGTCAAACAAAACTATCATGAAAGTTAGAGTTTTTGTATTTAAAGATCTTCCAATAAATTCATATGGATGAAATTAGATCCAGGTTAAAACCAACTATATTGATGCTTCATTTTTTTTCCTTATATTCAATAAAGTCTAAAGAATAATTTTAGAAAGAAACTTTTAACATTTGTGTAGAAAAAATTACCATAATATATTTAAAACACCTGAAAATACTGCTGTGTTTACCTGTCTCAGTTTCTCTGTGTCAGCTTGAGACATGTTCACAGTGTTCTGTGTATCAGTACCACCTGAAGTTGGCACAGGTCCAGGAAGCTGGGAGACACTGGAGAACTGCTGTCCTTGGGAGCTTATGGGAAGGTTTGAAGATGTGCTGAAGTTTCCCTCTGACACAGGACCAGGACGGTCAATTAGATCATGAACAATTTGACTAGCCCCAAAAGAGTCAGACTGAGGCCTGGGAGTCATGGGAGGCTGATCGTACGGATCACGAGCAGCAGATGGGGAAGCACGGTTGAATGTGTCTGTAAGGCCTGGCCCAGGTGGCCTGGGTGTCTGGGAGCATGTATCAGGTGGCCTTATCAAAGGGCCAGGTAAACCTGGTACTCGGTTTTGTGCTGCTTGCAAGAAAGGATCCTGGTTTGGCATGAGGGTTGGTCTAACATTGGAGGACCTAGTAAAACCATCTGGCCTTGGTGTTGCTGGTGGCTGAGAATAGGGAACAGAAATTCCAGGTCTCGGTGTTCCAAGATGATGAGCATATGGATCAGTGTGTCTCTGATTTGCCGTAGATGTAACAAACATGTCTGTCTGTGGAGAAGGCCTGGGGGTTGGTGGCTGTTGACTATATGGATCAATAGTGTTAGGTCGGGGAGTACCAGGGGGTTGAGAATAAGGATCTGGATTGGATCGAGCTGTTCCTGAGGTTTGGGAATAAGAATCCATAACAGGGCGTGGAGTTCCTGGGGGCTGTGAATATGGGTCCTGAGATGCTGACCTTGATATGGTTCCAGGCTGAGAAAAAGCCCTTGAAGAATGAGTAAAAGATTCACTCATTGTTGGGTGTGGAGTTAGGGGAGGCTGGCTATATGGATCATTTGACTGACTGTGAGAAAAACTGTCTACAGGTCTTGGTGTCAAGGCAGGCCTTTCGTAAGGGTCAATAGAGAGTCGTCTTGATGCCTGTGACACAGATCCATATGAATCCTGAGACAGAGGAGGATGCAGTGGGGTCTTAAAAGGCCCATTATCCAGTGGGGCCGATGTCAACAAAGGACGAGCATACGGATCAGGTAGCCGTTGTCTTTGAAAGGCATCTGCTCTAGGAGATGGTTTAGTAAAGTGATCACTGGTTCCAGCTGCTAGAGGACTTTTTGTAGTTTGTTCTGAAACCACAGGGGATCTAGGAAAGCTAAAAGGTTTGGGAAACTGCTCTGTCATCATGGGCCTAGGCGTATCTGGAGGCTTTGCATAGGGATCACTGTTTGCCATGGAGGAAGCACATAAGTCTCTGGCTGGAGATGGCCTAGTGGCTGAAGTCTCATTCATCTGAATGGGCCTTGGTACTGAAGATAAAGACACACAGTTTTCCACTGGTGTAACAGAATTTCTTCTGGGAAAACCATGGCCCCCAGGAGGCGGTCTAGGAGTACCAACCATTTTTGCATAAGGATCTACTGGAGATGGTGGTCTGGAGTGAGATGATCCAGGTGAGAACATCTGCGGAGAAGGTGGCTGAGAATTCTGGGACTGAGAAAGATTTTCCTGAACCGGTATTCGAGATGGGGTTGAAGGAGGGGGTGGAGGTTGAGGCTTGACAAACACATCATCTGAAGGTGTGGAAGCAGGGGCACTGGGTAGATGTTTGGAGAATAGGTCTTTATGGAATGCCTGTGCAGGAGACACATTTCCATTGCCAGGCTGAGGTGTCAAAGGACTCTGTGCTCCACTACCTGGAGTATCTGAACCAGCTGGTACTACAAGGTGCTGAGAACCAAGTTGCTGCTGCTGTTGCTGCTGCTGCTGTTGCTGTTGCTGTTGTTGCTGCTGCTGCTGCTGCTGCTGCTCATTCTTCACCTGTTCCAGCTTCTGCGTGGCTTCAATTTTAGCTTGTTGCTTACTTTTTTGACGCATTTGCTATTAAAATAGGAAAAAAGGAACATAAGGAAGAAAAAAACTATTATGGACAGAAAGGCAGCACAAAGTTAATCATCTGATGTCAGTAGCTAGCAGATTGCTTCCTACTAGATAAATTCTGTCATCATAGCATGTCCCGTTATGCCTATTGTGGATTATTATGCATAATATTTTAATAAATATCTAAATATAATTTGAATATATACTTTACGAAGAAGGGAAATCTATTTTAATACTTTTCAAGTTCTATTAAGAACTATATTCTGAAATAAAATAAATACCTCTCTTCCCCCAAAAGCAAAAATGCAATTTAAAAACCAAATCATCCAAAAGCCCAATACCTGTCTAAATTTCCATTCCTGTTCATGCTCCGATTCTCTCTGCTTTAAAGGATCTTTAAAAAGATCTGAATCAATGCGGGAGCTGGGATCAATGTTGTCTTGCTGTTGTTGCCTTTTCAAAGAATCATTTGACATCTGAACTTTATTAATACGTAAAGCAGCTCTGTTATCTCTGGCTTTTTGCTTTGACAAAAAGAAAAAAAAATACGTTCCTCTGTTTTTAAGATATAAAACTTGTGTTACATAGTTGAAATAGCACTCTTGAAAACTTACAGTCTCTACTAAAAACAGACCTAAATAGTAACCCACCTTCTCCACAGTTCATGCTACTACCTGTTAAAGATACTTCTATATATGCACTTGAATTATCATAAGAAATCCCAGTGTAATAGAATATATTTTACTATGATTCAAACACATTATTAGAACACAGAAGAATTAGCATGTTCCTCAATTTAAAGAAGAAAATAGCAAACTGATCCTCAAACTAAACAACTGGAAATCTGAAACTTACCATCAAGAAAAATTAGTCATAAAAAAATAGTCTATCGTTACTAAGTTTAAGGTAAAACAAACCATGGAATTATCCCTCAGTCCCACTACCATTAGCTCCACTCAAAGTTATCATTATAACTTAAAATTGATGCTTGGAAGATCACAGAGATGGCAATAGCATTTTTTTCACAACAACAAGTCCTTTAGTTTGACTGTAGCTGAGTTCAGTCCAGCTCCCTAGGAGAAAATAATTTACTCTCTAAACTCTAAATTCCCTAATCATTTCCAGCTTTGGTGATATTTCAGAACTTGTTAAAGGAAGTCTTAATAATGTTTGTTTCAAGATGTATAAAGATTCTTTTGTTAACCTCACACATAAAAAAGCAAACTTATCTCATCTTCAAATGCATTACTATCTGTTAAGAGAGAAAACAATCTGAAGGTAAGAAGAATTAATTGTGTCCTTAAAATACACAGCTTTAAAAAATGTTATGCTCTTTAGTAAAATAAGATGAGCTAATAGATAACTTTAAAATAAAGCTAACTGCTAAGAATTAAGAAGTATTTCCTTTTAATTAACTAATAAAACTAAGTTTCAAATATTATGCTTAAAGATCTAACACATAAGAATTATTTAAATACCACATATGGTGCTCTTTCCTGAGAGCAGGCTTTTCTCCACAACTTGGCGATTTGTTTCACTCGAGTAGTCCAATCTGCAAAAGCAGAGAAGATACACTTTCAGAAATGTGGTGTTATAGTAAAAGCTACTAATGAACTGCTTATCTTATTCAGATCATATTTTAACAAAACATGAGTGTCAATAATCTGAAAATATGAAATGATCTAAAATTTAAAACGTTTTGAGTTCCAACATGAAATCACAACTGGTGATTCAGTCTTAGTCTAAACACAGTGTACTCAAAACACTACAGGAAAATATCTTTCAGGATTTATGTATCAGGGGTAGAAGAAACAAATGAAGAGTTTCTCTGGGATTGGCTTCCATGTGTAAGATAGTGTCTGGGGAAAAAGAGATGGCTCAGTGGTTAAGACAGTGGCTGCTCTTCCAGAAGACCTAGGTTTAAGTCCTAGTACCTGCATGGCAGCTCACAACCATCTGTACCTATAGTTCCATGGGATCCAATGCCTTCTTCCAGCCTCTGTGGGAAGCAGACATGTTGGAGGAGGAGGGGTTTCTAAGACCCCATCCCTATTTGAGCTACTGAGAGTTGATGGCTCTGCTCTGGGCAAAGGAGAGTCAATTTTCCTTAAAGGTATATGGTCCCTAGGAGGTAGACCATGCTCCAATGAATGGGTTCCACACCCAGGAACATAGAGGCAAAACAAACTAGATTCAGTGGGTTATTTTGTTTTTTAAAAGAGGAAACAAAATTAGAAGGGGATGGAGGGGTGAATCTGGGAGGGGTTAGGAGGTAGAAGAATGGAAAAATAAGATGATCAAAATACATTGTGTACATGAGAAAAAAGAACCAATAAAAATACACTTAATTTTAAAAAAGAATTGTATAGCACTAACTACCTCATACTTAAAACACTGCTAAGAAGACCTGGAAAATTGTCAATCTCATTAATTAAAGAGGGTTTGGGGAAATATACAAACAAGTGAGCACAAGACCTAAGGGTTACTAAGTACTAAAGGCATCTTTGCATCATGGGCAATCAGGTCAGATGAACACATGCTAAAAAAAGGACTTTCTAGTGTATATTTTACAACAAAGGCAGGGCATTCAAAAGAAAGCTGGTAAAATTGATAGGTATCATAACACATCCATGACTAACCTGGGAATTCTTCCTTTAAGTTCGGGAAATTAATATTTGTGTAGAGAACTGGTGCTACTGTTGCCATCTCACCAAGAGCCTCTTCCTTTTCCCACTTCAGAGTGCTCCTCTGAGCATTTGACATGGTATCATTTTCTCCTTCCATAGAGGGAGCTGTTGGTGTCCAAGAGTTGTTAGGGTCACTTGCAATTGCATTAAATGCTGGACTTTTATCCCTGGAAAAAAAACAAAACACATTCATTTAATAAACAAAGTAACTACCTACTAACACTGTGCTCAAGTACCATTGTAGTTAGGATTTGTTACAAAATAGTTTTAAATATGCTTAATGATCTTAAGTAAACTCACAGTAAATGTACCAAATTCTAATATCATGCATAATAAAAGATAGAGCAAAGGTTAGTATAATTTAGGTTTTCATAGAAAATAAGGTTTTTAAATACCTGACATCAGTATAAGGGGATTGTGCTATAGCAGGGAAAGTCCCCAATCCACTTCCAGGAGGCAAAGAATTATGTGAAAGATGAGGACTGGGTCCAATAAGGCCATTCATGAGTGGCATCCGGGAAAAAACATCTTAATGGAGAAAAAAATTATTTATTTTGCAAAATATTCACAAACGACAAGTGGCTGAAATACTTTTAAATAAAACCTTTTAATACTATTTTAAAGTAGTACTTTTGTGATATTATACTATATGGTAATGATTAAAGTCGATGTGTTTCATTACAAAGTTTTGAAATGTGGTCTCTAACAAATATACTTCCCTAGTTACAGGATATTATATAAATAGTTGTACAGTACAACAGCACTAAGTTTTATTTGCAAGTCTGGAATTTGTTAGAAGCTTCTAATTCGATTTGTAAACTAAAGGTATTATTATGTACATTGATTGGGATCATGTGTTTAGTCCTCCAGATATATACTTACTGGTAGGCAGTAACTATTTAATACACAAGCTACAAAAACAATGAATTACAATTTTGTCTTTTCACTTCATGAAATTCAGTTTCCAAAGCATTTTCAACTCTTTCCAAACACATTATCATCTTCTTTTGAAATAGTCATTAGGACAGTGGTTCCTAAGGCTGATAAACCTTTACTATAGTTATTCAATTTGTGGTGACCCCTAACCATAAAATTATTTTCGTTTTTACTTCATAACTGATATTTTGCTATTGTTATGAATTATAATGTAAATATCTGATATGCAGGATGGTATTAGGCAACGCCCTAAAAGGCCATTCAACCCGTAAAGAAGTTGTGACCCACAGGTTGAGAACCACTGTCTTAGGCAAATGTAAGACGTCCTTGTGCTTCCCCACCACCAGTGTATCACTACATTGTTTACTATGATCATCCATATGTCTGTAAAATTTTAAATAAGCTGTCTTTTCCCAGAAAAATCATGGAAAGAGGTATGCAGGGGTTGGTTCTTTCTTTCCTTCTAACATGTGGATGGCAGGGATTGAACTAGACAGTTGGGCTTCATAAGAGCCTTACCTACTTTAGTAACTTTCATACCTTTAAAAAGGCTTAAATGCCCCTCAGATAATTAGGATAAACACAAGCCCAGTGGCAAAAACATGTCCACCCCTGTGGCTATCTATCAGCAATACCTCTTGTAAATCCACCATCCCTGGTGCTTTTCCTGTGTGATAAGTACTGCATGTATTAACTCTGTGGCTTTACAAAACCTCAAAGCCCTTATTATGTGTTAATCCATTTAAGAGAAAGGATGTAGAAGTCAAAAAGATTGTTCAAGGTCACATAACAGGAAAGCATCTCTCATTCATTACTCACTTATATGATTAATTTTTAAAGACAGGAACTTGCCACATAGCCCAGACTGGGGTGGACTCATTTCAGCAGTCTTACCTCAGCCTTAGAGTGCTAGAGCTCATACTGTTAAGGCATCATTTTTTTCAGCTCTACCACACCTGTCTAAGTCACATTAGTTTACAAAAAGAAATATTTTGAGAATGACTTCATGGAAAGAAATGAACAGTGACCTAACTTTTACCTAAAGAAACATCCATTTACTTGATCTCAACCCTCTTGAAACTTCCTTCTCATTCTAAATAGGATTACTCTACGAATTACCAACAAACTTCCACAGTCCACAGAGATAACATCTTTCAGGTGCTACACTCATCCACCTAAACTTACATTCTGACCACATAGACCACTTCCCTTTTCACATTTACCTAACTTTTAAGAAAGGAAAAAGATAATGAGGAACATGTAAATGCACGCCTAATGTAAGTCAGATGGGCTAAGGACAGACTTATACTTCAGTAAATACCTCAGGGTTCTATATTCTGCTAGTAATAAGATTCTCAAAGAAAAAAAAAATCTCATCCTTGCCACAACTACAGTTTGTAACACTAGAAAAGTAACATGGATTCCTTCATCTATGAAGTTGACTAATTACAACTGCCTGTAAGTCAGAATGAGGTGTTTGCATTCTACCATATATTTCACTGCCTACACAGACACAGACACACAGACACACAGACACACAGACACACACACACTCACTCCCACACAGAGGGGGTGGAGGGAAGAGAGTATTCCTTTGTACATGGTTTTAATCCATGCTCTGAGAATTCTTGGGTTATATATCGTTAAATACATTTAATTTTTATTCTTTCTTTCACATACAATCACTAAATAACTAGAATTCGTTTTTTCATGTGAATGTGTGTTCAAGTCTGTACAGATGCACATGTGCACAGAGGTAAGCAAACACATGAGCACACATGGGTGTGGAGGTCCAAAGCTGTTGTCCAACATCTCCCTCAATTGCTCTCCACTTTATTTATTGAGGCAGGAGCTTTCCCTGAACCCAAAGTTCACGAATTCTGGTTAGTTAGGCCAGCCAGCTTCCTCTTGGGACAGTCCCCCACCCCAACCACCTGGCCCAGTCTCTGTCTCCCAAGTGCTGGGATCAAAGGTGGACCTGGTGGGCCACCACACCCTCCTAGCTTTTATGCCAGGTTTAGCTATCTCAACTCTTGCTTATGCTTATATGGCGACTGCTTTATCCACAGGGCCATCTCTCTAGCCGTATTACTATGGCTCTTACGTTCAAATTGGTATATTCAAATATTCAAATTCAAATTCAAACATTGATACCAGAACCCTACTCTACTCATCACATCACTTCATCAGTATGCGTCTTCATTGGCTCAGAGAAGCCTGGACAACAAAGGCTAACTGCCTCTGCCCAGTCTTCATAGATGTCAAAAACCTAGCATTAATCTCCAGTTCTAATTTTATCTTCATAGGCACTTGTTCCTTATCTTCTGCTCTAGAAAATACAGAAGTTTACACTCTTGAATACCTGTCACTATACATATAGAAAACACGATCACACTTTATGTTTAAATTGGAACTACCATTATTTCAAACATGAACATTGAAATCTAGGTGCTTTATGCAGCGCTACTTAAATTACACTTCTGTATAAGTCAATTGTATACTTAAAGCCTAGAATCTTAAGAGTACCGACTCAGGAAGGTGGTCAATCCTTTATTCATCTTAATTTACGTATCAGTACTAAGTTGTCTTTTCTTTTTAATCATCTCAAAAGTTTTCCTAAAAATAAGAATGCAGAGTGAAGTAATTTCCCTAATAACCAAGGTCTTCAAGAACTGATTTGATCTCTAAAACATATACTTTCAACTACAAAATACATGAAGAAAATTTGCTCTTATATACTGAGAAGAAAAATACTGAAGAATTCATAATCATTTAAAAGGCATGAGAAAACAATTAGAACAAGAAACAGTTAAGTGTTTTATCCAAAAGTAAATTAAATGTTTAGTCTGGCAAACATCAAGATGGATTTACATTTAACAGCTAAATTGGTTAAAATTCAAGCATTTCCAGACATGTGCTATGGAATTTTCCATGTTTACAAAAAAATGGCACTGCACAATCCAGTATACGAAAGCACTAGCAAAGGATACAATGTTATTTTGTTCAATTATTAAAACAAACGTATCTGTAGAGTCCTAAATTCCTTTCCTGGGAATTTGATACCTACATCAATAAATCTTTCTTCCAACAGACTCCTATAGATCTTAATTCTTGATTATCATATTCCAGCTCTCCAGAAACGGGATGGGGATGGGGAAGGGGGTGGGTGGAGTTGGGGGCCACTTCTGGAGGAGAGAGACTGAAATCTTGAACCTACTTTACATTACAAATTGTTACAAATAAGTAAAATAAAATTGGTCAAACGAAACAGGCAGATTCCAAAAATTTCACAGGAATTTAAAAATGGGCAAAAGCTACTGAGAGAGGGAGACAGACAGAGAGACTGACTAATAAATAACCATATTGAAGCTGGAGAAATACATCAACTAGTAAAGTGCCTGAAGAGCGTAAGAAGCTGGGAGTGAAGGGTGAGAAGTCTGAGTAGATAAAGGTATTGCTTGTCGCCAAGCCTCACCAACTGAGTTAGATCCCTAGGACTCAGATGCTGGCAGGAAGGGACGTACTCCTGCAAGTGTCCTCTGTCTTTCACACAAGCACCAGAGCGGATGTGCCCACACAGTTATATACAAAAAAATAAATAAGGAAATTAGGAAAAAAATTAATGGGACTCCAAAAATTGGGAAAGATGATAGAGTGGGTAAAGGCTATTCTGGCCAAGTTTGATAACCTTAGTTCAATCTCTAAGAACTGCATGGTAGAAAAAAGCCTTGATTTCTGCACATTGCCCTCCGACCTCCACATGCATGCTAGGGTGTAAAAACACAGGCACATATGAAAGTGCACATACATACTTGTGCCAACATACTGTTCTGCTCACTAATAAGTAAATAAACAAATCTGGGCATTGTGGTGCTCTCAACAAAAAAAGCTTTTTGAGAGACACCATCTCAGGCCTACCTTGTGTGCATATCTTAACATACAACGGCAAATACACACACAAATGAAATCATGCTTAGAAAGTAACAACATACCCTGATTGTGCATTGGCAATAGCTGTGGTGGAGGGGGAGGCTGTGGTAATGGAGCTGGCTGAGTGGTAGCAGGACTAAGTACAGCAGTAAACAAGTCTTCAACATCCTTTCCTCCAAGCTCTGGGTAAAACAATCACAGCAAAAACATGAAAAATACAAGAGTCATTCAATGTGGAATGCCATTTTCTTAAAAGTAAAACAAGAGAATATAAATATACCTGGAATTTTATATAACTTTCCAAGAATTGCTCCTAAAATAAAAGAAACATTAATAATTATCTATCCAATATATGACTATAAAATAGCATTTAATTAATAGAAAAATTATAAGAAAGAGTCCAAACATAAAATTGCATGCAAAAAGCTTTGAAAGTCATATTTACTCATGTCTTTTTGAAAGCCTAGATGTAGGGCAAATATTTTACCATCTGTGACCATTTTGTCTAGCTCAGGACTGAGGATCCCATCCAGCTGCTCTTCACTTAATGGTCGTGAACTCTGACTGACACTTGGCTGAGGCAAAGAGGAAGCATCATCAGCAATGGGGCCAATATCTAAAAAAAAAACAATGCACATAAATGAAAAGGTGAATCCAGAACATGCAGAAAGTGGACAATACTATCTATATGCATTAACACTCAACACTGTGATTTAAATGAAGTCTATACTTCTGAACTATATTTATGAGGATTCTGGTAGTACTTTAGATAGGTCATTACTAAATTTAGCTACAGTGTATTTGTAAATGTATGTAATACCTAAAGTTATCTTTTCATCAAAGTAAATACATTTTCAGAGGAACAAAAAAACACAACTGATTTCAACTTGGCAATATCTGAAAAATCTAAACTCTGTTAAGAACCCATAAGAGGCCATTAAATGAATAGCTGCTAACATAGAAAACAGAGGTTACATTGTACAGGTCAACTGTCAAATACAACAACTGAAGCAGGAATAAGTTTCAGCATAAATTAATTCAAGAATGTACATTCAGTATTAAAGCTTAATAATAACCTTTTGTAAATAATTTCAATTATAAATTATTTTTTAATATTTTAATAATAATAATATTTAATAATCTAAAGGTACAAATTATGTTCATCATCTTATAACATCTAGTAATAGTAGCCTATAATCTATTTCTCCATACTTTAATATCATTAGTTTTACATTTTAGTCTTTTATTCTTGTATTAGGAACTATTATTCAGGTAATATTGTAAACTACTATTATATAATATGTAAGAACAAAACCATTTATTAAAATTATTAAGGAAGTCATTGAAAGCACTATGCTTTAGCTGTACACAAAAAGAGAAAAAGCAAAGTATGGATTAGTGATGCATTAGCACTACTAATAAACACGCATGCACCTAAGGGCTGCTCCAGCTGAGACCACTACTAACAAAGACTACTTCTAGTCAGTGCCATCCACTGCTCAGTTCTTACCAAAAGGGAAGGGTGAGCTCCCAACCTGGAAAGTGCATAAATCAAGACCTACAAGACCCAAACCAAATAAAATGGATGATTACCACAGAAGTGGAAAAGAAGGGAAAATACAAAAAGAAGAGAAACTGCAGCAAGACTTTTAAGGCAAAAGTGCCTTAAATCTGATGCAATTAAAAAGGTAACAGGAATGAGCCAACTTGCTATGTCCCCTTCTAAAGCCAGACAGTAAAGGAAGATCAAATACTGGGTTCATTGACACCATCACAAAAAAACAAAAAAACAAAAAACAACAACAACAACAAAAAAAAAAACAAAGCAAAATACCAAACCCACTTCCACTATGGGGAAAAATAAACGTGTTCCACATCCATACACCTCTCACATCACAGAACAGAAATCAGGCAAACAGTATTCATGTATACCTGAATGATCAACTGATTTTGCAAGATCATCTGAGATTATTCCAAGAATGTCATCATCTGTGTTTAAGACTTCAGAAATATCAGCTAATGGGTCATCAGCAGTACCTAAATATAGTAAGTATATGAAAATTAAGTATTTTCCTAGACATGAAATTCTAAAATGTCCTAAGTATCTAGCGTACAGCAGCTGCTGAGGCAAGTGGCAGAGTGATAAAAACCTAAGACCATCATGACTCCAAGGAATTAAAAGCAAAGATACTTATCTTTTGATTGATAAAACATTAAAAATTCAGAATGTTTTTAAGACTGTATATTGACAGTGAAATTAAAAATGAAGACCTTGAAGCAATAAAAATAAAATCAAAATCTTATGAAAAGTAACTCATTACTTAAGTGGCATAACTAAAAATGACATTTACAAAATAAAGAACAATTTAATAAAATGTGGAAGACGAACATATTATTTTGAAATTTCTGGTAAAGCACAAGTATGCCAGGTACCATACTACTACCACTAATTCATTTCCCATTTGTTTAAATACTCATTCATTGTTTACTAAAAGACTCTTTCCATACCAAAGAACTGTGTCAGTGAACATTGTCCAAGCCACTGTAACAAGATGGAAATTGTTTACAAATGACCTGCTCTCACAGGGCTCACTTTCTTACAAATAACACTGAATAAAGAAAATAGGTTCTAGTGGGTGGATTGGAAAAATAGGCAGAAAAGAGGTGAGTGGACACAGGTAGACTTTATTATATTCACTTTTTTCAGTCTTATTTCTTTTCTGTAAACATACAAAATGATGGTTGTTACTAGAACATCCTCATACCTGTGTATTATGCTTTGCACACATTAAACCTGTAACATGCTCATCTCACTGCCCTACCACGTGGTGCCCTCTGTCCTCACTGTCTCCTTTATGCTCTCTATGTATATGACATGTGTATGCATTCAATCTAGTTCCTCAAGAGAAAACATGATTATTTGCTATCTAACTTTCTTTCAATCACCTCCCCCTAGTTTTAGACTCCTTTCTCTACATGAATCCCACCTACTTGCATGCCATATATATGCAGGCATTTTCTAAACAGTTTCTGGATATGAGAAAAAAATCTTGTGACATGTGCTTTTCTTACTCTGGGTTATTTTGCTTAAGATGATTTCCAGTTTCATTCATTCCCCATTATCATGTAAGTGCATGCATGTTTTCTTTATAGAGAGTCAGTCATCTGTCGGCTACTTGTTGTGAGGTTACAATAGACTCGAATGTTCAAGAATTTCTCTGGTACGCTGACTTCAATTCCTTCAGGTATATACTGAGTAGCGGGACAGCTGGATCATATACTAATTTTGAGTTTCCGAACAAACATCCATAATGATTTCCATACTGGATGTACTAGCTTCCATTCCCAGAGTTTCACTCCTAGTGTATCCTTGTCAACATATGTGCTGTTTTCTCAGATACAGCCATTCTGACTGGGATGAGGTGGAATCTCAGCATAGTTTCAATTTGCAGTAGCCACTTTTTTTTTTTTTTTTTTTTTTTTTTTGGAAACAGGGTCTCACTATGTAGCTTTTGCTGTCCTGAAACCCCTATGTAGACTAGTCTTCCCTTGAAGTCACAGAGATCTGTCTCTACAGCGATGAGTTAAAAGGATATGCCACCATAATCAGCTAATTTGCGATTTCCTGATGGCTAAGGATATTGAACATTATTAATGTATTTATCGATCTCTGATATTTCTTTTTTTGAAAACTGTTTAAGTCATTTCCCTGCGGACAAACTAACTTTAATTTATTTTGTTGGGGTATGGTATTTAGCTTTTAGTTTTTTATGGAGTCTATATATGGACTCTATCAGATACACAGTTGACAAAGATTTTTCTCTAATTCTTGTAGGCTATCTTCTCCACTCTATTGAATATTTCCTATTTTGTTCAAATCCATTTCTATTTCATGCACTCTTACTTGTCATATCTGGAATTAGTTTCTGTGCTATTCGTATCATTTTCAAAAAATTTCATGCTTATGCCTCTAAGTATTTCCTTGTAGCAGTTAGTTTCAAGGCTTAAATAACTTGTTTAATCCACTTTAAATTGATTTTTCTACAGTGAGAGATTGAAATTGAGTTTTATTTTCTACATGCAAATATACAGAATTCCCAGCATTACTTGTTGATGATGTTACCCTTTTTCCACATTCGTTTTTGGATAATTGTCAAAAATCAGGTAACTAACTGCATGAATTTTTTTCTGGAGCCTCCATTCCATCCCACTGTTCTCTGTGCCTGTATTTTGTACGAGGATCATATTTAAGCAGCTACGGTTCCATAGTATAACTTGAAATCTGGCACGGTGGCCATAACACCATATCAGCATATTCTTTCTGCTAAGAACTGTGTTGTTTATGCTTTTGTTCTTTCAGGTGATTTTTTTTTCTCTCTAATTCTTTGAAGAACTGCACTGTGACTTTATTAAAGAGGGCAATGATCTACAGATTTTTGGCAGTAAGGCCATTCCCACAATATTATTTTTGTGGATCTATGAACATAAGAGATTGTTCCTTTTCCTAGTGTGTTCTCCAATTTCTTTGTTCATTGTAATGGTCCTTTATCTCCATCCTTAGATTTACACCTGTGTATTTTTGTTTTAATTTACTATGAACAGGACTAGTTTTCTAACTTATTTCTCAGCAAATTTGTTATTAGTATATAGAAAGCTACTGATTTTTGTGTGTAGATTTTGTTTCCTGCTACTTTGGTGAAGATATCAAATCTGAGAATTTTCTAATGAAGTCTAGGATTAGATTGACAACAAGTAAAGATTAGTTCATCTCTTTCCTTCCTATTTGTAAATCATTTTTTCTTTATCTTGCATTGTTCCTGTACTTAGTATTTCAAGCACTCTATTGAATAAAGAGACAGTAGCACTTGGGAGGCAGAGGCAGGTGGATCTCTGTATTCAAGGCCAACCTGGTGTACATAACAGTTTCAGGATAGGCAGGGCTACACAGAGAAACCCTGTCTTGAAAACAAAACAAACAAAATCTCTTGATTTAACTGATACGTCATATTTTGTGTATAAGAATTTATGCATTTTTCAGCATTTTCTAACCCTTTATATTTTAATTTCCCAAGTATCTTCTAATTAATCACTGAATTTTTTCATTATCTGTTATGTCTCTTTTCTCATCACTAATTTGATTACTTTGGATCTTCTCCCTCTCATATGATTAATTTGGTTAAAATTTGTTAACACTCTCTCTTTTAAAAAGTTACATTTAGTATAGAGGAAGGAGGGAGAAAGCATGCACATGCCACAATTTGTGAGGAGGTCAGAAAAAAGCTTGTAGAAACTGGTTATCTCCATCCACTATATTGCTCTTGGGAATTAAACTAAGGTCACCAGCAAGCAGAAGTAAGAGATCTCTAGAGTTAGAAGTCAGCTTGGTCTACACAGTGACATTCTGCTTCAAACAAACAAAATAAGACCATCTATATTAATGGTTACTACTGATTGGAGTTTGCTAATTGTTTGCTAACAAGTGATTTTTGTTGGTTGTTTTTCTGACTGGTTCCATGTTGGTTCTTATCTTTCTCCATTATTTAGAGACATAAATAAAACAAAGGATAAAGTAGGTGAAGACACTGTAGGCACATGGAAATCAGCTATAAAGGTCCTGAGCAGAGGTGTTTGCTGACATAAAAGGCCAGAGTGGTTAAAGGAATTATAGGGTATAGTTAAAGAAATAGATGTAGTAGCTACTGCAATCATGGGCAAAATTTGAAGAATGTGCTGAAGACTAACTGTGAAGGTTAAGGGGAAGTAGAGAAATATTAAAGACACAAGCAGAACAGACTGGTGGAGAAAGGTGTGGGGGCCACTAGAAGCCTGGTGACTTGTACAGTATGAATGAGAGGTGATGCAAGTTACCACTGTGTGGTAGAAAAGTTGAAGTAATTGAAGTCAACTTTGTGGTATACTTTGAAAACAGAGACACATCTATGGATCAGTAAAATGTAAACTGTAAAACTGAAAAGAGAGGATTCTAAGAGTTTTTACCTAATCAATTAGGAAAACAGCAGAACTCTTACTAAGGTATCACTAGTAATTACCTTAGTCAGTCAGCAAAAGACATTTGAAATTTTTAAGCTTTCAATGTATATTTTAATTAAGGCAAAAGATTTTGTTAATGGCATAGAAATAACACTCCGGGAGCTAGAGAGGTAACTCAGGTATTAAGAACACTTTTTGCACTTGCAGAGGACCAAGGTTCAGTTTCCAACACTCACATGGCAGCTAACAACCAATTATAACTCCAGTTCCAGGAAATCTGATGCCCTATTCTGGCCTCTGTGGGCAGTCAATATTTAAAATACACATACACACACACACACACACACACACACACAGACACACACACAGAGTCACTTCATGGGGCTCAGTGATTAAGAGCACTTGCCCTTGCAAAGGACTGAGTTTGGTTCCCAGCACTCACATTGTGGTTTACCAGTATCTATAACACTAGCTCCAGAGGATCTGATCTCCTCACGCATCAGTTATGCACATATATGTATATATACATGCAGGTAAAACAACCATATTCATAAAAAATACATATAAAATTTAAATATAAATTTACAAGACCTTAAATCAAATATGTATAAAATATTCTCTACAAATTGGTACATCTAATAGAAAACCTGCAATTATGAGGGGTTATCTATGGTTGTTGATTTTGTGTGTGTGCGTGTTTGTGTATGCGTCAAACTTAGAGCCTTTAGCTTACACAGCAAGTACTTACTGAATGAGTTCTTTTGCTTGTTTTAAAGTAATAAAATCCTACTATATAAAAATTTTATCAGGCCAGGTGGAGGTGGCACACACCTTTAATCCCAGCACTTGGGAGGCAGAGGTGGGTGGATCTCTCTGAGTTTGAGGCCAGCCTGGTCTACAAAGTGAGTTTCGGAAAAGCCAGAGTTACAGCAGAGAAACCCTGTCTCAAAAAACCAAAAATAAATATATAATAAAAAAAAAACTGTATCATAAAATTTTAAAGGTTGAGTTTTTAAAAGTCCATCTGTGTGGCTGAGAGATGGTTGAGCAGATAAAAACACTGGCTGCTCTTCAAAGGGAACAGATTCAATTCCTAGCATCCACATGGCAACTCACAACCATTTGAGACTAAACTCCTATGTCAGGGCATTTGTGCCCATCTGTGATGGGCATCATTCACAAACATAGTACATAGACATACATTTATTCAGGCAAAACTATCACAAACAAAAAAATGAAAAAATAATATATTATTTTAAAATAAAAGTGTGTTCTTGATTAATGGCTGAATAGACTACATTAAGTGCAATGTTCAAAACGGCTGCTTTCAGTCATTAAACTTTCCATATACAGGCAAAAAGTAGATTAACTGGGAAAAAAAAACTACATTTATGCTTTAAAATAAGTGCTATTTTAATCTTCTAAGTTCTGGCCTTACTGAAAAATCATCACCTCCTAAGAAGTTTTGTAGAA
This sequence comes from Cricetomys ansorgei, assembly GCA_026225945.1. Classification (NCBI taxonomy): domain Eukaryota; kingdom Metazoa; phylum Chordata; class Mammalia; order Rodentia; family Nesomyidae; genus Cricetomys; species Cricetomys ansorgei. The sequence continues at coordinate 1,345,304 of JAMJFZ010004042.1, forward strand.
GAAACATTTGCATCAATATCTGTACTATCACCTGTGTCCCCACTCAATTCAGACCTTATCCTTACAAAATTCAAGTGCAAGTAACTTCAATTTAACTCAAGTCACATGTCATAACATTTATAACATATCCTGTGAAATACACAGTTATTATACAATATTAAAAACATGAATATGCATTAGTTAGTACACAAAAACAACAGAAAACAATCTAGTAAGACTAAACAAAAAGCTAACTCTGTCTTTCGATCCTTCATTAATGATGTAGAATGGTTGTTTATGTGCCTAAGAAGAGGTCAGGCTGCCTGCAATTATTTTAAGGAAGTCAAATCAAATATAAAGGTTCACACCAGTTGTCCTTTGGTATCTAAGACAACCCTGATGATACTAAAACTTTGGTACTCACGTACCTTAAATCAGCCATTTGTATTTTCAGATGTAAATCCTAAGCACAAGAAAGTAAACTGTATTTCATGACAGGAAAATGCTGAGTGAAAAAAGCGTAAATTACTTAATAACAAAAGTTATCAGTTCTAGTTAAGATTTTTTTTTTCTAAAATAAGTTTAAAAAATTAAAGACTAACAAATGGCGAGATAAAGTGTGCTAGAGAAACATCACACTGTAATTGATAGCACTATAAAAGTCTAGAAGGAAAGACCAAAAGAGTTATGTGATCATAACTCTTACATATCCAACAAAGCTCTTAGACCTATTGGTATAAATACTTAAAAACACATGTGTTTTCTTTCTTCCCTCACACTATTTTTTTTATAAATTAGGCAGATGTCTCAGATTGTACAGATTGCCTTTGAACTCGCTACATATATATATAGAGAGAATGTATCTTGAACTCCGTGCTCCTGCATCCACTTCTCAAACAGAAGTATAGACAAATGCCACCTCATCAGGTTTATGAGGGGCTGGGGATCAAATTGAATGCTTCATGAATGATAGCCAAAGACTCCATCAATTCAGCTATATCTTCAGTTTCTTCGTGACTCTATTTTTCAAAACTGCACGTGCAAGTTTCTACAGGTAGTGAGTGTGTATCTGTGTGTGTGTGTAGAATGGAGGACACCTAGGGTATCATCATCAGGAACAACATCCAACTCCCTTTAACATGGGGTTTCACTGACCTGATCTCACCAATTAAGTCAGAATGGCTGAACAGCAAGCCACAGCGATACTCCTGTTTCCACTTCCTCAGCACTGGGATTACAAGTAAATACTACCACATCTGGCATTTTTATATGGGTTCTAGGGATCAAACTAAGGTTTTTGAAACTGCAAGGCAAACAATTTACCTACAGAGCCATCCGCTAACTTTCCCTCATCTGAATTTTAATAGTCCCTCAAACCAGTATTAATTTTGTTCACCAACAATTTAAGAATAACTGAGGACATTTGTTTGTTTGTCTGTTTGTTTATTTGGGTTTTTTGGGGAGGAAACAAGGTCTTACTATGTAGTCGTGGAACTCTCTATGTAGACCAGACTGGCCTTATACACACAGAGGCCTGCCTGTCTGTCTCCCAAGTGCTGGGATTAAGGGTGTACACCACTATGCCCATCTAGGAGACATTTTTAATATTCATGACCTCATGAAGTTGGAGGTGATAGTAAATATTTTACAAGGCACTGAACAGTCCTTTTACACAACAAAGAACTTACTCAAGTTATCAGGAGTGAGAAACTGTATGTACATATATCACTATATCTAGAAATAATTTCTGATTGTGGGCATTCATTTTGCAGTTTCTGTCACATTAGAATTTCTCTGGGTTGTGAATGGACACTGTCCTGGGTAAAGTATGAACTGAAAGTTCTCTCTCTCAAGTCCTGATTTTGGTGATTATTAATTACACTGGTAGGTTATTTTCACAAGTCATTTGAGAAGTCTTATAGCACTTTCCACTAAAATAAGGTATATTTATTGAAAATAAATATTTCAATAAAGTTGACTTTAATAATGCATGAGGTAAAACAAGTATTTCTAAGTGTGTTTTTTAATAAATAGAAGGTAAATGTAACTGGCATAAAGAAAATACCTGTGAATTAATCTACATACCTTGAGTTCCAGGTTTTGCAGAAGCAGAAGATGAACTCAGTAGCGGATCTGAGGAAGGATCCAAGAAACTTGTTTTATATGAAAGCTGAGCTGCATCTTCTGATAGATTATCTAAACTCAGCTTGTTTTGTCTGCTGGTATCTAGAAGAACTTTTCCAAAAAATGCTTCCTAGATAAAGATGAACATATAAGAAAATTTTAGTCCTAAATTCCATAAAATTAACATTATCCTGTCATCACTGAAAAGAGCTTTGTATTTAACAATATAAAAATTGAATACAGAAATATACAAAGATTTCATATAGATTGTGCTAAATTAATATTATTTTCTCAAAACAAAATTAGACAAATACAAACACAGCAATGTCAAATATATTTCTAGAAACTGCAAAATAATTCACTTTTCAGAAACTAATCTATAATAAAATTTTAAAACTGATAGATGTTCAGTGTGACTGGATCTTTACTTCACAGTATAGGTACAGACAAAGCTTCATGAATTCATTCCATCAAGTATTTATGGATTACCTGCTGAGGATAACACAAGATTCTGATCCACTACCGTGGGATCTGCACACCTCTAGTGTCTGCAGTAATCTCATGCTGAAGCAAATCTGAAGGACTTCAGACCATGCACGGAACGTTTGCAAGCTATGAAAGGCTGCTGGCTTTCAGTTCATCTACTCAAATGAACACTTTTCCACTAGAAGAGTAGTGTTTCAAGGTGAGCTCTTCTCAGAACTACTCAGATATCAACACAGAAAAGAAGGACCTCAGGATTCCCCTTCATTTGCTTCAACTCTGAATTAGGATATATTCCTCTCTGTGGCATCTCTTGATAAGGGACTCAAGAGTTTTACAGGACTAGTAACATTCATCATATACCTATCATACATATATAAATAGAAGGTTCACAGACACTTTTTTTTAAATAACATTTTAAGTAAAAATGGCCCCAACATCCATAGCAGGTAGCTGAATAAATAAAGCATATGTATTCATACTACAAAATGGAAGGGGAGCAATGAGTAGTTGTTGCTTGCAGCACTGGAGGTTGAAGTTGGAAGTTGACTCAGGCCTCACACATGTTATGCAGAATTTCTGATTTTTAAATTTTTAAAAGATTTTAAAGATTTAAAAATTTTTAAGATTTTAAAAGCATATCGAGAGACTAGAGAGATAATTCAGCAGACGTCATCAAGCACAACAGCTCAGTTCAATTCCTGGGAATCATACAGTGGAAAGAACCAACTTCTGCAAGTTGTCCTCTGGCTTCCACATGTGTGCATGGGATATGTAAGTACATGAGCACACATGGACTTGCATATACAATGTGCTATGTGCACAAGCACACATACACAATAAACAAAAATTTTAAAGCATATACATTCATATTATCAAAGAAAGGCTCTGAAATATGTGGCCAAAAGAAAGAAGATTGAATGATAGGATCAATAAAATGTGCAAATGAATAAGAATATAAAATAAATTATATAAAATTTCTACTTGGGGGAGAGAGAGTAAATGTTTGTGCTGGCTGATACTATGGCAACTTGACACAAGCTACAGTCATTTTAAAAGAAAGAACCTCAATTGAGAAAATGGCCCCACAAAACTGGTCTGTAGACAATTCTGTAGTACATTTCCTTGACTGACTGATGTTGGAGGGCCCAGCTCACTGAGGATGTAGCCACTTCCAGACTGGTGACCCTGGTTGCCATAAGAACTGCCATAAGCATTTGAACAAGCTGTGGAAAGTAAGCCAGTAAGCAATACCCCTCCATGGCCTCTACTTTCGTTCCTGCCTATAGGCTCCTGCCATGACTTCCCTGAGCAAGAGTGTGACCTGAGAGTTTTAGGCTAAAATAAACCCTTTCCTCCCCAAGTTGTTTTATGGGTGTGGTGTTTTATTACAGCAATAAAAACCATGTAATAATATCAACTTTAGAAAAGGCATTGGAGGGCCAAGAAGTGCCCTCCTCACTCAGTAGTGAAAGTGCTTGCTGTACTTTCTGTGTGAGCAACTGAGCTAGAATCCCTAGAATCTAGGTAATGCTAGCGCAGTAGCACTTGTCAGTAATCCTGTGGCAGAGATGGGACAATCTCCAGATGCTCATGATCCAGCTAGTATGTACACACAGTAAAGCGGCAAACAACAAGGAGAACTTGTCCCAAACAAGCTGCAAGGTGAAGACCAACATCTGAAGTGGTCCTATGATTTCTATTTGAATGCCACGATATATCTTCACAACTCCCAAAACACACACACACACACACACAATTGAAGTCTGACAGAGATTTTATCTTATTCAAATTTATCATATTCTTAAGTGAATAAGCTAATACCTATAAAAATTGTATTTGAAAATCTACAAGGCTATAATACTAAAGAATGCTGAAGAGCATAAAAAGTCTTTGATGTTTAGAAATCAATCATTAGTAAAACCTCTTAAGTATATAAACTTCAAATAGCCTAAGACCACCATTAACAATACTTTTAATGACTCATGAGGACTTTCTTGATACATATCAATGTTTGTAATATTCTAATGAATTTCGTAAGTTTTTCATCCCTTAGAGTTAACATCAAAGAGAAACTATATGTGGTTTTCAACTAGACATGAGTATAGACATAGAACAGGAGTCATTACAGTCATATGATTAAACGCATGTTCTGTGGCATGAGAGGATCTAAGAAAAACTTGTAGGGGTCATTTTTCTCCTTCCCCAGCATGGTTCCAGGGATCAAACGTGGGTCATTAGGCTTGGGAGCAAGAGCTTTTATCTGCTGAGTCATCTCATCAGATTAAGATTCAATATTTTTAGAAGTTCCTTGAAAACCAGACACATTGGTGGTTGTCTGGAATGTCGACACTCCAGAGAGAGAGAGAAAGATAGCATAGGACTGGAAATGGAGAGATGGCTCAAAGGTTGAGAGCAACTGTTGCTCTTCCAAAGAGTTGCAGTACCAATATAGGGGCCCTCAACTGTATGGAACTCTATTTCCAGAGGATCCAATGCCCTCTTCTGGACTCTGTGGGCACCAGGGCAATGATGTGGTGCACAGACAGACTTAGAAGGCAAAACACTCAAACACATAAAATAAAAGATAACTTAGTATTTCACTTTAATTTGTCAAAATTCATTGTCAAAACGCAATTAATCTGTTGTCGTTGTTGTTGTTAAATTGTTAGAACAGTTTTAATGCAAGTTTAGGAACTAGGGATAAACTTCAGTTACTACAGATGCATAAAACCCAGGGTAAAGACCAGCAAGGTCACAAGAGATGCTGTATGTATGAATGAGTAAATGAATGAATGAACGAGGGAGGGAGGGAGGGAAAGAGGAATGGAGGGAGGAGGGACGGAGGGAGGGACGGGGAAGTTTTTAGTAGAGGATTATTTTATCAGTTTTTAAAAACAGATTACAGGGATATATATTATTTATAAGACCAAGTGCCTTTTAAAAATTCAGCTCTTAAAAAAAAGTCAAGAGCCAGGTATAGTAGTAAACTATCTTTTAATCCCATCACTCATGAAACAGAGACTCTCTGTAAATTCAATATAGTCTAAAGAGTTCCAGGTGATCCAGGTCTGGACAGTGGGACTCTGGGAGAGGGAGAGGAGGTCAGAAGGGAGGGAGAAGGGAAACAAGATGGAAGATGAGATGGGATTGAACAGGACTGGACAGGACAAAACAAAGACGCACATAAAAACAATAAAAACAAAAAGAGTCGTTTTAAAAAAAGAAGAGTTGAAGTGATGGCTCAGCAGGTAAAATGTTTGTTATGTAAGATGAGGATGGCCTGTAAGATGCTAGTAGTCTAGCGGCTGTGAAGATAGCTCAGTAGGTAAACTGCTTGTTGCAAAAACATGAAGTTCTAAATTCAATCCTTAGGGTCCATGTTAAAAACTCTAGGCTTGTAAATCCAGTGCTGAGGCTATACCTGGGGCTTACTGGCCAACCACACCAGCTAAATCAATTAATAACAAATCACAATGAAAGAGCCACAATGAAATAAAATGAAATATAAAATAATAAAATAAAGTTGGACAGCTGAGAAATAGCCCTGAGATTGACTTTTGACCTCTAACCACATGAGAGATTGTATTCACACCCGTACTACTATAAACATACACATTCACACAAAAAATAAATGTTAGTAATTTAATTACTAAAGAATAAAATTGAGCAAGTTACCTGGTAATTAAAAATACATTTTAAGACAAACGTGGAAAATTTTATATGTATATATCTTAAGCAAGGTATCTACTTACTTAGAACCTAGTTCTATAATCTAGATAGATCAAATGAATATTGTCAAATACTAACATTTAAATGTATTCCAATTAACATGTGAAGAAATAAAAGAGTGAGAAGAATAAAAAAATGTACTAAGGAATTAAGAATTAAGAACAGTAGATCTGGATGTTTATAGTCTCTCCTGCCTAAACATGGCATTCTCACTGAGATATCTTTGAATTCTTCTTTGAATTAATGATTGCAATAGAACTTGAAAGACTTCCTTCTTCTTTTTTTTTTAACCAAAAGTATTTTCTTCATAACTATATATGTATTTTGGAACACACTAGATAGAAGTGTGTTTTAGCCAAGCATGATAACAAACACCTTATAATGCCAAAACTTAAGAGGCTGAGACAAGAAGATCAGGAGTTCAAAGCCAGTTTGGACTTTATAGCATGATCCGTATCGAAAATTTACATTTAATTAATTAATTTAATTCCTTGGTTTTCTTTGGCTTAATTCTCTCATTAACACATCCTATATGTGATAAACAATTATTTAAACTATGACCTTGGCTACTGAGAACTTTTTCAAGTCTATAAACTGCAATAAATTGCATTGATAAATAGAAACATCAATAGGAGCTGGGTTTGGCATGTGTACATATATGTATGGTTTTAAAGCAGTATTTCCCATCCAGAAACTGATTTGTTATGGCCAACAGCACACATGAAAGTGAGAAAACGTGAGAGAAAGGAGGTGGGGGTAGAAGGGGAGGGTGCAGGGAGAGAGGAGAGGAGAGACAGAGAGTATAAACTTTATACTGCATACAGCTCAGTGCAAGATAACTATATTCGCAAGGCTCTGGCTCTGATCCCCAGGACTGCACACACATCCTGCACATACACACATTACCTCATGGGGAAAAAAAAAAAAAACCAAAGCACTCCAAATAAGCAAATATTCATACTTTGATGGATGGAGCCTGGTAAAGTGAATGTCATTTATAACAATCCATGAAAAACTACATAGAATGAGTAGAATGTTAACAAAAACAGACATTTAAAAGATTTTTCCTAAATTAGCAAACTACATAAATAAAATACAAAGCAAAATATTACTTGTAAATAAGCAGGAAAGGTTTCTTCAAGCTTATTTTTCCTTTTTCGGTATCTCTTCTTTATTTTTTCATTGCTTTCAGCAACAGAAACAGGCTCATCAACTAGAGTATCTGGTAACTGCTCACTCCAGCCTGAAATAAGGGGCAAGAAAAATACGGTAATTTCATAGCTTACCAACATGCATAGTTACAAACAAGCTTTTACATCACATAAAGGTCTAATGCATGTTTCTGAATTAAAAACATTTTGAAACTTCCATTTCTTATCCATTTAGAGTTAGTACAATTCCCATCCTTTCTCTTCAACGGGTGGGGTATAAGGTGGGGAGAGTCACAATATGCAGCCTGAGTTGACCTGGAACTTACTACATAGGCCTGGCTGGCCTTCAACTCACCAAAATCCACCTGCCTCTGTCTCCATATGCTGGGATTAAAGGTTCATGCCACCGTGTACCTTTGTTTTAAAAAAAAATTACAACCAAACCAACCCCTTAGAACACCTCCCCCAGTACCAATAGCAAGCACTCATCATCATGTTGTGGAATTGGATGTTTGGCAGAAAAGCTAAAAAAAAAAAAAAAAAAAAAAAAAAAGAAAGAAAGAAAGAAAGAAAGAAATTCTTCCCCTGAGAATTTACAAATGGAACCTAGCCCTAAAGATTGTAGAAGTAAAACAAAAGAAAACAAAAACAAACCTAAAATTGTATGTCATATAGGGGTAAATGTGCTTGTAAGCTGAGGATTTTAGCTAAAGTAGCTCTAAGAAAGTAAGACCTCAAGCCTGAGAGTAACAGATACAAATTACAGAAAATTACAGAAATTGCATTCACTGCAGTTCTTAAAAATTATAGACAACCCCACACACCAACACCTCACCAAATATCATGGATTCACAACTATGAAAGCATGAATCTTTCCTTCCACTAAAAAAAAAAATCTAAATGGAATAAGCCCCACCCTTCCCAAAAAATAGAACTTTCTAGAGAGGAAATAATTAAATAAGCAAATAGTGTGTGCCTTTCACATAGTACCAACAATTAAATAATGTAGCTGACACAAGAGAGTGCTATCAAATGGGCAAAGACTTTATAAATTTTATATTCCAAGTCAATTATAGGAAGAAATAAAAGATGATTGAAAGTAGAAGCAAGGTCTAATGTGAAACTATAAAATAATTAAACAATAAAAAGGTAACAAAAGAGTAAGAAATAATGTTTTCAAATGAATTTGCTTTAGTTTTATTAGGCACAAATGGAAATACTGAACTAATCACAAATCTAAATAAATTATTTGTATAACTGAAAACAGAGAAAACATACAAAATAGTTTCATTACACGTATTAGTTTCTTTAATTACGGATTCTTAAAGCCATGCTAGGTCAAACCAGAAAGTTCTTGAAAATCATAATTCTTCCTAAAAATTGAAAGGAATTTCTGATTATTAAAAATTCATTAGAGTTTCAAAGGAAAAAAACCAACAACTTTTTGCAAAGGAAGGAATGTTTCAAAGGCATGCTGAAACATCATACATTTCTTCCTATTCCACCTTAAAAGGTATTTTAAAATATATAAGCACACAGCTTTGTGATCAGCAGTGATGACAAGCACATTTCAAGATGAAAACACAGTGCAGCACTTTTTGGTTTTTCAAGTCAGGATTTCTGTGTTTCTCTCCTGGCTGTCCTGAAGCTGGCACTGTAGACCAGGCTGGCCTCAAACTCAGAGACCCGCAGGTTCTGCCTCCGGAGAGCTGGGATTAAAGGCAACACCCCTGGCATCACCCAGCTAATGGAGAACTCTCAATTCATCTAAAGGTCTGGCTTGAAAAGTTATTTAGCTTTCTTAAGCAAGGGTGACAAAATGTACTGATGTATTTATAAAATACAATTCTTGCTGAAATTTCTGGGGCTACCCTGTCACTTTCAATAAATAGCCTATAAGCATAAGTTGTACATTAAGTTCCTAAGGTAGGCAGAGAAATCATGGTTAAAGTGGGCAGAAAGTATCTGAAACAACTAAGTGAGCTAATCCCTTTACTCTTATTTAGCACAGGAAACATTTAATGGGAAGAGGGGCCTTAAAATTTCAAAGAAAAGGCTAATCATATAATGTGAGCTTAACAAGACCCTGGGTGCCACCCATAACAATAAAGGGAAAGGAGGAAAATGGTATTGTGTGCCCATAATTACAGCAATGGGGAGGCTGAGGCAGGAGTATCATGAGTTTGAGGGAGCCATAGGCTATGTAGGGAAATGGCCACCAGCCTGAACCATAAGACTATCTCTCCCTATATCTCCCTCCCCCACTCCACCCCTTATCAATCAATCTATCTATCTAACTATCTATCTCACAAACACACACACACAAAAAAAAAAAAAAACTCAAAAGAATATAGTCTATTGCATTGAAACCATTTTCCTAACTCTCTAGTACTCAAATCCTTCCACCAAAAAGAAGCACAAGGCTGTATGAAGCAGTATCATTTTAGTGTCTGTTCATTCAACAGAATATCAATCCCAAGGTGTAAAAACAATGAAAATCAGTACTATACCATCATCTCTGCTAGGTAACTGCTCAGAAATAGAACTGGAAGAATCTTTTCTTATCACAGATCTTTTGGCTTTTCCTTGTCCTGTTCGACTTCTTTGTCGTACCATAAATCCACCAATACCTATATAAAACAGAAACCACATAATGTGATAATTCTTTCTACAATTCTACAGTGAGTAGACTGGCTTTGTCTTTCACAACATTTTTCAAAACTCAGATGTATGTTTAATATAAATTAATAATCTTTTGCATGTGTATGGATATGTGGTATAGGGGCCTGAGTGTATGTGTGGGTGGGTGTGTACACATGAATGAACACACGAACACACACACATACACAATGAGGGTGGGTGGATAACACAGCACTTCCTCATGTCTTAAGTATAAGTAGAATGAAATCAGTAAAACACTTAGAAATTTTAACAGTGCCTGGCACTAAATCCTATAAGCTTTTATCATTATCTACTTGTCTAGTAAAAAGCTTTACACCTCTCAAATAAAGGGATGCCACCCACTCCGAACTTATGGCAGAAAAAGAAGAAAAGACAGAATAAAACAGCATCGAAATTCTGAAAAGAATATGCTGTATCTAAAAACACAAGTGTTCTTGGAAACATAATAATTAAAAAGATGTGAAATCAGCAGCTATGAGAGATGTGGTCCTTCCATTAAAAATAAAAAAATTTAAGAAAAAGTGTCACTGAAGGTCATAGAGAACCTACAATCAAAAGGAATCGAGAACACTCTTAGTCATATGATACAATCCACTATAACAACAGAGATTGCACTAATTGACTAAGAACACTGATAAATGGGCTTAAAAAACACTACAACTTCTGTCGGGCAATGGTGGCACACACCTTTAATCCCAGCACTTGGGAGGCAGAGGCAAGCAGACCTCAGAGTTAGAGGCCACCCTAGTCTACAGAGTGAGTTCCAGGAGAGAGAATACCCGAGCAAGGGAGGGAGGAAGAAGCCTACAACTTCTGATGAGAGATTTCAATGCCTTTTTTTACAATAAGGTAAAAAACCATGGCAACTTTCCCTCTCTGAAAGAGACTAGAAAGGAAAGAATTTAGGGGTAGAGAAACAATTCAGTGGTTAAGAACACTTACTAGTCTTGCAGAGGTTCTGAGTTTGGTTCCTAGCACCTATACAGCATCTCAAAATCCCTCTAATTCCAGTTTTAGGGTATTTGATACCTTCTAGGGTCCTGGTCTCCTGAATGCCTGTGGTACACAGAAACTCTCACAAGCTCACACACATACATATACATGAAAGTGAACTAAAAAAGCTTTAGAGGAACTTAATTGCTCATGTTATCAATTGCCCTACAAATTCAACAAAGCAGAAAAACCTTGTTTTGTTCATCTTTGAGCCTACATAATTACTGAAGCTTTAAAAAAATAAAACTATTAAAAAATGAATGCTAAAAAAGGGAAACTGATTAAGTATAGAAAATGTTTCTTTAAAAGTTGAATACAAATAAAAGCCAACTTAGTAACATTAATAAATGGCTAACATTTGGGATAATGATTTATTTTCTTTCTTCTCTTCTTTCTCTCTCTCTCTCTCTCTCTCTCTCTCTCGTTGTTGTTTTTGTCATTCTGTTTTTCTGACACAGGGTTTCTCTGTTGTATCTCTAGCTGTCCTGGCACTGATTTGTAGACTAGGCTGGCCTCGAACTCACAGAGACCTGTCTCCCTCTGCCTCCACAGTACTGGGAGGCACTGTCCAAAGTAGCCACATTTTCAATACCATCACTTAACTCCATGTAAGATGCTAAACACAGTCCTGGTTGTTCAATTATTAAGTCATCACTATTGTTGTTGTTGTTGTTGTAACTGTTATTATTTGTAAATTAGCCAAGTTATGTTATATTGAAATGTCTAGTTCAGGGGACTACAGAGATAGCTCAGCAATTATGAACACTGACTACTCTTTTCCAGATTTCCCTAATTCAATTCGCAGCATCTACACGATGGCTCACAACTGTTATTTAATTCCATTTCCAGGGGATCTGACATTCTCTTATGGCCTGTGTAGATACCAGGCACTTACATACATGCAGGCAAAACACTCATACACATTTTGGGGCTGTGGGGGGTGGAGAGAATATCTGGCTGACACACTCTACCTGGTCTGTATGGTTTTCTTTTCCTTTTTTTTATACCATCTGTTCCTTCTACTCCCTTAGAGTCATCATCTGCAGCTTCTCGCTCAGGACTAGATTCTGATTTTCCATCACAATCCATAAGTTCACCTTCTGGAAAAAGTAAATGCATAGATGAAACTGGGAAAGTCTATCAAATACAAAAACCATAAGCAAGCAAAGCAAAAGATCACCAAGCCATTCCAATCCTATGTGCCTAAAGTGTCTGAAAATTAAAGGATAGGGTTAGGAATCATGCTGTATGATCCAATGTTGTGTTCCCAGGAAGTGTGACATAACAATGAAGAGGAAACAAAGAGCTTAAAAAGATACTTATAACTTTGTTTTTTGTTTTAAATAATTTTCTCTTTAACATCAAGATACAAGATCCAGGATTTATCTATTTAGTCCACTGATAAAACTTCTAACATGTGTTTTACAATATGTATTTAATAAATACTGCTGAATGACAAAACATGATGGGAAAATTATTATGTCTTCATTTATGAGTCAACATATTTAATGTTGCTACTAAAAGTATTTTGTTACCTCACTGGTTCAGATAGAAAAACCCTATGGTACTTATTTAGCTCAAAAAAAGGTTAATAAATCACCAGTTTACAAAGCTTAGAGGAGGGCTTATGCTGACAATCCAGCAAGCTGAAGTAAGTCACTTTGAATGTCCTTACTTAAAACTTCATGAACACAATGCTCTTAGTGATTTCAATCACAGAGATATTTCAATACAAGAAAACATACAAACACAAGTCTAAGAACATCACTCACTTAAAAAAGGCAAGTGTTCCATCAAGAGCTACCTTAAGCAGTATGACTAGCACTTGCAAATATATGTCTTTCAGAAGTTATTTTATACACTAATTCTTGCACCTGTCCCAAGAAAAAGAAATGAGTATTACCTCGACTATCATCCATTTCACCATCTCTTGAATGCTCTGACTGGATGTCTGGAGGGGTCTGAAGGACAGCCACACTATTCTGATTTATAATCTTCAATTTCAATTTTGGTTTTGTCCGTTTTCTTCTCGGAACTGTAACTGTGAGGCTCTGTAACTGAGTCATCCCTGATTCGGTCAAACATACACCATCCTGGGTATAGGTCTTAGGTGGATCTAAAATTTCAAAATCCAAAGGATACAAATTTAAGCTTCAATACAAATTTTATATTGACTGGTAAGTTGATTAGTATTCCAAAATCTACATGGCAAGAAAATACAGCTACACATCCATTCAGCAATTATCTACAAAATTTATAAATTGATGATGGTAAATTAACACTGAAAATGCTGACAACCTTTTAGGATTACAAGCAGACAGGCTATATGTTAACATAAATCGTTTCCTGACAGCACTTTGGCTTTCATGTAGTAGAACACTTTTAGGTAGAAGAACCTAGAGCTACAGGTGCTGCCACAGCAGCTCAATAATAAGCTTCTTTCTAGTAAAGAAGAAAATGTAGGGATCAATTTAAGTAAGAGAAACAAAAATTCTCCAGAGCCCATTTGGAAAACCAGTATCAATTATGATCACTTACATATAGAGGCAGAAATTTTGTAAAGATCCAGCACCTTCAAGTACAATAATATACAGGCATAAAAAAGCCATAATGAACCTACAGTTTTGAATACTAGCTAAAATATTAATAATAAGAACATAAATTCTGCAAAATCAAACCTTGAATACAAAACTTGTTTATTAAAACAATTCCAATACAATCTAAATGTTTTGCATCAGAAATGTTGTCAATCGGTTAAAAAAGTAAATCTCTCATTAAAGTGTCCTGTTACCATTCTAAGTTTTTAGGAAAAAAATGTAAAATATTAATATTAAACAACTGCTTACTTAAGTAGGCTTTCTTTTTTCTGATAACTGACAACTAAGCAAGTACAGTTACTCAACTGAAGTCAAGACAAGCATGACACTAATGGTTAACCAAAGAGCTATTATTTTCATTATTTTCTGAAATTTATAGGAATACTATTTCAGCAAAATGAGGTAGTATAAACATTTGATACATTAATTGCAGAAATTAACATCAGACAATTCACTTAATTTTATATAAACATCAAGCCAGTTGTTTAAGAATTAAGTACATGTCTTTTTCTAAAAGAAAATCATTTTTAATTTTACCTAGCTCTTTTACTTTTGTGACAATTTGTGCTACAAGTGAAGAGTCACAGCAGTCTGAGGAAGGCACTGAAAAGAAAAACAATAAATCAGGAAATGTTTGCAAAAAAAATTACTTAAATAGGATTAAAATTTCAGTTTCTGTACACATATCATTCAATAAATGTGTAAATACTATATGATGTTAATACTGTGTGGGAGATAGTGCTTTGTATGTGCCAATAGAGTAGCATACCCATGTGTTCCATCCCAAATTCAAAAGCAGCTTTTGGTTTTCAAAGGGATTGTTTCACTGACTAGTTTTTTGAGAAAAGTTCTCACTATATAGCTGAGCCTGGCCAGGGATGCACCCATGTAGGCTAGCTCAGCTTCACTTTCCTTCTGCCTCAACCTCCCTAAGTGCTGGGATTACTGATGCCCGCTACTATACTCAGCTTCCAAAACAAGAACAGAACAGAACAGAACAAGGGGCATCAAGAGGAAACCAGAAGACAAGGAATGGAGGATTTTTGAATATAGTAACTCCTTGAGAGCAAAATTATATTTTATATCTAACATGAATATGCTTCACTTTCTCTCTTTATACAAACTGTTTTAATAAAGTTGGAGTATAAAGAGTATTGTAGCACAAAACAACTTCTACTTCACAAGTCAAGGAGACACAGGGCAGCACAAACACACAGTTTATGTTATTCTCTTACCATTTGACACAGGCATATAGGGTCGGCACATGCTACAATCAAAACCAATGTCCGCTACATTTTCTACTTCCTCCTCAGTATTTAAGTTTTGACAAACTGCATGCATCCACCTAAAAAGAACACATTTGTACATTAAAGAGGTAAATATACTAGAAACTATATTCTTTTTAAAATCTCAACAGGGTTGATAGTCCTCAAACTTAAAAGTCCCAGGACTCAAATGTTCCTATTAATCCACCTAAACTATTCCTATTACATTGTAAGACCCTTCCTTGTGCTGAGAAGTTATGGAAAAAGAATGAGAATAAATACTAAACAGGAAGCAAATAAACATTTTCATTAGGACAATTGCCATTTATGAGCAAATGCTGAAAGACAAACAGAGCAGTGAAGTTAGTCAGGTCAAGCGGGAATTCGTAAGAGTACAAATAGACCTGTATGCATGAATATGTGCCACCCGCTGGATTTAGGAACAGGTAAGTCTTGTTGAGCAATGATGACCTTGCTTTAGAGCAGACTTTGTCGAGTGCTACAAAAACTACACAACTTATTTAAAAAGAATACTGCATCGCTGATGAATTAGCACTAACACCGTGCATACAGTGCTGAACTACAAACAGTATTAATAAAAGCAAAGAAAGAAGTCCACATTTTGAAGGTGCACATACTAGTTAGGAAGACCAAACACTGTATCTAATATCTAGGTATTACATCCAGAGCTTTAGGGAAAAAAAATGTGCCCCCTCCCAAAAAAAAATGTACAGGAGACGATTTTTAGAATCTACCAGACGATTCAGAAACTCTCCATAAGAAAATGCATATATGCAAGCACTAATTATGCATCTAATTTTAAGAAACTGATAAACCTTCAAGAAGCCCCCAACTGAAAATCTTAAGTGCCTAAAATTGAAACTTCTAAAATAGGAAAGTAGGCTGAAAGCTTCTAATAGACTAAAAGTCTAGAAAGCAGAGTTTTGTTTCCTAAATTTACAATAGAGGAAAGTAATTTTTTAAGTTCCTTTCACTGTATTTGAGAAAAAAGGTTAACAAGTTAACAAAGGAGACAAAAGGGCAGTACCTATCGCACTGTCTACACTGCAGAATGAGGTCTTCTTCTCTGTAATTTCGGTAGCAGACTGGGCAGGAAGACAAGCTGGCACAAGGAGCACACTGTGTGTAATTGTTTTGCCACTCACATCTCAGACCTGCAGATGTTGCTCCACAGTGTCTGCACCAAACACACCTGAAATTCAAACCCCCCCAAAAGTCTCAAGTTTATTTTCATATTCAACTGTAACAGAGAAGTTATAAGTGCACAGAATAAGAGTAAATAATTTTACAAATATGGAAATTTTTCTTATTAGTAATATGTATCATGCCAAATGTGCATTATATGATTAAGCATACACAAATAATTTATAAGACCAACATGTTAAGCAGAAATTCAGAACTTGAGAAGCTAACAAAGTAACATAAATCCTAGGGTACCATTTGCACTTCCAGCCTCCTTTGGGAACTGTCTGCAATGGAGGGTCTAGGCAGTACGTATGATAGCTTATGTCACAATCATCACACAGCAGGAGTCTTCCTGGGTCAGTCGCCTTCCCACAGGCCTCACACACTGTGCACTCGAGACATCTCCAACCTTTGCTAAGAACCACTTTACTGATCTGCAAAACAAAACAAAAATCCATGTGATTTCTTTATTTAATTTAGAAATCATTTTTAAACTAGAACATTGTGTAAACTGCTATGCTTTTGAACATATATATAGAACAGGAGTAGGTACGTAGTACTGGTTGCCCAATATTTGGTAGAGATCTGTATACATTTAGGGGTCCACCTGGTCAGCATAACCATTGAAAGTGATGTATATTTATTTTAATACTATTTCAGCCCACATAACTACTCATGCTTCAGATTTCTTAATTCCATTATTTTTACACATATGGTGACTACATTTTAAAATTGAATAAGCTGCCCTACTACTATTGACACAATTTAAAACTACATCAATAAAATATGCATGACATTTCTATGAATTCATGCTTCTGAAAAATGTGGCTACAGTATGGGATCTTATCAATCAAATAATAAGAAAGGGAAAAATTATCACAGCAAAATAGTAAGTTCTCAAGGATATTTTTATGGTCTTTCAGGAGTTTCAAGTCATGAAGCTAGGACTTAAAGAACTCACCTTTAATCATTTTTTGTGTCTCAAAGACCTGAGTTGACAGGACTTTTGAGAATCTCTACATTCCTAATAAAATCTTCAAAGAAGCTACTGCATGGAGAATTATTCATGTGGAATCAACTTCTTGAAGATCTTAAAAAGCATAAAGCTCCCAAGTCACAAGAAAATAGGAAACAGTAAAAGTATATGAAAAAGAAAAATTCAGATCATGAGGAATGTGAAAGCCTAAAAGGTACTGGGAGTGAAACATAATGAATTCAAAGGAATAATAGTCTATGATAATAGTCTTATTTGCACAAAAGTACAAAGGTATGTAAGCACAAAACTTTCCACCCACCTCAGATGTTAAAATAAAATAGTATAATGTCCTTGTTATACAGGAAAATACTTTGCAAAGCACAGTCAGTAAGTTAAAAGACATGCACATGAATTAAATTCAGATTCTGCACACTGTTAAAGTTCACCTAGAAATATATGGAATGGAGTAAGGATATGTCTCAAGAAAACGCCAAAGAACTGTGTACAGGAAAGTTAAAGATTTGCGAAGAACCAAAGGTCAGATGCTGTGGGTACAGATTAGAGCAAGGCAATACAGTACTACCTCCAGGAAAAGGGTATTTGAAAAAGCAATCTGATAGGGTGATATATGTACAGTGGGCTAAAACCAAACAACAAGAATGGAGAGATACTTATGACTATATTCTTCTTGCCATTGAAAATCCAGAAAAAGACAAAAACCACAGTTCATTACTTAGATCTACAGTGAACATTTACTGCATCATAACCAGTATTTTCCTAATTTAACTGTGCAGTGACACTGTACTATGAAGATGTAATAGGAAGGCAAGAACAATATCTTCAAAAATAAGCCTGAATATGATTATTCAGAATAGTGAGTAAGCAATATCAGACACTGAGAAAGCAGTGGCACCTGCTTATTACTGAGAACTACAGAATTATCCACAAGAGAAGACGCCTGAAGGGAGTAAGTGCATGCTGCAGATGTAAAGCTAACTAAGACAGGGCTTTTGATATTTAAACAAGTCTCCTTATTACTTTGATAGCATATTTATTTCTTTTAAATGTCTGAAATTACCAAATTATAACATATTATTTACCAAGTAAAGAGCCTGGAAGGAAAAAAAAGGGAATAGTGCAGTAAATGACACACTGTTCTGCAAGGTGCAGGCATCAGATATTTGAGATTTTTGTAGGCCCTGTGGTCTATCACAACTACACAATTCTGCAACTTCTGGGGTTAAAAACACTATAAATACATATAACCAAAGAGAACTGCTATGTACCAATAAAAGTGTGTGCGCAAACTGGGCACTGGCCTACAATGTGCTGACCTCCAGCCTAGAAGAACAAATGATGAGGCAGAGTTGAAGATGTGCAAGAATTTGATCTAATGTGGCAAAATGTATTAAACTATAGATCATACAGAATCAGAAGGTGGTCTCTGAGAAGGGAGAAAACATGAGGCTGAGTCTCCCATTACTTGGCTGATAGACAACGTCTTAAGCTGGCTAGAGAGACAGGATGACGGCCCAACAGTTTTGCTGAGTCTGTAAGACATTCTGGAGTTCAGAAAATTGAGGCAACTGGAATTCTCAGGACAGTCTATGGGAGAGTAAAAAGCAATAAAGAAAGATTTATACTGAACAATAACCTTACATATGTACAAGACATAATAAAGACCCACACCAAGGAAAAAATACGCATTGGAGATTTGTGAGCAAAACAATATCCAAAGTTCACTCAAGGCTGAAAAATGTGTATCTCAACCAATTGTGCGAAGACACTGGTGACAAGGTGACAGGGTACAGTCCTGAGACCAGGAAAGCGAATGGCTCACAGATAGGGAGATTAGTGCTAGAGTACCAACTACCAAATGCTCCTGTCAGAACCATTTTCCTACCACTGCTGTTGCTGCTAAGAACTAATTCGATGGCTGCACTTTAATTTACTACTAACAGTTGTACAGTATTTTAGAGACTAGATAACAAAAAATGACACCACTCTATTAACATACAAGTTTTGCATCTATTACCTTGTATTATAAAATATTATCAGCTTTGATTTCTAAAATGATAATCAGTAGCTGTAACTCACACAAACAAAAACACTATCACTTTGAAGAGCATTACTTAGGGTTGTTAGGTCTAAATAAATGGGAAAATCAACTACAGAATACAGGCTCCAGAAAGAGTAAAAAGTTTACCTACAACAACTGATTGCCATAATAAGAAATAAGCCTGGAAAATGTGTATACCTTTGAATACTTCTTGATATTCCTTTTATTTCCTTGTTTCTATCTATTAGTGTGTATGTGTGTGTGTCTGTGTGTGTCTCTGTCTGCGTGCACACATGCACCTGTGGAGGTCAGGGGACAGGACACCTTTCAGGAGTCGGTCCTCTCCTTCCACCTTTACATGGGGTTCCAGGGTTGAACTCAGGTCATCAGACTTGCTCAGCAAATGCTTTATTCACTGAGTCATCTCACCACCACCATCACCTTGTGTTTTTCTGATTAGTAGGATTGTAGTATTCTGTTCTGTCCAAAGTAGCATCAGTGATACAAAAGAAATCATATGTAGCCAGAAAAGCATTTAAAGTCTACCTGTCAGTAATTAACTAACCAACAGGATTTTTTAATTTTATACACTTAATAGTATATGCTTCAATTAATTTAGTTGAAGATAGGGAATTTGATAGGCTGAAAGAAATTCACAGAAGTTCTGGGTGATACCTCTAAATCTTGACTCCTAAAACTGCTGCCACGATAGTCAAGGGAAATGGGCATATTAAGACATCAGTGGGATCACTAGACCTTACAATCGCATCTCGAAAAGAACCATATACCTAAATAGTATTCCAAAGTCGAATCACAGAGCATTTAGAATATGAAGACACAGTGAACATATAGTTTTTTTCTATACATGTATAATTTTATTTTTTTATTGGTCTTAAATAATTTGGGATTTAAAATTTTCTTTACTGTGCATATGTGTGTGCACAATGGAGGGGTGGAGACGTGATTGCCACAGCATATGAAGGCCAGTTCTCTCCTCCCACTTTTCCCTGCCCAGAGAAGGAGTCTTTCTTAAAGGCAACACACTATGAGCATCAAATTGGAAATAACTGTATATATTAACTGTACTGGTCTTCCACTTTTAGATAAATCACAATATTTCACTTGGAATCCTAAATGCACAAAAGCTAATATTACCTAAGCAATAAAAATGCTAGTGTAGTTCTCCTGGGGATACGTTACTTTGTTTACTATACCAACATTTTTGATAAATAATAGAATCACAAAGTGGTGGTGAAGGGGAAAAAAGGGGGAGGGGGAGTAAAAATCACATTAGATTAGCAATAATTAATAACCAAGAAGTTATGGCTCATGCTTATCCCACATGATATGGAAGAATCAGAAAAACTGTAGGTAGTACCCAGAACGATCCAATACCTACAGCTGAACACTGATACTTTCATTGAGCACCTATTATTTTACTCAAATATTACTCAAGTTTTATTAAAAATGAGTTCTCATAAAGAATACATTTCATTTCAAGAGCCAAGAGGTACCGTAACATGCCAATATTTAAGTAACTTTAAAACCAAGTAAAGTACATGGTTACCACATAATATTTTTTAAGTGTCTAACCTGAAATGCTTGCAAGTAAGAGTTGCAAACTCTTACTTATTACAGAATTGCGTTCAATATGATAATAGATTTCTTTCTAGATATAAAAAGAAAATGTATATGGAGAAGGGCTGAAGAACCTGAACCATGGAGAGACATGGATAGGCATACAAACATGACTACAAGCTACTAACGGCTCTGAACTTCTATAATCAAAGGGGGAAAAGAATACAGTAAAACTAATGATTCATAGTCATAAGATGAATTTTTTAAGCATAAACTTTGACATTTTTATGCATTTTTCAATACAATGGCAGGATAATTTGCATAATTCAAGACCAGAAATTTTTAGGAGATAATTTATTGAGGTAACAAACACTTAGAAGCAGTATTTGAAGTACTAAAATATCACCACTTATGCATAATAGCAATAAATACTTGATTTAAATGTTGTCATATTGTGTACAACAAATACTTGACTAATTTTAACAACTGAGTGAACCATATTAGTGCTCAAACAAAATAAAATTTTATATCCCTTTGTTGGGACTATTGAGATGGCCTGGAGGGTACAGGCCCTTGCCACCAAGCCTGATACTTTAAGTTGTTCCCTAGGACACACATACATGGTAGAAAGGGAGAACAAATCCCACAAGTTGTCCTCCGACTTCCAGATGCACACTGTAGCAAGCACTCACGCGTGCACACACACAAACACATACATAAATACAATAAATTCTTGGTTAACCCATTTAACTTAAGCACATTTACCTTAATACTGACACAATATGGATGGTAACACTGACCACACTGTGAACAGGCAAGTAATCTTCCTTCTGCTCCTTGGCCGAAACTGCCACAAACTACACACATATCCTGAAAATTAACAACATGTAAAGCTATTTTAAATTGCAGATAAGGCAAAGAGTACACAAATTTTAAAAATATATTCTTAATTAACATAGTACTGTAGCCCAACTGGATAATATCTAAGCAGATAAAATAGATTAAAATGGGAAAGAATTGAAAAACAGAAAATTAAGTTCAAACCTGATGCAAAGTGAACTTGTCACTACTAGAAAACAAAACAACCGTATTGTGCATAGAGTTTTCTTCCTCATCTTTATTTGATGAAATATCCACAGTAGACACCTACAAAGAGCAAAAACGCCAAACATCAAGCTATGTTATTTACTTGTATTGCACTTAAATGAAAACTCTTATCCAAATACAATTTTTGTCTATATCTAGACTAACAATTCTAAATAAATGAAAATACTTTGACTCATAGTCACGCATGGTGGTGTACATCAATAATGACAGCATTCAAGAAGCTGCGGCAGGAGGATTATAAATTTGAGACTAGCCTAGCAATATAGCAAGACAGTGTCTCTAAAGTTACAAGTCATGATATTTTTAAATTCATTAAGTAATTATAATTAATTTAGACATATATGACAACCCCAAAGCCTGTCTTTAGTACTACCTAATTATCCAGTATTTGTTTGTTTATTCATTTTTAGTGTTTTTAAGACAGGGTTTCTCTGTTGTACTTCTGGCTGTCCTGGAACTCACCCTGTAGCCCAGCCTGGCCCGGAACTCACAGAGATCTGCATGCCTCTGCCCCCCGAGTGCTGGGTTTAAAGATGTGTTCTACCACCACGCAGCCTATCCAGTATTGCTAATCAAGAAACTATAAAAATATAATATGTGTAAATACATGCATATTACTTTTAATGACACTTGAGAACTGCATGCAATGTGATTAATTGAAACTTGGATATACTATCATATACATATCAGTCATCAAAAACTTAGTACCAGACTCAGAAAAATGTAAAATTAGCTAGTTATCAACCTTATATACACTACATGGGGAAATGATAATGATTTAAATATAGGAGTCATAAGACACATTAAAATTAACTTTGTTGTTTCACTAAAATTTTTTCAACGTGGTTCCCAGAAGAGTTAAATTGCATATTCGGTTCCTACTCATTTCTATTAAATGGCACTACTTATTAGCTCTTCAAGAATTATCAAGCATAGGTGCTCATTTCTGAACTCGATTATATTCCACCAAACAAACGGGACACCAACTGGACTCTTATTACACACCATGCCCCCACAAATAAACAAACAATAATAAACACTCTTGATGACTACAGGGAAAACCATTAAGCAACCTAAATATTTAACCCGGAGGCATAACTAAAACTCTGACAAATCTAAACTCTTGAAACAGTTAAAACATGTGATCTGGCACCAATCCTGTATCAGCCTTCAAAGTGTTAAGATTACAGGCACGAGACACAAAAAAAACTTAGATCGTGCTTGAGGAGAGGGCTGGGGGATCAGAAGGTTGAAAGGATACTGGTAAAATTTTAAGAGATAGATGTCTTAACTATACTAATTGCAATATGGTTTTGAAGGGTTTAAACACACCAATGTTTATTAAATTGTGTGTGTGTGTGTATAATATCTATACCCTCATACCAACCATGTCTCAATAAGCCTGTTTTTTTTAGTTGATAGTTTTGAGACAGGTTCCCACTATGTAATACCTGTTAGCCTTGTAATTCACTCTATAGATCACGTAAGCCTCAAGATTCACGTGCCTGAGCCCCCTCAAGTACTATGATTAATGGTGTGGGCCACTATGCCCATAAATAAATCAATTTTCAATTTATTTTTATATTTAAAAAAAAGACCATAATCCAAATGTCTTGCCTCTGGTTAGTAGTAAAACAGTAATTCCACACTCTTTTTGAACTTAAGATGACATTTAAAAAATGAAAAACAGAATTTCAGTTAAATAATATATGTGTTATATAAAATATTTGCCAATATTTATCAAATGTATTTTCCCCTCCCTCCCTCTCTATGAAGCTCTGGCTATCTTGGAACTCTCATAAGGAGATGAGGCTAGCCTGGAACTCAGGAGATCTGCCTGTCTCTGCATCCTGAATGCTGGGATTAGAGTGCACCACCACACCCAGCTCAAATATATTTTTTCAATGCACACTTAAAGGAAACCTCAAAAATGTACCAATCAGTAGTAAGTATTTATCACTTCAAAATAATGATAAAATCTCCAACATCATTGGATTCTGTATTAATCTATAACATTTCTAGTTTTACTCTATAGGTCTTATTAAAAAAAATTACAGCCTAATAAATGGGTGCTGGAAAGACAGCTCAGTGTTTAAGAGTACATATTATTTTAGCAGAGACCTGGATTCAATTCTCAGCAGCTCACAACCTCCTATAACTCTAGTTCTAGGAGGTCTGACATATTCTTCTGAACTCCTAGGATATCAGGCACACACATGGTGCACATACATGCAGAAAAATACTCATATACATGAAATGAAATAAATACATCTTTTAAAAAGAATTCAATAATAGTATATTTTTAAATTAAAAAAGAAAGAAAATACGCTATACATTCACTCTTGCAGAAGGTTGGCATAAAAAGATGCCAAAGAGGAAAAGAAGAAAAAAATGACAAATCAGAAAATAAAATAACCTGAGAAAATTTCCAAAATAAAACAAACCCACAATTATCAAGTAGATGCATAATAAGTAAAATGTAAAGGGATAAGACTATTCCTATGGTTCTGGGATGAAAACAGTTTGCTACAAATAAGAGCATCACCATTAATTGCTACTGGAATAATATGAATGTAAGTCTCACCCCAGGCAATATAACAGCTCCAATTCCACTCTTTAGTTTAGATCTGCCTCTGCCACCTCGTCCTGACAGCCCTGCACCACGAGGCCTCCGCTTCCCTGGAAATCCAGACCCGCGGCCCTAAATAACAGATAAGGATGAGTTAACATTCCGTAAAAGTCCAAAAGAATTTTTAAATTCAGATGTCAGTGAAATGAAACATTTTATTAAATGTTACACAAATATTTACCCTTCGCTTTATAATTAGAAGATACATATTAACAGACCACACTTGTTATTTCCATCTTTAAATATGTACCCACAACTTATAAACTACTGAAAACATTAGGAGGCAATGTTGCCTCTATCATCCTAGTGCTTCCCATTAGCAGGCCTTGGAACTATTTCTGATTTCCAACACCTTCATTCTAAGTGTCTAGAGCAATTAGAGCCAATACAGACATTTCTATATGCACAGACTATCTTCAGTGCAAAGTAAGTATCAAGAAAATACTCCTCTCTCAGACATGAAAATAACAGAAACATGGACTGGGCACTTAGTATGCACTGATCTGAGCAACTTTTCCTCTCAACAAACCCCCAGAAAAGCTCCAATTAAAAGATAATTTTGCACTGAAGGTAAAAAGTGTCCGTGACTTCTCCAAGGTCACTGAGCTAGCAAGAGGCCCACAGTTCCTAGTTTTTAGTTTCTATTCTGAATAAGGCAGTAAAGTTAATTTTTACTAGTGAAAAGTAATATTCTTCCTGTTGTGAAAATGTAATCAGTATCCTTTATTACTCAATGTTGTCTTCAAATTGAACATATCTAACTCATTTTAATAAAGCATTTAAAGCTGCTTAGAGATTTTTAATAAAACTCACAAAAAGACAAAATAGTAACTTTAAAAATAATGTTTGAAATGGGAATAATTTAATTTTCACTAACATAAGAAAAAGGTCCTTTATGAAAATATGTTAAATTCTCTGAAATCTGAAGCTGTAGGTAGCAACCAACATTAGAGCCCTGACCCCACCTTGGTCATATTCAGAATTATTTATATATTACTGACTGGGGAAAAAAAAAACTTTCATGTTGTAAGCTGAGACCGTATATATATAGTCAGGGAATGTTTTTGTTCCTTATAACAAATGGGAAAGTATGTCACATCTTCAACCTGATGCCCTCAATCCATTTCATAAATTGAACTCTCTCCCTATGGAGGAGAATAGGTTCAGGTTCAAAGTATAAATAAATAAAGGATCACATGAACAAAAAGGGGAAGGAGATTGGTGTTTTCCTTTCAGTTTCAATAAATACAAATAACTTCCAGCTCCAAACTGCCTCTTCTTGCCCTCTCTCTCCTTTTCTTTAGGTCCCTTGAGAGATTCTCACCTCTGAACAAGGAATAGACAGGGAAGGACTGCACTGCACAGGTTGTTTTCAGTAGGAATCAAAGGGTAGCAGCGAGGAGTATGGGGAAGACGTAAAGTAATAATTAAAAAGCAGGATTATGATAAGCTCTCAGTTTGTTTTCCCTAACATCCACTGCTACAGATTAAAAGTAAGTGAAAATTGTGGCATTCGCTACAAAACCATGTTTTTATCTTAATATTTAAATATTAAGTCTTAAATATTTAAACCTAGATATGGTAACACTTGGCTGTAATCCCAGCACTTGGGATTCTGAAGCAGAAGGATTTGAAGTTCAAAGCCAGCCTTGTCTACAAAATGAAACCAATCTCTAATCAATCAATTAATTCATTAAAATGAATGAACTAAAATACAACACATTATCTTGGATGATTACAATTATCTGGATGTGCATAAATGTGTCCTTATAATTGTAACAGAATCTAAGAAAGTAGACTATGAAAGAGTTCTGAAATCTTTCACTACTCTAACTTAAATAGCTCTGTTCTAGAAACATGATAAATATAGAGGATAAAGGGAAATCATATTTAATCAATAAAATATTTTGACTTTCGAGATGATCATGTTTTTAACTTTTTCTATTTCACACTGTATCCAACTACTTCAAGAACTGAGAGAGCATCATCAACCATGACATGAGAACGTGCTATGACTGTGGGGTGAACATGCATAATGAAACTTTCTGTCACTGCAGTGTATATCCTCTGTTGGTATGTAATTAATTAAATTTTATAATATCATAAATGAGCAAATTCCTAATTAAACTTTGGTCTGTGTGACAAAAATTTTCCCCTCAAAGAAATACTTAAACCAACAACAAAAGAAAATCAGTCAGAAATGTATTCTTATAATACTTCAATTTAACTTCCTTTACATCTAGATCTTTTAACGAAAAATGTTATATGGCAAGTTTCCAGATTTAAAAAGTGGCTCTGGAAGCTGAATCTAAAAAAGAAAAGTTTAATTCTTAACATCCAACAGAACAAAATAAACCAGAAAGAAATGATACATGAATGTAAATGCAATTTTATTTACCACTTTGATGCTCCAAATGGCACTGCCAGAAAGCTGCCTGGGTTTAAAAATTTCCCGGCCTTCTGAAATGTCTGGGGACCAGGAAGGTGGGCTCACTGTATTATGGTTACTCCAAGCCCCCTAGGATATGGCAGGTGAGAAAACAGATGTATAAAACTCAGCAACATAAAAGATCAAAGCCAGCAACTAAGGAATTTTAGAACGGCAAAAGCAAATGCAAACGCATGGAAAATTAGGACAAATTGCTTCACATTTAAGAAAATAAACTTATCACCGAAAGTGACTTTAACTTAAATGTTTGCAAGTATAATTTTCATTAAGTAATTTAGGTAGAAATACTGATAAAATAAAGTGTAATAAAATATATAACATCAGCACTGACTCGTGAATTGGAATTACAGTACAAAAGTAAAAATAAAAGTCAGTCACAGTCTAATAATTAACACATAACAAGTATGTACACACCAAAAGGAGGGAGGGTCAACAACTTAAAGAGTATTTTCTTCACTGGTATACACACCCAAACCAGTAGGCTAAATTAAAATACACACTCAGAATGAATGCAAGCACCTTGGATGATTTTTATTTATAGGAATGACATCTTACAGCAATTATACCCAAGGGGCTAATTTGAATAGTTAAAGAGAGTTATTAAAGCAAATTGTCCTAAATTTGCAAATTAAAATGACTAGTATACAAAAAACAGTGCCTCATTAAAATGGTTAAAATAAAATTAAAGCATTTCACTTCCAAGTAACCACATTCAGCAATCTCAGCTAATCTGATGAAGACACTGAAGAGCAAGAAAAATGTTTATTC
This sequence comes from Cricetomys ansorgei, assembly GCA_026225945.1. Taxonomy (NCBI): domain Eukaryota; kingdom Metazoa; phylum Chordata; class Mammalia; order Rodentia; family Nesomyidae; genus Cricetomys; species Cricetomys ansorgei. The sequence continues at coordinate 1,373,082 of JAMJFZ010004042.1, forward strand.
CAAGATAATACTTTGAAGAAACACTAAACAAATGTCAAACAGCAAATAACCTATTTTGAATTTAAGAATACATACTATTATTTTAACAAATAAATGGCAAAATCTTAAAACAAAATATGTTGTACTTACCAGGTTTCTAGAACATCAAAGTAGTAAGAACCCAGTAATAACAAAAAATGGAATCAAAAATTTAAATACCCAAAAATGAGAACATGACAACCATTCCTCACTGAAGAGACAGTTGATAAAGATAAAAAATTTATTTGGAGGGAAAAATTATGAAACACAAAGGAAAAACTAATTTTCCTTCTAGCTCAAACTAAAGAGCCACGGCTTAAGCCCAGCTGTCTGTCACTAGCCACCTTGTCTGTGTTTTATTGTCTAGGATGATTCTGAAGTTTTCTCTCTGCCATCACTCCCCTAGTCATGCTTTACCCAAACTCAGTTAACAAGGACATACTCAGCACACAGCAGCCAATCTCTCCTGTTCCCTGTCCCTCTTCCCATGACATCTGTGTCTGTGCCATCGTTCCTAGTCAAGGGGCTCTGGTAACCTCCATGTTGCCAAAAGTCCATTCTCTGTTCTCATTTCACTCAAGACACAGTTCTGCTGATCTGGTGGTAGCATGTCTCCCTGATGATTTTTCTCCATTTCCTATACAAGTTGTTCTTCCATTGACTTTTGAGACCCTCAGGTTTCCCAAGAGATGAAGTCCAAATCCTCAACATTTACAGAGAAGACTTGAAATGCCATTTTGGAAACAGCTGTCTTCTACATTCACAGTTTCTAGCTCTAACTTTTTGTAACATCTACAAGGAAGTGTGATTTTTTTCAATTTCTTTAATACATCCATCTTGTTTTACAAAACTTCTGTGGGGTATGAATGAGAGCGGCCCCCACAGGCACAGAGACTTATGTTTGAGTACTCGGTTCCCAGTTGTGAAAGTGTTTGGGAAGGATTAGGAAATGTGACTTTGTTGGAGGAGGAGTGTCACTGGGAGTGAGCAATGTTTCAAAAGATTAGCACCATTCCCAGTATGCTCTCTCTGACTTGCCTTCTGGATTAAGATGTGAGCTCTCAGCTACTGCTCCAGTGCCATGCCTGACTGTCTGCTGTCATGTCCCCTACGGTGATGCTCATGGAATCTAACCCACCAAAACTGTAAGCCCCAAATAAACCCTTTCTTCTAGAAGTTGCTTTGGTCATGGTATGCTCTCACAGCAATAACTAAGACAACCTCTAACATATATCATATCTAAAATCTTTCCCGTAACGGGTTTAATTTGCTAGTCTTTCTCGTTTTTATAATGGCATCTAGTCCTCTGGTCAAAAAGTGTTCTCCTCCCTCCTGATCTGTTTTCTATCAAACCATTCCATCCAATAATCTACAAATTTACCTCATTTTGTCTCTGGCCAATACACTCCCCACTGCACTTCCACTGCCAGCACTCCTGTCCTACCTGCCATCATATTGCATGCCATCTGTTCTTGTTAGAACAAGACTGTTGTCGATCGTTCTGCTTCCCTCCACCCTTGCCAAAGTCTCCTCAAGGCTACCCAGCTACTAGAAGAACTAGAACTAAGAAAGATGTATCTTACTGTACCCACATCATATATTATTTATTTATTATTTTCTCCTTATGTGCATGTTCTTCCTGCCCTGGCTTCCTGACTACTCTTCAATACTGTACTCTACACAGTCAGGGCCCAAACTGATAAGAGCTATTCCACCCTTCCAACCCTTCAGGTAAAGACTTCAGGTATTTCTTTGTCAGGCCTTTCCTTAGCACCATAAGTAAGCTATCACCTTTCTTACCAAAAGTGTAGGCTGCTCTCATTGCATCAGCAGAGACGCATTATACCTTATTGTATTTCATAGTGGAGAAGTATAGACAAGCTATAGCTCAGCTTAGTCCACTCACTACTTGCACTGGCCTTTCAGTGAGGACATTTCCTTTCTGCACATCTTAAATTCCTCTTGATCTTTTAACATTATGCTAACTGCCAAAAACTACCATAAAAAGTAACACTCCAAGATAAAAATAGTGTCAATTTTTATATAAATAAGATTTTTCTAGTGATTATGTATTATTCATCACAATTTAGGTTAGCTTTGATGCCAAAATTGTATCTCATTTCAAAAAGCATTTACATTTCATGTAACATGGATGAACAAAATGAAGAGCTTTTTAGACCAAGAACGTCTGGATATCAGTACAGGGATAATTAGGAAACTACTTGGCTGCTATGAAGAATTTATATAATAAAAGCTTGATAGTTACAAAATGAATTTTAATAAGTGTATTATCATTGAACACTGGAAGATAGATATGTAATTTTAAAAGAACTGAAGAAAAATCATGATTACATGTATACATTTTGACAAAGAAGAAATTACCAAATATATCTTTTAGATCTTAAAACTGAAATACAGTTGTAATTATCAAAGTTCAGTTATAAATCATCCATTAAATCCCAGCTCTGGGGGAAAAGGATTTACATAAAGCATCGAGAAAAGGTTTGCTGCCACTGGCAGGAATGTCCTCACCTACTGAACTGTATACTGCCTAGTGGTGTTATCACTCTGTAAATACTTGGACTGGTCTATAAGCATGAGAACAAGCTATTCCCTTTTTGTTCTCTGTTGTATCGAGTATTCTGTTCAACTACTAAAACCTGTTTTTTTTTCCTCTTACTTTATTAAATACATTATTTATTGAATGTGTGCATGAAGGAATTCATCAATAAACATTGCACTATACCAAACACACTAAGCTCTTCCAGTGTGTCTAAAATTGTGAATTTCCTTACCTCCAAAAAAATTACCAATCTAACAAATCATTGTTACTATTAAGCTATCTACAATTGGAATTAAGAACAAGAGTCCAAAAATATAAAACACCAGGAGACTGAAAATTGAGAAGAGCTACACAGAACCAAGCTGCTATCAAGTGTAATAGATTGTGATTATTCAATAGAGACTGAACTGGTTACAGAGAGTAATTTTTCCAAACTGTTTAAGTGAGTATTAACTTTCTCAAAGAAATTTATGAACATAATGTAGGTGTTGCACAGGACTGTAAGATAGGGGAAAAAAGGACAGAAATGGTAAGTACAAAGAATGTTATGCCCAGCTTTCTATTTAAAGTCAAATCTTAGCTTTCAGGAGGCTGAAGAAGTAAGATTAAGACTGTTCCAAGTCTGAGGCCAACCTAAGCTCATGGTAGAAACCTGACCACCTCCAAAAAGGAAAAAGAAGAAAGCAAAAGAAAGAAAAAAACAATACAGTGAGTCAGTCTATTATCTTGTGTTAAATATAATCAACATTATTATTAGATCCTAAGGGAGTACTTTTGTTTTATAAATAACCAGAGAGGGTTTAGTACTTCACAGGCAACTTCACACTTCTAAAAGGCTGGGTTCTCCCACACACACACACAAACTATGCCAAGGTCAGCAAGCCAAGACCACTCTAAGAATGACTCTAAGTATGGTGAAAATACTTGAAGAGACAGAAGAATACAACGTAGAGACAGGAAATAACAGTTTTACAGCTGTCTTTTGGTAAAAATACTTGCTCACTTATGCACATGAAGCTATAGCAGCAAAACCTTATTGCTATGACCTAGAAATGTCTTTTTACATAAAACACCTGGTTTCTAAAAACCAACTTCAGCCTCAAGTGATAGCACCAAGCCTTTATTTCTGCACTGGGGAGGCAGACCAGCCAGGGCTATGTAGTGAAATCCTGTCTCTGAAGGACGAGAGGGAAGGAGGAAAGAGAGAGGAAGGGGAAAGGGAAGGAAGGAAAGAAAACAAAAGTTTGATCCTAAACAGAATAAGAAAGTAGACCTGATTATGACTGATAAGCCACAGTTAGCATAAATTCACCCATTTTAAAATTTCAATAATTTTTTAATACAGTTATGGCTCACTTAGCAGGGATTTGGGCAATGGCTTTAGACTGCCACTACCAGCACAAGGAAATTTGCTTGGTGTTTCTAGTCTGCGTGTGCCTTCAGTTCAGCACTGAAAGGGCTTATACTCATACACGCAACACACAGACATTCTTTAAAAGATCATTTAAGATTACTGATATTCAGCATTTACAAACTAAAACAAGATAGATATGGCAAGACATGGTGGTATGAGCCTATCATCAAGTAACAGAGACAGGACAGGACGATTACCCCAAGCTGAGGGGCAGCTGGATTGTGAAGGATAAAAAGTCTCATGGAATAACAGAAGCTAAGTGTCAAAAAACATATTGAAGAAAACACACACACACACGGAGTTATCCTAGGAATAGGAGATGGTCAAGGCGGCTACTACAATACCCAGAGTTTGATCATTAGTACATTCTGATAAACACATGTTCACATACACTACTGTTTGAGGTACTACAGTTCATTGCAGATGTCTTTCCAGAGTTAAGTCCTTTGCCTTTGTTGTAATTTATCTTTAGAGAAAAACAACATAGAATTTATTCAGGAAACAAATCAATCTGTTAAAACAGATTTCTTTTAAAGGGCTTTTACAGCTCCAAAGTTAATTGACTAAGATTAATCTATTATGCTACTGAAAAGTCAAATATAATTATTGGGAAAAATTTAAAACATAAGACTTAAAATTCCAAAGAAATACTACAAGCTAAACTCTTCCCTGTTTGATATCAGAAAGTGGCCGTTGTGTGGAACAATAAATAATTCTAAGCAGCATTATGTCAATTTTACTATTTAGTTTCATCTTAATCCACTTAAAAATAAGTGTAATTCATCCCTAAAATATAGAATCTATACTACTTTAGAACAATGATAGAGCCCAACAAAAAGAAGTAGCTTAGAATTCCATACTAGGAAGGTTCAGAGTAGCACAGCACATCCCAAGGGCGCCTGAGTCTTATGGTTAGGCCTCTGGAAAATAAACAAGTGGGCACACCTTCCTTCCAGTCAGAGCACCACTCACCTAGCACATTCATGAGGTGTGCCTTTCACTTGCTAAAAAACAGCAACACATTTTAAGTTTGTTTTATCTAAAATTACTGAAGCAAGTTACTTTGAAAAATAATTTTACAAAAGACTTAATTAGCATTTATATACAGAAACAAACATCAAAATGAAAAATTCACTAGCATAAAAATTTCCCTGTTTGTTCAGTTAAAATATTATATATGTATTAAAATATATATATATATATATAATATATATATATATATATATACACACACACACCATAAACATAAAAATATAAACAGTAAACATTATTACTACAGACTCATAATTTTACACTATGTTTTTAAAGCTCTAAATTATTATGGAGCTATTTCTATTAGGAACTATAATCAAATAGAACACATTTTTATACCCCAAAGTTTAATAAATTACAATCTCAGCTAACAGCATTTTTAAAATAATGCATTCCTCCCAAAACAAAAACATTGAAATTGAGTTCTATAGATGATAAAGCTGCCATCTAAACCGAAGCCAGATATAACTTTCACATTTTAAATGACTATTGCAATATCTTTTCTGTCATCATTAATATCATCCTACCTGTTTGGACCGGGGTCTACCAGGAGAAAATTTTCTTTTGGTAATAGCTGGTTTACCCATGCCAATTTTTGGAGTGACTGAGATGTAGGTTGTTGGCATGATGTTTCCAGCAGCAGAGTTAAGAGTTGAAGGGTAACCGTGCAGCATGTCACATGAAGACAAATCTGAACAAAGTATTGAGGAAGAAGACATATCTGCTTTGCCCAGGTCAGTTGCTGATGAAAATGATGATTCTTCCTCAGTTGATAACTTTACAGATTTGTCTCCTTGGTGTGAACTATCTTTAACACAACTGTCAATGGCAAAAGACATTTCAAAATCCACACACCCAGTGGAGAATTCAGAATTTCCCTTCTGTTCCATTTCTTCTTGTATTCTTTCTTTCACTAAAGGTTCCTTACAAGATAAAGAACTTCCCATGTGTGGGGACAGTAAGGCTTCTGGTGCAGTACACTCGGTGGCTGATTTTGGAGGGCTTGGTTCTTCTTTAGATTCCTCAGGTTCCTCTGACAACTGTACCTCTTCTTGTGACACAATGGGCTGGGGTGGAAGGACTTCGACACTTTCTGTCACTTCCATTCTGTCTTCATTTTGATCTTCTTCACAAACATGGGCGGCTTTAGTAAACGTTTCCATTTTTTCACTATGAGCTTCATGTGAGATCTCCTTTGCCAATTCAGGATTCATTTTATTGTCAGATGATTCTACCAAATTTAGAATATGGATAAAGTTAACTCTCATGCAAATTGTAAAATGTCTAACCATAAATAGGATTATCTGGATAAACTACAACTCTGAAGGTATTCAAGAAAGGAAATTACTTAAGTAATTAAAGCAAAAATTCCCAAATATTTCATGGATAAAAATCATGGGCTTTCTGAAAACATGACTTAGGTAAGGTCCCTAAACTTAAAAGTAATTTCTGGTTCAAAACAAAACAAAACAAAAAAACAAGAGACTCAACTACTAATATATTTCTATTAAATATATACAACACATGACACATATACAATTTGAACACCTACAAACAGACTGAAAAATTATATACACAAAGTTAAATTCATTTTAAAGCTAGGAAAAAAATTTCAATGATATTAAATGAAATGGCAGAATTTTAAAAGGAAGACTAGCCTAGAACAAAGATACAATGTAGACATGGTTGTAATACAGCTTCTGATGGGTTTCCTAGCCACACCAAGCTTTCCTTTGATTATCACCTATATATGTTAACCTATTCAACACATATACTGGATTATAGCCTTGTTTAACCTCATTGTCACAACCTCAGACAATAATCTGGAATAGTCTATTAATGTGCCAAACACTGAAATATGTATGACTGGTAAACTTTAGATCCAATTTATTAAAACTTCAGCTCAGCTGGGTGTGGTATCACATGCCTTTAATCCCAGCACTTGGGAGATAAAAGCAGGCAGATCTCTGAGTTCAAAACCAACCTGATCTACATAGTGAGAAAGTTAGCCTGCTTTAACTTAAAAGAAAGGTTAGAAGTATCAATTGGCTCTATAAAAAAGGACTGCTGAAAATGAGACATTTATTCAAAATTCCACTAAGGTTGCATCAAGACACTAAATTCTTCATTTATTATTTCCAAATCAGTGATTAAAATTAATGTATGTCAGATACCAAAATGAAACCTCACTTTTAATTCCTGCTGTAGTAAAAGACTACATGTAGGGATAAAAGGAAAACAGTAAATAATAGATCTGTTCCTGCTAAACATGCAAAGCAACGGCAAACTATTCATATACATCCTATCCATTGTCATTCAAGTTGAGGAAATGAATCAATAGGCCACTTTCTTCTAATTCAACTAAATTAGACAATCTGAACATATATCTTACCAGAAGTGAAGAGACCACCTGTGTCAGGGCTTTCCGGTGGATTACTTTTCTGGGGCTCTTCACTGTACACTTGAACTGCTACAAATAACATATAATGGAGTCTTTAAGAAGGAGTCGGCACTGCTCTATTTATAGTAACTGAATAAAAGTTTTACTACAAAATTCCAATTTCCAAAATGAGCACAAAACATGTTGTTATTATGTTAGTCAGCTGTATACAAAGATACATTTAAGAATCTGTGTACTACAGATCTGCTATAACTTATCTTCTCTAGTTATATTTGTATGAACTTTTAATAAGAGTTCTTAAGTGTGAACATTTAAAAACCTGAAAAAACCCCAAGACTTTTATATATTCATTCAAAATACATAATTTAAATAAAGCTTCAACTACAATAAAAATGCTCAGAAAAGCTCATAATTTAATAAGCAATTTCCTGGGGCTGGAGAGGTGGCTCAGTGGTTAAGAGCACTGACTGCTCTTTTCCAGAGGACATGAGTTCAATTCCCAGCAACCACATGGTGGCTTGAAACCATGTGTAATGGGAACAGATGCCATCGTCTGGTATGCCAGTGTGAATGCAGATAGAATACTCATAAAAAGTAAAATAAGTAAATCTTTAATAAAAAAAAAAAAAAAAGCAAATTTTCTGTAAGAAACACCTCATAATCTACAATAACTTTAGTTCACAATTATAAGAACACAACGGATTGCTTTTTAAAGAGAATGACTGGGTCCCTAAACAAAGTATATATTTATTAAGAAGACTAGATTAAAGCTGAACAATAAATATAGTTATGCCAAAGGTGATTTCTCTTAAAGGCCCCTTTCTACCACTAAGTCACATTTCCAGGCCTTAGAAGGCATCTCTCTAAACAATTTCCAAGTGCAACGCTCCTTAGTTCATTTTCATTCATATTTTAGAAGATGCATACATATTACATATTATCTTCAAAAAACAGAAACATTTCTTACCATCTGGAACAATTCCAGGTATGGACTGGCGATCACTGACATCTTTATTAACTGTCTGCTCCAGAAATACCAATTCATCTTCGGGACCTTCAATTTCCATTCCATTGGAATAATCTTAACAGAAAATGATTAATTCTTTACCTTAGTGCAAGTTTGTTATTTTTTATAATCCAAGCCAAGAACTATGTCTTTATTTTAATGAGGATAAATTAACAACCGCAATGCCACAGTTTTTCTTTAGATTTTACTTTGTGAATCAAGTGCTTATTTACATTTGAAAACATGGAAATTATAATGCTAGACCTGGAATACAAGTTGGAAAGAAGCTGGACTTCATTTTAGTCACCAGATTCAGATGGCCAAGGTAACACATTCATCTAAAGCTCAGAAAGGTTGATTATTATATGTATATTTAAAACAAGCTTTACAGGCTGAGGGCATAGGTTTTTTTTTTTGTGTGTGTGTGTGTGTGTGTGTGTGTGTGTGTGTGTGTGTGTGTGTGTGTGTGTGTGTTTTGAGACAGGGTTTCTCTGTTGTAGCTCTGGCTGTCCTGGAACTCACTCTGTAGATCAGGCTGACCTCGACCTCAGAGAAAAATCAACCTGCCTCTGCCTCCATAATGTTGGAATTAAAGGTGTGTGCCACCACAGCCTGGCTTCTCCTTTCTTTTTCTTAAAATTCCACTACTGTACATTGATGATACATGAGTAATTATGATTTTTCTACTTAAGCCTTTTATACATGATAAATAGGACTTCCATAAAGGCTTCTAACACACTGATTTTTTTTTAATCTGGTAAGTAGGTCTATTTACTTTGACCTCTTAGAATCTAGTTATTGTGTTCATAACAAGAAACTCATGAAAAAACACTAGTGACTAAACAAAATTTTAAGCTGAAGAGTTAACTAACATTAATAAACATAAAGCTTGTTCAGAGAAAGATAGCCTGGACTATTATGAAAAAACTAGGCCACAGCTAAGGAACTGTTGGTTCAAAGAACACAGCACACTTCTGTATGCTATTCCTATAATACAAGTCATAAAGGAGTTGGACTGTATTTTAGTTGCCAGATTCAGATGACCAAGGTAACATATACAGCTAAAACTGAGAAACCTAAAGACAAGTTTGGTAGTACACACTTATAATCCAAGCACTTGGAAGGCTAATGCAGGAAGTTAGTGAGTTCAAGGTTAACCTGCACTACATACATAGTGAAACTGTCTCAAAAACAGAAAGACAAAAGAGAAAGGAAGAGAGAGAGGAAGGAGAGGCTTGTGAAACTGAAAATACAATAGGATTTGATACAATGACTTCCTTCATTCAGTGAAGTAATATGTTGGTGACTGACACATTGCTTTTTTAAAAAGTACACACACACACACTCACACTTACCTGTAGGTAACTCAGGCATCTCCATTCCATTTTCTGGATGTAAGGGATCTATTTCAGCTCCTAAATGTTTACAATACATGCAGATATACTCTTCTTTGAGCTGAGAATCCAATTCATGATCGGTTGGTTTGTCACATTCTAAGTGAACCCATCTGCAGTGATAAGTATATTTAAATAAAAACCTCTTTAAAGGAAATTAGTATCTGGGGAAAGGGAAGTCAATTGCTTTAAAAGGAGAATGGTTATGGTAAGGTTATAGATGCGAAAAGGTGGTTATTGGGGTTGCAAACCGCCAAAAGTTTTCGAAAAGAAGATGACACTTATGGATACCATTTACAATGACATTAACATATTTTTTCTTCCTTATTTATAAACTATCTTCTCCTGAAGATAGTTACAATCTTTTAGTGCTCATTTCTGATTTTACCTGTTCTTATCTTTTGCCTATTTTCTTCTTTATGAAATTCAGATTTATATTTTTAAAAAAACAAAAACAAAAACAAAACACGCCTTTAATCCCAGCACTTCAGAGGCAGAGCCAAGCAGATCTCTGTGAGTCTGAGGCCAACTTGGTCTGCAAAACAAGATCTAGGCCAGCCAGAGCTACAGAGTGAATTTCTATCTCAAAACAAAAACAAAACAAAAGCACAATTCAATCAAATTCATCTATAACGGCACCAGTAGGAAAGGGTTTGTCAGAGTGATACAGGGTTAGAAGCTTAACAGTGGAGTAGAGCAAATGATCAAAGAACCAAAGAATCAAGAAAACAGCTAACTGCAGCAGCTGTTTGTTCTTACCTCTTACACATATTACAGTGGAGCATGTCTTTCTGCAGTTCTGGATGGTAGCACTTTCCACAAAACGGACATAAATTATCCTGCTGTTGATAGCAAGTGTCGCATATCAGACAGTTGTGATGCCACTGAGCACTAGATCGGGTGCCACACTCTATACATATTCTGCAATTCTAGACCAAGAAAAATAGAAACAAAGTTTATTGTACATTTGTAATTGCTGTTCTGATGTAAATCTTTTGGAAATGTACAAACATCTGTGGATTATTCATTACTTTTTCACATCAATTTATTTTTGAAAGAGTAATTTGTCTTGAATAGTGGCTGATCTCCCAAAAACTGCATTAAAACTGTGAAGTTTTAAATAGAGGTTGAAGATATTCAGGAAAACAAACATGAAAACAAGAAACCAAAAATATAGCAAGACAAATTTCAAAGATAAAATATAATCTAGAACTAGGAAGTAGTCAGTCTGCCAGGGGAGACACTCTTAAAGAAAACTGATTTTCCCTCTTCTTGCAGTTATCAATTGCCAATAGCTTCTCAGCTAGGGTGGGACTTCATGTTCATGTCTCTCCACGTTAGGCTATTATTCTAGCTTGATCTTGTGTAGGTCTTGTGCATGCTGTCACAACTGCTGTAAGTTCATATGTACAACTACTTTGTTGTATTTGGAAAATAGTTACACCTTGTAGTTGTTTACTGCTTCTGGCTCTTACAATACTTTGGCCCCCTCTTCCCAGCCTTAGGAGAAGAGGGTGTGATGAACATAAAGCTTGTTTGGAAAAAGACTGGATTATGAAGAAAAAAACTAGGCCACACCTAAGGAACTGGTTGGTTCCAAGAACATAGTACACTTCTGCATGCTAGACCTGGAATACAAGTCAGAAGGGAGCTGGACTTTTAGTCACCAGATTCAGATGACCAAGATAACACATACACCTAAAGCTTGGGAACTGAAAGTCAAGTGTGCTAGCTCCCTACAAACCTGACTACACTCCACTTGAAGACCGTACACCCAAAAACTTATGAACAGCAGAAGTTAGATTCAATTGGCTTAAAAAAGAGAACACAAAGTTGGATTTGTTGGGAAATAGAGTGTGCCAGAAAGACGTTGGAGAAGTGGAGTAAATATAATTGAAATACATTGTATGAAATTCTCAGTGTATTTTTAAATGGGGGTAGAGGGAGTGTCAGCAGAGGAGAACCAAGGAGTAATTTCTGCAAAGTATGGCTCCTTATTCCATTATTATACAAAGCAAAATGATAGTGCTATATTATTCTATTACTCCTTGGTAGCTTCGGAACTAAAACAACTAGGACTAAAAAGTGAGACTCTGAATACATAAATCTTTTATATGGCTAAAAGAACAAGTCAAAAGACAAACTGATAAATTAGGAAAACATGTACATCAAACAATACATAAAATTAGCCTGTATATCTCTTAATCTATTAAGAACTCTTCAAAGTACCAGAATGTTTACTAACAAACTAAATATGGAAGTTAAAAACTGACCTTTAAAGATAAACAAATAATTAAACGAATGATCAACTTTATTCATAAGAGAGATGAGAACTAAAACTACAATGAGTATACCATCTTTCATCAACAAGAGGCAAATATTCAACACCTGAACAAGATCCTACTGGCACAGATGCTGCAGCAGCAGAGCTCCTCATGTTTAGCACTACAAAATGCACAAGTCGAAACTAAATACACATAAAATCCAGTGGCAGTAATTCTATTTCTAAGAATTTGTGTGGCAATCTCTCTCAACAATTCAAACACATGCACAAAGTTACACACTACTGGAGCATTTGCAATGTGAAACACTAAAAACTACTTGAATATCAAAGTACAACAAAACACTGGTCAAATAAACTGTATCATAAAAAAATCTCTAGCAATTGATACAATTTCTTTGTTACAACTGATACAAATTCTGATGAAGAATTTTTTACATGAAGAGGAATATGCAAAAGAATATACAGTGTGTGTTTTTAGTGTAAGAAAGGAAAAATAAGAAAACACAGTGAAAAATAAGCCTGGAAAACAACGAAGTTAGCTACTTACAAAAGAGTAGGAGAAATAGCGTACAAGTTCTAAAAGGGAAGTAATAGCTACAATTCTCACTAGACATTTGGTAAAAGTTTAACTTTTGAAAAGTATGTTAAAATCCTACTTAAAAGTATGTTAAAATCCTATTTAAAAAGAAAAAGCAATCAATCTGAAAGAAAAGGAAAATAAAACCCAAACAAACTGGTTTTTATTGAGTATCTGAATAAAAGCATCTATAGTCTTGGATTCAGAATTCTTAACCATGAAAGAAAATGTTTGCAGGAGAAGGCAAAACACAATGCAGAATGAATCAGAAGTAGGTATGTAAGTTACATGGATGAGTATATGAATACTCCTGATCATGTAAACACAGAGAGAGGGAGGAGGGGTTCTTAACTTCATCAGCTCAAAGGTTGAGAAATCAAACACCTTCGAGAAGTAAGGAGAACACCTAGCATACACTGCCCCCGATACGCTGCTTGCTGAAGTGGAACAATTCCAGGTCTGGGCAGCAGAGATGTAAGACAAGTTTAGAACATCTTGTTAAAACGTGATCAGCTGTTTAAACCTGAGGGCCTGACACAAGGCACAGCAGACAGTTTGAAGAATCAACCCATGGGAGAGTTTGAACACAAAAAATAAATTAAATAAAATATATACCAAAAAGGGAATTCATGAATTAATCTCTAACATTAAACTAGATCTGGAACCTACTTGGGAAGGGGGAAGGGACTATATAGGACATTAAATCAAAAAGCAAAAGTAAAATAGATGGTAGAACAGATGAAATAACTATACTGAGATGAGTTTCTGAAATCACAGCTGTACTGTGTTTATGGAAGAATATTCATTTGGGGGCACCATGCCCAGCAAGAATATTCTTATATACTGAAATACTAAGGGCTAAAGGGGCATTGCATAGGTAACTTGACTGTCAAAAAGTGGAGTGGGCAGGATGTAGCTCCATTGCATCAACCAATCAAATGGTCAAAGAAAGGTATAGAATGACAGAGACAGACAGAGCACATGACACTTTTTCCAAAAAAACGCTAACAACAGCTGAATTCAGGTTAAATGGTCTGCATGCTGTTTCACTTAAAATAATTCTCAAGTAACTTTTTAAAGAAATATATAATATACAAGCACAGAAATTCTTTCGTAAGAAACAGAGAAAGAAATTCACCTGATTGATGGAATACAACAAAGATGAGAGGGTTATTATTGTTCTTTACCAGCGGGAAGCAGTTCTTCTAGACTAGAACCTCCTAAAGGGAATGCCTACTTGCTTCAGTGATGTCACACACAATGAGCCTTCTGATGTTAAAAACATGAGTAGATTATAACTAAAGACTACAGAGTAAGTTTTTAAAAATCCAGTATCAGAAGTTGTTCATCCTTCAAATAGCTCAGAAGATGAGCTCTATGACAGCAATGAAGGTATGTAATGCGGTGACAGAGTACTTGTTTGGCATGAGTAAGTCCCCAGATTCAATTCTCAGCAATGAGAAAAACATCATGACAGCTGAGTTGGCACTAGCTTTGAGCTGAGTGTCATGCAAGGGCTCTTTAAAGACGCCATCTCATGAGACCCAGTATCCCTATAAGATAACTCAACATTATAAAGACAGAGTTCACTTGCCTTCATAGAACAGAAGTTTGAAAACTTAGGTATCCGGTGGTACACTCAGTAGTACCATATTGTAATTTCATGCTGGAGGAGGATGGCAAAATATGGTGGGGATCAAATCAAGGAGAATAGGCCAAAGGAAAGTCAAAAAACACCTTGAAAAAGACATACAAGATTCTACAGAAAATTACTAAGAAGATAATGAAAACAACAAAGAAGATACTGATTTAATAGCAAGAAACAATAATGTTTCTAAGTCTAAAGAGAAAATAAAGAACTAAATATACCATAAAACATGGGTAAATATTTAAAAATAAAACAAAAAACACTTCTCTGGTCCTATAAATGAACCTCATTACAGACTCAGTGACAAATGTTTCAGTCATAACTAACTATTAATCAGTACTATTAGATCCTGGAAACAAAGGATAAGAATTACCAAAAATAAATCTCTCAAGCAGAGAAAAAGAGTGAAGATCAAATAAAAATAAATAAATGGCTAGTCGTGGGGAGGAGGAGGCTGCCAAAGCAACACACAGAGGGCTATTCTGTGGATTGAACACAGGTTACCACAACCGCAAGGCAAGGGACTTTACCCACTGACCTGCCTCATAAGCCTTTAAAACTGTTTCTAGTGTATAAAGTCTGTGGCAGGGTAAAAAGAATAATTTCATTCAAAAGAATTGTGAAATTTTTTAGAAAGAGGTAAACAAAGACTCAAAAACAGGACAAAAAACCGGAAAGTATCATGAACTTGTGATTAGCAAAAAAAGATACAAATTTCTTTCTTTTTCTTAACATGTAGCTCAGGTTGGCCTTGAACTGGTGATTTTCTTCCCTCATGCCAAAATCACCATGCTAGGCAAGACATGTATTTTGACAATGAAAATACAAGGTTTATGTTTTAATCAAGCTAAAGGGGGAAAAAAAATCAACATTTTTATTACAACTAATCCAAATAGTTAATTACTAAATCATTTTAAAACACACATTTGAAATGACACAGAAGGTTATAGAAGGATGTTTAAAATATAACATTCAATTAGTGAACAGGCTACTTGTTCAAGTTACTGGGTAAAGAAAGATCCAAAGAGGTTGTGGAGGGGGCGGTGCAATTTCACAGGACAGTGTAATTTTATACTATATAACACTGGCCCAACCTGTTTGTTAAGAAAAAGCCATACATGGAGAATTTGATAGAATCAATAAAAGTAACTAGTTTTGTTAATTTTTTAATCAGGCAGTCAAAAAATGAAGTAAAGGGGTTTTATTTATCAAGAAAGCTAATAAACACAAAAAGTCACTATTACAAGTGTGAAGCATTTGCTTAAAAACTTACACCATTCCACAAGCCAGCAATCTCAGCATCAGGAGGCTGTGGTAACATACATATTCACCACCAGCACACTCTATATGCCAAGCTTCAGGGCAGTCAAAACTACCTGTCCCCCCAAAAAAACCAAAAAACCAAAAACCCACCTCAGTTAAATTCTAAGTACAATTAAAGTGTAATTTAACACATTTTAGTACATTAGGTCAGGTTTACACACAAAGTTACAAATAGACTTGGATGCAATGAAAGGTAAAATTATAGCCTTAAATATCCTGGTTTCTTCAGCAAGGAAAGAAAATAAATTATGAATTCACCTTTGTATTTCAAAAAAAAAAAAGCTGTAAGGCAAGTAGAGATGAGTCACGAAGATCAAAGTATAAATACACCGAGTAGTGTAGTTTTCTCCTTAACTGGAACACCAAGAGAACAGAGAATGGCCTCTCCTCCAGACAGGAAAGGCAGCCGGGCCCAGGAAGCTTCCAGGAAGCTCCACCTGAGTAGAGTTACTTAAAGCATCATGTTCTCCAGGTGAGAGCCCTCAGAGCTCATTCTCTACTGCTCATATCCCACCATTCCAGCTACTACCTAATAGGATTCACAGGGTCCCACTCTAGAATACTAGATAGAATGCAGCCTCCAATTCCAGGTGCCAATCATCCCCAATGAGAGGATGGTTTCCCTCTGTGCTTCAGCCACTGCTAAACCACACTTGTGGCCTGAGAACCTTCCTTGGGAGCACCCTCAACCTTCTTTCCTTAAAAAGTATGAAAAGCACTAAAAGCAGTTCCAAAGAGGGAAAACAGGCCCAAAAAGGCCTCAAGGCAGCATGGGGTCTCTCTCCCACAAGCTACCACAGCCTCTGCAACTCTGATGAAAACCCTTACTGTTATGTGGGTGGTTCTGGGTAGGTTCCATCACACTCACTACTCCAAGCATCCTGTGACTCGATTTCCAGAAGCCCTTTCTTTAGTGGGCCAATGAGACAAAACATTAAGGAAATCACAGCAGAAAGCTCTACCGAAACAAACAAACAAACAAAACCAAAAAACTAAGAACTGAAACTTTTTCATAGAAATATTAAAGCTAGTAGGCATCATGGTACACTTGTGATCCCTTCACTAGAAACTAAGGCAGCAGAAACACTAAGCCAGCTGTTTCTCAACCTGTGGGTTGCAGCCATCGAAAAACATGTATTTCTAATGGTATTAGGAACTGAGACACCACCACTCAGTAGCAAAATTACAGTTATGAAGTAGCAATGAAAATAATTTTATGGTTGGGGGTCACCACATCATGAGTAACTGTATTAAAGGATTGCAGAATTAGGAAGATTGAGAACCACTGCACTAAGCCAATCTGAGCTACAAATGGGAGACCCTAGAAAAAGAAAATTGGGGGAAGAGTGGGAAAAATAAAAGAGGAATATGATAATAAAAAATTAAAATAAAATTTAGCAACTGATTTCAGGGATGCCAAAACAGAGACCACTGTGCCTGCATTTATTTATCTTAACCCTGATGCTGTCAAAAATATAAGAAAGAAGGGAATTTTTTTCTTTTTGTATTGTGGCATAAAGACCAGATATCTGGACAGCACAGGAATGTGCATCACAGCAGTCAGTATCATAATCCTCATAGCATATTCCTATCTTGCACATACCTACGTACAGAAGGTAAACTGCAAACAGCACATCAACAAACTTCAGTGCAGAACTGTGGAAATAACGGATTGACAGGGCATTTGTTACAGCTTTAGTTATCTCAGGGTACTAAATCTGTGAACCAAAGTTTTTACAGAGTGGTATAATACTATGAATTTAAATCTAGAGTCCCATTTTAAACATGGTCTATCTAAGCCCCTTCCTTTTCAGCCTCAGCTTGCTCCTGATGTGGTGCAGTATCCAGGATACTAATGAACCCAAACTCTCGGTGCTTGAAATAAACTAATGCGTTTCATACAAACAAGATTTAATGGCCCCTTGATGAAGCCTGCTGTAACTGCAAGGAACCCAAAGTCCTGCTTCTCCACTATTAATATCTGCATCTCCAGGAATTCAGTCTCTTTAAGAGACAAAGAAATCAAACTCAATCAAAAACGTTGTGTATGTCACCTGGATTTGCTTCTGGGAACAGCATAATGTTGCAGTTAATAGAATGAAGAATAACACTGAATGGGTACTCTGGCCTATTAACCATAATCTATGAGAGTAGTGCCTAAGGCCCTGCCCCTGAGGAGCTCAAACTCTCTGGCTTCACCCCGCAGAACACAAAGGGCCATAACAAACTACACCCAGCCCCTCTAGAAGCAGGTATCCAAGTCTGGACATACAGAGTAAGATGCCCAAGCTCAGGACTTGATAATCCCACCAAAGCCCACCCTGGAAAACTGTGCCACTAATAAACCCTCTGTAAAGACTGCCTCCTGCTCAGTTCTCTGCTGCTTTTCTACCAAGTCGAGGCAGCCACCCACCTGTGTTTTCCCCAAGAGGTTTGTTGTGTGAGTTGTGTGTGTTGTGTTTTTTGTGGGAGGTTTGTTATCCAGTGAGACTATCTGGTATTCCTTAGCTTGTGACTGCCAAAATACATTTCCCTTCAGAGCCGTAACACAGTGCCCACTGTATTGATTTCGGGCCTCCCATTGTGGAAAAAAGATGTACTTGGGAAATCACCAGAATCTGATACTGTGTTCTGACATGGCAGAACTGACATGGCAAATATTTGTGGCTGGCACACATTTCAACTTGTTGTGTGCTGTAGGGTTTTTTATTTGTTTGTTTGGTTGCTTTGGTTTGTTTGTTTGTTTGATTGACTGCTTGATTTTCAAGATGGTTTCTCTTGTAGCTGTGGCTGTCCTGGAACTCACTCTGTAAACCAGGCTGGCCTCAAACTCAGAGATTCACCTGCCACTGCCTCCTGAGTGCTAGGATTAAAATATACGCCACCACCACCCTGCTGGTTTTATTTTTAAATTAAGATTATAATTACGAAATAAATGGGAGTGATATATGGATCTAATAGGACATAATATCTTCAGACGCACACTCTAAAGGACCGAAGAAATAGTTATTAATTAGTTTATGGGGTAAGTCACTGTTGTTTCAGATAAATATATACAGTGTGATGTCACAGAGACTGTACCATCTTTTAAAATAAGACATAATTTTTTCAAAAACTGGAGATCTGAATTCTTATCTATAGATAAGAACTACATCTAAGCTTTCACTAACTCTTAATCAAGAATTTGCTATTAGCCAGTATAGATTTCAAAGGAAGAACCTGGAGAACTGTAATGACAGACCTGGCTATCTAACATAACTTTAAAATCAGTAATTTTTTTGTTTCCTAATATCTTGTAATAAAAAAATATTAGTTTTAATGAGTGAGCTAAAAATTTAAAGTAAACTTAAATAATTCCTACTTTCTATGCTTCTGAGTATGTAAATCATAAAAAGTTATTGCTTACTTTGTACTACAAAATGGAGTAGCTCCTAACTAGGTTGAGTTGTCAGTCAACTGACAATAACGGAAAAGGCTTAGTAAATTCCTGAAAAAACTTAAAGTGATCAGCATTGAATGAACACCTCCAGGTCATATAGAAAGCAAAACAGACAAGACAATAACCACATATACAGTCATGGAATTTGGTTTTTTAGTTAAACAGACATGGAGTGCAAGTCATATCCTACCAGCTTCAACACAAAGTAGAAAGCTCTCTCTGCCATCAACAAGGTGGTCACCCAAGAATACACCATCAACAATTACAAGCCCACACACAGAATGGATGTGGGAGGAAAGGGAGGGAGGGAAAGAGAGGTAGACAGAGGGAGGGAGAGGGGGAGACACAGAGACAGAGAGAGAAAGAGAGAAAGAGAGAAAGAGAGAAAGAGAGAAAGAGAGGGAGAGGGAGAGGGAGAGGGAGAGGGAGAGGGAGAGGGAGAGGGAGAGGGAGAGGGAGGAGAGGAAGGAAGGAAGGAAGGAAGGAAGGAAGGAAGGAAGGAAGGAAGGAAGGAAGGAAGAAAAAGAAAAAAGAGAGGGCGGGAAGGAGTGAAGGAAATTTGTCTGAAGGAGATGGAAACTCTGTAAGTGAATGTTGACAACAGACTCAACAAAACTCTCAATGCAAAAGGGATAAAAAAAATAATTCCATACTGTATCTATGCATATTTGTTCAGAAGTTCACAAGTTCTATACTTTGGTAACCTGTTCCTCGTTACCATGTTCAAACAGTCAATGTGGATAAAAATTGCTGAATGTCAAATAAATTCATAAAACTGAAAAAAAAGGGGGGGAGGATGCTATACAAACAGTTCTTCAAAAGCAACCTTCAGATGAAAAAGTCTCAAAATATTCATAGACCTCATCTAAATCACCAAACCAAGAGAACCTGGTGTAACTGGCATGATTGTACTCTAAGCACTGAAAAGAAAACAGGAGGCGGATGGCTTCCTCCAGGGCAGCCTGTACATAACAAGATTCCATTTCACACACAGAGACAGATAGAGAAAGAGAGAAACAGAGATATTTAGATACTTAGGAAGTATCTAAAACATAAATATAAAATCAATAATCACTTATTTAAAACTACCTACCACAGGGCAGTCAGAACCTGAAAATCGCACAGTTCTAAACACAAGTGTACATGTAAACACACAATAACAGGCATATGGACAAATAACAGTTATAGAAATCTAACGGAGGTGGTGAGCAATCTAAATACAATGTATTTTTATCTCTGGCTTATAACTTAATAAATTGTAAAATACGTTTTTCAGCTTCCTCATCTGGACAATTTTCCTACTTTAGAAGGTCTCTGGGAATATTGAGAAGCAATATAAGAGTTCTGTCATAAAGCATCATACAAAGTCAGTTGATAAATTCATATCATATTTTAATAACTGCCCCATTTATAAACAACCCAAGTTTGTCAATGGGTAATTAAGTAAAAACAAAAAAAGGGAAATAAAGAGTATGCATAAATGTGTGTGTTCATTTAAAAACAATTACACTGAGTCAAAAAGGCCTCCCCTACCCAAAGAATATAAACTATTTAAAGGCATTCTTATAATCTTCTAGAGAATGAACAGTAATCAATAATGAGAAAAGTAAGGCTGCCTGGAAAAAGCTGGAGAAGAATGTGCATAAGCAAGAAAGAATTTCCAAGGGTCACCAGGAAGCTTTCTGAGGTAAGGAAAAGGGCTCATTATAATGGAAATGACGATCGTTTCATGGTTGAATGCATATGTCAAATTACATACTTTTAAAAATAAGTGGTTTCTGTGTATCAATGATACATAAAGAAACCAATAAGCTGTTAATTAAAGGTGATGATAACGAACAGATTTGAACAGGATTATGGTTTGTCTGTTCTTTGTATGATACATAAACACTTACTTTGCATTTCCAGCCATTGGTTGGTACTGATTTCATAACAGGCTGAAGACAAAAAGTATGATACCCTTTGTCACACGTATCACACACCAGCATTTTGCTATCTTCTCCCGATTGTCTAAAAAATAAGATAGTATTATCTTTAAACCTATGCTATCACACAAGTATACATGAAAACAATCAGTCCTAAAAACTGCACAAACCATAAACACTTCAGTGTCTCTTCTGTCCTTGTATAGAATATGAGAGACTATTCACTTCATGAATCCACAAAAGATCGTCCCACTTAAAGCTTTATCCTATGGTTGGTTTACCTTAGTCATTATAGATTCCTAAAGAGGAGGTGTTAAAACAACCTTTCATCATTACTTTTTCAAAAAATCTAATATTCATTCTTTAGGGGGAGCTCTAACTGCTAGCTATGCTGTGCTGACAGGAACAAATCTTGACAGGATCATCTAGACACTGGCACACAACTAAAGAAGATTGAGACTGATGTCAGAGATCTGTCATTTGTATTCACACTGCTATTTTCTAACTACATGACCCTTGAATCAAGTTTCAGGTACAAAATAGCAGTGAAAACCATCAAAGATTACTCTGAAGACTAAATAGAGTGCTGGTTCAAAAAGCTTAGAATGTCCACTAAACAATAAGTGTTAAATATTTTAAGAATAACAGGGCTCTTCAGCCCCTCCCCACCCCAAACCTCAAAATAAAATGGTTTGGCATACACCACTCCACACCACCCCTGTCACCACTAATAATAATAATAATAATAATAATAATAATAATAATAATAATAAAAGAAAAACAGGGCTGTCGTGATGGCTCAGCAAATAAAGGCATTTGCTGCAAAGCTTGACCTTCTGAGATCAATCCCTGGTACTCACATAAAGGTAAAAGGAGATGTTCTCTAATCTACACACATACTTGTGGTTTGAACATGTTGCCCACTAATAATAATAAATGAATTCTAAGAATAAATAAAATTCTAAAAACTTAATAAAAAAAGAAAATTTAATCATATTATAATTATGAGTTACAATTGAAAGCCTTTCTCCAAACATTCTTTGACACCAAAACTGGGGCCCTGCTCTGCAGAATAATCTATCTTGATGCTTAGCAACTCATTTCTTATTCTCAGATACTAAGAATTTAAGACACATGAAAAAAATGGGAACTTAAAAAAGAGTCTAAAGAAGAACTATGAATCAAACCTAGGGATAAGTAAATAAGTAAGAAGTGGTGTCATAAAGGCTTCTGGGCGTTATTCAGTTTAACAAACGCTACAAGGTTCTATCTTTGATCTCTTCAACTACATGGATAGACTTGAGGCCATGCATCTCTTCAAGTTCTCACATCCTTACTCAAGAAACTAAGTACACATTCAAATAATCAAATAAACATTAACTAATATTCTTCCTAAATTTTAGCAAAGTATGAAAGTAAATGTTTGATTTCCTTCATGATCCCAAAATACTGATTCTAACTGATCTCATTGAATAATCAGTAAATCAAACTTACCCTGTAACACTGAACCTTACTCTCTCCTGGTTACAAAAACGATCTGTTTGCAACACTTGGTGCATCACAGAAGATGCAGGTAACCTTCTCAAAATTCCACACTAACTATACATATGGGTTGGGAGGAGGAAGAGATTAGATGAACAAGGGATGCAATACAGTAGAAAAAAGATAGCTCCAAATGCTTAATTTCCATGCAGTGGTTTGTTTTTAATGATACTGACTACAATCTACAAGAAGTAATGGTCATCGGGATTTTATCAAAAAAAAAAAAAAAAAAAACACCCCAGTCTGTAGAATTGTCCATTTTAAATATAAATTCAAACACTGATTTGAAGGCTCAATGCTCATAGCTTATTTTTGCAGTTACAGCTTCATTATCTCTTCCCAAATCATCTCGATAAAGTTTTGCTTTTTTAATGTTTATTTTAAAATTATATTTATTAACAAATTGTAAGCACAGTGAATTTTGTTTAGATATGCTTCAAAAAATTAGAAGTGCTAATAAATGTCTAATACTGTAGGACATGTTGATATTCGTATGATATAGCTTACAATATAAACTAATTTTATCACATTTCATAAACTTGTAATATTTAACAAGGTCTCACTGAAACTCAATACAAACCCTTGAGTGGAATCAGAAACTTACTTGCAGTTCTGGCACACTTTGCACTCAGGACACTGCCAACCTGCGCGTTTTAATGGAGTAACCGCTATATCCAGACACATCCCATGATAGTGCTGACCACAAGTAGTACAAAAGAACTGATCTAAGAGGTCTCCCGGGCTGTCACACACGGCACAGTTTGCATCTTCCTTTGCTATAATTAACAGCAAAACAATGAAATTGTTGTATTATAATTTGATTTTTTTTTTCTAACTTAACAGTTTAAAATCACTTGAAGGGCATTTATATGGCAATCTCTCAGACATTTGAAGTCATCCATATTTACCAAGTCAGAATGAGGTTTCACTTAAAATACTGTAGTGTGTTTAATTTAAGTTTAACCATATGAAATTTAATCAAGTAATTTGGCAAGTATTTCAGTCTATTTCTACTTGAGACCATAAACAGTTTTTATTTAATTTTATACTTTTAATACCAATGGCAATGCTGGTCATTTAGTTGACGCTCAGTACATGCACTAAAGAAAAGAACCAAACAAGAGGGTGGGAGAGGGGGGAAAAAAAAAACAACAGAGACGCATGTGGTATTAAAATAAACATTTTATTTATATTAAATACTTGGAATACTTAAAATCAAATAATACAAAATTAGGATGTTAATATCAATCAGATTAATATGTTTCTTAACTGAAAACAGTATTCCAATCAACTTAGGGGTTTTCTTAAGACTAGAAAATAGCTTATGTAGAACATAACTGATAGAAGGTATACATTCACACATGAACACAATAATTCATATACTAATGATATATTCAGCTAAATTAATTTCCAGGTTAAAAAAAATTAAAATCAATATATACTTACAGATAACCATCCATGCCTAAAATGGATTAAAAGAGTGCTAACAATTCATTTACTATTTGAAACAAAAAGTGAATAAACCTATGCATGTTATAATGTAGAAAAGAAATCATTTTAAAAGCACACCAACACTAATAATGTAAATATGCCACTATAACAAGTTCTATTCTCTTTAGTTTCACGAGAAGTCAAGAACATTTTCCTGACAGGAGCTCTAATAGATATCCTAAGCCATAGCAATCTCTGTAATACAAACTTAAAAACTTTTTTATTGCAGTCTTTTAAAAATGTGAACACTATTCCTAGTTTGAAGGAAATACTAAAAAACAAGTCCATGAATTTGGACAGCAGGCTATAGCCCTGATGTAAAGTCTAGCTACACAACCACCTCATACCTGAAGCTTACGTTAATAAGGCTACCAATAACCACATGAAATCCAACAGTGACTTTTTAAACCATGCCTTATTGACACTTAGCAAAATTACACTGTTAATCATTCACACTCCCCTTTCTGCAGCAACTCATGGATTTCTCCTTGGGTTCCCTACAGCATTTGCTGGGGAGATTATATCTATATAAACACTTTAGAACCCATCCTGATCTTTCCTTACAAACTCAATGTTTCCCTCTATGGTTATATAAACTCCTTTGACGTTCATAAAATGGCTGATACTCAAAAATTTGTATTACCAAACCCAGACTTCTTTCATAAGCCTCAACCATTTATTATCAAGCCTTACACACACCCAACAGCCAGATGTTCTAAAAATACTAAAACTCAACATCTCTAAAATAGTTTTTAATCTTCCACTTTCTCAAAAGGATAAAACCAGAAATTTTAACATCATTTTGCTATTAACACCTGTCTCTCCCAGTACACTTCACCAGATCCCAATCTTTCTATTAAACTTTCTACACATTTTTCCTTCAGTTTTCACAGTTTAGCCCATAATATTTTCTTAGTATTGTGATATCTTGTAAGTAAGATCATCCTTAGTTATGATTCTATTCTCTCTAAATCATAGTCTGGATATGCAGAACAACAATTTCAAATTCCTAAGTGTAATCACCGTGTTCTGTTTAAATTAAGACCAATCAAACCGGCCATCAGGGTGGCTCGCCCAGCAGGATAGCTTAGCTGGCACAGGTGCTTGCTTCTCAGATCGGCTGGACTACAGTTAATCCCTGAAACCCACATGATAAAAGTAGAAAACCAACCACAACACAAGCTGTCCTCTAGTTCCCCCTCCCACAAATTATCCTCTAGTTCTGTCCTCCCCCGCCCTCACACACACACAAATAAATGATGCTATTTTTTTTTAAAAGGACAATCAATGGAGCTGGAAATGATGGCATATGCTTGTAATCTCAGCACTTGAGAGGTGGAAGGAGGAGGATTAGGATTTCAGGGTCAGCCTCACTCATCTTGAACTACATAAGACACATTTATAAATAATAACAGGAGTACCACAATTTATATACACACACATAAATTTCCTTTTTCACCTAAGAGAAAAGTTGGAATCTAACTGAATGTTCATTTTCTCTATTTGTTTGAAAGAAACGTCTGTTAAATAATTAACTACAACACAATAGTGTAAAGGCTTAAAGAACAGGAAGCTTATCTTTTTCTACTTTGTACTCCCAATAACACAGGATAAATTAAGTCTTACTATATGTATTTAAGTTGAAGGCTTACTTTTCATATCACTTTTAAATAGCTCTTTAATTGTAGAGCATTTAAAAATAAATGAATTATTTAAAAACAGAAGTGTAGTAAAAATTTCATTTTTAATAGAGAAGGTATTTTCCTGAATATTAAGAAAGAATACTAGTATGCACCCATAAAACTATGCACTTTTAAATGGATCTTTAGTTTTTGCTTATTTTTTATAGAAATTGGGAGCAATTGACAATCAAATATTCATTTTACCTTGATACTAGTTCTCTAGAAATACTTAAAAATGCTTCTGTAAGACTGCCTAATATTTGCTACTCTAATTTGCCACAGTCACTACTTAATGGCTGATATGTTGAGTTCAAATTCCTCACAGTACACTGAGGAATTCAACTCACAGTAGGAAAAAAAATCAAATATCTAAAATTTTTTATATTGATTACATGTTGAAATATTAGTATTTTTAAAGAGGTAATTAAAATAATACAAAATTAATAGCAAATATTTTTCACTCCTTCAAACATGGTACTAAAATTATTATATTGGTCACATCACATATCTATTACCAACACAATGCTATATACTCACTTACTCTGTAACAACGCTAGATACCACTGTTGGTGAGAATGCTGTTTATTTTATGCTATTTTCTCAGCAACCCCTTCATGATAATTGTGTTAAAGAAACACATCAATATGATGTAAAAAACAACAGTAGTGAAACCCACTATGAAAAGAAAAGAGGGCAGTATCTTCTCAAAGAGCAGGCATCTGTGGAAACACCAAACAGTACTTCTGAGGTCATGTGTAAGATTGTGTTTCTGGTGATGCATCAGAAATTAAGTGCATAAGGCTGGAGAGATGGCTTAGTGGCTAAGAGCACTGGCTGCTCTTCCAGAGGACCCAGGTTCAATTCCCAGCATCCACATGGTTGCTCACAACCATCTATAGCTCCAGAGCCAGGAGGTTCACCACCATCTTCTGGCCTCCACACTATAGCATGCACTACATGGTACACAGACATATATGCAGCCAAAACCTTCACATATAAAGTAAAAATAAATAAAAAAAGGAAGATTTTGAAGAAAGAAGTGAATGTATATATATGTACAGGCATGTCAATAAGCCAGAGACAATATCAAACAATTAAATGAAACTTTTGTATAAGCAGTAGGAAAACCAAAAGGGAAAAACGAAAGATAATTCTTGAGGGGGCAAAGAATAAAATTCAGGTCAATTTGGCTCTTACGGTCCTACTCTTTATTATTTGGTAATCTATACTTATACCTAAGAAAACTTTAGTAATCATCAATGAAGGTGAAGAATGCCTGAAGACATACACAAAAGTAGAAAAAAAAGAATTGGACAAATAAGCTAAATGAAGTATGTATGGGTGTCAAAAATCTCACACCAGGACAGTAACAGACAGCATCTCTGGAGGCCAATTCCTAAGCTGCAACTGTGATCACTTCTGCTTTTGGCTATGATCAAGTATAGTACTTGATCTACAGCTGTGAAACAAAGAGGAAAACACTGAAATTTGCTGTGTTATGTAAATTACTCCAATTGTATGGTAAGGGACTGTATGGAAGTCTAACCAGAGCTGCTTGAGAGATAGTCAGTGGATAAGGAAGCTTATTGCCAGACCTGACAAACTACTGATGTGTGTGCAAAAAGTCCAACCAACGCATAAAAAAACAAGTCAAGTTGTTGTCATGGAGAAAAAACTTAAGGATAAAATTCAATCAAGTGAGCCAGGAAGTGGTGGCACACACCTTTAATTCCAACACTCTGGAGACAGAGGCAGTCAAATCTCTGAGTTCAAGACTAGCCTGGTCTACAGAGTGAGTTCCAAGACAGCCAGGGCTACACAGAGAAGCCCGGGGGTGAGCATGCTTGCGGCGATGCAGGTAGCAGGGAAAGGGGGTTCAGCAGAATGTACTAACAAGTATCATTTTGTCTGCTCTCTTGACTAGCAGGACACTGCTGTGTGTTTTGATGAAATGATCCTATGAAGAAAAAGTAAATTATGAATGTCACCCAATAAACTGAAAAAAAAATTTGGTCAGAGAACTCACAGAACTTAGGGTTGTGTCCACTGCATACGTGCACAGCTGCAGTTTGAGGTGAAGCTGCGGGTTGGGGCAATGAACATGACAAGCACAGGCAGATCACCACAAACCAGCCAGTCTAACCAACCTGTGAGTTCTAGGTTCGTGAAGATCAAGAGTAAAAGACACACACATCAACCACAGGCCTCCACTATGCAAATGCACCCACACTGGGAACTGGCATTATACTACTGCATTAAATGCAAGGGAAGAAATGAGAAAACTAGCCTTCCAGGGTATGTTTATGCTGCTTGGCTGCTAATTTGAAGCAATTTTTCACTATTTTCACAAAAGCATGTGGTTTCCACTTACCTTTTTCTCAGTATGGAGTGAAATCCTAAAATAATACTATGAATCAGAGTAAGTACTCACATTTTCTCCCTGGCGTTAATGTTGGGAATGGTCAAGTTTGTGGCTCACATATGAAAGCGCGCATTTTGGAGGGAGTATCACCCTCACTCATCAATGCTTTCGTGCTTTCATCATTACTGCTCCAATCTATATTTCCCAAGCCAAATTTCCTTACTTAGCTTTGGCTTCATCCTGCTGTTCATGTATTTTTATGAGTCCCTGTAAGTCTACTTAGGAAGAAGGCACAGGACCAGCGATTTCAGAATTTCTCTTAACTTTAAGTTGCCAGCATAATCTCTCATCATCAGCATGATATATGACAAGTTATCTCATTCAGTTCTTTATAGTTCATAATATTACAAGCTGACTGAAGACCAGTAACCACTAAGAGTACACATGCAGAACATATCAGAAGAAACAGTGACACAATTAATTACTTAGATTTCTAAAAAAAATTAACTATACAAATAATCCTCACAGCAACTACTGTATATAAAAATTCTTTTTCTTCCAAATTTAATAGGCATAATTTAAAACATTGTTGAAACTTTAAATCAGTTATTTATTAAACTAAATGTAATTTGAAATTTCAGTTTCCTTTAGCTATAACTTAATTTTGTATAATGAATAAAAGCATGATTATATTAGCGGACACAGAGTAGAAAAAAATTAGATACAAAACAAAAATAAAAATGTAATGATCATGTTAGCCTAACTATTTGGAATTACTTTAAGTTAAGCCTGAAGTAGCTATAATATAAACCTGAAAAAGAGAGGGGGGAAAAACTCTTAAAAACATTGCTAAACACACAGAGAGATACAGACAGGGATTAAAAAATTAATACATAGTTAATAAGTATATAAAAGCTAACAGGTAAGTAAAAAGTGACATTTTAAAAAAATGACTAAATCATCATGAAAACTTCAGAAACTAAAAATTAAATTTGCTCTAGGAGAAAAGAAAAATGTTCCTAAAATGTACTTGCTCTTGGGCTGACAAACATGTCTCAAAAGGTAAAGACACTAGCTGTGAAAGCCTGGTGACAAAAGTTTAATCCCTAGAACCCATCTAATAAAGGTTTTCGGAAAAAACCTGCTACACACCTATACACCTACACACACACACACACACAAACACACACAAAACAGTTGCATCCATATAGCAAAAAACAGATCTTTGGTTAGTGATAAAGCAGAAAGGAATTATAATCTTTTGTGTACATTAAAACTCAAACCTAAACATTTTATAAGAATTATAAAACACTAGGGGAAAAGAAACCAAAAAAACACCACTGCAAATTGGAAATAAGCAAGATGGATGGACTGTGCAGGAGCAGCACTACAGTGTCTGCCCCCCACAAACAATATGCCATGAAGTGTGTGATGCTCCTAAAGATGATATCCTGACCAACACTGGAGACAATCAGCTTTACATTCTCCCACTGGCAGTATTCTTCTGTAAAAGACACTGAATACTATTCAACCTTTCAATAAATGGCTCATTAGAACATGTTAAAAATACTGTGTTCTCAGTATGTATCCTATAGTAGTTTATAACTTTATTAAATGTAAGAATTTAAAATATGCAAACTCTGAATTTCCAAGAAAATAACTTTTTTGGAATTAATACCAAAAACATTACTAGTTGTAGATTTTCCCTGCAAGCTGGATGTAGTGGCACATGACTATAATTCTAGCACTCAGGAGGCAGAGGAAGGTGAGTCTCATGTAAGTTCAAGGATAGCCAAAGCTACATAGTGAGACTGGAAAGGGAGGAGGTACGGAGGGAGACCCTACAGCAAAGATTTCTCACATCATTCGGATTATATAATATCACCTTTTTATTATAATTTTCTTTACTCTTGAAATTTTCTTATTATTGCTTTTAATAGTCCTGGAATTCACATGTGATATTTTAAGTAAGTACTTAAGTGAATTTACAACTGCATGTATAGTATACTTACATCTTTCAGGAGCTTGGTCAATGTGTTCTGGACAGAGAAGGAAGAAGTGACTGAAGTCTTGAAAGGTGCCTGCCCCTGCAGCGCATGGGTAATGGTACATCTGGGTACATTTCTCTTCACAGCATTTGATAGTGGCTCCAAGATGTTTGCAAAATGCACATCGCTGGAAAGAGAAAACAGAGAGAAATCACCTTACAAAACTTTGAATAGGGTTTAAAAAGATACAACAAAATAACTGTATCTTACTACTAAAACAATTCAAATCTGTAAAAAATAAATAAATAATTGATTGATTTAAAAAAAAAGAAAGAAAAACAGTTAACTAAAATTGCTAATGATCTCAGAAACCCAGTTCATTCATATTTTACCAATTCATATTAGAAAGTTAGTATTTTGCTTTACCTTGTCAAACAATGTTTTGTCATTGTTGTTGTTGTTCTTGTTACAATGGTTAAAAAAAAATTTTTTTAAAGCAGGTTTAGGAACTATGGATGTGCCTCAGTTGGTACCACTGCTTGCCAAGATGCATAAAGCCCTGAGTTTGAAATCAGTAAGGCTACAAGAGACTTTGTATATATGTATGAATGGGATGGGGGGGTGGGGGAGATGTCTCAGTGGTTTAGACTACTTGCTGCTTTTCAAATGAACCAAGGTTCAATTCCCAGCATCCACATGGTATCCCCAGTTCCAGATGATCCAATAAGCATACATGTGGTACACATATATGCATGGAGGCAAAACATTTATATACATAAAAGTAAAATAAATAATTTTTTAAAAAGAGAAAAGACAGCCAGGTGGTGGAGATGCATACCTTTAATTCCAACACTCAGGAGGCATAGGTAGGCTGATCTCTGAATTCCAGGACAGCCAGGGCTACACAGGAAAACTCTGTCTCCAAGAAACAGAGGGGCTGGCGGGGACAGTCTTATAGTAGAAGGTTACTATAAATATTTTTTTTAATTTTTTAAAGTTTTTAAAATCCCACCAAAAGTGATTATACCATTTTAGAATTCTTAAAAAGTTATGCATGGCAGCAAGCTTTTAATCTCTACAATCAGGAGCCAAAGACAAATGAATGTCTGTGAGTACCAGACCAGTCTGGCCTCCAAAGCAAGTTCCAGGATAGCAGTTGGGTGGGAGGGGTTGGGGTGGGGGAAGACACGGGACAGTAAATCATAAAATAATGAAGGAGCACTATATGATTAAGAGCAGGTAAAAATCTGTATGTTTCATAGCCAGGCATGATGGTGCATACCTATAATCCAACACTCAGAAAGTTGAGACAAGAATACGGAGAACTCAAACACAGCCTGGACTATACAGTAAGATTGTAAAAACCTTGGCAGTGAGGATGGTGGGGTGGTGGTGGGGAGTATGATAGTGATGACAATAATAGAAAGAAAAAACCTACAAACTTAACTATAGCACTTAGTTCCCCATCCTATACAAAAGCTGGGAATCATCTGGCTACATTTCATTTTTCTTTCTTTCAGTCTCTTACAAGTGATAAAAATCAAAGCAACAAGTGAATACATAAGAAGTTACCACAAAGTTTGTCAAATTTTACTTGTTCTTTATCAACTATGAGGATTTCTCAGCTCCTATTCTACAGATGATTAAAGCAGAGAGCTGTCAGCCCTGGCACATATCTCTACCTCAGCATTTATGTATTTACATAACTTTTTTTTCATGCTAGTCCAGTATCTTGAAACAAAGGCACCAAACAGCACTCTTTCTCTCTCTACCTATAAAACCAGGAATTCTGCTTGACATGGTCATACATGGCTTTAATACCAGCACTCGGGAGGCAGAGGCAGGTGGGTCCTGTGAGATCAAGGCCAATCTGCTCTACAATAGTCAGTTCCAGGACAACCAGGGCTGTACAAACAGAAACCTTGTCTCGAAAAAAAGAAAGAAAAAAAAAAAAGCTTTGACACAAAGGCCTAATGAACACAAGCACGTATACTTATATACCAAACAGACTTCATATTGGTTACAGTATTCCTAAAAGTAGCTAAAATGACTAAACCCTCATTTAATAAAGGAAAGTGGACACTTGAAATATTGTTGTATTTCACATACTAATACATTCATTCTGTATTTGGAAATTACAGAATAAAAGCTTCTTTATTATAATTATTTTCAGTGTTCTCTATATATCTAAGATTATGATATATACTGTGAAACACTTCCTATCATCAATCCACTGCAGTGAATAATGTAAAAAAGCAGGATTCTTGCATTGTCTCCTACACAATTTGAAGTCAACTCCAGAAACCATGTAACATTACTAATTATACTTGTCACACTTTAATTTCATGTAATGTCCAAAAACATACTAACTATACACATTATAATCTATTTTTATACTTAGAAGGTTTACTTTGTGAAAGAAAAAAAAAATAGAGTCTCAGGTTTTTTTATGGATATTAAGTATACTAACCAACTGTTTCTAAATGAATTATATTTTTATACTAAAACTTCCCAAGAAGCTTAACTTTCTTTGGAATATTAACAGACCGCAGATAATCCATGAGAATCTACTCAGTCTACATGTCCCACAGAAAGACAAAGAAAATGTTAATCAAAGAAAGTACAAGCAATTTGCAGGAAAAAAAATTCTAATAACTCACCAACGTAACAAAAATACTTTCTGGCAAATTGATAATATCTAGGATCCTTTATTTTTATACCATTTAAAACTTTTTACTTAAAAATAATTTTGGCAAATATGAGTTTCCGGTAAGTGCATCATAAAGCAAAAAGTATCTTAAATTGATTTTTTTTCCCAAAGTCTATGTCATTTTAGAAACACCAGTGTTCTCTTAATCATATCCTTGATGAAAAACACTTACCTGACATTAGATACTCTAATAAGAAAAGAACTAGAATTTATCCAGTATACTAATTTGTAATATTATAAAGTTACCAGGAAAAAAAAGAAACCTGGAACTGCACTAAAGTGAACCTTTCAAGCCCTTCTGCTATAACTACAAAACTCATAAAGAACATCTGACATTGAATGAAAATGTATGTGACACCAAATGGATTAACTATAAAATCTACAAAAAATATCACAGAATGGAGTTTCATGTGCAATTTCTCTAATGCCAGCACTCATAAACCACAACCCCAGCTCTCAGGAAGTTGAAACCATGAATTCAAGACTAACATGGGTTACAATACACAGTGGGTTCCAAGACCAGCCTGGACTACAGGCTTTGTCTTAAAAAACATAAATAAAACAAGAAATTTGCTTAGTTTCTGCTTTTCTACTTTGCATAATCATTAAATCATTAAAGAAAACAAAGGACAGTTAGAAAAGCAAAAATAATGTTTAGTAGCTTGGTATTAATAAAAAAAATATATTTAAAAAAAATCAATGAAAGTCTCTTAATAAGTGTATAAATCGGTCTTCAATTATAAAAGGTATTTCCAAAGCTTAAACTCAGTTGAAATGATGGCATCCAAAAGAAAACTACAACATAAAACAAAACAGAACCAACACTAAAATTTTGAAGATTAAAGCTGTGTCGAGAAGAGCTG
Source organism: Cricetomys ansorgei (assembly GCA_026225945.1). Taxonomy (NCBI): domain Eukaryota; kingdom Metazoa; phylum Chordata; class Mammalia; order Rodentia; family Nesomyidae; genus Cricetomys; species Cricetomys ansorgei. Next base: position 1,406,744 of record JAMJFZ010004042.1, read on the forward strand.
GAGAGATGGCTGAGTAGTAAAGAGTACTGCTGTTCTTCCAGAGGGCCAGAGTTCCATTCTCAGCACCCACATAGCGGCTCATAGCCATCTCTAAGTCCAGTTCCAGAAGACCCAACACTTACTCCTGACATGCAAGTTAAGCACAGACATAAATACAGACAAAACACCCATACTTATAAAATAAACTTAAATTTAAAAAATTTAACTTATATCATGAAGAAGTTAAAAACATTCAAAAATGTGTTGAATTAATATTCATGTAATATTATAAAGTTATCAGGAAAAAAAAGAAACGTAGAACTGCACTAAAGTGAACCTTTCAAGCCCTTCTGCTATAACTACAAAACTCATAAAGAACATCTGACATTGAATGAAAATCAACTGCATATCAACTTTAACAACACATTTCAGGCTAAGTGCTCTAAGAATATGTGTATATGTGGTGAAGTGATTCACATGTGTGAATGCATGTGTATGTCTGCACATAAATGCAAAGAGAAAGTGGAGGCTGCAGTTGAACCTGAATATTTTCCTTGATTGATCTCTACTTTATTTCTTTAGGCTGAGACTCCCTCTGAACAGAGTTCACTGATTCCACTTAGTCTAGAGAGCCAGCTTGCTCTTGGGAAGCTGGAATTACAGAAGGATAATATACCTCCCAGCTTTTATTTGAATTCTAGAGACCTGAACTCCGGTCCCAGTGCTTGCATTACAAGTGCTTTATCTACTGAGCCACCTCTCCAGCCCCCTAAATTATTTTTAACCTCACTAATCATCTCTATTAGTCACTAGAATTCTCCCACAATGTAGGAATAAAGAACAAAATGGGCACTGAGGATACAGCGGGGTGATATAACATTGCCTAGCATGTACAAGGATCTCTGTCAGTACCCAAGGGTAAGATTGAGAGATGAGGGCATTGGTACATGCTTTTAATCCCAGCTACCCAGAAAGCTGAAGCAGGAAGAGCACAGTCTGAGGTTCAAGCCCAGCTGTGAGAGAGTAAGTGAGGGTGAGAGAAGAGAAAAACTAAAGACAATTACATGAAAAATTGATCCAGAAGGGTCACTAAGTGTTCAAGAGAACATGAGAAAGAAAAAATTAGGTCATACACTCAGAAATCATTCTAGTTGAAATTTAATGATATCTAAATAAGAATTAACATTAAAAAGACTTAACAGAGATGATACTTAAAATACAGAGTCTTTATTTATACAGAGTCACTTCCATTGGTCATTGCAGTCTTACAAAAGTACCCAGTCAGGCTTAATCTCTGTCACAGTTGATCTCTAAACGTCCTAAAGATTAGCTTCAGACTAAAACAGAACATGTCAAGGAATGGCAAAACTTTAAAATAAGGACAAGTGGAAATTTGGGGGAGTGTGTGTACTCATGCACATGCATGAACATGCATGCACATAAACACAGACAAGGGAAAGGTACCGGTAAACATTACTTGAAGGCTTGGGATACAGTTCAACAGTATATCAATTGCCTAGCATGTTAAAGCCCTAGACTAATTCCCAGTATAACACTTTAAAAATTATTTGGAAGTAAAACTGTAATGTCTGTCAAGCTAACGTTCAAGCTCACACATAATATAGACAAATTAACTTCTCTATTAAAAGGCAGCAACTTTTCCAAACTGCATAAGGTTTCATATATTCAAATATACTTTATGTACAAACATAATATGTTTATGTCTGTAGTGTAAGTTTGGGGTGTGTGTATGTGCTCACACCTGTGTTGAACACAGTGGCAGCTACAATTTAAAAGAAAAAACAGCTGGGGTGTGATCACTAATAAATGCTATCTAAAACTGCAAATATAGCTATGTTGATAACAAAAAAATAGAATTCAAACTAAAAGTCAGAGTAAGGTAAAAGGTATTGGTGGATATTAGCATAACTCTTTATATACAGTACATTTAAAAGAAAAACATCATTATAGTTTATGAATCTAACAAATCTTTGCCATACAAAGCAGAAACCTGATTAGAAATATGTGAATAAATTAGACTTTAACATAACTGTCAAATCAAGAGATTAAGAAGATATGAAATGGAAATAAAGAACTTAATAATAATCAAGTTTGGATCTATACCCACACAAACACACAGTGCTATCTGTATTCCAATCAGAAGATACAAAGTCTGCTCCAGATGTACATAAAATGTTCAAAGTATTCATCACATATATGAATATAAATAAATGCCACATATACAAAAGAGCATATATTTTCTAGCATATATTCAATAAAATAGCTCTCCTGTGACCTATATATAATAAGAAGTAGAAAACTCACAATGTAAAGATAAACCCCAAAATCTACCTACTGGAAACTTTAAAATCTCCTTTTATGTAACAGCTTTGTTTTTTTTTTTTTTGTTTGTTTGTTTGTTTTGTTTTTTCTCAAATCAAAGAGCTAGCAAAATAGCTCTTCAGGCATGATATTTGCCATCAAGCCTGACTGACGTCCTGAGTTCTATCTCTGGAACTCACACAGTAGAAGGAGCAAACCAACTTCCACAAGTTGCCCTCTGTCTCACATATGCTCCACCCGCCCCCTACACCTGCAAACTTAAAAACAAAAATAGGGGGGGGAAAAAAAAAGTCTTGCAATGATAGATCTTGAAATGTTGCAAGTATGGTAATTAAAAAAATAAAGGTTGAACATACAAAAAAATTCAGGGTTTGAGAGAGACTGAAACTAAATCTTAAGACTAAGCAGGTGGTGATGGTGAGCAGGTGGATCTGAGTTTGAGGCCAGCCAGGTCTACAGAGTGAGTTGCAGGATAGCCAGGACTACACAGAGAAGCCCTCCCTGAATGAATGAATGAATGAATGAATGAATGAATGAATGAATGAATGAATAGATGGGTGAATGAATGGATGGATGGATAAATGAATAAATAATTAAATGGATCAATGAAGGAAGGGAGGAAGGGAGAAAATGAGCTGGAAAATAAATGGATAGATAAACACATAAATAAATGAATGGATGGATGGATAAATTAATCAATGAATGAATAAGCAAACAATTGGGTGGGTAGATAGATGGATGGATGATGGATGGATAGATGGATGGATAAGTAAGTGAATGGATGAATGAGTGAATGAATGAATGTATATAGTGGGTTAAGACTTTATGCATGAGATTTGTTATCTAAGAAAGAAAACATTCACTAATATTTTGTTTAGAAAAAAATACTAAGAGTCAGGTGCTTCACTTATAAACTGAAACTGAAATGCTTCAAATGAAAGTCAACCTATCCATTATCTTTATGAGGTGGCCTGAAGTAAGGATTATGTTGATGGTGGTAATCACTCAAGTTCATACACTGCTAGGTACACATTTCTGATTGAACTATCTGCTTTTTAAGAGAGGAAAACGTTAGAGAAACTGGAGAGATAGCTCAGTATCTAAGAGAACTGACTGCTCTTACTGAGGATCCAAATTCAATTCCCAGCATCCACATGGCAGCTCACAACTGATTTTAACTCCACTCCCAGAGAATCCAATGCCTTTTCTGCACTGAATCATATGGTATACAGGCACACATGCAGGTAAAACATCATACATATAAAATAAAACAAAGGAGTTATAAAATACAAGTTAACATTGAGTAACATCACAAAATCAAAATGGAAAACAGTGTGAGCAGGATTCTTCTCCTGCCAGCTCTTTTCCTTTCCAAACCATCCTCATCACTATTTTCACAGTAACTTTCTGAAGGATCCTTGATGTACTGAGATCCAAATCCCTCAATATGGTAGGTACTATTGTCAAGCTCCCAGCATACCAGCAAGTACAAGATTCCCTAAACCAGATACTCTGAATATGGTAAAAAGGATGTGAAATTCCATAACAAAGAAACTTTTTGCAAACACGATGACACGAATGGACTCATTCTGAGTTAATCGATAGAGACTCTCCTAATCCAATCACCCTCTAAAGACAGAATTTTTTTCCAGATAAAAAGCAGAGTCAATGCCAGGCACTGCAGCATATACCTTTTATTCCGGCACTCAGGAGGCAGAGGCAGGCAGATCTCTGAGTTTGAAGCCAGCCTGGTCTACAGAGCAAGTTCCAGACAGAGAAATCCTGTCTTTAAGAAGAAAAAGAAAGAGGAAAAGAAAAAGACAAGCTGGTGTCAAAGAAATCTGCAGAGTAAAGGATTCAGCACATTGTTGTAATATCTGAGGTAAAAGAATCCACAGTAAGTAAAAACCAAGGACCTGGGATCAGCACAAGGCAAGTCAATGAAAGATTATTCTTACACTTCAACCAGCCAAAAGGAAGATTCATCATGGAAACCTTCACCTATCCACTTTTTTTTTACTGTTGTTTTGGTTCATTTTCTGAGGTCTCTCTATGCAGTTCTGACAGCCCTAGAACTAACTCTCTATGTAGACCAGGATAGCCTTAAACTCACAGCGCTCCACCTTCCTATGCTTCTTGAGAGCTGGGATCAAAGGTGTGCTAGACCTTCTTGATTTGGCCTTGAGTGATGGTAAAGAGTTGATCTTGTGGAGACTTCTGGTCTAAGTAATGAGATATTAATAAGATCTTAGGTTTATGCTAATTTGTTATACAACAACAGGTAACAAAAACACTTAAAAGCCCTCCTTGTTTTAGTTTCAAATCAGGGTTTTCCTTATGTTACACAATGTTTTACTCACACCATGAACTATTGCTTGGAAATAAAAATAGCTAAGAGCTGGGGATGTAGCTCAATTAGTAGAATGCTTGCCTATCATTCATAAAAGCCTGAGATCCATCCCTAGCACCACATAAACCATACATTGCAAAATCAGCACTCCCAAGGTGGAGGCAGGAGGATCAGAAATTCAACATTATCTTCAACCCCATAGTTGTAAGATAGCCCGAGCTCTTAAGAACCTGTAACAAAACAATGTGAAATGAAACAAGAATATTGACTAAAAGGATTAGGTAAATTGTAGGGTAAACATATTCTAAGACCACAAGTTTATCTCTATATACTAAGTCACAGAAATAGAAAGTTTTCTAGCTGTGTGTGTGTGTGTGTGTGTGTGTGTGTGTGTGTGTGTGTGTGTGTGTGTGTGTGTGTGTGTGTGTCCCCTAATAGTTATACCATTTAAGATACGTACTGTGGTGGTTTGAATGAGAATGGGCCCTTAGGCTCATACTTTTGAATCTTTAGTTCTCCGTTGGTGAGCCATTTACCAATGATTAGGAGGTGTGTCACTGAGGGGTAGACTATGAGGTTTCAAAAGATAACACCAGGCCCAGTTTCACTCTCTACATCCTACCTTTGTATCAGGATGTAAGCTCTCAGCCTCATGCTTGCCTGCCAGCTGCCTTGCCTTGCTCCCTGCTATGATGGTCAGAGAAAATCAAATATCAAATAAAATAACCATGTATTTGAATTACAAATGTCAAAGACTATAGTAACAAAACTTATGGGTTATAAAAACAAACACAATTTCAACTAAAACAATGAGACCTTATGAAAGTTCATAATTTAAGGGAGGAAAACACTGCACACAAAGAGAGGGGGAGAGAGAGAATATGTGTGTGTGTCTCTCTCTCTCACACACACACACACACACACACACACACACACACACACACACGGGTGCGCAAGCCAAGAAGCACATGTAAAAGTCAGAGGATAACTTTGTAGAGTCAGTTTTCTCCTTCTGCATTATGTAGATTCTAAGAGACAACTTGGGTTGCCAGGCTTTACTTGCTGAAGTACCTCACAGCTCAAAAGACAGAACTCACATTAGACCATCTTCTGGCTCCCATAACTCAATCTGTATCAAAAACTACTTCTATCTACCACCCACTATCAACAACCAGTAGCTAGTCCCATGTCACTACCTCATAGTATCTGCTGAGACTTTATGTGCCTCCCATGTAGTGGAGGCGTCAGCCTCAAAACCAGTGGGTATCAGAACTATAAACCATGGTGCCATCACCACTATTGCTGAGAGACTAGACAAAGGTCTCCTCCCCAGGCCACTGCCTTGGGACCTCAGCTGCAAAACATTCCATTACCTACTAATGTCTCTTGGGACTTAGAGAAAGACCCATTCGGGTCTGGCAGTATGAGAAACATGGTTGCCAAGTCCTGGCCATCACATACACTCATACTATAAGAATGAGGAACTACTCCAGTATTTGACCTCCAGGTCCAGAACCAGAACTACCATCACTCACAAGCAACACCTGTGCTCCTAGACTGCACCTGAGAACAGTCCCACCAACATATTCTAGCTCCAGGACCACAGCTATAAGCGCCACATATCCAAATAGGAGTTGTATCCAAGAAAGACATTGCTGTAGCCCACAGTGTTAGAACCACAATTATTATGGAAAAATAGTCCTCTACATTTTGTTAATTCAGAATCAAGACGATTCTGGCATCATAGATCCAAGTAGCATTAAGTTTTGGATGAGGAACCCTAGAGACACTTCTCTCCATATCCAGCTACACAAGGACAGAAATAAATACATGAACAGGCCAGTGCCACTAGAACTAGAATCAACAAGACCTGAGAACACACTATTGCACAAGCCCATATCTAATGAAAATTCTTATAATTACCTCCATGAAAACTGCAGTCTAGACTACTGAGATACTGACATTGATTACATATACAAGAACTACAAGGTTACACTATTTAATTCATTTATAACCAAAGACCCTACTCAACTTAGCACAACGGATCTCACATGAACAAAGTATTTTCCTGTAAAAGCTATGCCTCAAAATGGGAGCAACAACTATTACAACAAATGGGATGGCAGACATCAAGGAAGGATCACAAGAAACAGAACAAAAGAAGATTACAGCAAAGCAACTGGAAAAGAAAGACAGGCAAGAAATACAGTATGACACTTCCAAAGAAACACAATGATAGTTCTTCAGCAACAGACATCATGGGGAGGAAATCTACAAAATGCCTGAAGGATTCAAACATGGAAGAAACTCATCAGATGCAAGGGGGTGAAAAAAAAGATACATAATATAGCTGAATGAGATAGGAAATGCAAGGCACTAGAGGAAAACTAGGTAAGAAGAAGGAACAAAAGAAATACTGAAATTGAGAACTTTCATCACTGAGACAAAAAAATACAACTGAGAGCAACCACAACAGACTATAACACTGAAAAGGAGTGCCGGGAATTCTGAACAAGTGTGATAAGGAAGGAAGAAAGGCAAAGGAAGAAAGAAAAAAGAAGAGAAGAGGAGGGGGAAAAAAAGGGAGGCAGAGAATGAACAAAGACTATGAGTCATAGGACTATATTGATTAAATCAATACTCATATTACAGAGATTCCAGTAGATAAAAATGAACAAGGCTCTGAAACCTATTTGGTGAAGTAAGAGCTGAAAACCTGTGGTCTTCAGAAAGATCCACATATATACAACTTTTAGAGTAAAGCAAATGTAGATGTTGGAGAGACTGTGACTCCTCCAGCACTGTGGGACTCAATCAAAAGGTCAGTTTTCTTACTCCCAAGTATGAGTATGCTATTGTTTAAAACTGAGCTAAATCTGGGGCTCTGGTAAAAAAGAACAAATCACAGAACCTGAAGTCAAATACCACAGTCCCAGGTGGGAAAGAGCTTCAGGGGGCAGCTGTGTAAACAAGAAAGCCAAGCTACTTTAACACTGTGTTAAAAAGATCATATACCACAACCAAGTGGGTCCATTCCAAGGATATAAGAATGGTTTAACATTCCCAAATCAATAAAATTTAGAGATAAAAGCAGATGACAGGTAGAAGGGTGGATGATAGATAGATAGATAGATAGATAGATAGATAGATAGATAGATAGATAGATAGAGATAGAGAATTTTTAAAAGCCTGGCTACATCAAGAAGTACAAAAAGACCTTGACAATGTTTAACATCCATTCATGACAAAAGTTACAGAAGAACCTGAAAATAGACTAAATATGCAAACAAGGCAACATTACTGAATGGGGGAAATTTGACATTTTCATGACAATCAGGAATGAGACAAGACTCCATTCTTATTCAGTATAGAATGAAGTCTTGGCTATGAAATAAGGCAAGAGAGAGGAAAAAGCAATACAAATAGGAAAAGAAGTAAAATTATCCCTATTTCCAGATGATATGTGCTACACGTAAAAGATGCTAAGGACTCAACCAGAAACTTTTGAAGATCTGACAAATACTTTCAACAAAGTAATAAGAAACAAATGGAAAGATACATTAAAACAAAACAAAACTGTATTTTCATGTCAACGATGAAGATGGAATGGGGGAGCATGAGGACAAGAACTAAAGAGAGTCTACATACAAAGTTTTAAGCCAGGAGGAGCTACATAGTGAGCCCACAGGAATTAACAAAGAATGACAACGTCTTAAATGACAACTTCAAAACACTGCAAAAGAAACTGAAATGATGCCAGAAAACAGAAAAAGCATCCATGTTTATGCAATTGCGAAATTCATTGTTGCAGAAGTTTATTTTTAGTTATATTTAAAGTGGTATTCTGTGCCTTATTAGGTGAAGGGCTGTGTAGGCCTTCACATTTTATATGGTCTGCATGTGTTGGCTTTATGTAAAAGATGTTTAATTGCTCATGATCTGCATGTGCTATCAATAGAACACCTAAAGAGATTAGGGATCAATAAAAACCCTTGAAAAAAGATGCTGAGGGTTCCACTGTACAAAATGGTGCTGGCCATGACATGAAGTCTGGCAGGGTTTACACCTATGAACATGCCTCCTTGTCGTCCTTGCTGAGCCACCAGAGCAGTGTACTGCTACAAGGGACACACCAATATGAGACACTGACATCACACCTGGCACATCCAATATAGAGACAAGGAAGGAGAAAAACAAACTGTTGACCTCACAAAGTCCCGTAAATAATGCTCAGGGCAGCTCCCAGAGGACAAAGATACTATATATGCAAAAATCAAGAGTAGAAGGCTCCTGAAGGAGAAGAGTGAGAAAGGAAATAAGCCTCTATGAAGAGAAAAGACTGTGAAATTAATAAATAAATGAAAAAGAAAGCTTCCAGCAGTCCAGATATTGGTGAGGCAGTCCTGACAAGACACATCTGCTATAGTGATGAGAACTTCATCCCATGAGGGAACATTTCCTGCAGACAAGGTTCGCCTGTGATGATGCTGAGAAAAATACTTGCTAAAAGATCAGGACTAACAATTGCTGCATTATGAAGGAGTCTTTCGCCAGGTGGTAGTGAAGTCTTTGGAACCTTCTACTGAACTTTAAACTCAAAATGAACTAACCAGTTGTTTATCCTGTAAACTAGATTCTATCTTAAAATCTGGGAAGTGTTTCCTCAGAAGCTGTCTTCAAGAACTGGCCAAGGTTGTATCTCGTGCTGGTAGCCAAACTTTCTAAGAGTCACCCAAGTGGTTTTGGTTTTAAAAGCATGAAGAAGTCATGGAGAGCAGCTGAGGCTTGGCCCTAAGGGAGGCTTGGAGAGGCCATTGGTAAAAGGGTAACCTCAGTGGCAAATGAAGGCCCAGATTGAATAGGTCATGTAAAGAAGTTGAGGCTTGGCACCATGAAAAGAGCATAGGAGAGGTCATTGATGAAGGTACAGCTTCAGTGGCAGTTGAAGGCCCAAGACTGAAGGGGTCATGCAGAGAAGTTTCTATTGTCAAAATTTCTGGCTTTCATGTTCTTTACAAAGAGCTATGTCACTATTCCCACATTTATTCATCCAAAAGCAAAAGGAATTTATAGAGGACAAGAAGAATCATTTCACGGTTTGTTGCCTTCATAGATGGGAGGAGGTAGCTGTTGCATTTATACTTGTGACTATTCAAAGGTACACCAATACAATAGTGGAAGCTTTGAAAAACAACAGTGTGCTATATTACTGCTAAAAAGATTAAATGTACTGCCAAATGGAATGAAAGAAAATATTTTCATCAACATTTAAAATACTGAACATTGTTCTTCCATATTGTACACTAAAATCAGGGTCCTACTTTAAATCTTTATCAAATAGTGTGGTCTTTAAAAGTGCTCTGGGCAGCTGAGCAGTGGTGGTGCACATCTTTAATCCCAGCACTCGGGAGGCAGAGGCAGTGGGATATCTCAAGACCATCCTGAGTTACAAAGAAACCCTGCCCCAAAAAACAAAACTAAACAAAACAACAACAACAACAACAAAAAGTGTATTGGGCAGTGATGGTGCACTTTTACTCCTAGCACTGGGAATGCAGACGCAAGAGGATCTCTGAGTTCAAGACCAGCCTGGTCCACAGAGTGAGTTCCAGGACATCCAGGGCTACACAGAAAAACCCTGTCTAAATAAATGAATGAATGAAAGGTGGTCACTACATAAAGCTGGGCATAGAAGCTCACACATTTAATCCCAACACTTGTAGGCAGAGGCAGGGGGGCCTCTGTGAGTTCAAGACCATCCTAGTCTACATAGTAAGTTGCAGCCAGAGCTACCTATGGAGAGATGGTCTCTAATTAAGTAAATAAATAAATAATAACCACATGGATAGAGAAGTGTAATTAGTAATTCCCATTTCTAAAATTTATGATTTTTTATTTAAATGTGAAGTATTAATTTTTAAGTTAAATGAAAACTAATCTTATACAAACTAACCTTGTTGTAAATTATTAAATTTGTGTTTTGAGGATTTTCTATTATAGTGCACACTTAATTAATAATTCTTCCAAGTGAAATTTTATGTTGGATAAATGTTAGATTGCAGCACCAGGCTAGGGATGTAACATGCATAAAGTCCTGGATTCTATCCATAGCACCACACAGATGCTGGAGAGGTAATGGCAGATCAGATGTCCGCGATCATCCTCCATTACTTACTAGGTTCTCAAAAGCAAAACAAAACAAGAGCAAACAAAAAGTTGTGGCTTAAATATCTGTATCTTCTACTCACTTCTGTGCTCCCTGAGACAACAGCTTTGTCCACGTTCACTAATAATGGTTCTTCCATTTGGCATACTCCCAAAGACCACTCCACACATCGATGATGAGCCCAGCAAGTGCCTGAATTAAGAAAAGGAACAAATTAATAAACACGGACGGTATTGATGCAACTTGGGTGTGGTAGCATATGGCTGTAATCTAAATACTCAGGAGACTGAGGTGGGAGGACCCATTCAAGGTCAACCAGGACTATACAGTTATGTGAGTTCCAGGCTAACGAGGACTATAGAAAATATATCCTTATATGATCCCATTAAAGTAGCCTTTCTCAAACTGGCCCAGAGACTGTGACCTGACAGTGAGAATACCTATTTGGAAACCTTTCAGGAATGCAGAATCACAGGGCATAATTGAGACCCACTAAATCAGAGTCTTGTGCAGTCCAGTAATCTTTGCGTTAACACACCTTCCAGATGATTCTGTTATGCACACAAGTTTAAGTATTATTGAATTAGTGATTATTTCTTCCACAAGCAATATTCACTTTGTATTATTTAAAAGTTATATTATTTAGTATATTTATATAAAATGAAAAGAATTATTTAATATAAAGTTAAGACAAGGGAGGCAAGGAAAATTAACAGAATCTATTCTTCTATTCCTGTCAAGTCCACACAAGACCATCCACCTCTTTCACCTCTCCCACTGCAGAGCACTTGGCCTTACATCAACCATAGGCTCAACAGCAACAAGTGGCTTAAATACCCAACAGCACCACATCCTCTAAATCATCATCATGTTACAGTAAGTAAACCACCATGGTAAAGACCTACACTTCATTCCCACTAGTAAAAAGCCTAGCCTAAAATACTCCCCAAGTTTCTATACAGCTCTTTAAAGTTTTCTCTTTCACCTACAAATATCTAAACAATCAAAATGCCTAATCAAGCAAACTTAATTATGACACTTTTTGTAATATGATTTTAATTATTTCTAGAATTTACTTCTAGAACCAAATGGAAGCTATTATTGAAAAGAGGCCCCTACCTGTGGAATCAAATAAGGCTTGGACATCAATGGCATCCGGAAGGCCAACCAGACTGAGTTCATCCCATAACTTGCCGGCCTGATCCTCAGAAGATGTCTGGGTGCTTACACTTACACAAGAAACTATATTCTGCTGGGGAGATCGCTCTCTGAAAATAAGATTAAGTAAGATAAAAGCTGTGAAAGAACAGCTTAGAAAAATCATTTCATTTTATAACAATAAATACAAAGTATGTCAAATCAGCTTTAATTATCAGTTTACAACCACAAAATTTCAAGAATTCATCTGTTCTTATTTTTCACAATATTAAAGTGGGTGCTACACTATTTCATGTAGCAACAGTTTAAAAAGTCTTTCCCAATTATATGAAATAAGACAATTACAGCTATAAATTCATATTTTTTCATTCCTTAATTTAAGTTTTAGAAATAATTCACTCTATCCAGGAACTATGCTTAAAAAACACAATGAAAAATTTGCCAGTCTTATTTGGAAAACGTATGAGAAAATTTTAACGTGCATTATTTAAACACAGAGATAGTAGGTAACTTTGTGTGCAAACAGACTATTACCCAAGGGAAAAGAAAACTCATTTGAATGTAAAAAGGGAAGGAAAGAAGTGAACATGTGGGCTGTAGCTTTCTGATAGTCCTCATGATAAATGTCAACAGCTGGTCTATGGCATGATGCTCAAGTAATCCAAGACCATACCTCACAAATTAAAAGCAAAATAGACACTAAAGGCATGGGGAATAAAAAAGGAAGCAAAAGAGATAAAAGTAAAGAAGAATGTTGAATGAAGTGTTTATTACATGGAAGAATTGTGGCCTGGAAAGCCCTAACACTTTAGCTATTACTTAAGATCATTTGATGAATAAAGATAACTCTTGTGTTCAACACTAAATAGGGAAAATTAGATGATTACCACTAAAACTTTCCCCTAATAATCTAATGCATTAAATAACTACTGCAAATAGATCATAACTCACTGCACTTCTGTATGCTGGATATTTATCATGAGTCCTGTTAAGAGAAAATCAGAATAACCAGGATACTAAATATCTATACCTGGAATTACTGGTATTAACATAGTTCAATAAGTACATTAATTATCAAATATATTTGAAATAACTAGTAATTTTAGCTTAGTACTACAAATCCATTAAAAAGGTTGAAAATGCAATGCTAACTGTAAGTTCTCATTTTTATGCCCAAAGGAAAATAATAAATTCTTTCCTATCTCCATTTCTACAAATGCACTCTTATTATCATTGCTATTTTATTGTGAGAAAGAAAGGCTAACACTATATTGTATTAAGTGTACTTTAATGGCAAGAAGAATATAAAGATAAATGAGAGAGACAGACAGACAGATGAGATGAATGAGATGACTAACCCAGTCTATTATTAATCAGTGTCTAACCAAAAGCTAAGTCAAATTCAGCATTCACATGTGAAGGAGGTGTTACGTATATACAACATAATAGTCAACATCGACTCTAAGGATGACAGCAGTCCAGTTTAGGAAAGAGATCAAGAGAAGCCAGTTGAAGACTGTAGAGATAACTTAACAGCTATGAGCACATACTATCTTTTAGAGGACCTGAGTTCTGTCCCTAGAACACATATCAGGCAGCTCACAACTGACTATAACTTACCAAAGAACCTAACACTTCTGGCCTCAAGGCAGAGACACACATACAAACACACAATTTTAGAAAAAAAATTTTTTTTAAAGAAGCCAGCTGAAATACAAAATCTCAAGCTGGGAAAGAAAAGATTTAAGTAATCCTTAATTAAATTAAGAAGGACCATGCTAAGAACTACTTTTAATAAATACGCTTAAAGCCAGGAACAAGAACCATATATTTAATCCCAGCACTTGAGAACAAAGGCAGGTGGATCTCTGTGAATTTGTGGCCAGCCTGGTCTATATAGAGTTCCAGAAATGCCTGTGAAAACTTGTCTCGAAAAGAAAAATATTAATTAGCTATTTATTCTTCATTAGTAGCATATATTTTGTAAATATTTAAAATCATTACTAAGCTAAATTAAACCATATACCCTTACAAGATTGGCAAACATTCTCAGTATACACTAATGAACTTTTTATCATTACTTAATAAATATAGTAAGTACTAATTACATAGAATTTTCATTAAGCAATTATCTATTTTTATAAAATTATCCAATCTCATAAAATTTTTCATTAAAAATTAATGGAAATCACTTATAAAATAAGTAAAATGAAGCCCAATTCTATTTCCCAAAAAAGAATATATTATAATTGCCATTATTCGAGACAGAACATAAAAACATGAGATATAGCCTGGCCTACTCTATTGTAATTGCTAACTACTGACAGACATAGACTTGCTGGACTTTTATATCTTATTAACATGTAAGAATTCAGTTGATAGCAAAAATAAGGCTCCTATACATAATCTAGCTTCAAAATAGAAAAACCATAACTAAACTATAAATACTATGCTTCTAAGTTGCCTTAAATCATTTCAAATTCTTTTTGGAAAAAAAAGGAAATCTTTGTTATTGTTTCACTTTCCACTTTGAGTCTTCAAGCACTGGCAGTAATCCTGAATGATGAGTATAGTACAACAATGCTTTAACACTCACATTTCCATAAAAGCCAGAGACACTCTTGGAAAATTATATCATCACTCTCAAAGTACAGAGTTGGTTAGCATTCCAATCTAAATTTGTTTATGGTGTATATGCCTGAGTATATGTATGTAAAACACAGTGGATGAGAACCCATACAAGTCAAAAAAGGACATCACATCCCCTGAACCTGAAGCTGTGAGCCACCACATGGGTGCTGGGGATAGAATCTGGGTGCTTTATAAAAGCAGTAACTGCTCTTAACCACTGAGCCATTTCTCCAGCAGTGAGTTATTTAATCTGAATACAAAGAACCAAACTCTGGTCCTCTACAAGAGCAGCAAGTGCTCTTAACAGCTGAGATCTCTCCAACCTCTCAGGCTAAATTAATTTTAACATTTTTTTCATAATTACAGATTTCTACTTCCCTTAACTATCAAGTCCACATATTAAAATGACCTTAAAAAAGAAAAAAGGAAAAAAAATTAAGAGCAAATTCTTTAAAAGTTTTAGGTAAATACAATGTGTCTATGAATAAAGACATGCCTACAGCTATGCAAACATTTTATTCATTAAATAGCATTTTCTATGATGGGAATGGATAAGAAAGGCAAAGAGGGAAGTGACATAAATATAGTATAATGAGAAATTATAGGACAGCTCAATATTCTCCAAAACACATGCATTCATAAATTGAGAAGTTAAAAAATAAATAAAAGAATGAATGAATGAATGGCAAAGGGATATGAATAGTGCCAAAAATTCTAGTTTGAGTCCAATGCTGCATTTTTACAAATAAAAGCCAGTAGGAAGGAAGGGAAAAACTACTTTGAATATCGTTTATCTTCCTTCCATGTAAATTCCATGAGCACCCTTCTGGCTTATGCAGTCTTCATTACATTTTTCTTCCAGAGGTTAACTTTTGTCACCACACTAATTTTGATAGCAAAACAAGTGAAATAAAGAAATTGAGAAAATGGCTGTTTGCTGGGCTAGTGATAAATCACCAAGTACTGCAGGAATGTGTAAAATTTAAAAAAAAAAAAAATCCATTCAATGGTAACAGCCTTGTAAACTGATAAGCTCTAAAGTAGTTTGAGGTCATTCTTCCCCATCAACAATTTAAATTCAAAACTGCTTACTTTCTCTGTCCTCTTTGTTTTCGTGGAGCTGAGTTCTGTGTTTTCTCACAGGTTCCACTGCTGTTGTCATCACCGTCCTTGTTAGAAGGTTGGCCTTTCCAAGGTAAGAGAAGTCCAGGTGTCACTCTGAATTGTTTCAAGTCTCCTTGTCCTAAGGAACTTTTCTCCCCACAGTAACAAAAAGCACAGAGCTGTTCACTGGTAAAAATGAAAAGTGAGAGAGGCAGTGAAGGAGAAAAGTAGTTTTATGCAATGACCTTATTTATATTTTGAACTAAATTTTAACTATATTTCCCATAATCTATGTTGTAATTGTACCATGAGAACAACCAAAATAAATAACAATTTGAGAACTGAAAAATAACAATTACATATTTGCAATTCTACTTTTCAATAGTATAATTTCTTTCAAGATTTATTTTTTATTCACATATGTATATCTGTAATGTGTATAAAGGTTCCCATGGATGCCAGAAAAAATACTGGATTTCCTGGACCTGGAGTTACAGACAGCTGTAAACCACCCAACATTAGTACTTGGAACTGAACTGGGATCCTCTGGAAGAACAGCAAGGTATCCTAACCACTGAGCCACCTCCCAGGCCTTTTGCAATGGTTTTAATTATTTATTTATCATTGCAGTACTGAGCAACAAACCCAGAGCTTTACACACGTGATACATATGTGTTCTAGCACTGAACTACCCCAAACTCAGCATGACTTTTTAACCGGCCACGTGCACTCTCATGTGTGAACAGTAGCATGGGTGTACCATAAAATGCATGTGAAAGCCAAGGGACAATCTAAGGTAGTGTTCTTTGCCTTCAACCTTGATTGAGATAGGGTCTCCTGCATTAGTACTAATGTGTCCACCAGGTTAGCTGTCAGTCACCTTCCAGGAATGTTCCTGTCTCCATCTCCCATCTCCCATAGGAGCACTGGGATTACAGACAGTAATTACTAATTACTGCAACACCCAGCTTTATTCAGATAATTCAAATTCAGGTCTTCATATTTGCTCAGGCATCTCCCCAAAACAAACAAGCAAAAATAAAAAGCAAAAAAAAAAAAAAAAAAAAAAAACCCAAGTATTAGATCTAAATATATCCATCTCAAAAGAAAATCTAAATATTAAATCTGACAACTATAGATTTGGGCTCTGAAAAGCCTATGCTAACAACATTTATTTAGTACCTTATAAACATCCTTTATGCATGCTATATGTACAACACAACAGTATATATAAAGAAAAGCAAGAGAAAAATTTTAGGTTTTTGAGTTGTACGTGAACTGGGGACTTGGGAGACAAGATAGATTAAACAGGAATAAAATAAAGGATTTAAGACTATGAGGAAATTCTGCACTATCTGCTCAAATTTTCAGTAAAAGCAATATTTTAAAGCTAAATCCTATTAAATTTAAAAAGAAACAATTACACTTAATAAGAGAACATGCAGGGGATAAAAATGACTGCTCCTCTATGATATTTTTTTCTTATAATAAATATGCATGCATGCACACAAAGGTCTAACTATGTAGCCATGGCTGGCCTGAACTCATTCACTATGCAGACTCAGCCTCCTGATCCTAGAATTAAAGGTGTATTCTACCATGCCTAGCACCACATGTAGTTTTGAATAAAGAAAGAAAATATTCCAAAAATAGATAACATCCTAAGTTGCAAAAGAATGTTAAGAATGATCAGTATCAATCAGATAGTAATACTTTAGTCAAAATGGAAACTAAAGTGTACAAAACAATGATAATTAAACATGATGAAAACTTTGTAAGATGAAGACAAAAATTCTAATCGAGTTATAAACTTACAGAAATTAAAAGTTTAGATACTGATAATTTAAGTTTTCTACAAAAGAGGTCCCCTGAATTTAAATGAGGACACGAACAGAACACTAAAAGGAAAAAAGTCTAGAAACTAGAGAAACAGTTCAGTGGTTAAGAACACCTGCTCTTTCAGGGAACTTGAGCTTAGTTCCCAGCACCCAACCATCCATGGCACACACATGGTTCACATACATACATGCAGATAAGCACACATAAAATAAATAAATCAAAAATGTTTAAAAGAAAGAAGATTAGGAATAATAAAAGAAAAATTAATAAAATAGAGATAGAACACAATTACTTAAAATATCTCTGGGAGAACAAAGCTGTCAAAGTGCAAACAAGTTTCCTAGAATGAAGAAGAGAAAAAAGTGACAAAAAATAATAAAATAATGAATGCTTAATCTTACTACTTTTTTAATATAGTGACCATAATCCTAAACTAACCTAACTTGTCAAAGAAGGAAGGGGAGGGGAGGGGAGGGCAGGGCAGGGGAGGGGAGGGAGGGAGGGGAGGGGAGGGAGGGGAGGGGAGGGAAGGGAGGGAAGGGAAGGATCTTGAGAAGTAAAATAATGCCTAGCAGTGGTGGCACATGCCTTTAATCCCAGCACATGGGAGGCAGAAGCAGTTGGATCTATGAATTTGAGGCCAGCTCAGTCTACGTAGCAAGTTCCCAGACAGCCAGGGCTACAAAGAGAAACCCTGTCCCGAAAAAACAAGACATAACAAACACAAACAAACAAACAAAACAAGAAGAAGGAAAAAAATTATTAGTGTTAGCTGATAACAAAACCTAATGTGTATATTCAAAACTCTGAGACTCCACCCAAACACTGTTAAAACTGAAAAATATCCAGTCAAATTACAGGACGCAAAGTCAACATACAAATTTTAGTAGCATTTTCTGAATGCTAATAATGAGTTTTTCAAAAAATTAGGAAATAATCTCAATTACAACAGCCAATAAATAAACAAATAGTCCTATATTAATTTGAGCAATTAACAGATTATATACTTGGAACTACAAACACAAATATGCAAATACACTACACATGTTTGTAACCCTAGCACTAAGAAAGCTGAAGCTGGGCTATACTTTGTAACCCTGAAGAAGATGACAAAGGGAAGGAGAGGAGAATAAAATTAAAGGCATCATACCCTCTAACTTCAAGGTGATTATAAAACTATCTTTCACCAATAGACAACATAGGAATCTGAGATAAACCCACGCAATTACTGTCGATCTATGTTTGCAAGATGCCAAGAGTATACAATGAGAAAATAGGCCTTCAATGGTTAGTGTTTTGAAAACTGTAGAATCATACAGGCAAAATTCAATTCAAAGATGATTAAAGACTTACAAGATCTGAAATTTATAAAACAACTATTCTTTTACTTTGAAAATATTTAAACCTCTCAAAATGTTGGGGGAAAATGAACTAAGTTTAACAAATACCTGTATACTCTTCATCTAGGTTCACACTGGTGTTAAGGAATTCAGAAATTATTACAATAAGCGAGTGGTTAGGAAGGACTCTCTAAAAAGGTAATTCACGTGACTGATGACACAAAAATTCAAAAAAACTAAAACAGAAACTGAACAGAGTGCATTCAGAAACAGTGGCAGATGAAACTGAAGACAGACCACAAGGGCCAGACCATGCTTACAGAAACAGAAAAGGCCCAAATTGCTAAATACAACTAAAATGTCACATTTAAATATAATAGGCATGAAACTTAGTGATGAACAGATCTGACTTACATTTGGCAACGTTTTTTACAACTAAATTAGACTATGGAAAGGTAATGAGAAGGAGAAAGCCTACTTAAAAAAATAATAATAATTACAGTCTCCTAAAGACAATAGCTTCAATTAAGACAGCAGGTCAAATAAAGATGACAGGAAGTTGTGAGGGTTAATCAAGTCTAACTATGGAGAAGAGACAAATCAGGGACCAACTCCTAAGCAACAGGGTAAATATTGGCATTTGTTGAAATATGGAACCCAGAAGGAGAAGCAGACTCAAGGCTGAGGTAGAGGCAGAATAGAGAGTATTTTGGGACACCCTATGGGTAAAGCATCTAATATACTTCTACATGAAAATGTTAACTAGACAAACAAGAGTTTGGATTTCAGGAATACAGCCTCACTGGAAATGTAAGTTTGTGGCTCATAAGCAAGATTCACAGCTGTCAGACTGCATGCATGTTCCTACGAATTAAGAAAAGGCAAAAAACAACGCTCACAATATACAGGTGAAGCATCTTCACAAGATGCAACAGAGAATAAAATGAGGAAGAAATGATGCTAAAAGCAAAACAATGAGAACATTTTTAAGAGACTGAAAATACTCAATTAACCAATATTTTCATAATCTTATTAAAGACTTCAAAATAGAACCCAAAGAATACAAAGCACAAAAGCTGAATTGCATACTAGTAGGTTATAATAACCCACATTTAATTCTAATCACTTTAAAAAAAAAAAAACTTTTACTGGTTCAGGTGTGGTATTGCATACCTTCAGGAGCCTGAGGCAGGCAAAACTCTGTTAAGTTTGAGGCTAACTTTGTCTACATAGTGAGTTACATAAGTGAGAGTCTACCTTTAAAAATAAAAACAAAACCCACTCCTATCATTATATTATTTATTTTGTGTATACAAGTACATGTGCAAACATGTCACAATCAGAAGACATTCTATTAGAGTCAACTGTTTCCTTTGAACATGTAGATCCTGAGGATAAATCTCGAGTCATCAGGCTTAGTGACAAGTCTTTATCTTCTAAACCATCTCATCAGACCCATTTTTTTCTTTTAATTTGTGGTTAAAATTTTATTTATTTATCTAGTGTGTGAAGAAAGGGGTCCTTTCTTCAAGAATGGAGAATAAGAACAAAAGTGTTAAGTGTATACATATTAGAAATTCTTTTTTTTTTAAGGTTCCTAGCAACTTTTTTTTAATGTTTTTAAGTGTTTTGGATACATGTATCATGTGTGTGTGTGTGTGTGTGTTGGGGGGGAGGTCCATAGAGGTCAGAAGGAGTCATTGAATCCCCTGGAACTAGAGTTACAGACAGTATATGCCACCATGTTGGTGCTAGGAACCAAATCTGGTTCCTCTGAAAGAGCTGTCTCTCTGCCCCCCAGCACTTAATTTTTATGTTAAGTGGTCTCATTTCTTCAGTCAGGAATAGCATACAGCTAACATCAATACTTATCTGGAATGTCTCGAGCAACATCCTAGTATAATTCCTGCTCTCCAATCACCAAATCTATACCATAGCTAACCTCTATGCCAACGACATACAGGGGTGTCAAACTTAAAGCTACTAAAATAATAAAACCCATCCAGACCCTAAGCCCTGTCTCCCTGCATTTTCTCTACAATCAGTTTACCACCAACCACCATCACCACCACTAGGTCAATTGTCTCTAATCCAGCTCTCATCATTGTCTAACCTGATTTTGGCTTCTACACCAACAGAGACCAGGGAGTTTGCAGATTCCTCAGACACAGACCGCTGAAGAGCTGAGACTGGCTGTTTGCTGCTATCCATTTCTGCTTCAGCATCCTCTTCAACAGATTGTTCTTTGATTTCTGCTTCACAGTAAACAAGAGGATAGAAAGAGTCATTTTGTGTTTAATCACTGGAGAATATATCTACGAAGCATATATAGTAATGGAAAAAAGAATAAAACAAATGACAACCGTTCATAAGTAGGAAAAGCTCATATGCATAATTATAATGTCAACTGGAAACTACAAAACAATCATCAACCATGAAACCAAAAAATTCATCAATAATCATGAAACCATGGTTCACCATGCATTAAATTAGGGAAGTTTCACACTAGAAATAACTATTGAGACTCAGTTTACCAATAAAATAAACGTATTTCAATGTGGTTTATTATTTTTAAGTTTCTTCACATTTATAAATTGAGACTATTAATTTAAAACAATCATTATATATCCTAGACACTTGCCATTCTAAAAGCTAAATTAATCAGACTGCTTCTTGATTCTGCTGCCATTTAAAATTCTCTTCAAGAAACTTTTTATATACTTTTCAGGAGGAAGCCAAATTACTGTGAGTGTGAGGCTCTTCTCTTTCTTTTTTAATATGTATGGATGTCTTGCCTGCATATATGTATGTGTAGCACATGCATGCAGTGCCCTTGAAGGTCACAGAAGGGAGTTGGATGCCTCAGCCTGGATTTACAGGTAGTTGTGACCCACTATATGAGTGCTGGAAACTAAGCCCAAGGTTTCTGCAAGAGCAACACTGAACTGTCTGGTCCCTGTGAGGCTTTTAAACACCTCTACCCAAAACCCACTCTTCTATTTAAATAAAAAGATGTCCACTGACTGTCTTTCATACTGCATTGCCAGAATTGAGACATTCCTCCTCTTCCAATGCTCCTGATACAATTCTACATTCTTAGACAACTCCTTGTTTTCTGACTGGAAATTTATTTAAACCTTTCTAAATAAATTTAGTTAGTCCACAAACAAACAAACAAACAAACATGTATACCATGTCTCAAGTACCAATTTGACCATCTGTTGGCTATCTAAATAATATTATAGAAAGGGCATTTCTCTTTTATTCACTTGTCAAACTATGCATCACCATTTCTTTTTAAAATTGTTCATGAAGATCAAGTGATTTGAGACACACAAAATGTCACATGCCAGTAAAACAGGGTTCTTGAGAGACTAAGACAAGAGAACAGTGAGTTCTAAGTTACTCTCTAACACATAGTGAGTTCCAAGACACTCTGCACTATAAACTTAAGAGCCAATAAGAAGGAAAGAAAAAGAAAGAGGAGGAAAGAAAGCCATGAGTTAATAAAATATGTAATAATCTACTGCCTCTTCAGTTGATTTCTTTTCCCTCCCAAATGCAAGTACAGTCCTCTGCCTGAAGAACTTAATTATTTTCCAGGTTTCAGCGATCTCCTCTGGGCTTAATAACCTTTAAGCCTACATATGCAGCACTAGCGCCTCACCAATATCCAAGATCATACTTTACAGCACACTAGACATGGCTATCTTAGAAGCCTGAACAATAAATTTCATTTGAAACTTCAGCTCTCACCTCACATAGCAGTACTTCAAATTGTATTTCCCTATATTTATGATTAGTATACCTAAAGCCAACTATTGGTGAGGGGCAAAAAAATGAGTAGTTCTGAAAACTGTTAATTATAAAAAGTACAAATAATTATAAGTTCTATCAAATAAAATTAATAACATGAAGTAACAACAGACAGTTTGGGTTTTCATAGTTAAAACAGCACTGTGCCTTTTTTAATAGAAATGGGGGAAAACAGGCCATTATTTATGAGGCTTATCAACCAAGGTATACTGTTTACCTTACAGACAATTTTATTGTATTACACATAAAACACTTACCAACAAATCAACAAAGTATATATTTATATAAAAAAAACACAATGCTTACAATTAAATTATAAATTTCTATGTGATAAATGAACCCATGACTAGATGAATACATCACAAATAAGAAAAAATACATGCACCTCCAAATAAGTATCCAGGCCCAAACTATGTAAAGAATTTAAAAGACGTACAAGATAAAGCACAAAGTCCTGTCAAACCAATGTGCAAAATATGTGCTTGTCCTCCAAGTTTTAAGTTGGGTACATAACTGGATCAATCAGAGACGTTTTCCACAGCTAAGCATGGTAATTGTGTTTAAAGTCACACAACTGGAAGCAACTGTGCCACTTCTCCATCACATAAAGCAAACGATTTGCTCTTGGAAAAATTATGTTTCTTTCCTATGGACTAAAACACACCCAACAGCTAACCCAAGCCACAAATCTGCCAATGACAGCAACACTCCTAGGGATGGCACAGAAAAGGGATGGAAGAAGTCTGGGTTCATTAGCAACCACACAGAGAGCAATGAAATTTCATCAAACACAATCTTTCATGATCAAAAAATACTAAATGAGGGTCAGGTGAGATATCTTGCAAGCCAAGAACCCACATAAGGGTGGAAAGAGAAAACAAAGTCTCCAAAGTGGCATGGGGGGAATCTAATTTTTCATACTATATGAGAGAAAATTTAGTTTTATATAAACAACTGCTGTATCATTGAAGTTTCTATCTCAGCAGTTCAATTCACACTCATCACAGTATCAGGAATAGGGAACAGACATAACGAAAATCTTAAAATTAAGTCGCTTGTTTATGAGACCATGATATACTAACAATGGAATTTTAAAATGAAAGTAGCTGATCCTTTGTATGCTGTATCAATTCTGATGTGAAAGGAATCTGAAGTAGTAACTTAGAAAGCAAACAGTAACAGCAGAACCTACAGCTTCAGGGAGATACCTAGAAAGAGTCAAAAGTTACTTTATGTTGCCTGCCTGTTTTTTCAGCTTTCCCAATCAAAGAGAGAAAGGAATCTAATTCTGCTAACAACTCTATGCCTATGTGTTATATACAAAGCAGTAGACTTTGACGTTTATAAAAATGGCTTTATGGGAGCATTTCATTTCTATTGAGTGAGACACTAAAAATCTGTGGGATTAGTGTACTTAGTGTACTGTTCTTCATAATAAGTGACAAGCAGTAAGGCTGAAGGGAAGGGTGTACACAAGAACAATACTTCAAAAGCTGTAAACATGGATGTGCACATATTTCTGTGGATGGATTTATTCATCTTTAAGAAATGAAATCATGTCGGGCACATGACTTGAATCCCAGCACTCAGGAGGCAGAGGCAGGCAGATCTCCATGAGTTCCAGGCCAGCCTGGTCTACAGAGTGAGTTTCAGGACAGCCAGAGTTACAACAGTGAAACCCTGTTTTGAAAAACCAAAAGAAGAAAGAAAGAAAAGAAATGGAATCAGAAACAGTTCTAATCAACAATGACAACAATATCAAGGCTACCTATGCGTGTTCACTTTCTCAGTCCAGTGGCTTTATCAGATCCTATCCAGGAATTGCTAAAGAAACAAAAAGATTGCTAAAAGTGGATTTTATTTCTAGTCCAGACTTTCCTGGTTTGACTTTTATTCCTTAATCAGTAAATGGGAATATTGTAACTGCTTCCTAGAAAACAAAAGTTCCAACCACAAAAAAATAATAATAGGTATCCCTAAATTTACTAATCTGTCCTACACTCTTCATATGGTAAAGTAGGATCTGTCCCACGCAAGGCAGGAAAATTATACCCTCTGTGATCCTCCCTCTTTTCCTAGCCCTACTTTTCAAAACTTGTCAGTTTGGCAGTGAAAAGTGAAACATACTACTATAGTTAGGAATGATATCAATTAGAGATCCAACCTGTGATCTCATTCAGGGCATATGACTGTGAAGTCCAATGATAACTGGCTGGAATATTGCCAACCAGCATTTGGTTATTTATATGTGTGCTTAAACATTACCTAGTGTGGTTCAAAAGGAAAAAGTAGCCACTCATTCAATAGCATAGTACGGGCTCATTTAACTGGCCACTTCCTGCTTTTCATAGGGTTTATTTGTTCAAATTACATGCAGCTCAATTTGTAGAAGACAGAACAAACAATTTTCATATCTGAAATTGGGGGAAAGTGAAGGGGAGAGCATGGAAGATGGTTCAGTCAGTAAAGTCCTGCTATGCAAAACTTAAGACTTGGAGTCAGATCTCTAGAATCCACATAAAATCTATAATCCCATCATTTTGGAAGCAGAAATAGACAGATCACTGGAGCTCATGCTTATAGCCAACAGGTGGTCTCTTGGTTCAAACTGATCCTGCCTCAAAAATCAATATGTGGCAGTGCCAGTCACAGTGATGCATATCTTTAAGCCATTCTGGTTTACATAGTTCCAGAGCAGCCAGAGCTACATAGTGAGACCCTGTTTCCAAAAATTTTTTAAAAATTCATTTCATTTTAAAGTGGGGTCCAAGTGTGGTAGTACACACATCTTTAATGACAGCACCAGGGAGGTAAGAGCAGATGAATCTCTGTGAGTTCAAGGCTATCTTGGTCTGCATCAGGAGTTCCAAGACAGCCAGGGGTACACAGTGAGAGCAAACACACACACACACACACACACACACACACACACACACACACACACACAGGTAGAAATAAAGGAGTAAGACAGAGTTGTTGCCCATGTATGGTAGTCTGAATGAAAATAGCCCCCATTGGTTCATTGGGAGTGGTACTATTAGGAGGTTCCTTGTTAGAGGAAGCATGTTACTAGAGAAACTGTGTTACTGGAGGAGGGCTTTGAGTTTTCAGATGCTCAAGCCAGGCCTTGTGTGACACTCTTGCTCCTGCCTGCCAATTTGGATGTAGAAATCTAGGCTCACTCTCCAGCACCATTTCTGGCTGGGTGCCATCATGCTTCCTTTCATGACAATAATGGACTAAACCTCTGAACTGTAAGCCAGTCCCAATTAAATGTTTTCCTTTAAAAGTTGTTGTGGTCATGGTGTTTCTTCACAGCAATAAATCCCTAACTAATACACCATGAATGCCATCACCTCTTGTGATGGTTAGTTTTAACTATCAATTTGATTCAACCTATAATCATTTTGGAAGTCTTAATGAGGACTTATCTAGACAAGGTTGGCCTGTGGCCATGTAGATGGGGGACTGTCTTTATTAATTATTGACATAGGACAACCTGTCCATTGTAGGTAGTACATATAGTAGTACAAATACCTGAGGGGCTGGAGAAATAGCTCAGTGGTTAAGAGTGCTTACTACACCAACACATGGCAAATCACAAGCACCCGTAATTTCAGTCCCAAGGATCTAGCACCCTCTTCTGACTTCCGTGGGCACCAGGCATGTATGTGGTACACAGACATACATGCAGGCAAAACACCCATATACATAAAATAAAAATAAATAAATCTTTAGAGGGGCAGTGGTGGCACACACCTTTACTCTCAGTATTCAGGAGGCAGAGGCAATGGGACCTCTGAGTTTGAGGCAAGCCTGATCTATAGATCGAGTTCCAAGTCATCCAGGACTATACAGAGAAACCCTGACTCTGTATAAAAACAAAACAAAAAGAATCTTTAAATATAAGTAATCCAAATCATTAAAATAAAAATTTTTATATTATGTTATTATTTAATATTTTTTTTAAAAAATTAAAAGAAGAAAGCCAAAAGCAAGCAACCAAGAATATATTCTCTCTTTGCTCTTGGCTGTGGATATGATATGACCAGTTGCTTGAGTTCTAGCCTTGAATATTTCCAAATGACAGACTGTAACGTGGAATTGTAAGTCAAATAGTCTTCTTCCCTAAGCTGCTCTCTGTCAAGGTATTTTATCATAGTAACAGAAATGAAACTTTCAACTTTAAACCTGATCTAAATAAACACAATCAGTTCCACTTTGTCAAAAAATGCCAGAAAGGTGGAGAGGAGGAAAAGGGGAGTGGGAAACAGCTTTATACATCACCAAGTTGTTAATTTTCTATCCACTAGGTGGCATGTGCGCCATGTAACTAAATTCCGGAAGAATCTAATAATCCCAAGTAAGGGTGCTTCTAAAAGAATTTAAGTACCTGCACTTCATTAAACATCACTGGTTATATGACCTGCATAAGAGGGATACAAAGAAAAATTAGACCTGACCTCTAACTTTATGAAATTATACATCCTGTCCTTTAATCCTTTAATACTTCTACAACTCTTAACACTTAAGAGTTAGTTTTAAAACAACAGAAAGTTTAAATCAACAGTGGCTTGAAATCTAATCATCCAGAATAGACATCTTTAACTCAACCATGAGCACAATATGACCATGCCAACTTACTGAACTTTGGTTTGCTCCCAAATTTAAACTAGATAATGCTTCCTAGTACAAAATGATCCTTCAGCTCAAAAAAAAAAAAAAAAAAAAAAAAAAAAGATGATAATGCATGAAGAACAATTTGTCCAAGTGTAAGCATAAAGCTGTTATTAAGTATGGGTACACATTTGTTATTATGGTTATACACATTCACGCAATATGTTCTTTTACAGTCTTGCCCATCTCACGAATAGGTTATCTTCTTCATGTATACTAACAGACACTACACTGAGTTGCACCTATGCCTCTTGATGTTAGACCACAAAATATTTTTTAAAACAGCTTAGGATATAATAGAACACACATTCATTGTTTCCTGCATTTGTGCTAAGGAGTTAACATTTCATTTCTTTAGACCAGTTATTCACAACAAAATTCCAGGCAACTACTACATACAATACACTGCATTCAAATGGAGTCAGTACAAAAATAGAATCGAATCAGGATACCTAGTCTTCATAGATCTTCATAGATCTCTCTCAGAAACAGAAAATGGTAGCAGGAACAATAACTGCCATGACAGCAGTACATGACATAAAGTACATTTGAGCTGGGAAGATGGCTTGGTTAGTGTAGTATTTGCCTAGCCCACATAAAGTCTTGTATTTAATCCTTAAAACCCATAGTAAACCAGCCATGTCTATAATCCCAGACTCAAGAGAGGGTTATGAGTTTGCGCCTTCCCTGAATTACATGAAGCCCTATCTATAAAAAAAAAAGCAAAGGAACTGAGACTGCTCAGAGGTTAAAACTGTATACTGCTCTTACAGAGGACCTGAACTGTGTTCTCGGCAACCACATCAGGTGACTTACAACCACCTCTAACTCTAAATCTGGGGGATCCAATACCTGTGACATCTGTGCAAATGCACTCAAACACAGATGACATAAACACATGTAATTAAAAATAAAATAAATCATGATGGGCATCGTGGCACACACCTTTAATCCCAGTACTCTGGAGGCAGAGGCAGATTGATCTCTATAAATTTGAGGCTAGTATGAGCTACATAATGAATTACAGGATATCCAAAGCTACAAAATGAGACCCTGTTTCAAAAAAGGAAAATTTTAAGTATGCATATAATATAATGGGGTTAAAGTATAGTTAATAAATTAGAAACCCAGTTAAAGCTGCAAGGATAAATAAAAACTCACTAATAGTTTTCTGAGCTCCCCCTGCCCCTGTTAAGAGCAGCATCTGATCTGATACAGGATTTATTTTAAAAATAAGGACCAAAAGACTCAGTCAAAAATGTGATCATCATGTTTACCATGTCAGCATGAGTTCAGATGGCCAGTACCTACAGAAAAAGCCAGGTGCAGCAGCACACCATCTGCACACGCAGAACAAGGAGAGAAGTTACAAGTGGGTCCCTGCAGATACTAGTCAGCCAACATAGCCAACTGATTGCCTTTGGGTTCACTGAAAGAAAAAACTACCTCAAAAGGTAAGGTGGAGAGCAACTGAAGAAGATAGGGTGTGGGCCTTAGGTTTCCACAAGCACTCCACACACACACTCCCATACACGCATACACACACATGCGCGCACACACACTTGTAACACATATCTCCCTGAATACACACAAAACAATCAAGTCTTAAAGCTAAGCTACAGAGGCTGGGTTTGTTTTTACACTTTTTCATGTAGGCATACTCTAAGTGTAGCACATAAATTTTGTTAACAACTTTTTGAAGACACGTTACTGAAGAATCATTCTGTAAATATGAAGTCTAAGAGAAAACTAAAAATACAGTTTTACTCTCATTCTCTAATATGAATTAAGAATGAGTAGAGAAAACATCTAACTTCACTTCAGCCAATTACAAAATCATTCCTTTAAAAAACTAAATAATTCTATATGATGAAAAGGGAATCAATTCAACAAAGGAAATAACTGCTAATATGTACACAACACTAAAACAATTATATAAAGCAATAAGGTAAAAGGGCAGAACATTTCCAATCACATCTGAAGACAAAAAAAAAAAAAATCTGCAACGAAAAAAGAAAACGTTAAAGGGGGGTGGATAGATGGCTCAGCAGTTAAGAGTGTTGACTGCTCTTCTAGAGGACCCAGGTTCAATTCCCAGCACCCACATGGCAGCTCACAATTGTCAATACCTCCAGTTTGAGAGGATCCAAAGCTCTCTTCTGGCCTCTCTGGGCACCAGACACACACATACATGCAAGTAAAACTCCTACAGATGAAATAAAAATAAATCTCAAAACAATAAAAACAAATAAAAAAGTAAAAAGTTTAGAGGGAAGGTGGGACCTGAAGAGATGCGTTAGTGGTTAAGTTTCCAGCACCCACAACAGGTGGCTCAGAGCCACCTATAACCAGATCCAGGAAATATAACTCACTCTTCTAGCCTCTGTAGGCACTCTGTGACACACACCTATAAAGAAAGACAGAGACAAACAGACCAGACATCAAAACACACACACATCTCTTTAAAATAAGAAAGAAACAAAGGTAAATACTATTATAGGCAAAATGAACATAACAGACATTTGCACATTATATCGTCCAACACCTCTGCAATACACATTCATCTCAGCATTGCATAGAACAGTCTCTAGGACAGACCATGTCCCAAAACAAACCTCAGAAGACAGAAAAAAATTAAAGGCATAGCAAGACTTCAATGACTACAGTGAAATAAAGAGGACAATTAACAACAAAGAAACTTCAGAGATGGTAAAAATACATGAAAATATAACACCATGCTCAAGAAGAAATCGAGAAAAGAATTTAAAACTTATTGAAACAATGAAAAAAAATTTAAAAACCTAGTGGGTTTAGCAAAAGAAGAAATAATACAAGTTTGTAGCAGTCAGTGCCCCCCATCAATAAAAGAAAATGCAATTTACATTTACTGGAAGAAAGCAGACCAAACCAAACCCCAAGATATAAAGAAAGAAATCCAGACATCAGAGTATAAAATAATAAAACAGAAATAAATAAATAGGATAGATAGATATGTAGATAGATAGATAGATAGATAGATAGATAGATAGATAGATAGAGTGATGAATAAGTGGATACAAAATGAATTAGTAAATAAATAAAGGAAGCCAGGGAGGAGAAGGAAGAATGTCACCACTGCTGACAAGCATGACAATGCAAAGCTGAGGCAATGAAGTACAAGGCTAGTCTGCTAAACACAGCTAGAATCTAGTCCCAAAAAGATATGAGAAAGGGATAAATGACAATTTTTTTGGAGAAAAAAAACAAAATAAATAAAACCAGAAGCAAATACAAATACATTATAACTGACAACAGAAACAAAAAGGATCACTAGGGACTATTAAGAACAACTTCATGGAAAAAAACTGAACATATAGTCTACTAAAATTGAACTATAACAAAGTATCTCAGCAGACTAATAGTAAGAAATAAATGTTTGTCAATTATAAAAAAAAATTCCCTATCAAGAGAAGGACTAGAGCCAAACTTTTAAAATATAACTAATAGCGATTCTTTTTAAATTATTTATAAGTCTGAAAGAGGAGGAATTCGTTCAAGTTTCCATCAGACAACAACTGCCCTAGATAAAAAAAAAATAGACATACAGATGGACAACATCAGCATGCAAAGCATCTATGCACCAAATAGTAGGGCACCCAAGTTCATTTAAAAAAAAAAATTTTAATACTCAACATTAAATCACATATTGACCTTCATTCACATAGTGCTACTAGGTGACTTCAATACCCTGCTCTCACCAATAGACAGGTCATCCAAACAAAAACTGAACAAAAATTCTAGAGCTGACATCATAAACCCAAATGGACCTTACAGATATTTACATAACATTTCACCCAAATACAAAGGAATATACCTTCTTCTCAGAACCTCATGGAACTTTCTCTAAAATTGACTGCATGCTTGGTCAGAAAGTAAGTCTCAAGAGATACAAGAAATACGACACCATGCAACAGAAAGCTTACAAACTCATGGAAACTGAACTTACTATTGAATGAAAATAGTTCAGGGCAGAAACAGGTAAAAAGTTTCTAGAATTAAATGAAAATGAAAACACAACATACTCCAACTTATGGGACACAATGAAGGCTGTTCTAAGAGGCAAGGTCATAGCTCTAAGTGCCTACATAAAGAAAGAAAAAGAGAAAGATCTCATATTAATAATTTTATAGCACACTTGAAAGATCTGGAACAATGAAGAAATAATATGCAAAAGAAGTAAGTAGATGGCAGGGAATAATCAAACTCAGTGCTGAATCAATAAACTAGAAACACACACAAATTAATGCAAAACAAAAATTAAAACAAAAAAAATGAAACCAAGAATTGGTTCTTTGAGAAAACTAGAATGACTGACAAACTCTTAGCCAAATTAACTAGATGATGAAGGGAAAATATCCAAATTAACAAAAAAATTAGAAATCCAAAAATCATAAGGATTTACTTTAGAAACCTGTACTGCACCAAATTGGAAAATCTAAAGGAAATGGATAATTTTATCAATATATGCCACCTACCAAATTTGAATCAAAATTAGGTGAGCAATTTAAATAGACCTTTAACCCGGAGTGTAACAGAAGCATTAACTAAGTCTACCAATGCAAAAAAAAAAAAAAAAAAAAAAAGCTCAGGGTTAGGTGGCTTTTGACACAGACTTTTATCAGGATTTCAAAGAAGAGTTAATTCACTCCTCAAATTATTCCATGAAAAAGAAACAGAAAGAAGAGAGACCTTTTACGTGGACATAGCTACTGATACCTAAACCACATAAAGATCCAACAAAGAAAGATTACAGGCCTATTTCCCTAATAAACATAGATGCAAAAATTCTCAATAAAACACTTGCAAACCAAATCCAAGACACCAAAAACATTATTCACCATGACCAAGTAGCCTTCATCCTAAAGATGCAGGGATGATTCAATATATGCAAATCAATGTAATCTACCATATAAACAGACTGAAAGACAAAAGCTATGTGATCACCTCAATAGATACAGATGTCTTTGACAAAATCCAACACCCCTTCCTAATCAAAGTCTTGGAGAGATTAGGGATATATTAGAGACACTTCAACATAGTAATGGCAATTTACAGAAAGTCCACAGCCATGTCAGCCTGAATGGAGAGAAATTCAAAGCATTTCCACTAAAATCAGGAACAAAGCACTCTCTTTCTCTTGAAGCCTTAGCTACAGCAATAAGAAAACTGAAGGAGGTGAATGGGATAAAAATAGGAAGAGAAGAAGCCGAAGTATATCATATCGTGCAGATGATGTAATAATGCACATAAGTGACCTTAAAACTTCCATCAGGAAACTCCTACAGCTGATAAACACTTTCAGCAAAGTTTGTAGGATACCAAAGTAACACACAAAAATCAATAACCTTCCTATACACAAATGATAAATGGACTGAGAAAGGAAATCAGGGAAACAACACCTTTCACAGTAGTCTTCAAATAATATACAATACCTTGGGGTAAATACAATCAAGCAAGTGAAAGATTTGTATGATTTATTAAGACACTGAAGAAAGAAATTGAAGATATAAGAAGATGGAGAGATCTCCTATTCTCATGGATCATTAGGATTAAACTAGTAAAACAGCCAATTTGCCAAAAGCAATCTACAGATGCAATGTAATCCCCATCAAAATTCAACACAATTCTTCACAGAACTTGAAAGGACAATTTTTAGCCTTGTATTTTGATACAAAACAACAACAACAAAAAAGACCCAGGATAGCTAAAAACACTCCTGAAGAATAAAAGAACTACAGGAGGTACCACCATGCCCAATCTCAAATTGTACAACAGAGCTATAGTAATAAAAACAGCATAGTACTGACACAAAACAGACATGTTGATCGATGGAACTGAAGATCCAGAAATAAGTGCATACCTACAGACCCTTGATTGTTTATAAAGAAGCCAGAAAAATACACTGGAAAAAAGACAGTATCTTGAACAAGCTGCTGGTCAAACTAGATGGCTGCATTAGAAGAAAGCAAATAGATCCATGCTTATCACCCTGCACAAAACTCAACTCCAGGTGAATCAAAGAATGCAACATAAGGCCAGTTACACTGAATCTAACAGAAGAGAAAGTGGAGAATAATCTTGAACTCATTGACACATGGAAAAGACTTTCTGAACAAAATATCAATAGCACAGGCACTAAGAACAACAATTAATAAATGGAACTTCATGAAACTGAAAAGCTTCTGAATGGCAAAGGATGCCATCCTTCAGACAAAGTTAGCAGCCACAAAATGGAAAAAGATTTTACCACATCCAATAGAGCTAATATCCAAAATATACAGAAAAGAGAGAGAGAGAGAGAGAGAAGAGAGATATCTTGAAAACAACCCAATTTTAAAAATGGGGTACACATCTAGACAGAGAATTTTCATAAAATTTAAATGGCTAAGGAGCATCCTTAGATATCAGGGAAATGCAAATCAAAACTACTTTAAGATGTCATCTTAGACCAGTCAGAATGGCTAAGATCAATAAAGCAAATGCTACCTCATACTGGTGAGGATGTGGAGTAAAAGGACACTCATCCATTGCTGCTGGTGGCGCAAACTTGTATAGCCACTATGAAAATCAGTGTGGGGGTTCCTCAGGAAGATGAGAATCAACCTACCTCAAGATCCAGCTATACCACTGTTGGGCATCCACCCAAAAGACCCTTCATTCTACTACAAAGACCCTTAATCATGTTCATTGCTACTCCATTCATAATAGCCAGAAATTGTAAACAACCTAGATATCTGCCAATGGATGACTGGATAAAGAAAATGTGGTACATTTACACAATGAAGTATTACTTTGTCGTTAAGAAAAAGTGAAAGAGAATTTCAAGATGGTGGCAGGGCAGATGGCCAAGTCCATTGGGCCTGCCTCACTGCTGCCCCGCCAGTACGGGCACCTCCAGGCCCTTGCTTCATGAACGTGGAGAAACTATTCTGAAGCCAAGTTTGTCAGCGAAATTTTTGAGAATTAAATGTGATTGGAAAGATAACAGACCTTGAAAACCAACTGCCCATGAGAGGAAGGCAGAGAGATGGTGAAATACAGCAAGGTACACAGTGGAGATATGGAGCTGGAGTCCTGGCAGGATCAGGTGCAGGGATCCCCCTGGGATGCAGAGACTTCTACCCCCTCACTCCCCCACACCAGGATTTTGAGAGTTTAGTGTGGTAAGAAGGACAGCAGACCTAGAGGACCGACTGCCGTTGAGAGATGAAAGGAAAGATGACGGAGAGCAGCAGGGTGCACTGTGGAAATGTGGAGCTAGAGTCTGGCCAGATCAGATCCAGGAGTCTGTCCATCCCTCCCGCATGCCCCAGTGCCCCCATGCCCCTCCCTCTGGAAGCAGGGACCACTGTCATCTCCTACCACCACCAAGTTCAGTAGAGATTTTGAGAGCTGAGTGTGGTTGGAAAGACAGCAGACCTGGAAGACCTGCTGCCCATGAGGGGAGAGGAAAGATGGCAGAGTGCAGCGAGGTACACAGCAGAGGTGTAAACCTAAAGTCCTGGTGGGATCAGATGTTGCAGGGGCCAAGGGTGGCAGGATGGGTGGATGATGCTGGGGTGGGGGTAGGGCCTAGCTGCCTAGAGACTCACTGGGCCCTGACCCCAGAATATGCTGCCAAACCTTGAGAATGCCCTGATTCTGAGCAACAGCAAGTTATCCCAGCTGAAGAACATTCCATAGGTGGGGAAGAGCCTCCTCCTTCGGGGAGGGGCTTTGAAAGTCTCAGGATGCCTGTGTGGACTAGGACAGTTTGAGTTCCATCTGCACTGCTGACACTGCCAGAGTTTGCCTGGTAGACAGTCGGGGGCTCTGGGTGATATCCAGCACCTACCTGAAGTGTGGTGGCTGGTGTGGTGCCTAGAGGCCTGCAGGTTGCCCAATTGCCTGTAGGATGCTAGGGGAACTTCAGGACACCTGGATGTCTGCCGGATGGCAGTTGCCTGCAGGATGTCTGGGTATCTGTAGGTTATCCTGTTGCCTGCTAGAGGCCCATGTACCTGCAGGACATCCTTTTGCCTATGAGTAGTCTGGGAATCTGTGGGATCACCTGGTACTCACAGAACATCCTGATGCCTATGAGATGC
Organism: Cricetomys ansorgei; assembly: GCA_026225945.1. Classification (NCBI taxonomy): domain Eukaryota; kingdom Metazoa; phylum Chordata; class Mammalia; order Rodentia; family Nesomyidae; genus Cricetomys; species Cricetomys ansorgei. The sequence goes on from JAMJFZ010004042.1 coordinate 1,442,273, forward strand.
CTGGGTGTCTGTGAGAGGTCCTGGTGCCTGTGAGATGTACTGGTAACTGTGGGAGGTTCAGGTACCTGCTGGGGGTCTTGGTGCCTGTGGGATGTCCTGGTCCTGAGGGGTATCCAGGTGCATGCAGGAGACCCTGGTGACTGCCAGATGGCCAGGTGCTTGTCTGATGTCTGTGTACCTGAAGGATGGCCAGTTGCCTGTGCAGTGTCTGGGTGCCTGTGGGAGGCCCTAGTGCTTGTGGGAGATTGGGTGCGTACTAGATGTTCAGGTGCCTATGGGATGCCCTAGTGCATGCAGGAAGCCCAGATGCCTGGGGAAGGTCTGGATTCCTGTGGGATGGCCTGATTCCATGGGTGCCTGTGGGAAGACTGGTGTCTTCCAGGTGTCTGTGAGTTGCCTGAGATTCTGCATGGTGTCTGGGCTTCTGTGGGATTCCTTGGTGCCCATGGGAGGGTCTGGTGCCTATTGGAGGCCCTGGTGCCTGCAGGATGTTGGGTGTGTGTGGAAGATCTGGGTGCCTAGCCATCTAGAAGCATTATAATACCTGACTTAAAATATACAACACATAGGCTGGAGAGATGGCTCAATGGTTAAGAGCATTGGCTGCTCTTCCAAAAGACCTGGATACAATTCCCAGAACCCACATGGCAGCTCATAGCTGAAATTCCAACTCTAGGGTATCTGACACCTTCATACAGACATACTTGTAAGCAAACCACCAATGTACATGAAATAAAAACAAATAAATTAAACACACACACAACATATAAGAAGGATGTTGTGACACATGACTGTAATTCAGAACTTGAGAGGGAGAGACCTAATACATTAAATTCTAGGCCAGAATGATCTACAAAAGCAAGCTCGTCTCACACACACACACCAAAAAAGAAAAGGAGGGGTGATACTAAACAAACTGGTTATACAATGGAGAAGATATAAAATAAAATAGGCCCCAAGTTCTAAATATGCACAATTGGGTCAAAGCCTTCCATGTAAGAGCCAAAACTTTGAAACTATTAGAAGTGCAAAAGAAACAATAACTATCCATCAGCACAAAGATGTCTTTAGATATAACCTCCCCACCCTACCCCCACACAACACACACACTAAAGCCCAGAGGCGACTAAAGCAAAAATTGACAAGTAAGATTTCAAACAAGCTGGGCAGTGGTGACACATCCCTTTAATCCCAGCACTTGAGGGGGGAGGAAGGGGGGCGGGCAAGTGGATCTGTGAATTGGAGGACTGATCTACAGAATAAGTTCCAGTTCAGGCAGAGTTACACAGGGAAACCAACCCCTCTCGAAAAACAAAAAACAAAAACAAGTTTTCAAACAAGGAAACATCTGTCCAACAAAGGAAACAATCAACAGAATGAACAACCTGCAGAATGGGGGGAGCACAGTTATTCACTAAAAAGTGATAAACTTCCAACATACGTAAGGAACTCAACTTAAAAGCAAAGAGAAGGGTGAGGTATGGACATCTAAGAAAATAGCTCAGCATCACTGATATGAAAACCAAAACCACAAGTAGTCTTCTCATCCTCCTTCAGGTAGTTGTAAAAAAAATAATAAAGACAAAATATGATTATTGGTAAGACAAAGGATCATCCTCATACACTGGTGGTGAGAATGTAAATCAGCTCAGTTATGAAGAGATGGCTGAGCAGTTAAAAATATTGGCTGTTCTTCCAGGGAACCAGTGATGATTCCCAGCACCCACAGGGAATCTCACAACCATCTGTTACTCCAGTTCCAGGGCATCCAATACCTTCTTCTGGCCTCTGAGAACACCAGACATGTACAAGGTGCACTTACATACGTGTAGGCAAAATACTCATACACATAAAATAAAATAAGTCTTTTTTAAAACTAGTTTAGTTATTTTAGAAAAACCATATAGAGTGTGTGTGTGTGTGTGTGTGTGTGTGTGTGTGTGTGTGTGTGCGTGTGTATGTCAGTGATTACCAACCCTTTTAATCCCAGCACTTGAGAGGCAGAAGTAGGTAGATCTTTATAAATTAGGGCCAGCCTAATTCCAGGACAGCCAAGGCTACACAGAGAAACTCTTGTCTTGAACAGAGAGAGTGAGACAGAGACAGACAGAGCCACAGAGAAGAAAGAAAAAAAAAAAAAGAAAGAAAAGAGAAAAGTATTCTGCATCCCAGTATTTTAATAAGAGTACTATCTCCAAATTGCCAAACACAAATCAGCCAAGGAGTTATGAATGTGCGGAAGAAAACATGTATATATAAAATAGGATATTATACAATAAAGAATAAAAATAAGGAGCTAGAGTGATGGTTCAATAGTTAAGAGCGCTGGCTGAGCTCACAGAAGACTCAGGTTCAGTTCCTAAAACCCACGTGGTGGGTAACAATCTTTTTAAACTCCAATTCCAGGAAAGCCAATACATTCTTCTGGACTCCACGGGAACTGCACTGGTGCCCAAACATACACAAGATGGGAAGGCAACAGGATCACAAGCTTGAGGCTACCCTTAGCTATAAAGTGATTTGAAGCTAACCTAGACTATAAAGCTAGAAAAAAAAATCATCTACAGAAATGTAGCTGGAAATGGACAATACTATATGAACTTATATACTATATAAGTCAGAAACAGAAAGACAAATACTATATATCATTTTAATATGGTAGCTAAAGCTAGTCTCAAGAAACGGTGGTTACAAGCGTCTGGGAAAGACATAAAGAAAGGGTTGATATATATATGAGTAGATGCAGGTGCATGAAAAGAATGATTTCTTCCAGGCATGGTAATACACACCTTTAATCTCAGCACTCAAGACACAGGGGCAGGTGGATCTCTGACTTGAGGCTAAACAACAAGTTCCAGAACAATTATTACGCCTTCATTGTGAAATACCAGCAAACAAATAGCTAGCTATTTAAAGCCAACCTTCAAGCGTGTGTCAACTCACATTTACAGGCGTGTATATGCTGAAACTTCTAATAGATTGTATTACTAAAGAAGACAAAAAGACCAACATAATTACTTCTCAACTAAAATAATTATGATATATACATGCCTACAACCTAAGATGTTTTGTTGTTGTTTTCTAATTTATCTCTAGTACTATTTCCTTATCTGAAAGAATCTGATATCCCTAGAGAGTAGCTGAATATACTATCTAGAGTCAGGAAAAATTAAGGATTGACCTCAGATTATTTTTTCCAAAGAGCAATGAGCTCTGTAGCACTTTGAGAACGTAATTAAACAGGATTAAAGGCAGAGTACATGGAAAAGAGAAACAAGCAGAACAACACACTTGATGGTGGGTTAAGTATGAAAATCTTTTTTTGTTCACTAAAATAATAAAGAATGAAAACTAAAATGAAGCATTAGAAGCTTGAAAAGAGAAAGTGGTGAATGAAATAATCATTTTCAATAACTAGAAGAAATTTCTAAGAAACTATAGAATGAGTAAAAGGAGCAATCTTGGTCCACTTGAAATTTGAGTCAGTCAGCAAGATTTTTCTGTTTTCTACAACCATGATCAGTTGATAAAATGTAAAAGATGGGTTTGGTGGAAGAGTTTAAGGTATATCAAGAAAATGATAATAGCCAGGCTTGGAGGTACATGCCTTTGATCCTAGCACTCAGGAGGCAGAGGAAAGTGAAAAGTGGATTTCTTTTAAAAGTTTGAGGCCAAAGCAGTATACACAGTGAACTCCAGGCTAGCTGGGCTAGATATAATGTCAAAAAAGAAACTACAAAGACTGAATTACAGACTTGGAGCTAGAAAAGTAGCAAACAATTTATAAAAAGATCACTGAACTGTAGATTTCAAAATGTGAAATATTTGAGTGGCATGAATTTTAAGACAAAAAGAAAGTATGGTAGAAAAAGAGGTAGCAACCAGAAGACTGACCTGTGGCTAAAAATGAGTCACTTTGCCCCAATAATTTGCACTATGAAAAGGGTAATGTGTGAACTCTAAGAATGTGTAACTGCTGGGAGGTGGAGGCACCTTTAATCCCAGCACTTGGGAGGCAGAGACAGGGGAATCTCTGTGAGTTCAAGGTCTTGAAAAACCAAACAAAGAAAAAAAAACAAAAACAAAGAAAAGTAACTGAGAGGATTTGGAGAACAAAATTTAAGAAATTAGGAAGTCAAAAAGTCAGATTACCAAAAATTACAAGGAGAAAAACAGAGTAACATAAAAATAGTGCTAAATCTCCATCGAGTAACTGAATACCCCCAAAAACGCTGATAGATCTTTTTAAGGAGATTTTTGGATGACATTTTTTAATGTAATTTATGAAATAATCATGTTGAAAATTTCATTTAAAACTCTAAAAGTAGCTGGACATAGTGGCACACGCCTTTAATACCAGTACTCAGAAGGCAAAGTTCAGCCTGGCCTACACAGTGAATTCCAGGACAGTCAGAGCTACACACTGAGACCTTGGCCAGAAGGGGGCGATTATCCAACTACAACTTCAAAAGGGTCCTAGGAGAGATGATGCAACAGTTAAGAGCACTTATTGTCAGTACTTATGATGGGCAGCTCACAACTGTCTGTAACTCCAGCTCCAGGGAATCCAATACCTCTGCTGGGTGCCATGTTCACTCCATGCTCATATGCCATACACATATACAAACAGACACACAGATAAAAAAATAAATAAAAAACATTTTTTAAAGAATGGTGAAAAATCAGATAGTGGGAGCACATGCCTTTAATCCCAGAGTGAGTTCCAGGACAGCCAGGGTTATACAGAGAAACTGTGGTTAAAAAAGAGGAGGAGAGGGGAGGGGAGGGGAGGGGAGTGGAGGGGAGGGAGGAAGGAAGGGGCAAAGAAAAGAAGGGAAGGAAGAAATAGGGGAAAGAAAAGGGGGGGGGAGGAGGGAAAAAATTTAAAAGATGAAGAAAAGATTCTGAACTCCTAAGCTTCACTTGTCATTCTAACTAATAAAACAAAATGGAAAGTAAAATAGGCTTTCCAAGAACTCTACACTTACATAATAAATAAGCATAAAGCATTTTCTAGAAAATACTTAAGAGGTAAAGCAAGTGCTTATGAGATGGCTGGGTGAGTAAAGGAGCTTGCTGCCAAGTCTGAACCTCAAAATCTAATCCCCAGAATAGAAAAAGAAAGCTTTCACAAGTTGTTCTCTGACCTACATACATGAACACACATGCACACATAAATGTGATAATTTAAAAAAAAAAAAAAAGATAAAATGAGGCTGGATAGATGGTTCAAATGGTTAGGAGCACTCGCAGCTCTTCTAGATAACCCAGATTTGATTCCCAGAAACTGTACTGCAGCTCACAACTGTCTGTAAATCCAGTTCCAGGGAATCTGACACCCTCTTCTGAGCTCCTTGGGTACCCCACATGCACATGGTGCACATATGTACATGCAGACAAAACTCATACACATAAAGAAATGCTCTCTGAAAAAAGATTAAGCAACCTTTAATTTTTTTCTAAGAAAACTTTATGAGATTCTGTAAACATCAAGATAATATTCATCTTGATGAACAGCAAAGAGAGCAAAACACTATGTACAGATGTCATCTAAGTGTAGAAAGCAATGCCAGAGAGAATATCCCACGCAGACATCTTCAACTCATAGCATAAATCCCACAACTTATTAAGTCATTAACTCCTTAAGATTTTGGAAATTACTTTTAGTATCTTGCTTGTCTACTTTTGGAGGTGCACAATACACATCAGTATGTTTAAGGTACCTAAAGGCCAAGCACAACAAAAACTACTAATTAACAGATAACTTCATAATGCCATTAGCTAATGAAACATTTTTCCTCCATAATCATATTAACAAAATAAGCTTTGAACAAATATTTGATGGTTCACAAGCCAAAATATACTATGAACTATTATACTAAAGGTATAAAATGAGTTTCTTTGAAAAAGTTGTACTTTTGCCTTCATAAAAGACATTCATATATACAAAATAATTCAAACCAAATAAGGACTCAAGGGAAAAACTCAGACTTCAGGCTTTTTTTTTTTTTCAATCTTTCAATAGACATCAAATAATTTAAACAGATGGAAGATTTAATAGTTTAGTATACAGACAATTCTAACACAGTACATATCTATATAAATGCTAAGTGCAGTGAATAAAGAGTTGTATAACTGTCTGTTTTGTCAAAACTCTAAGATCCAATACCTGTTTCCACAATATTTTCAGTTTCCGTTGTCTCCAGCCCATCCATGCTGTCCTCATCTTCCACTGTAGATTTTCCTCTACTTCGAGGCCTACAGCAAAAAAAAAATGAATACATACAGTTAAATACTAAAATTTTTGATTGGTTGCATTTTGAGACATTCTCACATGTCACCGAGGCTGTCCTTGGACTCCTGATCTTCCTGCCTGGTCCTCCCAACTGCTGAGGTGTACGGCATGCACCAACACACCCAGATAAATGCTAAATTTTAAGGCTTAGATTTAAACATCATGTAAAACACACTTGGAAAGTATAACAAATAAAATTTAAGCTTTCTCCAGCATAATAGCACACTGAGTAATAAATGTAAAATATTTTCTTCCTTTAAGCCTGAATTAGAGGACAGAACCAAGTTAATAAATATCTTACATTTGGAAATACTAATTCTGGATTTTACCTCTCTATGAACTGACCTTTTTCCAAGAGTCCCTCTGTATCCATTAGTAGCTTTTAAATTCCTAAGATCTTCACAAAGTTCATATATTTAAAAAGCTGTATGTCTACACTTAGTGAAATTTAAAAGTGATATCTGAAAAGTTACTAAAAGTTCATGTAATTGGTCCTGCAAGATGATTCAGTGGGAAAAAGGTGCTTACCTCCAACCCAGGTGGCCTGAGTTCAACCCCTGGGACCCAAACAGTGTAAGGAGCAAACCAACCCTGCAAGTTGTTCACTGACCTCGGCAAGTGTTCATGACTCATACATGTACACGTGCACACATAGATAGAAACACAGAAACATGCCTGAGCATGTTTCTGGCGTGGTGCATGTAAGGCGTGGCCCATGTCTTTAATCCCAGCACTCAGGAGGCAGAGGCAGGTGGATCTCTGTGAGTTCTAAGCCAGCCTGGTCTAAAATGTGAGTTTCAGGACAGTCAGAGTTAGAACAGAGAAACCCTGTCTAGGAAAAAACAAAGGAAAAAGAGAAAAAGAGAAAGAGAAGGAAGAAACACAGAAATAAATCAAATGTAATAAAAGACTAAGAAAATTTAAAAGGAAAAAGAAAAACAAAAAACAAACCAAACAAATCTGTTTATGTAAGTGGCCGGACCTGGTAGTTCAAGACTTTATTCCCAGCCCTCAGTTGGATCTCTATGAGTTTGAGGTCACCCTGGTCTACATAGCAAATTCCAGGCCCACCAGGACTACTTAGTGTGACCCAATCTCAATTAACCAATTGATTCATTATATATAATTCTGTAATAATCTAGAATAGAGCTGGGCAGTGGTAGTAAATGCCTTTAATTTCAGAGTCAGGAGGATCTTTGATTTGAGCTCAAGGCTAGCCTAGTCTACAGAAAGATTTCCAGGACAACAAGGGCTACACAGAGAAATCGTATCTTGAAAAATAAAAAAAAAAAACAAAAACAAAATCTAGAATAGAAAACAAAAGATCAATTCAGGTAATATAGTTTAGTGGTAGAGAACTTATCTAACATGCACAAGGCACTGGGTTCAATGACCACAGAAATATTGATAAATTAAAGTGAAATCTGCAAGAGCTGCTAAATGGAATTCTGCTACATGGATGAATACATCAACTGCAATGGACATCACAGTTTTGATGTATTTTTAATTCACAGACAAAAGCTGAAAGTTCATTTATGCAAAAAATACTTGAGTATTATAAGCTGAGCACTCTTGGAGGCATATTTAGTGGCCCTTATTCCATGGTGGTTCTCACTAGGGAAAAGTGGTTGTCCCCCAGGAAATATCTGGCAGCGTCTGAAAATCTTTTTGGTTGTTACAATATGGAGTGGAGAAACAACTCTACCTAGCCAAAAGAGTCTGAGTGGTGCTGCTAAACACTCTAAAATGCAGAAAGTACCCCTGCCAAGAAATCAGCTAGCCCAAAATGTCAACAGTTTAGACAATAGGGTTCTATTCTCTATCTACAGCAACTATTAATAAATTTAAGAGTTCCATTTTTCCCTCTATTTTTATGATAAAATAAGAGATCATAAAATATCTAAAGATATGAGGACTGGAGAGATGGTTTAGAAATTAAGTGCTTCCTTTTCTTCCAAGACCTGAGTTCAGGTCCCAGAACCCACATCAGACATCCCAAAACCACCTGTTTACTCTAGCTCCAGACAATGTGATGCACTTTTCTGGCCTCTGTGGGCACCCACACACAAGTAGCATATACACGACAGGCCCATACACGTACACATAAATTTTCTTTATCTTAAGAAATATAAAGTTTTATTGTTTAAAAAAATTGCTAAGTGGGACTAGACATTCCACGAATCTTAAGATTTGGTTAAAAAAAAATTACCTCCTGACATTTTAAGCAAAAGCTTTAAGTGGCATTGATTGGTCCTTTTTAACCATTTTGATTGGTCCTTACATTTTGCAAGTTCTTTGCACCTAAGTATCTCACACAGCAATGTTTCCATCCTAGTCCCAATACAATCATCTGAAACATTCCACTACCTGGCTTCACTTGCACAGAGTGCCTATACCTGCCTCTTTCCCAAGCTTTCTTACTAATTCTGTATTTTTCAGTGATCAAAAATCCATAAAGGGTCAAGCAGAAGGGCTCAGTGGTTATTGGTCATTGCCACCAAGTCAGATGACCTGAGTTCAATTGCCCACATGGTGAAAGGAGAGAACCACCTGACATCCACACATGCACAGTGGTACCTATGTGCCAACAGATACTCTAAATAGAAAGAAAATGTGAAAAAAAAATCTATAAAATTATCTATAGCACAGCAAAAAAGTACCCAACTCCCAAGTACAACATTTAAGGCCTTTTGAAACAAATAGTAAGTCTGGCTTTCCATCTTTCCCCCATTCATCTCTGGAAGATCCTTTTCTTCCCAAACGACTTACGAAAATAAAAATAATCATTTTAGATAAGAAAAAATATATAAAAATATTTTCTTAAAATTATAGCTTCTGCGCCAGGTGGTGGTAGCGCAAGCCTTTAATCCCAGCACTCAGGAGTCAGAGGCAGGCAGACCACTGAGAGTTCAAGGCCAGCCTGGTCTACAGAGTGAGTTCCTGGACAGCAAGAGTTACAACAGAGAAACCTTGCCTCAAAAATGCCAAGGGGAAAAAATTATGTCTTCTACAATTTTCAAGATAATTTTCCCTTTGAAATGGACTCTGTGATGCCAAGTGCAGTGGCTTGAAGAAGAATGGCTCCCATGGGCTCATATATCTGAATGCTTAGTCACCAGAGAGTGAAACTCTTTGAAAGGATTAGAAGAATTAGGAGGTCTAAGAGGTATGTCACTGAGGATTTGAGATTCCAAAAGCCCATGTCAGGCCCAGTCTCTCTCAGCCTGTGTACAGACCAGGATGTAGCTCTCAGCAACTGTTCCAGTGCCATGCATGCCACCATGCTCCCTGCCATGATATGAATTAAGCACTCTGAAACTGTAAGCAATTCCCCAGTTAGGTGCTTCCTTTAATAAGAGTTGCCTTGATCATGATGTTTGTTCACAGCAAAAGTACACTAACTAAGATACCAGGACTTCATGCCTCTGACACTGAAGACTTGTGTCACCACACCAGACATATATTACTAGTAAGAACAGAAATTGCTATCATTCTGTAGTGAAATTTGTCAGTATTGAAAGTCATTAGAGGGGCTGGAGAGATGGCTCAGCAGTTAAGAGCACTGGCTGCTCTTCCAGAGAGCCCAGGTTCAATCCCCAGCACCCACATGGCAGCTCACAACTATATGTAACTTCAGTTCCAGGAGATTCAATATATATATACACACACACACACACACACACACACACACACACACATAAAATACCAATACACATAAAATAAAAATAATTTTTAAAAAAAATCATTAGAACCTGTATAACCTTTGGCCTAGGAATGCAAGATAAGAATTTATCATGAGTGAATAATAAAGCAAAATCATTAGTTAAATGAAGGATATTCATCTGGGCATTTTGTTTATATTGATTTGAATGAGAAATGTCCCCCATAGGCTTATGCATTTGAATACTTGGTCTCCAGCCAGTGGTGCTGTTTGAGGTTTAGAAGGTGTGGTCCTGTTAGAGGAGGTGTGTGGGCTTTGAGAAAAGACTGGCATAATTTCAAGTTAGCTCTCTATTTCATGCTTGTGGTCCATGATGAGCTCTCAGCTTCCTGCTCCAGCTATCATGTCTCCCCCTTCATGATGGACTCTAAGCCTCTAGAACAGCAGATCTCAGCCTATGGCTTGTGAGCCCCAAAGGGGGGGGGGCAACCCTCAGAAGCCACAAATGACCCTTTCACAGGGGTTGTCTAAAACCATCTGCATATTAGATTTTTACATTATGATTCATATCAGTGGCAAAATTAGTTATGGAGTAGCAACAAAAACAATTTTGTAGTTGGGGTCATCAAACATGAGGAGCAATATTAAAGGATCACTGAATTAGGAAGATTCAGAACCAATGCTCTAGAACCATGATCCCAAATAAACACTTTCTTCTGTAAGTTGCCTTGATCATGATGTTTTATTGGAGCAACAGGAAAGTAACTAATACAGTGTTTAGCTCTCAAAACATAGAAGCTACAAGATGGCTCAGCTGGTAAGGATACTTGCCACCAAGCCTAATAACTTAAATTTGATCCTTAGAATGCACATGGTAGAAAAGAATCAACTCCAGCAAGAATCAACTCAAGCAACTCCTCTAACCTCTCATGTGAGTACCACACAGCCCAAGTGCCCTCCCTACAAACACACAAAGCAAATTAACTGAAACATTTTAAAACAATAGGGTACAAGCACAGATTTCTCTGTCCACCAAGAAGAGATTATTCAGATGAATCATTAAGTGATGATAAGCAGCAGCTACTAAAATTATACACAACTATAGTTACTAACATATATATCTTTTTATGACTATCTTCCCTATATGAAAGAGGCAACTTTTTCTACATATTTTCTACACATACACAGTGTGCATGCATACGTGTGCATGTGTCCGTGTGTCCGTGTGTGTGTGTGTGTGTGTGTGTAAATAAAACATAGCAAGTGAAACCCTAAGATAATGGTACAAAATATTTTCCTTAGACCTGCAAGGTGGCTCAGTGGGTAATGGTGCCTTGCACTATAATCAAGAACCTGAGCTCAATCCCCAGGATCCATGCAGTAAAGAAAACCAACTCCTACAAATTGTCCTCTGAGCTCCATATGTGTGTCATGTGTGTCCACATGAAAGGCATGTGTGTGTGTGTGTGTGTGTATGTGTGTGCAGGCGCACACACGGGCACGCATGAGCATGCGCACACACAACACACACATATACACATGGGGCAGAGAGTGTCAAGGAGTAAAAGTTATGCATCTATGTCAGTGTTTCTAAAGAAGACTGATAAATGGGGAGGATAGTGAGGAGTAAACAGGGCTGAATGTGCATGGCATCTTCCAATAGGCTTACTGAGAAAAGTTCGCAGACCTGCATGCCCCTTTTCCTTTTCTGAGTTACTGTACATATCACTTCTGGCATCAGACTCCAGCTTCTCAGGCCTTCAACAGGGACTGAATACCAGAGACTATAAAAGAAAACTCCCAAACTTTCAGCTATGGTTCTAAGTCATTCAGCTGTCTAGACTGGGAAACTGATTCTTGTTTCTCTAATATGCAGACTGTCACTGTTGTAATAACCTAACACAATACATTCTCTATTAATATGTATTGAGTATATAGTATACTGGTTCTGTTCATCTAGAGAAGAACCTATCTAACATTGTGGACAAACTGAGATAACAAACTACCTCCTAAGACTCAAATACTGTCATCAGCTACACTGGTGAACTGTACTCTGCCATTAGGTAGACAGTTATTAGACCAGAAACCCTAGAAACATTTGACAGAAGGTGGTTATGGGAAAGATAAGGGACCTGGAGCTCTAGAGCAGAGGGGATGCTATGATAAATGCTATGGGGGTTGATATGTCTATACTGGATACAAAGCATAGATTTAGGTGGAAAGATGTTATACGCGCGTGTGTGTGTGTGTGTGTGTGTGTGTGTGTGTGTTTTGTGAGTGTGAATTACAAAGGGTGGCTGCTTAAACTTGATATTCCTTTCCTCTTACTAGAAATGTAACTTTTTCAAAGGTGGGAGGGCAGTGTTGGGAATCTTGTATATGCTAGGCAAATGACGAATAGTTGTATCTCTAGCTCTTAGACATATAATCTTAAATTAAATTTCTTCATGCTGTATTATTGGCTTACCTGTTGAACAGGAATATGGTCTCTACCTCATTAATGCATGTCTATTACTACAGTTACATGTTTAGCAGCAGAGACTCCATAGCAATCAATGACCTTTTTTTTTTTAATGTATATGAATGTTTGCTTGTATGTGTGCTTGTGCACCTTGTGTGTACCTGATGCCTATAAAGGTCAGAAGAGGACATAGGATCTGCTGGAACTGCAGTTACAGGTGGTTGTGAACCATCATGTGGGCACCAGAAATAGAACCCATATCCTCTTCAAGAGCAACAAGTGCTCTTTAACTGCTAAGTCAGTGTTTAATACAGTTCCTCATGCTCTGGTGAGCCCCCCAACCATAAAATTATTTTCATTGCTACTTCATAACTGTAATTTTACTACTGTTATGGATCATAATGTAAATATATGATATGTAAAGAGTCTTAGGCAACCACTGTGAAAGGTTAGTCAACCTCCAAAAGGTTGCAACCCACAAGTTAAGAACCACTGTCAGCTAAGCCATCTCTCCAGCCCTCATGAACCACTTTTTAAACAACCTCAGTTCTAGCTTTGCCAGTTGGCCAACATTAGAAAAGATCAAAAACTAAGTCTCTAGAAGGCAGAATAGGTGAGAGAGGGATGGGAATACCAAAGAAAAAGAAGTTTGCATGGACAGTTCACACACAAAAAACGATACACACAGTCACTTCAGTCTTGCTAAGGTGCTCGCTCACTCTATCTCATGTTTAATTGTGTATATTTGTCTATGAAAAAGTATGTGCAACATTTGTGCAGGTTCCTGTGGAGGCCAGAGGCATCTGATGCCACTGGAGCTGGAGTTACAGGTAGCTATGAGACACACATGGTGGATACTGAGATTTGAACCCAGGTCCTCTGCAACAGCAGTACATACTCTCTTCAGCCTAGTACATTACTTATGTCAATCACTTAGATGAAACCTTGCAATGTCTCTCCCCAACCTTGACAGCTAAATTAAAACCATCCCTTAGAGTGACTTAAAATCCATTCTACCTCTGCAGCCTCATCTCTTGACTTCCACCAGGCTTGCTAAGCTACTGGCAAATTGTATTCCTTCTGTTACAAACTCACTTGGTGCAGCTTTGCAGAAGCTACTCTCTCTGCCCAAAAAATAACCTCTACCTCCTCCATTAATCAATCCCTCAACAATCAGACAGGTAGGGATCAAACTCATAATCCTTTTGTGACCTGACTCCATTTAATGATTCTGCTACAAGCTCCCTGCATGTACATGTACTATCACACTACAATGAACTTCCACTAGCCAGTGACATCTTAAAATGAATTATACATTTTTGTGTGCTTTCAATATTTTCCTGCACAAAGACAGAAAATATAAGAAAAATCTATCACTGTAGGGAAATGCTAATGAACACACTGATTATATTAAAACTAAGTGAAAGAAAGTAAAGAATGAGGAGTCAAACCTTTATTCTGCCTTTCCTATATGAATAGTTACAGTGGACAATTAGCCAAGAGAAACTAGGCAGTTAGGCCTTTGCACACAACTGTAGTGCCAGCTCCCTAGAACACTGAGGTGGGAGGATTCACTTGAAGCCAGGATTCAGAGTAAGCCCAAGCAACATAGCAAGACCCTATTTCAAAACAAGCCAACTGAACGAGGAACATATAAGAAGTATTCTATGAAATTTAACTTCAGAGCTAAAGAGATGGCTCATAGTTAATGGTACTTGCTCTTGCAAAAGATCTGGATTTAGTTCCCAAAATCACACCAGAGGACTCAGAACCACATGTAACTGTACTTAGTTGGTCTCTATAGGAACTGCACATGATACACACAGAGACAAGCAGGCACAAATACATACACATTAATCTTGCTTTGTTTTGCTTTTAAAGATTTATTTTTATTTTATATTTATGAGCACTTGCAGGAAAGCGGGGGGGGGCGGGGAGGGAATGAATGAGAATGAATACCACAAGTGTGCTATGCCCATCAAGGCCAGAAAAGGGTATTGGATCCTGTGGAGCTAGAGTTATAGGAGGTTGTGAGCCACCATGTAGGTGCTGGGAACTAAACCTGCGGTACTCTGCAAAAGCAGCAAGCGCTCTAAGCCACTAAGCCATCTCTTCAGCCCCCACATATTCTTTTTTAATTTTAACTTAATATTTGAGGTCTGAAGTTGGAACTAGGACTTTTTAAAATCCTTACTTTTTAAAGATAACATTCTCAAATACTCATAAATGACATAATACTATGCTTGAAACTTGATTCAAAGTAACACAAAAGAACAAGAGTATAAATGAAATAAGGCTTTGTATGTTTTCTAAAGAGAAGAAAAGTCTATAGTTGAATGGGTGCGGTAGGGAGGGCCCCAGAGGAAAGAGGAGAGAAGATACCATAATCAGAATATACTGTACAAATTTTCAATTAAAAAAAAAATGTTACAGACACACCTGTAACTACTACGCCGTGTCTATGCTGCTTCTAGTTTACCACCAATGTACTAAAAATACGGTTAAAATCAAACAAGATCCCTAAAACAGGGCAGTTGTTCAACTGAGTGACAATCCATTGTGCTTTCTATTACATATGATCTCTATAAAAATAACACTTTCTTTACTAAAGAAAATCTATTTTTCCAATAAAGTATATTTATCGGTAAATGAAATAAGGCTGGTATGTGTTGCTGTTTTAGACATAGGTGATGACAGTTCAGGGAGTGCACTTTATTATTGGCTTCACACTTACATATATCAACTTTTCTAAAATAGGAAATTTTCTAAAAGAGACTAAAGGGGGAAAGGATACCATACCCTTAGGAAGGAATCTGGCTAATTTTTAAAAGAGGGGGAGGGATCACAAGTGGAAAGCCACATGAAAGAAATTATTTCAGCACAAAGACCTTTGCTGAAAGGTATCAGAGCTCAGTAGAAATGGGCTAGTGCAGGATCTTCACTACATTAAAGCACAAGTACTACGTGGATACTGTCTAATTCAAATTCTGGCTCTCTGACTCTCTGGGCCTTAGATATTGGGGAGAAATACAACTAAATGTGAAGGCACATAATCTTAAAATACTGCTTCATCTAAGTTCTCACTACCATCATCCAGACTATAGACAGAAACAGCTCCTGAAAGGCCAAGGGACTTGTGAACCCTCTTCCAGGCACTACACAGAGTACCACTGGCAGTCTGAATTCTTCTGCTTCTAGGCATGCAGCTGGTTGACATTTTGCAACTTCCCTTACATGTGACTGAAATGCAAGCAATACTGACAGAAGCCGCTTATCCACTCTCAGTACTTGTTCCAAAACCTCCCTGCAACATGCAAGCCATCACCCCTTCTCTTCACGGCAGAGAATGCTTGGCCCACCTTTTTACATCTGGTATTGACATCAGAGACTGGCCAAGTTATACATGGCTAAATTACTGTAATAAACCTGATATTTTAGCCAGCAGAGCTTCAAGTAACAGTACTCCTTGTGGATTCATCACAACAATCAACATTTTACAGAAAAAGAAATTGACAAATTCAGGAATTAGCAGGGCTAGTAGCACAGGACTGTAATCCCAGCATTAAGGAGGTGGCAGAGGTGGGCGTGGGGGTGAGAGGTGTCATAGCAAGAGGCCAGTGAGGTCTACATAACCAGTTCCAAGCCAGTCAGGGCTACACAGACAAAGCATTTCTCAAAAAGAAAAGAGAATCAAGAAGATAACTCAGGAAGTACAAACACTTGCTACATAGGCCTGATCAGTCTGAAAATTCTCAGAACCTATGTAAAAGTCCTGACAGATTAGCATCTGTAAATCCAGGACTCCCATAGTGAGAGATAGAAGTTAGAAACAAGAGAATCAGCCAAAAGCTATGCAGCTCAGCATCAGAAACAAGAGATGTCCTACTCAAAAACAAGGAAGGTAAGAACCAATTTCCAAAATTCTTCTCTGATCTGCATGTGTGCCACACACATACCAAAAAAAAAATAAAATAAAATAAAACACACACACACACACACACACACACACACACATTTTTTTTTAAAGACAGAGTCTCAAGATGGGCAGTGGTGGCACATGTCTTTAATCCAAGCACTCGGGAGACTAGAGGCAGGTGAATCTCTGAGTTCCAGGCAACCATGGTCTACAGAGTGAGTTGTACCAGACAACTAGAGGTACAACAGAGAAGCCCTGTCTCAAAAAAAAAAAAAAAAAGACAAGGCCTCATTCAATAGCCATGGCTGGACATGGGATTCACTATTTAGACCAGGCTAGACAATTTATTATTATTATTATTATTATTATTATTATTATTATTATTATTATTATTATTATTAACATCATCCACAAATAAAGGAGAAAAGGCAAGAAATGAGATAAATAAAATAACAAATTCAAGCACACATCTGTAAATTCCAAGCATGGGGGAGGCTGAGGAAAGAAGATAGCCACAAGATAATCTGGCCTAAGAAATGCCTTAGTTAATGCTTGCCTAGCATTGTGAAGTTCTGGATTTGATCTATACATAAAACAAAGCATGTTAGTACATGACTGTAATGCCAGCAAATGTAAGGTAGAAGCAATAAGATTCATTTCAAAGTGATCCTCCATGGCATATCTAGGAGGTTAGATTTGATCCTCACAACTACCACCCATAAGTTGTACTTGATCCTACAGAAGCCCTCCCCAAAATTCTAAATTCAAACATAGTTATCCTTGGATATTCTCAGGGGATTAGTTCTAGAAGATTTTCCTGCACCACAATTCTCAGTCCCTCATAAATATGGCCTGATATTTACATATAACCTTTGCCCTTACTGTTCAGGTCATTTTCTTGACATGGAATCTGTTATTTGCATATAATCTTTGCCCTTGTAGTTCATGCCATGTTCTTGGCATGGGGTCTGGATATGTTGCTCAAACTGATCTTTAACTCTAGTTAAAAGTGATTCCAGCACCTTAGCCTGCCGAGTAGTCGGGGCTGCTACCTACACCTGCCCATGATATCAAAATTAGAGCCCTGAAACAACTAATAGGATACAAATGCTATACAAAGAGATAAATTGTTTAGAAGGAAATGACAGGGAAAAAATTCCTCGTGTCTGCTAAGAATGCATTTCTTTAAATTGCCTGTTTCTGATCTGTGGCTGTGTGAATCCCCTGAACACAGAACCTATGACTAATTTTAAATGCTAGCGATTTTGTATTATCTTTACCATAATTTACTCAAGTTCTGTTAACATGGCATTTAAAAAAAAAAAAATGCTGCCAGGCGGTAGTGGCACTTACCTTTAATCCCAGCACTGAGGAGGCAGAGGCAGGCAGATCTCTGTAAGTTCAAGGCCAGCCTGGTCTACAGAGTGAGTTCAAAGACAGCCAGAGTTACAACAGAGAAACCCTTTCTCAAGGAGGGAGAGATGTTGTTCTACTACCATACAATCAAATAACCCTGGCTGGTCTGGAAATCAGTATATATGTCAGGTTGCCCTTAAACAGAATCCCCTGCCTCTGCTTCTTAAATGTTGGTATTAGAGGCATATACATACGTGCAGACAAAACACTCATACAGTATTTTTGCCTGCATGTATGTATATTTACTGCATCCTTCCAAAGGATATTGTAAGCCACCAAGTAGGTACCAGGAACTGAAGCTAGTCCTCTGTAAAAATAGAACCTGTTCTTAACTGATGAGCCATCTCAAGCCCAATTTTACATATTTATCCATTTATTTTGCATGTTGGCATGTGGAGGTCTGAGAACAAGCTCTGAGTTAGCCCTCTCCTTCCACCACATAGTTCTAAAAGGTTGGTATCAGATACATTTGCACAATGAGCCATCCTGCCAGCCACACAAGCCCAGTTTTATGCAAGCATGGAATCCAGAGCAAGATTTCTACCTACTATCACCGCACCTAGTAATGCTATTCTAATGAAAGCATTAGGATCACAGGCTTGTGCTGCCATGCTCAGTTTAAACAAAATGTTTTTAAATGCCAATTGTTTATACGCCTTGAGAAATTTTTCTGATGGTTTGAAAATTGAAAATGAAAATGAAGCCACTCCGTTTTTTAAAAAATGATTTGAGGGGCTGGAGAGATGGCTCAAAGTGGTTAAGCTCTTCCAGAGGACCCAGGTTCAATTCCCAGCACCCACAACAGAAAAAAAGTAAATAATAAATGATATAGGAAAATTACTAAATATAAGTTTAAGGCCTTGGACTATATAACTATTGAATGAATAACAAGATCAACATGGAAGCAGTTTTGTGTTTTCAAAAATATCTACTTGGCACTAGTATGAAGGATATAAATGGAAGCATACTGCAAATAGTTGGGAATTGGCAGGTAAGAGAGGAATAAATATTTAAAGACTGGTCTTGAGGATGATCAAGAGGCCACAGGTTATTCAAAAAATATTTTCAGAATAGGATTGATGAGTTAAGAGGAAGAAACAAAAATGTGTCCAGTATCTATGTGGTTAGAACAATTTGAAGGAGAAACCAGAGAGTCAAAGATCAACTTTTGGACTTTGTGTATGAAAGTGCTTATGTTTATTGACATGCAGACAGTCACTGGCTATCTGGAGTTTAGGTAGTGGTTGTGGGTATTTTCAGAGGGGTCATAAGGAAACATTAAAGGGAACTGAGAAAAACAACCACTGTCACCAAAAGATGACAATTTCCTATAAGAACTTGTATAAGGACCAGAGTTACCTGTTGAAGAAAGACACTGTGGAGGAAGGTCCCCACAATTTATCAGATTACAGAAGGTACAGTGGTGAATTAAAAGAGAAAGTATAAACATAAATGATGGATTGGAACTGTCTAAGAAGTTTAATTCTGGAGATAAACACATGTGACATCCAGAGAGGAAGAAAGGTTCAAGAATTATGGGTCTTTATGGGAAGGTAAAACTGTGCCAGGCATGGTAACTCACACCTCAACTCCAGCATTCGTGAGGCAGAGGCAAGTGAATCTGTTTGAAGCCAGCCTGGTCTATGCAGCTAGTTCAGGTCAGTCAAGGATATATAGTGAGACCCTGTCTCCAAAGAAAGAATAAGGAGAAAGTGTGTTTTGGAATAAGAGTTTGAGATGGGGTCTAGAACACAGGTAGGAAATGGCTATGGTCATTGTTGTCAAATAAGAAGACACACAAAGATGGGATACACATTTACTCATGCTACTAAAACAAAATGATAGCTATATTTTACTGAGGTTTTGTTTTTCTTGTTGTATTAAACTAATTTCTTGTACAATCTTTCAGTGGGAGTTGGAAAATACTTTCAAGGGGAAAAACACATGCTGAAATAAAGATTATATAATTTTTGTCTCATTTTCAATTATACTCTACAGAAAAGGCTGAATGGGTGAATCTGCTACTCAACCCTGAATTACTTTAAGGGTGAACTTCAGGGTGCCTGTTAAACTAAAAAAGTAGGTAACTATACAAGCTTCTTGGGGCTACTATAAGTGTCACAAACCACATGATTTAAAAGAGCACAAGTTTGTTCTGTCACACTTCTAGAAGATGGGAATCAAAAATCAAAAAATCAAAGTTATTAACATATATGGTACCATCTGGAGATTCTGATGAAAAATCTGTTCCATGTCTTGTCTCCTGGTTTCTGATGGTGTCAGAAATCCTTGATGAGGCCTTTCTTAAGGCTTTCTTATTTCAGTCTCTGCTTTCTTCATTCGATAGCCAACTTCTTGGGCGTCAGTGTCTAAGTCTCCATCTTATAAAGACAACCGTCATTGAATACGGGGATTGTCCTTTTGTAGGTTTACCTCATCCCAACCTGATGCATCCAAGAACCTATTTCCCATATATCCCCAACAAGGACTCATTTTTCAGATTCTGGACAAATATATATGAGGATGGTTTTGTTTCTTCCCCCACTGATTCAACCCAGTACAGTAATTTTAAGAATGTGAATAAAAGCACAAAAAATTTACATGCAGAGTTGTTAAAGCAAACACATTAGAATTGTTTTAACTTTTTTAGAGTTTATCTCTGTGATTAAAAGTTTAAATAATTGTGGTAGTTGATCTTGATTGCCACTTGGAATGAGATTGAAAGCTGCCTAAGAGTTTTATTTCAAAAGCATACCCTTGTGGTTTGTTTTTAAAGGCATTTTCAGATAGGATTAACTGAGAAAAGGCCTGCCCTGAATGTGAGGCAGCACCATCCCATATACTGAAGACCCTAAGGAATAAAAGGAGAAAAAAAAAGCCCAAAAGTTAGAGCCCAAGCATCTTTTTTGTTTCCTGCCCACCCTGATATGAAGAGCATCCTCTACCACAAGCTCCCACCATCAAAAGGCTTTGTTTAAGTGCCTGGGACAAGAAACTACAGACTGATCATCTGAAGCTGTGACCTATAATAAATGGTCTCTCTTAAGATGCTTTTCTGAAGCATTTTGTCAAAACAATTCAAAAAAATTTAACACAGAAAATTGCTATCAAATATGGACAGAAAATGTTTATGAAAATGCATAAATAGTAACTAATGATTTTAAGAGTAGAGATATGCTTGAACTAATTTTGTAATCCTCAAATTTGTATGTCAAAACCCTCTAATGCTCAAGTACCTCTGAATGTAACTTTGTTTGGAAATAGAACCTTTAAAGACGAAATGAGTTAAAATGGAGTTAAGATGTAGTCTGGTAGGGACTGGGGAGGTGGGTCAGTAGTTACAGAGCACTGGCTGTTCTTCCATAGGACCCAGCACCCAGATGGCAGCTCACAATTGTCTGTAACTCTAATTCCAGGGGATTTGACACCTTCACACAGACATACATGCAGGCAAAAATCAATGTGCATAAAACAAAAAGAAATAAATCATTTAAAAAAAAGTAATCTAGTAGGGTGGGAGAGCAGGGATAGAGAGATGGCTCAGAGGTTAAAACCATTTGTTGCTCTTACAGAGGAATTGGGTTCAATTCCCATCATAACCATCCATTAAACTAGTTTGAGAGGATCCAAGCTCTTCTGATCTTTATGGTTACCTAGCACAAAGGCGATACACATTAAATATAATAAACAAAATTAATAAATCCAATCTTTGTAAATTAACAATCAAAAAATGCAGCCTGGGAGCTGATGGACTTAGGAGTTAAAGGCACTTGTTGCCAAGCCTGAAAACCAGAGTTTGATGCCCATGACCCAGGGCGTGGAAGGAAAGAACCAACTCCTACATGTTGTCCTCTGACTTCCACCATAAGTGTTCACACACACACACACACACACACACGTGATTTTTTAACAAAAAGACATCACAACTCAGTCTAAAAACAAGACAACATCAGTACACAGTGAGAATACAACTATCTACACACCAAACTGAAAGGTCCAAAAAAGAACCAATTCTTCTGGCTTGGCCTTTCAGGCTCCAAAACTGTGAAGGGAAAAGGGGGTAAAGGGATTCACAGCTACTCTGTGCTATTTTGTTATTATTTTTTAAAAAATAAAGAAAAGAAAAGCTGGTTGAGGCAAAAACTGAAAAGTGCTGTTAGACACTTCCATGATGGGGATTTGAGAACTAACTTGAAAAGTATACACACCAATGTGATGAGTAACTCATACTGAGGGAAAAATGGTCACTATAGTAACTACAAACCACCAATCAGAACACATGAGTTAAGTGTGTGTGTGTGTGTGTGTGTGTGTGTGTGTGTGTGTGTGTGTGTTGAGTGAGGGGAGGGGGGGCACTGAACTTTCTTGATAAATCAGTGCAGGCACTTAAGTTCCTTCCATTTTCTTTTCTTTTTCTTTTTGGTTTTAAGAGACAGGGTTTCTTTGTTGTAACTCTGGCTGTCCTGGAACTCACTTTGTAGACCAGACTGGCCTCAGAGACCTGCCTGCCTCTGCCTCCCAGGTGTTAGGATTAAAGCCATGCACCACCACAGTCCGGCAATTCCTCTCTTTTCAATTAAGAAAATTCAGACTCAGAGAGATTAAGTGGCTGAGGCCAAACAGTCCCAATTCCTCCCAGATATCCTTCCCACCTCCCCACTCACTCAACTCTACTAGATTTTAGACTTCTCAAAAAGAAGGGAAGTCAAAAAGGAAAAACAAAGAGCTTTGATTCTGAGATATGGAAAAGTTCTGGCTTTATCATCACTTAAATAAATGCAGTAGATTCTTCAACAGTAAGAAGGAGGAGGGAGTTCAGAGTGAAGCATTGTGACTCATTCCTGAAACACAAGAATTAGAAAGCTCAGGCAGAAGTATATTGTGAGTTCAAAGCTTGCCTAAGCTACATACTGAGTTCCCGACTAGCCTAGACTAATTAGTGAGATCTTGTCTCACAACACTAAAGGTTGGGAATATGGAAGGGGGACTTAAATAATAATCAATCTATAATTTTAAATAATAAATAAAAAGTGACTGAAGAGGGCCTGAGAGACAGAGAGAGAGAGAAAGAGAGAGAGTTAATAGCAGTAAATCCTTCAGAACTTCGAGTTATTTAATCAGTTCTTCAGTGGACTAGCCCATATCCAAAGAGGAACAGCTATTATTCAATTCTGCTCCATGTCTCTACTATACATACACATGTAAACTAAATTGTGATATTCAGCCAGGAGGCAACACACACCTTTAGAGCCAGGTGGATCTCTGAGTCTGAGGCCAGCCTGGTCTACAGAATGAGTTCTAGGACAGCCAGGACTAAGCAGAGGAACCCTGTCTAAGTAAAAACAAAATTGTGATATTCAATTTAGAAAGAATACAAGTCTCAATGTCCTCTCTCTACCACACCTGTCTGGCTTTTAGATGGATTCTGGAGGTCTGAACTCTGGTCCTCACATTTGCCCAAACATTTTATCCACTGAGGCATCTCTGCAGTCCCAAACTGTAAGTTTATAAGAAAAATTATAATACAAATAAAATAAAAATGTAAAGTGCTTTATATGTATCTAACCAATTGCAAAACTTCATTGAAAATGAATATAATCTTCCTGGGCTCAAACCCCAACATTCAAGGAAGGGAAAGAAATTACATTTATATTCTCTCCTCACCTGGAAAAATATCCTCTGGACAAACTGGTAAGAAAAAAATATTATATATAATGAATAGTAAATTGATTTTCCCTCTAAATCTACAATTAATACTTCCAATAAAAAGCAGGCCAAAGGAACTGGAGAGATAGTTTAATGGATTCCACTGATAACAGCATGAATGTGACATACAAACACATACATGCAACAAATAAATAGATCTTTAAGGGGGTCTGTATTCTATTCAAAAGGGGCATTAATATGTGAATGTTTCAAATCTTGAGATATTGTAGCTCTAGGAATTTTATAGTATAAACCTAAATTAATCTCCTTCTTAGAAAATGTGTTTTTAAGCTCAGAGCTTAGAATTTATAAGTAGTCTACCAAGAATAACAAAGCGAATACTATCTATGTACAACAGAAAAGGAGAAGCTTCAGAGTATTCCTTCAACTGAGGGCATGACCGATCATACAAATTATTACTAATGACTTACATCAGTTAAATAAGAAACAAAAATAGCCTTTAAACATTCTTTTTACAAAATTGCAGTTATTTCCTCTTGGTCCTACTTCTCCATTTACAATTCATCTAGTTAGTAATTATTAGTAATCAACACCTAGTCAAAGCTTAAAATGATGATCTATGGGCTTCATTATTTTCCCCCCTTGAGTGTTTCAAAGGCACTGTGCTCTGCATTCCACATGCATGATCATTAAATGCTCTAGGCTCAATGAACTTGCCCAAAATGCTCTGTTCTGCCGTCCTTTATGTGAATACCATCCCCCAAGCAAATCATTATAGAGTTATGCAACGAAGGGGGCTGGGTCATGGCAGCCGAGTAACAGTGGAGCTGAGGTTTAAAAACCTGTTAAGTCTGATGAGAAAGTCATACTCAAACCTTAAAACTTCACCACCTCTCTTCACTGAAGGAAAAACAGTAAGTAGAACACAGACGCAATAAAACAAAAATCCTTTGGTACTAAATAACCCAGTTATCAGCCTGTGGGTACAGGAAGTAAAAAGGGGGAAGGAAGAATGATCAATAGCAAATGACTACTGATGAGAGGAACCAGAAGAAATTAAAAAGAAACTTCATTGAAGAATTATCCTCAAGTGAAATTGTACATCTTTAATGCTGGAAGACAGTAAGAAGAAAATAGGTAGAGGAGGTACAGATATACATGTTCTGTAGCCCCTGTAAGACACACAATGATAGTTCCATAAAGAATGATTAGAAGCAAGGCATGGTTGTGCAAGGTTTTAATCCCAGCACTCAGGAAGCAGGGGCAAGCAAGTCTCTTAGTTCGAGGCCAGCATGATCCACAGAGTAAGTTCCAGGACAGCCAGGGCTACAAAGAAAGACCCTGTCTCAAAAAAAAAAAAAAAAAAAAAAAAAAAAGGATTAGACAGCATTCAAATTATCATTGGACTCTGCAGTTGCCTGCCTATACTTATAACTTTCAAAGAAGCTTCTTCTATTTCATATTTTAAAAATTGATTCCACTTTAAAAACCAACTCACAAACCAGAAATAGTGTACATCTGTACCCAGCACTCAAAAGGTTGAGGCAGGAAGAACCAACAGTTCTAGGCCAGCCTAGGATGAATAGATACCCCATATACATACACACACATCACACATACATGCATACATATATATATATAAACATAAACATATATAATCTAAATATTTATTATCAAAGATTATATACAAGTCACTATAGATTGGCCAACCCAACTCTCTCTATATATACATATATGTATGTATATATGTATGTATGTATATACATATATATTCATATCACCACTAGTTATATTTTGTTCCTTTTAGAGTCCACCAAACATACTGAAGCCAAATGTACAAATTATTGCATTCCCAGACCCAGTTATACCTACACCACATGGAAACATGTCTAGTCATGGTCAAAATGAGCTGAAACTTATGAAGGCTTCAAGAAAGATTTATATTCCAAATGAAAGAGATGTACGAGTAATTATCACCTTCACTGGCTATGGCTGTTGCTACAAATCCTCTTTTTCTCACAACTTCCATCAATCCCTTTCAGCTGTACCTGAAAATATGAAAGATAACTTCAACACTCCTCTCTTGCTCTAAAGTTTAGAGTCTAAACTCTCTCTTGGCTGCTTACATTTCTCTTAATAGTAGGACTGCCTCTCCGTTTATCCTTTCTCAACAAAGCAGCTAGTATGAGCCTTTGTTTTCCCTTTCGGATGCTGGAGGTTGAACCCAAGGCCTTCTCTATACTAGGTAAGCACTCTACATCACTGTAGGCTACCCAGTCCTAAAATGAGCCTTTTAGATCACTTCTCTGTTCAAGAGCTCCCATGGCCATCTCTTCTCACCCAAGTGTAAAGGGACAGAAAAATCTCATAAGGAAAGGCCCTACATGACCTTACTTTCCTTACTTGCCCTTTATCATTCTGGTCGGCCATGCCTCTTTTTAGTTCTGTTCTATGAACAAGCCAAGCAAGCACAGAGCCTTTTTGCACTTCCTGCTCCCTGTGCCTGAAATGCTAAACCCCACACTCTGCACTTTTCACCTTTCACTCTGCATTCTATGGCCTTTAAGACTCAGTCATCTTACTGAGGTTGTACAAATACAACCTTTCTCATCCTGTCCACTACTTTATTTTCTCCATAATACTTAACATTTCAGACATAATAAAATATATACCTATGTTAGTCTGTCTTCTCCCTCATCCTCATTAAAATATAAGTTCCATGAGCATTTTTGTTTTGCTCTATTTCCATGCTTACATTGTATTTTTCCATACACTACAGGTGCTGATTAATCTAGCAACCGTCAATAAGGTATGAAGGAACAGGAAAGAAGAAGCATATCTAAGTCCTTGACAATTTCATATGCTATTGAATATACCTGTAAGGTAAATTTCTTCTTGTTGAAGCCATTTTTAAATTAAGGTTTCTGGCATTTGAAGCAAGAGGTACCTGACACTGGACCCAGGTAGGAATCTCCATGAAAATAAACACAAGTGAAAAATAGTGGGGCTAAAGAACATATTGTGGAATGCTTGCCTAGCATACACAAAGTCTTGAGTTCAAGACTCATCACCCAAAAAAAGACTATGTTGGGGGATGTAGCCCAGTTGGTAGCATTGACTGTGTAGTATGCATGAAGCCCTGGGTTCTATCCCCACCACCTGAAAAGCTGGGTATGGTGGTACATGCTTATAATCACAGCACTTGGAAAGTGGAGGCAAACATGTTGACTGAGTAGATCGCTCAGTAAGTAGGGAAAGTGCTTGCCTTACAAGCATGAGGAGAACTTGAGTTGAATCCTCAGAAATCACATTTTAAAAAAGAAGAAAGGGGCTAGAGAAATGACTGAGTGGTTAAGGACCTGAGTTCAGTTCTCAGCATCCACACTAAGTGGCTAACAACTGCCTATAATTTCAGTTCCAGGAAACCTGAAGTAGTTCACACACACACACACACACACACACACACACACACACACAGTTGTAAATGTAAATTAAAAATTAAAAAAGTGGGCGGTGATGGTGGCTGTGAATGCCTTTTATCCCAACACTCAGGAGGCAGAGGCAGGTCGACTTTGAGTTCGAGATCAGCCTGGTCTACAAAGGAGTTCTAGGACAGTCAGGGCTACAAAGACAGACTCTGTCTCAAAAAAACAGAAGGAACAAAAAACAAAAAAACAAAAAAAGGAGGAGGGGGCAGGGTATGGTGCTTACTGGTTAATATCAGCACTGCACTGTAGAGTGGGGAGACAGGAGAATTCCATCTCTGCCCTACCTAGGACTAGGGTTCCAGACATGTATATGTATGGTTTATATGAGTGCCAAAGAATACATGAAATACATAACTCATTGAGAGTGTAATATTTTATTACCCATATTCATTGCCAGTGGCCAAGAAACAAGTTTACTCTGACAAGAGCTCACTCCACCTAACCTCTGAAAGCCATCTTTACACACATTTGCCCACAACAACCCAGTGAGTGTTACTGTGATCCCATTTAAAGTTGAGAAAAACCAAATTACTCAATCAGCTCCTTATCTACTACTAAGCAAAAAGACTAGGATGTGACTCTGATTGCCAATGCAACATACCACAGAAAAATACTGCCAGCCCACAAACACATCATTCTACTAAAAATGAGGGGTTCTCCAAAATGCTGCTTATTCCACTTATGACCTTTTATTCCTTTTTTCTTTTTTTCTGATTTGTTTTGAGACAGGGTTTCTCTGTTGTAACTCTGACAGACCTGGAACTCACTCTGTAGACCAGGCTGGCCTCAAACTCACAGAGACCCATCTGCCTCTGAAAGTTATGCCCTACCACCACCTGGCTTCACCTTTTCCTTAAAAATACTTTTATTTATTTGGAGTAAGGGCACCTGTACATGTCACAGCACACATTTAGAGGTCAAAAGAGAATTTAAGGAAGTTCGTTCTCTCTACCACATGGGTCCCAAAGATCAACTCAGGTAGTCAGGATTGACAGGGAGCACACACATCAGCCTCCAGGGTGTTGGGATTCCAGGTTCCTGGGTCATCTACCAGTGATTTTTGTGGGGAGAGTATTGGAGATTGAAGTAGATCCTTGTGTATGTTAGGCAAGAGCTCTATTATCGAGCTACATCCCCAGCTTACCTTCTAACAAATTTTGACTGTCATTTCATTTGTCTTTTTATCTGTCAAAGTTTTTCTTTCAAAATATGCTGGTGGAATATCTTTTTGTTCTGTGTCATAGCTCAAATTCCTAGCCCAAAAAGACATATATGGTGAGGCCTGGTGTGTGCTCAGCAGGTATGTGCACTTACTGTGCAAATATGGGAATGTGAATCCAATTCCCCAAGACACATGAAAAAAAGCAGGCATTTCTTCTCCTTTCTTCCAACATCGTGTACCATACACCTGACTCAGCTTCTCACAAGACTTTCAGAATCGAGTCATTCCTGGCTAAGAAACAAAAGCAAAATCATGCTATTCCCTGGTGAATTTGGGTGAAAACTGGCAATATCAAGTATAACTCCAAAAGAAGACACTAGAGGATAATGAAGCTGGATCTGTTAAGGATTCACACATACTGGCATTACTGAGGATTTATACTGAACTGTGGTCATCTATCTTACTAGACAGAGCTGAACATTTTTAACCTCTTAAAAGTGAGGGTCTGGTTTGCTATTATCTGTCCCACATGAGCTAATTAGTTTATAAAATGTAGAACCTTTAAAAAAAAAAAAATGGGCATGGTCCCGCTTAACTGTAACCCTAACTAAAGAGAACACAGGTGGATCCTGGAAGTAGCCTAGCTAAAGGGGCAAGCTTCAGTGAGAGATCCTGTCTAAAGGTAATAATGCAGAGTATAAAAGCGTAAGATTTTTGACCGCATCCTCTTGTCTCTGCGTGCATGAACATAGACATGTTGCCTGCCTCCCTCTCCCTCTCCCTCCCTCACTCACATAGACACACACACCCCAAACATGTAAAGTACCCATTTTTTGATAAGAGAATTTTACATAGAAGTTAGAATATACTGGTGTATACAAAAATAGTCAAGACTGTTCACTACAAGGCAATAATAAACTTGGTAATCAATTAAATGATTATCTATAAGTGAATGATTAGTTAAGATGCCTCCAATCAAGTTTAAACCTGTTTCTCTACTGGGATCTCATAAACACTATTGTCTACAGATGTAGAAACCACAAATCAAGAAGGCAACTTTCTTTTCCTCATCCAATCCATTAAATCCATTAGCAAATCTTATCATTATAGCCTTCTAAACATGTAGGATCATTTCTCTCCTTGGTCACCACCATAACTCTAAACTAAATCTACCAAGATTATGTCAATAGCTCTACTGATCTGCAAGATTAAAATCTTTCAATAGTCTTTCATGATTTGATGACAAAAATCCCAGTTCCAGGGGCTAGAGAGATGGCTCAGAGGCTAAGAGCATTTGCTGTTCTTCCAGAGGATGCAAGTTCTGTTCCCAGCATATATGTCAGGCAGCTAACAATGCTTATAACTTTAGCTCTAAGGGATCAGACACCCTCTTCTGGCCTCTGCTGGCACCAGCACAAGTGTGCTGGAGACTCACAGAGACATGTAAATAAAAACACAAATAAATCTTTTAGAAAAAAAAAAATCAACTTATCGTGCTTGCAGTCACTGCATGATAAACTCATCATGAACTCACTTCATCATGCATGCAGTCACATGATCAGCACCTCACCCTGCATACAATCACTCCATGAACAGCACTGTATGTATGATCAGTGCTGCAGTCACTGTGTGATCAGAATCCTGTCTGCCTCCAAAACATGACCTCCTAAAGTGCTATTACCCAATAAAATCATTTTTTATTTTATTTTAAGAAGTGAGTGTTCCCTTCCCCCGAATATGACCTGCACATTCTGTTTTGTAGCTCTCACAATGAACTATGTTCCTACTAAATTTCTCTCAACTGTGCTGGAGAGATGGTTCAGAGATTGAGAGCACATACTGCTCTTCCAGGGGACCCAGGTTCAATTCCCAGAACCCACAGGGCAGCTCACAACTGTCTATAACTCCAGTCCCAGGGGATCCAATGACCTCTTCTGACCTCGGAGGGCACCAGACATGCAGGTATGAGTGCACTTATATACATGCAAGCAAAACATTCATATACCTAAAATAGCTGGGAGGTGGTGGCCCATGCCCTTAATCTCAGCACTTGGGAGGCAGAGACCGGTAGATCTCTGTGAGTTCTATGACATCCAGGGCTGTTACACAGAGAAACCTTGTTTTGGGGGATGGGGAGAGAATAAATAAATAATCTAAAATAAATTAAACTAAAACTTCTCACAACTACCTCATCAGGAAAGACTACGTCATCACACAACAGACTTTTCTGACAACCTGACACAGCTCTCAGATCACAAATGCTGCCAATATATTACCTTGTGTATTTTTGCTTATAAGCACTTATTGATATCTGAAACTAAATGTGTTCTCTCATCAGTCAAATATTTATTCCATAAGGAGGTGCTGGAGCTGCTAGTGTCTAAAATCATCTAGTAGATAAGAGCTTAACCTAAGTTTGATCTCTGGAAGTTATCCTCTGACCTTCACTAGCTCTGTCACATACATATACAGGATAATAGTTTTTTATTTAATAAATAAACTACAACAATCCTTGGTGTCAGTGGTACTCAATTTGTTACCACTGGGTCATTTTTTGTTAAATTTTATGTGTATGGGTGTTTTGCCTGCATGTGTACCATATGTGTATATTGCTCGCAGAGGCAAGGAGACAGCACTGGATCCCAGGGACAGAAGTTACAGCAGTGTACTGCTGTGTGGGTGCTGGGATTCAAACCAGGTCCTTTGGAAGAGCAGTGAGTTAACCAATGAGCCATTTCTTCCAGCCCTCACTGGGTAAATTTTGAAAAATATGAAGGATGTCGTGATAGTGTTAACTGTCATCAACTTGACAGAATCTAGAATCTAGATGGACTTCTGGGAATGCCAAAGAGAGGGATTATATTGATTATGTTAATTGAAGTGGGAAGACTTGCCTATTGTGGGTAGTATCATTCTCTGGACAAGGGATCCTGGACTCTCTAGAAATCAAACTGAGCAGCAGGTATGCATTCATCCATCTCTGCTTCCTGACTGTGGATACAGTGACAAGATGTTTCAATCTCCTGCCTTAACTTCCCCACCAAGATGGACAATACTATAAACTAAAATAAATACTTTTCCATTAAGCTGATTTTGTCAGGGAATTTCATCACAGCAATAGAATAACTAAGATAGACATATATGTGCTAAAATGGAAAGATACTCAAATAACTGTGAAGTTGCAAAAGGAAGTAACAAGTTAATATATGCTACAAATTAGAGTAGAAATGAGTATTAGTATATGTGTGTAAATACAAATAAGTATAAGCATTTCACTTTATAGATTGCACCCTCCTAAGTTCCTTGGATATTTTTAATGGGATGTATTTTATTTACAACTATTTTGTGATACTGTCCCTAGTCTCCTATGTGATGTAAAAATAAAACTAATACAGTAGGTACTTAATTTTTGTTTGTTTTTCCTTTTTATTCTGTAGTAGAGGATGGAACCTAGGGCTTCCCCATGCTAGAAAAGCACTGTACCACTCTTAGAGTTCCACCCTCAGCCCAATTTCCCAAAACATCCATCCAGAACATCTAAACATGCTATTGTCATTTTTATGTCCTAACATTCTGAAATGGTAGGTAATTAAATCTCTAAAAGTTCTTGTTCTTTGATCCAATACAGTGTAAGTGCTGAAAGAGAGTCATCTGATTAAACTAGCAGATCAAATGCTGGACATGGTGGAATACAACTTTGATCTCAGCATTCTAGAGGTAGAAACAGGTGGATCTCTGTGAATTTAACGCAAGCATGGTCTACATAGGGAATTCTGAGTCAGTCAGGCCAACATAATAAGACCCTGTCTCAAAAGACAAACAAAAATAAAACAAACTTTTTATATATATATATAACCTAGCAGACCAAACCAAACACACATTTACTTTCTTTTAATAATGAATGGTTTCAAAGAGATATTTTTTTTAAAGTTGTGAAACTGTCTCAAAAAAGGGAGCAAGGGAGGAAGCTGGATATCACAGCATATAACTTAGTCCTAATACTTAGAAGGCTGAGAGAGAAGAGCTTCCATCCTGAGCTACACAGTAAATACTAGCACTGCAATGTATGACTTTATCTCACAAACAAAAAAGAACATCTAGACAATGTCGAAAAATTTAACAAAGTTAGAACAAGAGTTATAAAGTACACTTGTAAAGCACAAGGGGAGAGGGGAAGGAGCCCCAAGGATTGGGAGTTCAAGGTCATCTTTGACAACATGGAGCACTTTTAGGCCAGCATCAGCAACAGAAACACTCTTTCAAATAAATAAGTAATAAAAGACTCTCAAAGGAACCTGAAGAAAGCTTTTAAGGATGACAGCATACCATCCACAATGCAGTAAGAATCACTGTATCAAAACTAGCAACCACAGTGGATAATGATGACACTGGAGCAATTCCTTCAAAACTTGGATCAAGAAGAATTTCAATTTCGGTGTGCTTAAATAAAGTAACAGTGGCCAAGCACTGTGGCACACATCTTTAATTCGAGACCTGGGGAGGCAGAGGCAAGCAGATCTCTAAGTTCAAGGCCAGCCTGAGTTCCAGGACAGGGATATACAGAAAAACTCAGTCTCAAAAAACAAACAAAAGAAAGGAAAGAAAGGAAAAGGAGTAAGGAGGCAGGCAAAATCATATTGACACAAAAATCAATACAAGAAAATGTTACCACATAATATTTGCCTCTGCTGTGAATAGTATCATAACACAATGGTTCTGCAACTTTAACAGTGAAAGTCAACTCATAAACAAAATAAAAAAGTATAGTTGAGAATATTTTTTTATCCTTGGCAGTGTCAAAATATAAGTAGTATGGCCCGCCCTTAACCCAAGCGAGGGAATAAACTGGGAGGCAGAGGCAAAGAATCTCTTTGAGTTTGAAGTCAGTTAGGACTACATAAAGAGACCCTGTCTCAAAGAAACAAAACAAAATTAATTAGGAGATTTTTAAAGATTTTCTGAGATAAAAAGGATTTTTGGTTATATTTTGGCTTTTTCCTGTTTTTTTTCTGATGTTAGAAGTATTTCTTTGTCTGATGTTAGAAGTAGTTTTTGTAGATAACAGCTGAAGATGGTTATAACACGCTATGGTGTTTATTTTTATTTATTTTTAGATTTATTTTATGTATTTATATATGAGTGTTTTGCCACATGTGGACCTGGAACCCATGGAGATCAGATAATGACACTGAATTTCCTGAAGATGTAGCTCAGTTGGTACAGCACCTGCCTAATATGTACAAAGCCCTAGATTCAATCCCCAGCACCCCATAAACTTTGGTATGAGGGCTCATACCAGTAATCCTAACACTAAAGATGCAGAAGCAGGAGGATGAAAAATTCAAAGTCATCCTTAACTATACAGCTGGTTGAAGGCCAACCTATGACACATGGGACCCTGTCTGGAAGTGAAAGAGGTATAATATTGACTAGTTACTAAGTTAGTTTTTGTTTTGTTTTTAAGGCATAATCTCATTGTATACACTAAACTGGCCTGTAACTAAGAGAAATCCACCAGCTTCTGCCTCCCAGTGCTGGGATTAAAGGGCATGGAACTGAATAGTTACATTTTGAAACTGTCTTGTTAGAATACTTTGTTTCTAAATCAACAATACCTACCTAAGCATATACCATACACTTCAGTATCCTTTAATTCTACTTTTAGAAAAATAGCAGAACTAAGTTTGTGCAGGTATGTATGACATTTATATATAAATAAGGCATTAATGTTTCAAGGTATGATAAAAATTTTCCTATCTTCATTTTTGTAAATAGCATACTGCAAGGTTTTATAAGGCAGGAAAATGTAACTAGTATGGCTGTTCAAGAGCTTGTCCAGTGGGGAAGTATGTGTATGTAATTTCAGAACTGGAAAAGCTCAGACAGGAGGCTCCCAGAGGCTTACTTGGCTAGCCAGACTAGTTGAATCACTGAGCTTCTGGTTCAGTTAGAGTTTCTGTCTCAGAAAATAAGGTGGAAAGAGGCTGGGAAAAGGATCAGTGAGTAAAGCATTTGCCATGTAAGTATAAGGACCTGAGTTCAAAACCCTAGAACCCATGACCACGCCAAGCACAACAGTGCATCTAGAAGGTAGTAGATAGGAGAATTCACGGAAGCTCATGAGCCAGCTAGCCTAGTTTATTCAGTAGCAAACAACAAAAGAGACTCTGTTTCAAACAAGGTAGAAGGTTGTTCTCTGACCTCCACATGTGGGTCTGCCTATACCCACACATGCATATACATGTACACGTACACATGGGTGTATATATAAGCACATAGAACTATAATTAACACCACCTGAGATTGATACTAAATATCTTAGAACAGGTTAATAGTCTAAATATAAAACTGATTATGAACATAATGAAATTAATCCTAAACTGTTTTTAGGGATAGAACCTAAGACCTCACACATGCTAAGCAAGCAACCTTCCCCTGAGCCACATCTCTAGCCCCCTCGATTGTCTTATAATATTTCATTTAAAAGAGAATATACATAGAGCATTGAACGGTGGCTAAGAGTTTAAGCGTAATTCCTACCATGAGTTTGAGACCAGAATGGTCTACATAACAAGTTCCAGGAGGAGTGAAATATTAAGAGCCTGTCTCCAAAAAGGAAGAAAGAGAAAGAAAGACAAAGACAGAGAAAGAGAAAGAGAAGAAAGAAAGACAAAGAGAAAGACAGAGAGAGAGAGAGAGAGAGAGAGAGAGAGAGAGAGAGAAAGAAAGAAAGAAAGAAAGAAAGAAAGAAAGAAAGAAAGAAAGAAAGAAAGAAAGAAAGAAAAGAAAAGAAGGATGGATTGATGTATTTCTAGTATCAGTTGTGTTGATTTTACCAAAAAAAAAGGAACAAACAAATCTTGGGCCTAGGAATAATTCACTTGGTGGAGTGCTCACCTAACATGAAGCAAGCCCTAGATTTTATCTTCAGAAACACGTACCACATACAGTATAACAGGGGACCTATAAGCTCAGCATTTAGCAGGTAACTGCAGAAGGGCTATAGTAAGTTTAAAGTCAGCCTGGCTACAGTCAGTCAGTCTCTCTCTCTCTCTCCCCTCTCCCCCCATCTCTCTCTCTCTCTCTCACACACACACACACAAATATGGTGGGCATAATGGGGCACACCTGATATCTCAACACTTGGGAGGTAGAGGTAGAAAGAGACAGGAAGCTCATGAGAGCTGTCTTTGTTATTTTATTATAACAGAACCAAACACTCATGAATAAAAATGCTGAAAATCCTTAAGCCTTTGATGGTACAACTCAAAGTGTTTTTTATAAATATTATAGACTGTGCTATACTTATTACTATTTATATTCTAAATAAGTGTATACTTTTGTGTTTTTATTTATGTGATTGGGTGTTATGATTTTATGCATGTCTGCACACCATGTGTGTATACTGCCTGTGTTGCCAGAAGAAGACAAAGACAGAAGATGCCCTGGGACTGGAGTAAAAGAGTCGTGAACCTTCATGTGAATGCTAGTAATCAAACCCTGGTCCCCTGGAAGAACAGCAACCGCTTTTAGCTGTTGAAGAATCTCTCCAACTCCTCAAGTACATATACACATACCTTATTCATAATTGGAGTTAAGGGCTGAACTTAGTGGTGAATGTCTGTAATACCAAAACCACTCAAAAGGTTAGTGCATTAAGACAAGGAATTTGGGGGCCAGCCTTGGGAGTTTAAGGCCAGTATTAGATCCACAAGATCATGTCTCAAAAAAATTAGTAATTAAATACTAAGGCAGGTCAATCACATGACCCAGTCAATCAAATACCACTTGACAATACTTTCAACATCACCTTCCAGCATCTAGATTTGAATCCTACCAAGCTTGTCCAGCAGCAGCAGCAGCAACAACAACACAAGAAAAAAAATAAATAAGTGGGGCTCAGTGTCTAAAAGCCCTGGCTGCTCTTCCAAAGGACCTGAGTTCATTTCCCAGCTCACAACTGTCTGTAACTTCAGTTCCTGGGGATCTAACACCCTCACACAGACATACATGCAAGCAAAACACCAATATACATAAAAATAAATAATTTTTAAAATAAATAAAATGTCTAATAAATAATAAATAGTATTAAGGCTCCTTTAATTCCAGCACTCAGGTGACAGAGGCAAGCAGATCTTAGGTTCAAGGTCTAAATAGCGAGTTACAGGACAGCCAAGACTACACAGAGAGAAGCAGTCTCAAAAAGTACAAAAAAAATTAAAATATAAAATAAAAGATTCCCACAAAGCCCTTTCTTACAAGTTCTCCTGTGGCTACGAAAATCTTCGTACACAGTAAACACACACACACACACACACACACACACACACACACACACACACACACACACGGAGGGAAGGAGGGAGAGAGAAAATGAGGAAAAAGAGGAGGAGATAGGTTGAGGGAAGCTCCATTAAAGAAAGTAGATCCGACACACAGCAGGCACCTAAAAAAAGTGGAATGGATTTCTCTAAAGCCCAGACCTGGAATCTTCTACTACAAAGCCATCAGAGACTGCCTGCTTGGTTAACTCTTTGCTAGCCAGGTACAGGTAATTTCCCCTCTACTGTTTAGTTCTCAACAACCCAACAAGTATAGAGTATTGTTTCATAATATTTAAACTAAAAGAAGTTTGTTGGAAACCCAGGACATAAAACAAAGGGAAACAAACACATTTTGCATCATTTTACTTCACCAAGTTAAAACCTTGCTTAGGGTAGCCCTTTCAGTAAATCCTTTCCAACCTACTGTCTATGAAGTAAGAAGTCAAAATGGTCTTTGATCTGTACCATGAACGCCCCCACTAGGGCTTTACTTGGCTAAAACAGACTTCCATTTAACAATGAAAGCTTTCACTTTAAAAAAAGTCTAAAATGCCACAACCAGCTTTTCTTTTTCCCCATAGTTTATGGATATTTATATTTTTAAATAAGGTTAGGAAAAAAAAAAACCTTTCCAAGCTTCAAAACAAGCATCTACAATTACAATTATCCCTCTGCTCAGTAATCAAGCAGTTTTTCAAACTTTTTTATCCTTAATGAAGCTGACCGATTTTTTTTTTTTTTTTTTTTTTTT
This sequence comes from Cricetomys ansorgei, assembly GCA_026225945.1. Classification (NCBI taxonomy): domain Eukaryota; kingdom Metazoa; phylum Chordata; class Mammalia; order Rodentia; family Nesomyidae; genus Cricetomys; species Cricetomys ansorgei. The sequence goes on from JAMJFZ010004042.1 coordinate 1,479,414, forward strand.
TTTGCTCCTGGAACTGAACCAAACACCCATTAAGAAAAAGAAGAAGAAAAAAAAAAAAGAAACCTGACTGTTGTCTGCTTTTTTGTATTGTTCTAATAAACAAGCTTAAATGATGACTAAATCATGGTCTTGAGATACTGAAGAATTTTTTCCCCCCTCTGTTGTTACCCTGGCTGTTTTGGAACTTACTCTGTAGTCCTGGCTGGCCTAGAGATTTACCTGCCTCTGCCTCCTAAGTGCTGGTGTGCACCACCCACCCAGCTGTTTGTTTGTTTGTTTTAGAATTCTTATTTTAAGATAAAGGAGTGTTTTAAATGTTTTCATCATGGGGGAAGAGAAGAGCAGATTAATTAACTAGAGGTCTGGTTCTAACTTCCAACACAGACCAGGTAAAGACTTATTTTTGTTTATTCTGGGACACTAAAACATCCTACCACTCAGAGGCTTGACTTCTACAAACTATCACTTTCCACAAAATATTCTCATCTAAAATGTTACAATTATCCCACAAAACTTCAGAATAATAAAATTCAAGGAGTTACAATTTAAGACAAAACTAAGACGGCAGACTGCTACACAGCTGCTGAGTGCCTGACAGATGCTTATACATACACAGCCCCAAGATAAACCCAGACTTTGAATCATATGAAAATGATTGCAAAGAACAAACCTATTTTTTTATTATGAAAAAAAAAAATTAGTGGTTGGAAAGATGGTTCCATGTTTAACAGAGCAGACTGTTCTTGCAAAGGACCTGAATTCAATTCCTAGCACCCAAATCAGGCGGTTCACAACCACCTATAACTCCAGCTTTTGGGGAGGGGGTTGAAAAATTAAACGTCATCCCAAAGAAACAACTACAATGAGCTATGAAATTATTTTAAATAAATGTGTCCAAAAGACACAATGCAAAACTTTATACTCATTTCCACGGTTCCATTCTCTTCATTGCCCAGCAAACTCCCCTAAATATCACAACAAATATCACCCAAAAAAATTACAGACATCTGCATACAGATAAATAAAATATTCTGTGGAAGCTTGAGGCTGTATTTGGTTAGCAGCTGGAAAAAGAAATGAAAGAAGAGTTACAGAAAAGCAGGACATGGGTGACAGAAGCAGTAAATGACATGTTTATCTGTGACTTTCCAAACATTTAACCACTTTTCATTAAAAGGGTAAAATAATTAAAAGTTGGGCAGTCCAGCAAGTAAAGGCACCTGTTGCCAAGCTTGATGTCTTGAATTTGGTCCCTGAAACCCACATGGATGAAGGAAAGAACCAACTCCACTAAGTTGTCCTCTGACCACTACAAGTCCCCCAATACACACACAAATAAATAAATCTAAAAACATGAAAGTCAGAAAAGACACATACATAAATATTTATGTGTATATATACACATATTATAAAAAGAACCTAAAGTTACCAAGTAAGGCAGCTCACGACTATAATCTTATCACTAGAAGAGTAAAGGCAGGCAGACCTTTGAGTTCCAGGACTGTCGGTTTATATGGTGAGGCCCTGTCTTTAAAAAGCTTAAAATGCTTTTAAGAAAAAGAATTTCTCAGTAAACTAGGAATTTGTTTTCATAAAAAAAATAAAGCAATGTAGGCAAATTGCCACTACTATTTGTTGTACACCAGAACTAGGCAATAAGACCTTACTGCTAAAGGCACCACATGCTCTAGTTGAAGGACATATAAAATAAAATAATAATAATAATAGTAATCTAGAACTGCGATGAAAGTTTCTTTTCTGCTAGATACAGGCTACTAAGGAAGCACTGTCACCAAGTCAGCTATGGTATTTGCATGCTATACTAGTATCCAGACAGTAAAGATGTACCCATTGGTATGGAGGTAAGCAAATGTTTTCTCATAGGATTTGAGACCTGCTCCATATCTATCTAGTACTATAAACTAAAGCTCATGATGGAAGAGATTATGGGCCCTAATTGAGGAATTCACTAATTTTTTTTTAAGTGCACACATGTTATGTCTGACAAAATGCCCTCTAAATATTTATGTTTATTCCCACAAATTAATGCTGCTGTCAGCTTTGGTCAGAGAAAACTTCTTTTTGCAGTGACAGTGGTAACTGCAGATTCTCATAACTAATCACAGTGCAGAAGATAAATGACTATTGAATCATAAATGGGACATCTAAATCAGCCTCTCCAAATCTCATGGAACATCACTGAAAAGGGAGCAGAAAAAGCCAGTAGAGGGGTAAAGTGCTGTGGAACATTATCTTTCAAGCATAACAAAGCAGTTGTACTCTTGAACTCACAGCAGCTGTGTTAATTGATCAAATCAAGACCTGCAGAATACTGGGGTCCATCAACACTTTGCAGTGGAGGTAGGAGAAGCTCATGAGGTACAATCTTGCCCAATGACCAACAGACAGTACATAGTCACTGGGGAATAAAAAAGACCTTGTCTTTAGTGGTGTAGCTCTACATTCATGGTTTTGTAAGCAACTCTAATAAAACTTATTAAGAAGAAAGAAAGGGAGAGGGGGAGAAGGAGAGAGAGAAAGAGAAAGAGGGGGGGAAGGAGAGGAAGGAAGGGAGGGAGGGAGGGAGGGAGGGAGGGAGAGAGGCTAGTTAAGAAGAGGAAGGAAGAGGAAGGGGAACAGTGGGAAGAGGAAAACCGGGGTAGTGGGTGTTTAGGATCAATGTTATATAGATGTATGAAAATGTCATAATGAGATTAGGCATGATGGCACACTCCTTTAACCCTAGGACCAGGAAGGTAGATACAGGTGGATCTCTGAGTTTGAGACCAACCTGAGCTACACAGTGAGTTCCAGGTCAGCAAGGGCTACATAGAGAAAACCTGTTTCAATAAACAGAAAGAAAAAAAGTAAAAGTGGAAGGAAGGAAGGAAGGGTAGAGGGAGGGAGGGAATGAGAAGAGGAAAAGGAGGAAGAGGAAGGAGAGAAAGAAAATAGGGAAAAAAAGAAAAGGAGGAGGAGGAAAGAAAGAACATGTCATAATGAAACCCACTATTATGTACTATGTGTAATTAATATAGCTAGATTTTTTAATACAAGTAGTGGGGGCTAGAGAGATGGTTCAGCATTTAAATACACTGGCTACTCTTCCAGAGGATTTGAGTTCAATTCCCAACACCCAAATGACAGCTCACAACTGTCTGTAACTCCAGTTCCAGGGTCAACAACCTCTTCTGGCCTCCAAGGGCAGCAGAGATGAACTAGGTGCACTGACATATTCAGACAAGAAAGACATACCTTCAAGCAAAACACTTATACACATAAAAATAAAGTATGTTGGAAGCACCAGGTATGACAATACACACTTTAATCCCAGCACTCTGGCGACAAGAGGCAGGCAGATTACTGTTCATTCAAGGCCATGGGTTCTACAAAGTGAGTTCCAGGCCAGCAAAAGGTACACAGTGAAACTATCTCAAAAAACTATGTAAGAAAGAAAAGATGTCACAAAAATGGCTCTACAGGTTAAGGTACTTGAGGCCAAGCCTGAGGATCTTAGTTTAATCCCTGGGACTAACATGGTGAAGAAGGTAAGGGAATCCCACAAGTTGTCCTCTGACTTCCACTCACCCTTCATGGCAGGCATGCCCCACACACACAGCAAACACATACACAATAATAAAACGAGAAGCGCCAGAAAGAAAAGAGCTGAGAAAAGAGATAAAATGAAAAGTTCCTCTATGAAGAGTAGCATTGAGCATACTGGCACATGCCTTTAATAGCAGCATTAAAGAGGCAAAGGAAGATGGATCTCTTTGAGTTCAAGGCCAGCCTGATCTACATAGTGAGTTCCAGAACAGCCAGGGTTAGAGACCTTGTCTCAAAAACATGGAAAGGGATGAATTCTTACTTTTTCCCTTTGTTTCAAATTTTCTGCAATAAAAACATAACTTTAAATAAATTTTAAGTTATTAAGGAAAAGATCTCCACAATTAGAAATCTAAGATTGCATCATGATAGCAGAAGAAATTAATGCTCAAAGTGAAAAGCAATATTGCCACATGTTTAAATAGGATAATCTAGTTTATATTTTTTTAAAATGAACCAAAAAAAGAAAAAGAATCAAAAACTGCTGGACATAGTGTTGCAGGCCTTTAATCCCAGCACTTGGGAGGCAGAGGCAGTCTTATCTACATAGTGAGTTCCAGGACAGGCAGAGCTATAGAGTGAGACCTTGTCTCAAACAAACAAGTAAGTAAGTAAATAAGAAAAGGTATATCACAATATAATCCTAAATTAGGTTCATCCTTTAAAACTGAAAAACTATTTTAACTGAGGTTCAAGTCATTGCCAACCTCTCACCAGTTATCCCCAGACCTTGAAAGAGGTAACCTATATTTGACAGCATCCTCTAAATAACAGGGGTAGGAAAAAACTGCCCTGATCTAGACTAGGATCAGCAAATATTAGGATTGGGAAATACAATGAGATCTCATAGATATTTGATAAGAAACTCTGGTAATAAGGAACGCCTAAACAATTCTCTTAGAACTATCAATAGATTCTTGCTTTGATTGTTTCCCAACAGCAGCAAAGTGTCAGCAGTAACATCACAAGACATCTTGGTAGCACACAAGCCACTGACAATGTCTACAGACTCAAAAGCTCCTACCTGCCCAGAAAGAAAGAGGATGAGATAAGGAGGGCAAAGGCTGGGCAGGTAAGATGGCTCAGCAAATAAAGGATGTCATCAAGCCTTGACCTGTGTTCAATCTTTTCAATCCACAAGACCCACAAGATGTCCTCTGACTACACAGGTGCTGTGCATACAGGTGTGGCACACACACACTCAGGAATAAATAACCCCCTAAAAAAAGAATTTTTTTTTTTTAAATGGGGAAAAAAAGAGCCAAGCATGGTGATTCATTCCTTTAAGCCCAGCACACTGGAGGCAGAGGTAGGCAGATCTCTGTGAATGCAAGGCCAGCTTGGTCTATAGTGAGTTCCATGACAGCCAAGCTACAAGGAGTCAAAAAAAATAAAAAGAGAGAAAGAGAAGAAAAAAGAGGGCTACCTATAGAATTTAAGGGCTACTAGAAAGGCTGATAAGTGGACAATATAAAAAAGAAATAAAAATAGAGACAATGTAGTCAAAAGATAAGAAAGAAAAGACAATTCCTAGCATAACCCAGCTTGGGAAGAAATCTACACTTCCATCAACCATTTTTAAAGGCACCCACAATGCCAACCAGTGGTAGCACACACCTTTGATCCCAGTGCTTGGGAGGCAGAAGCAGATTGATCTCTGTGAGTTGGAGGCCAGCCTGGTCTACAGAGTGAGTTCCAGTACAGCCAGGACTATATAGAGAAACTCTGTTTCAAAAAATAAAAATAAAAATAAAAATAAGGGAAGAAAAAGGCACCCACAAAACTTAAACCAAAGCATACTCAAAATCTTTCTTATTCCTAACTATAATGTTGAAAATGCAGTCATTATGTAGATAGAATCTCACAGGATCCTTGGCTGGGCCCTGGTTTACTTCAACACATCTGTTTCATGTCTCAATACACTGGAAGTGCATTCATTTTAAGTTTTTGGTTTTTTTTTTTTTTTGGGGGGGGGGGGCGGTCGTTGGGTTTGGTTTGGTTTTTCAAGACAGGGTTTCTCTGTGTAGACCAGGCTGTCCTGGAATTCACAGAGATCTGCCTTCCTTTGCCTTCTGAGTGCTGGGATCAAAGGGTATACCACTATTCTCAGCTAAGTATATTGATTCTTAATTACATTTTAAGGTACTGATGTTGATGAAACTTAACGATAAAATTTAGGACAATTTATCTACTTCAGCTCATCTCTATTCATTTTCAATATACTTTCATCGATAAAACAGTAAAACACACTGTGGATCGTCTTTTAAAATAGGACAATACCCACAAAAGAATGCCTTCCTTTGAACATCATCTGTTGGATGTTTTCCAACTCAAAGAACTCAACTTTGAGGAAAAGCAACCTCCATCACCTATATATCCAAGATGGATTTCATTCAGATCACTTTGATTTTAGAGGAAATTTACTTATTCCATGGGCTATGAAGTTTTTGGATATGCTTGGAGTAAGCGTCACTGACCCCCTCTACCTTGAACTATAGAAAACTTGTATGCATAGATTTATTTATACAGTCTTCCTTGTAAAGAGATATACCAGAGACCTGTAACCTTTAGGAGCCATATTTAACTGAACGCAAACCATGGGATAAGATTCAAATCAAGCAATTGTTTTCTCTAACCCTGATGCTTACTCTGGCCCATTTAATACTAATAAAATAAACAGATGAATTGCTTACTGTATATCAGACAGTATCCTAAGTACTTACAATTCCAACCCTATGATGACAGGTGCTATTATTCTACATAGCAGATGAAACAACTGAAGCACATAGAAGTCATTTGGCCAAGATCAACACAGAATGTCTGTCTGAAAACTGTAAAACTTCTCAAAGTGAAAGGTGGTCATCTGTTTGTACATATACTTCCTACTTCTATTAACTAATGTGTTTTTCTACTTAATGCTCACCTGAATCGGAGAGAGAAAAATCAAGTGATTTTGTAGTCAAGGACTCATCTTCACAGGCATAGTGGCTCAAATTTGTAAACCCCTTCCTTACACACTAAGTTCCATACCATTCTGAATACACTAAGATTCTACCTAAAAGTTGTTAAATTAATTTTTTAAAAGGTGTTCTTTACTAGTCTTACAGCCTACTAATACATAAAGCTAAAATTATTTTGTGGTTGCTGTTGCCATTTTTGTAGTGCTAGGGATTAAACACAGGGCCTTACACATGCTAGGCAAACACTCCACCACTGAGCTAAATCCCCACTCCATTACAAAAAAATTCAGCTTTCTCCTGACCCAGTCCTGCCCTCATAAACCCAGCATCTCATGAATGCCAGGCAAATCCCCTATCACTGAGCTATGCACACTACCAACACCACCACCACCACCACCACCACCACCACCCAAAAAAACAAAAAATTTCTATTTTGAGGCAGATTCTCACTAAATTGCCCAACCTGGCCTTGAAATCTCTGCATAGTGCAGACTAGTCTTGAACTTACAGTCCTCCTGCTTCCACCTCTCAAGTCCCTGGGAATTCAGGCCTTTATCAGTCTTTTGAAATACAAAACTCATAAAAGAATGTCCTACATTGAACCAGGCAATAGTAGCACACGCCTTTAATCCCGGCGCTCAGGAGGCAGAGGCAGGTGGATCTTTGAGTTTTAGGCCATCTGGTTGTAGATCAAGTTCCAGGACAGCCAAGGCTACACAGAGAAACCCTATCAAAACAAACCAAAAAAAAAAAAAAAAAAAAAAAAACTGGCTTGATATTTTTAAAATTAAACATAAGTATGTTTTTGATGTTGATGACATGATCCTGTACGAAGAACATTCTGAAGAATCTACAAAACTAACAGCAGTAAGTGGGTTTAGTAAAATAAAAGAAAGATCCATAAACTATAATTTTTATATATTTATTTTTATATATAGTTTGTGAAAAATATATATATATATATAAAAACAAATTAAGAAACAGAGCTGCGGTATAGCCCAATTGGCGGAATGTTTGACTGGCATGTACAAATCCCTGAGTTGAGTCTTAACACTCATAAACCAGGTCTGATGATGGTACAGGCTTAAAAGCTCAGTCCTCCAAAGGTAGAAGCAGGAGGATCAGAAGCTCAAGGTCATCCTCAGCTACTTAGAAAGTCCAACTTGAGCTACATGAAATCCTCTCTCAAAAAAGAAAGGGAGCAGGCTACAGTGGCATTCATCTTTAATCTCAACTCTTGGGAGGCAGAGGCAGAAAGACCTGAGTTCAAGGCCAGCCTGGTATACAGAGTGAGTTCCAGGACAGCAAGAGTTACAACAGAGAAACCCTGGGGGAGAGGGAAGGAAGGGAGGGGAAGGGCTGAGAAGGGAAGGGGGAGAGAGAAAGAGAAAGAGAGAGAGAGTGCACAAGAGCTATTTTTAACAGAGACTATGATTGGGTATGGGGGATATCATTTACTTCCAATGTTCAGCAGCTGATGAATTGCCCATACTCAAAAATAAACTTTGAAATTCTGTTTACTTTTTGTGACTACAAGAAGACATGAAAGTAGAAAAAGGCTCTGTTAAGAAGGTGAGCAAGAAAGGGGAATGAGATAGGGGAATGAGAGGTGAAACCAGCTAGAATTCTTTTATATACATATATGAAGCTGCCAAAAGGAAAATAAATTACTCAATAAGCTTTTTTTTTTTTTTTCTGTGCTGGAATCAAACCAGGCCCCTCATACCTACTAAGCAAAGATCCCTCATTTGATATTAAAAACTTAGCAACAGTATCATTAGTTACAGTTTTACTGCCCCTGCCAAGGGTATTAACATCCTCAATGGCTTCCTATTGTCCATGGTTTAAAAAAAAAAAAAAAAAATTCACTTTATTTCTCCTCCTCCCACTCAAGGCAGGAGTTTATTTCAAAGCCAAGGCCATGGTTAGATATGCATGTCTTTGCAAACTATATGACTATCTTAAAACAGTTCCTTTAGCTGTAAAACTAGGTACGGGGGCTAGAGAGATGGCTCAGAGGTTAAGAGCACTGGCTGCTCTTCCAGATGAACCAGAGTTCAATTCCCAGAACCCACATGGCAGCTCACAACTGTCTGTAACTCCAGTTCCAGGGAACCTGACTCCCTTTCACAGACATACATGCAAGCAAAACACCAATGCACAAAAAATAAAAATAATTTTTTAAAAATCTGTCATACGTGATTAAGTATCAAATGAGATGAAGGTGACATCCAGAAAGCACAAGTGCCTATCATCGTATACCAGCAATGTATCAGCTTCTCTCTCCATACACTCACATCCCTTATTTCTCTTCAAGACTTCACAGAACCAAGCATGGGGGAGTCATGCCTGTCATCCCAAGCATTCTAGAGGAAAGGAGGCAAGAGAGCCATCTCAAGTTCAAAACTAGGCTACAGTGTGAACCTTTTCCTCAAAAACAAAAGGAAAAGAGGAGGGTATAAAAATAAACTCCCAGAAATAAGTGGCACACACCAGAACTCATGAGCTAGAGGCCAGCCTGATCTACATAGTTCCAAGACAGCCTAGGCTACATAGAGAACCCTTCTCTCAAAAAATAATTAAATACATGAATAAATAGATGAAATAATTAAGAAAGCTGGAGTCATGATGGCTCAGCAGTTAAGAGCAATGGCTGCTTTCGCCAAGGGTCCTCTGTACTCTGTGCAGTCTTCTACTGCGAGTCATTTTGCATTAGCTGGCACCCAACTTCCACAGTGTGACAAGGACAGGCATTTTGCCTTATGTTGACCTCTCTAGTACACAGTGCTTCTTAGCTGGCTTTGCCCAGTATCTTCCCAGGGTGATTAACAAAAAAGAAGCAAGAAACCTAAGTGAGAGTAGCACATGTTTCAGGAACATACTTAGGGAAAAGAAGGAAAAAAAAAAAAACTTAAGATTTACTTTAAGGCAGGTTTCATTACAAAGCCCTGCCTGGCCTAGAGTCACTATGTAGACCATGCTGTCCTCAATCTTGCAGCAATCCTCCTCCCACCTTTGCCTCCAGAGTGCTGGGATTAAAGAAAGTGGTGGTACCACAGTTTTGGGGGGGGGGGGGGAACGACACAGATTTAAGTCACCTATAATACAAAGCAATTATAATATTCAACCCTAGCCAGGCGGTGGTGGTGCACACCTTTGATCCCAACAGGGATTAAGGCAGGTGGATTCGAATTTGTAGCCAGCCTGGTCTATAATATAAGTTATTCCAGGACAGCCAGGGCTTCCCTCCAGCTACACTGGCCACTATATGACTACTGTGACTATGTTCCAATTACATGTACAAACTGAAACAAAGGGTGCTTTTAAAATATTTTTTCTAATTAACTTTTTATGTATAAGTATTTTGCCTACATATGTGTATGTGTACCACATGCATGCCTGGTGTCTGTAAAGATCAGAGGAGGGCATCAGATACTATGGAGCTGGAGTTATGGATAGTTGAAAGCCACATATCAGGGATAGGAATCAAATTTGTATCCTCTGCAATAACTAGCTAGTACTCTTAACTGCTGAGTCATCTCTACGCACACAAGCATGCATGCACACACATGCACAAGCACATAGGGTTTTTTTTTTTGTTGTTGGTTTTTTTTGTTGGTTGGTTGGTTGGTTTTTGAGACAGGCTTTCACTGTTGGCCAGTCTGGCCTCCAACTCAAAAGATATTCTTGCCTCTGCCTCCTGGTATGCTAGACTACCATACCAGCCCAAATGGTGTTTTTCTTAAGTGGCATTTATTAAAAAATGGTAATATTGGTCTATGGTCTCCTCCATTCTGCTTTACGGGACACAGATGTAATGACTGAGGCTTTAGTAGCCTTCATGGAATCTTAAAGCAGATGCCATATCTTAGAAACACAAAGAAAGCAAGTGTCCATCCAGTAAGTGAATCAGCAGTGCAAAGGCACCATACCAACTTAGCTCCTACCCTGCAGAATTTGATGTGAAAGAGAAATTCACACCCAGTTCAAGTCTCTATTATTCTAGAGTTTCTATTTTAAAAAGAGGGTGTGGTGGAGAGACAAATGGGAATGATGGCACATATCTTTAAGTCCAGCACTCAGGTGGCAGGGACAGGTGGATCTGTGAGATGAAGGCCACCCTTATCTACACAAGGCCCTGTTAAAGGAAGTGATTGGGAGGGGAATGGCCTAGTCTTTACTGACATGCCCAGTTATTGGCAACAGAACCAGAACAGAACGTAGGTCTATCAACAAAGAACAAATTTTTAACTATGTATCAGATATGTATATGTCAAAAAAAGTAAAATCTTAACTTTTTAGGGCATTCATAATTCTTTTATATATTAGGTATTATCTAATTACAGACTAATCTATAGTCGTATAACTATACTTGAAGGGAAGGGTTTGAGACAGACTCTTATCAAGTCCCTTAATTCATAAAGCCATCTTCTTTCATTATTTTAAATTACATTTGTTTGGATACATTTTTATTTGTATGTGTGTGTATGCATATGCCAAGGTGCATGTGTAGAGGTTTCTCCCCTTCTACCATGTGGATCCCCTGGATCAGACCCAGACTTGGTGGTAAAAACTTTTACCCACTGAGCCATCTTGCCAGCCTAGCATCCATTATTACTATTACTTGTTGCTGCACAACAAACCATCAAAATCTGTTTGTGATTTCACAATTTTGGCTGGATTCAGCTGGGTGGTGCCTCTGCTACTCTTACCAGTGTTTCTTTTTATGACTGTATTCAACCAGAAAGTCAACTAGGACTTGAATCCTACTGAGACTCTAGAATAACTCAGTCTGGGACCCTCTCCTCGACACACTCTCCAGCAGGGTCTGACTCAGCTCCTAGTACAGAAATCACTTAAAACTCGCAAAGTTCAAAAGACAAAGCTGCACCCAAACCTAGTCAAGTATCATTACTACTGCCAAACAGGACTAGACAAGACACAACCATAGGATACTAAACACACTGACTATAAGTAGGTATGGCCCAATCAATGGGGTATTTCTAACAGCAGACACCATTTCTTCCTTTAGTACTATATAGATAACACCTTGATGTATAGACATACTCTAAGGTTTCTGTAGACAGATTATATATATATATATATATATATATATATATATATATATATATATATGGTTTCATTTTGTAGATTGTAGACCAGGCTAGTCTGAAACTCACAGAGATCCTCCAATCTCTGTCTCCTTAGTGCTGGGATTAAAGGTGTGTGCCAACACGCCCAGTTCAAATTAAATATGCTTAAAAGTCTCACCTAACCTAACTGGTAGTATACACCATTAATCTCAGCACTAAGGAAGCAAAGGCAAACAAATATGAGTTTGAGGCCAGCCTGGTCTACATACTGAGTTCCAGGACGGCCAGAGCTACATAGAAAAGACCCTGTCTTAAAATATAAGAATAAGAATAATATAATAATAATAATAATATAAGAATAATCATTTTTAATAATTTATTTTCATTTTATGTGCATTGGTGTTTTGCCTGCATCCATGTCTGTGTGAAGCTATCAGATCTCATGGAAGTGGAGTTACAGATAGCTGTGAGTTTCCATGTTAGTGCTGAGAATTGAACACAGGTCCTCTGGAAGAAAAACCAGTGCTCTTAACCACTGAGCCACCTCTCCAGCCCCATCTCACCTAATTTTAATATGCAATGATGGTAAGTATAAAGTCTGATCAGAGAAAAACATGGCCACCCTAACCAAATACTTGAACTTTGGTAGCACTATCTAATTATGAAAGCTTTAAGATTTCATGAGGTCTCTTTTCATACGTAATTTAACGTTTATAGCAAACATGAAATGTTTTAGAATCTCAAGGTTATGTGCTGAGATGTAGCTCAATGCCACAGTGCTTGTCTAGCACACAATAATGCTCTGGGTTCAATCTCTAGCATTGAAGTAAAATCCAAAATATCAAAAAACAGAGGAAGTTTTATTTTGCTTTATTTTTTGCTAGGTTCCACTAAAAGTTGGAATTAAGAAAAAAGACATATGGACTACAATGACAATCAACTACTTTGCTTCTAATGTAATGTTAGTTAAACTTAGAAAGCAAACATTACCAAATATGAAATAGATAAGAAAGAGGCCAGCAAGATGGCTCAGCACAAAGGCACTTAAGTGCAGCTCAGTCCTGAGTTCAGCTCACAGAATCCAGATAAAGGCAGAGAAAAAACAACTCCACAAAGTTGTCCTCTGCCCTCCACACTCATGCCATGGCATAAACATGGCTGCATGCATAAGCATAGCTGCATACACATCAGCTATGCATATACATACACACATTCATACATACACACACTATCGTAATAAATTAAGTTTAAAAAGAAAAAATGTTTCAGGCACGGTGGTGCAGGCCTTCATCACAGCACTCTGGAGGCAGAGGCCTGAGGCTAGCATAGTCTACATAGTGAGTTTCAAGGTTACACAGTGAGACCCTGTGTCAAAAAAAAAAAAAGGTAAGAAGGGGAATCGGATATGATCAAAATACATTGTATACATGATTGAACTCTTTAAAATATAATTTAATATAATTATCTTTTGCAGGACCTTAATCACGCTAGATAAACTTTTTATTACTGACCTACATCCTTAGTACAAGAAATCATTTTAATACTACCTAGTAAGTCTCATTTAGAAAAGCTTATTAAAATCCTGATTAAAGTTACATTAAAAATTCCACAATACTGACATTTATAGGTTTGGGTAATGAAAAATTTTTAAATCATTTTGTTTTAACATTACTTCATACAGAGCTTTCCTAGGGAGTTACTGTTCTTTATAATGAAAAACATTCAGTAGAAATCCTGCTGACCTGGTGGCACATGCCTTTAATCCCAGCACTTGGAAGGCAGATGCAGGTGGGCTGATTTCTCTGAGTTCTATGCAATTCTACATTCCAAGTCTACATTCCAAGTTCCAAGACAGCCAGAGATACTAAGTCCCTGGGAGGTCAGGGTAGACCCTGCCTCATACTCACAGAAACATCACACACACTCACACACACAAAAATAAACAAAATTTTAAAATGCTAGACAGGTTTTGCCGGGCAATAGTGGCACATACCTTTAATCCCAGCACTTGAGAGGCAGAGGCAGGTGGATCTAAGTTGGAGACCAGCCTGGTCTACAGAGTTCCAGGACAGTCAGGGTTACACAGAAACACTGTCTCAAAAAACCAATATTATTATTATTATAATTACTGATTCTCCCCAGAATGTCTATTTCTCATTTATAAAATACTATTTTAATGCATTAACTTTTGCTAGGCATGGTGGCTCAGACCTTCAATCCCAGCATTGGGAGGCAGAAGTAATAAGTCCAAGGCCATCTAGGGCTGCATAGTAAGGCCCTGGTCTCAAAAGCAAAACAGAACAAATTAACATTTTTATAATTCAGTAGGTATATTATAAAGTATATACACCCTTCCAAATAGTTTTCTATACACAAAATCAACACAAGTTTGAGCTTGCATACTTTTTATAGGATAAAGTCAGCATTAAACTACAATTTTACAACTCCTGAAAAGGTTTTCCTCAAGCCAATAATGCAGCAGGCAGCCTCCCACATTGGTTCCCACAAACTATCACTTTGTCTTGATAAAAACTGTAGGGGTCATAGGTGTAGTTCAAGTGGTAAAGAACTTGCCTAGATAGAATATGTAAGGCCCTGGGTACATCCACAGCCCGAAAGGGGAAACTGCAAAGTAGACCACAGCTTATAAGCAGGCTCAGGTAAATCACATTTAATTATCTACCCTGATCTATCCCTCAATCCCATTCCTACATCCCAGATTCTTCTTGAGCATTTCTATCTTCTAGCCATCTATGCCAGAAACTTTCACACTGCTCCTCTGCAATGACTAGGACTCTCTGCCACATCTCCAGCAATCTGCCCTTTGCCTTTGCTATGTATGACAGGGCAACTGCAGCACATTAGCTCTGCCTGAGGGTAACTTGTCTCTTCATACTTTTTATCTTGGTGGTTTTTCTAAACTAGCCCTCACCAAATTACAGGTGGCTCTGTGAGTTCCAGGCCTGCCTTGTCTACACAGAGTTCCAGGCCAGTCACAGCTACAAAACAAAACTTAGAAGGATTAGGCATTTGGAACCACTAGGAGATCATCTCAAAACAACATCACCAAAAAATAAAAACAAAATAAGAAAAGGAAAAAAGAAAGAAAACAACCAAACGATCTGTTATTATTCACCACTTTTTTCCAAGACCTTAAGAGTCAGCTATAATCAAGATCTGACTATGAGTCTGCAACCCCATTTAACATGCCTAAAAGTTGATAACCCTGACAACAGGATAAAGCCAAAATTCATTAATCAAAAAACCACCACAGCTTGATCCCACTCCCTGTATTAAGCCTCTGCCTCCATTCTCCACCAAGAAAACACTCTCTCTAAAATAATTGTATTCCCTCTGCTCTCCCAAACATACTCTCACTTTCATATCACTCTATTTGGCTAAACCTCACCAACCCTTCAGGGTTTAATTCAAATATTACTTCCTGTAAACCTTTCAGGATGCCATTTGGCTGGTGACTCTTCACTTGTAGAGTTGACTGTTCATATTTAGCATGTTCTGTGAGTGAGTGACATGTGCCAAAGGAAAAAAAACCTATAATGTCAACAGAGCCAGATGTGGTAGAACATGCCTGTAATCCTAGAAGTTAGGAGGCAGAGGCAGGAGGCACATGATAACTTCAAGGCCAGACTGATCTACATATCATATTCCAAGCCAAAAACAGATACATAGTGAGATCCTATTTAAAAACAAAAAAGTAAGCAGAGGGTCAGCAAGATGGCTCAACCAGTAACAGTGCCTACCTCAAAGCCTGGCACTGAAATTGATGCCAGGTCCCACAAGTTAAAAAGAGAGAACCAATTCCTGCAAGTTGTGCTCTGACACCATGTGTATGTGTGTGTACATACAAATTAATTAACTTAATGCTAACCCACAAGGAAAGAACAGCTTAATTATTTTAAAAAGTAAACAGAGGGGCTAGAGACTTGACTCGCAGTTAAAAACACTTGTTGCTCTGTAGAGGACCAGAGTTTGGTTGCCAGCACCCACATGGTGGCTCACAACACTCTAGTAAATCCAGTTCCTGGTGATCTGATGACCTCCTCAGGCACAGGCATACACATGGTGCAGACATACATGCAATCAAAACATCGTTCACATAAAATAAAAATAATTTGTTTAATTTAAAAGTAAACAGAAAGCCTAAATCATCTCAAACTATGCAATTATGATAGCTCCTGCTATCATAAATCAGCAGGAGCAACAGATGCAAAGTGAAAATCTTTAACATGAGGCCTTTTCTAACATAGTCAATCAGGAAAAGAGCTGTGTCATTCCGTTTCTCTAAATTTGTGCTCCTAAGTATTCCATATTCTTCAAGAGATCAAAACTTCCAAATCCAGGCTGTAGAGATGGCTCATGAGAGAACCTGTTTCTCTTGTAAAGGACACAAGTTTGATTCCCATACCCATAAAGGCAGCTCACAACTGCCTATAACTCTAGCTCCAGGGAAGCCAGTGCAGTCTCTGGCTTCTGCATGTACCAGGCACTCACATAGTGTACATACATACATACAGGCACTTATAATACAAATTCAAAAATAAGCCAAACATAGTGGTGCATGCCTTTAATTCAAGCACTTAGAAGGCAGAGGCAGACAGATCTCAGTCTACACAATGAGTTTCAGGCCAGCCAGGGCTACATAGAAAAACCTGGCTCAAAAGATTAATTAAAAGTAAAAGTAAATCTTTTAAAAAGAACTTCAGATTTTAAATCCAAGACTGGTTTTTTTCCACTAAATATTTCATAACTACCAACAGCACACATCAGTATGCAAGGCCATCATAAAAAAGAAACCGTGCCCATTTTACTTGATAACTTTTTACAATTTATCTTGCCAAGACGTTCTGAAAATAGTTACTAGGTATAAACATGATAAAGAAATTTTTATGAGAGAATAAAGGAATTAATCAGCTGCTAAAACCAACAGATAAGAACACAGCAGAATATTTAGGGGGGCCAATGAGATGGCCTGGTGGCCAAATGCACTTGCCATCAAGCCTGGAACCTACATGGTAGGAGAGAGCATATTCCCAAGTTGTGATCTGACATCCATCCACATACTGAGGCATGCATGAGTCTATATACATATACATATGTGCACACATATATAAATAAGTGTAAAAGTGAAAAGATAAAATTTATGTAGGGAAACATGTCTATTAGAAAATTTATTCTACGGCATCAACTTTTTGCCTAAGAGCATTACAGATGAAAAGCCAAAAAATTACATCCTATCAAGGGTACCAAATACCCCTCTATCAGGAAAGCACACGGAGAGAGCAGCTAGTGCTCTATTTTTTTTTTAAGGATGTTTGTTTGTTTTAAGACAGGGTTTTCCTGTGTAACTCTTGTTGGCCTGGAACTTTGTTATGTAGACCACACTGGTCTATAACTCAGAGATCCATCAGCTTCTGTCTCCCAAGTGCTAGAATCAAAGGTGTGTACCACCACAAGCAGCTAAGATACTTTATGTACATGAGTATCTATCTGCCTGAATATATGTATGTGTACCTTATGAACTGCCCAACATGGGAACAAAATCTGGGTACTCTGGAAGGACAGCAAGTGCTCTTATCCAAAGAGCCATCTTGCCAGCCCAATCTAGTGTTCTTTATACCTAAAAAATGACCATATTTATTTTGGAAGGTCAATGAAGTTTCACGAAAGCTCCTTAGTTAAAAGCTTATATTGACTTAAAGGATATAAGGGCTGGATAGCCACTATCTGATCAGAGAGACCTGTAGCCCAGAGAATAACATGTGGTTCTGCAAAACAGAAAGCAGGTAAGGCAATGAGTCTTATATAGTCTTGTAGTCAGTTTGTAACTCTGCAAATTGACTACAAATCTTAACATCACAGAATTAAGTGGAAACAGGAAAATGTAATACATTGTTTTAAGAATGAGAAATTAAACTATACAGATACTTTTAAATTTGCATGGAAATCCATGTTTAACAACCTAATATATTAACAAGCAATGTGAAATTATGAGACTAAAAGCATATTCTCAAGTATTACAAATTCCTAGGAATAAGACAACAGTAAACTACAGTTCCGCCAAGTTAGAGAACAGCCTAACAGAAAAGAGAGGCTGACAGTCCCAAATCCAGTTTTCAATTAAATGAAAACATCTTAGTGCCTACTATGGAGCAGAGACAGACAGACAGACAAACTATTATAGATATGTAATTCTCATTTATCTTGTATCTTAAAAAGTATTAAAAATTAAGAATTACTATTTGCTCAGTGTGGCTATACATACAACCCCTGCTGTGAGATACTGAGAAAGGAATATTCAAATTTAATTCTAGGCCAGCTCAGGATACATAATGAGTTCAAGGTCAGCCTGTGATACATAATAGGCCTTATGGGGGAAAAAAAAAATAAGGAAAAAGACAGAAGAGGGGTGAAAGGGGAAGAAAAAAAAAGAATTGCTATCATAAATAATACATATTTCTAATATCTCAAAAGGCAGGAACAGTGATCTGAGTTAAAGACTTTATTAAACTGTACATACAGTAGTAAGAACAGTTGCCTATCACTTATTTCAGTTAGCAGGTATGAGAAATTTTGTTAAAGGGTCTTACAAATACAAAGTAGCAAGAGTTACCAGCTGCACTGCAGTTTTTGCTAGTTCCTTATAAGACACCATCCATTGTTCCTAATTTTTCTGTAACAATAACACAAGTTGTCTCTCCTGTAACAGTAACTGTCCTCTGAAAAGTGATTCACAGCACAGGTGATTCAAAAAGAGTTGAAGACAGTATCTCAGATATTCTGTCCCTGCCACCTGCTGCTTCAACATTGCTCCTTCACCAGTTGCCATTCCTGACATCAGCTGTGATGACACAACAAATATGATAGGACACTTCCTGGATTAGATGTGGTAGTTAACAACATTTAATCCCAGCACCGCACAAGCATAGTTTACACCATTTAATCCCAGAATTCCAGAGGCAAAATCAGACAGGTCTGTACCATTCAAAGCCTGCTGATCTCCATAGTATGTTGTAGACCCACAGGGAAACACCTGTCTTTAAAAAAAAAAAAAAAAAAATTCAGGAAAAAAAATTAACATAACAAAATTAGACCTCTGGCATATACAATCCACCAGCAGGGACTGTTTTACCAGGGGCAACACTGGTGTCTCAGGTAAAGATTATGAGCACTCAAAATAAATAAATGATTAGAGCCTCTACAGTTAAGGAGAAACTACAGACAAATGTAAATTTCACTGTGAGTTACACCTGATGTTTATATAACAGGAAATTCCTATGTATATATCTACTTTTAAAATTTAGCCTCAAAAGAGTAATACATTTAGATCAAAATATTTGCTTTTATGTAGTTAACATTTTAATATAATTATAGTTAATGTAAAAGCCATTAACTACATAGCTTGTGACTTTTAAATGTGATAAAAAAAAATTCAGCTAGCTAAAACTATAAAGCACTTGGTTTTCTTAATTATTAAAAATTCAAAGATCGTCAATAATTGGCAGTGCATGATTACCTTTTTTCAATCTAAAGATTCAAAAAATTCAAAAATCCATTGTGTTATAATCAAACTAGTGTCATAAGGCCTTTTTTCTATCTTGGCCCTAAGTTACTGATCAACACTGATATATTAAAATCTTTATTTCGGCTAAATTTCATCAAGAATATTTGACTTTCAAGAGGTGTGGTGGGACATGTCTTTTATCCCAGGGTTAGGGAGGCAAAGGCAGGCAGATCTCTGAGAGTTCAAGGCCAGTCTGGTCTAGATAGCAAGTTCTAGGCCAGCCAGGGTTACATAAAGAGACCCTATCTCAAACAAAAGATATTAACTTATTTTTTTAAGTCCACTGTTTCCAATTCCCTATTATTCATTTACTCCAAACATAAATCACATTTGTTACACATCAGTTTCACTCTCAGGGTCTTCACTAACTACAGGGTCTTTTCCATATGTAGTTTAATATGGAATAGAGATACACGATCAAAAACCTCTTTTTATTTGTTTTTCATTTACATGTTTCAAAAATAATTAGAGATTCCACTCCCTCCAAAAAATAACAATTCTAAAGAATTTAAAAGTTGGAAGCGAGTTGCCACTACACTTTACTTGCCTGTAAAGAATTCTGTATTGCTTTTCAAATCTAAAAGAAAAAAACTAGAACAGAATTGACCTAAACATTTCCCAAAATTTTGTTAAGACTATATTGTCATACTTTAGAAAATTGTTTAACTTCTCAAAAGGCCATCTTTTTCTTCATGAATAATAGTGCTAAGAATTAAAATAATAAAGTGTCAATAACTTAAGTCAACCTTTCTTCCAGTTCAGAGGAGTTGCACTACTAATACAACTGAGCTCATGTCAGTAAGGAAGCACAGTGCAATGTGTACGTGTGCTTTCCCAGCACTGCAAATATGAATGCTTGTATGCATATGGGGGTTAGAGGTGTGACATGTCTACTCCTTCTAAAAGGAAGAATTGAAATGCAAATCTAAAACATATAGTAGTTTCAAATTAATGTAGTAAGAAATACAATTTTTTTTTTTTTTTTCCCCAAGACAATGTTTCTCTGTGTAGTCCTGGCTATCCTGAAACTCACTCTGTAGACCATGTATACACCAGGCTGTCCTTAAACTCCTTGCCTAAAGACCCACCTGCCTAAAGGTATGTGCCACCAGGAACCCTCTTAAGAGACATAAATGTGTTTCAAACAAAGAAAATAAAAAGGTATCTAAGCAAAATTCTAACATGGCTTAATCCTACATTGCTTTTTTAAACGGTATTTGTTTTACACTGACCAAGTCCAAAGTTACTTAAAACTCCACATACCTCCAAATTTCAGTCAAGGCAGGCATAATGGTATTTTATGCAGGTCATCACCTTACAATGTAAGAGACAAAATAAACTCTTAACTTTGTATCACAAAGAACCTAATGTAATGTTTACATCCTCTATACAGTGTTTCTCTCAAGATTTCTCACAGGTAAGAGCTGGCAGGCAATAAAATATGGAGGCGACTGAAGACTCTGGAACATTTCATCGTAAAAGGATAGCAAACACCCCCCCCCAAAAAAAAGGGTACACTGGGTCCAAGAGCTTAGTGGTTTCGAGAAGCCTAGGCTGCTATGCTCGGTTAACACTATTTTTACTGCAGTCACTAGTCACAATACATGAATGCACGTAAACCAGAGAAAACAGCCTATCTATAAAGGTTCTGGCTTTTTCCTTCAAGTCCCAGCGCACCCTTCCACTACCAACAGTTCAATGAGAATATCATACAATGAAATGAGTAAGCAACACACGCCATTCTGCAACTTTGAAAGACGGTCACCAATCTTCCGCAGCCCCCGAAGAGCCACAACAGCCAAGCAACTAACTCACTGGCACTAAAAACGGGTTCCTTAATTTTCAAGCAAAGTTGCCGAATAACCACTTTAGGTAAAGACAACACTTCTCGGCCAGATCGTCTACCGGGCACAGTCCTCACGTACGCGCAAAAACAATCGAAAGCCATTCCCTGCCCAGCTGGAGTTGAAGTTACTAGTCGAGAGACGTTGCGAGCTGTCTTCTCCCCCGAAACAAAGTGCTCTGGGCCGTCAGCGCCGCGGAACCCGGCCGCGTTCCCGAAACTCCGGCTCGCTCGCACCTGGGCCCGTGCGATCCCGAGCGCCGGCTGCGGAGCCCGGCGGTGCGGTTCGGGGCGGTGGGGGATGGGGAGAACAGGCTCGAATGGCTTCCTAATGTATCATTAAGGGGCGAAAGCACCGGTCTGGGAGCAAGAAAAGTTAAAGGAGCCGCGGGCTGACAAAGAGCGCCGGCCGCCGCACCCGGACCACCCAGCCGCGGCGTTTGACAGCTCGGTCCCTGGCGCTCACAGCTTTGTGGCTCGGAGCGGCTGGGCCGGGCAGCGAGCTGGGCGTGCTCGGCGGGGCGTGTGCGGACGCCGGGCTAGGCCCTGGGGAAGCCGCCGGGCGGTTCTCCCAGAAGCGAGGCCGAACTCCAAAGTAAAGTGCGCGGCGCGGCCGGCGGGACCTGCGCGGGCGCCGCCGAACCGGGCCGCGCCTGGGCCGCCCCGCCCCCACCGGGCCGGGGGCCTGACAGCTCCGGGCCGCGCCGCCGCTGGCCGCCCGCCTGGCTCCCTCGCGCTCAACTTACTTCTTTCTGGCTCTCTGGAAAGGGGAAGCGCCATCTTTGCGAGGCCGGCCCCGAGGTCTTTTGTCTGCGGCTGCGGGGCTCGGGGCCGGGGCTCCGGGCTCCTCGGGGGGTGCTGGCGGCGGCTGCTGCTGCTCCGTGCTCCGGTCCTCCTCCGACGACATCCTAGTCACCAGGAAAGACACATGGATCCCGGTCCTCCTCCTGGGGGGCTCCTCCCGCCGCAGCGGCCGCCGCCGCCGCCGCTGCTGCTGCTCGAGTTGCTCCTCCCCGGCTCAGCCTCTCGCATTTCCCGCAGCCCCGGGAGCAGCAGCAGCAGCAGCAGGTACCGGGAGAGGCGGCAACATGGAGCTAGCAAGACACGCACTCACACACATCGGCGCGGGCGCGCGCACTCCGCGCGCAGGGGCCGGCGGGGGGCGGCGGGCAGGCGGGCGGGGCGGGCGGGGCTGGTCGCACGGGGCGGGGCGCCGCGGCCGAGGCTGGGGCCGACGGGGCCGGGCTGGAGGGCGGCGCCGAACGGGGCGGGGCGGGGCGCGTCGCGAGGGGCGCGGGCCGGGGGCGGCCGCGGGGGTCTCCGCCCGGCCCCTCCCCCAGGCCGCCCGCGGCGGGAGGAGAAAAGGCCGCGGAGGGGGCGGCGGGGCGGCGACAGCCACCCCTCCCCCGAGCCGTCAAGCCTGTCAGGCCCACGCCGCGGCGAAGTTTTGACAGCTGCTCCAGTTGTTGTGGTGGGTTCCGGGGTGGCGCAAGCGCCGGCCCCTCAGCCGCGCGCTGGCGATCGCTCCCTCACACACTGCTCGCTCACGGCGTTCCCTACGGCTACAGCTCCCTCACGCTCGGTCCTCGCGCGCGTGCGATCGTTCCCTCACACGGCTGGCTCTCGCCGTTCCCTATCGCTCGGTCGCTGGCGATTGCTCCCCTGAATGCTCGGCACAGTCTCGCCCACTCGGGATCTCTCCCTCACGAGAGCTTTCGGCTCCACCAAGCCTGGCTCCCTCACGCGCGGTTCCCTCTCGCTCACTCCCTCACGCTCGCTCGCTCTCTCCCGGGGCAGTGGAGGAGGAAGTTTTGTGACTGTGCGTTCACCACACAAATAACACACGCACACGGCCGTGGCCGTCGCGCGACGCCCGCGCCCGGGTCCCCCGGGGCGACCCGCACCACAGACCTCTCAAACTCGCCGCCGGCTCGCCCACACACAGGCGCCTCCCGCCCCCGCCCCCCGCGCGCCGCTGCCACTCACGGGGCTGGCTCCGCGCATGCGCCGCGCAGCCCGGCCGCCGCTGACCTCACCGCCCCTCCCCCCCGCCCGCTCTGACGCGGCGGCTGCGGCGGCGGCGGCGGCTGCGCTCGGCCTCCGGCGGGCGCTAAGCTGCGGACCGGGGTATCCGGGATCAGGGTCCGGCCTGGCCGGGGCGGAGAGCGGTGTAAACACTCCGGAGCGTGCACCCGCGTGCGGTGCGCGGTGCGCGCACGTGCGTCCGCGACCCCCTGCGGGCGTGGGCCGCCCCGGGCCTCGCGGAGTCCCACGTAGGCTTCCCTGGTGCGGCGCGGCCATGGCAGGACGGCGTTAGATCCCAACTCCAGCTGTAGTTTCTCTGCTGGACGTCATGTTTTAAACACCAAGAGCCCGGGAGGCTGCTTGACAAAAAGCCAGGCAGCCCGGGTGAGAGGAATAAGATGTGTCTATGCGGGTAGATATGCCTAGCATGAACGTCGTGTGTGCTCAACAGATTTTAAAAAACAAAAAAAAAGGAAACACTGCTAAGCTGCCTCCCATTTAAAGAAGAACAAATTATTCCATAAAAATGGGGCCAGAATTCGCCTGAACCGTGCGGAGTGTAGAAACCTCTGAGACGCCGGGCTATTCCGCGCTTCCTTCCACTAATGGTTGGCGCATAGGAGTGGGAAATTATATAGACGGGAAGAAAGATCTGTGGGGCATTGTGAAGGCTCTGGGCACACTGTGCTCGCTGAGCACTGCTCGGAGCCCGGGAGCCCGGTGCACTTTGCGATCACTTCTTTCCATCCTCAACTCCAGTTTCAGTGTAAGGCTAAAAGAATACACTTGTTTCCAGAGAAGCCGTTCACCCTTCCTGCCACCCAATCCCCAGGTTGTTAACGTTGAACTGGGCTTTCCATCTGGATCAAACTTTGGTGGTTCAGAGAATATTCCATCTGAAAGCATAGGTTTTACATTTTGTTTGTTTTTTGGTTTTGTTTGTTTGTTTGTTTTGCAATGGCTGGAATAAAAAATTTGAGTCGTTGAGTCATTTGAATTCTTCCAGGGTTTAATCCCCGCGGGCCTTTCAGCTTTATTATATGTTCAGTCAAAGGAAGCTTGGAAAAGGGAAAAAAGGTTGTCGTTATAAAGATACGCCACAAAATAAGAGAAATGGAATGTACTGTGGCATTTAATTATTAAGTAAAAATATAAAAGATACCTCTTCTCATTTCTTCCTACACATTTCACTTTAATAAATACCTTCTAGAAATTGGGGTTTGTAGACAATTGGCTTTTTAATTTACTTATTGTTACGGTAATATATATTGACCCCAAGGCTTTCCGCATGCTAAGCAAGCACTCCAACGACTGAGTTTTATCCCTGGACCCGAATCTTTTTTAGAAATTTATTTATGTGTATGTATACGTGTCTGCATGAGTTATAAGCACCGTGTATATGCAGATACCTGAGGAGTAAGGATGTCCAATCCCCTTGAACTGGAGTTACAGGAAATTGTGAGCTGCCATGTGGGTCCCCAGAATCAACTCCACTCCTCTGCAAGAACAAAAAGTGCTTTTAACTGGTGAGCTATCTCTCCAGCCCCTGGACCTGGCTTTTAAATGTAAACTTTTTGAATGGAGCTGTTTACTTTTGATACTAGAGTAAGAATAGTATTCATCTAAAAAATTAAAATGTTACATTATTGTTGCTATTGTTGAAATAGAGGACTGGGCATGGAGCCAGGTCTGGTGGCCCACGCCTTTAATCCCAGCATTGAGAGTCAGAGGCAGGTGGATCTCTATGAGTTCAAGGCTAGCATGGTCTACGTAAGAGAGCCAAGGCATACATAGTGAGACCCTGTCTTTAAAAGAAAATTTTTAGGGGCTGAAGAGATAGCTCAGTGATTAAGAACACTGATTGCTCTTCTAAGAGACCTAGGTTCAATTCCCAGCACCCATGTGGCAGCTCACAACTGTCTGTAACTCCATTTCCAGGGGATCTGACACCCTCATACCAATGCACATAAAGTAAACTAGATAAATTATTGGGGGTATGTGGCTGTAACTCCATACTGGGTGGAACCGAAACAAGAGGGAATGACCAGCATGTCTAGTCAGGCAGTGAGCTTCAGATGAGGAAATACTCCCCCCCTCTTAAAAAAAAGATGAAGAGTGATCAAAGAATACACCCAACATTAACCTCTGGCCTCCATATGCATCTGCACACATGTGCATGCACACATGCACAGGCACATGAACAAGTACGTGCACATAAACCACGCAAACACTGTATTATTGGGAGCTGGCTCAGTGATTAAGCATAGTCACTGCTCTTGCAGAAGGATCCAGGTTAAATTCCTAGCACCCACATGGCAGTTCACAACCACCTATTTACTCAAACTTTCAGAGAATTTGATGCCCTTTCTAGCTTCCATGAGCTCCTGCATGCACACACATGTTACACGAAAACTCAACCAGGCAAACACACACAGATAAAAAAAAAAGATAGAAAAAGAAAAATTTTTTTAGAAATGGGAATTTTGAACTGAGAGTAAGGTTAAAGGTTGTATATAATGAAGCTAGTGATACTTGGCTTCAGATACATAAGATGAATTATTAATGTAATTCATAAATTAAAGCAAAAGATCATGTGCTTCCACCACTGAGCTTTATCTCCAGCTCAGTTTGAAAACTTAAATAATATATCTTTTTGTATTGGAATTTTTACTGTTAAAAGTTGTACTTTGCTGGGGCATAGTCAGTGGTAGAAACCTTATGTAACATGCACCAAGGCTGTAGGTTCATGCCCATCACCGGAAAAAAATACATTATATGTATTACTTTCCACAAGATGTATCAGTAATGTATACCATATGTTTATGTGTTGGTAAACTTAAAGGAAGAAACAGACAAAAATAAACAGAGCAATCATCTTCAAAGGAGGATGGGCTAGAGTCATGGCTCTGTGGTTAAGAGCACTGGCTGTTCTTACAGAGCAATGGGATTTGATCCAGCATCCACAACTGTCTTTAACACATCTATGTTATCCATGAGGTCCCATGCCCCCTTTGGCCTCTGAGAACACTAAGCACACAAGTGGTGCACAGCCATACAAGTAGTCAAATACTTATACACATAATATTTTTAAAGTAATAGTCTTTGTGTGTGTGTGTGTGTGTGTGTGTGTGTGTGTGTGTGTGTGAGAGAGAGAGAGAGAGAGAGAGAGAGAGAGAGAGAGAGAGAGAGAGAGACAGGGTCTCATCATGTAACTCTGTTTGTCCTAGAACTTGGTATGTAGGCCAGGCTGGCCTAGAACTCAGAGATCTGCCTGCTTTTGCCTCCCAGAGCTGAGATTAAATGTGTGTACTACCACGCCCTGCTTCATACAAACTTTTAAAGAGATGAGTGATAGAGCTAACCTTTATCTATAAGTTTTGAATTTATATTGTCTCATCCTGTGTAAAACCATCTTTCCTACAAAACAAACAAACAAAAAAAGGACCACCAGGCAATTAGCAAATAACATATAAAACATATAAATAAAAAGTTAAAATATTTACATCCATTGTATATTAAACCATAATTTTAACGTGTCTCTGAGATTTAGTGGAAGGGTAGAAGACATCCAGCAGATAGCTATGACCAGAAGGCAATCTGAAACACTGCCAGCAAGTGCCCTACAGTAGAAGTCCTCAAGGAACAAAGGACGACTGTGACCATTCTGGAAAAGGTCTCATTCTCTGCTCTCTCCCCTCCCTCTCAAACACACTTTCCTAGGTTTATCTCCTTTATGAACTCAGAAGACTGCTGTGTTAGGTTCATCGGGTGCCACAACAAAGTACCACAAACTGGGAAGCTTAAGACACCATGAATACTAATACATCTTCTTCATTGTTCTAGAGGCCAGAAGCCTAACAGTAAATGTTGAGAAAGCTGGTTCCTTCTAGTAGATGCTGACGAAAAATCTCTAACCCTTCTCCAACCTCTGCCTCCATCATCACATGGTCGTCCCTGGGCATCTCTCTCTCTGCCTAATACCTTCTTCTCTCCCTGTATCTGTGTCTTCTTTTCTCATAGTTTCCTAGTTTCCTAATTTCCAGGCTTGTTGGACTAAAGACCCTTGGTAATCTGTAAGTCCTCATCTTAGTGAATAGCATATGCAAAGCACATAACTAAAAAAAAAAAGTCACACCTATAGAACATGACTTTTGGAACTACACCATTCAGCCCAATGTAACCACCAATCATCACCCTTCTTACCAGATCAAAGTACATACTATTCAGAGGGCTAAAAGTATCAAGGCCCTGGATTCAGAGCCAGCACCAAACCCTTCCATATCTTTGCATATACTGTATATAGTTAGAAAACAGTCACAAAGTTCAGGGGTGTCTTTGTTGTTGTGTTTTTCAAATAGGGTCTCACACATCCCAGGCTTAACTGAACTTGCCAAGTAGTCAACTGGCCTTAAATATCTGATCCTCCTACCTCTACCTACCAAGTGCTCAGCCCACAGATCTGCACCACCATGTTGGGCCACATCCTTTGACACACACATACAAAAACCTATTTTATATCCAATCTATTTCTCAGAAGAAAGAACAGCCCTTTCAAAATAAAATTGAGACCTGGCAGTTCTGCAGTTAGTTGATCTAATGTAGAGACAGACTTAACTACAACAACAACAAAAGAAAAAAGAAAAAAACAGGCCAGGATATAGGTAATTGATAGAATGCTTGCTTCAAATACACGAGGCCCTGGGTTTGATTTCCTGCACCAAATAAATAATAAGTTTTAAAAAGTCTATCAAAGCCTGCTTTATGAGACTGTCGTAGGACTCACACAGAAGAGGACTATGTAACAAAACTAAAATTAAGTGTGTGTGTGTGTGTGTGTGTGTGTGTGTGTGTGTGTGTATAGTTATATAGTTATAGTTAAATAAGATATAAAATGAGAGGCACTTGCTCTTTCAAAGGACCTGAGTTTGATCCTCAGGGCCCATGTCAGGCAAATCACACCCTTCAGTAATTTTAGCTTAAGGACATTGACACCTCTGGGCCCCCTGGGCATCTATTCTCTCATACACATACCTACACACACACACACACACACACCTTCACATAATCTAAAATAATAAAAATAAATCTTATGAAAGCAACAGTGAGGTCCTCTGCAGACAGAAGCAAAGCTCAGACCTGCCTAGGTTAGTGTCTGGATTCCTTGGCCTGGTGCAGTATATCCCAGCAGTCCTTCTGCTTTCTGGCTGTTCAGGCCAGCTCTGTGCTCCTCTACCCTTCATCTACAGCTTTTAGCTCCAGTCTGCTGAACTGTTGCTGGTGAATAACAGGATCCTTGTCATCCTGTGGCCCCTTTCCCTTTCACCTGGCCAGTTCCTGTTACTTCTGCTGCCATTTAAGGCAATGTTCATCCTTCACCTCTGCTGTCTCCATGAGGATGAGGATGGTCCCATTCCCTTCTGGATGGGTGTAAATCAAGGTTTCCTGGTCTTTGTTTACTCTCAGCCCCTTTTTGCCCAAGAAAAATTTACCTGATCCTAAGCATAAGGCATTTATTGATAATAAAACACAAATAAATTTGTTTTAGCTGGGCACAGTGGTGCTTGCCTATAACCTTAACACTCAAGAGGTGGAGGCAGGAAGATTTCTAAAAGTTCAATGTCATCTTGGTCTACACAGTGAGTTCCAGGCCAGCCAGAGCTACATAGCAAGACAATGTCCCTCTGTTCTTGTTTTTAAATTCTAAATTCTTTGGTATACTTATACTTTTATAGCTCATTAAAGAATAGTATTGATGAAATGATGTATTTGCATTTATTTTTATGAACATGAAGATTGGCTGAGTATTTTCACTGCAGGATACAGAACATCTCCAGCATGTTTCAGAGTTGATTGATATTTTGATTTGATAGTTTTTAGTGTTGAGAATGCTGCTTCACATAAACATGTAGCCCAAAAAGGTGGAAGTCTGTTTGGGGCCATTTTAGAAATTGTGTTTGTGCTAGCTAGTCTTATGTCAACTTGACACACTAACTAGAGTTATCTGAAAGAAGGAAACCTTAATTGAGAAAACGTCTCTATAAGATCTAGGTGTAAGGCATTTTCTTAGTAATTGATGGGGGAAGGCCCAACCCTTTGGTACCATCCTGGGCTAGTGGTCCTGGGTTTTATAAGGGAGCAGGCTGAACAAGCAATGGGAAGCAAGCCAGTAAGCAACACAACTTAAACAGCAGTGTTTATATATTTATTTAGATTTTTGTTGTTGTTTGCTTTTGGTTTGGGTTTTTTTTTTAAGATTTATTTATTTATGTATGTGAGTCCTCTATCTGTGTGTGCACCTGTATGCCAGAGGAGGGAACCAGACCCCATTATAGATGGTTGTGAGCCTCCATGTGGAGCCTGGGAATTGAACTCAGGACATCTAGAAGAGCAGCCAGTGCTCTTAACTGCTGAGCCATCTCTCTAACTCTGGTTTTCACTTTAAAAAAAAAAAAAATGTCTGGCTGGCCTGGAATTTGCTATATAGACCAGAACTATACTACCTGCCTCTGTCTCCCTAACCTCTGCATCAGCTCCTGCCTCCAGGTTCCAGCCCTGTTTTAGTTCCTATCCTACTAGCTTCCTTCAATGATGGACTATGATGTAGAAGTGTAAACCAGATAAACCCTTTCCTCCCCAACTTATTTTTGGTCATGGTGTTTCATGTCATAAATAGAAATCCTAACTAAGGCAATGTTCTCATTCCAAACTAAAATTCAGTGATCAATTTGTATATGCATGTGTGAAACTCAAATCAGCAACTTAAACAGCAGTATTTATGTGCTTATTTGAGGTTTTGTTGTTTTTTTGGTTGGTTTGGCTTGGATTTTTGTTTTTGTTTTTTTGTTTGTTTGTTTGTTTGTTTTTTAAACACATCTCACTGTGTAGCTTTGGCTGGCCTGGAACTTGCTATATAGACCAGACTGCCCTAGACTCAGAAATCCATCTGTCTCTGCCTTCCTTAACTGCCTCTGGTCGGTTTTTGAAACAGGTGCAAGAGTTTCAGGCTGTTCTAGTTTGCTTCTCTGTTGCTGTGATAAAACACTCTGACCAAAAACAATGTGGAAAGGAAAGGGATTATTTGGCTTATACTTCCAGGTCACATCCATCATTGAGGGAAGTCAAGGCAGGCACTCAAGCAGGAACTGAAGCACACGCCATAGAGGAAGGCTGCTTACTGACTCACTCATTCTCTTCTCTTCTCTTCTCTTCTCTTCTCTTCTCTTCTCTTCTCTTTCTGTTGTTGTTGTTGTTTTTCAAGTCAGGGTTTCTTTGTTGTAACTCTGGCTATCCTGGAACTCATTCTCTAGACCAGGCTGGCCTCGAACTCACAGTGATCTGCCTGCCTCTGTCTCCTGAGTGCTGTGATCAAAGGTGTGTACCACCACTGCCTGGCTTACTTTTCTTATACAACCCACACCCACCAGTCTAGGGATTGGTGCTTCCCATTCTGGGCTATGCCCCACCCCACCCCCATCAATCATCAATTACAGATGATGACTCATAGACACTGCCACAGGAAAATCTGATCTAGGAAATTCTTCATTTGAGGCTCACTCTTCCTAGATGGTTGACTGTAGGTATATCAAGTTAATAATAAATAAACAGCATAAGCCAGGCAAGGTAGCATATACCTTGAATCCCAGCACTAGGGAGGAGAAATAGGTGGATCTCTGTGAGATCAAGGTCAGCCTGATCTACATAAATTCTCGGACAACCAGGACTATGTAAAGAGAGAGACCCTGTCTCAAAAAGCTAAAAACAACAACAAAAAGAACTGAACCAGCATAAGGCCAACCTGAGTTACATGAGACCCTGTCTTAAAGGAAAAAAGACTAAATGATGGTTAGTTATATCTGGGTTGGGATTCTAAATGACCTTTATTTTCTATGCACTGTGAACTTTTATTTTCTTTCTATTTATTTGTGTCATTTCTTTTGTTGTTTTTGTTTAAGACAGGTATTGAAATATAGCCCAGCACTCTGGAGGCAGAGGCAGGCAGATCTCTGTGAATTCGTGGTTAGCCATTTTCAGTCCAGCCATGGATACCCTAATGAGACCCTGTCTATAAATAAAGAAGTAAACAAACAAACAAAGAGAAAGAAACAAAGAAAGATAGCTCAGGCTGGCCCTGAATTTGCAGTCTTCCTGTGTCATCCTTCTGAGTTGTTGGGATTACAAATTGCTAGGATTACCAGGCCTGGCTTCTTTTTTATTTTACTTTATCTTATTTATTATTCTTAAATTCTGTGTATTTGTGTGTCTGTGTGGAATTATGTGCACGTGTCTGTAGGTGCCCAAAGACCAAAGGTGCTGGATCCCTTGGAGTAGGAGTTACAGGCAAGTGGTTAGCCATCAGATGCCAGGTGTGGGCTCTGAGACCCAAACTCAGGCCTCTAAAGAACAGTGCAGGAGCCATTTCCCAGGCCCCTGGCCTCTTTTTAATTCTTAGAATGACTATTACTTTTACAAAACAATCATGCTTTTCAAAGAAAAACATGTTTATTTGTTTTTCTCGACTTAAGATAACCTGCTTGTTGAATTTCCATCCATTCTGATATTTTCCCCATTTCTTGAAGCAGCTCTTTGGTGGAAATATTAAAACTCTATCCACTATCCCATCACAATTCATGCTGCTATTGTTTCCAAGTTCTGCAGTAAGTGTGAAAAATGAATGGCATCGCTGTGACTTTCCTCTGGCCTCAGCTGACACATCCATCTCCCACCAGGCACTCCTCCTCATACCTGCCCAAGGCTGGGCTCATTCCCTACAAATTCATTTCCTCTGTGAGTTCCCAAGAGTTTCCAAGTCCTGCCTGTGTGTTTTACCTAGCACTGATCACAGAGGGAACTCAAGAAGTGTTTGTGAGTCTAAATCATAAACTCCATTACTCCACCAAATCCAGCAGGAATAGCATACAGGGGAGGACAGAGGGAGACTCCAAGCCTTTGTGCCCAACAGCCTTTTGTGGTTGTTATTTTGCTGTTTCAAGACATAGTCTCTGGCTAGCCTGGAACTCACTATGTAGACCAGCCTCGCTTTGAACTCATAGAGATCTACCAGCCTCTGTCTCCAAAGGGCTGGGATTACAGGAACTCACTGTGTAGAGCAATCTAGTCTCAAAAACATAAAGATCTGCTTGTCTGCTGGAATTAAAGGTGTGGGCCACCATCCCCAGCTTTTAAAAAAAAATTAAAAAACTAAGTATGTGGGCATTAGCATATATATGCACATGAACACAGGTGCTAGCAGAGATTGGAGGTGTTGGGTCCCCTGGAGTTGGAGTTCGAGTAGTTGTGAGCTGCCTAATGTGGGATTGAATTCAGGGTCTCCTGTAAGAGTAGTGCATGCTGTGACTTGAGTTTTGTAAGTCTTGTTGTGTAGCCCAGGCTGGCCTCTGACTCAAGGCAATCCTCCTGCTTTTCCCTCCCAAGTGCAGGGAGCATAGCGTATAGGTGTGCATCACCACACTCCGTTCTGCCAGGTTTCTGTTTTATTTGTTGAGACAGGGTCTCACTACCTGGCCCTGACTAGCCTAGAACTTCCTATGTGGACATCAGGCTGTCCTCAGACTTGTGGTGACTCCCTTGTCCCCGTCTTCCTGGTACTGGGACTAGGCTCTGTCGGGTTTGGTTTGTGTTTGTTTAGGGGCATTTTGTTGCTGGTCTTTGTTTTTGCTTTGTTTGCGTTTTGAGACATTCTCACAATATAGCCCAGGCTGACATGGAATTGTGACAGTCTCACCTCAGCCTCCAAGTGCTGGAATTACAGGGATAAAGCACACAGCCAGCTGTGTCACGTTTTATCGTTACTTCTGTTTCTGGGTTTAGTGCTATGTAGGACCCCCACCCCCACCCCAGCCTCAGTTCCCTCTCTAAAATAGTAAAGTCCACCAAGGAGACTTCATTAGGAACTGGAAGTGTTTCCGGATTTTCAACACTAGAGGTATTTGCTCCTGCTATCAGAGTCTCTGTGAGCTAACTGTCCCTTTGTGACTTCATTCCCTGTCTCTAGTTCCATTTTGTGACTTCATCAGAGGTGCAGTTTAGCTCGCGTGGGTCAGAGGATCCAGGAGTCTGGCTTGTTCAGACTTAACTTTGGAGATGTGCCTAGAACTGAGCTCTCTGTACCTCATCCTTGGACTCAAAGTGGAGGCCCTCTTCCGGTTGGCTTCTGCGTGTAACAGGTGATGTGCATTTGGCTTCTGGAGCAGCTTCAAATATAGATGCCAAGGGTGTACCTACTGCTGTTTCTAGAGTGCCTTTAACCCATGGCAGTCTCCTCACCCTTCCAGACCTCGCAGAACAAAGTCCCATCAGCCCTAGAACTTCCCAAGAGGCTGGAAAGAGCACCAGAGAATAACTCCCAGTCTCTAGAAGAGGAACAGTCATGCATACTGAGGGCCACCGCTGCAGCTCAGACACTAGCCAGTATTATCCGACCTTGCTATGGTCCCTATGGCCGGCAGAAGTTCCTGGTGACTGCCAAGGGAGAAACAGTTTGTACAGGTCATGCCGCTGCCATACTCAGGGCTCTGGAGCTGGAGCACCCAGCTGCCCAGCTTGTCCGAGAAGTGGCCCAAACACAGGCAGAGAACACTGGGGATGGCACAGCCTTTGTCGTTCTCCTGACAGAAGCCTTGCTAGAGCAAGCCCAGTATCTTCTATGGGCGGGCCTAGCTCGAACCCAGCTCCGGGAGGCCTTTGCCACGGCCATAGCAGAAGTCCTAACCGTCCTGCCTTCCCTGGCCATCCGTGCTCTAGGGCCTTTGGAAGACCCAACCTGGGCCCTCTATTCTGTGATGAACACTCACTGCCTGTCCAACACAGATTATTTAACCAAGCTTGTGTCTCACGTGTGCTGGGTTAGCAGAGAGCCAAACGGCAACTTCAGGCCTGAGCGTATTGGCGTGTGCTTGCTTCAGGGTGGGACACTGCTTGATTCCCGTATCCTCCACGGGTTAGCAATATCCGGGAAGCCCTGTGGACTAAGGACCGAAATGCTACAGGAATCCAGGGTGGCCCTGTTCACTTGCCCCTTTGGTCCTACAAATCCATTCACATTAGCCACACCCCGTCTCTCTAGCCCTGAAGACCTACAAAAATTAAACAAACAAATTGAGCAAGTGGAGAAGGAAATAATCCTGCTGGCCGCTATGGACATTAACGTGGCAGTGGTATGGGGGCAAGTTAACGAGAAGATGGTGGTCCACGCTGATAATTGCGGCATCATGGTGATTCAAGCCAACTCCCGGAAGGAGATGATCTACCTGAGTGAGACGCTGGGTACTCCTCTGCTGACTCGGCTGCTTCCTCCCCAAAAGCCGGGAAAGTGCCATAAGGTTTACAGGCAGGAGTTGACAGACAGTACGGTGGTGGTGTTTGAGTGGTCAGAAGATTTTGTACCTTCCCTCACAGTGATCCTTAGGGGACCCACCATCCAGGGACTTCGGTGTGCAGAGCAGGCTGTCTACTATGGCATTGATGCATTTTCCCAATTGTGTCGAGATCCCAGACTGCTGCCAGGAGCCGGTGCCACAGAGATGGCTCTGGCAAAAATGCTGGTGGACAAAGGAAGCCGACTGGCAGGCCCCAACAGTCTGGCCTTCCAAGCATTTGCCCATGCCCTGAGTTCTCTGCCTAAAACTCTGGCAGAGAATGCAGGCTTAGCTGCCCAGCATGTGATGGCAGAAATGAATGGAATTCACCAAGTTGGGAACTTTCTCATTGGAGTGGGAACAGAAGGGATAATAAATGTGGCCGAGCAAGGGATATGGGACATCCTGAAGGCAAAAGCCCAAGGAATACAGGCAGTTGCTGAGCTGGTACAGCAGCTGGTGACTGTGGACCAGATCATAGTAGCCAAGAAGACTCCTGACTACCAGCAGGTCACAAAAACTGACATGAAGGGAAAGAAATCCCCACCCTTGAGACAAAGAGTCTTTGAAAAGTACGAATAGCAAAGACACAATAAAGTAAGGACTGTCAGGATTGCATAGTGACCCCCAAAATACAGATATTTTCCTTATTTCTTTCTCTCATGCCTGGGGCTTCTAGAGCCAGTTTCCAACTTCTTTAAAGATTTGTTTTTTTGTGTGTAAGGTGTATTGATGTGTGGTTATGAGTATGTTCATGTATGTGCAGGAGGTGCTCACAGAGGTCAGAAGAGGGTGTCAGATCCCCTGTAGCCAGGGTTAGAGGCAGTTGTGAGAGGCTATGTGGGTACTTAGACTCTCTGGAAGAGCAGATTAACCACTGAGCCATCTCTCTAACACATGAAGTCAGGGTATAGAATAACATAAAGATGGGTATAGTGATGCAGGTCTGTACTCCCAACATCTGGGAGGCAGATGGAATAGGATGTGTAGTTGAAGGCGAGATTCAGCTATATAGTGAGTTCGAGGTCAGTTTGGGCTAAGACTCTGTCTGAAAACACTAAGGATGGGGACTTAGCTCCGTTGGTAATATGCTTGCCTAAGATGCACAACGCCCTGAGCCCCATGATGACATTCAAAGGACTGGAATCCTAGCACTTGGCATTATAGTCAGGAAGAGCACAAGTTCAAGGTCACCTCCAGCTACTCAGCAAGCTTTTGGACAGCTTTAGCTATTTAAGGTCTTGTCTCAGAGAGAGGAAAGGATGGGGAGAAAAAGAGCAAGAATTTTTTAGTAATTTAGCTCCATTCCTAATCTTGAATTTTCTATTTCCCATTTCTCTTCATCACGCTTGTTTTTACAATAACAACAGATGCATAGATTCAGTTCTAATAGAATTTTAAATTGAGTACCTGAGCTTTGGGGGTGATAAAAGAAAGTACAGTCATCTTTTCCCACATCTGAATATCCCTTTTATGGTATCCTGACCTGCATAGTTTTATGTCTAGATAGATATCACTGTAACACTTTAAAAGCACCAACTTAGAAGAGTGGCTAGTCAGACTCCAGTTACCTGAAAAAAAAGGACAGTATCATTTTGAGACTCCTCCCAAAAAAGTTTTAAAAAACAATTATTTGTTTCTTAACAAATACAAAACTTACAAAATAAGTTGTATTTTTATTGGTTTGGTTTTTTCTTATTTTAATTTTTTTCTTCCCTTTTCTCTTTTCTTTCCTTTGTTTTTGTTTTTATTTGTTTGTTTTAGACAGGATTTCTCTGATACAGCAGTCCTGGAACTAGCTCTCTAAACCATGTTGGCCTTGAACTCAGAGATCCACTATGCCCGGCTATTTTTATTTAATTTTTAAGATTTCTTCTTGCCAGGCTTGGTGGCACACACCTTTAATCCCAGCACTTGAGGCAGAGGCTGGTGGATCTCTGTGAGTTGGAGAACAGCCTGGCCTACATAGCAAATTTAAGAACAAACAAAAAAAACTTATGTGAATGTGTAATACCTGCACACCGTGTGTGCAGGTGCCCATCGTGGTCAGAGAGAAGAGGATGTCAGATTCCTAGTGTGGGTGCTGGGAACAGAATTTGGGTCCTCTAGGAGAGCAGCAAGTACTCTTAACTACTGAGCCATCTTTCCACCCCCTTGTTTTATTTGTTTTTTATCTATTTTGTGTATATAGTGTTTTGCCAGAATGTATATATACTGCATGTGTGCCTGGCACCCATGGAATTTGAATGTTGAATGTTGAAAAGGAAACTTATGGAGAGGTACACTGGGAAGATAAGGTGTTGGAAGTCATTCTTGACTACATGGCAAGTTTGAGGATAGCTTGTGTTACTTGAGACCCTACCTCAGACATTTTTTAAAAATATTTCAGCTCATGCCTTTAATCCCAGTACTAGAGAGGTAGAGGCAGGTAAATCTCTGTGAGTTTATGGCCAACCTGGTCTACAGAGTGAGTTCTAGGTCATCCAATGGTACACAGTGAGACACAGTCTTTAAAAATAAATAAAATAATTTCAATTAGTGCTATTTATTTAGAGGTTTGTATTTTTTCTTGTTTTTTTTTTTTTTTTTTTTTTATACAAGTTTACTTTGTGACTTAATTGGCCTTGAACACACTATGTAGTCCAGATTGGCCTAATTGATCTTCCTGCCTCAGTCTCCCCAGTGTTAGGAATTATGAACATGAGTTTCCATGCCCTGATGAGGAATTTATTTCCTTCTCCTCCTTCCCCTCTTCCATTTTATTTACTTTTTTATTGAAAATTGTCTTTCCTTTTTTTTTGGAGGAGGGGTATGGCGTGCAAGACAGAGTTTCTCTCTTGTAACTCTGGCTGTCCTGGACCTGCCTCCGCCTCCTGAGTATTGGGATTAAAGGCGTGTGCCACCATTGATTAGGTTTCCCTCACCTATCCTCTTTTTTCAAGATAGGATCTTGAAAAACAATTTTAATCAGATAAAAGACTTCTGGACTAGTGATTCAGCAGGTAAAGATGATTTCTGTCTAATGTCCAGAGTTCTACCCCTAAGACCCACAGGATGGAAGGAGAGCTGACTCCCACGAACTGTCCTTTGAGCTCCATGTGCTTTCTATGGTACATGTGCAAGTACACACACACACACACACAAACACACAGATACAAACACAGGCACACACATACAAACACACAGATACAAACACACGCACACACATACACAAACACAAACAAAAATACCACAATTATTGTGTGTAACAATATAAAGATGGCTTCTTGGGCTGGACAGATGGCTCAACAGTTAAGAGCACTGGCTGCTCTTTCAGAGGATGAATTCCCAGGTTCAGTTCCCAGCAGCTCACAACTATCTGTAACTCCAGTTCCAGGGGATATGACACCCTCACACCAATGCACATAAAATAAATTATAAAAAACTAAAATGAAGGTGGCTCCTTATTTTAGTTATACATCCAAGATTAGTTATAAATCCCAGAGTGGGATTACAGGCATGTAGCATCAACAAGGTCATAAATCTTCAGACATCCAGAGTTGGCATAGTCTAAAGAAAAAAAAAAAAATTCCCCCAAGGGATGGTGATACCACACAACAGCAAAGGTGGTGGCAAGTCGGGTAGCTATAGATAGGGCTCAAGGAAGAGGGTCTGAATGGAGTGCAGTAAGCAAGAAATGCTTGTATCTCAGATCTTCCCACTCCCATGTAAGGCTCTTGGAATGGACCCCAGGTCCCTGAGTATGCTGGACAATGCCCCGTGTATCTCAGGTTCTATTTAGCCTGGGCTGATGGCATCTCCGTCTGGCAGCCTGCCTGGCAGCGTGCCCCCTGAACTCTCTAAACTTCATGGGGATCTGAGTTCCAGCAGTGTGAGCACCAGTTACCAGCGAGGATGGAGCTGTCCACATGTCAAACTGTGGGGCGGATGGACAATGCTTGAGAAGCATTGACCTGGGCAGCAATTCTACACCACTGTGTCTGTAGCAAAGAGACTTAATAATGTCCTCACCTACCTCCCCACATAGGACTCAGACGTCTTCTCCTGGCTATGGAGAAGTGGACCAGAACTTCACCTCGATTTGGCAGATCCCCATCTGCTTCTGGAGCTGTAGGATGGAGGTCTCCTCCCAAGGCCTCAGTTCTCAGGCCTTGGCTTCTGGCTGCTCTACTGTCCTCTTTCAACATACCCTTCTCATCTGTTCCAGAAGTGGCAACTCAGGGGGCCCACCTCCATTCTGGTGGGACTGCCCCTTTTCCCAGATCTCTCTTGCTGCTGTTCTCATGGATGTACTCTCTGTGAGTTGGTCTGATGAGCTGAAAGTAGATGACAAGATGCAGAAAAACACAAGAATAAAAACTTCTAATTAGGAGAAAAAGAGGGAGATAGGAGACTGACCTGGCAGGAACTGCAGTCCCTTAGGCTGTGGAGTATGTTGTCTCGAAACCTCCCTCCACAAAATCCTTGGAGTCCTGAGGAAAAGTGTTATTAAGCATTAAAAAAAAAAAAAAAGTCTGGAGAGAGAGAGTGAAACAGCACAGTCTAACATGAAAAAGAGTCAAAAGCTAACCTGTTCTCGATGTCTAAGTGGATCGTTCCCAAGAACCCCTCCTTACACAGAAGGTCTCCTTTCCAGCATCCTTCACCTATCCTCACAGGCTAAGCACTTTTGGTGTGAAAAACAAAAAACAAAAATAAATAAATAAATAAATAACAACAACCCCACAAAGCTTTGTGGATAGGGCAAGGGAGGTAGATCTGGAAAGACTTAGAAGGTAGTGATCTAAACATGATATATGAAACTCTCAAAGAATTAACACAACAAAACATTAACTCTTGGCCCAGGGATTGAGAAAGCCAGAATTCAAAAGAACAGAGGCTGCAGATAGCACATAGCTCAGTTATTAAGGATACTTGCCCAAAATGCTCTTTGTGAATTCCAGGACAGGTTGACATACATAGCAAGTTCCAGGCCTCAAAAATAATAGACAGATAGACAGGCACATCATGGAAGTAATTAACCACTTTCTGATTGGATTTAAGTCCAGCTTCACAAGATGAAACTCATACCTGGTGCCATTACAGCTAAGAACCTGTGGCTAGACTGATCTTAGGTCCTAGGCGACAACCTACTATTGTTATACTTCTAAACAGACATAGTATTATTAATGAACCTCTTAACCCTCCTCTGAGAGGCTATTTACAGTAGATGTTGATTAGCGCAGTGACCCACAACTGGCCAAGGTGTGCAGAAAGACTGCAGAGTGAGTGCACAGCCCTAAAAGGAACATCTACACTATCCCTGCCAAGGCTCAGGGATCACTGTAGAAGAAGGTAGAAGGAGTTCGAGAGCCAGAGACAGTAGATGACCACAAGAAAATAGTGTCTTCTGGACACCCCAGGAAAGCTGCATAAAGCAACTCACCACAGTGGTTGTAACAGCTTGCACATGATCTGTGGAACGCCCAAACCAGACCACATCCCAGCACTAGTGAGACATATACACCAACTCCTCACCTAGTTGAGGAGCTACTGGTGATTGTTAGCTTCTGGGGAGGGAACGACAGAGTTCTCTGAGAGTGTAGCCCCTGGTAAGCTGACCACTCTCAAGTGGAAGATCACACAGCCAAGAGTATTTGGGAAGCATAAATTGGTCTTTAAGTATTAAAAAAAATAAAAAAGAATAGTGGTCAGCAGTGATGGCACACGCCTTTAATCCTAGCACTAGGGAGGCAGAGGCAGGTGGATCTCTGTGAGTTCATCTGGTCTACATAGTGAGTTCCAGGACAGTCATGGCTACATAGTGAGACTCTCTCAAAAAACAAATAAAAAGAAATAATAAAGTAAATATTAAAGTTTTATGGGTAGGGCAAGGGGGATGGATCTAGAAAAGCTTGGAAGGTATTGATCAAAATATGTTATATGAAACTCTCAGAGAACTAAAAAAAAAAAAAGAAGGAAAGAAAGGAAAAAAGACTTAGGACTGGGAAGATAGTTTAGTCAGGAAAGGGCTCCCCTAGTCAGCACAAGTCTTGTCTTGACTTTGATTCCCAGAGTCCATGCTTTTATAAAAAAAGATGATTTTAAGGAAACAGCAGTTTTCAGACACAGCAGAGCAGAGGCACATATGAATTTACAGAGAGTGTCACAGTCTGCACAAGAACACACACACACGCACACGCCTGGTTTTGACATGCACTTGTACTCTAGTGCTGGATATCACTGTAGCTCACTGGCCAGCTAGTCTAGACTACTTTGCAAGCTCCAATTTTAAAAAGGACAGCTCCTAAGGAAGAACACTGAGGTTGTTCTCTGACTTCAGGTACATACACCCCCCCAAACACACACACACACCCCCCACACACACACAATCTCAGCACTATTGGCTTCCTGTGTCTGTGGACTCCAGAATAACAAAGAGCAAGGGACCCTGCTGTGGCTACTTTCCTAAGTTCATCTTCTTGGCAGCCGTCTCAAGTTCTGCACTAGCTAGCAACTCTCTAGAAGAGAATGAACTCTGTCAGACTAGTGTCCTCTTGAAGATGCAAAACATCTCTATTCATATTACATCCCTACATCTATTTTGATAGTAGTTCAGTATTAGTGCAACTATTTACAAAAGACAACCAGACTGTAGAGTTTTCAGGTTAAAAAAAAAAAAAAAAAAAAAAGCTTAGCTAGGCGCAGGTGATGCACGCCTTTAATCCCAGGAGGCAGAGGCAGGTGGATCTCACTGTGAGTTTGAGGCCAGTCTGGTCTACAGAGTGAGTTCCAGGACAGCCAGAGTTACAACAGAGAAACCCTGTCTCAAAAAAAAAACAAAAAACAAAACAAACAAACAAAAAGAAGGCTGGCAAAACTATTTTTGATGCTTTTTTCCATTCGATTTTGATCTTGGGAAAAACAATCTGTACTTGCCTTGATTGTTGGCACTTAATAGAAATGTTTCAAAATATACACAATGTCACCGAAATTAGTCTTTAAAGAAAATTTGTAGGGGCTGGAGCGATGGCTCAGGTGGGTAAGAGCACTGGCTGGTCTTGTTAAGAGGCAGGGTTCAAGTCCTAACACCCACATGGCTGCTCACATCTGTAACTCCAGGTCCAGGGGATCTGATGCCCTTCTCTGGTTCTGAGGGCACCAAGCACATACCTGGTGCACATGCACTTGGGCAAAAAAACACTTTTACAGATAAGATAAAATTAAAATTAAAAAAAGAAAGTTTGTAAAGTCTGATGCAATGAAACCACAGCAGAGGTGAGCTTTCCCGTGTGGGGTTTTCACTTGCCCCAGTGCTGTGACCAGCACTGCTGAGGAGAGAAAGAAACATCACCGACACAGAAAATATAGAAATAGTAGCACAATAAATATTTATTGCCGGGTGTGGTGCCACAGGCTGATAACCACTCCAGCAATATTTGGAAAGGTGAAACAAGAGGATTAAGAGTTCAAGGTCATCTTTAGCTACAGATAGAGGCTAAAGTCAGGATGGGCCACATTCAAAACTGTCTCAAAACAAGCAAGAAAACAGGTCTGGAGAGATGCCTCGGCAGTTAGGAGCACTGGGTGCCCTTACATAGGACAGCGGTTTGATTCCCAGCACCCACATGGTGGCTCAAAACTTAACTCCAGTTGCAGGAGATGCCCTCTTCTGGCCTCCTCAGGCACCAAGCACGCAAATAGTGTGCATGTGTACACATGCAGGCAAAAAATATACACATAAAAATAAGTCATTGAAAAATAGCAATAAAATAAAAAAGGAAAGGGGGAAGGAGGGAGGGAAGAAAATAAAAACGTAGATGGAGGATGATTGGAAAAGTAGGGTTCCATAACTCCTATTTGCCATAGTAACTGAGTGACTGACATGACTGGCAGTAGGTTGTCAGTCTGTTGAATGAGCACCGTTGCCCTGCATCCTTTAGGAGAGTTAGAGTTCTATGGACTCTGAAGATAGTCATATCTCTTGCTGCAGGAAGCAGAACTGGCCCACAGGCTTAGCCCCTGTCCTCTTGCTAGAACTGTTAGAAGGGGCAGAAACACAGCGCCACATTGACAGTCTGGTCTCAACAGCCTGAGGAGTTCCCTTAACCTTCCGGGGCCATGGTTCAGGTCAAACTGGGATTTGTGGCTTTGACACAGAAAAGAATTCCAGGCCTGGTTGTTTGTTTTGAAGCAGAATTGGAGAGTTTATTAAAGGTATTTTTAATAGACGTGGCTCAGGAAAGATTGCTTGCTGTTCTTCCAGAGGACCCAAGTTCTGTTCCCAACAACTTTACCTGTGACTCCTGTTTTGGAGGAAAAGATGGCCTCGTCTGGCCTTCACTGACACCCTCACATATGAAGCACACATGCACAAATATAAATAAAATACATAAAAATGAAACCTTTTATTTATTTTTTGAGATAGGGTTTCTCTATATAACATTGGCTGTTTTTGAACTATGTTGGATCCTCTGGAGCTGGAGTTACAGATCTTTGTATGTGACCATGTGGGAGCTGGGAACCAAACTTTGTCCTCTGGGTCCTCTGCAAAAGATGCAAATACTCTTAGCCACTTAACCATCTTACCAGCCCTTATATATTTTTTAAGGTTTTATTTTCATTTTACATGTGTGGGTATTTTGCTTGCCATGTATGTTTGTGCTCAGAGAAGGCAGAAGAGAGCAACACATTCCCTGGAACTGGAGATATAAATGGTGGGTGAGTTGCTATGTGGATTCTGAAAATGGAGCCCTGGTCTTCTGAAAAAAGCAGCCAGTGCTCTTTACCCCTGAGCCACCTCTCCAGCTTTTTGTTGTTGTTGTATTTTGAGACAAGTTCTCACTATGTAGCTCTGGCTGGCCTGGAATCCTAGAACTCATTATATAGACCAGAGATCTGCCTGACTGTTAGGAAGCAGGGAATCAAGTAGACATGTGCTCCCAAGGGAGAGGAAGGGAAAGTGAGAGAGACATACCTGGTATGGGTATGGGCTCCTCAAGGGAACCGTGAAATTAATTAACTTAGTGTTTGCCAGATACACCACTTTGGTGACTCTCCAGTTAGATCTCAAGTGTTCTTACAAAGCTTTTCCCTGTGTTTTCTTTTTTGATAAGTGAAGTAAATGCAGTGGCTCTGGAGATGCCTTGTTCAGAGCTCTAACTGATAAGGGTCACAGGAAGGAGTCTACCCTGCCTCACTCTGAACCCTCCTCCCAGCTCCATTCAGCTCCACTGGACTGAAGGCAGTCCCTTCACAGATCTCTCACATGACAATCCTTTTGGTAACTTTTTTTAGACCTCAAAACAGGCCGTCTTTTCCTGAGAATCCTCCCAAACTAGGTGCTCAGAGAGAGACAGCCTTTGGTGTGTAGCTAACCATCAAGCCTTCTTTACTCTATCTGCTCCACCGCAGGTCAGGATCGGGACTCCTGTAGAGATCAGCACAGGCACTCCGCAGCAGGGCGGCTCACTCACTGATGTACTGGCTCCCTCCCACTCCGCACCCCAGCACTCTACAGGAACAACAGCACAAATGAGGTACTTTCCCAAGTCTGAACATAAACATGACCTCATCCAGTTCCCATACCAACCTTGAACATAGGCAAGACCACTATTATTAGCCCCACTTCACTGAAGAAGCAGACTAATATGGAGGCTGGAGGATGGCTGTCAGTTCCAAAGCCTGCTCTAGGAATAACTGTGACTTCTAAAACCCTTCCAGTTCTAAACTGTATAAATTCTTCAATTTGAGTAATCTGAAATTACAAATCTAGTAGCAAGTGTCAGTTATAGGACCTGAGAGGAACCAGTTGATAACAGGCTAATTTTTTTTTTTTCTTCTTGAGACAAGGTTTCTCTGTTGTAACTCTGGCTGTCCTGGAACTCACTTTGTAGACCAAGCTGGCCTCCAACTCACAGAGATCCACCTGCCTCTGCTTCCTGAGTGCTGGGATTAAAGGCATACCATGCATAGCCACTGCCCCGAAACAGGCTAATTCTAAACCTTGTTATTTCTTTCATCCCACCTTTCCTCTAGCAGTCTCAAGGACAGAGACACTCTGGCGCTGAGTACCTATCAGATTCCACAGAGAGAGAGAGGACTACAGTGTTTACTCTGCAAAAAACCCAGTCCTAGCTGTCCCTACCCTGCCCCAGGGCGTGATAGCCTCAACACTTCCCATTCTCCAGGCCTGGGGAACTCTGGCCTGGAATGCAGGAAGCAGAACACCTCTGAGTGGATGTCAGTGCTGAGCTTACTGGAGGCCCTGGGTCCATCCCTAGCTGGAGTCAACTCAATGACAACA
Source organism: Cricetomys ansorgei (assembly GCA_026225945.1). Taxonomy (NCBI): domain Eukaryota; kingdom Metazoa; phylum Chordata; class Mammalia; order Rodentia; family Nesomyidae; genus Cricetomys; species Cricetomys ansorgei. Next base: position 1,524,183 of record JAMJFZ010004042.1, read on the forward strand.
GACTTGGATGGAGGATGGAAAGCTTTAGCTTCCATAGCTCCTGGCAATTTCTCCATGGCCCTGAAAGGATGTTCATAGAATTTTTTTAAAATTATTTTTTATTGAAAATAGATTTTTTTTCAACAATATATTTTGATCACAGTTTCCTCTCCCCTAGTCCTCCCAGATCCTCTTCCCACTTCCCACAGGATTCTTGTCTGGGATGGTTTGTTTTGTTTTTCCCTCTTCTTTTAATTTACTGGTTTGCTTTTTTAAACCTTTTGAATTTTATTTATTTCTTATTTTTTTATTTACTTTTTTATCTATTTATTTTAAGTTTTTTTTTTTGTTTTTTGTTTTTTGAGACAGGGTTTATCTGTGTAGCCCTGGCTATCCTGGAACTCACTCTGTAGACCAGGCTGACCTGGAACTCAGAGAAATCCACCTGGATTAACGGCATGTGCCACCACTGCCCAGCTTAATTTTATTTTTTATAATCAGGGTCTCACAGAGGCCAGGTTGGCCTCAAATTCACATTGAGGCTAGCCTTGACCTCATGACTAGCCTGTAGTTACATGCCACCTTACCCAGCTCGGGACTGGTTAGTTGTGAGCAAATAAAAGCACATGTCTATACCCCTAAAACTGACAACATAGGCAAAAATATGGAAGCACTGAGACTCAAAGTTAACCAGTAGTCACCAAGCTCACAATGCATGTGTGGAGCAGGTAGTGCTACATTTAAACTCTGGGAACTGTTCTAAGGCACTCCTAGCCAAAGTCTGTACAATGCCCTATGTGCACAGAAAGACCAGAAAGGTCCAGCCACTGAAGAGTGCTGGAGGGGGAGGGGAGAAGGGAAGGAGGGAAGAACCTCTTTTTCTACTGTTCCTGCCCTGCAGGGTGACACAAAACCACCTCCAGGGCTGCAGCTGGGATCCAAGAACAGTTACTGGGAACCAGACTTCTTCCCTTCCCCCACTGGAACCAGCATCCAGCAGGGCCTGGAGCTGCCCTGGGGGAAGGGGCTGCCTGCCAAGTATCTGCCCACCTGGGGCCAGGGCCAGGGCCAGGGCCAGGTCAGACTCTGCAGTCTGTGCACAGCTTGAAACAAAGTGGGCAAAAGGGTGTCCTTGAATCAACAAGCCTTGCTTTTTACTTGTCTCATCAAGAAATAACAGGAAATAAAGTAAGAAAAATCAAAGAATCATAAACTGTTTACAAGAATAGCTACTTTCCCAGTTCTTATTTACAGGTGTGTCTACACCATGGGGCCAATCCAACAGGAAGATCAGTTTGCTTGCTCATTGGATCACATCTAATGAAGCCATTTGTTTATTCATTAAGCCCTTGTTAAGCACCTGCCCTAGGAAACAGAAATTCCCCAGCTTGGAGGGACAAGGGGAATCAGCCATTTTAAGGAAGAACACAAGAAGCCTTCAGACTGTGCAGCTTGTGGGAAGTAACTGGGAGAGGACAGAAAGTACCTGGTTGGGGGCGGGGAGAGGACCTGTTTCAGTACAGCTGACACTCGAGCTGAGCTACCTGAGAAGTCTGAAGAAATGCTGCTCCAGACAGGCTAGAGAGCACTGCAAAGCCCCAGAGTAGGAAATCACTGACTGAAGCCCTTGGTGTGCCTAGACTAGTGAGCAAAACAAGCCAGGTTCCTACAAGGCAGGGCCTCCCTGGGCCAGTATCAGGAGCTATGAGGACCCTGTGGGAAAGCCAGAGAGGCTCTTGGAAAGGCCACTTCTGTAAGGAATCCATTAACGAGCCTGATGAAGTCATCTCTGGAGGCTGACCTGCAAGCACGCAAGATCTACTTCAGTAATCTTGGGAAAGTTACACACATCTCCTCCCCAATCTTGGGGTGTGTGTGTGTGTGTGGAGTGATGGGGTATATTGGTCATGATCTCTTATGGCCCAGACTGGCCTTGAACTCCTCATCTTATTTCAACCACCCTAGCTCTGGAATTACAGGTGTGCACCACCACACCCAGCAGCAGTTTTGAACCAGTTTCAAATAGCTCATACTGACCTTGAACTCCCCAAGAGGCTAGCCTTGAGCTCTTCCTGCCCCCAAATCCCAAAAGCAGGGATTACAGGCACTATCATGATAAAAGTTAAACCGACTCCCAGAAGACAGGTCTCAATGCATAGCCCTGACTGGCCTGGAATCTGTAATCTTGATTCAGCACCATCTCAAGGGACTAAGATTCCTCTTCTGAGGTTTTTTTTGGAGGCCAATTACATGTATGCAGTTTTATCTCATTATCTTTACCCTCAAAAACTATTTTAAGAGCTAGTTTGATTGTAAAGAAAAAAAGCACACATGCAAATTTTAAATTTCAAAATGGAATAAATAATAGAAATTTACGTTTCCCAGGAAATACAGCCTGTATTTCTGGAGTATTAAACTTGGTCATTGCAGTCTCCTTTGGCACTTTTGGAACTAGTTTGGAATTAGTTTAGAACTAAATTCCACGGCTGGATGGCTCAGAGGTTAAGAGCACTGGCTGTCCTTTCAAAGTACTGGAGTTCAATTCCCAGCACCCACAAGGCAGCTTTTGACTATTTGTAACTCCAGTTCCAGAAGATCTGACACCCTCACACAGACATGCAGACACCATCAATGCAGTAAATAAATAAATAAATAAATAAAATAAAGCAAGCAAGCAAGCAAGCAAGCAAGTAAGCAAGTAAGCAAGCAAGCAAGCAAGCTAAATCCCAGGGGTAGAGAGACTGCTCAGCAGTTAAGAGGTCTGAGTTTAGTTCCCAGCACCCAAGTCAAGTGGCCCAGAATCAGCAGCTCCAGGGAACCCAGCGCCCTCTTCTGGCTTCTGCAGTGAGTTCCAAACCCAGTAGAGTTACAAAGTGAGAGGTGAGAACCTGTCTCTCCAAAAACCCTCCAAACCCAACACACACCCAAAGAAAACCACCACCAACAACCACTACCATCACCACCACCACCACCACAAAGTGTCCTCAATCTGTTTGAGTGATCTGGGCCATCTAGTTCGTTCAATTTTCCCTTTCAGGAACCAAAAGCAATTAAAATGTTGATATTTGACGTTTATCATTTAATCTCGCCCTCTCTCTGGATTCGCTAGGAGGTCTGTTCCATACAGCCGAGGTTAGGGAGATGTGTGAAGAAGCTGAAGGCGTGGGTTGGCGAAGGAGAAGAAAGGGGCAGGGCTGGGTCCAGAGGCAAGTGGAGATAGTGGCTGCACCCTGAATTTAGGGTCGGGGAGCAGAGGTCGAGGCCCGGGCTTCCAGAACCCACAGAAAGCAGAGATGCAGCAAAGACGCAGGGAAGCCGACCGAGACCGGGAATGCCCGCGGGAACAGACTCTACACCGACCAGGGGGGGATCCGCTGACCGCCGTAGGAGACGGGGTGCCTCAGAGAGGGGCCAATAGGAGAGCGAGCCAGAAGAGGGGCGGGGCGAGGCCGCTGGGAGAACAGTCTGGGGGCGCTGGGCGAACCAGAGGACCAGCCAGGCTGGAGGCGGGGCCTTTGGAGTGAAGCCAATGGAAGGAAGAGAGGACAGGGAACGTGTGGCCAATGGCAAGAAGAGCTGGACAAGGAGGCGTGGCCTCTGGGATGGAGCTATTGCCTGGGAGTGCGGCCTGGGTGAGGCCAATGGCAGGGTGAGCGCCGGGAGTGCGAGGGTGGGGGAGGAGCCAGACCCGGAAGGCGGGTGGGGGCGGGGAGCCGAGCTGACAACCTGTCAAGTCCACTTCAGAACGAACTAGGTCACGCGCCTCTTGTAGCTCCGGCGCCCCCGCCCCGCGAGGCCCTGCGGGTGGCCCTGGGGCCCAGGCGCTCCGCTTCCTCTTCCTGCCCGCGGCGGTGGGGGCGGGGCAGACACCTGCAGCCCGCAGGCCCGCTCCGACCTCGCGGCGGCCGAAGGCTGCCCAGCCCGCCGGCCGGCGCCCGCAGATCCGCGGGGAGCCGGATCCTCGGTCTCCAGCGCCGGCCCTGCGCTCGCGGAAGCGCACGGCGCACTACTTGACGCGGAGGGATCCGGCTCTCGTGGTCACCTGTCCTTCACCCGGATCAGACCTCGGCCGTGGGCCCCGCGACGACGCTCGTCCGCCCCACGGGGAAGTGGCACCGGTTCAGACCCGCGTCGCGGACTTCACAATGGCGCAGCCGCTGTCAGGCAGCGTCCCTCGCGGGTATTCGCCCAGAGCTTCTTGGCCGAGGGGACCACGGCGGGTCCCCTCTCCCCACTCGCCCATTCCGATGATGCGAACGTCTTCGTACGGCGCTGTGACGCTGTTTTAACAATGCCCAACTCTGCTTTTCCAAACTGCACACACTTAAAGGTGACATGGCCACAGACGCTGGGTTGTAGTGCTACGTTGGGATACTGCACTAATTGCTTAAGATGCTTCCTTGCAATACTACGGCGAAACGATAGATTGGAAACATTTAATTTTCGTTCGAACACAGTACTTTAGCCAATAAATATTTCGTGAATATTTCTATTCAATATCCTTAGTTTTATTTTATCTTAATCAAATGTAAAGACATTACCAAACGAATAGTTGACCAGTTTTGCCTTGAAATTCCAGCCCTTATGCAAATGCCCTCTAGCCTCTAGATGGAGAGGGGAGACGTTTGCAGTAGATGTAAATTTTATATATTTGTAATTTTACACTTAAAATAGCCTTAATGTTGTTCTCTCTTGGAGGCCTCCCACTCTTGAGAGTTTTTTGTTTTTTCCTTCTATAAAATCTTAAGTTTGGTTAAAAAAAATTGTTTGAAAAAAAAAAGCTTACTCAATTAGCATTTTTTTGTATCTGAAGAATGGTCTTTCGTATTTACTACTTTATAACAGTACTACTTTGTAACAGTACTACCGATACAATGTAAGAATGGAAGTCCAACCTTGTTAAAAATTAAAATCTAACAAGACAAGCCTTTATTATACAGTTATTATCTTTCCATTATAACGAATTCTTTACAGCCAGCTAATTTTCCAGAGGGATCATTATTCCTGCTTTTAGCCATCGGTGTTAATCCTCTGTCTCTCAGCATATAAAAATGTTTATATACAATTTAAAATTTGTTACATTTGTATTATCTTTGGGTGAAAGGCCTATGCCACTGTGGGAGTGTGAAGGTCGGAGGACAATTTGTGGGAGTCCTTTTACCATGTAGGTCTTGGGGATGGAACATACTCCCAATTAGCTGGCCTGGAACTCACTATATAGACCTGTACTGGCTACAAACTCAAGGAGATTCCTCTGCCTCAGTATTGCTGGGATTAAAGGATAAACACAATCCTGACCTTAAAAATTATCTTCACAACCAGGCAGTCATGGCTCTTGACTTTAATCCCTGCATTGGGGAGGGTGAGGCAGGCAGATTTCTGTGAGTTGGAGGCCAGCCTGGTCTACATAGCAAGTTCTGGGACAGCCAGGGCTACAAAGAGAAGCCCTGTCTTGAAAAACAAACAAACAAGCAAACAAATTATCTTCACTTATATCTCTCTGTATGTTTCTGTCACCTACATGCAGGTGCCCAGTGAGGCCAGAATGCTCTGCAGCTGGAGTTAATTGGATCCTTAGATCCTCTGGAGCTGGAATTAATTACAGACTGTTTTGAACCAGCCAACCAGCATGGGTTTGGGAAATGAACTTGGGTCCTCTGGAAGAGAAACAAGCACTCTTAACCCAAGATCCATCTTTCTAGTCACACCTCCCTTTTGTTTTTAATTTTCAAGATTTTTAAAGTCTTTTCCTACTGAAGGTTCTTTTATCTCCTTCTTGGGAATGGAGCTTTGCCCATGCTCAGTAGTGCTCTGGTCATTCTTTTCATGTTAATACTAAGCATACTATAAAACCATAAGAGTTTTCCTTCAACAAATAAACCTTGATATTGCCAATAAGCAAAGTCAACACTGTCAAAACATGATCATGAACTGTTGTTATTATACGATTGATAGTTTGGGGATGTAGCCCATAGGTGTTACAATAGGAAGTAACATTAAAGAAAGTTAAAACTTAAAATGCAGTGCAATCATTTTACCACATTAGGATATATTTTTACATCTTTAGCAGAGAGTAGAAAAAAAAAAAAAAAAAAAACTTGGGAGGCAGAGGCAGGTAGATCTCTTCAAATTCAAGGCCAGTCTGGTCTGTAGAACAAGTTCCAGGACAGCCAAGACTACACAGAAAAACCTGTTTCAAAATAAACAAATAACCACCACCCCCCCCAAAAAAAAGCTCCAGGGTCTTGGTGGGTGTAATGGCAAATACCTTTAGTCACAGCACTTGGGGGTGGGGGACAGCCTGGTCTACATAGCCAGTTCCAAGCCAGCTAAGGCTACATAGTAAGACCTTGTCTCCAAAAAAATAAATATAAGAAAGGTTTTGTAATATAGCTCACATGGGCCTAGCACTTTCGAGTCCTGCTGCCTTCACTTTCTCTAGTGGTAGAAGTACAGATGTGTACAACACAACACCCAGCAAAAATGTACCTTTTTTCCGTTGTTTTGTGTTATAGGGGTTGAATCCAGGGTCTTGTGAATGTTAGGTAAACATTATTAAGCTACATCCCCAGCATTTTTTTTTTTTTGGGGTTGTTTCTGAGACAGGGTTTGAAATACCCAATTACAGTCTTGAACTCAGTATGTAGCCCAGGGTGGCCTCAAGTTTTGGGGAACCCTCTGGCCTCAGACTTCTTGATTGCTGGGATAAAGGCCTGTACTATTAGGCACATCTTATAACTTTTCTTAAAATGTTTTGATGTGATATGTCACTTTATAAATTGCCAATCACATAAGAAAACAAACTCCTTTCATTGTCCTCAAATATGCAAAGTTAGAAACAGGGCCAGCAAGATAGCTCAGTGGGTAAAGGGAAGTCTGATGACCTGGGACCCACATTGTGGATGCTGGCCTTGGTGTATACATGCCTGTACATACAAGACATATAAAAAAAAATAAATGTAAGATTTCTTTTTTCTGTATACAGTTGGGTATAGTGACCCATACCTGTAATCCTAGAACTCTGGAAGCTGAATCAGCCTAGGCTACACATCTGGTTTTGAGCTAGCTTGGGCTAAAGTGTAAAACCATGAGACCTTGTTACACAAAACAAAACACATTTTGGAGCTCAAAGACAATAGGTTTTTCACCAATGAACATATGTTAAAAACTAAAAGGAATGATGACAAAATCAGAGTGGTTCCAGGTTTCCAACAGAGTTCTGTGAGCACATCATGTTTGTGCAGCCAAAAGAGAAACTAAGATGTGGGGTGCGGCTCAGTGCCAGAATACTTACATAGGTGTGCAAGAGGCATTGAATTTGGTCTACCTGGCAAAAAGGAAAAAGAAAATGACATGAAACCATGCATGTACTTCCTGAGTGGGTTCTGTGAAAGAAACTAAAAGCCAACTAATAGGTCTGTCTCTAGATTTCAAAGATGTTTTCCAGTGACCTTCAGGGGACTGGCAAGAGGGAACAGATGGCTGGGCCTAACCTACTCCCGACCAGGGAAGTAAATCAAAGCATGTGCCACACGGAGACACAGCTGTAATGTCACACAGTGCAGTGATGGCTGCCACATCCCACCTTCCCCTGCTGCAGTCCTTGAGCCTGCTCATGTCCTGCTTCCTCAGAGGAAGCAGATCTACTGGATCTAGAGCCTCTGAGGGTATTGAGACAGGATGTACACAATATCCAAGGCCATGCTTGGACTGTATGTTATATGGGGTGGTCTCAAACTCACGGCAATGCTTCTGTCACAGCTTTCCAATTGCTAGGATTATAGCCATGGTATGTGTGTGTGCGTGTGTGCGGTGTGTGTGTGTGTGTGTGTATATGTGTGTATGTGTGTGTATGTATGTGTCCATGCCCAGCAAGCCTGTGCCGACCCCCCGCCCGCCTTCAGTGCCAGGAATTGAATTTAGAGCTCACACATGCTAGGCAATCCTTCTACTACTGTGTACTTGAATGGTCATTTCTCTGTGTCTGTGTCTTTTTTGTCATCCTGGATTGGAGTATTGGGCCTTTTTTTTTTTTTTGAGACATGTAGCCCTGGCTGGCCCAAAACTTAATGGACTGGCCTCATAGCAACCTGCCTGCCTCTGCCTGCCTACTGTTAGGATTAAAGTCATTGCACTGCCACACCCAGCTAATGACCTCATTCTAAACAATTACCTCCTCAAAGAACCTGTGTCCAAATACATTCATACTCTGAAATCCTGAGGTTTGCTTTTGAACATATGAATTTAGGGAGAGAGCCCAGATCCTTTCATAACTGGAACCGAGGGGCTACTAGGAAGGTGATTTATTAAAGACATTAAGTTATTGCCCTTGATTCCAAGTCTGGACCTTAGGCTTCCAAAGAGGAAAACACCCTGAGAGAGGAAAGAGGGGTTCTAGTTGCTTGGTACTCTGGAACTTTTGGCCAAATGGCTCTACTTAAACACTGTAGAGTTGAGGCTGGCCAGAAAGATAGGCTATTAATGGAAAAAAGGAAGGGAAAAGAAGCTTCTCTGGACTTTGGTTGGAGTCTTCCACCAGCTTGAGAGTCACAGATTCTAGCACAATTAACATTTGCTGCTAAGGTTATGGCAGAGAGACAATATTCATTTTATAAAGAGTTGTTTTGAGACTGCTGTTTTGAATGTAGACTAGGCTGGCCTTGAACTCATGGAGGTCTGCCTGCTTTGGCCTCCCAAGTACAGGAATTAAAAAGGCATCTGCCACTGCACCTAGTTTATGTAGGAATGGTTTAAATAAGAATCTTAAGATAGGGAGCTGGAGAGGTGGCTCAGTAGTAAAGAGCACTTATTGCTCTTCCTTCTAGAATTTGGTTCCCTATGTCCCCAGTAGTTGGCTTACCACTTGCCTGTAACTCCATTTCCAGGGGAGCCCATGCTCTCTTCTAGCCTCCAAGGGCATTCCCACACACACATGTGGTTTACACCTACAGACACATAAAAATTAGTCTTAAAGAAAAAAAGATAAGATAGCAGTAAACTGTGCCTAAGGGTGGGGTATCCAGAGCCTGTAAGTAAAGCCTGACTCTTCTCAGCTATTTTTCTGGAATTTCACAAACAAGACTGTCAGCTTTTGTTTACAGTAAAAACACCTGAACCTCAGTGAACAAGGCTTGTGACCCAGGGTGTGACCTTATCAGCAGTGAACCACCCTATGACCTCATTCATGTTTTTTAGCAACACTTTGAGCTGTTCAGAAACCACCCAAATCCAAGGCTCTACCTACTGAGAAGCCTACAGCCACACTTGGGTGTTTCTTAGCCTTTCCCTGGGACCTTGGTTTCTAACACCCCCAGGGTTAAACTTGTATCAAACTCTTCTCCTAATAAACTCTTGCCCTGCGGTCCCACTGGCTAGTCCTGCATCTTTACTGTGGTGAGGTCCAGAATGGCAGCCTCACATCAAAAGAGAACTCAGGCCCTGCAGGAGATGGTGGGGCTGTTTCCAGCCCTACGACTGGGAATGACAGGGAGGGGCCAAGCCAGGTGTGGTGGCACACAGCCATCATCCCAGCACAAGGAAATGACTATGCAGGAGATGATCTCAAGGCCAGCCTTGGCTAGAGTAAGACCCTGTCTCAAATAAATAAATGAAAATTAAAAATTGGGGACAAGATTCCTGTGCCTTTAACTCCGGCAGAGTCAGGAGGAGTCTGGAGTCCCAAGAATCAGAAGATCAATTCAAGGCCATCCGTGGTTAAAGGTGGAAGCCAGCAGACACTTTACCAAACAAAAAATAAAAAATAAAAAAGGCCGTCAGATGAAGGGGACTACATTTTTCTTTCCTTTTCTAGAACACTAACCAACATGGACCCAAGAAGCTGGCGTGGCTAGGCTAGTGCTCTCTAACTGAGCACACAGTTGTTTATGGCAGCATATACTTTTTAGTCCCTCGTAGTCAGCAGGCAAAAGCAGGTGGATCTATGTGAGTTCCAGGCCAGCCTAGGCCACAAAGTGAGACCCTGTCTCAAAAATCAAGAACAACATCCGGGTGGTGCTGGTGCATGCCTTTTATCCTAGCACTTAGGAGGCAGAGGCAGGCTGATCTCTGTGAGTTCAAGGCCAGCCTGGACTACAGAATGAGTTCTAGGATAAAACCAACCAACCAAAACAAACAGAACAGACAGACAAAACAAACAACCAAAAACCTTGTTTGGCACCCTTTGATACAAGGAACTCTCCAGTCTGTCTCTTCTCTTCTATCCCAGCTTGTACACAGCAGGCAGAGCTCGAGAACTCTTAACTCTCTCCTTTTTTAATATATTAGTTTATTTACATTTATTTACTGTGGGGCATACTTGTTCTACTGTGTGTGTTTAAGGGTCAGAGGACGATTTGTGGGAGTTGGTTCTCTTCTATCATCTCATGGGTTAGAGAGAATCAAACTTGGGTCTCAGACTTGGCAGCAGGCACCCACTGAACCATCTCTTTGGCCCCAAACTCTTCTTGCTCCATATCATCTTAAATATCCCTTCATCTACTGGCCGTGGTAGCTCGGGGCTTTAATCAAAGCATTTGGGAGGCAGAGGTAGGAGAAACTATAAGTTTGAGGCTAGCCTAGTCTACACACTGAGATCCTGTGTGTATAAATAAAATCCCTCCTCCTCATTTCCTTGTGTGGAGGAATGATGCCCTGTTGTCCCTGGCTACAGCAGGCCCTGCTGCCATTCTCCGCCAGGGCAATTTTTCCACAGCCCTGGTCCTGGCCTCCTGTCTCCCTGCTCAACTCACTTGCCTTCCCTTCACAGAGCAGGGCCTGACCTGCTGCTGGAGAAACAGAGGGGCTTTGCTTTACAATAGCTGTGCCCATTTCAGTGAGTGAGAGGATCTGAGGACCATTTACTAAGTTAGATCTGTAGAAATCATTCTTCAACCAGGCCAGATTAATTAACCTGCCAGGTCATAGAGCTGAAGCTGTAGAGTTGATTGTCTGTTGATGCAAAACAGAGAGGAGAATCTGTCTGGTATGGCCACGGGTCCACTTGTTAATGGGTGATAAGTGTGGAGGGCGGGGGAGAGCAGCTGAGTCTGGGTCCCTTTGATGGAAGCTTGGACGTGGGATGAGTTCTCCCCATGGGCAGGTCGTGGTCCACTTTCCACACCTGGATGCTTTCCTCAGCAGTAGGAGGAGACAGGGAGCACTGGGGTGAGGACAATGAAACAGGGAGGATGGGATGAGGAGGAGGAGGAGACCGTGCCTTGGGTGTATCCTCAGCACCAAAGGGGAAAAGTTAAAAGATGAGTCCTCTCCTGACATTTCTCATGGCTTTGATAGGGATCCAGATGCTAAAAGAAGATTAATGTTTTCAACTTTTTTGAAACAAGGTTTATATTGGCTGGTTTTGTGTCAACTTGACACAAGCTGGAGTCATCAGAAAGGAAGGAGCCTCAATTTAAATAATGGCTCCATAAGATCTGGCTATAAGGCATTTTCCTAATTAGTGATTGAAGTGGGAGGGCCCAGCCCATTGAGGGTGACACCCCTGCACTGATGATCCTGGGTTCTATAAGAAAGCAGGTTGAGCAAGCCCTGATAAATAAGCCAGTAAACAGCACTCCTCCATGGCCTCTGCATCAGCTCCTGCCTCCAGGTTCCTGCCCTGCTTGAGTTCCTGTCCTAACCTTCCTTGGTGATGAACAGTTATGTGCAAGTGTAGGCTGAATAAACCCTTTCCTCTCCAACTTGCTTTTTGGTCATGGTGTTTTGTCACAGCAATAGAAACCCTGACTAAGACAAGGTCTCAGCCTCTCTGTATCACAGTCTGGCCTGGAATTGTCTATGTGGCTCAGGTCTTAAATTCACAGCAATCCTGCCTCAGTCTCCCAAATGCACCATGCCTGGTTCATTTGTCATTTTTCTTCTCCCCCTCCTCCCTCCCTCCCTTCTTTTAAAACAGGATCTCACCTTGTAGGCCTGCAAAGCACTCTGTAGCCCAAGATGGCCTTAAACTCAGTAATCCTTCTCAGTCTCTCAAGAACCAGGATTATAGGCATGACCCTTCTGTAGTATAGATGGATTCAAAGTCTATGTCCTGCTGGCCCCTGCCTATTGTTATCCAAACTCTCTGAAGACACAGGCAGAAGACTCTCAAGTCTGAAATTTGAGTTCATTATGGACTATAGACAGAGACCCTGTCAAAAAAGAAAGAAAAAAAGAAATGGAAAGAAAAGAGAAAGAAAGGAAGAAAGAAAGAGAGAAAGACAGAGAAAGAAAGAGAAAAGAAGGAAGGAAGGAAGAAAGAAAGGAAGAAAGGAAATCCAACCTTCAAGCTCAACACAGGCAGCACATCCTGAGCTCTGGCCTAGCCTGATAAATGTAGCTCTTGCCTCTCATCAAAGAAGTTTCTTTTTCCACCAGAAAGAGACCATCACTGAGATCTACAGCTGGCCAAAATCAAGTGACAGTGGGGTGCCCACTCCCAACTGGTACATCTGCAACACAAGCCCTCTAAGGCTGAGGGGAAATCATGGGAGGGGAGGTGTTGGAAAGATTGTAAGAGCATCTGCTTTGAGGTAATGTCTTCTTATCTAACAGGGAGGCTGTACCCTTGAACTTCCAACAATACAGTTGCCTGAACAAGACCAGCAAAATGACACCGGATGACATGCCAACATGGTGTGTGGAAATCCCACATGGCCTCACCTGTGGATGAAGAGCTACAGGTGGTCAATGGCTGTTGAGAGAGGGGAGAGTCAGTTTCCTCCAGGGATGAGCTCCCACACAGGTTGTCCAATTCCAAGTGGTCAGCCCTGGGAATATGCACAGACAATTGAAGTAAATGGTTTCAGTATATTGTATGTGGGGGGGGGCACACATGCGCGCGTGCACATGTATATGTACATGTAACAAATGAACAGGATAAAGTTTTCTCCTGGGCTGGAAAGGACTGACAAAGAGTTTCCTTCCCCTTCTCCCTTTTCTCAGACTTAAAAATTTCATGTGTCTAAGTGTTTTGCCTCCAAGTATGTTCGTGTACCATGTGTTTTCCTGGTGCCCAGAGAGATCAGAAAACGGCATCAGTTCCCCCTAAACTGGAGTTACAGATGGCTGTGGGCTCTGGGAATCAAACCAGGGTCCTCCGCCAGAGTGCTCTTTAACCACGGAGCCACTGCTGCATCCCAAGTTTCCCTTCTGAAGTGTGATATGAAAGTCAACCCAGAGGGGTCTTCCACACTAATTGGTCTCAGTTTTGTTTTTAAACATTTACTTACCCATTGTATGTGTGTGTCTGTGCATGCTGGTGCCCCAGTGCCATGATGCACACGTTGAGGTCAGAAGACAACCTGCAGGTCAGTTCTCTCTCTTTACCATGAGAGTCCTGGGGATTGAACTTGGGTCATCAGGCTTGGCAAATACCCCCACTCACTGAGCCATCTCTTCAGCTCCCTTCCCCCTCCGAGTCCTCAGTCTTCATTCCCTACCACAGTCCCATCTTTATTAAGAGGAGTTGTTTGCTCGCACAGTGTTCTCAGCCTGTGGTCTGAGGACCGCTGGGATCCCAGAGACTTCTTCAGGGGGGTCTGAGAGGCTCTCCCTTTCCCAACTTCATATCCATGTGAGGACAGACTGTTCATATAATTCAACTGGAATGTCATATGCAATCAGAGCCAATGCAGATATGAGAGCCCAGCTGTCTTCTATTAAGCAGCACAGAGATTTACAGAACCGCAACAACAATACCAGTCTTCTCAATTTTTTTTTTTTTTTTTTAGAAAGCATAAGCTGGGCATATTGATACCTGATGGTGGTATATGAATGAGAGGTAGAAGCAGGAGGATTGGGGATTTTAGGCCAGCCTCAGCTACATTGTGAGTTTGAGGCCAATTGGGCTACATGAGACTCTGTCTCAAAAAACTCAAAAAAATCTCCCCAAAAAACAAAAACCCAAAACAAGCCAACAACAACAACAGCAAAATTGTTATTTAAATCTACATGATGCTGGTCCATCAAGTAAAGGTGCTTGCTGGGCAAGCATGGCAACTTCCAGAAGCCATGTAAGGGTAGAAGGCGAGGACAACCCTCACAAAGTTGTCCTCTGACACTCACCTGCACATGCCACGCACACGCTCAATAACAGAAATAAGCAAATGAGATCAACGTGATATGAGCACATTGTTCTTTTTTTGAGACAGGCCTTTGCTATGTAGCCATGGCTGGCCTAGAACTTGTTGTGTTGACAAAACGGGCCTCAAACTCACAGTGATCTTTGTCTCTGCCTCAAGAGTGCTGTGTGCCATCATGCCCAGTTACTAAGGAATTAACAAGAGGCTGGAGAGACCGTTCAGTGCTGGAGTGCTTGAACTCTTCCAGAGGATGTCAGCACCCACATGGGGGCTCACAACTGCATGTAAATTCAGCTTTAGGTGATCTGACACCACTTTTTGGCCTCCAGGGACACCTGTCCCATATACACACCCATGCCCATATGCAGAAACACACCCATATATGTAATTAAAAATAAAATATTTTTTTTATGTTTGTATTTTATCGTATGAGTGTTTTGCCTGCATGTATGTCTGTGAACCATGAACGTGCCTGGTGCCCATGGAAATTGAAAAAGGGCAATGGATCTCTTGGCACTGGGGTTACGGAGGTTTGTGAGCCATGGCGTGATGCTGGCAACAGAACCCGGGTCCTCTGTGAAAGCAACAAGTGTTCTTAACCTCTGAATCATTTTTCTAGCCTCCCACCTCCAATAAAATGACTCTTGAACAATAAAAATGTAAATAGCCGAATGGAGGCCAGCTGGGCAACACTGTGAGGTGCTTTCTCAAAATAAATAAATAACTATCGAAACTTTTCTCTGTTTCCATTTCTAATATAGTAAATATCAATAAATATAACTAATATGAGCAGTCTCCTTTGAACACTGCCGTTTTATGAGTATAAAAATGTCTGAAACCAAAATTTTAGAAGCCTCTGTGTGGAGAATCTTCTGCTGCCTCAGACATTCACCCACTGTGGACACCTTTTCTATTGGCCGGGAAGAAGCTGTGTGTAGCAAACTGAAGGCTTCTCTTCAGACGGGGCACAGCAGCTCCTGAGATTGCTGGGCCTCATGTCTCGGGGTGACACTCACTGACTGGGGTGGGGTCTGCCTTTCACACTAGCTCCCTGGTGACTCTGATGGACCTGTTCAGAGTTCTCATGCTGGGAACTGATCCAGAAACCACAGCTTCTAGGATTTTCCACAGTCTACTCTGCCAACTCCATTAAATATTTCGTTGGTTTTTTTCCTAAAATACAAGTTGGACATAAAAAAAAAATCGGCAGGCCTAGATGTGGCTAGGTGTGGTGGTGATGGCTCATGCCTGTATTTCCAGCACTTGGGAGGTAGAAACAGGAGGATCCGGAGTTCAAGGTCAGCCTTAGCTATACACAAAGCTTAGGGCTAGCATGGGCTACATAAGACCCTATTTCAAAAAAATGGAAAAAAAGTGGCAGATGTTTTCATGAGACCAGAGTATTCATAGACCCTTCACAATGAGTGCCATTTATGTGAATGACAGAAAACGAGGGCACTGTGTTCACTTTGATGAGCCAAGGTCACCCAAATCACCGGTAACTGGAGCCAGAGGTGACAGACAGAACCATTCAACCAGCCTTACATCCAGCAACGGTTTTTTTTAGGGGGGGAGATTGGTATTTCTGACAACATTTTTCTTATTTTGTTTTAAGCTAATAGTGTTCATGTTTTAAAAATATGAAAACTAAGTGGGGCCTGGCAACACAAGTCTGTAATCCTAACACTAATGAGGTGGAGGCCGGGGGATTGGGAATTCAAGCTTGTTCTGAGCTGCATAAGACTCTCCGCCGCCCCCTCACCCCTGCAAAGGACTAAATAAATTAAATATTAAATTGAGCAATAACCACCCCAAATTTGTCATAATTAGCCAAATTTGTCATCTTTGGCTACACAGTTCAAAGCTAACTTGGACTACACTAGACCTTGCCTTGAAAAACAAACAAAGGGGTAGGAGGGACTGTCAGGTTGGCAGTCAGTAAGAGTGCTTGCCCTGTAGGTGTAAGGACCCAAGAATCCACACACACACTGTGCTAAAAAATAAAAGCGGGCTGTAGTGGTGCAGGCTTGTAATTCCAGCCTCGGTGGGGCAGAGACTGGGCTAGACCAGCCTAGTCTACATACTGAGATCTAGGCCAGTGGGAGACCCTCCACAAAAAATGGTAAATAGTGCTTAAGGACTAACACCCAGGGTCATCCTCTGACCTCTACACGCATACCCAGACAGCCTCACTTGCATACACAGAACGTGAGGCTGTATTGGAATAAGCTGTGCCGGGTGCAAAGGAGGAGGAAAGATACAGACACTCAGATCTGATGGCCATGGAAGACGCCATGTGACTTTGGAGGCAGAGACTGGGACTGTGAGGTCACCCGCTGTGGAAGAGCTGGTTGCCCACAGTCACCAAAACAGGCAAACTGTCATGCAGCCTGTTTCTGCCCCTTACTCTAAGGTACAACCCTGAAGGTACCAACCCTGCTGACACCTTGGCTTCTGGCCTCCTCAATTAATCTCCCTACTCAGACCACAGCCTGGGTGTGTGCAATTTTGTGCTCTCCTAGTCACCCCTTGGCTCTCGGGGTTCCTGGCTTTGTCCAAGCTCTTAAGTAATCCTCCAGCACCAGCCCGTGCCAGGCCTGAGGGTGGGACAGTTAATATTTCCTGGGACAAATTTTAAATGGTGAGGTACTAGAGTAAGTGAATCATTTCTTTTCTTCGTTCTGTTAAAAGATTACCCTGTGCTGTGGGTAACGTGGCTTTGCAAGGGCTGATGTGTGAGACTAGGCACAGATGATCCTACTGGTGGTCAGGATCATCCGCACAGCCTTTACTCCAGCTCTCTGGGGCTTCGCTCCATATAGAAACAAGTAGCCTTTGCCTCAGGTGCCACTTATTGGGGTTCCCTGGGTAAGATAGGCCTTAGACAGATGTACACCTTTAGTCTTAGCATTTAGGGGGGCTAAGGCAGGAGGACTATCATGGGCTTGAGGCCAGCCTGGGCTAGGTAGTAAGTTACAGGTAGCTAGTACTACATAGTGAGAGTTTGTCTTTCAAAATTAAAACAGAGCTGGCAAGATGGCTCATGTTTTCTTTTTCTCTTGCTTCCTTCCCCGGAGCATGACTGAACTACCTGCTGCTGGCTCAGCGCCTCCCCTCCCTCCCCGAGGAAGGAAAGCACAGAGTGTGGGTCAACGCATCTTGGCAGGTCCCATATCGGAGGACTAAAAGCTGAATCAACCAAGAGTGAATCAGACTCTCAGGGGAGTTTATCAGAGGAGCATATCTCTCATTTATTAAAGCGAAGGTGGTTACATTTATAGGGTACAGGCAGGGGAGGGCTTTGGTACCCAGGGTTGGGATCCATTGGTTAGGACAAGGATACTGGAGCAGACTCATTTGCATGTGGAGCTCAAGTCTAAGCATCAAGGTCTTGCAAGGGCACCTTCTGCATAAGGTGTGGTCCCATAGGGAAAAGAGAATGGCACCTTATCGGTAAATGGACTCATCCCTGTGCTTCCAGCTACAGCGCAGATAAGCACCAACCAAGCCACATTCCTTTGCTAATGACCTTCAGTGTAGCAGGCAATATTTAATATTTAGCTGGGTTCTGGCCTGGGCTAAAAAGTGAGGAGCCCCCAAACTCCTACTGCTCTCAGGATGAGAAAATCTGGGGTTCAAGGCCAACTTTGACTTATTCTCAGCTCTAGGACAGCGGCACAGGCTCAGATGGTAAAGGCCCCCAACACCAAGCCCGACGATCATCTCAAACCCACATGAGAGGAGAGAAGCAACCTCTGACTTCATACACATGCCATGGCATGTGCCCCACCCCCAAAAGCATATATTCATACACAATAAACAAATAAAACAAAAATGTAAAAAAAAAAATTAAAACAGGTCTGGGTGTGATAGTGCATTCTCTTAGTCCTACCATTTGGGAGGCAGAGGCAGGTGAATCTCTGTGAGTTCAAGGCCAGCCTGGTCTACAGAGTGACTTCCAGGACAGCCAGGGCTACACAGAGAAACCCTATCTTGAAGAAAAAAAAAAGATAGCCTGCCTGTGTGGATGGTGAACTCCTGTAATCCAGGGGTCTGGGGTGTAGAGATTTGAGGATTTAGGCTTTGAGGCTAGCTTAGGCTACATAGTAAGATCCTGTCACAGACCAAACAAGCAAACAACCCAAACTGATAACCTTTTCTGAATAAAAGATATGCATGCTAACACTTACATAAGTTGTATTGTACTACTGAAGTTTAAAATAGCTCTTGGAATACTCACTTGCTGGGGGAGACACCATGATCACATTGTGGTTTCCCAGGTCAAGGGTCCTCCACTGCACTGCACTTGGGATGTGCTGACCCTGCACCTGCTCCAAACTCAGAGAGATGAGTATACAGTGTGTGGTAGTGTGTGGTAGTTTCTCGACTTTCCACATGTATGTGTGCGTATGTGTGTTATACACACATATACATATATGTTATGTACATATATGTTGTATGTGTGTGTGTGTGTGTTGTGGGGGGCTGGAGAAATGGCTCTGCAGTTAAGAGTGATTACTGATCTTCTGGAGGACACAGGTTCAGTTCTTAGCACCCACATCTGGTAACTTCCTGTAACTCTAACTCTAGGGGACTTGATGTCCTTTTCTATCTTCTGCACACACACACACACACACACGTATATATGTATATATATATATATGTATATATATATATATACACACACCACACACATATATATGTATATATATGTATTTATGTGTACACACTACACACATACACACACATATATGTATTTATGTGTACACACCACACACACACACACACACGTATATATGTATACATATATATGTACACACCACACATATATATGTATATATATGTATTTATTTATGTGTACACCCTACACACATACACACACATATATGTATTTATGTGTACATGCCACACACACATATATATGTATATATATATGTATTTACTTATGTGTACATACCACACACACACACAAACACACACACACATACATATACACAGAGAAGGCAGAAGGATCACTATTGTTTTGAGGTCAGCCAGGGATACACAGTGAGTTCTATGGCAGCCTGCTACAGAGTAAAATTTTGTCTCACTAAACCCAAACCAAGAAAAGCCCACTCAAACCCAAAGCCCCCAAAGGAGCCATACAAAACTAAACTAAACAAACAACCATGTTCTTGGAGACTGTCCATGTCAGACACACGGAACTACCCTGTTATAGTTCATGTGCCTGCTGGTGCCTGTGGAGGTCAGAAGAGTGTGCTGCATCTCCAGAAACTGGACCTACAGACTGTTGTGAGCTGTCCTGTGGGTGTTGGGACCAAACCCAGGTCCTCGGCAAGAACGGTGAGTGCTTTTAACTACCGAGCCAGACTTTCTTATATATTTTTAATAATTCTTTAAATAAACATTTTTAATTTATTTGTTGAGTGTGTATATGCCCATACGTGTGTGGGTAAGTGCATGTGCATGTTGATGTCAGAGGAGAACTCTGTGGGGTTCTCTTCTTCTACGTTTACATGGGTTCTGGGATCAAACTCAGGTTTTCAGGTGTCCTAGTTTGCTTTCTATTGCTGTGACAAAAAACCATGACTAACTTAAGGAGCTACTTGGGGAGAAAGTTGGCTTCCAAGTCAGTCCATCATTGAGGGAAACCAAAGCAGGAACCTGGAGGCAGGAGCTGATGCAGAGGCCATGGAGGGGTGCTGCTTACTGGCTTGCTCCTCATGGCTTGCTCGGCCTGCTTTCTTATAGACCCTAAGACTAGTTCCCCAGGGGTGGTATCACCCCCAGTGTGCCTTTCCGCATCAGCCCTTATTTAATTTTTAATTTTATTTAATTTTATTTTTTTACACAGGCTCTCACAGTGTAGTTCAGGTGGCCTGGAAATCACTATATTGCCTGGGCTAGCCTCAAACTCACAGAGATACACCTGCCTCTGTCTCTGGAATGCTGGGATTAAAGGTGTGTGCCACCATGCTGGGCTTGTGACTTGTCTGACAGCCTCTACTGAGGTAATGGAGTGAAGCCGAGATCATCAGGGTTTATCTAACCTGTTAGGACTGCTATCCTATTGAAAATGGTAAATGTGGGCACAGAGACTGACAGAGGGACATGATGTGAGCAGATACATGAAGAATCAGCCATGTACAAGCCAAAGAGAAAGGCCTGGAACCAGTCCTATCCCATGCTGTGGTCTGCCAGCCACACGATCACTACCGAGCTCCACACTCCCTTGCTGCTTGGCCAAGGCTGACCCTGCCCTCCTGATCCTCCAACCTCCTTTTTCCAAGTACTGGTATTGTAGTAGGTGTGCACCACCATGCCTGGCTTGTTGTCAAGAGCAACACCTCAGAGCTCAAAACAGTGAGATGCAGCTTCCTTCCTAGGCCCAAAAGGTGAAGAGTAGTAGTTCCAGTCTCAGGTGGGGTCGCTGTGTCGGCTGCCACGGTGGTAACAAATGCCTGAGAGGAGTACTTGGTAAAGGGGAAAGACTCAGTTTGGCTTACAGTCTCAGAGATTTTCGTTGGTGGCTTCTTGGACCTGTTGCTTAGGGCATGTGGAGGCATAGGATGTTATGACAGGAGCATGTGACATAAGCACTCTGTTTACCTTGTGGATACTGGGAAACAGAGAAAAAGACAGGAAGGAACTGGGGTCCCATCATCCCTCTTAAAGGGACACCCCTTAGCTGCCTTCCACCAGGCTTCACCTTGAAAAGCAGCCAACCTCCCAGAGGTTACAGGTTGGAGACTGAGCCATGAACACAGGGGCACTTGAATGGCTTTCTGGAGCAGAACCACAGCAGCAGCTCCACAGAGAGGGCTCTGCTGTTCTCCAGCAGTGCTGGCCTCTGGCAGGCAAGGCAGCTAACCTTCAGTGACCTGGCAATTTTCCTGCCCTCAGGCACCCAGCACAGCATCCCACTGGCTGAACCCAAATGAAAGGCAAAGAGCAGGAGAGCAGGTGATGCTGATTGTATCTGTCAATCACAGGACAGGTGGCAAGCTCTGTCTAGAGTAAGTAGATGCTCCCCTGGCAGAGTCTTGAAGGCCTTTGGCAGTAGGCAGGTATTTATCTCCACAGCCTCCTCTGGCACCGAGCATTTCCTTTCTGCTGCATTAGTCTCCACTGGATCTTCAGCCCAACCCCCACATTCCCAATGGCACCAGGGCCCCTGCGCCTGCTACTCCTGACACTTGAAGAAGCCTCCCTGTTTTGTTAACTCAAACCTACGTTTCAGCTCTTAACTACACCACTACCATCTCGGAGAAAACAATGTCCCTGGTTAAATCAATAATCAATAGTGCCTTCACAGCCTTTCATGGCACTCTATAGCTCATTCTCAACTTAAGAAGGCTCACAGAGGGGAGTACAAAGTGTACTCCAAGAGGAGGTGTGCTACACTACTGAGAGCTTAATGAGTTTGCTAATCTGGGGAATACGTGTGGACATGGATTTTAAGGGTGTGGTGTAATGGTGCAAGAAACATACAACTGTGTAGTACGCTGCTATGGTGGCTCACCCAGGATGGCAAGGAGGCATGTAGAAACTCTGCCAGACCTCAGCAGAGGGAACCACCATCCTGGCCAGCGCCAGACTCACAGTGGAAGCCCGCGGCTCTGCGCTCAGGTGTTTTATTGATTCAGAGCTCCTTAGGTGCTCTACTGATATCATGTGCAGATCATAAGCAATCAAACAACCCCCACAGAAATCCAACACCTGCAGGCAATACAAAACGCCCTAGACAGCCCCTCACCCAAAAGTGCATAGAACAATTTCAAACATATCTAAAAATAAACTTCTCCAACACAACTGGATCAAGCTGAGTTTATTGATATGGGACCACCGAGTGGAGATTCTTAGTTTAATATGGAAGCTTGCACAACTTAAAATGTAATCAAAGGTTTGAATGGTTGACCAAAGCAGTTGTCAAAAGATGGCCTATTGAAAAGGAGTCGGAAATGTCCGATATCCCTTGACTTAGTGTTGATGAAGGCAGCTAGGTTCTCTCAAGGAAGAAAGTTGATGAATGCCTAAAAGTTTTACTGTTAGCCTTTATCCAGTCCTTCCCCAGAGGGACCCAAGGCTTCTTACAAGGGTACATGGGGAAAGCAGTCAAATACTCTGGGGTCTATTGGATACGTGTTCAGAACTGATACTGATTCTGGGAGATGCCAAGAAATACTGCGGCCTTCCAATTAAATAGGGGCTAACGGAGGCCAGGTTATTCAGTTATTCATGGACTTTTGGTTGAAGTCCGAGTAACAGTAGGACCACTGGGTCTTTGAACTCATCCTGTGGTCATCCAGCCCCAGAATGTATAATTGGGATGGGCATACTTAGGAGCTAGCAGAATTCTCACACTGGTTCCCTGACCTGTGAAATGAGGTCTATTATGGTTGGAAAGGCTAAACGGAAGCCGTTAGAGTTGCCTCTGCCAGAGAAAACAGTGAATCAAAAACAATATCAAATATCTACAGGAACTGCAGAAATTAGTGCCACCATCAAGGACTTGAAAGATGCAGGGGTGGAAGTTCCCACCCAGGTGGACGATGGAGAATGACAGTTGACTATTGACTATCGAACAGTTGACAGCTGACTATTGAAAACTCAGCCAAGTAGTAGGCCCAATTGCAGCTGCTGTACCAGATATGGTGCCCTTACTCCAGCAGATTAACACATCTCCTGGCACATGGTACGTAGCTATTAATTTAGAAAAATGCCCTTTTCTCTGTACCCGTTCATAAGAGCCACCAGAAGTAATTTGTTTTCAGCTGGAAAGGTCAGCAGTATACCTTTACAGTTTTCATCAAGGCTTTATTAACCCTCAAGCCCTGTGTCATAACTCTGTTCGAAGGGATCTTGATCATCTGTCTCTTCCACAAAATATCACATTGGTTGACTATATTAATGACATTATGTTGGTTGGACCAAGTAGCAACCACTTTGGACTTGTTGGTAACAAGTTGGTAACACCCCAGAGGATGGGAAATAAATCCAGGTAGAATTCCAGGGCCTTCTATTGCAGTGAAATTCTTAGGAGCCCAGTGGCATGGGAAATGCAGAGATATTCCCCTAAGGTGAAGGATAAGATATTGCGCCTGGCCACTCTCACCCTAAGAAAGAGGCACAACGTTTACTGGGCCTATTTGGATTCTGGAGACAGCACATTCCTCACCTGGATGTGTTACTCTGGCGCATATACCTAGTGCCTTGGAAATCTGGTAGCTTTTAAGTGGGGCCTGGAACAGGAGAAGGCTCTTCAACAGGTCTAGGCTACTGTACCATGTGGACCATGTGAGCCAGCAGACCCGATGGTACTTGAGGTTTCAGTGGCAGATAGAGGAGCTGTTTGGAGTTCCTGTAGGTGAATCACAAGACACCTCCGAGATTTTGGAGCAAGGCTCTGCTGTCACCTGCAGACAACTATTTTCCCTTGAGAGACAACTCTTGGCCTCCTATTGAGCCTTAGTGAAACTGAATGCTTGACAATGGGCAACCACATTACTGTGTGACCTGAGCTGCCCATCATGAACTGGGTATTACCTGACCCACCAAGTCATTAAGTAGTGTAGTTTTACTCCTACGGTTGACTCATCAAGGAAGACATGAAGGCATATTCGTGCAGACCCTGCCAGACCTCAGCAGAGGGAATTGAACCACCTGTCATGGTCAGCGCCATACTGGACAGTGGAACCCTGAGTGTCTCAGCCCAGGTGTTTTTATTGATACAGAACTCCTTAGGTGTTCTACTGATACTGTTCTACTGCATGTGATCTGCACATGCAGATCATGAGCAATCAAACATCCCCCACATAAAATCAACACCTGCAGACAATACAAAATGACAAGGCCTAGGCAGCCCTTTTCCCAACAGTGCACAAAACGATTTAGTTTTACATAAATAAAAATAAACTTCCACAGCAAAGTAGGCTGAGCACAGCAGCAATCCATTATCAAATGGAAGTGGTATATATGGGATTGGGCCTTAACAGGTCCTGAAGGCACAAACAAGTTACATGAAGAAGTTACCCAAATGCCTATGGTTTCTACCCTCATTACAATGCTATTTGCTGCCAAGTATGAACCTATATCACTGTGGGGTGTGCCTTATGATCAGTTGGTTTACTGGTGGTTTTGCATGTTATGTAGGTATCACCCAGAAGTGGACAGCTGCAGCATTTCAACCCTTTTCTGGGACAATCCTGAAAGACACTGGTGAAGGGAAATCTTCACAGTGGGCAGAGTTTCGGACAGTAAACATAACTATTCATTTTGTTTGGAAGGATAAAGAGCCAGATGTGCAGTTATTCCCTGATTCATGGGCTGTAGCCAATGAGTTGGTTGGATGGCCAGAGACTGGAAAGAGCATGATTGGAAAACTGGTGAGAAAGACATCTGGGAAAGAGGTATGTGTGGATAGAGCTCTCCAAATGGGTGAAAGATACTTATGTCCCATGTAAATGCTCATCAAAAGGTGATTTCAGCGGAGGAGAAGTTCAATAATCAAGTAGCTAGGATGACCCATTCTGTGTCTTTCCCCAGACATCCCTGTGATTACTCAATGGGCCCATGAACAAAGTGGCCATGGTGGCGGAGATCGGGGTTATGCATGAGCTTGACACCATGGACTGCCATCAAGGTTGACCTGGCTACAGCTGCTGAGTGCCACATCTGCAGAGACCAACACTGAGCACCACATACAGCACCATTCCCTGGAGTGATCAGTTAGTGACCTGGTGGCAGGTTGACTACGCTGGACCACTACCTCTGAAAGGACAACACTTTGTCCTGACTGAAGTAGATACTTTTGATGGATTTTCCTTTCCCGAATGTAATGCTTCCACCAAATCACCATCTGTGGACTTACAGAATGCCTTATCAGCTGTCATGGTATTCCACACAGCATTGCTTCTGACCAGGGGACTCACTTCTCAGCCCAAGATCATGAAACCCACTGGTCTTATCATGTTCCCCATCATCCTGAAGCAGCTGGGCTGATAGAAAGACAGAATGGCCTTTTGATGACACAGGTACAGTGCCAACTAAGTGGCAACAGCCTGGACAGTGGTTGGGGCAGGGTTCTCCAGAAGGTGGTATATGCTTTAAACCAGGGTCAACCATAGTCAGGACCTATGGGTCCAGGAATTAAGGGATGGAAAAGGAAATAGTTCCACTCATTTATCACCTCTTGTGACCCACTAGGGAAATTTTTACTTCATGTTTCCACAACCTTAAGTTCTGCTGGCCTAGAAGTTTTGGTTCCAGAGAACTCCTGCCAGAAACCACATTGAACTCGAAACTCAGATTTACCCTGGCCACTTTGGGCTTCTGTTGCCCTTAAGCCAACAGGCTAAGAAAGGAATAACAGGGTTAAGAGGGGCGATTGATCCAGATCACCAAGGGAAAATTGGATTGCTTCTCCACAATGGAGGTAAGAAAGATTATGTGTTAATCCCACTGGTTGAGATCACTATCACAATTTTTGAACCAAATTTGAAGCAAGCTTTAATTAAATTAATTAAATACTGGCCAGTATGATGGACTCTGGCCAGGACCATTCTGGGCTTCCCATTAAAAGTCAAGTCCAGCAGAGGCTTATAAAGGCAGAACCCGTAAGGCTAAGTACTTCCCACCAGGTCCAATCAGGGATAAGCATATATCTTGGCATACTTCCTGCCTATGTTATCTCCCGCCTACATTCAATCAGGGGCAAACATACACCCTGTTGTATTTCCTGCCTACCACTGCCCTGCCTATGTGTGATCAAACATGTGTTATTGGATTATCTAAGCTTGCTTAGGGTATTGGAAACACACGTGCCCTGTTATCTCACAGGAACAGTTCCCAGATTCCAAGACGTTATCTGTCCTTGGGCAAGTGGGGATTACAGGATTATCTGTCTTTTTGTTTTACAAATCTCTTAGGCACAGTAATTAAGATTTAAAACATAACTTTAGCTCTTTTTACATATGTCTGGAGATCCTTTAGAGCGTCTGTTGGGGCTACCATGTGGTGTGATTAAATGGGAAATGGGAAACTACAACAACCTTACTCAGGTAGAATAACAAAGGGCACAGACCATTCAGGATTAAAGGTATGGGTCACTCCTCCAGGAAAAGAGCCAAGACCTGCTGAGGTGCTTGCTGAGGGTGGAGGAAATACAAAATGGATAGTAGAGGAAGGTAGTTATAAATACCACCTAAGCCCATGTGACCAGTTGCAGAAACAAGGATTATAATTGACATAAGTGTTGCTGTACTATTTTCTTAAGAATGTATTTATACAGATATTTGTGTTTTCTTTCCTTGATTTCTTATCATGTAATGTGACATCAATTAAGAGAATATACGTGGTTATCATATTTAAATTTGACATACCAAAACAATATCCCTCAAGGGACATTGCCAGCTATCCTAAATTTATAACGCATTTGCAGTTGGGGGTCGGATAGTTATATCATGTCAGGTATAATTATGACCTGGCTACTGTTTTCATTTAGATATTAAGCATGACATAAGAAGATATGAATGTGTGTCAAGTTGGCCAGGGGTGGATTTGTGATGGCTGTTTGGAAAAACGGGGAGATCTAACTGAAGATAACCTAGCTTTCCCGTTCTCTCAATGGAAATATTCACTGTCTCCAAACTGGTTTATCATGAAGGCTTGAAAAAGACAATAAACTTTTTAATAATGAATAGACAGCCTGCTTTAATTAAAATGTAAAATGCTCTGTAAAAATAACTGATAAAGTTGGTAATTCAGAATAATAAAGAGTTCTAAAAGAACTACATGAAAGTTAAAAGGAGATTCTAAAATGATAAATTAAAAATTTTAGAGTTACAGCAAAACTAAAGTTAATGTCTACTTTATCTCCTTCTCTGACCTTACTTATCTCCTACCTTACTGGCTTTTTTGGAAATCTTTTTCTCTTAACTCTCATCCTTACATTAAAATGTCCGTATCATACAAACTAGTCCTAAAATTCCTTTCAGCTTTAAGACCAAAAATTTCAGTTTGGCCTGTGTCGAGGTCACTAAAGCATAGGGTGACTCCCCAGGCTGCTAAAGATAACCAAATGAAGCTATGTCTGTGTGCCCTCTGTGCGTGTCCAGCATCCCTGGGGATTTATGTTGGGACCCATCTTCCAGCATCATCGGCGACCCTGTCAGTCATTTGGCTGATTGATCTTATTAGACCAGATCTTGTTCTAACCAGAAACCCACTAAATGCCTGAGTGCCACTGATAGCAAAAAATTCACATTTCCTGGACCCATCCATACTCTGCTCCAGGGTCATATGTCACAGCAGAAGACTTTCCTGGGAACGGCATCACAATGCCTGATACCCACAGAAAGCTTCTTACTTTCTAGGAAACAGCTTGAGATGCAGTGCAAAACTGCCACATAGTGATTTTAAAACTCATTTTATCACACAAATATTTAAATTTGTGTATAAAATTTGGCCTATTAGATAAATAATACATGGTATTGTAAAAGACTTTTAACTATGATTACTAAAATTCTAAATTAGTTACAGAGTCTTCCTCAAAGGATAAAGAAAAGCAGATGATTTCATCAACTAAAAGAAAGAAGAGACTGTATCAAGGACTCCATTCCGATTTATGGGTGAACTGTATCCTTGTCTTGAAAACCAAACCAAATGTGTGTGTGTGTGTGTGTGTGTGTGTGTGTGTGTGTGTGTACATTTTTGTGTGTGCGTCTGGCCCTTTTACCTGCCCCTGGGACCCTTTTGCTTCTGCTAAGTTGTCTGGTCCACCTCTGATGTAGGGATTAGTGCTGGTCTTGTTCCATTTGTTATGCCCTGTTTGAGTGATAATCCTGGGAGGACTGCTCCCTTCTGAGAAGGGGAGAGGTAGGTCTGGGGGAGAGAGAAGAGGGGGGAGGTGGGAGAGCTGGGAGGAGTGGAGGGAAGAAAAGAGGGGAGCCGGGATGTATCATAGGAGAGAAGAAGAAGAAGAAGAAGAAGAAGAAGAAGAAGAAGAAGAAGAAGAAGAAGAAGAAGAAGAAGAAGAAGAAGAAGAAGAAGAAGAAGAAGAAGAAAAAAAGCACTGGTTGCTCCTGGAGGACCCAGGGTTCAGTCCTCAGCATCCACACGACAGTTCACAACTCTATACAACTCCAGCTCCAGAGGCTCTGCCACCCTCTCCTGGCCTCTGCTGGTACTGCACTCACGTGGTGCACAGACAGGCAAAACACTCACACACACAAAATAAAAAAATAAAATAAAACCCTCCAAACAACAACAGCAAAAACAAACAGACCCAAAACATAAAACCAAACAACAACAACAACAACAACAAAATGAACTGGTGACTCTTTCCCGACTCCTTCTCATTCTCCCAACCCTGATGCTTAGAGTTTATATTAAATATCTCCGTTTGCTCCCCACGTCTTCAGGTCTCTGTTCTGTGTCTCAGCTGAGGTACCAGGGAACGGTTTAGTCCTTTGGAGGCTCATCGGGCAGGATGTGGCTGCCCTTCCTCAACACCTGAGACAGTCTGTCTCTGTAGTAGTATCTGCGCCACCAGCGTATGAGAAAAATATGCTTAGATAATGCATATAGCGTCTGGTAGGGTACCCAGGAAAAGGAAGTAGAGGTAGAATTGTTTGAGGATAGGTGCTCATACACAACGTGGACAACCCAGCTTGATCCCTTCCCAAACTCCACAACAAGACGATCGTAAACAGCAGGGACGTGGGCCGAAGATGGCTCAGTCAGTAAAGCACTTGCTCGGTGAGACAGTTGGTGTTAAATGCCAACTTGACACAAGGCAGAATCATCTGAGAGGAAGAGTCTCACCGAGGAATTATCAGACCAAACTGTCTTGGGGGGGCAGGTCGGTGGAGATCATGAAGACCCACCCTGAGTGTGGGCAGCTCCATTTCCCACGCTCAGCTCTGGGCTATAGAAGAAGAATGAAGGGAGTAAGCACGGCTCTGAGCAGGCACACAGGTGTGTGCTCATTGTCTCTGTGCGTTTGACTGTGCCAGAGTGCCTGCCTTGCCTTCCCTGGGATTATGGACTATAACCTGGAGTTGTAAACCATAAACCCTCCTCTTACGTTGCTTTTTGTCAAACTGTTTCATCGTAGCAACATGAATGACACTAGAAAACCACAAAGGCACAAGGACCTGAGTTCGGATCTCGGGCGTCCGTGTAAAAAGCTGGGTGTGGTGGCGTGTACGGGTAACCTCAGTGCTGGCGAGGAGGAGAAAGGGTGATCTCTGAAGCCTGCAGCCTACATGGTGAGTTACAGGGCCAGTGTGAGACGCTATCTAAAACAGTAGGAGAGAACCGGGGCAGACAGCCAGCACCTACCTATGGCTTCACACATGTGCACCTGCACACACAGGCACACACTACTATTACACGAGACAGACTG
This sequence comes from Cricetomys ansorgei, assembly GCA_026225945.1. Lineage (NCBI taxonomy): Eukaryota > Metazoa > Chordata > Mammalia > Rodentia > Nesomyidae > Cricetomys > Cricetomys ansorgei. Next base: position 1,553,649 of record JAMJFZ010004042.1, read on the forward strand.
GACTCACAAGGCGTGTGTCCCGTGTCCAACCGAGTGGCCACAGCCTCCCTGTTGGAACTGTGTTCTGTATGTCTCTGGTGGCTTGTGTAGAATACATGCTTTATTCATTTTATCTTAGTTCTTTCTGCAGAGGAGGAATGCGTTGAGATATCTGTTAATCACTTAACAGGGAACACGGAAACCGTCTGCTAGGCTACAGTCGCTTTGAGGGCAACAGGCCATGTCCTGCTGTGTGTTGCTCCGCAGAAGTACTCCATCCTTCTCCCCAGGCTCAGTCCTCCTTCTCCTAAGATCCTCTGAAGTCATTCTGTAAAAGCCACAATGTCCAGCCCCTCTACTCCAGTATGCACCTTCTGAGCACTGCCCGCACAGGACAAAGCAAGCCTTTCTTCTCCTCGCCCCTCCACCCCTCTGCCCCTCACTAATGTGTAGAGAAGGCAGGAGCTGGTGCAGCTGGGTTGGATTATTGAGGCAAAGTTGATAACACTCAGCAGACAACCTTCAAAAACAAGCTGGTGTCCCGCACTCAATGGAGTATGGTCCCACGCTTGAGATGCATGCCTGGGTTTCACCTGAAGAAAAAATGGACATCCTACCATCTTTTAAAATTCCTTTCTTTTTTCCTTCCTTCCTTCCTTCCTTCCTTCCTTCCTTCCTTCCTTCCTTCCTTCCTTCCTTCCTTCCTTCCTTCCTCTGTTCCTTCCTTCCTTTATCTCTCTCTCTCTTTTTCTTTCTTTCTTTCTCTTTCTTTCTTTCTTTCTTTCTTTCTTTCTTTCTTTCTTTCTTTCTTTCTTTCTTTCTTTCTTTCTTTCTTTCTTTCTTTTTTCTTCCTTTCTTAAAGGCACAGTTTATGTAGCCTTGGATAGCCTAGAACTCCCTATATAGACCAGGCTGGCCTGGAACTCACAGAGATCCACCTGCCTCTGCCTCCTGAGTGCTGGGCCTTCTGCCAGGCCCAGTTCCCTTTTTCTGTGAAGGACTGTCTGAAGCCTATTTGAGCATCTTATTACTTGCAAGTGGTTCTAGCCTTTGCCGATACATGGAGACACTTGGTGGTGAAGCTTGGATTTTAACTAGATCACTTCCCCCCCTCTAAAATCCTCATTATTTTTAGTAAATTACTCTCCCCGTGAGTGTCTAGAGTTAAAAACAGCTCTACTCTTTTAGCAGCTTAGTGACAGACAATGAATCCAAATACCCATAGCTACTGAGAGCTTCACGGCAGCGCTTAGGTAAGTAAATATTTAAGAACATCTAGACTCAGGACTGTTTAAAAAGTTATATTAATATTGACATGTGCCATAAACCAAGTTTAGAAAACAAGCAAACAGAAAATGTAGACAGAAGCACCCTAAGGAACCACTATTTAATTTCAGGAATTTTCTTATATTTTCTGATTTGGTATTTTATACACCTACACTCAAGCGTACATACACACATGGAGAGCTTTGGTGTCCACGGTTGTGAAAAAAAATAACATTTATTTCCAGGGCTCAGAACTCCAGTCTTACAGTGGAAGTTAAAAAGAAAAAAAAAAAAATCCCACTCTGACAGCATGCTGGTTCTTTGGCACTTCTGGTCAGCAAACCAAGGCTGTCTGCCAAGACCACGGAGCCCTGTGCAAACAGCTCCATCCAGTGCTAGTGTGGATGTCAGATGGGCCTGGCTGCTAGGGTGCAAGGTGTGTGGGGTGTGGGCAGCAGAAAGAGCTCCCCTCACCCATGCTCTTCCTCAACTCTGCTGTGGCCTCTGTTTAGAGCACTTTTTTAATGGTTTGTTTAGATGGGACCTAATCTTATATAGCTCAGACTGGCTTCCAATTCACACTACATGGCTAAGGATGACCCTGAACTTCTGACTCAACTTCCTGAGTGCTGGGACTATAGATATGTGCCACCACGTTCAGTTTATACAGTGCTGGGGATCAAACCCAAGGCCTCCTGAATACTAGTGAAGTGGGAATATTGGGGTGCTTTGAGAGTAAAGCCTTTCTTGGGGAGCTGTGGTCCTGGAAACCTAATAGCCACCAAAGCTTCCTGGAGCCAGGAATGAGCTTTAGGGTTCTGGTCTCTCAAATCAGAAGAATGAAATTCACAGACCACAGAGGGTGAGTTTTGTTGAATACTTTGTTATAGATTCTTAGGCAGGAGTTTATGAGGGAGAGACAGGGCCTAGAAAGATGACTCAGAGGTTAAGGGCACTGGCTGCCCTTGCATAAAGAGGACTTGAGTTTGTTGCCCGGCACCCACATGGAGGCTCACAACCATCTAGTCCCTCTAGTCCCAAGGGATCCAATGCCCCTTCTGGCCTTTGCGGGTACCAGACACGAATATGGTGCACTTCTATATATGCAGGCAAAACATACATCCATACAACGTAAAATGTGAAAGAAAAAGAGGGAGCGAGCCATGCTATGTGCCTTAGGTGTGGAGGTCAAACAGCCCCATGGTGAGGAGGGGAGTTTCTGAGAAAGAGCAAGGAAGCCCAGTGAAGCAGAGACATATGCTTAGTGTTGGAAAGATATTCCTCCTATCTCTTTAACATGCTTAAGGTGAACCTACCTTCTGAGAGTGGATCCCTTAGCTAGGGCATTGACCTGCCTCATTGGAATGCAGGCCTCTACCCAGGATGCAGAGTTCATTCTCTTGACCATAAGAAAATAGTTTCCTAACGGGCTTTTACTGCTACTAAAATACTAAGTAAGTATTCTGCCAACTGAACTACACCCACCCCACATTTTTGTGGCTGTTCTTTTGGGTTTTGTCTTCGAGACAGAGTCTCATGTGGCACAGACTGGCCTCTAACTCACGACATAGCTGATGATGGAATCGAAGCTCGGGATCCTCCTGCCTCACCTCCCAAGTGCTGGCATCGCCGCTGTGCTCATCTACCGCTCGGGGCTCTGATCAGAACCTTGTTTGTTTATTCGTTCGTTTGTTCGTTTATTTTTGAGACAGAGTTTCACTGACTGGGATTGAAGGTGTGCACACACCATCAGATGCTATTTCATTCATTCACTCATTCGTTTGTCTATTGTGTGCATTCATATCCATGCAGGACACAAGGCCAACCTTGTGGAGGCTGTTCTCTCCTTCCACCTTTATGTGGGCTCCTGGGGTTTGGACCTAGGTCACCAGGTCTGTGCTGTAAGCACTTTTCCTGGCTGAGCCATCTCATTGCCTAGCTGGGCTTTAGAAAAGCAAACCTTTTATTTCTTTAACCACGGCTTCATGTATCCACTAAATCTTCTTGTTTTACATTTTCACCACTGGTATCTATGTAGATATTTAGTCATGCCAGTTGTGACTATGTGTAGGCATCAAAAGGCTATCCCAGCAGGTGGGTCTCGGGGAGGTTTCCTTTGCTGTCCAGGGTGCTGACTTGGGAGATGCAGGAAAACAGCAAACCAGGAGCTGGAGATATGGCTCAGTTGGTACAGTGCTTGCCTAGCATGCCTACGTCCCCAGGTTCAGTCCCCAGAACTCTATAACCTGGGCATGGTGGCCCACACATCAAATCCCAGCTCTCAGGATGTAGAGGTAGGAGGACCAGGAGTTCAAAGTCCATAATGCTTATTGTACATCAAAGAGCCCCTCAGCAGGGGGCAGGCATCTTTCTTTGCCTGAGGCTTTTTTCTGGTACAAACACCATACTTTTGCACAGATACCACACTGCACAAACACCTCACTCTGTATGCACACTCCAAACTCTGCACAAACACCACTCACACACACACACACACCACCCTCTGCACACTTGCCATTTTATACACACATCACATATTCCTCACTCTCCTTTTGGTTCCTGTGCTTTCTTTTCTCTCTCTCTCTCTCTCTCTCTCTCTTTCATTCATTCTTTCTTTCTGTTTTTGAGACAGGGTCTCACTCATAGCCCTGCTGTCCTAGAACTCACTCTGTAGATCAGGCTGGCCTTGAACTCACAGAGATCCACCTGCCCCTGCCTGTCCAGAGCTGGGATTAAAGGCCTGCACCACCACAACCAGCTTGCTGTGCTTTTTCATGACCTTCCTGTGCCACAGTAGCAGCCCCCAGTTCCAGCCTCCCACCCAGGAAGCCTTTCTGATTTGCTCTCAGTGGTACTTGGGTAGCTATGTCTTTAGGAATAAAGAGCTTGTGAAACTCCTGGGAGCTTGGGTGGCTCACAACTGGTGTCTCCAGTCCCCAGGTGCTTTTTATAAAGGGTCTAACTGGCTCATCTCTGCCCCAAGGCCATACTGCCCACCACTGCTCTCACCTCCTACGTAGCTCAAGGTCCACAGTCCACCTCTCTAGAGCTGAATTCCTTAAATAATTACAGGACCTAGTTCCAGGACAGCCAGAGTTACAACAGAGAAACTCTGTCTCTAAAAAAACAAACAAACAAAAAAAAAAGATTACAGGACAGGTTTCTCCAGATCAGCCAGTCAGCTGCTGCCCAGTGGGTGGAAATTTAAGCAGCCATTCAATTATTTGAAAGAAAGTGACTCTGGAGGTTGAGACAGGAGGATTATGAATTTTAGACAAGTGTGGGCTACACCATGAGACCCTGTCTTAACCTCTCTTCACCTCAGAAAGGGAGAGATTCATCCTTTCAGGATCATCTGTCATGTTCGTGCTCAACATTGACTTTTGCTGCTGTAGATATTTTAGCAGAAGGTGGTACCAAGCTCCAAGTGACCTTGGGCAAGGCCCTTAACTTTACCTGCAAGAGATCGAAAGGCCCACTAAGCACATGGCTTCATGTGGAATAATGAATTCCAATAACAATAAGAATACCAGGAATAACTTTTAATATATATTTTTGAAGATTTTGAGGCAGGCATGCTCCAGCATGCTTTTAACCCCAGCATTCTGGAAACAGAGACAGGTGGATTGTTGTGAGTTTGAGGCCAGAAAAGGAGCCTCAGAAAAAAAAATATTTAGTTTTATTTATGCATATGTGTGAGTGCCTGCATGTTCACCTGTGTGTGTCTAGTGCCCGAAGAACTGGAGCTACAGGTAGTTGTGTCCTGCTAATATGTGGCTGCTGGGAATTGAACTCTAGCCCTCTGCAGCTTTAACTGTTTTTTGTTGCCGTTTTTTGTTTTTTTGAGGTAGGGTGTCACTGTGTAGCCCAGGCAGGCTTTGAACTCAAACCCTTCCTGCCTTTGCCTGAGTGTTATGATGCATCTATTCATGTTCGGTACAGACACACTGTTCTAATGTTTTAAGCCTGTGCGCGTGTCCCTGTGTGGAGGTCAGCGGATAGTCCTTTTCCCACTGTGCGCAGGCAGGGTCTCTCCTGTTTCTGCTGTGTGCTCCATGTTAGCTGGCCCACAGGTATCCTTGAGATTCTGCTGTCACTCCTCCCGTCTCACAGCAGGAGTTCTGGGACTACTAGAAGACTGCCTTATCCAGCTTGTGATCAGGCTTTGAGGAGGGAACTCAGGTCAGGCTGAGCCATCTTCCTGGCCTGCCCTGAGATGCTCAACCTGTGATTGGCTGCGTTCCCTCATGTAGAAGCCAGAGGGTAGGAAGGTGGGATGCATTCTCCTCTCCTTGATATTACTGCAAGAAGGATGCTTCTGGAAGAGTGTGGGTCTCCCCTCCTCCCCTCCCCCCCAGCACTCCAAATGTCTGCTCCCACTGTCCACGGGCTGATTCCGATAGCAGTTGGACTAATGAGCCTATCGCACTTACCATCCAATGGCACTGTAGCCTGCAGCCCTCTGACACCCAGCACTCAGGCCGGGCCTGGAGGAAGGGTAGCTTCGGTGGCTTGGAGTAGGGTGCAGAACCCTAGGCACAAGGCTAGCGGGCAGGAACTTGGCAGGTGCTCTGTTACCACACGGAGCTTCACTGATGAAGCAGAAATTTAAAAATAAAATTATTAAGAATTTGAAGATTCAGCCAGGGTTGGCAGTTCATGATTGCCATCCCAGAACTCTGGAAAATAGGAGAATTATTGCAAGTTCAAGGCCAAACTGGGCCACATAGAGAGATACCTCCTCCTTTTTTTTCAAACAAACAAACAAACAAACAAGAGCTGGGTTTAGTTGATAGATTGCTTGATTAACACACAGGGAACCCTGGATTCAACCCAGTACTGGCTACGGAGTACCATGGCATATGCCTGTAATCTCTTGGGAGGTGGAATGAGGGGGATCAGGAGATCAAGGTCAGCCTTGGCAATGTAAGACTCTACCACAACCAACCAAATACATAAACACATGCAAACAAACCACCAGCACCAGCACCAGCACCAGCACTACCACCACCACCACCATCATCATCATCATCATCATCAGCAGCAGCAGCAGGAATCTGAAGCTCCTGACTACAGAGCATCTACCACAAGCATGCTTCTCTGTGTCACCAAGTGGGCTGCATGCCCCTAAAAATCATGGAGGATCTACTTATTTAATCTCCCACGCATATTTTACAGACAAGGAAGAATGGGAGAAATATGAGGCTTGCTCAAGATGACCAGCCCTGAGTAGACAGATCAGGACTCTAACCCAGCAGTCTGGCCAGAACTGGAATTCTTATCCTGCTTTCAGATATGGGCTCCTAGTAGAATCTTTTCGGACAGGCAGAAACTGGAGTGGAACAGCTAAGCATTTATAACTCCTGAGAGTCAACTGGCCTGACGGAGCCTCCTCACTCTGCCCTCCCCTACTTGGCTGGAGCTTTCCCGAGGCTAGGTGTCTACCAGTTCAGGAGCTGTATTAGAGGTGTCAGCTGGGGTGGGTGGAGCTGGTTTGCAGCCTTCCCTTCCCCAGGTGCTTCCTAGTTAGCTCAGGGAACACAAAGTCCCTCCTGGAATTTGCCGCCCTAGTCCATTGTGTTAGGGAAGGACTTAGGGAGTAGCACTGAGTGTCAGCCAGACCTGGGGTAACCTTCTAGAACTTTATTTGAATTCTTTTCAGTGTCCACATATGCTAGCTTTTTAGCTTACTTCACTAAAAGTAGACAGGATCTCTGAAAATACAGTCTCAAAAGGATAACTGACTCGCATCCCATCTCCTGTTATAGTCACCATGGAAGCAATTAGAAAGTGATGCCAGGGGCTGGGGAAGAAGCTCTGGCGGCAGGAGGCTTGCGTAGTGCACCTGAAGCCCTGGGTTCCAGCACTGCATGAACTAGGTGTGGGTATAGCGGCTCATGTCTGTGATTCCAGCATTCAGAGGGTGAGATCAGGAGTTCAAAGTCATCCTTGGCTACTTAGCAAGTTCCAGGCCATCTTTGGCTGCTTATCAAGTTGGAGGCCAGCCTCAGCTACATGAGACTCTGTCTCAAGGTATGCCTTTAATTTCAGCACTAAAGAGGCAGAGGCCGCTGAATCTCTAAGTCCCAGGACAGCCAGGACTAAACAGATAAACCCTGTCTCAAAAAATTAAAAACCAAACCAAACCAAACCAAATCAACCAACCAAACAAACAAAAAGCCAAAACACCCAAAACCAAACTACCACCACTACCAATACAACAACAACAACAAACCCCACAAAGTAGCATCAACATATAGACACAGCAGGGTATATGTGGTATGCCTCTGTGTGTGTGTGTGTGTGTGTGTGTGTGTGTGATGAGAGAGAGAGAGAGAGAGAGAGAGAGAGAATGCCAGCCTTCCATGTCTTCTATGGTGTCTCCCTCCCTGACATCCATTCCTGGCCTTGTGACTTTGCAGAACTTCCCTACCCTCATCTTATTTATCGTCTCTGACAGAAAGCCTGTAGGCCAGTGGTCTCTCTTGCTATGGGCTAGCCTAAACAGGTTAGATACAAGATGGCTTCCAGGGTGACTACCAGACAACCTGTCACTTCATCATAATTCTCTTCGATGCTAAGTGACACACGCTCCAGTGCCCAGACGGTTGGCATGTCGAGGACCAGAAGAACCACAGAGGTAAACAGATGCAGGGCTTGAGTCCAGGGAAATCTTCACAGGGAAAGGCACAGCTGTTCTCCCTTTGATGAGCACCGTCACTCCATTTCTTTCTTGAGCATCTTTGACGCCACTTGTGTGTCCACGGCAGGCTGGACAGCCGAGCCGTGCGTCTTTCTCCCTGCCTCTCCTATTCTTGGCACAGTAAGCCTTCACCAATCACTTGGAGCTTGGTATACATCACTGTATAATTTTAAAAAGAAAAAAAAAAAAGACCTGGTTTGACCAAAAATTGATAACATTTCTGCTTGGGAAACACTTGACATTTCGCCAATCTGCTCTGGCAGGCTGGGAAGAGCCAGTGGTGTTGAGCTCTGCACCCCTCTGGACTCAGTCCTTCTACCAAGGGTGGTAGTGCTTTATGTGACTAAGTATCACCATAGTTCAGGACAAAACAAAGGACTGCCAGACAAAAACAAGGACCTGTAGCTGAGCAAGCTAAGACTCTGTGAAAGCAACTTCCCTGCCCATCCAGCTGTAGTTCAAACTTCCCCAGCTCCTCAGGGGAGACCCAGACTGATCTGAAGCTCACTGTGTGAGGATACAGCTGCCTTGCATTCAGTCCAGATCTTTTCAGGGAGTCTGGCTGATGTGGCTGAGAATTGTTTCTTATAAGGCTACTTCTTTTTTTTTTTTTGGTTTACTTATTTTTTTAAGACTCTTTTTTTTATTGTATGACTATCAGTGCTCTGCATGCATGCACGGCTATGCACCAAGTGTATGCAGTGTCCATGGAGGCCAGAAGAGGGCGTCAGATCCGCTGGGACTAGAGTTATAGAAGGTTCAGATCCACCATATGGGTAATGGCAATTAAATCCAAGTTCTCTGGAAGAGCAGCCTTTATCTTATCTGCTGAGCCATCTCTCCAATCTTCTATTTTATATTTTTAATTATGTGTATTCTTGTGTGTCTCTGTGTTTATATGCTCATGTGAGTGCAGTTACCTACGGAGTCCAGAAGGGGGCATTAGATCCACTGGAGCTGTAGATGGTTCTTATCTGTCTGACTTGAGTACTGGAAACTGAATTTGGGTCCTCTGCAAGAGCAGCAAGTACTCTCTCTCCAGGCCTAAGGCTGCCATCTTTTTCTTGAGATCCAGAAACGGTTGTGACTGGACATTGAAACAGTGTGATGTAAAAGATGTTGAGAAATTCAGAGAATGAGGACCCAGCTCCTGGCCTCTTCCAGGTTCATTTGAGGATAACCTGGGGAGGAGAGACAAAGGGAGTAATGTCACTTGACAGATTTAATTTAGTTATAGAAAAAGTATCAGCTTATTCTGAAGTTTACTGACCCTCTTATGAGTTAAAAGCCCATTTGGTGGAGCTGGGCTGGGGACACATACACATTTAATCCCAGTACTTGGGGAGGCAGTGACAGGAGGATCTCTGAGAGTTCAACACCAGCCTACAAGGCAAGTTCCAGGCCAATCAGGACTAAACGGTGAGTCCCTGTCTCAAGAAACAAAAGCAAAACAAACAGCAGAAAAACTCAACCTGTTTGGCTGTGAACTGTTATTTCTCTTGGAGCTTCCTGCCCCTCTCCATGGCTGTCATTGTCAACTGTCCTTACAGGCGTTTGATTTTTGTTTGGACGCCAGTGAACTCCTGATCCTTCTGCCTCTACCTTCTAAGTGCCTTTGCAGGCCAGCCTTGCAGGCATTTATTGTGTATATCTTTGAGTGTGGATTTATTTATATGGGATTTGGCCTCACTAGATCTCAAGAGGAGTTCAGATATGGGAACTCTCTCCAAGTCTCCCTCCTCCTCCCCTCCCCCATCTCCCCCCCCCCTTTCTGGAAGTACTTGGCTTTTCTACTCAGAGGCATGTCTTCCTCTGGGACAGTCTGGAGGTATAGATGACTTGCTATAGGTTAGTATGGAGGTCAAGCCAAGCAAAATTCTACTAAAACTTCTTAATCTAGGTGTGAGTCAATGGTAGATTACTGACCCAGCAAGCTCCAGAGCCCGGGGCCATCCAGATAGTGGCTCAGTGGTAGAATGCATGCTTGTCATCCACCAGGCCGAATGCCTTATGCCATCACTGCAAGAAAACAATATATATTTTAAAAATACATAATTTAAATATGTATTTGCACGGATGTGTGTGTGCGTGTGTGAATGTAGGAGATGTATGTGTGGTTGTCCACAGAGACCAGAAGAGGGTGTTGGAATCCCTGGAGCTAGAGTGGGAACTGAACTTGGGCCCTCTGGAAGAGTAGGAAGTGGTCTTAACAGCAGAGCCATCTCTCCAGCCCTGAAGAAAAGATTTCAAAGGTCAAAAATGAGAGGATGGGGACCAGTGAGATGACTAGCAGGTAAAGACACTTGCCCTGGATGTCTGCTGACCTGAGTTTGACCCCTAGAACCCATATAAAGGGGGAAGGAGAGAACTGACTTCGCACGGTTGTCCTTTGACCTTCGCACGTGTGTGTCGTGGCACATGTACTTCCTTCTCCATGACACCCACGTGAAAAATAAATACATGAAAACAAAATTAAATGTTAAAAAAATGTGGGACAGGGGAGATGACTCAGCAGTTAAGAGCACTGGCTGCTCTTTCAGAGGACCCAGATTTAGTTTCCAGCACCCACTGGGGGCTCACAACTATCTGTAACTCCAGTTCCAGGGGATGTGACACCCTCTTTTTGGCCTTCGAGGGCATGAGACACTCACGTGACGTGACACACATATATACATGCAGGCACTCACAAATACGCTTTAAACATCTTTTTAAAAAATCGAGAAGAGAGAAGAGGTATGATAAGGTCAAAAGGAGAGACTACATAAACCAAAGCTTCTCAAAGCAGCGTTCATTGTAAATCTTGTTTCAAAATAGAAAGATGAAGAACGAGTCGGTGGGAGGCACTGTTTGGGAAAGCAATAGAGTAACCATGCCTTTGCTTTCACTTTCTGCTGCCAAAAGGCTCGTGTGTGAATCCTGGAATTCAAGCAGAAGTGTCTGAAACCTTAGGATCACATGTAACAAAGCCCCATCTGTTCCACCCTCTCCAAATTAGCACTGGAGCACAGTTCTCTTGTAAATATTCTGACATTAGCTTCATTCCCACCTCCTGCTTTTATTATCTGCAAATCACAACCGGTATTGTTTAGAATCGGATTCAACCCATAAAATAATCTTCAGCTATTTTCCATCCTAATTCTTAGTAGTAAGCAGGGAGGAAATAAACAAAATCTGAAGTGTACTGATGCAAATATCTGTGCACAAGAATGTTTACCGTAATTGTAGAAATTGGAAACAAATGTCTATTAATTGAAGATGGCTCAGGCCAGAATGCTAAGTCATTAATAATTGTTAAGAGAAGTGAAATACAGATATCTGTGTGTGTGTGTGTGTGTGTGAGAGAGAGAGAGAGAGAGAGAGAGGGAAAGAGAGAGAGAGAGAAACACAGAGAGAGCCAGAGCTAGAGAGCAACACACACACACAGACAGAGAGACAGAGATCTGACATGCAAGGTTGTCTATGGAAAAAAGCAAGCTGCCAGGACTCTTGGTTCACATCTGTATCTCCATCACTGGGGAATCTGAGGTGAGAGGATTTCTTTGAGTTGGGGGCTAGCCTGGACTCACAACGAGTTTGAGGCTGGCTCTGGCTGCAGAGTGAAAACTTGTCCCAGAAAACAAAACAAAACAAAAACCAACCACAAGTCAGAAGCAGGCAGGTCTTTACCGAGTTCCAGGCCAGTCTGCTCTACATAGTTTGTTCTGGGCTAGCCAGGACTACATAGTGAGACCTATCTCAAACCCAACCCCCCAAAACAATATACAACTAACAACAGACTAGCCAGAAGGCTCACAGGGTGGAGGTGCTCACTGTGAAACCCTGCTGACCTGAGACTGATTCCTGGAACCCACCTGGTGGAGGGAGAAAATTGAGTCCCTGAATTGTCCTCTGATCTTCAAATGTGTGCTGTGGCTTGTATTCACCAAAAACTGCCTACCTGAACCCCCAAATCAATAAATAAATGTAATAAAAAATTAAAAAACAAACACACACCAAAAAAAAAAACAAACAAAGAAAAAGGAAAAGCAAGTGAGAAAAGCAGTTTACAGTCTAATCTACAGGCAAAGGTAGCAAGCGTTTTAAAGTTTTGTCTTTTAGTGTATCTCTGTGCAAGGGTGACTGTGATCACCTAGGCATGGGGACAGAGGATAGTGGGTGGCAAGTCACAATTTTTTTCTCTGGCTCTGTGGTCAGAGTATATAAGAATATGTAGAACTATATATTATTCTGCTATTAAAAGTCCATTCTTCCCACAGCTACCATTAGCTGGTATCACAGAAAGACATAAAGCCTGTCCTGCTTAGCCTTTTGTTATTTGATAAAATCTAGATTTATCTGGGACAAGGACCTTGTGTTGGCCAGTCTTATGTCAACTTGATGAACACAAACTAGTTATCTGAAAGGAGGAAACTTTAATTGAGACAATGTCTCCATAACATCAGGCTGTAAGGCATTTTCTTAACTAGTAATTGGTGGGAGAGGGCCCAGCCCATTGTGGGTGGGGCCACCCCTCTGCTGGTGGTCTTGGGTGCTATAGGAAAGCAGGCTGAGCAAGCCACGATGAGCAAGTCAGTAAGGAGGACTCCCTCATGGCCTCTGCATCAGCTCCTGCCTCCAGATTTCAGCCCTGTTTAAATTCCTGTCCTAGCTTTCTTCAATGATGGACAACGTTGTGGAAGTGTAAGCAGAATAAACCCCTTCCTTCCCAACTTTGCCTCCAGTTCCTGCCCTGACTTCCCTCCATGATGGATGTGACCTGAGAGCTAAAACAAAACCTTAAGAGTCAACCTGGGAGTTAACTTTGAACCTTTACTTATCCAGTAGAGGGAGGAATTCTTTTAAGGAGCCATTTCACAAGTTTAATTACATAGATATCTATTTGTGTGTGATTGTGTGCATGCGTGTGTGCCACAGCACGTGTGATTAAGGAGATCAAAGGATGACTTTCAGAAATTGGTTCTCTCCTTCCACCATGCGGGATCAATCAGGTGAGGCTTGGCAACAGGTGCCTTACCATCCCCTGAGCCATCTTGCCAGCCTTGAAGGAAGAACTTTTTTTTTCCTTTTGAGATAGGGTTTCCCTGTTGTAACTCTGGCTGTCCTGGAACTCGTTCTTTGACCAGGCTGGTCTCGAACTCAGAGATGTGCCTGCCTCTGCTTCCCAAGTGCTGGGACTAAAGGTGTGGGACACCACTACCCAGCTTAGGCAGAAGCTTTTGATTCTGGGATTTTGCAGAATCCTTCTCTGGTGATTACCTATGGCCTAGTTTCTTCCTAGTTTTGAATTTTTCTTTCCTAAGTGACAACAAGGACCATTTCTAAGGGAAAAGGTTATAGTCAATGGAAAAACCTGGGAATCTTGGGAATGCTGTTCATATCAAATCCTTGAAGAATGAAACCACAGCTGCTCTCTCAAAAGTGTTGGGAACACCTTCCCCACGAGAACCTTCATAATTGGCTTCACACTGCTGCATCTGACAAAGACATTCACTAGTCCAGAAGGACTAGTCAAGATGAAGATGGGCCAGAGTCTGAAGACAAGTCAGCCTCCTCTGATGGGGCTCTGCTTTCTAAGGAAACAAAGTATTCCTGAGTAAGAAACATCCAGAAATGGACTTTTAATTATCTCTATTTTTAAAATGGAAGCACAAGCCAGGTGTGGTGGCACGTACTTTCAATCCCAGTCTCCGGAGGCAGAGGCAGGTAGATTTCTGTGAGTCCAAGGCTAGCCTGTTATATATACTGACTTCCAGGCCAGCAGGGCTATTTTTTCTTTAATACATACATACATACATACATACATACAGTCCAAACCAGAGGGAAAAAAATCCTAAATTACCAAACATGGATAATATACTAGCAAAGGATGCAAGTGAAGGGTCGAAAACAGTTTTTATTTTTAAATTTTTTAATTAAAAAAAATTTTTTTTGGAGATAGGGTCTCATGTAGTCCAAACTGATTTTGAATTTACTATGTAGCCAAGGTTGGCCTTGGACTCCTGAATCTTCTGTCTTTACCCTCAGAGTGCTAGGATTACAGAGCAGAGCTCAGTTTTATGCAGTGCAGGGGATTAAATCCAGGGCCTCCTGGGTGCTAGGCACGCACTCTCCCAACTGACCTACACATGCCTGGCCCTGATTTATTATTTTGAGTTGTAGCCCTGGCTGGCTTCAAACTCAAAACAACCCTCCTGCCGCTGCCTCCATAATGCAAAGACTACAGCATATTTATTCATGTAAGAGTGTACTTTTCTCACAATGAAACGGAACATTTTTCTTTATTTTTGAGATAGTAATGAAAAGTTAGTTGACAAATGCACAGGCTTTGGTGATGCCGCGCCCACCCCAAGCCACAGACTTACGGTACAAAAGTGCCCTCTCTTGCCTCTAATTCAGTCTCATTTGAAATCTGTCCTAAGTATACCTTTGGACCACTTCATTTCAAAGAAGCTCATTTGGAGTTCTTAAGAATTAACTAAATCCTTTGTCTTTGAACTTTAATTCTCCCACTTCTGGTGTTATCTATGGCTGTTGAGGAGACTTCAGACACTTGGGTAATTTGCACCTAGCGCACAAGCACAAGGACAGTGGAATCGGATGGAAGCAGCTGGAAGATTAGTTCCTTGGCTTCTCTTGCTCAGACTCTGGACCCAAATTCCCAGAACCTTCTATTTTCCTTCCCTCCCCTTCCTTCTTTCTCTCTCCCTCTCTTCTTCCACTCACTTATTTATTTTAGACAGGTGTCACTCAGGTTGGCCTCAACTCCTGGTTTTCCTGCCTCAGTCCATAGAGTCTGTGAAAGAGTTCACCTTCCTCTCTCATCCCAGCTTCCCTTTTGGGGATTAAGAGAGATCATGCTTGTGCCAGGACCACTTTGACAGACACCCAGCAGCTACCCTGTCTCTAGCAACCTATAGTTGCTTCAACAATTATCTATAGAAAGGCTCAGGACTCAATTTGAGAACCAAAGCCACCCTGGTGTCTCTGTGGTTTGGTAACATTGCTCAGTGGTCCGGTTGGTCTAGAAACACAGACTCAGATCTGATAGTCACATCCTAAGGGAAAGCCAAGGGCAGGAGAGATGGCTCAGTGGTTAAGAGCACCCACTGCGCTTGCAGAAGACCTAGGTTTGGTTTCTGGCACCCACAGACAGCTCACAATGCCTTTAACTCTAGCTCCAGGGGATTTGATACCGTCTTCTGGCCTTTGCATATACCCCTACACACACACACACACACACACACACACACACACACACACGCCAACTTAAACATAAGCCTTAAAAAGGAAGAAGATAAAATCCCTTGGCAAAGAGGTGTGAGCACTGAGCAGCTGCTGCAGCTCTGCCCTGACAGTGTGTGGCTGTAGTAACACTGGCTTCAGCTTTGTCTATTTCTTTCGTTGCTGTTGTTTGAGATGGGTGGTCTCACGAAGACTAGACTGGCCTCAAACTCCTGAACGTCCGGTTCCTACTTCCTGAGTGCTGGGACTGCAGTGGTTTGCCCTTGCCTCACTGTCAGTTGAAGAATGAAAATATTATTATATCTTAAATGGGGTCCATAAAGAAGAGCCAATTCTCCAAGATGCAAGCCTGAATGGCCAAGGCAAAGGGTCTCACCTCTGATGCTGGTCCTGAGCACGTGGCCTCTAGGTAATTTATTGAGGGAAGGCAACCCCCCCCCCCCGCCACCCCCAACACAAAGGTCTTGATTGCTTAATGAACAGAATTTCCACAGTACAACAACCCCCAACTTTAGCCGGCCGACTTGATGCAGTTTTAAGGGCAAAGTCAAGACCCTGGTCTTGACAGGTATTCTCTGTCCTGTGCTTAGGTGAGGAAACAGACCATAAAAAGTTCCTCACATTAGCAATAATACAATCAAATGCCTTTAACACAAAGATCTCAGTGGGCAAAGTAAATTCGAACATGAAGTTGTTCCAGCCAAGGGTACTGAATAGACAACTAGCAGTGCTCCAGACTAGCTTCCTTTCTGCATTCAAGAAAGCTGCAGCCTATCCACACCCGGAAAGCTGGTTCCAACAGCTAAGGAAGGTGACCTTCTGGCAGTAGCTTCTGCTGATAGACATAGCAGCTGTTTAAAGTTCATATTACTGCACAGAAGTGTGTGTAGCTTTACAACATTTGAGAATAAATTCAAATATTCCACTACAGTCAGTAGCATTAGATAGACCAGTGTTCTGGCTGTCACCCACTTAAGGGTTCTCATTTAGTGAGAATCGTCTTTGACAATAAGACACATATTTAGTCCGACCCGGCAGGTGTGGTGGCACATACCCAGAATCCTAGCACTTGGAAGCTGTAAATAGGAAGATTAGGACTGTAAGGTCATCCTTGACTACATAGCCTATTTGGGGCCATCCTGGGCTATATGAGATTCTGTCTCAAGAAACTGAAGCCAAGGCTGGAGATAGGAATCCGTGCCTATCATTTAAAAAAAGCCCCGGGTTGAATTGTAAATACCACAGAAAATGAATCGAAGCACAAAAACCTGAACAAAATCAAATGACAACAGAACCACCCCCATAGTTTCAATGAGTGGCAAGCCCGGGATACACTTGGCTGGGGCTTTCAGGTCAATGGCTCTCAGCGTGAAGATTGAGCTGCAGTACCTGAAGGCTTGATGGGGACTGGAGGGTCTGCTTCCACAGTGTCCCACTTGCCTGACTATTGGCAGGAAGTGCCCACTTTTGCCAGAAGGCCCTCACCTCAGGGTCAGAGAGGAGACAAAACAAGAAGGGAGCCGTGCTTCCCAGAGCCAACTGCTGTGGCCTCACTTCAGCAGGGAGGGGACACTCTGGGCGTGGACTGTGAAGGAAGGAAGGTGCCACTGGGCTGCCAATGCCCCCAGTGGAAACCTGTGGGATGTCCTTGGGCGGGAGGCTCCCTGGTTGGGAAGTATGGATCAGTTTGAGCTTAATCTCTGCCTGGACTTGATGGGCTACGGCTTGATGATAGAAGGAGTTAACTTGCTCACAGAAGCACTTCTCACAGAATAACTCATCTGCCAGGCTCTGGCCCAAGTCCTAGAATTGGGCTGTTTTCTTTCTTTCTTTATTTTTTTTGCGGGGGGTGGGGGGTTTAGTATTTACAGCAGCTGTCTGGGTCTCCTATCATTTCTCCTCTCACTTCAGAGGAGGTCGAGGAGAAGGGAGGGGACATGCACAGGTGGCTCCTGCAGAGGCTGGCTTGGACCAGCCCTGATACAAAGGCATGGAGGATTTGGAAAGGAAGATGTGAGTGGGAAGCTGGCAGGCAGCCCTTGGAAGGAGCTGGGTCTAGCTTTGCTCCTTTTAGGAGTTCTGCACCTGATTAGTAATTCCACTCAAGATGGATTAAGCTGCTGGGGCCTCTCTCCATTTAGGAGTGCCAGCTCTCTCCTTCTCTTAGCAGCACCCTCCCCCCAGTTTGCTCTTGGGGCACTATGAGTCCAGGATACACTGCATTTACCCCTGAAGTGCAGAAGACTCCCTTCAAGATCAGAAATGAGGAGAGACAAGGGCCATGGTTATGAGAGAAACTCAGTCTCAGAAACCTCACCGGGGAGCCGGGGATGGAGTTCTCTTGCTATGTCTCCTTGCATATGCTCACCGAGCATGCACAAGGCCTCGAGTTCAATCTACAGCACCGCATAAACCAGACATGGCGTCACACAGCTATAATCCCAGCATTCGGGAGTTGGAGGGAGAGGATCAGAAGTTCAAAGCCATCCTCAGCTACATATTGATTTGAGGCCAGCCTGGGCTACATGAGACCCTGTCTCAAAAAACAAACAGAAAACCCTACCACCACCACCACCAAACAAACAAACAAACAAACCAAACAAATGAATAAGCCAACAGAAGTCTCCTGGGCCATTGACTCCTGAGGACCTCATCTTCGTCAGCAAATTTCACTCTGAACAAATTTTCTCTTTCAGGAGACAATCCTTGCTTCAGAGACAAGCCTTTGCCAGAGAGAGGAGAAAGGTAGTCAATGCAGCAACCAAGCAGAGGCTGGCTCAGGATTGCTGTTGTTAAACACAAACACCAAAGCCCCTCCACCTGCCATTCCCCCAAGAGGTAGAGTCCTCTTTCTTAAGTGCTGTGCCCTTTTCCTTACAGGATCTTTCCCAATGACAGCAACTCCTTGATTCGATTCTAATTAAAACTGCTATTCAGATGGAATCTAAGTTTCTTCTCTATTTTTTCCCTACTGGTAAGAGCAAGGATTTAAAATTTTGTGGTTTTTTTTTTTTTTTTTTTTTTTTTTTTTTTTTTTTTTTTTTGTTGTTGTTGTTGTTGTTTGTTCGAGACAGAGTTTCTCTCTCGTAACTCTGGCTGTCGTGGAACTCACTTTGTAGACCAGGCTGGCCTCGAACTCACAGAGATCCAACTTCCTCTGCTTCCCGAGTGATGGGATTAAAGGTGTGCGCCACCACTGCCTGGCTGTATTATCTTTTAAAGATTTATTTTTATTTTATGTGTGTGAGTGTTTTGCCTTCATGTATGTAGGTGCACTTGTGTCTACCGTGGCCACTAAACTCCAGAAAAGGATGGCAGATCCCTTAGAATGGAGTTAAGGACGGTTGTGGGGCGCCATGTGGGCGCCGGGAACTGAGCCGGGGTCTAAGAGCCGCACCTGCTCTTAACTACCGAGCCTCCTCTGCAGCCCCCCATTTACTTATTATGGTGTGTGTATGTGTATGTGCATACACGAAAGGGGGAGGGGCATGTGGGTCACACACACACGGATGTGGGAGGTCAGCTTTGTGGAGTTAAGCTCTCTCCTCCAGCCACATGTAGGTTCCGGGAACTGAAGTTAGGCTGACAGGTTTCTGTAGCGAGAGGCTTTACCCACCGAGTCGGTGCTACTGTGCCAGGGCAGCCTTTTAAAATCCGTTGATGAGTAATCTGAAAAACTGCTTTCTTACTCGGCAGCTGTCAGAATGAGCTTTTGGTCAAACTGGCTCATTCTGGTACTAGAGGCACAGCGGTGGATGTGGAGTCCTGGTTCACCTGTCATTTCTGTGTAGTGTCGTGCCCCCCCCCCCCATCCTGCCCCACGACTTCCAACCACTCTCCTCTTGGCTTGGCCTGTGCTTCCTGTCCCCCAAACCCCCTGTTTTCCTCTGCCGCTTCCAAGTTGTTCTTTATTCAGCTGAGATCCAAGGATCTCCCTCAGAGAACGCAGATCACGGTGGGCTCCTCTGACTTGGCTGCCAAGGCCTCCGCGGCAGCCTAGGCGCCGGCACAATGGGCCTTTATGCCTCTCTCTGGCACTCCTCCTGGCTCCAGCTGCCCCGTGCTCTGGTTTTCCTTAGTCTTTTCTTTAGGATTTTTTTTTTCAGTCGACTTAGTTATTACAGCACAGGGACAAGGAGGAAGGGCTCTGGAGGCTAAGAGCAAAGAGTTGGCTGGCTGGCTGGCCCCGGTATGACATCACCAGGGGTTATAGGTTACAAAGGGCAAAGACCTTGCTTTCAGAGACACACTTTGCAGGGCCTGTCTCTTGATACCTAATCAGGCTAGGGCATTTTTTTTCTTTTTCTCCCGTCCCCTCCCCTTCCCTCCCCTCCTCCTGTCCCTTCCCCTTCCCTTTCCTTCCTCTCCCTGCTTCCATTCTTTGATAGGCGTTGCTATGTAGTACAGGCTGGCCTCCAAGTAATAATGATCCTCCTGCCTCAGCCTCCTGAGTATTGGTGGTGCCAAGAGCCATCACCAAACCTGCTTCCTACCAGTCTAGGGAATTTCTAAAATTCCAGGAATTGGAAAATGGAGGAGGCCACCGTTCAACCCCAGTTTAGGTGTGAAGCTCGAGTGGACTTCGCTCACTGAGAACATGTGCCCCCCTTTGGGGTTGCAAGGAGGTCGGAAAGTGGCTGCTACGAACACCTTCTCCTCGGTATGAAATACACAAGTCAAGCCTTTACATCTGGGTGACTGGACTTCACTATTGAGTCTTCGTATCTCCTGGAGAAGACACTGAAGTTAACAGGAAAAACCGGGGCTGCCAGAGCAAGGAAGACAGACCTGCTGCCGCCATGTTTTGCCCTCAACAAGGAGGGCTGTTTGTAGGGTGTATGTATGGGTGCAGCTGGTGGTGGTGGCTGTGTGGGGATGGGTGCAAGAGGCCCCACTGCAGTTGATAGCCTGTTGGGGAGGGGGTATTGGGGAGTCCATGTCCAGGTTCAAGGGATGCTGATCACGGACATTCACCTAGAACATGGATGTAGCTAAGAAACAACTACTACCTCCACCCACGGGTTCTAAGCCAGGCCAGGGGGCTAGCATTGCTGGGTGCCTGAACTGCTATAAGTGGGGTTGGTGTTGATAAGCTCCTGCGTGCTGGTGTGTAGTAAAATATTTAAAGCAGGGCATCATGTTGTATACCTGCAATCTCTGTACTGAGAAGGCTTAGGACATAAGGATCACCTCGGGCTCAAGGTCAGCCTGGGATATATAAAGAGGCCCTGTCACAAACAGACAGGCAGGAGGAGCAGGAGTTCAAAGTCATCTTCATTGACATGGTGAATCTGAGACAAGCCTGGGCTGAGGCCCTGTCTTAAAAAAAAAAAAAAAAAGAAGAAGAAGAAGAAGGAGGAGGAGGAGGAGGAGGAGGAGGAGGAGGAGGAGGAGGGGAAAAAGCCATGTATGCTGGTGCACACCTTTGATCCTAGCTCTCAGGAGGTAGAGCCAGGTGAGTTCCATGCCAAAGTACCTGGTCTTTATAGTGAGTTCTAGGGCAGCTGGGGGTACACAATGAGACTCTGTTGTTTTTTTTTTTTTTTAAAAAAAAAAAAAAAGGAAAAGAGAAAGCTCATCATCAAGGGTGATAATCCCAGGAGGCTGAGGCAGGAGGATCACTATTATTGGCTTGAGGCCAGCCTGACTACAGTGAGTTCCAGGACAACATGGGCTTATAAATTTGTACATACAATATGTGTGTGTATGCACGTGTGTGTGCACATGTCACAGCACCCATGAGGTACCGGAAGACAACTTGTAGGAGTGTGTTTTCTCCTTCCAACATGTGGGTCCCAGGGTATGAACTTAGGTTGTCAGACTTGATGGCGAGTTCCATCTTGGAGGCCCAATATACACTTAAATATACCCGTCTTAGTACCTGAATGGATGCTTCTGGACACCCTTTAGCCCCCAAATATGTGTACTCTGGCCCCTTCCTGGAGTCATTTTGAACTTGTTACGGCCTTGCAGCTAGGGGGCCTGATCATTCCTGTGCTTACTTGTGTCTGTTTTCAAGCATGTCCCCAGGCAGGACAGTGGCCATACTGTGTGCTGGCAGACATGCTTACATGGAGCATTGCTATGCAGCCCTTGATGCAAAGGCCGAGAGTGAGCGCTGGTGTGTCCGGCTCATGGTGCTGGACCTGTTCCTAGATGACTTCACAGTCTAACTAACCATCACAGGCCATCCTACCAGGAAAGTTTCTGAAACTGAAGCCACACTAGCGCCACACACACACCCTTTCCTTTCAAAAAAGCAGCAAAATTCACTTAAAAATAATTCAGAAAGGATTGATGGACTTTTGGAATTGTACTGAAAAATATGACCTCATTAGTAAGTCATGAGTCAGGGCCAGGCTGTTAGACACACTCGCTTCTGTGTAATTAGAAGTCAGGGCAGGGAGAGCTAATAATGGCACGGATTAAAAAATTAAAATACTTTCCCTTTATACTTTCTGAGCTGCACTGACATATCCTCCCCCACTCTCTTTCTCCCCCCGCCCCCCCTCACTTGCTTTATCAACAGATGCAGCAGGGAGCACAGCACAGGCACCTGCGAGCGGCCTTGCCTTGCTGAGTCTGAAAGTGGAGCAGACACTTGTTGAGTTGCAGCACACAGGAGATGTATATAGTGGGCCATTTTTGAAGGCATTTACCTCGTTGCAGACAGTGCACAGAAGGAAGAATATACACATTTATTTTAGTCCATTCGTCGTCATCATCATCATCATCATCATCATCATCACCAGAGATAGCACACAATAGTTCAGGCTGGCTTCAAAACTGTGGCAATCCTAAATAAATGAATCCAGCAACATCTGGGCTGGGGATATGGCTCACTGGGCAACAGTGCTTCCCATGAAAGCTGGACAACTTGAGTTTGATCCTCTGAACCCAGTGTAAAAAGCACCCAGATGTCCTAGCTTCCACCTGGAACCCCAGAAGTCACCATGCCTTGCCTAATCTTTTTCAAATAACTTAATTCTTGGCTTTATTTACTCCCTCTATTTTATTTTTTCTATTTCACTAACTTATATTATTTTCTTCTACTCCATTCTGCATTCTCTGGTACTCAAGTTGTACTTTTTTTTAAACCAAAAAATTATTTTTTTAATGTGCATTGGTGTGAGGGCGTCAGATCCCCTGGAACTGGGGTTACAGTTGTGAGCTGCCGTGTGGGTGCTGGGAATTGAACCTGGGCTCTCTGGAAGAGCAGCCTGTGCTGCTTCTAACCCCTGAGCCATCTCTTTAGCCCTTCTTGTTATAACTTTAGAGATAGGTGTTTCAGTCACTAACTTTTAGTCTTTCTTCTGTAGCACAGTACTTAAAGTTGGATATTTTTTCCTTCAAATGCTTTAGCTGCATCTCATTAACTTTATATGTAATTAAAGGAAACCTTCTTGTGCCATTTTGGGTGGTCCTGTGAGAACACAGCTGCGCACACACACACACACACACACACACACTCACTCATTCAGTCACATGATCGTTAGTTAACTGTGCTTTGGACATGCATGTAGCAGTACAATACAATCTTTTATCCTCAATTTAGGGAAGAAGAAAGGAAAGATAGAAATCCTCACTGCTTTTACAAGCGGCCTTAATACAGGAAGAGAGAAAGGTAGAAATCTTCACAGCCTCTTTTTTTCCTCGAATCTCTACAGCCTTTGTTCTCACACTAAGGACAGCAACCCAACCAATGACCCACCAACCCACCCCACCTCGGCTCTCAGGGCTTCAGACCTTTGATGATCTAAGCCAAGAATGCCCATCAACCCATACGGCATGCAATCCCAAAGACAAGCTACAGGTGCCAGAACGACTGCACCCAACCAAATGATAGCCACCTGCGTCAAGCATTCCAATTCTAACGCGTAAACAACTCTCCCACAGCTGGGTGGGAACGTGAACCGCTAGTGACTTCTCAGTTAAACCAAAAGGCTTCTCTTAACATAAAAATTCCAAGTGTTCCTCTATACACGCATGTGCACAGTAAGTCTTTACATCACGAGTAAACAAACGAGATGTGCTAAGTTTCAGCAAGAGAAAGGAAGGGGGAAGTTATTCTTAGTATACCGAAGAGAGCAGCAGGCATGGCACCAAGGAAAAGCCACCTATGTAGTTTAGCTTTCCTTTTTCTTTTTCCTTTCCTTCTGTCCTCGCTTTCTTTCCCTCCCTCCCATCTTCCTTCTTCCCCTACACCTTCCTCTTCCCCCACTTCCCTTGAGACAGGGTCTCATGTAGCTGAGGCTATATTCAAGGATGATCTCAAACTTCTAATCCTCCTGCCTCCACGTTTCCGGGGTTGGGATTGCTAGCATGCACCGCCACACCTGCTTCACTGTGGTGCTGCGGATAGAACCCAGGGCTTCACACATGCCGGGCAAGCACTCTACCCACTGAGCTACACGCCCACCCGCATCACTTTTTTTTGGAGTTAGTGTCTTTTTTTGTTGTTGTTACCAGGCTGCATTACTGATGCCTGGCCATGGCCTATCTGTTTACCTGTCTTGCTCATATGCAGCTAGTCTTCCTTCTGTGCCTGTCACCTGGTTCCTAGACCTTTGTGGATTTCGAGCTACCATTGCTATCCTGGCTAGTTTATTGTCAGCTTGCCACAAGTTGTAATTCTTTGTGAAGAGGGATTCTTAATTGAGAAAATGCCTGTAGGCAGGCCTGTAGTGCATTTCCCTAATTACTGATTGATGTGAGAAGGCCCATTCCACTGTGGGTGGTACCATCCCTACGTGCGGGGAGGTACTGCCTTGTATAAGAAAGCAGGTTGAGCAAGCAGTAAATGGCACTTCTCCTTGGTCTCTGCATCAGTTCCTGCTTCTATGTTCCTGCCTTGAGCTCCTGCCCTGACTTCCCTGGGTGACAGACTACACATTGTAAGATGAAGTAAACTCCCTTTTCCCTGAGTTGTGTTTGGTCATAGTGCTTCCCACAGCAAGGGAAACTCTACCTAAGACAACTCAACCCTGGCTGCCCTCTGTTCGCAGGCCCTGGTGTTACCTGGGTTTGGCGTGTTCTTCCTTATGTGTCGGTGACCCACAGCTGCACTAGTGATAGTCTATTGCTCCCATTTTTTGGGTTCTGCAACGAAGGCAGCCAAACAGGTGCAGTGCAGTGGGTACCGTGTCGAACCATTCTGGCTTCAAGCGTCTCTTCCCCCACCCCCTCCCGTTTTTCTGTGTGAGGTGTGTGTGTGAATGGAAATTGGCATCAGGCGGCTTCTTTGATTACTCTCCACTTTATTTATTTATTTTTTTTGAGGCAGTGTCTCTCACTAAGTTCAGAGCCTACCAATTCTCTTAGTTTAGCTAGCCAGCTTGCTTTGGGGATCCCGTCTTTGGCCCCCGAGGGCTGTTAGGACTAACGGTGGCTGCTATGCCTGCCCAGCATGGCAAGTGATTTATCCACTGAGCCCAAATTTTAGTAGGCAGTGTATACATTTATAACCCTAGCACCGCACTCACAGAGGCAAGGGCATCAAGAGTTTAAGGCCAGCCTCAGCCACATATGAATTGGAGATCAGCCTGGGCTACATGAGACTTGCCTCAAAATAAACAAATGAATTCTTCTCACACCCAAGCCCCTCCTTTTAGACTGTGCTATTGTCTAAACTGGAAGGCACGGTCAAATTATAATCTCAATTATTTGTCAGGCCTGACTGTGGCAGGGAATTGCCTGTAACTCCTGGACTCAAGAGGCAGAGGCAGGAGGATTGATTGAAAATTTAAGGCCTGGTTAGTCTCCATATCAAGAGACTTTGTCATTAAAAAAAAAAAAGCAGCTGGGTGGTGGTGGCCACAGCAGTAGCAAGCACCTTTAGTTCCAGCACTTGGGAGGCAGAGTCAGGTGGATCTCTGTGAGTTCAAGGCTAGCCTGGTCTCCACAGTGGGTTCCAGGACAGCCAGAGTTGAGTTACAACAGAGAAACCCTGTCTCGAAAAACCAAAAAAAGAAAAAAAAATCTTTATAGAATGTAATAGTTAAGGTCAATAGGTAGGGGAAGTCTTTCTGGACACTGGGATGGGGGAGAGTGGAGGAGAGGGTACAGGGGTGTTAGTCTGCTGCTCCTAAATCATGTCATGTGACCTCTCATTTATTTGAAGGTAGCAATTGGTTAAGTTAGGGTGTGGCACCTCTGGCCTCTTGAAGACCACAAGTCACACTTCAGCAATCCCGCCAGCGAGCACTTTCTAGGTTTACTAGGAAAAAGCTGGAATTTTGTCAAGGACCTTTGGTCTTGGCAGCAAAACAAACTCCCATCCTCCCTGGGGGTCAGTTCAATTGCAGGAGGGAGAAGACAAAGCCTAGGGAGCTTTCTTCTCAGGAGCACCCCTCCCTAAAGGCTTCCAGGAAGCAGAGTAAAATCCCTGGATAATCGAATTGTTAAAGTGGTTACACACAAGTTAAAAATTTCTCAGACATTTGACCTTTTCTGTTTGCTGAGCTAACAATGTGAAACTTATATTCGTAATGTAATTGTTCCTATTTGTTTAATTTAAAATTTTTACTCCATGGATTTTGTGTGTGGGCATGCCCATGTCAGGGCGTGCATGTGGAGGTCAGAGGACGTCCGTGGGAGTCAGTTCTCTCCTTCCACTATGTGGGTCCAGGGGCCTGGCCTCAGGTCATCAGGCTTGACAGCAAGTGCCTTTAACAGCTGAGCTATCTCGCCAGCCCTTATTTTCCTTTCATTCCGGTGGGCCTGGAATTCATGACGTATCCCAGATTGGCCCTGAAGTTGTAGCAATCCTTCTGCCTTGGCCTCCAGAGTGTTGGGATTACAGTCATCGCCAGTTTAATACTATTACTTAGAGGTTAACGGTGGTTCTGGCTGGGGCTCTGTGGTGATTGGTCAGTGGTGCAACCCATGCGCAGTGAGCAGTGTCCTTTATGATGCCTAAGTCAACCAGCCACTTCTCTTTGGTAACTGAGTCCTCGGTCCAAACCCCAGTATCACAAAATAATAACTTGATGGGAAAAAAAAAAAGTAGGTTGGCTATGGTGGAGCGCGCCTTTAATCCCAGCACTCAGGAGATACAGGCAGGCGGATCTATGTGAGTTCCAGGTCAGCCTGATCTGCATAGTAAAGCCAGAGTTACATAGTGAGAATTTGTCCCCTCAAAACAAAAACAAGTAGGGCTGGACATTCCTTATTTCAACTTACTAAAAAAGCAAATGGTCAGGCATGGCATTACAAGTCTTGAGAAGGAGAGGCAGGGGGATCAACAGTTCAAGGCTAGCCTCTGCTACAGGATACACTCAGCCTCCATGACACCCTGTCTTGAAAAACTAAAACAAATTTTTCGAGCTGGGCGAGTCTCCAGTACTTAAACTAGTGTTGTTAAAACGTTCTTCCTCAGTGGTGTTGCACACCTTTAATCCCAGCGCTCTGGAGGCAGAGGCAGGCGGATCTCTGTGAGTTTGAGGCCAGCCTGGTCTACGGAGTGAGTTCCAGGACAGCCAGAGTCTTCCTCCAGGGGCTTGGGAGTTGGCTTATTTAAGAAAATGCTTGCTGTGCAAACATGGGGGCCTGAGTCTGGAGCCCCGAGTTTGGAGCCCCAGCACCACAGGCGGCTTGGGCAGTAGCACATTCCTGTGAACTCAGTGCTGGCAAGGTGGAGGGAGGAAGATCCCAGAGGCCCGCTGGCCCGCAGTCCAGCGGAATCAGCTGGGTCCTGGGCTAGTGAGAGCCCCTATCTCAGAACATAAGGTGGAGAGAGATTGAGGCTCCCAATGTCAAAACTCTGACCTCCATGTGCATTGTGTATAGAAATACATGTGCCTCTCGAGTGTGCACACACACTACACACACACTCAACCACTATTCTTCCTTCAGAGAGTTTATGTTCCAGTTTATGAGCCTCTACTAAAGCAGGGGTGACTTTCTGGGTACAGTCCACCTTGGCATGTGATTTGAAGAGCTAATCTACTCCAAACGATGTATCCTGAGCTTCCAATATGGTGGCACCACGAAGCTAATGAGGAATGCCTTTAAAAGTACCTCTAATCTGCAGAAGGCTCATTCACCTCAGGACAGGTGCTCAAGCCCCATAGGGCACCTGGGATCTGTCACATGCCTTAACAAAAGACTCCAGACTAACTAACTGTGAGAGGTTAGGGGTGTGGCAGGACAGAGTAGAAAGTTGTTACACCCCAGATATCAGCTGACTCATGACCTTTGTAACTTTTCACAATGGTGACATGGTTTTGGGAAGGCACACTAGGAATCCATGTTCTGTTAAGTGTCTGGGCTAACACCCCTCTTAGAATGCTAGTATTTGTTGGTGGGGTAGGAGCTAGACCACAAAGCTGATTCTATGTGTGACCCAGAACTCAGGCTCCACCCATCTGTTCCAGTCTCCAAAGACCTAGACTCATAGATGCAAGAGTTAAAAAGGTTTTTTGTTCGTTTGTTTTTGTTTTTGTTTTTTATTTGCTCCAGGTAGGGTCTCACTATGTAGCCCAGGCTGACCTCAAGCCTGAGGGGACCCTCCTGTCTCAGCTTCCCTAATGCTGGGATTGCAGGTCCCAGCTGCACACTCAGTCTCAGTACCATCACTAGAATATTCTCACTCTGTTAACGCATACTTCGCTGTTGTGCTTACAGCACTTAGGAGGCAGAAGCAGCAGGACCAGCATTCACGGTCATCCTCAGCTAAATTCTCAGCCAGCTTGGGCTACATGAGATCCCATCTCAACAAATAAACAAACATCCACTTCACAGTGCACTTGATTTAAGGACTATTTCTTAAGATGGCATGAATTAGAATATTCACTGGGTAAAGTTAAACTCCTAAGGCCTGGGGGGAACGGGGTTGCCCTGGTAGTTACATCTGTTATTTCTGAGGGTGTGACATCTCTATCCCCAGTCTGCTGGGAGAGAATGGACCAAAAAGTACTATTTGGATGAAGCAGAAGTTACAGGAGTTTTTAAAGTGTGATGCTGAAAGCATGACAAAGTGCAAACCAAAGGCTGAGAGGTCTGAGCGACACAAAAGGACCCAGCCACAGCTGCAGGCCGCTGCAGGGAATGCGGACTCTGCTAACAGTGAGACTGTTTCTGATTAGCTGAGAAATGTTTTTGGGTTTGCATGCTCTTGTTTACCAGTGGTAGGGTTGCCCCAGAGGGCCCCCGGGGCTCTGGGCTGAAGCGATGACTGTGGTTAGAACAATTTTCATCTTATGCCACTCCCTAGAGGACAGAGCTGGGGAGGAGGGCTTGTTTGCTCTCTTCCCTAATGACATTTTCACGTTAGATGCTCAGATCGAAACGAAGGAGAAGGCTGAGGGTAGAGGCTCAGCCTGTAACCCCAGCAGTTAGGAGGCTGAGGCAGGGGAATTTCGAGTTTGAAGCCAACCTGTGCCACAGAGTGAAACTGCCCTGGGAACTACAAGGAAAGAATAGGGTTGGAGTGGGGTGGGGCTTACAGGAAAGGAAGGGGGCACCCTATTGAGTGTGTGAGGAAGGGTGCTGGTTTGAATTTCGTAGTGTCATAGGTACGGCTCTGTGTGAGATGTTTCTCCGGAGCTGGGGAGGTAGTTTAGCCGCTCACTGCTCCGTAGGTGAGCTCCAGGGCAGTTTAGGAATTCTCCAGGTCTGACTTTGGGCAACGCCCTCTTGGAGGTAAGCCTATTGTGTGAGTGTAACTTTATCACCATCACAATCACCTTCACAATCACAGGCTGGCCCTGAATACAGAGAGGGTCATTGTGTAGTGTGACCTCACCTAGAAGTCACAATGGCGAGGTCTAGCTGGGATTCCATATCTACCTTCGGTTCTCGGGATCTGCGCCTTAACCGTCTTCAGCTCCAGGGACTGTTCTTAACCACCTATGTTCTTAGAAAATGAATCAACCCTCAACTAATTAATTTCTCACTGTTTCTGCAAATAAATCACTTGGCTTGTTAATCTGTGACCTTTAAAAAAAATTTTTTTTTTCAGGCCGACTGACAATCATTTTATTTCAACAGTGTCAGGAAGGGAGATCTTTAGAATCACAGGGAAACCTGCCCTTGCCCAGAGGAGAGTTCAGGGTCGGAGCAGCTCCAAGTAACGTCAGTGCTGCCCTCGTCTCAGACACCCCAACAGTTCCCAGGGAGCCTGTCAGGCTTGCAGAAGAATGGAGGACTGGCAATGCGCCAGAAAGTTAAAGAGCTGGGAATGTTCCCATAGACAGAATCTGGAAGGAAAGAAGCTTTCCTTTGCACCCTCCATCCCAGGCCAGGGCTGCAGGGACTCTTGCTCCTGCAGCAGCAGCCACCTTCCCCAGCTCCCAAGGGTGGGTAAGAAACTGCTCTTGCTGGGCGGGGATGGCACTTGGGAGGCAGAGGCAGAGATGAATCTCTGAGTTTGAGGCCAACTTGGTCTACAGAGAGTGAGTTCCAGGACAGCCAGAGTTACAACAGAAAAAGCCTATCATTGAGAAAAAAAGAAAAAGAAAAAAGAAAAGAAAGGGAAAAAAAAACCACCCTTGCTTCTTATATTAGGATAGGATCATTTATAACTGTGATACCTTGTAATAAACACCAATATAGTCTGTTCTTCTACACAAAGAGAGTTCATATGCCCTCTGGGGGAGGGTCAGTCCTGAGGAAGAAAAGAACTAGTCCTTTACTGAGGCTCTTCCCACCCTCTGTAGCCTCTCTGTTGAGGCACTGCTCCTGACCAAAGCCTCTGTGAGGCACTAACCTCAAGAAGACAGTGGCAACATCTGGATAAAACAACACCCTTTCTAGGGTCTCATGTAGCCTAGGCTGGCCTCACACTCGCCAAGCATGTAAGGCTGGCCGACTTTGGATTCACAAAGTAGCACTCTGACTCCCAATTGCTGGCATCATAGCTGTGCCCCACCCTGTCCAACTTCTTCCCAGTCTTGTCAGACCCGACAAGCAGAGGTTCACTTGGCCAGGCCTAGTATTGGATATATGTAATCCCAGGCCCTAGAGAGACTGATCAGAAGCATTTTAAATACAAGACTTGTCTGAACCACAGAGTAAGAGCAAAAGTTATGTTTTAAATTTTAATTACTGTGTCTCAGAAATCTATAAAACAAGGACAGATAACTTCCTGGAGTGCTGAGTGGGCCTGTTCAAGTGAGATACAGAAAGACAGAATCCTATAATGTCACTTGCCCAAGGACAGATAACCTCCTGGAATGCTGGGTAGGGAGTGTGTAGATCCCATTTAGTTGATCCTACTGCACCAGATGTGCTCCAAATGCACCAGACATGCTTAGTCACTTGTGGATGGGAGATACCCAGACAGGAAGTGCATGCTTGTCACTGACTGGACCTGGTGGAAAGTATGTTGCTTTATGGATTCTGCCTTTTTAATCATCTGTATCACATGACTCAGGGCCATTTTGTAGAGTGGCAGTTACTCTCTGTGGGAACCTCAGAATGGACCTGGTCAGAGTCTGTCTTCCTGACCAGTATTTAATTAATTTAATTGACGCTTGCTTCAAATTTGGCTCAGTTGAGGTGATCTTATTCTTGACCAGTGGGATTTGCATATGGAGGCCCCAGGGAGATTCAGATCACCTACCCAAATTCTAAAGAAGGACCTTCACTCTGGAATTCTGGGTGTGAGACCTGCCTCAGGAGGCCCATTCCTTGAGAAGTTCCAAGGCTCTGAGACTCCCTTCGGCTTTTTGAATATTGGAATGAACAGCCATGGTAAGAAAAGCCATCTCTAGAGAACTCCTGGTGAGTCATAATCTGGTTTCTGGTTAGCATGCATCTGATATGAGACTTGTGGAATTTTCTGGACACAGCATGTAAATTCCCAAGTAGAGGGGTCTGTTGGGATGCCAACTGGCCCTCTCTGTTTTGCCAAACTGAGAGGTAAATTGGTCTGGCTTCTGGCTTCTATGTTCTGTTTGGTCAGGCCTGGTTTGTTTTGGTGATCACTAATCTCTGTCTTACGGTTTTGTTGATTTCTGTCTGTTTCATGTGTGCAGAAAGTTTTTCTGCCTATTTTATTGGAAAGGTTTGTTTATCTGTTTGTGTGTTGATGGTGTTTTCTGGTGTCCTTAAGTTTTGTTGCAAACATGGGAGCGTAGACCGAGATGGTTGGTTGTATTGTTGCTTCTGCTACCACCAGCCACCATGGCCACAGTGGCTGTTTTGGCCAAGCTCATAATTCATCTCCGGGTCCAGTTTAGCAGGGATTCAAATGTCTTTTGGATATGAAAAATTTAAAATTTATTGGATATGGTTAAAACTGCGTAACACCTGTGATAGAAACATTAACTTAAAGCTTGTAACACGGGGTTGATAGTAGTCTTAAGGAAACCATATGGTGCGATTCCATTTTCAGATGTGGACAGCATGTGGCTTGCTGACATGTGGTTTGCAACCATCTTGGGCTGCTTTCTCAATTGGGAGAAGGCAGCCATGTGGCTGGCAGCTATCTTTACTAGGGTTGAAGAGGGTAGATGTCATGTGACTTCACCGCCATCTTGAATGGAGGTGGCCACATATTTTACAGACCAAAAAGATGACAACAGATCTCCGAGGTATTTTAGATTAGGATAGATTTTTGTATGATGGCTCCTGCCCTGAAAAGAAGGGTTATAAAAGATAGGATTTAAAACAGTGCTTGTTTAATAAGGTATTAAAGCTATACCTCCATGCATTCATCTCCGGAATTGTACTTTGGGCTGGCAGCCAAACTTCTCAGTAGAAGAATCACTCAGATGGTATTGTTTTTAAAGATATAAAGGGATCTTGGAAAACAGTTGAGGCTTGCCACTGTATGGCTGGGTTGGACTTCCTAAGAGAACCCAGGTAAAGGAACCTGGTAGTTTTGGAGATTCAGGTGTCATGTGAGAGCTACCACTGTGCAGTCTAGCAGGCTGGGATCTAGAAGACAGGCTGTTCCTGTTGCTGAGGGTGGAGCCAGGGAGGAATACAAGTCAGTCTCAATCTAGAGCATTAAATTATTTGCACTGTTGGAGCTTAGCTTTGCTTTGTTCAGATTGTGGTCATTCCCTGTGTTTTTTTTTTTTTTTTATTTTGAAGTAAAAATGGCACTTTATTTTTGATATTCCAAGAGCACACAGTTGAGGGATCGTATGCTTCTTTAAGAGGACATTTTTGAGTTTTACAGAAAACTGCAAATTTAAAACTGGATATGTTAAGGACCAGCTTTTAAGGTGTTGAAATTTACAAGGCTATGGGACATTTTAAGCTTATAACATGTTTCATATTAATATGCGATTTTTTAATAATAAACTGCTGAAGAGTTAGGGCCACAGCTTATGAGCACCAAGCACAAAACACCAGAAACTGGGATATTCCTACCTTACAATACAACAAGACAATGGCCTAAGCAGTTTGGCAAAGAGCTTGGAGTGGCAGATCTCAACGTATGGGTCATGCCATTTTGGGGGTTGGAAGACCCTTTGGTGAAGGTAGTCTGGGACCATCTGCATATGGGGTGTTTGGATGTTTTCATTTCAAATTCATCACAGTGGTAAAAATTACATTTGTGATTTTTATGGTTGGGGGTCACCACAACATGGGAACTGTGTTGAAAGGGCCACAGCAGTAGGAAGCTTGAGAACCACTGGCTAAGAAAATGTTTCTACTTACCAAAGTTCCATTCAGGTATAGGAATGTATGTTTATCCTCTTGTCTTTGCTAAGTTTGTTAAGCTTTGCAATTTTGATAAATGAACTAGGATAAGAAATTGTTGCATTCTGTAATGGTACATTTTTATAAAAAGGCCAGGAAAGGCAAGTTCCCAGTCTCTCTATAGAGATATTTATGAGTTAAAAGTTTTATTTTGATACTAAAAGAGTTTTAATTCAGAAATTATTTTAAAGGCTAAAATCTAACAGGGATAAGCTATAAAATTTAATCTTATAAAAAGTTACTAACTTATTATAAACTGCAATTAATTGATAATTGGAACATATAAGTTAATGGTCAGTTACTTTATAAGTGATCAGATTCTTTAATGTGTTTAAGATTATACTTGTAGTCATGTTAAGTGCTAATGTACAGAAATAAACTTTACTTAGCCTCCTGTTTTCTAGGTTGAGTGGAGACAGATATCTAGAAGAACAGATAAAATTTGGTTAGCATAGAGATACTTATTAGAGGGCCCTCAAAACCCTTCAGAGATCTGCTAAATATGGCTTTTTAAATGTTTAATAAAAAAGTTTCCTATGATAGACAGAAGTTCTAGCTGCTGGCAGCAGCCCTCAGGTTTCCTCTGAAGAAGATGATGGGGCACAGAAGAACATTAAATGTGGCAAAGCCAGCCACTGGGTAAGAAACTGCCCTTCACCTCATCACCAAGACCCTGTCCAAACTGTGGACAAGAGGATACTAGAGAGTGAATTTCCCAACTTTGCATAGACAAGGTAGGACTGTGTCTCCAATGTTCTGCTCCACAGGAACAGAAACAGGTCTTTTGGGTCTTCTGAAGCTTCCCTGGAACCTCTGCCTCCAATGAAATCAAGATTGCCATGGAGGAACCTAGGTTGATTGTCCAGGTAGCTGGTAAGTCTGTCATTTTAATCGACACATGGGCTAACTGAGTTATACTTCCTGCTATAATTTATTATTTTCAGATCTCTGATGGCTTTGATAGCTAACTGTAGTTTTGTTAGTTTAACACCATCAGACAACCAGCTCTTCCCCCTAAGGCTGCAACTACCTTATTAGTTCAATTCGTAGAGCTACTAGAGCCCCTTCTGAGAAGGTTTGTCTTGCTAACAGGCTCCATATTAAAGGATAAGTAGGTTTCAGATGTAACTTTTTTACTGTTTTTTTTTTTTTTTTTTTAATTTGGAGAAACTTGCCTTGCAATGACTGCTCTCAGTAATAACTACTCATTTCTCTGGTAAATGGTTAGAGGGGAGAAAATTTAAGGTCTATTTGCAAGTTCTTAGGGTCTAAGAAAGTATTCTAAGAAAAATCTGAGGATGCAAAAGCTTAAGTTCTGAGGGTCTAACAAAGGTGATTCGAAGGGTATAAGAGAGTGATTTAGGAAGATTTCAATGATTCAAACTGGTAACGGGAATTGAGTTCTGGGTTAAATATAGACTGGAGGTGTTTCTTATTGGGTTAATATTATCTCCATCCAATTTATATATCTGCTTTCAGGACAGAGGAAAAATGTTCATGCTTTTTAACCCCAAGTCATAGCTTTTGAGAGGACTTGAGGGCATGAGTCTACTCCAGCTGTTTAACAGACACCTGTTAGCTGCCTCTTCTACAGTGTGGATTTCAGTGCTGAAAGTTCCAAATGTAAGCTTCACGAACTTTAATTTCTGTTCATAGTCTTTATCTGTTTCAGCAGATTTCCACTTGGCTAACAGACACCTTCCAGGAATCAGCTGCAGACTACAAACTGCTTCAACTGCTGTGAGCCCTGGATTTGCCGATGCTGATGTGGACCAGTCTAGCTGATGTGATATCCCAGTCAGCTGGGATAGCTATCCAGATGCATCGGATGAATGCCCTAGCATTCCAGCCTTCTTGTCCACCCCCATAATATCAGCCTAGTTCAGAAGAGAATGCATTGCCCCATATCCCCAACAGACTGGAATGTTTAGGTCAAAAGAAAACTCCCTGGCATAGGGATTAAAGTGGCTGGCTACCAGGAAATTTACCTGTTAAGGCTGAATAGACCTAGATAATATATTTATTAGCTGACAATACGATAGGACACTTTACATGCTTTATGCAGAACAAGGAGTTATTGTATAGCTTTTAGAAATTGTTTCTATAAACATTAAAGATAACCTAGCTGTACTAAAAAAACTGCAAAAAAGGGGGACTTGAGATGAAATAAATAACTAGTCCCCATTCTCATTTTTGGGCTCCTCTTGGATAGTAACTCTGAAGTCAGCCAATGCGCAGCCTTTTACCCCTCTGTTTCTACTAATTACTGTTGGCCCTTGCATCATTATGATTATTAGATCCCAACATAAACAGATATCTATAGAGTCAAAGATTTGACTCAGGATACAACTCCAGGGAGGATGTAAGAGCAAAAGTTGTTTTAAAATTTTAATTAGTATGTCTAAGAAATCTATAAAACAAGGACAGATAACTTCCTGGAGTGCTGAGTGGGCCTGTTCAAATGAGATACAGAAAGACAGAATCCTATAATGTCACTTGCCCAAGGACAGATAACCTCCTGGAATGCTGGGTAGGGAGTGTGTAGATCCCATTTAGTTGATCCTACTGCACCAGATGTGCTCCAAATGCACCAGACATGCTTAGTCACTTGTGGATGGGAGATACCCAGATGGGAAGTGCATGCTTGTCACTGACTGGACCTGGTGGAAAGTATGTTGCTTTATGGATTCTGCCTTTTTAAGCATCTGTATCACATGACTCAGGGCCATTTTGCATGAATTGGCAGTTACTCTCCATGGAAACCTCAGACAGAGTCCATTTCTTGACCGGTGTTTAATTAATTTAATTGAAGCTTACTTCAAATTTGGCTCCATTGTGGTGATCTTATTCTCGTCTGGTGGGATTTACACGAGTTCAACACCAGCCCCTGGGCTATTTAATGACACTCTATCTCAAAGAAAAAATTTAGAAGGGGGCTTGGGGGGGGAACAAAAAAACCTTGGTAGGGTGTCAAGACAGCTTGGAGCATCAAAGCCACTTGCTGAGCTGATCTGACAAGCGCAGTTTGACTCCTGACCCCAGGTGGAAGGATTAGAACAGACTCTCGAAAAAAGCTGTCTTCTCATCACACACACGAATAAGAAGCAAACTATTCAAAATAAAAATAATTAAAATTTTGTAAGGGCTTACGACGTAGCTCAGTGGTTGACAACTTGCCTAGCACGTGTGGAGCTCTGGTTCATGAGAAGAATTGGCGGGGGAAAAGGATTGGACCAGTATTTTGTTATTTTGTTTAAGTTAGGTCTTGGGGCTCTGAGTTAGGTCTGAGACGGCTCAGTGGGTGAGGGCATCTGCCACCACGCCGGATGACTTGAGGAGTCCCTGGAACCCAAACAGTGGAAGGAGAGAACTGATCCTGCACATCGTCTTCTGCCCTCTGCACCTGCTCCATGGCATGCGTGCCTCCTACCAAAATAACATGTTTAAAAGAAAAAAGACAGGTCTTAGTCCTTGTTTCCTAGGCTTGCTTCAAACTCTCTGGGTGGTTGAGGATCACCTTCAGTTTCTCATCCTTCTGCCTCTACCTCCCTAGTGCTGGGACTGCAGGTGTGTGGCCAGCACCAAGACTAGGCTGAGTTGGGAACTGAACCCTGAGCCTTTAGCATAATAGCCAGGCACGATGCCCATTGAGGCACATCCCCAGCCCAGTATTCTGTTGCTCTGTAAGTGAAACGATGAGACCATTTTATGTACTCAAAAATCACTAACAAAACAGGCTGCCTCATAACGAAGGACTGTCTTCTCATAGTGGGGAAATGATGGGTTTAACGTTCTTCTTTTAGTCTATTTACGTTTCTAAATTCAACATAGAAATTTAGTGATAAATGAAAATATGTAAGTAGAAAACTTCAGATTGAAGGGCCTACTGGGATTAAGTTGGGAAAAACAGTCCTGGTCTCTTGGTACCTTGTCAGAGTCCACAGGGGTGGGGCAGGGCTTGGGAAAGCCATGATTATAGCTGATGCTTATCATTATAGCAGAATTCCCAGCGCACTGTAACGATTTTTCGGTGAAGGCTGTTGGTGAGGGAATTATAAGGAGAAATAGCTTTTTTTTTTTTTTTTTTTTTCCTTAAGTTTGTGCACGAAAGTCTCAGACCCGAGTGTGGATTCTCTGGAGATGAGTTAGGATACACTCATGGTTTGGGTTTTGACCAGCCTATGGAAAGGGGTCAAGACTCTTGAAGTTTGTGGCTTGACAACCCTCACATCTCCTCCCTCTATGGGGACAGAGTGGTCCTCAGGCACATCTACTTTGTAACTACTTTGAACTGCTGGTGGTAGTTCTCTGGAACAGCCTGAGGCAGACACACTTGTGCTGTTTCCAAAGATCTCCCAGGACGTGTCCCCAGTGCATTCGCCGGCCTGAGTAGGAAAGACTTGCTTAGCTCTTTTCTTTGCCCAAGGTTTCTCTTTTACCCACTCTGGATTTCTGGACCATGGTGTATGTGTGTGTGTGTGTGTGTGTGTGTGTGTGTGTGTGTGTGTGTGTGTGTGTGAAGTCTAATAATTTCTTTTTGAGATAGGGTTTCCTGTAGTACAGGCCTAGAACTTGATATGTAGTAAAGGGTTCCCCATTTAACTATAATAATTTAATGTCATTAAAAAAAAAAAAGCCAGGCATAAGGTGTGGAGGTAAACACCTTTGATCCTAGCATTTGGGAGGCAGAGGCAAGTGGATCCCTGTGTGTTGGAGGATAGCTTGGTTTACATAGTGAATTCCAGGCCGGTAAGAGTTACACAGTGAGACCCTGTCTCAAACACACACACACACACACACACACACACACACACACACACACACACACTCTTTTCAGAAGCCTAACATAACTATTAGGGGAATTTGGCAGTCATCATTAATACAGGAGAAATTGGAGTCCCCTCTTGGAGTTCTTAGTCTCATTAATAAAAGAATTTTAAGAATGGACTCAAACCAAAGCTCAAACACAATTTTATTAGTGTTTAAAGGAAACCATCTGGAGCAGGTAAGCTGTAAACCTGAGCAGCTGCTGTCTGGAAGAGGAAGAGAGAGGAGAGGAAGAGTCGTGCAGTTTGAGTCGAGCCAGCCTAGAGACCGGCCACACAGAGAACAAGCAGACACAAGGCAGGGAGGCAGTTTTAGAGAAAAAGTGAAGCTCAAAGCGTCAGGGAATGCATGCTTAGAACAGAGACAGTGCAGAGAAGGAAAACTCGTGCTTTTCTGCATAATTCAGCAAAGCAGGCAGAGTCAACTCGTTGACTGCAGGTCTGTAAGCTACTACACTAGAGGCTGGGAATTCTGGGAAGTAAAGTATACCATCTCGTTAAAGAGCTAATTAGGTACTGGGGACATTAGGAGCTCATTGGTTAAGAGGACTTGCTGTTCTTCCAGAGGACCTGAGTTTGGTTCCTAGCACCTGTATCAGGAGGCTCACAACACTTATAACTCCAGGCCCAGGGAACCTGACAGTTATGGCCTCTGCATGCATATACTCTGCATTAACTCTCTCTCTCTTTGTCTCCCTCCCTCCGTCTCTCTCTCACACACACAGACACACACAGACACACACACAAATCAACCAATCAGGGCTCAAGAGATGGCTTAGCAATTGAGAGCAATTGTTGCTTTTCAGAGGATATGAGTTTAATTCAGTTTAATTCCCAGCACCCTTGACAAAGTGGCTCACAACCAACTGTCTGTATCCTAGTTCCAGGGGGATCTGACACCTCTGACCTCTGAGGGCAACCACACTAATGTACACACACACACACACACAACTTAAAAACAAACTTAAGTCAACCAACCAACCAATCACTTCTTAAAAGTGCTAATTATTTCTTCTATTTAGCATGGGTTAAGGTGAACTCACCTTCCTATGGGTAGTCCCAGTTATCTGACAGGTTGTTCCTAAGCCAGGTGATTGACTAGCTCAGATGGAATAGATCTCTACCTGTGGACGCCCGCCTCGCCTGCAAGGAAGACGCCGCACACAGGATTCTTCTGGTTCACGCTTTATTGAGGACTGTATCTTGATTGAGTGTTGAGAGCGAAAGACCCTGAATGTGTGAGGCACCCTGCTTATATAGGCAACATGACCATCAACGATTGGATGCATGTCCAGAACCTCATTAGCATAGGGGGAGGCGGCAAGCAACGTGACCATCAACGATTGGATGCATGTCCAGAACCTCATTAGCATAGGGGGAGGCGGCAAGCATTACTCAACTTGCGCCTGCGCTGTTACTTGTTTACTAAGAACCCGGAAACAAGAAACCGGCGCCATCTTATAATGGCGTTTCAACTCGGCTCCCAACATCTCCCCCTTTTATATTAAATTGAGGACAAATTATTTCTTCTATTTAGCATGGGTTAAGGTGAACTCACCTTCCTATGGGTAGTCCCAGTTATCTGACAGGTTGTTCCTAAGCCAGGTGATTGACTAGCTCAGATGGAATAGATCTCTACCTGTGGACGCCCGCCTCGCCTGCAAGGAAGACGCCGCACACAGGATTCTTCTGGTTCACGCTTTATTGAGGACTGTATCTTGATTGAGTGTTGAGAGCGAAAGACCCTGAATGTGTGAGGCACCCTGCTTATATAGGCAACATGACCATCAACGATTGGATGCATGTCCAGAACCTCATTAGCATAGGGGGAGGCGGCAAGCAACGTGACCATCAACGATTGGATGCATGTCCAGAACCTCATTAGCATAGGGGGAGGCGGCAAGCATTACTCAACTTGCGCCTGCGCTGTTACTTGTTTACTAAGAACCCGGAAACAAGAAACCGGCGCCATCTTATAATGGCGTTTCAACTCGGCTCCCAACATCTCCCCCTTTTATATTAAATTGAGGACAAAGGAACATGCTAAGTCACCGATCAACCCCCTCCATCTACGGAGGTGAGGATCAAGGAAGTTAAGCATGTCCTAAATACCCAGGTTACCTTATCTCGTGCAATGAGGAGAACCTCTGAGATGTGCAAAGGCTAACCTTGGGTCGAATAAGGGATGTGCCTATTCTTGGTGCAATGGGAACGAGCC
Source organism: Cricetomys ansorgei (assembly GCA_026225945.1). NCBI lineage: Eukaryota > Metazoa > Chordata > Mammalia > Rodentia > Nesomyidae > Cricetomys > Cricetomys ansorgei. The sequence goes on from JAMJFZ010004042.1 coordinate 1,593,538, forward strand.
CTCAGGGTGCAAAGGCCACATACCCAAAATTGTCTTGAAAGAAAACATGTGGGGGAGATGGACTTCTGTCTCCTTGGCTCTGATAACACACAGCTTAACTATTAATAAGAGGGTTGGACAATACATATCAACCATCGACCCAACGATTAAGCGTTGCTAACCAGGCCGCAGGGGAATGTCCCACATCAAGGGCAGCAAATGCTTGAATAATACAGAAGCAATCATCATAATACCCATAGTTCCCTGACCTGCCCATTCCTTGAGATACATGGTAGCATCCTTAATCCAATCCCAGAGTCCTGCTACCATGGATAAGTCCACACGAGTTGAATTGACATGTGCAATGGCCAGTCTTAGGTCCCTCATAGTAGCATCAAATTGTGATGACCAATCCGTCTTGAGATATTGAGAAAGTTCCCGTGACAAATTTGCAGCAACAGTATAATTATGATATTGAACAGATGTCACACATAAACCAAGCATCCTCCATTCACAACCTAATTGAGCCAATTGCCATAGTACGATTTTCCCCTATACCACTATTTTGAGAGTCATAAGGCAAATAGGCAAGATCAAGACTAGAGTTCGTCATGCATCACCGGCATTGGTTTGGGGAGTGTTGTTAGTATTCCCCATCGTTGTTCTGTGCGTATCGAGGGACCACTTTATCAGGATCATCTGTAGAGCTAGTAGCGTTTTCAAGATCTTCATCTTGTTCTTGATCTTTTTCAGGCTCTAAGGGCTGTTTCACCGTCCTCGTCAGACGAGCAGGCACCCAAATGGGGTTTTCTTGATCCTGAGGAAAAACACAAACAGCTCCCCTGGATCTTATTAAAACTTGATCCGGGCCCTTCCATTGATTAGACAATACATCTTTCCACTTGACATTTTCTAGTGGAGGTTGTGTAGACATAGCATGTCTATCTGCTGCAGATCTTCCAGCAGCATCCAAATTCAAAAAATTTAGGGTAAATAATATAAGGGAAATGGTACTTTTAGGTCCCATACTGGGGCCGCCTATTCCCCCTTTTTGTTTTTGTAGATAAACCTTGAGAGTGCCATTAGCACGTTCCACAATTCCTTGTGCTTGTGGATTATAAGGCAGCCCAGTGTGGTGTGTAACGCCGAGGCGTTGACAAAATTGTTGAAAGGATTTAGAGGTATAAGCAGGACCATTGTCCGTTTTTAAGAGTCTGGGTTTACCCCAGGCTGCCCAAGCTTCAAGACAATGAGTGATTACATGAGAGACCTTTTCTCCAGCTAAGGGAGTGGCATGAATTATGCCTGAACATGTATCCACAGAAACATGTACATATTTAAGTTTTCCAAGAGAATTAACATGAGTCACATCCATTTGCCAGACATGAAGGGGTCTAAGACCACGTGGATTTACACCAAAAGATGGTGTGGTCCTAAACTCAGCACAATTTGGACATTGTAAGACAATGTCTCTAGCCTCAGCACGAGAGATCTTAAATTTTAATCTTAAAGTTTGTGCTGGGACATGATATAGTTTATGAAATTCATTGGCTGCAACAGATGTATTACTTACCCATAGTATTTGTCTCGTGGCCTTATCTGCAATAGAATTAGCTCTGACCATAGGTCCTGGTAACAGAGAGTGAGCCCGTATATGTTGTATAAAAAATGGGTAATGTCTATTTCTAATATTACATTGAATGTCTCTAAAGATATGTGCCACAGTGCTCTTGTCATTAATTGGGCCAACTACTTCAAGTTGTCTTACAGCATTAACTACATAGTGAGAATCTGAAATTATGTTAATGGGATTTTGAAATTGTTTGAGCACTAGGGCGACTACAGCACACTCTACCAACTGTGGAGATTGTAAGTCAAATTGAACTTGTACTGGTTTATTACTAATCACATAACTGCCAATACCAGTACTAGAACCATCAGTATAAATATCAAGTGCACCTTGTATAGGCCTAGTTTGAGTAATCTTTGGAAATATGAAACTGTTATTAAGAGTGAACTGTAATAACGGATGTTTGGGGTAGTGATTATCAATTTGTCCTGGAAAAATACATTTAAGTATTGCCCAAGAATCAATAGCGGCACACAGAGTTTGTATTTGCATAGGTGTATAAGGACATACAAGGGTACTAGGGTATTTTCCAAAATGTGTTATAGCTAATTGTAATCCTTTTAGAGCCAAATCTGCTACACTAGTAGGGTAATGTCCTAGAATCTTACCAGGTGACACATGTGGATGGATCCATAATAATGGTCCATCTTGCCATAAAGCTGCAGTTGGCAATACTGGCGATGGAATAACACACAGGAAGAATGGTTGATCCTCCTTAATCCTAGTAAGTTGAGAGCATTGTATTGCTTGTTCTACTTTATCAAGCACTTTTGCTACTTCTGGAGTTAAATGTCTTTTAGACGTTATATTTGACTCTCCTTCCAGGATTTGAAATAACGGCTTTAGTTCTGTTGTGGTTAGTTTTAAAAATGGCCTAATCCAATTAATATCTCCTAATAATTTTTGAAAATCATTTAATGTATTTAGAGTATCTCTCCGAATTGTAACCTTTTGAGGACTAATAGTATATGGGCTAATCTTTGTTCCTAAGAAATTACCTACTGTTCCTTCCTGTACTTTTTCAGGAGCTATAAACAATCCTTTATTCTGTAAGGCCTTTGTTAAGAAGGTAAAAGCTTCTTGTAGCATAACAGTATTATTGCTGCACAATAGGATGTCATCCATATAATGGCACATCTTTAATTTTGGATAAGCTTTTCTAACTGGATTAAGTGCAGCAGCGACATACAGCTGACACATAGTTGGACTATTAGCCATTCCTTGAGGAAGCACCTTCCATTGAAACCGACGGTCAGGTTCTTCATGATTTATAGATGGAAGTGTGAATGCAAACCTACATCTATCTTTTGGATTTAAAGGAATGGAGAAGAAACAGTCCTTGATATCCACAATTATAATATCCCAATTTTGAGGCAAGGCTGACAATAATGGTAATCCCTTTTGTATAGCTCCCATCACCTGCATTTGACTATTAATTGTTCTTAAATCATGTAATAGTCTCCATTTTCCTGATTTCTTTTTTATGACAAAAATAGGAGTATTCCAGGGTGATTGTGAAACTTCTAGATGCCCTAACATTAACTGTTTTTCTACCAACTCCTTTGCAGCATCCAATTTTTCGGAGGTTAAGGGCCATTGAGGAACCCACACAGGTTCCTCCGTTAACCAGGGTATAGGTAATGTATCCTCAATGGCCCCTAGGAAAAACCCAAACCTTGTCTATTAGATTTTTGATGTATCTTTATAGGCTCTGTCCTCCCTTGTAGCCTTTTACCTAACCCTTTACCAGGAATACATCCCATACTTTTCATCATGTGTTGACTTTGATGAGAGTAGTCGTTGGTAAGCTTAAAATTAAGCTGTTTTAATAAATCTCGTCCCCAAAGATTGACCGGTAAAGGTAGAACATAAGGCGTGAAAGTACCAGTCCGACCTTCTTCATCTTCCCATTTCAAAGGATGTGCACTAATAGTAGGTGATGACTCATATCCAAGCCCTTGAAGGGTTTGAGATGATTGATTAAGAGGCCATGCTTTTGGCCACCATTTAGAGGAAATGATACTAGTGTCAGCACCAGTATCCAGTATTCCCGAAAAATCTTTTCCTTGTATGGTGATGTTCAATGTAGGGCGTTCAGTTAGATCTAAGGAAACATAGGCACAATTTCCACCTGTAGACCCAAAACCCTGTTCTCCTCTGGCTACATCTTTACTAGGAAACAGTGAATGTAAGCTGGGCAAGACTAAAAGCTGTGCAACGCGGTCTCCAGGGGAGATAGATGCTACACCTCGGGGGGAGGAGCACAGAATCTTAACTTGACCTTCATAGTCAGAATCAATTACTCCTGGGTGGACAATTAACCCTTTTAGAGTAGAGGAAGATCTTCCCAGCACAAGTCCTACTGAATTTGGTGGTAGCGGTCCCTTAAAATCTGAGGGTACAGGCTGACAACCCATTTGAGGGGTCAATACTGTGCGGGCGGTGGCACAGAGGTCCAGTCCTGCGGAACCTGAAGTAGCTCTCCTTGGTGTCCCGGAGGTCTCATTGATATTTGTGAACCTTGTAGGACCCCATACATTTGAGGGCCCTGAGGTCGGGGGCCCTTCTGCCCGTTTTTTGTCTGATCAGGCTTTGTTTGTGTAATAGGCTTGCCATTAATGTCCTTAACTGAGCGACATTCATTAGCCCAATGTTTTCCTTTTCTGCACTTTGGACAGATGTTAGGTGTCTTTACTCCTGAAGTTTTTTGTCTTTCCTGTCTACACTGTCTCTGTATATGTCCTCTCTTTCCACATTTAAAACAGGTAATATTACTATCTTTTTGTGCTGTGAGCACTGCTGCAGCTATGCCTGCATTGGAAAGCGGACCACCAATCTCTCGACAAGCTTTCATCCAGGCATTAAGCCCTTTTCCTTTCCGTGGAATAATAGCATTTTTACATTCTTTGGTACACTGTTCATAAATGAGTTGTTCTATTAAGGGCATTGCTGTATCTGGGTCACCGAAGATCCTTCCTGCAGCTTCCATCATTCTTGCTACAAAATCTGAAAAAGGCTCATTCATGCCTTGTATGATCTTAGTTAGGTTTCCTGATACTTCACCTTTATTAGGAATGCTCTTCCATGCCCTGATAGCGATTCTATTTATTTGTTCGTAAACCTGTACCGGATACGCTGTTTGATCTGCACTCCACTGACCCTGTCCGGTCAGCATGTCATAATTCCAGTGTGGTTGCCCTTGAATTGCATTAGCTCTTGCTTGGGCACCACAAGCATCTTGGAAAATAGATTTCCAGTCCAGATATTGACCCATGGTAAGGCAAGCCTTTACTGTATTATACCAATCTGTAGGAGTCATAGCTAAGTGTGCCAACCTCTCTACTTGTGCCTGTGTGAAAGAAGCATTAATACCATAAGTTCTAACGGACTCTACAAGATCTTTAAGTTGTTTATGATCAAGAAGTTGATAATATCTTTGTTGATTATCTTCAAATACTGGAAAGGCTTGAAAAATCTTTCTTCTACCCTTGTCTGTTAAAAAGGAAGTCTTTCCTATTGAAGTTTTTGAGGTTTTCTTAGCCTTAGGCAGGTTAGGAAGAGGGGGCGCAGAGGGAGCCGCCGGAGCGTATGGCTCAGGACGGTAACGTTCTTCCTCATAGCGCGCAGCTTCCTCTTCTAGTTCTGTTTGTTCCTCTGTATCCAGTTTCTCTTCTGACCCCGAAGTTTCTGAGTCAGAAGAGGAACTACTAGTCTCATCACTGGTTATTGTTAAATTTTCAAATTCTGCTAGTACTGGGTATACCCTTTTCTGATTATTTACTTGTTCTTTTTTCTCTTTTTCTACCCTTTTTATCTCTTTTTTAGGCCTCTTCCTCTTTTCTGTTTCTGACATGCTGTCTTGATGTTTTGTTAATATTCGCTGTCCTTCCCTTACCCTCTCTTGACATCGCTTATTAACCATATGCCATAATGGCCATGTACCGGCACGGAAACTTCCCTTTTCCTTTTCTCTCTGCAATTCTCCTTCTAGTTTACCCCAAGAAGGGATTGTAAGAGACCCGGTGGTTACTGGGCGATGACAATTTAGACAAAGGCAACAAACAAGAACAACAATAACCATACTAGCAAAAATGACCGCACCTAGTGCAGGGTCAATCTCATAAAACAGCATACCTCTCAGAAAGAGTCTGGATCCACTTTCGTCCCGCGCTCCAGTTCTGAATCCTCCTGAAAACAGGGGTCTTCGCCGGTGCTGAGCTGATGGTCAGGTTCCCGGGTTTCGGCACCAAATGTGGACGCCCGCCTCGCCTGCAAGGAAGACGCCGCACACAGGATTCTTCTGGTTCACGCTTTATTGAGGACTGTATCTTGATTGAGTGTTGAGAGCGAAAGACCCTGAATGTGTGAGGCACCCTGCTTATATAGGCAACATGACCATCAACGATTGGATGCATGTCCAGAACCTCATTAGCATAGGGGGAGGCGGCAAGCAACGTGACCATCAACGATTGGATGCATGTCCAGAACCTCATTAGCATAGGGGGAGGCGGCAAGCATTACTCAACTTGCGCCTGCGCTGTTACTTGTTTACTAAGAACCCGGAAACAAGAAACCGGCGCCATCTTATAATGGCGTTTCAACTCGGCTCCCAACATCTACCCAGGCCAGAGAGTCCATGTCTTGATCAGAAGGACTCTTTGCTTAATGGGCCTTGATTGTGGTTCTCATACTAGCAGTGCTCTGACAATACTGGGCAGAAGGGTCCGATCTGAAGATCAGTCTTCTTAGCAGATGATCCTGCTGACTAGCTGCTTCCCCTGCTTGGACCCACTGGCCAGGGCATCCTCATCCCTGGCTTGGGCTTCTCCATTTACAGTGCTCTCTTCTCAGCTCGGCATCTTCCCTCTCGCTCTTCTTGCTCTGTAGGACTTACTTGTCCCCCATTTCTACCTGGGCCTTATCTATATAGCTCCTGGAGCTAGAAACCTGATTCCCTCAACAGTCCCACCCACGACCCCAAGAGCCAACCCAGCCAGCTCTGGCTCTCAGCCCACACTGTCTCCGTTCACACTGGCCTTGTACAAATGCCAGACTGAAGGCCAAACATAAGACAAAGAGACTGCGGCTAGCTCATCTCAGCAGCTGTGGGGCTAGCTTTTAATCAAATCAATACAGTCCTGAGGCAGAGGCTCCACAGTTCCATCACTGGGGACTTGAACAGCTCACCCTGGGATGTGTAACTGGGGAAGTGAAGACATAACTGGGGACAAGCAGCAAGACATGAAGTCTGATGGCATCGCTTGTTTTTGCTTTAGGTTTTGTTGGTAGGGATGGAAGCCAGGCTCATGCATGAGAAACATGTTCTTTGCCACTGAGCCCAAAAGCATCATTTAAAATGACCAAGCTTCGGGGAGTGGTGATGCACACCTTTAATCCCAGCACTGGGGAGGCAGAGGTAGGCAGATCTCTGTGAGTTCAAGGCCAGCCTGGTCTCCAGAGTGAGTTCTAGGACAGCCAGAGTTACAACAGAGAAACCCTGTCTTGAAACCGCTCCCCCCAAAAAAAACCAAACCAAACCAAACAACAACAATAACAATAAAAACAAAAAAAACCCCAAACAAAAAAATGACCAAGCTGGGAATGGGGAGAAGGTTGAGCAGGTGACAGTTCTCACCATGCAAGCCTGACAAGCTGAGTTTGGATCCCTAGAACCCACAGAATCGCCAGACAGTAGTGTGCATGTGCACTCTGAGTACCCCTGCTCCAATGGGAGGTAGAGGCAGGGGAATTACATGGAAGCTCCAAGGCCAGCAAGCCTGGAGTACACAGCACAGCAGCAGACAAGAGGAAGCCCACTTCAAATAAAGTGGAATGAGAGAAAAGGCACTTAATGTTGTCCTCTGACCTCCAGATGTGTGTCACAGCAAGCTTGTGCCGCACACAGAACATGTATGTGCACACATGCGTCGTCAGCATGCATACAAACACAGGCATAGATACTCCTTTTTAGATTTATTTATGTATACAGGTGTTTTGCCATGGAGTTTGCGACGTTTGGGGAATTGCAGAGTCAGCACAACCAGATCTCCCTGGATGAGCCACACCCTGGGAAAACCTTCCTGATCATGCTGTCTTCCCTGACAGGTAATATGTGCATGAGTTCTTTGTCTGCATTTATTTCTGTGAACCATGTGCATGCCTGGTGTCTGTGGAGGTCCGAAGAGGGCATTCTATCCCCCAGAACTGGAGTCACAGAAGATTGTGAACCACCATGCGGGTGCTGGGAACCAAACCCAGATCCTCTGCAAGAGGAGCCCGTGCTCTTAATCATGAATATTAATCATATCTTTAAACCCACCACTCGGGAGGCAGAGGCAGGCAGATAGAACCCTGTGAGTTGAAGGCCAGTTTGATCTACATAGTGAATTCCAGGACAGCCAGGGCTACGTAGAAAGACCCTGTCTCAAAACACAAGCAAACAAAAACCCCAAAAAACAAACTGTCGAATGTGTTGAAAAAAATTAATAACAGATAGAGATTATGTCATAGACACTGAGGGATATAAAAGTCCCTGTGTGTTACACACCTGTCTGCCTCTCCACCAGGAGCTTGCCGCAGGCTGCTGTCCAACAGCCCCATTAGCCACCCTCTGAATCTGCAGCCTTAAGCTTCGAGGGTGCCAAGGCTCCTGGCTGGAGAACCTTCCACGAGGCAGACTGGCTCCTGCCCCATGCCACTTTCACTAATGGGGTCTGACACAATCGATGTCTTCTTCCTAGGTATCAGTTGCCAGAGAGCCGTTGTTCTGTGGTAATGGGACCTTCGGTAGAACAGTGGAAGCAGATGCGCCCTTGAGGAATAATACACTGTTTAAAGAGAAACAAGATGATTTCAGGCCAAGTCAAATGAAAATCTAGATAGGAATAACAGCTTGGCTTAGAATGTGTGAGAAAATATTTAAAAAGCAAGCACCCCCACAAATGAGAGGTATAGTCCGTCAGAAGTGGGAGGTTTGGAATTACTAAAGAGCAGAGAGAGAGTTAGTGATTGATTGTTTTAAAGATGTGTGTGTGTGTGTGTGTATGTGTGTGTGTGTGCAAGCAAGCATCTGACCCCCTGGAACTGGAATTACAGATGGCTACAAGCCTCTGGATGTGGGTACTAGGAACTAAACGGAACTGGTTCGGTTCCTAGTCCTCTGCAAGACTAGCAAGTGCTCGTAACTACTGAGCTATCTCTCCAGCTTCTGCCCCTCCTCGCCCTCATATTACTTACTTTAGACGTTTATTTGAGACAGGGTCTCATGTAGCCAAGGCTGGTCTCCAACTTACTATGTAGCTTAGGATGATCTTGAACTCCTGGTCTTCCCGCCTCCACCTTCTAGGTGCTGGGATCACAGGTAATCATGGGCGTTTCTAAACCAGGTATAGCGATGCACATTTGCAATCCTAGCACTGGAGAAGCTGAGGCAGGATTTCTGTGATTTCCAACCTTGGCTAGAGTTTAGTCTTTATCTTTAAACAACAACACGACCATTTTAGGGTTGGGGACCTCAGCATGATGTGCTCTTGTGGCCACTGAGTCAGGGGCTGCATCTGTCACATAGGAGATGCTGACTTCATGTTGAGTGGAAGCTGGGATAGGAGGAGTGCTGTGAGTTTAAGGCCAATCTCGCTACACAGTGAATTATAAGACAGCCTAAGCTACAGAGTGAAACCCTGTATCAAAAAGCAAAAGAGAAGATGCTTTCTTACAGCCTAGCAGCTGGACCAGAGCTTAGCTCCCAGCACTGTAACTCCAGCTTTTGTCTGGCCTCTCCTCTGAGGGGACCTGCACTTAAGTGCACAGGCACGGTTTTAAGCCATTGTTCTTTTGTTGTGAGGAGACCAGGGCGACTCTTGCGAAAGAAACCATCTAATCGGGCCTTGCTTACAGTTTCAGAAGTTGGTCTGTTATCATCATGGCAGGGAGCATGGTGACAGGTAGGTAGACATGATGTTGGAGAAGAAGCTGAGAGTTCTTCATCCTGATCAGTAGGCAGGGAGAGAGAAAGGCTGGGACTGGCGTGGGCTTTTGAAACCTCAAAGTCCACCCTCAGTGACTCAACTCCTCCAACAAGGCCACATCTCCTGATCCTTGGAACCCTTTCAAGCAGTTCCACTTCTTGGTGACTAAGCATTCAAATATATGAGCCTATGGGACATTTTTATTCAAACCACCACAGGTACATATACATATACATGTACACACACACACACACACACACACGCACACACACACACACACACACACACACACACACACACACACATAAAATAAAACATAAACCTCAATTCTCTAGATGAGGATGCTGCTTAATGTGAATTTTGGGTGAATGTAAGGTCTAGCTCATCGGACCTAGGAGGAAAGCACTGAAGGTGTGGTCATGAGGGGTACACTGTGATCGTCAGTCCAAGCCATGAAGTTAGTTTATTTCTATTTTCTATGTTTTTTAAGACAAGGTCTGTCTCATATAGTCTTAAATTCCCCGTGTAGTTGAGGCTCACCTTGAACTCCTGATCTCGCCAACACTGTATGTACGTGTTGGGGAGTTACACATGTGTGCATGTGTGAATGGTCAGAGGCCAACCTCTGGCTCATTCCCTCGGCACTGCTTAGGGAATGATTTGATTTTTATTTTATTTATTTTTATTTTATTTTTGAGGCAGGGCTTCTCATTGGCCTGGGGCTCAGTGATTAAGTTAGGCTGGATGACCCGCAAACCCCAAGGGGCTGCCTGTCTCTGCTGCCCTAGAGCTAGGTTACAACATATGCTACTCGCCTGACCTTTTCACAGGGTCCTGGGGTTACATTCAGGGCATGGCACTTCCACAGCAAGCAGTTTACCGACTGGGCCTCTCCTCAGAGGTCGAAGTTTACTTATTTTCAGTCTGATTTCTTTCGGACAGTATCTCACCTATGTAGCTGGGCTGGCTGTGAATTTGAAACACTGTTCCCACCTCAGCCTCCCCAGTGTTGGGATTAAAGGCATGAGTCATCATGGCTGCTTTTGATTCTTAAAAGGAAATTAATTTTGTTTTGTTAGTGTGCGTGCGTGCAACGCATGCACGTGGCGCACACATGTCGTGGCCCTTGTGTGGAGGTGGGGTGACGGTTTGTAGAGGTCAGATATGTCTGTTCTTCTACTGAGGTCACCAGGCTTTCAGGGCAAGCATCTTTACCAGCCATCTTGTCTGCCCATGCCTGGGCTTTTGAACTTTGGATTTTACTCCTTTGTTAATCCCACCAGTCGAGAATAAGACCATCACCACAAATGAGCTGAATTTGAAGTAAGTTTTAATTAAATTAATTAAATACTGGCCAGGAAAATGGACTCTGACCAGGTCCATTTTGAGTGGTCCCGCCACCTCTGAAGTTTTCACAAAATGGCCCGAGTCATATGGAACAGATGCTTAAAAAGGCAGAACCCATAAGGCTACGTACTTCCCTCCTGGTCTTATCAGCGACAAGCATCAATCCCGACATACTTCCTGCCTGGGTTATCTCTCACCTACAAGTGACTAAGTACATCCTGTGTAGTTGGATTTACTATAGTCCCCACCCAACATTCCATGAGGTTATTTGTCCGTGGGCAAATGAGATTTCAGGATTTTGTCTTTCTGTATCTCACATGAACAGCCCCACCCAGCACTCCAGAAAGTTATCTGTCCTTGTTCTATAGATCTCTTAGGCACAGTAATTAAAATTTAAAACATAACTTTTGCTCTTACACCTTGTTGGTCTGGAAGACATTGACCTAGATTAGGTGAGGTTATGGCAAATTTCAGCTCACACTGTAATCACAGTTGCCTATGAAATGTCCTCCACAGGCTCCTGTACTGATGGGCTGGACACTATCTGCTGGGGTGTTCAAGAGTGATCGGATGGTTTGGGCTCTGATTTCATGAACAGGTTAATCCACTGATAGACTCGTAGCTGATGGCCTTAGTGGGAGGTAGGGCCTGGTTGGAGGAAGCAGGTCACTGAGAGTGTGCCTTTGATGGACTTGCCCTGTCCTTGCCCCTGATGTCACATGGTCTCCACCACAGTGTCCTTCCTCACCACCACCGCAGGAGCAATGGAGCCAAGGGACTATGCACTGAAACCCTCGACCCATGAGCCCAAATCTACACTTCCTTTAAGATGTCTTTGTCAAGTATTTTGTCGTGGGAATGAAAAGTCTGACACACGGTACAAAGGGAAATTCTGATGAGAGCAACATCGAAGGGGCTTTTCAAAATGGAGGGCAAAGGCCAGGAAGGGGGCCAGGCTGAAGCGCAGATCCTGCTGAGGTCTGGGACATGAACCTTGGTCACTTCTACCCTTTGACCTACCGCCTGTGGAGAGATTGTCAAAGATATTGTGGTCAGAGGCTCAAGACACATCACAGGATTTCAGGACTCCTGCTTTACGGACACTTCTGCTCTGTTTGCACCATCTGGTAGTCATGTCCTGCAGGCCCTGCTTCTTCTCAGTATTCAGCAGCCCACATCAGCTCCTGCCATCCTGCCTGCCTCAGAACACTGGTTCAGAGCCACGGAACCCTCTCTCCAAATTGCAGTTCCCAAGACCCAAATATAGACTCTTTACGTTTGCAGTGTCTGGGTTAGATTGATCAACAGCACTTGCTGGCTGCTGTGTGGACAGCATGGAGCAGAAACATGTGAGGAATGAGGACTCAGGCACTGTCACGACAGCCTCCACAAGGACTGGGTGGCTGAGCAGAGGAAAGCAGATTGCCCAGGAATAAACAAGTCTTCAGAGGTGTGCTATGAAGATGGTTTGAATATGGGGAGGAGTGGAGGATCATGGGTATCTCCGGAAACTCAGTTTGCCAGGGAGGCGGGAGATCAAGATTCTGCTTGGTATCCGGTAGGGAGATCAAGAAGCAGTGATGAATCTGGAGCAGCAGGGAGGACCAGACAGAGTTGTGGCCCTCAGCACTCCCGTGGGGTGTATGGGTAGCTGCAGGAGCTCCCTGGTGATAGAGGCAGACCTTCCCTCGGGAAGTTCTGCCCAGAGTCCATTGACTTCTGCAGGAGCAAAGGTAGAATGGCTTTCATGTCTAAACAGAGAGAGGAGAACTGGGCATGTCTGTTGGCGTGCACCTGTAATCCCAGTACTGGGGAGGCGGAGGCGGGAGGATCACTCTCAGCAACATGGCGAGTATCCTAGTTAGTGTTCTGTTTGAGGAAACCTCATTTGAGAAAATATCTACCAGACTGGCCCATAGACAAGCCTGTAGGGCATTTTCTTAATTAGTGATTGATGTGGGAGGGCCCAGCCCATTGGGGGGTTGCCATCTCTGGACAGATGGCCCTGCGTGGTATAAGAAAACAGGCTGAACAAGCCAAGCAGCAGTACCTCTCCATGGCCTCTGCTTCAGTTCCTGCCTCCAGGTTTCTGCTTTGAGTTCTCTCATTCTGACTTCCCTTAGTGACTGAATGACCTGGGAAGTAAAAGATAAAATAAGCCCTTTTCTCCCCAAGCTGATGTGGCTGTGGTGTTTCATCACAGCAACAGAAACCCTGGCTAACTCAGTAGGCTTGAGGCCAGTCTGGACTACATGATATTCTATTTCAAAGGAGACTAACGTGGGAAAAGGGGTGTTGGAGGGATGGTTCAGTGGTTAGGAGCATGGCTCCTTGTGGGTGGGTGCATGCCTTTAATCTCAGCACTAGGGAGGCAGAGACAGGCAGATCTTTGTGAGTTCAAGGACAGAATGTAGTACATAGGGAGTTCCAAGAGAGCCAGGGCTACATAGAGAGGCCCTGTCTCCAAAACAAACAGCAACAAAATCCAAAAAAAAGGTATTGGCTACTGTAAGAGCAAAAGTTATATTTAAAATTTTAATTACTGTGCCTATAAAACAAGGATAGAGAACGTCCTGGAATGTTGGGTGGGGTCTGTTAGATCCTAATGCACTGAATGTGCTCCAAATATACCCGATATGCGGATATGCGTAGTCACTTGTGGGCAGGAGGTAACCCAGACAGGAAGAACATCAGGACAGATGCTTGCCGCTGATTGGACCTGGTGGGAAGTATGTAGCCTTATGGGTTCTGCCCCTTTAAGTCCCTGTGCCAAGTGACTTGGGGCCAGTCTTTGGGAACTCCGGAGGTGGCAGGTAAGTCATGGGAACCTCAGAATGGACCTGGTCAGAGTCCATCTTTCTGGCCTGTATTTAATTAACTTAATTAAAGCTTGCTTCAAATTTGGCTCAGTCATGGTAGTCTTATTCTTGACTGGTGGGATTCACACTGCCCTTCCAGAGAACCTAGGTGTGGTTCCCAGCACCCACATGGTGGCTCAGAAACTGTTGGTTACTCCAGTTCCATGGTATCCGATGCCCTG